>JAUOZQ010000015.1:0-1463397 GCA_030710315.1 Anomotaenia brevis
TAGTTTTCTTCCTGCAGGCCTGTGGACTACACGAAGGAGAACTTGAACCAGGCTCTATTGTACCAGGCGAAACTACAAGCTGACATGGGTGGAACGGATGTTCTCCTCGCTCTGCAGTCCATTTACGATACCCCGATTACGGGTGAAGGCTGGTATCGCGAAATTATTTTCCTAACAGACGGGCAAATCCGTAATCAAGACGAGGTAAGCTACCCATTTTGATTTACTCGTAGCTATGGAAGTGCACTCAAATTAGCTAACGGCTCGTAGGTAATGTGCTCCCCAAAGAGCAGCAGAAGAAAATGTAAATGTGGTTCTATAATATTTATAATCCTGAAAATAATTCTTTTTACTTATTAGTAATTTCACTGTTTATTCAAGGCATTCAACATGTCATAGCACTGTTCTCGAATAACAGAGAAGTTCATCGGAGCCTATAGATATGGTTTGTTTTACTCGATGCCTTACACTCGTTCAGGTGTTGTTTGAACCATCATGAATCAGAAAAAAAGCTGTATTAAAATCGAGTGGTTTGCTAATAGCTTGGGGTCTTTTCATTTTAAAATCGTTTGTCATCCTTAAACCTGGCATCTGAGTATCAGTTTAACCGCATGCGGCTGAAATCGACCTAGAGGATTCCGCAGCGCCACGGGCATCGATTAATACCTAAGGCAGTATTTCGCTGAATGATGGGACTAGTGAAAGACCTTTAAACAGGGTGGACCATGCTTTTTCTTTTGGCAAATGAAGGTGCTCACTGCTTCGACTTGCTGCCTTCCTAGGTGATCGGCCTAGTGATGAGGAATCAAGCAAACGCTCAACTGTTCGCGATTGGTTTGGGAGCGGAAGTCAGTACTTCGCTAGTCAATGGCGTTGCTCGAGCCGGGAGAGGCACAGCCGTGCTTGTTCGACACGAGTAAGGAAAACTGCCACGAAGGCACACTTCAGTCTTTAAGAGCTTGTTTCTCGGTATGATGCAATGAAGAGCTTTGCATTTTTGCGCTAGCACTTCAGATTTGTTTGATGAGTCACAATTTCTATGCCGAGTTCGTTAAACCAAAGTGTGCTTTGAGTAGTTCACACATTTCACGAGATCACAAGGTGGATTACCTGATTTGTTATTTAAAATAGAAAAAGCCTTGGCTGAAAGAAAGTGGCTATCTGAAAACATGCATGACAACCTCGAACTTACCGCGTATTCTGATTTGATCCATTTAAAGGTCGTTGCCATGTGGATACATTATTTTGTGCTAATAGGGGTTATTGTTGCTACAGACTGAGCCTGGGTGACTGTTAAATGTAACATTGGCGGAATTGTGGACTGATGACTGATTTTTCCGCTGCACTTAGGGGAGTGCTTTTGTAGATCTGATTATCCTATAAAATTTCAACTGAATGGTACCCTGACGTCCAAATGTGTTAATACACCCGACTCTGTAATTTAATTCCAAAAGAGTTCTCCATCGCCTATTCGTTGGAGATCTTTGCGCTCACGTTCGCCGAAACCTCGAGGAAGAGTAGCATAGAGAAGATAAAATTTATTGGACGAAGTGCACTGCTACGGTGTTTAATTCTAAATTAAGTAAAAACTGATCAACCCCATGATTAGGCTACAGCTTTGATCATCAGGTAATTTGGCAAATCAACAAAATCTACTGATCAGTTACTATAAACTCCCAAAACCAGAAAGTTAGTAAGCCTCAGCTGAAGAGTAAATGCACATCAAGTCTACGTAAGCATAACTTCCTATTCGAAGGACCCCCAGTTACAGAGAAATGAAAACTGGCAAAAGGAGCAATGGATTTGCGAATGAACTGTGTGGGAGTAAGTTGCTACTTGTTGCCTTTGCTTCAGCGATAACTTGAGAGCCGCTACGATGTCGATTCTGCGCTCGGCCCTCCAGCCCATGCTGACGGACGTGCATTTGGACTGGGACGTCAGAGTGGACGGAAAGTCGGTGGAGGTTCTCACCATTCCATCGCATTTGCCTCCCCTTTGCTCCCAGTCTTTCATGCGAGCTTTCGGTCTGATCAACGCTCCTGGTGCGTTCCAGTTCAGCTCTGAAATAGGGAGTTCTGGCCTTGTAAATAGGAGGCATGCCGGTGAAGGTGAATCACCTCAATTCGGCCGAGAGTAAATGCAACGTGTTTTTTTTCTGGTGCGGTTGATGCGTGTTTAGCTAGAGCTCTAGACCTTCACGTGGAGATTTTCCTGATTGAAGCAGCAGCAAGTTAAGGGCACGGGTGATGTACTTGAGGTCAAGAAGTTTGGTTGTGGGTGCATCACATCGAGAGTGCTTGGGTTGAGCAGTCACCTCGGACTGAGGGGCATTTGTGCACAAGGCACCAATGTGTCACACGCTTGAGCGAACCAACAGGTTGCAACTTGCTAACATCGTATAACAGTGACAGAGTAATTGGACATAGTAACCATTGCTTTCATTTGTGATTTGAAGTGCTGAAAAGTCTTCTACCTCTGGGACTGTGGGACTCTGGTTTAACTGTGTAGATTTGCATTATATAATTCCGTTGTTAGAAAAATCCAGATCAGGAGTCGTGGAGGGTACTGTGCGTTTGAGCTACAAGTTGGGGGATGAAACACACTCGCAGACAGCGACCATCCGAAGTTTGCCAACCGAGCTGGCAAATTCGGGTTTGCATCGTCTGGCAGCCAAATACCAACTCCTGGAGTTGCTGGACAAGGTCTCCTCTCTGGGAGATGGTGATTCGGAGCAGAAAGACCAACTTCGGCATCAAATTGTGGATATCTCGACGAATGCCAACGTCATCTCACCCTACACGTCATTTGTGGGTGTTGATCCAGAAAAAAGAGGTGCGTTTTAACCATATTGGCAAAGACCAATTGGTAAGCCCCGTGTGCTTATCGTAGTTGATGACTAATTTGCTTGACCCAAAGGTCCACAATGGCTCACTATTCATGTCTGAGTCAGTTGAGCAACTCTTCCTCCTGACTAATGCCATCACGTTGCATTTTTCAGCTCGACTGGAGGTCTCACAGTGACTGATGTGTATTTAGCCTACATACATGCTGGATTCTATGAAATATACGTAATGTACGATTCCACCAGAAGTGTCAATCGAGCTGATGTTATGATGAAATTCAACACCAAACTGCTGTTGAAAAGATAGGGAGAGTGTAACGAGGAAACGCCCTAGTAATGTCCTTCTTGCTTATTCATCAGCACTGCAAATTCTCCCATTTAAATTGGCCATAAACAATGCCAATAATGTCAGTCCCACAGTTTCTATTATTTAACCGGATATTTTCTTTTCTTTTTATAGATGTACAAGTCACGACACCACGTAAGTGTAATACTGCCCGGCGGCTTTTGCTAGAACAGCAGAAATGATAAATTAATCACTTCTTCCTTTGAAGGTCCATTGGCCCAAGCACATTCAGGTAAACCACCGAATGAATGGGACTGTTGAAGTCGGCTGCATTCGGAAATGCTGTAAAATCCCTTATTTTTCAGCTTTGTTTGGCGGTCCTGCTTGTGAGTTGCTAAATTTACTTAATCAGGCATGATTTCTTTGTGAAAAAGAACAATTGGGTGTTTGCTCAGGCCTTTCCAAGCGTCGCGTAAGGGCGAAAAAGGCTCCCACAAATCGCGGTAAATATCGCGATTGTGTATAATGGCATCATTTTGACTTACTTTTAAGTAACTTTGCGCCTTTCCTTACTACGGAATTTTCTTTGTCTTGCACAATTCCAAAAGTCCCGCGGTAGAAAATGAATGCCGTTTAAGTGTTGTCGATGAACTTTTTTGGTGCAAGTGGTAGAGTCGTTCATGAATGCGGGCAAAATTGTCCATGGTTACTGTCTCCACTCAGTATCTTTTCCAACTCCTTTTAATTACTCCACAGAGAGGTACATGAAGGAGCTAACTCAAAGCATTATTTCGAAAACAGTGACTTGACAACTTATGAATGCGTATTGGTGTCGCAGTATCATTGCATGTCTGCTTGAACGAATAGCCTTTCAATTTATTTGATGTTTTAGCTGGTGCTCCCTTGAGTAAGTGAAAGCAAAATGCCACTGCCTAACTTCGTAAGCAACAAGTAAGAATTGTTTCTGTCTCTCGTTTAGACCTGTTCAGTGCTTCAGGTGAGTTTTCGTGCTGACCACATTAATGAGTCTTGTTGTAAGTTAAGCCTGCCGCTAGCGGAAGTTGCTGTCAACCCGTAGATGAGGTGTAAGCTCGTAGAATTGCTATTGCGAGGACGGTCTCGAGTCCAGGCCAATGCACTCGGAGGGTTTGGCCTTTAGCTAATTCGATACCACACAATCTTCTTGAAGTAGAGGACGGTAGAGATTTTCGTGAGCCCGATAGTGTAGAGGAAAGTGAGAGGGTTTCTTTCGGTTTAGCTAGCCTAGCAGTATTTTCACAAACCTAATACTCCTGTCATTACTCATAGCACCAATGGGTAAGTAAATGGCATAATTCGTCGTACTTGTTCGATAATAATAGTAATATCCCTGCTTTTATCCACCCTGTCAGCCATGAGCTGTGACACTGGTAAGTTAGTGGTATAGTTTGATTGTGTGTGCACGTTGTGTTGCTATGGCACGATTGGATGAATGCTTAATGGGCTACCCTCCAGTCAACATGTAATTATATATCGATTCGGTTATAATTGTAGCTGGTCCACCCATGGGTAAGTGAAGGGAAGACCTCTCTGTACTTGATTCCAAAGAACTCGATGAGAATCGTTCTATTCCTTATTTTAGGCGCGCGCTTTTGTAGTGGTGAGTTTTCAGGCATTATTGGACTTGTACACGCGAACCGTTGTAGGTAGGTCCTTAAAGGGAGTACTGTCGCTGAGATAAGTGGTGTAGAACAAAGTGCTAGGTTGTTCTTTTATTTGGTAAATCGCATCGCCAAACACTTTGGTAATGCTTTTAGCACAACCTTCGATGGGTGAGTAGAGTGAAGAAAATAAATGCTTTATTCGTCATTATTGAATGACGTCTCAATCGAAGGAAAGTCACTCACATTGGGCTTACAAATGTACAGCGTAGAGAGCGACTTTAGGGTGATATAAATCCGCTGTAGCAGTAAATAGTTGAGGTAAATCAGAAGTGTGAGCACAAGGCCCACTTTGATTCACAGTCATGCTTTAACTAAAGTTAACCGATTTTGTTTGACGTCGATTTTAAGTTACATGCACATTTTAGCCATTAATATGACTTATTACTGTTTCAAGCGTCAAGTTCAGCTTTTACATTTTACGCCATTTTCTCCTTTTGTAGAAATGTGCAGTGCACCAGGTATGGTAATTTTTCCACCTAAGATCGGTTGAGCTCACCCAAATAGCTGTGCAAACTAGCAGGTCCTTAGCATAAAGTGATCTTGACAGTGGTACGAAAACGCCCAGATTCGACATTTGTATTCATCTCGGTTGGGTATTGAATAATTTGAGGTGTCACTTTCTGCCTATGGACAATCTCATTCCTGAACTTCGCTGAGAGATGAAAAACCTCATGGACACGATTTCTTGCAATGGAGTACACAATAAAGAGAAAGATAACCATCTTTGTGCCTTCTATCGTAGAATCAGAGTTTTGTATCTGCTAATCAAGCGCTACAGTTTTGATTTATTATCGTATAGCTTGTCTCAGTGGCAATCAGTTGTGGTCATATAAAACGTCGTTTTGTTTTTGAAACATTATTTTTTGTATTTCAATAGGACTAAATGCCCCATTGAAATGTGAAATACCGATGGCGACAATGCACAAAATAAGAGGTAATAAAGGATGTGTTTCTTTACATTATCCCTACAAAGGATGAAGTGGTGTCACATTCTGAAGTACACAAGACTAGTGTAGGCGAATATGTGAAAAGCGGAAAACCATTTCACTTGAAAGTGGAAGGCGGATTGTGGTTCACTTATTACTAATGCTAAGTCAGGGCTGTTGCAGATGGCAGACGATTCATTTGGCATTCAATACCGCACAATCAAATCGTCTGCTTTTCTGATATCATCCTAAAACCCCGGTCTTTCTTCGTTTCGAACAAAATCGTGTAAACGCAATCCAGCGAATCTTTGAAATTGGCAAATCTATGAAGTAGCTCCGAAGTGAAATGTCTCGGTAGTGATCACTACGTGCTCCCGTAGAGTCGGGGTTTGAATACCTATCCTTGTCATTCAATGGTGCAGTTTCAGAGCCGGAAAAGCAGATGAGCACCGACGTCGTGGTGCAAATAGCCGAATTACAGGATTTCGACGGCTACTGGAACATGGATGACAAGCTGGCCACTGCTCTCAGTCTTGAACTTGGCCAGCTAACGCCCTCAAAGCCTTCTGAAAGTACGTTCTAACTCGGCCTTTGGCCTGGCAATAAGTTGGGTGAATGCACTCATCAAACTTGGTGACTAATTTTAATGACAGATGGTACGATAGAAACGTGAAATGTAAAACAGGACTCGAGTGGTTTGCTGAGGCTTTCCTGGTTAAAAATACTTAAGGTTATCGGCTGACCCTATGCTTCTCAAGTGGATGTGATTGAATAGAGGGCTTGATAAATTTGAGGTTCTTGTCCGCATCTCAGTTCTGCTGCACTTTCTTCCAGTAAGCGACGAGCGCGTGTGGGCGACAGTCTTGGTGATCGCCTACCTGGAGGACTTCGCAGGCTCGCGCCACGTGGAGTGGCAAATGATAACTCAAAAGGCCATGGATTGGCTCCAGGTGCAGAAGGACTCTTCCAGCGTCGAAGCGCTCGTTGAGATGGCCAAGCAGGCACTGAAGGGCCTCTTGCATAAGTAAAGCTGACCTGAGTCACAGACTCGCTGCCAAAGACGCTGTGATGACATCTCTCAATCCTGCTTCTTCGATATACTTTATTCATATTCTTACATCTGGTTAATATGAACTACTAATTTCGGTAAACAAGCAGAAGATTCTCGCTAAGTGAAATGGCAATTTGACATTCTCTTTACTTTTCTCCCCTACCCCAGTCGCCCTAAACATGAGTATGTCTTATAACCACGGTCACATGGAGTGCACCACTGAATGTTGGGATAAAGCCTTCTTGTAAGCATTTTAAATAAATAACAGTTTAAAGTAGTCATAAGTTCCGGGGCAGAGTTCGGCTTTGAAGTGGTCCATTTCAGAAGTTATGAACTACTAAAATAAAAATAGGGTCATGTTAGCCTTACTCACACGGTTATCGAAACAGCCACAAGATTATTCGGGGTGATGGATGCACAGGCTTTTGGAGTTTGCTTTTATTTTGAGCATTCACAGCTGCAGGCATTTATTCACTTCAATTAACGTTGAACAAAACTCGCAACGATGAAACTAACATGAAGGTCTAATGAGTTGCCGAAGCTTCAATAGGGCAGGCTCGTAGCCAATGGGTTACAGTGAACCAGCAAATGACGCAAGAAAACAACTGCACCCCTCTGCGAAGAAACTAGGTTTGCGCTAACTTTTTCAATTAAAGAAACAGCTTGCGGTTCTGATTGGTTAGGAGAATTCTCTGCTTTTTCCCATGAATGATCCCATACTCACATGAAACTCCAACGTACAAAACAGAGCAGCAGAACTCACTCGGGTACTTCCTCAGAGATGTGCGGTCGCAATCACTATCGGTGCCTAGAAGACAAAAGCAAAGCATTAGTACTGACTCGGCTAAGTAGTACATTCATCGTGAGGTCACGCAGAGGGCACTTTGTAACCAGTTCGCCAAATAAACGCTCCAATGTGCTTAATATCGCATAAAACATCCCATCTTGATGTTAGGACCATTTAGAACTTCATTTTCAACGGGTTTACCCTCGTTTTAGCCAGCCGATAGTTCCTTTAACAGTGTACTTACCTATGCAAGATTACGAATACAATGCCCTTTTAGAGCCAGAATGTTTGAGGTATTACAATAAGCTGTCGATTCCCATATGTTTTTAACAACTTTATAAAATCAGGCTAACCAAACCTCTTAGCAATTTGCCAATCTTAAATTTACAAAACCCCTCTGTCCGTTGTTCGATCAAGGTAAGCTGTTCAATGAAGAAATCTGAAAAAATATGAGGTATAATTACATTCCAAGAACACCACTCCACATTTCATTTTCGTTTTTACAGCGACTGTGGTGAGAATTTCGCAATATAACAAAATCAACGAATCCGATTACCGTTCTGCAATTATCTTGCATGCAAATAATAAAAATTGAATAATATCGGAACTGAATTCCAGCACAGCGACGTGTTGCTTGTTTGTAAAAAAAGAAATCCAAGATTTTTGTTAATCTACGTTTTAACAATATTATTCAACAAAGTTACTGCACTGTTCTACTATCTACATAAAAACAATCAGTCCGTCTCATTACCCCATTTCATTACATGCAAAAGCTCCTATTTATTATAAAGGATACCTGATTTCAGCTTACTCTAGGCAGTGTGCATAGAGAACGAAGTAAAATGTCTGCGACTGTAGCAAATACGAAAGTCAGTCTGTTAATCCAATTCGAAGTATTTTGACGTCACACATGCGACATCAGCGCGTTGACTCTCAACCATTACTAGCAGTCTGAGAAAACTAATATGAGAAAACACTAGAGCTTTCAGATTTAACAATAACAATAGATGACTTCTTACAGCATGGCAGAAAAGCCAGGCTTTTTGTGGCGATAACGCATACGAAAACTCTCGTTCCACACAAAAGCAACGATTCAACATGATGTGTCATCTTGAAGCAGAGGCTTCTAGATTTAGAAACGTGAGCATAGTAATACAATTATCGTGCAACTGCGCAAGGGTACTTGTGCGAAATCATGCGAGATCGGGGTGACTTCAGCCCAATTTATTTAGGCTATCAAATAAAATTGCTCCACACAGAAACCAGACTTGTGCGATTTGTAAAGACCTCACAAAAATCCTACAAATCTACAAATACAAAGCTACCATAATCTACATCCCGATTCAAGACCATTACCGAGTTAGGGTCTCAACAATTCCCAACACGTAGAGTAGAATGTGGTTTCACAATACCACTATCGACATGCGTCCGCTTTTCGATTGTCATAAGATGAATAGCAATCAAATTTCTAATAATGACAAAAAACACATGTTCTTCTAGCATAACTGATAAAATGGGGGGGAGCAGAAAAACATTCATAGGGTAGCAAGTTTACTCCAACAGTCTGACACGTACCGGAGTTGGCTGATTCACGCATTTTGTTTAGAAGTAGAGTAGATTTTCCCTAGTATTAATATGCCTCATCAAACGAGCACGGATTTAATAGTAGTTAAAAAATTCTACTTTACCTCCAAGTCACTGATAGATTTCTGCACTTGCGAGATCATGCCATCTACACCAGTGCGATCACCATCTCTTAAAGGAAATACCAAGATAACACAACAAAAGTTGGGTTAATCGAGCCGTTTCAAGCATGAAGAAATGTGAATTAAAGAGCAAATTGCGAACCTGTCATCTTCTGACCCCTGATAAAGAAACGATGTGTTCCCTCCCATAGATTGGATTAAAAATTTCACAGGACTAATGCGAAGTTGATTTGACTGCCCCGAACTGCCATTTCGGATTAGATAAAGGCTTTGATTCACACGCAAACCACACACTTTTACCAATAAGAATAGATTACAATGCCCTGAATTCAGATATGACATGAGACGGTAGTCATCCTCGCTAAATTTGTCCTCCGAGTCAACTGCTTGCCTACACTTATAAATACCGACGACACGCTGAAAAATGAACACATTATTTGTCAATGCAACTTACAAGGCGCGTTTGTGTAGATAGAGAGGATTCACTATTTAACTCATCGTTTTTAACAGCGACAACTTCTATAATAGTATGTATTGACCATTTATTAACCTTACCCAGACGTTTATAATTGTTTTTGGCGTTTCTGCCCAAGATTAAACCCCTCTATACATTATTTATTAGCATAAATAAGAGCCCTTCGTACCCGATATTTAGATTCCGAAAATACAGCAGCTGTGAGGAATCCAATAGTGGCTCCAGAAAATATAACCTCACTGACCTCTTGTGACATGCTAATCTAAAATCACGAAAAAGACATTATAAAAATTGAAGCATTATAAAGAAAAATAATTTATCTTTTTGCACGTGGAAATGATAGTTGGCTTTTTAAATCACCGGAATTTCAATACTATTACCAGGAATCAAGTGAGTCTTATAAGCCCTCCAACTACGAATCGACCGTCAACGGGAACTGACCTTGTACTTAAATTCCCACTAACTAATAGGTGTTCTAAAGTAATCACTGTAATTGTGAGTAATCTGAGTTAATTTCACATTTTAAATGGCCACTTTTATACATTATAAGTATAAAAGCAAATGCAGCTGAATATCAATGATCACGCATAGTTTTAAAAGAGACATTATTCAGAACCACTACTAACTACGAAATTAAACATTTTAACTCTCAGAAAATGGTTCAGAACCCCTAAGGGAATCCGCAGAAATGATATTTGATTGCTTAGGTGCCAGTGGTTATCGACGGCCTTTAGCAGCTGTGAAGTTTCGCACAAGAAAAGACAAACCTTATATTTGATTGGACCGCAGTGTCACAGTTTGGAGCCCATGAAAACTCTAACTAACAATTTCACCTACAGAGATATGGGGAACCGAGTAGCTCTATCCCACCTTAACCAGACTCATTTGTGCTTACAGGGGGCTGTGGCCGAAAGGCACTCCGTGGAGTGACGTCCAACCCGCCGTCTCACACACTGTTGGATGCACAAAACAGGAGCACTGACAACATCATCGGCCCTCTCCGGAGCACAGTGAGAACTACTCTCAAAACAAAAAGGAATGTTACAAAATACGGCATGACAGCCCGGACGGCGAAAAAATACCACAATAATAACTATCGAGAAGTCTAGCACAAGGGTTTCATGTATATCGTGTAGATTAAATCCGTTTAAGCAATGCGTAAAAACCCCTGGAATACTAAGCGAAGGCGATCACAGAGAAATATACACGATGCCACAGCAAGGAGATGCAAAACGCTGAGGGGGTAAATCGGTGAGAATTAAATATATCATTACACAGTGTCATCAAGGGACGAAGGTTCTTACTGAAAGCACATTTGGTCTTCACCATCACCAACAATGCGCACCTCTCTCGGCATCGACTTGGGGACTACAGATCCCAAATGGACAAAACGGGCAAGAGATGACTTTGTCGGATGGTGAGATACTGTGGTCTCTTTGATAACGTTTTCCTTCTCCTTTGTAGCGAAAGGCGGTTGGATTACAACGGTGACTACGACAACGCATTCGCGACTCAAACACCTCTTGGCATGGAGAGGCCAGCACAAGTTCCTGGATGTGCTCCAAAGTAGGCCCCAGTTGGGTTACCAGAGTCTCGTTGCCCAACTCACTGCTCTGTGGGGGGGGAGGGGAAGATTGGAAATCCTCCATCCCCAACCTATGTGTTTCTGCCTCAAGATCGCCCTCATCTTCGTAGATAAATTCATCCTCCTTCTTGAAGGAGCCAGGCGTTTGGGAAGACGAGGCTCGACACGACAACAAAAACATTGATCTGCTATAGTAGGAATAATTTTCAAATATGCTCAGAGAAAATGACCATTGGTTTTCTGGGCGTGATACCGATAAATTGACGTGGAAGTCAAAGACCATTCCTTAAAATCCCACGAAAGTAAACTCCTGTTAGTGTTCTTTGATTTGCAACGTAATCCGCCAGTATTACACCACCTGACTTCATCACTTTTTGAACCGATTTGTACTGAAGATCCACGTGTCAGCTATCACCCTCACTGCTTTTCAAACTCAGCTTCACATTAGTGAATTCACGGTTAGAAATGCCTCTTCGTATGCTGGGATTTTGTTCAATAATGTTAGTGAGAGAGCGCTTCCGCTCAGTCGGGGCAACTTGTCGTGTGGAACTGAATTTGCCGTAGACCCATGGGAGGTGCCTAGAGACGTGACCATCTGATGGACAGTTTCTTCGCCACAAATTTCTTGTTTAAATTAAATTTTGAGTAGCTTCCTCGACATTTTCGCCATTTTTGTGATTCCTGATCTTCCCGAGTGGATGTCATCTTCAAGGCCATCTCTTCCTTATTGGCTCTGTTCATCGATTTACTTTTTTTCACTAAAACTAACCAGATGATGCCATTCCCGCCCGTCAGAGCCCCAACAGAGATAGAACCAGATGTGCTTGGTTCCGAAATTGAAGTAAACCGATTAGGAGAGGGATCCATCGTGTGCTAAAGAAGATCACGTTGAGGCCACCATATCTCCTCCTCCACCTGTACAGAAGAGCTCTCAAAGACGACAAATGTTTCAAAGAGTTTGGAGTGGTGGAGTAGGAGCCTCCAGAATTGGTCCGTTCCTCGAGCAGTGGAAAAAAAGGGTGATTTTCTCTGGCGATTCAAAGTTTGTCCTATTTTCTACCTCCGACTGGATGTACACACGTTTGGAGACGGACAGCGAAAGAAGCAGCTTCTCCAAACTCTAAAACACGGAGGGGGTTCGCTGGTGATTATCTGGTGTGCTATGAGATAGCTCTCTCCATTGAAGACGAATTAACAGCCGAGACTTTAGGAATTTCGAGAGCCCAAGTTCATCCTACGGCTGTTCAAGAATTCCTTCCCAGATGAAAACTCCGCCATTTTTCAAGGTGCTAATGCAGCACCAATCCATAAAGCAGCTAGAAGTTTTGAAGAATGGTGGCACGTGGAAAATACAATCTAATGAAGTTGAGCATCTCATCTGGTCACTCCACCACAATCCCCAGACCCCCTGCACATTATTGCGGAACACTTGAGATCGATTTTAGAGATTCATTGTCTCTAAAAGACCTGGAGTGTAGTTTATCTGAAGAATGGGCTAAATATTCCTTTGAAAACAAATCAAAGTTTGCATGAATCACGACCACCTCGGAGAAGTGATGGAGCAACAAGGGCAAGGGGCCACTAAGTCCGAGACAACCGCTGAATGCACTTGTCGATGGGGTTTGGGTCTCTGAATAAACCTCAACTGATTCATCAGTCAATTAACCTCTTTACGATCCTAAGACCTCGATATCTTTGAGGGTCTGTAAGAGAACTCCAAGTGACTAGATGGGTTAGTTAATTTAAATGAGTTATTAATTGAATGCTCTGTTCCATCGAATTAGGATTGATATTGTAGATGTCCACTCCAAGATAAATAGGATGCGAAGTACTATTCAAGGAGTACGAAAAGAGAAGACGTGTTCACCGAAGCGGTGAATAGTGTGGGTAAAGTTGTGTTTTCAGGCATCGGAATTAAGGGGTGACCGTATTCATTGGCCCAATGATATGGGTGATCGATGCTTGGCTTGTGGCATCGATGATTTTTCCTTTGAAAAAGCAGCATCGAGGAGACTAGACATTTCAACGATCTGACACAAGGTGAAGCTGATAATCTTTGCCAGAGATGTCCTTATAGGCCTTTCAGTGGGAAACCCACGAAAAACCCAAACCTCATCGCTCGCTGTTGTACGTTTTAGTCACGCGAGCCAGGTGGACGTGATTTATCATCGCCGCAGTCGCCCAATCAGCTCACAGCTTATCACACACAGGCAGGTTAAGTCGCCAGTTTACGGCATTTGGGCATTTCTTATCGTTAAAAAGCACCTTACAACCAGAGCGTTTTCGAGCAGATCTGTGCTCTTTTCAATCTATTAAAAGTAATTTTGATTCCTTTATTGGATCGAAATCCTCTCTGAGGTCTAATCCGAACGCCCTGCCCCCTCCCGACAGAGCTCAAAAGACCTATCTAATGATGAGTCAGGATCTGATAACTGGCGCTTGAATGAATCTTGTGTAAGGAGATCCACTAACCATTACATCACATCTCCCGACATCCTTGTGGTACCCTAATAGGCATCCGATGGGTGAAGCCCACTGTGACCCACCGAGGAAAACTGCATCAGCCCAAAGGTACCAACTGAGACCGAGTACCGGTCCTAATACTGGTTTCGCTCATATCTACCCCATACTTAAAAATGTCTGTCTGAAATAACAGTGGTTAACTATGCCCTCCCGAGAGGGCTATTTCTTTGAGCAAAATGAGGTATCTAGAAAGCAGAGAGAGCACCTTACATCTGCACTTCAGACGCCGTTTGCCAACGTGAAAGCTGAATCAATTACCATGCCCACTGCTTGCACATTTTATCGCACCGCCTCACATCCTTGTAACTTATTTACTCAATGATCCATCTTTCACTTTATAAGACTAGAGGTTCGAACAACAAGGGAAGAGGAGACGTCTGTACCCAAGTGTGTCGACATTGGGTTGACCGGATATATAAGTCATCCGCTGCGACCTGCTAGACAGTGTGACGAGGCTCCCAGACCACCACAGACCCCCTCAAAATCACAAGCGCCCAGTCACTCTCTCTCTCTCTCTCTTCAAGCACACACACACACACAGCCTCTCAGCTGCGCACCCAGTGCGCGAACCAGTCAATCTTGGTGGTCCACGCGCCGTTGTACGCCTCGTTGAATTTGGCGTTGAAGTAGTTCACCGCCTCCTTCTCCCCGTCGGCGTCATCGTCGTCGACGTCGCCGCCGTTACCGGTGGAGGCGCGCGAGCCGGCGTCGAGGGCGAGGGTCTTGCGCACGTACTCGAGGTCGCCGAGGGAGGTGAGCTCGGGCAGGCCCGAGGGCAGCATCATCGCGAGGAGGGTGAGGAGGAGGTTCGCGTGGCGCCGCAGGATGCTGTAGGCCAGCACGCAGAGCTGCGTGAAGTCGCTGAAGCCCTTGCTCCGGTAGGGCTTCTCTTCGCCTGCAGGCAGAGAAGACACAGAAGAAGAAGAAAGAGCCGTTCAATCATGCAATCTCCAATCCACGCCAGGATCACGTCACAAGCACTCTCGCCGGATTTCGTTAGGTGATCTGGTGTTGCACTTAATAAAAGGTTAATTCATTAATGCACTTTCCCTCATTACCTATGACTTCCCTACATCTGATTACAAGCTTATTAATACCACCATTACTATTATATAAATCTTTTGGTTTTAATTATTGGAAGAACTCAAAAAAGCCAGCTTCAAGTTCTTCCTGAGGTACGAAAAAAAGCTGGTAGTCTGAAGAAGGAGCGAGATTAGAGAATTTCCTCCCAACCAAGTCATTCGATCTTTCATGACGTGGTTCTTGCTGTGTGGGATCCTGTAGCATTGCCTGATGAAATACCTCCCTAGGCTTGGTTCAAACGCAGCCCTAACTGCTACTGATACAAGACCTGAGCAGTACTTGTTCCTGCATTAGGTGGCAGTAACAATTCGAAGTGGATTATTCCTTGGCGTTCTCCCCAATTAGTTCTCTCCAATTAGCGACACTGTCACCGCCTACGATGCTTCAAAGTCCCATAAAAAACGCATTTTCCGAACGGTACATAACGGAATCATTTGGTCATATTGATGGGAAGAAAGAGGGACATGAGAATGTGAGGAACTGAGCATTGAGATCCATTTAAGAAGGATAGTGGGAAGGCTCTAAAGAGGATAGTAGAAATCCCATAACACTCTAAAGTGTCAACTTTAAGCAAGTTAAGAATGTCAGAACACTTCACGCAGTGGTTAACCTACTTTTAGTTGCCTTTAGTCAACTTCGGACACGTATCTTTTTTCAGCTTCTCTGAAAGACAAACTTCCTTGTCAACTGCGAAGAACAAATATTTTGAGATAACTTCGAATACCGAATTGTTGGTGAAACTAGAATGGAAAGACCTACAGATCACTGAGGCAATGGGGAAAAGTTTGTGGAACCCCTAAGATGGCTTTGGAGACCAGGAACTATAAAAGTGACTAAACACGGCAGAATGACCTCAAATTATGGAAAAGATATTGAAGTATAAGACGAGCAATTTCGAACGACGAAAGTGATCTAAGACCGCTCACAAAGTGACAGTCATGAAATTTATTGGTGAAATCAAAGGGAGTGATATTGATAGATCATCTTGAGATTCCAAGTACAGTAACGAGAGTTTACGCTGCTGGGGTTGCTTCAAGAAAGCTGCTTCGACTAAAAAAAGCAAAGAGGAACAAATTCTTGGTGGGGTAGTGCTTCAATATTACGATAGTGCCCCCAGCGAATTCTTCCAGGGTTTCGAGAGAACAAAATGCCTCCATCAGACTTCTTCCTTTCAACAAAACCCAGATATAAAAGCTTCGAAGAAACCTCCAAACATCACCGAAGAGATTTCGCCTTAACGTTACTAAATAAAGATGAAGCAAATGCATGACCAGTACGATCCTGGTTACAAAGAGGCAGCCTACTATGTGGAGCCATCTTTAGAATCTCTATCGAGGCTGCTCAAAGTTTATTTGAAAAAGACCACCGATTTAGCGTCACTAGAATTCCTCCTGTTCATCATGATCAATTCCACAGAAGAAACTTATTTAATGACATATAAGGAACTTCAAAACACTGTGCTGTCACTAATGGGTCCCAAAAACGTCTTTCTCTGGAATTCCTCTTCACCGACAGTCGTCTTCTAACCTGGAAACACCGATTTAAGAAGGAGACTGATCTGAACTGAGAGCATCATCACATCGTTAATCAGGGACCCCTAACAGGTCACAACTCCTCACATAACTAGCGTGCGTGTATTTTCCTGAATCACCCTTCAGGGATGACTGAGTGCACTGACCCTAATACAATTGGCCAAGACGTTTACCAGTACATCAGATCAACCAAATCTTCCTCATCTGGTGTTGGGGCTCTAATCTGGTTAGTTGATCCCTCTACGATTATCGACCCACTACGAGCAACTATGTTAAGAAATGAGGCCCTGCATGGTGATCGACCTCGCAAAATACATCATTTTCTTAAATACCCCACCCCACTCCACCCTCCACGAGGTCTACTCACCCCTTGCAATGACACAAGCGAAATCCGCCGTCAGCACAAACGGCACGCGCTCCCTCGTAATGCCAAACTTTTTCTTCTTATTATTCAGGATATGCCCAAAGTCAATGTGGAAGAGGCGACCCGAGTTATCCACCATAATATTGTCATTGTGTCGATCCCTGATGCCCAACACGAAGGTGGCCACACAGTAGCCCGCGCAGCTGTTGGTGAATCGGCGCACCGCCGCGTCGTAGGCCTCCTCGGAGCCCAGAGGCGGCGCCTTCTTCTGGAGGAACCACTTGTGCAGTTGCGAGGAGTCCATCTGCATGGCCGAGCGCACCCGCTGGCCCTGGATGCCCATGATGGTCTGGGAGTGGCGCACCACCTCGATAAGGCCCGTGGCCTCACCCGTAGCCAGGCAGTCGTAGGGCGTGAGGTCGAGGTTGAGGCCCTCCGCCTTCCAGATGCGGTCCATCACGCGCAGCAGCTGGAGCGTGAGCATGTCCTGTCGCAGGTCATCGCCGTGCTTGAAGAGCAGCGCGTGAGTGGGGTGATGCCGGGGTGCGAGGCTGTCCGGGTTTGACCAAACCACCCACAGGGGGCGTTTCTTGGAGCGCTTGACGGTGCACTGGGGCACTTCCAGGCAGCCCAGCTTGATGGAGAAGCGCAGGGGAGAGAGGATGTACTCGAGGTCGCGGCGCACCTCGGGGCGTTGGAGTTCGGCCTTGAAGCGGCTCCGCTGCTCCTCGTCTTCGCCGATGCGCTGATGGGAGGAGGAGAAGGAAGACGGTATTTTGAAACAGCAGTCTGTGAGGAGTATTATCAGTTGGGGAATTGGCAATTAAGGTTAATTCAAACCAACCACAACCCTCCCACATCTAAGAAAATTGGTGCCTCAATTTTCGTCAACTTGTGCCCCCTTTTTTGGTGAATAGACTTGTGACTGGTGACTGAGAAGGGAGCTTCACAGGACAAACGTTCTTCTGCCAACCTGGTAGGATCTCCAAGGAGTAATCCGCTTCGAATTGTTACCACCTGCTTCAAAAACAATCGATGCTCAAGTCCACCGTCAGCAATTAGGGCGGAGGCTAAACCAAGCTTTGAGGAGAAAAATGATACCTGCTCTAGTCGAACCGAAAAAGGGTGATATTTCATTAGGAAAATGCACCACCCAACACAACAAGAACCAGGTCACAAGAGATGGAAGAACTTGGTTGGAGAAGATGCCTCATCCGCTACCCTATTCTCCTTCTACAGACTACCAGCATTTTTTTCGTAGCTTACAAAATAATTTGGGAGAAACAACCTTTGCAACACCACAGGAAGGGGTTGAGACTGACATCTGGGAGTTCTTCGATTAATCAAAAGAAGGAGAATGTTACAATAGTGTCGTGGATAATCAAGGACAGAACTTATGTAATTAGACACACATCGAGACTGGTTTCTGTTTAGCTACATAAATACACCCTTTCAATCACAAACAGTAAGGGTGGTCTTCAAATTCGCCTCTTCTTCCTTCTATGAACCACTGAATTTACCCCTAGATTTACATAAAAGAGAATGCCAAAAATATGCCTGGCAGTTTTGCCCGAAATCATTAGGCAATAGAAGAAAGAGTTCTTGATTCACCATCCGTCCCTCCATTGGTCGATATAAGTAAGCACACACCTGGACTGATATTGCGTTTCGCTAATAACCACACCCCTTCAAACAGTAGCCGCCAAAGATCGTTAAACTTTGGTCTTTTAGGACAACAAAATATTCCCAAAGCAGCTCCCTAGGAGAGAAGGGAATTCTATGCGGTCAATTCTCCAGCGAAATCATTAATCAGTCAGGGAACGAGCTGTCGATTCGCCAGCAGTCTTGCTATTGCCCAATATAATTAGATACAAGTCGCGACTAGTTTTATGTTTAGCTAAAACATACCGTTCCACATACATACGCAGTAAGGACGGTCTTCAAAGTCGGTTATTCCTTCTTTTGTAAATCGTTGAATTCACAACTCGGTTATAACAAACTAGACTGGTTTTAAATTTAGCTACAAAAACAACCCTTCACATTTTAAGGCAGGAATTATGTAACTCAAAGTCGACTCTTACTCCTTCCATGAAACGCTGAATCCACAGTAAGACTGGAGGCTTCCAAAGCCTCAATGATCCGTTCGCCTTGCCATTTGAGTTTTACTACAACTTTTACAATGTTCTACAACACATCTCCTATGAATCAACCTTGAATGTCAGTCATTACACTAGTAGCATATGGTACCACTCAAACCGCCAATAAACTCGAGTCTCCTTGTTGGAAACAGTACTTTGAAACTCATTCAACGCCCTTTTCGAGAATGACTATTTTTTGACTCCTAGAATCACAACCACGACGGGCCATATTCCATGACTCATCAACGACGATAAAGCAGTCACCAGTGAACCATCGCAGTGGAAGTGATTTTTCGTTAATCTTCATTGAATGGGGAAGGTTTTGATTCATTCAGGCACAAACTGGATAGGAAGAGGAAGAGATGATTAAACAGGTTTTTCGGGTTAAATATGCAGCCCTTTTACCCTAAATCATAAAACAAATGAAAAAGTGCTAGAGATTATATATCGACCGTGTTTTTATCTAAAGATACTCCTCAAAGTCGTCTCTTCCCCGTCTTTGAATCGCTACACTTATCTTTTTAAACTCTGCTCTTTTTGGACCCCAAGTACCATAAATTACTGCTATAAACCCAACGATCCGTTGCCCTGTTGGTCCATATAATTAACTATACGTCTAGACTGGTTTTGTGTTTGATTGTAAACACGCTCCTCATACGTATATGCAGTTGGGGTAGTCGTCAAATTGGTGAATCCTTCTGGAGCACCAGGTCCATAAATTACTTCCAAAACCTAAATGACCCCTGTGTTCCTTGCCATTCGAGTTTTCCGACTGTACCTCAAAATACATACATTGTCATGATTGTCGACAAAACAGCTTCTTTTTTAGACAGTCCGTACAATGCAGAGGCTTTTACCGAATTAATTGGAGGTTACCCAGAGCATTGGAAGCAGCAAATGAGGTGTTCTAGCATATTTTAAATTGGTGATTTTACTGTTAACAAAAAAATTTCCACTGCGCCTGTTTGTGCACGTGACCTCCTGTTAATCTTACTTAAAACTTTTCTCCGTAGGTAGAACAAGTTAAGGAGAGGAGAAACAAGTAAAGTCAACCAATTAGATGCAGAGCAGTGACAATTATAAATTAATCAACACTTTCATGCCTTTTACCCCAACCATGACCATAAAATGAATGGTTATATTCCATGAGTCATTAACAACACTAATGCTGTAAAGGCATAGAATAAACGCGTGTGAAGTGGTTTTTCGTTAGCCTTCATTGAGTGGAGAAAGATTTGATTCATTCACAAACAAACGGGTAGGGGAGGAAGAGAAAAAAAGAAGATGAAAATACAGGGCGTTTGGATTAAAATATATATGTGGTAGTTTTTAACCCGAAATCATAAACCATTCAGGGAAAGAGCAGACGATTCTCCATTCACCGTGCCATCAGTCGATATAATTAGGCACATGTCTGGACTGGCTGTACTTGGCTTCAAACACATCCCTTCATAAATACACAGCACATTTTTGTGGCTTTATCGAAGGTTTTAACTAAAAGTTGCTAACCTTCGATTACATATTTGCTAGAAGGAACTGGTAAATTTACGATATGATTTAAACTTGTGAGAACTCAGAACTTGTGAATTAGACCTCAATTTCAAGGACATTTCTTGTTCAAACCAAAATCATCACCCAACCAGAAACATGGTTCATAAAGACAGTGAGAAATGGATTGCTAGCCTTCTACCCGTCTCGCTATTTGTTGGTATAATTACATACACGTCTGGTCTTGTTTCTATATTTACCTACAAACATATGCCTTCATAAACACACGCAGAACCCTGTTAATTAAAAACTAGTCAGTGGTTAATTTGCTCTATAATAGGACTTTACTGAAATTCCTATAAAGACCACTCACTGGATTCAAAATGAAGGAGCACTAAAATAATTACACTTTCGCCAAATTGTAAAACTGTCTTCCATGCGAGCAAGGGTAGTCTGCAAAGTCGGCTCTTCCCCCAACATTGAATCATTGAATTGACGTTTGTACTGCAGTCTTTCCGGACCCCGAGTTCCATAAACCATTTCCAAAGTCCTAATGATCCTCCTGTTGGTCGGTGTAATCGACTATACGTCTGCACTGGTCTGGCGTCTGGCTATAAACATGTCCTTTTGTAAACATGAAGTCGATTCTCACTCTTTCTTCGAATTGCTGAATCAACCAAGGCCTCCAGTTTTAAGCAAAGTAGTGATAAGCACAAATAAACCGACACTACCATTTTTATGACTTCAAGGATATCACATTAATTATTTCCCAAGCCAAGACCATAAAAATGGGTTATGTTACCTGAATCATTAATGAGAATAAAGCTACAAGCATGGAATTAACTCGTAAAAACAGAGAAAGTGCTGATTCATTTAAAATAGGCATCACAGAATATCCCACTCTCCCAATACTCACATTAACAGATCTATTAAATGTTGATTAACAGTGTATTCTCGTCCAGGAAGAAAACCTAAGAGTGGCTATCCACCACGAAAACCTGCAATTTCCATACTTCAGTCAACGGAGCTCTGTGCCTTAACGGAAATCGTGTTGGCCCAGCTGTTGGCCGATGAATCTCGACAAATTCACACTTTCTGGTACGGATTTCCCCTTATTCCTCTAGTATTACAACTCCTTATCTTACACAGAGTAGTTGATCCCTCATGGAGAGAATCTTAGTGCTGCTACAACCGTATATTAGTGATATTAGGCTCTCCCAAAAGACCCCCACCCACATAACCTGCAATATGCACACTACACAAACCTTTTAAGCCTCAGTGCCAATGACCAGAATAACATTAACAACAGAATTGATTTAGCAGAATAATGAAAATTCGTGGACTAACATGCGACTGGATTTCAGATGCTAAGATAGCTAGATAGACTAAAGGAAATTGTTCCCAGTTACCCAGCACATAGTGAAATCAATGTATTTCAACCTCACCTTAACGGAAATCGCCAGTCGAGTGAGTCGATTCAGCGCGGACACCTGCTTCCCCAACAGATCCAGCAGTTGTGGCCCCACGCCCCGACACAGGGCGTCCAGTAGAAGCGCGAACCTGAGACGCGCATCGCCACAGCTCTCCAGGTGGGCTCTCAGGTGCCAGCAGAGGCGCACGCCAATCACCCGAGGACTGCCCAGACCCCGTCCCACCAGCCACAGCGTCAGCGGATTCACCAAATACGCCTCGGTGCGCACCACCTGCACCAGCTGGAGCAGGTAGAGTGCCAGCTCAGCGTTACTGAGGTCCGCCTGCAGTCCCTGCACCGCTATATCCCGCACAAAGGGGTCCGCAGCGCCCGTGGTTCTCACCAGCCCCGTTGCACCGCCTCCAGTCTCGGTCATCGTCTCCGCACCACCACCACCGCCTCCGCCACCACCACCGCCGCCGCTGTCCCAGGCGGAAGCGGAGGAGGCGGCGAGACCCGAGACGCCGAGGAGTTGGAGGCAGGTGTCGACTGGGAGGGGACGAGGCCAGAGGGCGAGGAGGCGGTAAAACTCGGCGACGAGTTCGCGGCGGTCCCAGGCGACAGCCTGGACGAGCCAGGGTAGAGAGGTGTCGGCGAAGAGGCGCCGACAGCCCGAGTCGCGGGTGCGCCAGAGGAGGTCCTTGTCCTGCTCCGAGAGTTCCGAGAAGGGGTCGCGGCGCAGGATGTCGCGCAGGCAGCGCAGGTCGGCGTCGGAGATGGGCGGCGGCTGCGCCAGGAAGGCGGCGGAGGTGGGCTGGCGCAGGAAGGCCGTGGTGCAGCGCGCAATGGGGAAGCGGATGCGTGGCGGACGGGAGTCGGTGGACACGCCGAGGCGGTGGTTGAAGTCCAGCTGGTAAACGCAGGGGGAAAAGACAACTAGGAGAATAGTGTAGCAAGCCCACTAGTTCTGTTCGAATTTTGATTAAATAAATAGAGAACATGAATATCAAGGGCTGGAATTTATTGAGAATTTAAATGGCCGTTCCACGGTCAATCAAGCCTTGACTCACTTTCACACACGCGTTCCTAATGAACATCCTAGTATGGAAGTCTCCGCTTCCTCTGATATTGGGACTAACCATCTTATACACGATAGTTGATCCCTCTTTAAGAGAATCTCAAGGTAGCTAACCGCTGCAGCTATCTGGACACCAGTCCTGCTCCTAAATCTCGATCAGTGAATCAATCATTAATCTACGATCTATCCTTCCACCTTCATTTCCTCCCTCTATCGCGTCTTTGACTAAGCGTTACGACAGCCCGATGATTCCATTGCGGTAATATCCCAAGAATGGTTCCTGGGTTTTGTCACTTACCTTATTAATAAACTTCTCTCCTGTTGTGTCTTTACCAGCATTGGAGTCAAGGGAGCTATCGCCGTAAGACGAATGATGTTTTTAAAAGGAAACAGACTTTTGATTCGTCGATGGAATCCGTTACATTAGACGCCTGCGCGATTTTGCCGCAGCGAACACAAGAAATTATGTAGGCCTCCGAACCGGTCGTATCAAAACAGATATATTGATGCTGGGGCCTTACACAAGTTCCAAACTTCCGTAACTCTAATTGCTCTCACCATCACCTGGAGGGAGGACCTCAAAAAAACTGGTCCTTCGATTCGCACCCTCAACAACATCTCTGCTTGATTAACGGCCAATCAATCTCCTCATCTGGCTCATAAACCGATCAGTGATGCACAATCAATCTCCTGATTGCCAGTTTCTCCGGCCCCGTGTCTCCTACACCACCTCCAAAGGAAATTTAGTCGAAATAGATCCTTTAATGCGGCTTCCCTCAATCAGGTCCATCCATACCTGCCACCGCAGGCACTACTAAAGTCTTCAGCGTCTAAGGCCCGATTATCAGCGCACCCATGGTGACCTGAGAGCACCATCGCACTGTCTTGTACCGCGTGCATAAACGCAAAATCTCATTGGCCTAGGTGTTGATCTGGTACAGACGCCTCCACTTATTATTATCACGAATTGGAAAGAACGTGAGAGTACCCATCCGCTACAAGTCGAATACACAATCGTCTTAAGTGACTCATCGCCTATCCATGCTTTGTAGTAGAACATCGAAGAGCTGCAATCGCTAACTATAAGCAACTCCTGCTTGCCCGAAACATCAGCACCACAACCCAGTCACTTTTTTGCCTCACAAACTACTACTTATGCATTTCAGCAACCCACTAGGCTGCCAGACTACCAGTACTTTATGGAGACATCAGCGACGAGACGCACAATGACGGTGAACTCGGGATCGGGATTCTCCGCGACCGTGCCGGCGAGATTGAGGAGGCGAGTGGCCTCCGCCTCGAGCGAGGAGAAGAAGGCGGCACTGCGCCAAAGCGCGAGACTGCGTCGCCCGCTCGCCAGGTAGCCGCGCTCGTCGAAGAGGTTCATGTTCGCCCAGCCCACCGGCAGCTCCATCTACAAGGCGGGGGGGGGGGAAATATCAGGTCAGTCGAGGTGGCAAACGCGGGAAAAGGACAACTTGGGGAATAGTGTAGCAACTCTACCAGAAGTGCACAAGTCCCGGTCGCTACGTATCAGGTCACCCCATAGGTTCCGTCCAGATTGTGGATTTGATCGTGACAGTTTAATTCCTGTCGGCTTCCCATGCTCACACAAAGCCTGCCAATCTCGTCGGATAATAGCGCAGTTTCACCATCTAATTAATTTCTTCTAACTATTCTAAATTCTGTAATTACCGACCGCTCTACTCATCACCCTGCAGTTTAGAGGACGTGCTTAACGCGGCAGCATCGCAACTCACAATCCTGTTCTGCCTGCGCTTGACTTGCAGCAGGACCACACAGACAATCGTCGCCAGGGGAAGGTTCGAGTAGGTGATTCCAAAATTGAGCGTCTGGTTCCACTGAAGCGCCGCGGCCGAGCTGGTCATTGTTATCACGTCCCGAGTGTTCTATAATAGAGAGCAGTCAGGCTCACTCTGCCTCGTCTGGGGGTAGGGGCGGCGCTTCCTCCCAACCGACTCACCCGGTAGGTGGTGAGCAGCTTCCCTCCGTGTGCCAGACCAACTCGCACGACGTAGTTTCCACCAATCACGGGGGTACCGCCACCACTGCCTACTCCGCTGCCGACGGTACCCTCCGCTGTGTCTAGACTGGAGGCGCTGGCGGATGTGGAGAGAGTGGACAGTTCTGCCGCTGCCGCATCGACGGGGGATGAGAAGAACTCCGAGTCGGGCAGGTCGTCGCCACCGCCGTAGGTCATCGTCGTCGAGAGTTCGTCGAGCGCAGAAGAGTCTGTGGTCTCGGTGAGGATGGAAGAGGAGGAGTACTCCTGCTCCTAAAGATAGATGGGAGGGGTTACTCGAGTGTTTTTGTTGGGGCCTTACGAATAGCCTAGGCCTCAACGCCTGGGGGTATCTGATCTCGGTCGACCAGCCTAGATGAACACAACTCGTCGCCAGTTTCTAGAATATTCCCATCTAATCGCCAACATTGCTTGGCCTTGCAAAAGGCCTGAAGCTAGAACCGGTGATAGATAATCACCTTCGCCCAATGATCATATGAATGAATAGCAAAGAGAGGTTTGATTTTTTCAGAGGGGAGCGTAGCGTTTACGAAGATCTTTTGGAACATGTGAGGGAAAATCAACTGCTATAGTGCAAAACCCATTCTAACTACTATATATTCCACAGATCACCGGTTGCGAGCCCAAATATAGCTAATTTGATGTTGAGAAGTAACGTAAAATACGGAGGCGCCATGCTACCTAAAGTAGTTCGATTGGTTTGTGTTACGTTCGACAACGGCCACAAGAGCCGGGATGCGTCGAAACTCCAAATTTATTCAACAAAGTGCCAGGCGTCACAGTAACGACTTAAACAACTGTACATGTTATACAGATAATGACGAAAGGCAAGTAAATTATAGTTCAAGACAATCAGAAAGTAATTTTCTGGAGATACAAAACTCCTCCTCTTCTTGAAAGGAGTCCTCCGATGACTTAAGTTTAGAAATATGGAAGGATTGGAGTGTGCAGCTTCTTTCATGAAGGTGGATCTGACGGACGTTCCCATTGTGGGCTACAACGAACAATATACACCAAGTGGGAGATCCAACGGAAAGAATAAAGGTGACAAAGGACCGAGGTCAGCGATCTTCTGTCGGCTAGAGTCTGCTCCATGTTGCTCTTTGGCTGGGCCCGGGGCCCATCAGTACCTTTTTTTGACAGTTGCTGGAAAACACTCGATTTCTTCGGTTAAAATTAATTCTCGAGTTCGAGTTCTTTCGATTGGTGCTCTGATTAGGTAGCGTAGCTCTATTTCTCCTACTAGAGTGTTACCATAGTCATCGGAGAACGTCGCCGAAAGATCGATTTTCTTCATCGTGAGAGAAATGCGGTTTTTGCGTTGTTCACACATCTTGAACTTGGGCCGTTATGCATAATCGTTCGATTTTCTAAGTACCACTTTTTTCGGTTGAGCGACTGCGACAGCTTTTTTCCATGTCTTCACGGTGGAGGGAGGTACGTGACGTTTGTCAACCATGTCGTACCTCCGAGGTGGCTGACTGAGTCCGAGATCCGACCATATATTGCATTTGTCGATCAGGTCCAGACCGAGCAGATTCGTCCTTTGGGTAGAGACGCAACATATCGTATTGCACGACAACGTATAGATCCTAAAAGTAGTATTGGATTACCGGAAGCACTGGGTTTGTTAACTTTTGGGTCCTCCAGTTTTGGTCTTCCGAGTTTAATCCAGGCATTTATTGATATCAACGCGACATCTGAGCCAGTGTCCAATCGTAGGTGCATTTTGGGCCCATTTAGGACTAGAGGGACAAACCTCCGTCTGTTCTTTGTCACTTGTAGGCTGGCATGTAGGCCATTCGTCTGCATTTCACTGCGTTCCTTACGATGGCTCCAAGTGGGGCTCTTTCATTTGGCCATCTTTGCGGCCTTTCTTATTGTACTGTGCCAGGAATGATGTGGGCCCTGTATTGAGCACCAACTTAGCGTCTTCCACGATATACTGAAGTTGAACAAAGGCATCCGCTAGCTCTTGGACTGTCGTGTCGTGATCCTTGTCCAGGAGAGCCATGAGATGGGTACGGGCAGAAGATAACTCGGGTCTCTTAAGGCCTAATATAAAAATGGGACCTTGTACGTTATTGTACGCTTATTACTACAGCACCGCAACTTGATCTCAACCGCATTCTAGCCACACTGGTTAATCAACAATAAGTGAAGTGCTCATCCTGGCGACTCATCTAAGGGGAACCCGTCAATCAAGAGTTATGCTCCACTTCAAAAATACGCCTACTACTACAGCACCTACACTTGATCCTAACCGCCTTTTAGCTACACCAAATACTCAAATAATAAGCTCCATTCTCATCCTAGTAACTCGTATAGGAAGGACCAGTACACCACTTAAAGACGTGCTCATTGTTACAGCACCTCAACTTACGATGGTTCTTTCTAGCTACATTGACTCATGAATAATAACCTATCTTTTAATACCGACTTATCGATTAACGCCCGGTTAGAAAGTGACTATTTCAATTCTACCACATCGTTGATGTCAGCGCCACTGCCGTCACCTTCCGTGTGCAGCGTACCGTCAGAGATGCACCACTCTCCCCTCCGCTGCCGCCTCCGCCTGCTCCTCGTCCTCACCTTCCCTCTTCTGATGGTACAAACCGAGGGCACACCACGCCTATTGTTCCAACACCACCACTTGGTCTTAACCGCCTTGGAACTGCACCCACTAATCAGCTATAATCTACCTTCCCATACCATCTCATTAATCACAAAAAGAAAACACCACCACATCGATTCCTCCACTCACCACCGTCGATGTCTGCGCCACCGCCGTCACCTTCTGGGCGCAGCGTACCGTGAGCGAAAAGAAGTCCTTTATCTCCCACAGGTCCATCACCCTCCCCTTCTCCTCCGCCTCACTCTCATTCTCACCCTTCTGCTCGTACAGCTCCACCACCGAAGGCACCGGGAAGAGGTCCTGATCCGGCTCGGACGCGACGGCGGTCGGCAGGGGGTCGGGGATGGGCAGGTCGAGGGACTCGAGGACGTCGCAGAGGAGGAAGGGCGTCAGCCGCGGTGTCTCCTCGCGCTGCAGACAGTCCTGCACGTACACGTAGTGGATCAGCGCGCTGTCCTGCTCGAACAGGTACTCCTACAAAGGGGGGAAAAGCGTGCGTAAGGACGCGCCTATGTATCAGCAGAGATGGGTTGTAGGAATTCTCGAAAGGAGACCCACTCTAATTGGCTGATGGAGAAGCAATTAGCCATTAAGCCCGGTTTTGTCGGACCTCGTGAAGGGCCCAAGCCTTATCACTGGCTAACGCAAACACAGCGAATGTATCAACCCTTGTGACTTGCCGCCTGTGCCACCCAATTAGCACATGCTAACGCCCAGTATCTAGAATAAGTCTATGCAATCAGTGTTTCGACTGAGGACACTCTGAGGCGTATAGCTACCCACTCCTGCTAATGCTGTAACTGGGTCTGGTCGAATATATCTGTGATTTACGATGCCGTATGGCTATTAGACAGAAATAAGAGATCGAGGAAAAATCGATGAAACGTGCCGGGGGTTAATTAACTACCAAGTGATACAATTAAATAATAGCTTCCATCGCAAGACACAGAGTTTAACTTCATGACCGGTTTCGTGTTAACTATCTAACACTTCGGGTTTCAGAATTGCACAGTTAATTAATTAATCAGTTCTCAGTCGCTAAGACGACACCCCTCCCACAAACCTGGAATTGGTACCCAGAATGCATGCCGTAATAGATTAGCAACAGGTACCCCATCAGAAAATATCTGACTCATCCTAGCCGCTGAAAACGTGCGTTGGTATCGCATCAAGAGTACGTCACCCAATCAGCACGAAGGTCGATTACGCCGGTTAAACATAAGTTAACTCGGCACCAGTTTATTGACTGCTTCAAATCAATCATTGCACTAATTCTCGTTTTCCTCCACCATAATAAGGATGAAAAGAATCAAAACTAAGATGAAGAGAAAGAATAGCAAGAGAAAGAGAAATAGGAAGAGAAGCAAGAGGAGGAGGGAGAGAAAGGGGAGGAAGATGGGTAGAAGGGGGCCGAGGATAAGGAGGAGATCATCCCCCTAACCGCTCCAAACGCACCTGCGAGCAGCAGACCTTGAGGATGTACCTCGAAGAGGGGTCCTCCCCCCCAGGCGCCCCTGCCTCCGCCTCTCCACCCGGTCCGCTCTGGTTCAGCTGCCTCACCAGCTTCGTCTGCTCGCCCAGGATAGCCCTGATGGTGTCGCCGACGGTGGCGTCCTTCGGCAGGTGCAGGGTGAGCGGATGCTGGCGCGGGGGGCGGGCGCAATCTATGCACTCCGCGGCCACCGTGAGGCGCGGCAGGCGGCGGAGCAGATGCACCAGCGCCGCGCTCATCTTCGGTTGGCGCGGAGCGGCCGTGAGGTAGCGCGCGGCCGCCACCGGCCCACCGGCCTCCAGGCGGCGCTGGTTGGCCTCTACCAACTGCAGCAGGTGCGATCGCGCCCATGCGAACTCACGGCTGGAGGCGGTGGCGTTGGCCAACTGGGCGGGCGAGATGGCTGAGATCCTAATAAGGGGGGGGGAGGGTACAAGAAGCCGAGTGAATATGAATTACATTATGCGGGTATCGAAATCTTATTGATCCTTCTATGGGCTAGAGAGGGCGCATGCAAACGGCAGGGGTATGGGGATGAGGTTGCCCACAATCTGAAATTGGGGGCTATGGCATTGGCCAGCTGAGCTGGGAAGATCGTAGCGAGAGCAAAAATCCAGATGAATTTATGGTGTTACGACAAAGAAGAGGGGAAAAGGAAGAGGGGGAATTTGAGGAAGATGAATTTCCTGCTGTCTGATTCCCACTAGAGCTCAGCCTGAGAGTAAACTTGGATCTAATAGGGCTCCATGTATCAGGTCACCCCAGAAGTTGTCCGAATTTTGAATACACTAAACAGGCGACTAAAGTGTGCATTTAATTAAGGATTCAATCGTCAATGCACTTTCCCTGACTACCTATTAATAAGCTTACTCAAAACTAAATTATTGCAACATTCTTTGGGTTTTGATTCTACGAATTCACAAATGCCAGTTTCAACCTCTATCTGTGGCGTTACAAAGCTGCTTATTCCAAATGATTTTGTAATCTGCGGAACAAATGGTAGTCCGAGGGAGAGAGGTGGTTGGGAGAATGAGGTGGGTGATGAATTTTCACACACACCAATCCAGTTCTTCTTCTTCTTCCATCTCTTGTAATGTGAGATTCTGGCTGTGTGGAGCCGTTTCCCAAGTTTAGGAACTTTCCCAGTTTTGCATATGACAAAGATGAATATTTGTATGATTTACCAATTCCTTAACTAATAAGACAGAGCAAGATAGGCCTCTTCAGGGGCTACGGCTTCAAGAAGCAGCTTAGACCTTACAAGATACTCCTTAAATTTCGAACAATTTAAAACAGCCAAAATGCGGACAGAACTTATGGGATGACCTGGTGAAGGCTTACTTGGCGATCATGGCGTTGCGCATGTTCTCGAGGGCCGCGGCGGCGTCGTCGGCGAGTTTCTCTAGCCGCAGCAGGGGCAGGAGGAGCTGGAGACTGCCGAACTTGGCGCTCTCGTCGTAGAAGTCCTCCTCCTCGGCCTTGGGCGCGGAGATGCCCTGGAAGAGGTACTGCTCCGGCGCCTCCAGTGCCTCGAAGAAGGGCTCTTTGGCAGCCAGCTCCCACAACTGAGTCTTCAGCTCCCCAAGGCTTATCTCGGGGTCGGGCTGTGGAGGGTCAAATGGTTATTTAGACGAGATTGCTAGCCTCAGAGACGCTCTTATGATGGCAGCACACACACACACACACCTAAAATGCACGTCGGGGTCCTACGGGTGGCCAAAGCAGCAACACCTTCCAAGCTTATCTAGAAAGGAGGCAATGGGTTTATTTTTGCTTATTGCAGAGTTCAGGGAGGAGTTCTGCGTTCTTTTGAAGTAAGCTCAATTTGACAACGGGGTTTTTCTAGGAGCATTCGGGTCTAAATTTTGATCCCAGGCGCTGTGAGCAGGATTATGAACTCTTGACACGAATAAAAACCTCCGACTTCATAATGGGATTTAAAACTACGGGGTTAATTTGCAATTTGTTCAGCTCGTAAGGAAGATATCGCCCTCTGGGTTCAAACTGCTAGTACCGTACGCGGCTGTTTTGAGCCCTCAAGGACGCGCTTATTTTGGTAGCACAGATCCTGGAGTCTTACTGAACGCCTTCCCTTCCAAGTTTATCTCGGGCCGGACTAGGGGTGCGCCAATAATTTAGTCAGACGGTAGACTGAAGACCAGTTGGGTATCCTGGGCTCAGTGGGGTAAATACCCAAAAACCTTAAGAGAAAGTACACACATCCAATTTGATGATTGTGTTTTAGGCTGCAGGATCTGATTTAAATTTGTTCAGCCAGTATTTAATAAATTCACGCGTTCTAATGGCGAGCATCAGATTCGGCCTCAAAAAAGCGCTTACGCTAGCACCAGTGAAGCTTGAAAACACACGTTAGCCTTAACATCTTCCAAGCTTATCCCTGGGTCAGAGTAAGGGTTCGACCGTGCCTTACACAGGCAGTAGAGAAGACCTCCAGCATCATTTGGGCATGGCTGCCAATCCTAGGCACTGTGGGTTGGATTATCAACAATAAAAACCTCCCACATGGTAACGCGGTTTCAGGCCGTAGGGAAGATGTCCATGCACTCAAATTTCTAGTTTCAAAGACGCTCTTATGACGGCAGTACAGATTCCGATGGAAAAGGCACATCATGGCCTTATGAAAGACCAAAGCCTCAACACGCTCCAAGCTTATCTCCGAGTCAGACTAAGAATTCGATCGTGATTCACCCAGACAGTAGAGAAGATATATAAGATAATTTGGGTTTAACTGCTCAACCTAGGCTGTGGATTGGATTATGAACAACCATTGCACGAATGAAACCTCCTATCTGATAAACGTTGTTTCAGGCTACGCCGGTAATAGGAAATTTATAAGGAGTTTAAGGAGATATCATCCGCGTTTAATTTCCATCAACCAAACCCTGCCTCAAAGAAGGGCTTGGGTGAAAAACGATAGTTGCGGTCTTACGAAGGGCCCAGGCGTCAACACCCCCAAGCTTATCTCGGGGTTCAAATGACCTGGCAATGCGGTTTCAGGATGCGGGGTTAAATTGCGATATACTCAGACAGAAAGGAGTATAGTTCTCAACAGTGGATTTGCTATTACCGAGCTCGGTCGTTTGGTGCCTTCAGAGACGCGCTTATGAGAGTAGCACAGAGGCTGGAAAAAAGCTAGTTGAGACCATAAGAAAGGCGCAAGTCTCAGCACCTTCCAAACCCACCTCAGGGTGTGACTAGGCTTTATTCACGGTTTACTCGGGCATAAGTAAGATCTCTGCTTTCACTGTAGGCCAACAGGACATCCTACGCCCTATGGTTTGAATCCTCAGCAAAATACACACCTCTGACGTGGTAACGGGGTTTCAGGCTGCAGGATTTGTTTGCGACTTATTCAGAGGGTCGGAAATATTTCGCTATGCTCAAATTGCTAGCAACCAAAGACGTGCTTATGTAGACAGCACAGACGATGAAAACCGCATGCTCGGATTTCACACAGGGCTCAAGTCTCAACGTTCTCCAAGTTTATCCCTGGGTCAGGCTAAGGATTCAGACAATAGAAAAGGGCTCAAAAACCGATTCGGGTTAGTTGCACATCCCAGGCCCAACGAGTTGATTTATGAGCAACCTTTGGCACGAATAAATCCTCCGACTTGGTAAAGCTTAAATCGGAAAGATATCCCATTGTGTCCGAATTGCCAGCACCGAAAACAGCTGTTTGTTGCCCTAAAAGACGCGCTTATGTTGGCAACACAGCGCCAGCACACTCCTTAAGAAATCAGTTCAAGTATGATAAGTTCGGAGTACGGGAAGAGTTCTACCTTCATTTGAGGCTATCTGGTCATCCTAGACCCTATGGATTTAATCCACAGCAACCTATGGTAAAAATACCTACAGTCAATTGGCTAACGAATTATCGAATTACGATTAGTCAGAGGGTAAGGATGGACTGCGCTAATTCCGCACTGGAGAGAGTGAGGACGGTTACAATGCGATTAGGAGTGGATAGAATGTGACGAGCACTTACACACCAACGTGGATATGAACTCTTCTCAGGACACGTTAGATGGGAGCATTCGGGGAATTACCCAGTTGAGTTACGTTTAGTCGTTACAATCGGTGTGATTGCTGGTTGGGCGACGGTGAGTAGAAATCAACAGACGTTGACGGAAAGCGCAAATAACCCGTGGAGTGGTAAGAATGCATACCCCAAATTTGACGAGGCGCCTTTATCATGCACTCTGGATGACTGAACTGTACGATGTACTGCTGCATTAGCTAGCAGTATTTTCCACCAAGCAAGCCAGGCGGTTCTCTTAAGTTATTACTTGGGTTCTTAAACGTTTTAAACGGTCTTAATGTTCAATCAGACGCTAAATAGATTATTTGTCACTTACTTTTGATATGTATGCAATAATAGCAACAACTTTTGTCTGCGCAAGATGTTAACACAGCAGGAATACTGAAGAATCAGTGGGGCTAGTGTGTTATGGCATTCAGTAGAAAAGGGAAAGTTTACCGATTTCGAGCTTTCACCCAATAATTACTCCACTTTAATTCATTTTGGCCGATCTCAAAAATACTACCAATAATCCATTACTCCATGTATTCAGGGTTCATTGGTTGCTCGAGATTTCACAGTATTATATAGGCAGGTGCCAATCTCGGATGTAATAATACTCCGACCAACCACTTCACCTTCATAAACACAAAATACTACATCAGAGTTTCTTACTTAATCGATATGCAAGCAGTGAACTATGAAGGTGACAGTTAAGGGAGTGATTGGTTTCAGTCAAGTAAGAATTTACCAATTGCCCATTTAAAGTTAATAAATTGAAAGTAAATTTATCGGTTCCCGCCTACTTCCCTCCCAGACTTGAGCAACTCTTACATAAATTTAACTAGAGGTGCGTTTCTACAAAACAATCAGCAAACTGAAATACATCATAGTTACAAGCGTCGAGAACTGTGGGAAAATAAACAGTTTCAAAACGCTTCCGAAATCACTCAAGGTCTTTATTCGTGCCAGTTAAAAACAACTTAAAAATCAATATAATTGAAGGGAAGTAGAATGCCCCTCTGGATACCAGAGAAGATGAATGGATAAACATATTCCAGCGATAAAAGACTCCTTATTCGGTCTCATTCTTCCAAAGTATTTTCAGAAAATACACTTAAGTCATTTACTAGGGTTCAAAAAAAATACATAAAATAAATATAAGTCCGCAATCAACATAAGCAACGTACACACGATTTCATATCAAACAAGACATGACCACCCCAATATCGTTTAACAGATGTGCAAATTTTGATATTTTACTTTTAAGAAATATATTAGAAAGACGTACTTTGTAGGTGATGATGACTCCATTCGGCAACAAAAAATCGTGTTCAAGCGACGACACATGCTCGAATATATAATCCAAGCTTTCCGTGGTAATGAGGGCCATTTTCTGCACCCTTAAAGCAAAAATTTACCAATGTAGAGGGTCAAAAAAGGTTAGGGTTTAAAACTAGCCCTGCATACTGTGAAATAATGAAGACTCTCCATGAAAAAAATCGTTTATATATTAAATTAATGATTGATAAAAACTTACATCAATAAATTACCACTCGACTAATGAAATGACCCCAATCCAGTTTTTCGGAGAAATAGCCAGTTGGTGAAACCAACTCTGGCACAACATTTGAGGTAATTAAAACGTTTTCCCTCGTTGGCATTCAGAGCCATGTAAACTCAATTGTATGTTCTTATTTTTGTTAAAATATTACTAGGTGCACCACCGAAAAGCCACTTCTAAAAATAATTTTCCATACATCTTGATTTGGTACGTTAAATGCTTTTAGAATATGCCCCAAACTAATCGGCGAATGAATACAAAGGTGTAGCTTTATTGCACAATAATTTTAGGTTGTAATTCAACATCTATCACAACCGTTTCTCATTCCCTAATATGTAACAAGATAGTACTACTGCTATTGTGCTGCTGATCAACTTCCATACTTCTTTGGTATGAACATTTAATTCCAGAATTATGCGTTTTAGCCCACCCTTTTCAATCGCTTTTTGTAATTTTTGCGTTTGTGGCAATTGTGTACCACGGGATACCCAATTTAGGGAATCATGTTATCCTGTTTCGTGCAACGGGATACTCACCTCGGATACAGGGGAATTGATGCCACCCCCACCCTATTTTGATCTCCTCAGTATCGTCTGTCGACTAGATTACCCAGCGCCGGTGAAAAATCCATGCTACCCTCAAGTACTTCCCACTTTTGAAACAACCATTTTGACTGTTGCGTTTGTCCAACAATGAGATAAACCGACCACATTTAAAATAAACACTTCTCGAAGTTGTAACAGTCGAAAAAGGTTCCTTCTATTACCCCCACCCCCTGTCTACTTTCTTTTTCCTCACAAGACTGTGGAATTTCTTCGGATAATCTGGCACTTGTGAAAACACTTCTCCCACGAAACCACAACCTTCCGTTCTTCCCGAAGGACCACAGACCACGCCTTCTTCAGCTACTATAACTTAAATTTCAGGATGTACCATAAGTGTGCGCAGCTCAGTCCTGCTTTTTCATGGGCTCCTAGATTGTTTTCATAAAGAAAAATGGGAGAATTATTCAGAAAAACGACAACCAACCACTGGCCTCATTTTAATAAATCATCAAGTCACGAAACCCCTAACACTATTCACCTTCAATCAGCATGATGAGGTCATCCAATCAGTGACAGTCTTCATCCTCTATGCCCAATACAACATATTTTCCACCTCAGAACAGTTGGAAGAGGTGCTCCCATCTACCACTTTTCCGTAAGCAATACAACCCACGCCTCCTTCAGCTAAAAACGCTTTATTTGCATGAGCAAAAAGAGGTAAACAAGAGTGTGTTGCGGTGTTCAGTCCTGTTTCTGGCGCGCGGCATTGGCTCGCAGCACGTCGCCGGGACTGGGGTAGGGGCGCTGCTGGAAGAGCGGGCCGTTGGCGGTCACGTCGGCTCCGGTCTTGGCGGAGGGTCCGCCGCCTCCCACGCCCTCGAGGCCCGAGCTCCAACTGCCCCGCGGCACGTCCGAGTAGGCCGCCGGGTCCATCGGGTCCAGTGGGTCGTCGTCGCCGCCTTTGCTGCGTCGCTTGTCGACTAGGGAGAGAGGGATGAAACGAGACGGTGAGGCTTTGTTAGGGAGATGCATCGCTTTGCCAACCATGGACCATCCCTAGGACGACTGAGTTGGTGGACCAAAGTCTTATGGACCGATAAATAAGACCATCAAAATCTGAACACACCTACACACACTTGCAGACACACAACTTCCTTGCTACGGGGGCTTCAAGGAATCCAAAGGAAGAGGCTTTGATTAAAAACAGTAAAACGGAACTTAATAGGAAAATGGTGGATTCCTATGCTTAACCGGAGAACTCGAAACCTTTTCCCAATTTAGAACACCACAGATGGCGGAGTTGAGACCCTTCAAATCTAGAACATTAAACTACGCTCATAAAATCGGAAGTTCCTAACGAAAGAATGCGCTAGAATATGATACCCCAAAAACGTAAACTGTGCAACTTAATTATACTAGAAAGCTGCCGAAAAGGAACCCTGTCTACCATTCGGGTTAATGAGGAAGTTAAGATAGTGGTATATGCCTAATACTCAAGGGATATACAGATGTCTCCCTCTAAAACAGGCAAATGTAATAACTTTGAGCAACAATAGTTTGAAACTCCCATACAACAGTTCTTTTAGAGAGGAACTATTAACAATATTGTGAACCGAAATCCATGAATTGTAGAATACACAGGAAACAAAACTCTACGAGTGTGGATATTGGAGCTTTTAGAGTACCGATAATCCTTTTTGTTGAGAAAAAGCCGATTTAGACGACTCGAGCTAAAAAATACTTAGCCCTTTTTTACTATCCTCCAGTCTGGGGATACATGACAGCTTTCAATTTACCGAACCGCTTAAAGATGCATTCACAATTAAGCAGTTGAGGATAAGAATCAGGGCAGTATTAATGGAAACCAAATTCTATGAAAGGTGGATTTGAAAGCTGTGAGAGTATTAATAAGTTCGCGGATGGAAGGCTGTGATTTTAGTGGAAATATTGGATGAAAGTCTTGTCGAAAAGTTTAACACCTCCACACTATCGAAAGAACCACTATAACACTAAGTGGATACAAAGTCACCGATTACTTACACTTTGGTGGCCGTCGAACAGACCCAGCGGCTGCACGAGGAGGTGGAGCCGAAGGTGGTGCCATGATGTGCGTCAGCAACGGAGCTTGTGGCGATCTCGATCGTCCCCTTCTCTCTCGATCCTCCTCTCCATCAGAACCACCACCACCGCCGACCGAAAGCGCTGTCACAGAGGCCACAGCCGCCGCCTCCTTGGCAGCAAGAGTCTGGGCTTTCAAAACACTAGCCGATTTGGTGATCAGCGCCTTTGGATGGAGAGGCGAGAGCCAACAGACCTCATCGGTGATTGTGTTCCAGTAGTAGAATCGACCGGTCACCGGGTCGCCCACCTCAATCCAATGACTGGGCAGGGGGTAGCGGCGCAGCATGCGATCACGCAGACGCACCATGCGCTGATCGGGCATTCGAAACCTGCGTCGACCGTAGCGCTCGAAACAGTAGGCGCTGCACTCGTGGTAGGGATTGGCGAGATTAGGGCAGGCAGCGATCTCGTGGATTAGAACGCCGTTTTCGATAACCGGGACGGGACTTATTCCCTTGTAGTTGGGCGCATTGGTGTTGTCCTTGTCGTAATTCTCGGCAATGACTTCATCTGCAATTAGGTTAAAACAACTTAATTCCAGATACATACAATGATGATATTTAAATTTTAAACACCAACGAACCTTCACTTTTCGACTTTAAAAGTCCTCTTTTAGCGAGACGAGCTGCGAGAGCAGGCGGCAGAGACATTTCAGTAACTGCTACTTGAAAGACTCGCTGATCCATCACGTGACCTAACAAACATCAAAGGTCGTGAAACATTTTAAGACCTATAAAAGTTAAAAATAAATTATCTAAGTTTAATAAAACTTTTATTTTATAGCAGATTAAATTTTAATTTATAAAATTTGAGGGAGATACGTGAAAAGGATTATATTTGTAATTATGATTTAACAGTTGCTTAAAGTACAGTGATGTAACTTGTCTTACACTATTTAAAAACTGTTTTAACATCATATTAGACAAATACTGCATTATCGGTGTTGGAAGAGCAATAATTTGCAAGAATTTTCGTCCTAGATTCTCTTAACATCAGTTTGCATGAATATATTACTACTGTGTGTCTTAGAATGAGGCCCCGGTATTAATATTTGGGTTCTATGGATATGTACCTCATTGCCTTCTGTTAAATTCCAAAATCTGGCTACTGAGATTGAGTGACTTCTATCATAAATAAATTACATCTCTTTGCAATCTAGTCTCAATCTAGTCGAGATATGCCCTTAATAAACCTTCTTTCGGGCCTTATTGACATGAAGGCCTTATTGACACATGAAGGAACTTCTGCAATTCAAACGAAGACTCTTTTGTAAAACAATTAAGATCGTAATAGGTAAGTAGCTGTAACAAGTCAGATTCCAGCAGTAGGAGCTATCTTAACCCCCTTTAATATTTATAATACGTCATTTACTTATCTAAAATAAGTAGAATGCATTTGTGCTGTCAGTACTCAGACGTGGCCCATTGGAATTTGGAACTTACCCTATCTTGTGAGGTCTGCATTTGGACCTTTACCTTACCAAGTTCAAAGTTGATGCAGACTTATAGCACAATGAATCATTTTAAGTTAATACTCTACTATATTGTATGAAAACGAAAGAGGGAATATAGTGGAATGTAGTGATAATAAATATTTCTATATATTCTAAACTTAGTGATGCTTGGATTTGCTCTTAAATGCATGGTTAATACGAAACATAGATAACTCAATATATATTTATTTACCTTGGCTTTTTATATCGTAATTAAATTAAAAGACTATCAAATTTTCTATTTCTTGTGAATCTTGGCCTTTGTCAAGTTTTTAAGGACGTCTATAACAATCACTGACGGGAACTTCAAAGGGATCACTTCATCACACGGAATTACTTTGAAATCGGTTTTACGACCTCATTTTCGATGAGAACTCATGAAGTCGAGTGGCACAAAACACCCCACAGCCACCCTAACGAGGCCAACAGGCCTCTCAGTATCATCTACAGGGTTTTGGGGAAAATTTTTGCGAAATATTTTTTTAGTAAACTTTTCGCGATGCTTAGAAGTGACGAGAATAACGAGACTAAACCCAGAATATAACTAACATTTAATCCACCAACCTAACAAGGAGATTATGGTTAGTTAGCACTTGAAATTAGATTCTTATAACGAACGAAGGCATCCGCCTTGTTAGGGTCCTAATAGAAAAACAAGGGTTTCGAGATTTTGATATGAAAACGAATCGAACCGGAATTCAGACCCATGTATGTTGACTCTGTCAGTGTTTTCTCAAGGTTCCATATCGGCTTTGATGCACTGGGAACGGGATTTGAAAAGAGGCTTTCCACCTGAGTATAGTATAGGTGCAGAATTCCAATTGTTTTTTAAGATGGATATAATTAACAAAAGATTCATAGCCAGTAGTGATCAGGCGTCGAGGAATTAGACAGTTCTTTGTTGAGTCGGTAAGATCTAAAGAATTCAAATCAAACATATTCAACGGTCTTTGAAGCCTGAGGCCGAAGCGGTCGAATGATGGGTCGGAATATGAATTTCACTGATAATATTCCCTGGGTTGCTCGCTTGGATTTCCAGTTACTGGGTCGCCATTCGACCACTGCCATGCTGCCTAAACAGTACGATTAATTGGTATACGTGGCTTGGAATCACGAAGGATAATCCACCACAGGAGACGGGATGCGTAGTAACTCCAAACTTATTATCCACGAAGTTCTAAACGTCATAGCAACGACTTAGACAATTATGGACAGTTATTAGACAGTTAATAACGAAATAGAAATTCGATCGTTGCAACACTCTGCTCACTGTGATGAAAACGATCACTGAAATGGAGGCTGTGAGGCTGACTTATCGGCTAGAAGACAGCTGCAGTTTGCCTCCCCTATAATGCAAGGAGGGAGCAGACGGCACAGGAATTCCTCGACCTTTTCACGTCCTACCAATGGCCTCCAGCAGCGGCAGTAGCAGCAGCAGCAGCAGCAGGATTCGGTCACACACGCCTTGGGGAATAGTCGAATTTAGCTGCAAGCCAAATGCTTCGCCATTGTTTGGACCCCAAACATTGGTTGACTATTATTTATAGCTGGGCGCTTTCGTCGAGAAAGACATTAATTTCAGTGCTGCTGTTTAATAAATGAGAGTGTCAAAACAGTTCTTGAGGAGAGTGTTCCCCTGAAAAAGTAAAAATCGCTTTTGCTTTGCTATTTCTACTAAAGAAATAGTTTCATGCCCTTGTCTATTGACTACCTCTCACGTCTACTAAGATTTGTGGTTACCAATGTGGCAGGAATATGGTAGCCAAATGAATTTTTCCTTCCTTTACTGGTATTTCCCAAAAATATCTGTGCTATACTTGTAACTAGCCTTGTTTACTGTGCGATTAAAGGGTCCTCTAGTTTTCGCGTATCAGGTCTAACAGAGTCGGTTGGTGTTTGAATTTTTCCAGAAATAATTAGGTTGAAGCAAACGAACAAGATTTCCTACCTGTAACGATACGAAGAAAGATTGTGAGTCCAGTTCCAAGAGCAAGTCGTGTGCACCAGATTCATTGATCGATCGCTCTGCCAATAATATTGGGGATCGATAATGCAACCCATATATGTTGGAATGCCAATCTTAGTGTGACGAAACCCTAAGGTCAACTAGGGGATTCCCCTGACTGAGAAATTGGTGATACTGTCAGGTCACCACAGGGTTAGATTGATATTATAAAGAGAGTCAAAATGGAACATTAAATCCTTCGGAAATCGAATAAAAAGAACAGTTAACAGGATGTATTTATGACCACCTTATTTGGCACAGGCTGTAATTCACATCTCTCACAATGGTGAGAAAATGTCAATTAGAATGCTGCAAAGTAGCAAATGAACGAAATTCCAGAATGTATTTCTTTCATCTCATTAAATGAAAGCTAAACGCGGTCGCTAGTGTCCAGTCCTTGAAAGGCGTAAGCGTATGCGCTACACTTCCTTCAACTCATTAAAACAATAGGTGCCTCAAATGATTCTTGGTAACTCCCATGCCAACAGGGTTTTAATCAAGCAGTTTTCATTTTTATTAGTCTATAGAAATAAATGAATCCCAGCATAAAAAGTCATGTTCAACTCCGCTAGACATTACTAAATGCTACTTAAATTTTGTTCAAATTAAAAAGGATAAAATTGGGACAGAACCTACGCAGTGGCAGATGACCTGGCAGCATCTAGCACGGGAATCCTCTATATGACCCGAGAGCCTAGTCACTCAACCCAGAAGGTTCCAATTTATTGACGCAGTGGTTGACCTATGAATTCGGTCAAACTAAATCGTGCCACGTATTTGCAAACACAGTCCTAATACCATGTCAACCAATGAGTTCTGTTGGAATTTTATCGTTATAAATTTAATGAGTATTTTCTAATTTCTAATGGAGCTAAAGTGTATTTTCTTTTGTTGAGATACATTTGAACAGTTGAGTTTGATGATAAGCTGCCTTGAATTTATCAGTTGAGTTAAAATTGGCAATTAGGATGGCTTCAAGCCTTACAACTGTCAGTCGTTATCTTTTTCATGAACTTGGAGAAATCCTAATACTTTGAATCGTTAAATACATGCAACATTCGATCACTTCTTTTATTTATTCAGTATTTGTGCAAAACTGACCTGATAAACATTCCATCTGGGATAGTTGACTAACCGTAGGGAGAGACCCTTCGCACTGTTGCATTTGGGAAATCTTGTTTTTTACTTAATTAATGACGCAAATCGGCTACAAGCTAATCTTGGAGCGGCTATTTGAAATTTTTATCACTAAATTTCGAAATCAGTAGACTTTGGTTGGTATTTCCAACGTGGAAAGCAAATCAATTGAATATATCGATTTTTTCTACGCAGCTAAAAGCGTCGAAAAAATTTTAAAATGAAGGGGAGACGGGATTTTGAAGGGGGTATTGGATAGCATATCATGAGGTTCTTGCATAGGGTAATCAATAAAACCACTAATCATTAGAAAATGGCCTAGAAATTCTCTTATAGACCAATGAGAATTGAGCCCATATGAAGTCTTCGAATTGAGAAGACCTATTTCTCGTAGGCTCTGTGTAAGATAATTTAACAAATAATTGTTGTTTCCTCTAGCCTGAGAACACAGACGTCGATCGATACGCCTGTCTGGCTTTGAAAAGGGTTTTAAAAGACCGGAATAGTGGAACCAATTAAACATAAGGCTGAGTTTAAGCACGACGAACCACATATTAGCGCCGAAAAGACGTGTTTATTTGACGATCTGTTTACATCCGTCTCCGCCACCTCTTAATTTTACAAATACTTCCGCATTCAACTTAACCGAGTGTGTGCTTGTGCCTCAGTGCACCGTGAATACGTGACAGCTTTGCTATAAACAAAGACTCCTTGTTTAAGCGTTCTAGAAGGGACCATTTTCTGTGCTAACGTAAGCATCTGCAATACATTTGCTTGCACTCTGAGTGTTTAATGTAAATGCAAATTTCGACAGCAGAAGACCACGCGATGTATGGGGTCTTGATGTATCGTACAAAATCGATAGCTGAAAGGGGATTATATCACTAACCTCAATTTATTGATTATTTTGGATAGGTGAAAGAATGTCATTCATGGATTAAATATCATTATTTTTTGCTATTCTAGTAGATATTACTGCATCTTAAATACATTTGTTATGCTTGGAATTTTGGCTTCACCCTATTTAGCGGTTTACAACATTTAGGTGGCTTATACTTTCTTTTTGTGAACCAGTGCTGCGATTATAGTTTCGTAGTTTCATTAAGCCATCCTACTTCGCTTGAACTAACCACGTAGCTATTAATTTTCTAGGGTTTGCACCTTTAACAGATGTTGGTACCAAGGCTTTGATGGGTCTTTGTGTGCGGAAATCCAAGGTTGGCTACGTACCGCACCTTGTCGAAACTGCATTCAAACAAGTTTGGTCACATCTACAGGTGTCGACGCCTAGTTTTAAGATACAAGCTAGTTATCACGCATATGGGGTGTGGTCTAGCTCTAGTAAGCGAAACACTGCTTTTTTGCTAATACTATTCCATAAAAAGCTCTTTAGATTGTAGGTACGTCCTTATTAGACGAAATCAGGCACTAAATACTACGTGGGACCTTTAAAAATCCGCCTAAGCAAACCACATTTTTCTTAAATAACAATCCAAGGTCATATGGAGATAGTGTATTGTCTTGATCCAGTTTGCTGTTGGCGATCAACCAATCAGAGCAGTCGCCCAATCATCGACCTAGAGCACAGTTAGCCAATCAAATTTGTAGCGCAGCAAATTTTTGCTGGCTTGGCTGCTTCGTTCAGACCACGACAGTTTAGGCCAAATTTCTAGCCCAATAAGGTCAGCATTCTGGAGGGTAAATTAAGGTCGTTAGAAAATGCTTAAGGTTTTAGTAAAAAAACTGGATAAAATTGAACATATGGTTTTCATTGGCTGCTCAATCAATTGCATGACAGAAGACGTGACTGCGTTACGCTCTCGGCCATTTTGATTGGCCAATTCGCATAAAGCGCCTTGCCACGTGTAAGCGCCGGCAGAACAAAAATTGCCTCGCGGCACTATCGATTTATGTGTGGTGTTTCCACACTAGAGGACGCTCAGATATCTCTGGCGGTTGATTGCACACTGGTTTGTGTGTTTTGTGCAGTCGGAAAATGCAGCCATGTGGATAAACGCGATTCTGCGTTCCCGGAATATTTGATGCTTTTAATGCAAATTTCTAGTCAAATACTCCACAAATTCCGACGTGGCATATTTTTGGCGTCCTTGAGTCGAAAAGAATCTGAAGAAGTAATGAAAATATATTCTAGTTTAGTTTACCATTATTGCATAGAGTGGTTTTTTATGATGACTGATGTCCCAATAACGACATCGAGCTTTTCTAACAAAATATGTGTGGTACACTGAAACTTTCCCACAGACTATGCTAACGGTAGAACCTGATCCCAACTATTTATCTGAAATGAAGCTGTATACTGTTAGAGAATGCTTTTTTATGGAGGCAAAAGTGATAAAATAACTCCTCTACTCTAAGAAAAAAAAATCGATAAGTGTACCAAGAGAAAGCGGTCGATATCTGCTGGTGCCTTGTAAAGTTTCCCTGAACTTTTTGGCAGAATTTTCAATGCTTACCAACAGCGGTTTTACTAGTTATTTTGCCAAATTTTCTTGAATATTCTCGACCATATAAAAAAAATTCAATTTAACAAAACAATCGTTGGGGGTGTTTCATCTGTATACAAGTTGCTTAGCATTTGAATTATATCACGAACCTAAAAACCATATTATCAACTATTCTGTCTGCATTTCATGTACAACTAAAGCAAAACCTAACTTTAGGCGATTTATTAGAATATTGATTTTTCGTGCCTGAAGTAGGCAAAATTAATAGCACCTAGCATTCAGTGAAATCTATCGACTTAAAGCAAGTGAGGGGATGGTCGATATGACCGGGAAACGGCTGTCACACACCAACTTCATTTACCAACCCAACAGACCCTTAGCTTAGTCCTTCTCCCCTAAAGAGGACAAGCCTAGTCACCCCTGAATGACACCCAATCACTAACACCGCCACCAGCACTTCCGGAACAGACCAAAAGACAGCCAACTTCACTCGTTGTCGAGATAGAGAAAAGCACATTTATTAATTGACTACCAAACACGTCTGATTAGTGGAGAAGGAAATTTGATTTGTTTTTTGTTTTGCTTTCCACGGCGTCCGCCTACTTGCAGGCCTCCAAAGCGGCCTCCCTCTCCTCCACGAGCTCATCGGCAGTGATCTTGAAGAGACCCTTGCTCCAGTCGTCCAGAGCCAGTCCATCGACGATCTTGTACTTTCCACATTTGTCGATGGTGACGGGAAAGCTGAAAATGATGTCCTTCGGGGCGTTGTAGTGCGAGCCGTCGCTGTAGACCGACATGGAGACCCATTCACCGGGCTTAGTGCCGAACCACCAGTCACGCATCTGGTCCACCACGGCCTTGGCAGCCGAGGCGGCGCTGCTGAGTTTGCGCGCCTCGATCACCGCGGCACCGCGGGTCTGCACGCACGGCACAAACACCTCCTTGTTCCACAACTCGTCATTGATGAGTTGGCGAGCGTTGTGCTCCTTGCCGTCCTTGTGGACAACGGCGTGGGCCAAATCTGGGAACTGCTTGTTGCTGTGGTTACCCCAGATAACGACGTTCTTCACGCAGTCGTTGGTGACTCCGCATTTTTCGGCGACCTAAGGCACCAGGCGAAGTTAACTAACGGTTCAAAGGGGATTTAAAGAGACCCAGATTAGGAGGAGTGCTGACCTGGTAGATGGCACGGTTATGGTCCAGACGGGTGAGTGCGCTGAAGTTCTCCTTTGGAATGGACGGAGCGTACTTGCTCATGATGAGGCAGTTGGTGTTGGCGGGATTGCCGACAACCAGAACTTTGACGGTCTTCTTGGCGTACTTGTCGAGGGCCTCGCCTTGATCTTTGAAGATCCTGACGTTGGCAGAGAGGAGGTCACGGCGCTCCATGCCTTGCTTGCGAGGCATAGCTCCGACCATCAGAGCGACATCGATGTCGGTGAAGGCCTCCTTGAGGCAGTGGGTGGGCACAATTTTCTCGAGGACGGTGAAGGCGCAGTCCTGCAGCTCCATGACGACACCCTTGAGGACAGTGGCGGCCTCGGGAATGTCGAGAAGGTGGAGGATGATCTTTTGGTCCTTTCCGAAGAGATTGCCGTTGGCAACCATGTTGGAAAGGTTGTAGGCGATTTGACCAGCAGCGCCGGTGATGAGGACTTTGATGGCTTCAGGCTAGGTTAAGTTTGGTAGATTAACCAGAAACCCCGACTTACCATGGCAAAACACTAGCAAAACTCACGAAGGACGAGACCCCAAGCACAAGCAGCGCCTTTATATATGACGGAATTTGACAAGGTTAGACATTTGCTAATTTAGAAGGATATAAACAAACAGTCATTTGAAAAATAATTCGATAAAAATGCTACAGAATTTTTTGAATCAACTTTAATTTTGAGTAAAATTTGAATAAATTTGCATTTTATTAATGGTTAGATTGATTTGGGAAAAACCTAGCAGAATTTGGAGATACAAATTAAAGTGTGCGTGTAATGAAATATTATAATAATGCAAAACTTTTCTCCCTCCTGAATGCATCTATTTGGCTGCTCCTAGGCAAATTTTAAATGGCATCTTTCTACTTTCAAGGGAAATACTATTCGTTAGTTTGGTGATAATAGTCTTTACATTTTAATCCCCATTGTTAACTACAAGGAGTGTATTTATGGCATTCTAATATATTAAGCTTTTGTTAACTGTAAGTCCTTGTGCATGAATGTCATCAATATTTATTTGGCATTTGCGGCATTCTTTTTCGACTAATCTTTCCCATCGCCGGTTAATACTAGGGCTTCAAGACTTTAAAAGAAGTTTAATTAATTATAATTATAATAACGTTTGAATTGGTGAGACTGTAGGGCCTAATGACTGTTTTCCAGTTTTGGTTTCAGCTAGAAATTTCTATTATTTTATTCGATTTTGAGTATTCTCATTGAGTTTGTATTTTATTTCTGCCTTTCGAATAGCTCATTTACTTAGCTCTGATGACCAGATAGTTTATTCTGTACTAGAAATTTAATAAGGAGCTGAATCCACTACCAAAGTATACCAAACACTACCAATAGCTTTTTTGTAAAATATTAAAGCTTTTCAAGTCCCTCAGACATCCAGTGACAAGTTAGTATAGCTAATTAAATCTTCCTCAAAAGGCAACTGATTTGCTTTTAGTGGCAGAGGGAACGCTGTATATATTCCACACTCTGAAAAGAGTATCCAATTTCGACGTCGTGTTTTTTGAATTATCCAACATATCTTCTGCCGCATGATTTTTCCACCATATATTTGATTTTCCCATGGCACTGATGAACTAATGGGAGCTTTCCTTTAGTCTTTTTACTGTTTATGCAACTCCAACTTGACCATCAATCATGCTCCAAGGATTCGCTGCAATAGGATAAGTAATTAAACTATCGACCCGTGGGGAAAATGCCTTATCACCAACCAATTAGTGATTTTGGGGCAGTTTTCGCGTATAAAATGCCCTGCTAATTTGACTGCGTATCAGTGATGTTGTATTCCTTTTTCAGAGTAAGTGTAAATTTTGTAAAGGATGCATGTTTGCGATTTTTGGGAATATTTTTAACCAAAAGATTATCACTAGCTTCTCATTGATTTTAATATTAGCAATGCACATTGGCATGCTTATTTCATTGACCAGAACCGAATTTATTTTAAAGGTGAAAATACAAGTTAATATTAATATGAATATTTTTTATTATCTGGACCCGTTGTTAGGTATTCTTTTGGCTCACGAGGAAACTATCCATGTTCATAAAACAGTCTTAATCCTTCAATTCTCCAATTCTTACTGTTTATAATGTAATTCTCGACAACCACTTCTAAGCAATCAATCGCATAGTCATAGTTGATGTGTAAGAGGAGTTGCAAAACGTTATTGAAAATTCCATGGTATTTTAGCCGCATGCCATACGCAGAGAATAGCCCATATCTTGATGTTTTTAGGTATATAATATCATGGGTTTAATTGATCATAGCAGCTATGGTTTATGACCAACGTTGTTGTAATTGGTATCGATTTGTTTAATTATTGTTGAAGAAAGTGCTTAGCGAACAGGCCAAATTAAAGCAGACTTAATTGAGTAGAATAATTGATTAAGGATACTTATCTGTTTAAAATTAATAGAAAAATGACAACTGTACAATCCAAAAATTTAAAGGAGTCTCTACCATTAGCCACAAGTCTTTTGCTAGGGAAAATGCCGCCAATTGTAGCATTCTCGGTGACATGGCAACATTAAAGCAACCCTCCTTAAATTATCGCTTTTCTGAGCATAGAGCTCTAGCGATTGTAGTGAAATAGCCAATGAAATAGAGCGCTCACCTCTGCCTACTCACTCATGATATCGATATTAGCACCAAGAATCGCAAACGCACACACACACACTCAGACACAGTGTTAAACACCCAGCTCGCTCCAAACAAGCCAACCGATATGCCTCTCTTCTCCTCCAAGACAAAGCAGGTGTCCAGCATGGACGCCTTCCTCGGATCCTGGAAACTCGAGTCGAGTGAGGGCCTAAATGAGCTCCTCTCACGCCTCGGAGCGGGCTACATTACGCGGAAGACCCAGAACGCCTCGAAACCGGTCATCACCTTCGCCAGGGAGAAGGGACCCGGTGACCCTGAAGTTGGCGAGTTGTTTTCCCTCAAAACTATTACGGCGCTCAAGACCAGTTCCAGCTACTTCCGCATCGGCTATGCCTTCGACGAGAACACATTTGACGGGAGGACGGTGAGAACGGTGTTCACAGTTGATGGCAACACCCTGAAGCAGGAGCAAACAGGCACGAAGTCGACCTTTATCACCTACACTGTCGACGGGGATCTGCTCAAATCGGTGAGTTGTTGCTTCCGACACCACTCGTGGATAGAGTGCCCACACGATCAATAACTGGCAAAATATATGTTAATTAAGGCAATGAAAACAAAATGGCGGGTGTCTTGTGATGCTCCAGGGAAAATCACCTCTTTGGAAAGCCACTTTCCTAACATAAAAGGCAAAGGAGAAACATGTGAACAATTGCTTTATATTACTGAACCAACGAATGTCTCCTCTAGCGTTGCATTGCGACAACAATATTATACACATGCAATATTTAGCCTGACTGGTCGATGTGTCATTTTCAGTTCGTAATAAATTCACATAGATGAGGCCTGAAGCAAATGTTCCCATCAAACAAGGAACTTTGAGACAGGCAAATTAAATGACGAAAACGAGAAATCGTGGAGCGTTTTTGATAGATGCTGCTGGATCCCTTATTATCAAGATGTTAGACCACTTTAAGCTGTGTAGGTGATTACAAACAACTTTTGCATATCTTAACCATGAGCAAAAGACTAAATGATAAACTGTAAATACAGTGGTTATAATAAAGCCCCCGCCGCGGCCACATTTATTATAGATAGATGAAACTCTAAGGTAATGGTATGCATTTGAAAAACTCCAAAGTGACTGTTTTATGCTTATTAAGATACAAAACCCGACTGTAATTCCTTTAACTGGGATTTCCAGCAATTTAATTATGATATGACTGCTAAGCTGATCCCATATTTTTTTTACAATGTTCTCAAAGTTCCGCTGTCATCCCAAGTAGAGAAATCATCCGGTTTGGCCACTTAAAATATAATTTTCCACTTTGATAACGATCTTTTTGCTCTATTGCAACCGTGAAAATCGAATTAAGAGTGCTTGAAATGCCTTCGGCACTTAGACCTTTGGAATTGTAATGCTCTCCGAGCTGAGCAGAACGATTGGGCCCTGGATGGAGTGGGGGTAATTATATTTTGATGGCAATTACCTAGCCGAGCACCCTTCATCAAGGGCCTATATTGCTCGACAGTTGTCACAAGACGCCTCTTTGATGACACACTTTGAGAAAATACAGAGGTTTGAAAATGCTTCACCATAATCAATTATCCCAAGTAATACATTAAGCTCCCTGACTGTAATTATATTAGTTTAGGCTGTTATCAAAGTGATGAAGAAAAGGAATTTCCAATGCGACTTTAAAATTGTTTCATGGAATTCTTAAAATTAATTACTAATGTTGAATTTATTTTAGGTGATTAAAGTAGATGATATAACTTGCTTCCGTAACTATCGACGCGTTGGACAAACTGCACCAACCACTGAAGCAGCGAAAACAACGACAAACGGAGAAACAGTTTCTCAACCCTCCAGCGGAAAAGTCGCAACTGACTCGACACACCAAACTGGTGATCGTACAGCTGCTGCTGCTGCTGCTGACACCAGTGGCAAAAACGTTGCAAAAGCTAATAACAGCAGCACAACAAACAGCAATACTACAACCGGAACAGGTGAAGCTCGGAGGTTTAGACTAAGTGTCTCCACATTGACGGGTAGAAGAGACACTATGAAGAACAACGCAGTCGACAACAATGAAAAGACTGAAACCACCACCACCACCACCACTACTACTGTATCTCACTGAGTGGTTTTTTTTTCTTGTGTTGAAGTAACTGTTGCGAATGATACATTGCAAATCCTGTTTTTTTCTCCTTTGATGCAAACCATCTAAAAATGCCACTCGTTTTCTCCATTAATATTTGGTAACTCCTTTAACTTCGGGGCTATGAAAATGGAGGACAGTGCCTTCTATAAAATTTTTGCTTCGTTAAATTCATTCTTCTCAAACTGATGAGCCAGTAGCATCACAGATAGTCAGGCCAATTGTGAAACCTATTTTTGGTTTGGTACCTACGATGTATTTATCCTTTATAGATTTTAGAATACAGGTATTTGGAGAGACTGTGTGCAAAATTCAATACACACTGAGGTAACACTCTATTCAAATTTATCTGATTCTGGCAAATAGAATACTGAAGCTTTGAATGTTGTGTTTATATGTTAATTCCGAAAACTTAAGACTTGGTATAATTTTTCACTCTATATAAGAAAATGAAATGAATATAAGGGTTAATTTTGGAAGATGATAAAGGAGCAGTAAAATATACAAGTATTTCAAGACACATGAAACAGGATGAAGATAATAACAAAATGAAGATTTGTGCGGAAGTATTTCTAGATGATCCACAGCTCAACTACATAAGGGTTGACAGCTGTCTTAGTTAAATGTAAAATTTTAAGAACAGAACTAAACGAATTGCAAATGTATAGTCCTTTTAAGATTAAAGAGAATCAATTTATTCGGATAATGGTTTTAAGCAAGCCTAATGTATCGTAGTGAGAGCTAGAATGTGTGCTATCCATATTTTGGTAAATAAACTGTATTATTTAAGTTGAATTTTCAAGTTTACTAAAAGCACTTAAACCACGAATGCTTCATTACCGTAATTTATAAGGACACTGAACCCGTATCATCACTACCAATCGCCACACGTAAGACTCAGTTTGATAGAAATTTGTTGATGAATAAATTATTTATTTCTTAATCGTAGATTTAGTAATAGTTTATTAAGCAAATCTGATTCTTGAAAGAAGGAACAGGTAATTTTATGGTCAACTTACTTGAAAAGCTCAGATTGAACGGAACCGTTAACCTTTAATTTTGAACTAAATATTAAATTTTATTCATCAATTTAAGTGAAATTTAAAAAAATGATCGAAAAGCTCTGCTTTACGAAATAAAAATATTTTCTTATTACACCACTAATGATATCTTTGACCTTGGTTAGTCCTTGAGGTCAAGATTGAGCTGATTTCAAAACCCCTTCTTTGGGTTTGCAGTTGATTTCGGGCTTCTGGGCTTTGCCTAGACGCGCGCTTATTTAAAGCCGTTTTCATATTAAGAAGACATTTACTTTGAATCAATATGAACAGTGTCATTAAAAATCAAGACTTTACGTTAAACGAACGTATTGCTGCTATTCGGGAAAAAAACGCCAGACTTGAAAACCGCCATCGAGTAATGCAGTGTTTGAGAATCCTTAATCAACATTTTTTCAGGAAATTGAATTGGACAAGAAACGAGCAGTTGAAAATGGAAGTACTATTCTCCCGTCACAAATAAGGGTAAAGCGTCATACACGTTGGCTCATGCCAAGTTGCTAGATTACCATAAATCGAAATAGCGCGCAGCCAAACCGCAACGTAGTTTTCAATGATGCAAATACTAAGCAGACCGTAATTATTTGGGCTTTTATTTATATATATATATATAGCGAAACAAGAGATCTGGCAAACCCAGAGGAGGAGATGGCAACTTATCAAAAAGTTTGTAAGTACCTTTTCATAAAACAGAAAATTTGAAATAAATGTTTTTCATTCATAGGTCACGCTTGAATCAGGAAAATTGTTATATTCCCCATGTCCATTTTGCCGCTTATAATAACGACTACGGCCACAATACTAATCGTCAAAGGAATAATGGAAACTCTAACTCCAACGGGCGTATATCTGCAAATCGAGGTGTCTTCAATAACCAACTTCCCGCCTACCCCGAAAACGGCGGCCGTCGCGTCGAGTCCTATCGATTCGTGGGGGGTCGAGGCAAAACCCAGAGGAATATTGCGTTCCAAGGCAACCGTGTTAACAATGGTTCGTTTTCCGTTTCGAGTGATGTTTTTCGTGAATTTCCGATGGGCCCTGGCATTTTGAAAGGGATAATTTCAGTGGGTTTGTGGAATTATTTAAGGGTTTGAAAATGCCCTTTTTCCGTTTTCTTTCTACTAAAAGTCCATAAATACCCTGGGTGGCTTTGGTACTTTTCCTTGTGTGTTTATTCCACTTGTTAGTGGCCACTATAAGTGCAACACACAATTCCACGTTGACCTGATGTTGGCAAAACTGTCACAGCCAGGAATTTTTCGTTTTAATCTTGAGAAATATCATTTTTACACCAACGATAAAATTCCCCAATTTAACTAACACTTTCCCTTCGATATACTTAAAATCTTAAATGCGTTACACTTTACCGTAATTCAATGGAGATTTTGATTTAAAACCATTGTTTCCATGGCGAATAGATAAAATTCTTCACGGTTCCTCGAATCACGTGGTTATACAGGGCGATGGAGGACAGTACGGGGTGTCAATATTTGCGTTCTTTGTCTTTCCTGTCTCTTTCGGTTGCGTGGGCATGTTTGGTTCATTGAGACAAGTCTCTATCGACTTATGAATGTCTACAATTTTGTAATAGTTCTTACTAGATGGTAGTCTCTTTTGGTATCAAAAAGTACTTGCATGCCATGTCAAGCCATTGATTATGGATTAAAGTCAAAAGTAGGGCAGACCCTACAGCGACAATTTAGTTGATCGATACATTTAACCCCTTGAGCAATTGTTCTTTCTGTTTGAGGCCACCGTGTCACTGAAACTTGTCGCTAAACTATGCAGCTCATCATCATGTTGCTCAACCATGTGGCCTGCTTTATATTGTATCACAAATAGCGACTTAAACTGAGGTATTAAGCACGGAATGTCAAAGAGTTGGAGCCATTACGGTTCACCTATTTAATCGACTAATTTCTCTGAATCAATCACTCATCAGTCTATCTTTTCCGATTGGATTAGTAAAAGCGCCGACAATTTCACCGATTTTTATAGAAATTTTCTCTCAAATCAGTTCTTTTCGAGTTAAATGTAGTTGTAATTTTCCGAACCATTTTTCCCCAGAGAGTGCTAGATAGTATTCCAATTTTAGTAGTGGAAAATCCAAATAGTTTTTTGGAGAAATGAAATTCCTCAAACTAGGATAATCTGCGTATTGATTTTCCGCTCACTCGGTAAATTCAGTTGTTTTAATCATATTTTTTAATTCGCATAAACATGTTCGATTATTTCAGAATGTGAGATTTGCTTGAAAAACACTGAAATTGTATACATCAATTTTGTTAGTTTTTGTTAGGGAATTTTGAAGGACTTATTCTCACGCCTTCACGTAAGTGCCCCTCGCACATCCAATCCTGGCAAAAAATGGAATTTAATAATTTATTAACATGAAAACATTAATCATATTCGTGGTGAACACGGCTCTTCACAAAAAGTGATTCATCTCCTATCGATTCGGATTTGTTCCGAAATGTCTGATTAACAGTGATCTTATTTATTCACTTAACTCGGTTGCTGTTTAATAATAAGTCTGGCAGTTTTATGTTTGAAATTAAAAAAATTTGGATCCTTGTGTTAACCGGTTTGAAGGTGGAATAATCTCCTTTAACTGAGGCGAATCCCCTTAATCGCAAGTTGTTTCCAGTCAAGAAAGAGATGTCTCCTAAAATATGATGTTTTTAAAAAAAACTAATTCATAAACAAGAGAGCGGTTTTTTAGTGTCGAGTGCATCAGAACTTCCGATTATTCTTAAAAATCCATGTTGAGGAAAATTGTGTCCAAAAACAGTTTAAGTATTATTGAATTTATCTTCCACGACAAAGAGAAACCTGCATTCGCCGATTTTACATGGATATTATAAATACACATCCATTTTAAGGCTATATAATTATTTTGAAATCCATTTCTAGAATCTATTCATGGAAGAGTGAAAGAGAATTTTCCATCCATTTGAGAAAATTTGACGCACCTATCAATCAGTTGATTAGTCATGGGAGTGTTTACCATGTCCCATCCTATTATGTCAGTTTTGGAATGTTCCAGAAAGTCTCTTTTTAAAAGCCCATTCAATTATAAGTGAAGGTAGAGGCTCTTTGGATTCCCTAAGGGAGACCACGTGATTTGATGGTGAAAAATAAGATCATTTATTTGTTTTATCTGGGTAAGATCCGATGACTAATAGGTGAATCTGGAACTCGGTTTGATAAGGATGGCTTGGCTCGATGTCTCTCAATCGATTGCGGAATCGACTAGGCCTTCTTCTGAGTGGAAATCCACCCAACCAGTCGCATTTAAGATGACTCATGAGTTTTACTACTTTAGTAATAAATCTTCTCAAAGGGGGGAAGATCTCGAAATCTTTCAAAATTGTAAACCCACACTCAGGAGTCTAGACCGGAATTGTGATATTGATCTGGTTTTCTCCTCGTGTTCTTAAATCCTTTTTGTCTGCTTGCTCATTACGTGTCCTTCAAATGTCCCAAATTTGTGGATCAAAAATATTCCCCTTCGTTTCTTTATATAGAAATTTGTGCGAATATCACGATTCATACGTGCTTTCTGTTGGAATAGAAATCAGTGTTTGAAAGAGACTTGACTGTCTAATGAGGAGAAAAGTGGTTGTTTGCCGCAAAAATGTTGCTTTAAAAGAAATTCAGTAGACGAGTAAAGTTCAACCGTTTTGGACGAAAATTATTCCTCAAAATGAACGGCGTATTTTATTGTGGTCTCAATTTAGAGCCTGGAGAATGGAGCTTTACTTTTATCCCCGATTAACTGGGCAGCTTTTGTGGTAAGATGATCTGGGAGTTCGGTGTAAGCCAAGCCTTGAAGGGCAACCAGTTTTGACTAAGGTTTGTTTTCACAGATTTCACTGGGCAGCACTGAGTACCGTTTCTAATCTCCTCCATATTTCGATTTTCGGAGGGTATTCTCCTCCTCCTCCTCCTCCTCCTCCTCCTCCTCCTTCATGATTCAGGTTGGGATTCCTAACACCCTATAATTAAGCATTTAAATGTACATTGGTTAATTAGATCTGGAATCCCACTAGCTGATGATCCCAGTTGACTATCATCCCCGTGTTTTGAAACTACTCAAGAACCTGTCATTACCGTCTCTTCCAGGTGCCACAAAAGTTCACTTTAGACGTGTAGGTCAATGGGTCACTTCTTCACCACGGAGCCATTGTTTGTTTAATTAAACCCGCGTGGTCACATGCCAAACCGCTGCACCCAATAAACTACCGCCACCTTACGAAATTCTTTTTTTTTTTGAATGGTCACGATTTAGAACTAAGGCCTGGAGTTTTGTTGATGTTAACAGCTTCAAAGGGATGTTGATAACACGATAATGAAGGTAATTTTTAACTTATTAAATCTGTATATCAGCTCAAAACCGATGCTATACCCACTGATTTGATGTGATGAGTGTTGTATGAGTCGTTAATACTGAAGAAGGTGTAGAAAATGATTTAAAAGGCAGGAATAAGTTATTTTTTAGGAATTTTTTTTTCAGCAGAAATGGTGGATGAAATTATCTTCTATCCTAAGTACTCATCAGTAAATAATGTAATTTCAAATTAACTACTTTTTGTTTTTATTTTGTAATAAGTTTCCGAATATTTGTCCCACTCTTGGTGCATCTTCTCTAAAAATAAATATTTGTTTTAAATAACCAAGTGATTGTTTACATGAATACAACCTTTTAGAAAGAAGGATAAAAGTTCGGCTTTGTTTATGTAAATTGCGATTTCTTGGCCCCCCCCCCAAAAAAAAATGCAAAGTTATTTTTGGTAATCTTAGTTACCAAAATATTAACGTTTCGAGAGAAAACTATGCTGAGAATTCGCATGGAATCTCATTAAAAAACACTCCAGGCTTTCTCATTTAATCTCAATGTTATTTGACACCACATTGGGGTATGAAGCACGTATATAGCACAGTTCACCTGACAAAACTGATATCTGGAAGTGGTGCAAGCCAAACTGACCTTGAGGGAACCAATGGCCGGCGAGGGACGGTAGGGCATGTTTAAAAAATGTCGATTTGCACATCTCACGACGACACTGTGCGTATCTATCCCCTCTCAGGAACACGCTCGTGCTGAGTGAGGGTGTGGGTGCGTTCAAAAAAGTGAGCGGAATCTGTTCCTGTCTCAGGAAACCTGAGAAGTGTGATTCACTTCGTGTTGATTCCACTTCCTGAGAAAAAAAGTGGGCTCTTATATGCACTGAATTTGATGGTATCAGCAGGAAAATGGAAACAATAGGGTAGATTGGAAAGTAAAGCAACTATGGCTATGCTACGTAAGTACTAGACTTCATTCTGATGTCTTATGGAAGCATCAGCTAGTTCCTGGAAGGTTCTTTGTCGAGGAGATCAAATACGGACTATTGGGGGACTTTGGATGAAGACAAGTGCGCGAAAATTATCACCTGTGAAGGATTTGAATTGGAAATCGGAGCAGAGTTTGTTGACTCTGACGGTATAATCTCTCACGTTTTCTGTCGGCTCCTTTGAGACTTGGAATCTCTGAAATCGGGAATTGAAGAGAGACGCAACACACGGGGTCAGTCTGGATAAGACCGAAGTTATTTCTTCAAATGTCAGCTCCCACGAACTTCCTCGGAGAATCTAGCTTACGTTTGTGTTGTGAGAAGATGGATTTTTGATTCGCCTGTAGGATCGATCAGATGATTTTAAGTCGAACACGTATAAGTATCGTCACACCCACCGCTGGGAGTTATCGAAGGCAAGGTTCGAACAGGGGTACATCTTTGATCTCTCGTTCGGGTCTTCAGTTTGGTGGTTGAGGCTGCGAGTAACTGAGGCTATGCTACGTTAATATGGTAGGTTATTTTGAAAACGTTAAGAAGGCTGCTATTCCAGTTAAGAGTACAACCACGTCGGTATCTCGGAACTGTTTATTGAACGGAGTGCGCAAAGTTATTATGATAAAAATATTACAGGAAAGTGTGCACTTTTTAATAGTTCCAAGATGTACAAACATGATTCCTTGAAGATGTACCAGAAGGCGATTCTCGATAGTCAAGGAAATCACACTACTGTTTTCAAGGGCTTTTACTTCGGTGCGACTCGGAATGAGGTTGGAGCAGGCTTATTTCATGCATTCTCTAGGAGGAGGAGGAGTCTCCTCTAAAACCGTTTTTGTGTTCCTCTATTAACTGCTCTTTTGTAGTACTGGTGGGAAAATTGTGATACTGCCGATTGAGACAATTGAAAGATGTCTTCTTTTTTGGAGAAAGTCACTATTGAATGGATCAAGCCTTCTCTTGCCATTTACTCGAGCCATTCTAGTGTTGGGGGGGGGCAATGCCACAATTTGTCTTTCGCGTTTAATGATGGATATGAGTGGTCTTTTGACATAAAGTCGTTTTGATTACATGGCGTTATGAATCCACGGGACCACGAGGGCTGATTAGCCTTCCAAATTTTATTCTTCCGATTGCTAAAATTGCTCTCTATGCACCCATAAATCTCTGCCATAAAATTTAAGACTAGCTGGTGCAGTTTTTCCTTAAAAGAAGTGATTCCGGGGAATATTCTGCCATCGCCGCCTTCAAGTAATTGCGTCATTCCGGGTAAATAAAATTATCTCATCTCTTTTCTCGAGAGCCGTCAAATAATAATTTTCAGTTGAAAAAAATTTATTAGTCCTTTTTCCTTTCATTTTATCTCGTAATTATTCGTTTTCGATTTATTTTATAATCGGTTTATTTTTTTATTTAAATATCCTTATTTATGACCCGAATCTGGGGGTTTGCGACGCTGCACCGCTAGCTCAGTGACCCCAGCTGACCTGGAATTAGGCTTTTGGTTCAAAAAAATATATATTTTTTCCCATACCGTTGACCTCAGCGAACCTATCTGGGAATGCCTACCAATGTTAATGAATTTATCTTCATACCTGACGAAAAATAGTATCATTATTACAATATGGTTTAAGGTACTTTGAATGGGTCTTTTTGTACAACTAATGTTTCAAGGAAAGACCGCTTCCGGCATGCATTTAAACAAGCGGATGTGGCGAATCGTCATAGAGAATTTCGTGTTCCCTTCATGTGTAAATTTTGAAAACAGAGGATCCCTAAACTGTAAAGTTAACTGCAAGTTTTAATTGCATTATTTTGGGTGTTTTGCAGTTTTTTAACGAAAGTAAATATTAAAAGAGATGATTAGTTTATTAGGTCTGGCTATTTTATATTATTTTACATAATTTCAAAAACATTTTAACCCTGAAATAAGGAAGTACATTCTTGACATGATTGAAAATTGTAATCGTAAAATGTTGTATCGCTGCCTTGGATATTTCAAAAAACACATGTGTTGAGCCATTATTTAAAAGAAAAAAATGTTAACCATTGATTACGCCCCTCATCTCTCATCAGTTCATAAATTTAGAAGGCGAAAATGGACATTTATTTCTGCCTTCAGGCCACTTGCGTCACAAAATTTGTGCACACATCAACCGAAGTGGACTTTGCGATGAAACTTGTCTTGGTTACAGTTTGATACGCCAAAACGCAGTTTCACGAAGATCAAATGGTCGACGTGTTTCGAACTTATTTAATCGACTGGAAATTAGACCATATTCACTGAAATTTATCACCCTCTTTCCCTATATCAGTTCATTTTGCTCCTAATACTTCTTTAAACGTTAAAAATGAATTCTTAACTTTGTTAGATCGCCCCTAAAAAATTACTCCATTAATTTCTTTTTTATTGTGTAATTTATCGTAAATATGGGTTAAATGTGGTTTAAAATATCTTTATTTATTATTTTAACCTCAAACAACGAGTAAATTACCGGCTTTGTTTTAAACTATGCATAGACTGTTTATTAATGCCGCATATAGACCAATTTTTTACATAAAATGTTCTTAATAGAAAATTATAACTTTGTGGATTTCAACTTAAAATAACGAAATATGTATCATTAAATTTTTAATTTAGGGCCCCGGTCTGTCCAATTCATCCACTACCACCCCCAGGTACCAAGAACAACCACCCCAATGGCAACAACAACCAGTGCTACTTTGCCAACGCTCCAAGCCACTTCTACTACCAACAACCGCAACACCACTACCAACAAGGAAAACAACAGCAGCAACTACAATTCCCCTTCCCCTACCAGAACCACCGTTCTCATCCCGTGATTCAGATCATCTCCCCAGCGAAATCCCTGCCGTCGCTCACCAACCAGCGTTCGAACCCACCCCGCAGTGGACGACAGAGGGGCTTCCAGCCGCCACCGCGCTTCTTGAGGGGCAACAACAACGGCGGTGGTGGTGGTGGTGGCGGCGGCGGCGGAAAGGGACGGGGCGGTGGTCAAAGGGATTTGGTAATCGGGCATCCAGCCCAGCAGCAGCAGCTTCCTCCACCTCCGCCGTCATCGCCACCTCCATCGCCGTCGAAACCGTCGAGACTTCAACGCGGAAGCGAAGGTGGAATGTGGAGGAGAGGAAATGTGATTAGGGAAGAGGACACGGGTGAGTTTTGGTGGAAGTGTGGAGCCCGGCATCGCAGCTGGTGGGTGTCGATTCAAGTGACGGGAGGCCTTATAAATATACCGTGGTTAGAGCGGCAAAATTTTGTCAAGAAGGGGAACGGTGACACCTCAGGAGCCCCTGGTAGGAACCTGACCGTATTTCTCTTGAGTTGTACCCTGATGTTGGGTGTTTTAGTCCACAAGGCCGTTCAGAGGTGTGAGTGGATTATTAATAGGACTTGAAAATTCAAACAAACCGTAGGAGAGCTTGTTCCACTCTAGCGTGATAAACAAGGAATTACTGTAGACAATGCCGGTCGCTCATTGATTACTGCTTTTAAAAAGTTCGAGTTTCGATTGTTGACAACAAAGAGCAACGTAGGGCGCAAACAGCTTGAAAAATGAGAGGGTCAGTTGTGACAGGATTTAAAGCCGACCAATCGCTTGTTCCAAAGATTCGACTATCGATTTTTTTATTAAACGGAGAGTATTTGGAGTGGGTTGAATATACCCGTGCTCCACCACAAGTGGTATAGGGAAAATTGATGCGAATAGGGGGAAATCGACGATCATGGAAACCTCACGCAGCTGTCCCGTCAAATTTTTACCGTTTTTTTCAATCAATCTCATGAAAACAGTGACCGTGATTGCCGATGAACATGGCAACTTTTCTAGTCTACGTTCTTCGCAGTTTCTTATTTACCTCGTGACTTTCTTAGCAAGTGCGTTTATGTAAATTAGATTGAACCTACTCCTCGTTTTCTTGTCTCTGGAAAAAAGCCCCTTCTTTCGATCACATGACAGTGACAAAATGAAACAGGAAATCGCTCGAATGCTCACCCGTAAATCGTCGAATTGGTTGCTTGAAACAGTGTGAAACAGACACTCGTTTAAATGTGCTCATGATGGAAAGGCTGGACCGGACAGAATTTAAGACAGTCAGATCTTTGGAGTTTCGCTCTAAAGGTCACGGTGGTGTCAAGAATTTATTCTTTGAAGTAAACGTGTTTGTTTAAGTGGATCGATTGGCAATGTATTCGTGCATTATTTTAATGGGATATGATTTTGACTAGGGGCAAAAAAGGCGATCTTTTATCGGAGACGAGAACAATTCGTGCTCAAATCTACTGTCAGCAATTAATGCGGCTTTTAAAGCAACATTTGAGGAGGAAAAAAGACCCAGGGACAAATATTGGCAAGAATTTTTCATTCTCGACAAAATCAGTCACCTTGCCTTCTTTTTTTGTTGTGTTAACTTAATTGAAAGATGTCGTTATTGATTACTCTCACTAGCGTGTTACGAGTTATTCTTGCCTAATCTTTAATTAGAATTATTGTCTTGTTTTCCAGTCTTCTTCCGAAAGGACAAATCATCTCAATCGAAGGAAGAGGCCATCAGCACTCGTCGTGCATCAATACAACTGCCACCGGCGCCGTCGAGACAAGAGAATGGTAGTCCCTTCGTCAACCCGGAAAACGACGACGTCTTTGACGACGACGGATACATCGACGACAACCCGCTGGATGACTTAGATCAATACACCCTGAAGATCGATATGGACGGCGGTTTCATTGTCCACGACGCGACCATCTGTGATCCAATCCTCGCCAAGCCCATCAGCTCCTGGATCGACGACTTTTCCAGCGATGAAGACGACGGTAACAACGAAGAGGATGCTGACGGCCAAGACATCAATGACGCGGCCTCTGACGTCCTGCAGGACCTCCAGATATTCTCCAACTCCTCTCTGACCACGTCTGGCGTCTCGACGCTGTCTAGTCTCGACCTGCGAGCCATCGTCGACGAGGAATTCCAAGTATCGATTTTGCCAAGATCCTTCAGTGCCGACCAGCTAGACAAACTGTCAAAGCCGCGTGAGTTTGGCGGCCTGTGAAGACTTGACACAAAAATCGATTGATTGGTGGTCGTGGTATGTTGTAGGCAGACCGAAAATTGGTCCGGAGAGTGCTTTCTTGCAAATGGCCTGGGAGGCCTAATAAGCATGTGTGTATGTGCGTGCCCATTGCTTTTTTTGGGGTGAGTGTTAGGTGCCATTGTGACTTGGGAGTCTAACTTGGTCTGTGGTGAACTGGTTCTGATCGCAGTTGTGATTCATCCTGAGTGAATTTCAAGAAGTCGGGTTTTTTCTCATCAAGTGTGCTGGCGGCTGTGCTTTCACTTCTTTTTGGAATGAAAATCTATCGATTACCACGATAACTCATGACCCCTGTTCGTCTTATTTTAAACAAAAAGTTTAAATTGCATGAATAATAGAAGTGAAGCGTTTTTTATAAACAATTACATTTTTGCGATTAGTTGCAAGATAAACAGTCTCAGAGCTTTTAACCAGCAATTACTAAAATGTTTCATTCACAAGATTAACTAGAAAATATAAAATTAACATTAATTGCTCTTTTTCTAAAACAGCCAGAAAATGTCTCGAAATCTCAAAATACTTTTTATTGGCAGCTTTGGTGATAAGCAGTCAATCGTTTCGTTAAAATTCATGCGTCTTAAAAATAGCCTCTGTTTAAAATTTCATCGCAAACCAACACTGGTCTCAATAACTAGATGTACACGCTATTTGTGAACCCGTGAATTTGCACAAAAATTGCGTAAAATTCTTGCCTAATTAGCATTAAAACATTGAATTCTCGAACCGCACATTTTTAATCAAATGGTGAAGATATTAAATTGGTTAACCTATCATCAAGTCAATTAAACTCATCAATCACCAGACCCATAATAAAGCGAGTTTGGAATATGTCATTGTAGTAATCAAACCATAAAATATCCTTCTTCAGTTTAGGTGAAGCCGATGCCTTTGGAGCATTCAGCTCATCTCAACCTCGCTGTGATTGCAATTCAGTAAGTTCACGATCACGCCTACTATATAAATTTAAGTAGATGTTTAATTTTGAATTAAATTTGACAGCCATTTCAGCAACTCAAGTGACCTTTTCGCTTCCTCAACTGCCTTTGAATAAACCGAAAAAAAATAAACGAAAACTGACGAAATTCTGCCCAAAACCTACCGTTGACTTTTCGCTACTATTTATGTCCTTTGGCCTCTGAAATACGTTTCTGCTTATCTACGGACCCGTTTTTGGATACTCAGCTGTGTTTACTGCCATCTTTCGCAACTTGGATTTCATTGAAATTAAACAAAGGTGTTGGAGATACTTCTACCTCGCCCTCTCGGTTACTTTTCACTGTTTTTTCTCGTTATCGAAAATAGTAAGCTCAATTTACCATATTTTCATGGAGACTTGTGTGAATTGAAATGAAGGGAAATTTAAAAAAATAATGAGAAAACTTTCTAGGTTTACTGCACTTTTTTATATAAATGTTTAGCTGGGTGGTGCTGAATATAGATGAAAACATTAGGAGCCAATGAGAGCTATCGTGTTGGAGAAGTTCTTAATTGGTTGACTGGCAGCCAATGAGATGATGTGTTTAGCTAGTTTGGCCAATAAGAGTCCTGTATGCTTTAATTGGCCAAAAGTGAGCTAGGTAAATTATCTGTCCATCCACAGGGATGAATAATTCAGGCCAAACTCTAAGAATTTCATTTGTGGAGTGACGCACACAAACTGATATCGTCGAAAGACGGTCAGTGCTTTTGCATAGCAGTGTTTAAAATTTTACCTATTTGAAAAAAGTTTTCACGAGTTTCAATGAAGGAGTGAATGGGCTAGATAAGACGATAGCAATTCGAAGCCGAAAGATGTTGTTCGGTCTTGTTCTAACCTGCCATGATACCTCCACTATATCTACAATTACACACTGACCGATGATTGTGCTTGACTCATAGTTGCGAAAAAATATTTTTTGAATGTGCAAACCCCGTCGGGCCTTTAATTATCGACTGCAATGTCAATGTCAATGTCAATGCAATCAAAACTTGAATCCGTTTTGTGAACATATGATTGAAATTTGAAATATAATGAAAGGCTAACTATTCAACGTATTAATGCCAAATTAATATAGTATAAATCGTATTAATATATGTTTTTATATATTGTATGTTCCATTAATATTAAATATTAATTTCAATTTGATATAATCTATGAGCGATCAAGTGCAAGCATTCAAGTGATTAATTCAGGGTTTTTTATTCTCTCACATTTGAAGTATCCAGAATCTGTAAATAGTTCTCGACAAAAGAACTCATTTAATTCATTTCTGTCGATTTAATTCTGCTGTAATGTGTGCTCATAATAGGCAAAGTAAACAGCTTTCAAGCTCAGTTTATTTATTATTTGATGGTCATCGCTGGTCACCATCATACAAGTTAATCCCTTTTTCAATGAATCCTCGCCGTCATCGTGGACATCATCCATTCCCTTTAGAAAAAGAAATGGTTCAAACAGTTTAAATGAGCTAACTGTACTTGAAAACCATTTAGCATATGAAAAATACCGGTAGAGACTTTGCTGCAAAATTTACTCTAACTTTTAGAGGCACTGATTACCATGTTTACTAAGATTATTTACATATATTACAGCCTCAGTTCTCCGAGGTGGTGCTAATTCATACATATTGTGAATTGTTGGTTCCAATTCATTCTTCTCCGGTTAAAACACCTTCAACCAGTTCTTTTGGAGATGATGGCTACGGCGGCGGAAATCGACTTCTTACTTGAATCTCTCAAATGGACGACCATAAATGCGCCCCTCAATAATGAGGTTGAGGAGGTCTGTGTTGGCTAGCTGAGATGCTCAACTACATTAGAATGTTCCTCCTCGTGCCACCATTGACTGGTGCCGCATTGTCAACTTGAAAGATGGCGACGTTCGCCTTCATGAACAATCACAGGATGAAGAACTCGGTCGCCCAAAACTCCTAATTAGCCTTGGTTGTCACTTCTTCTTCCATGAAGGGAAATCGGTGGCCGCCATGGTGGAATTCCAAGAAGTAGCACCCCAGTTCATCAGCACAGAACCCCCGCCGCCATGTTTTGCGGTTGGAAGAAAGCAGCAGTCTGGGTTAAATGCTTCTTTCCGCCGTCTCCAAATGCCGTTCACTCGATGGCCAGAGGTCGAAAACAGGGTAGCCAAGGATGGTTCGTCAGAGAAAATCAGTTTTCCACTGCTCCAGGGAAGTAATTCTACTGGAGATCACCACCCCACCCCACTACTCTAAACTCTTTGATGAAACGTTTGTCGTTTTTGAGAAAGGAGGTTTTCTAATTGCAGCAGCCCTTCCGAGGTGGAATCCAGCTCTCGTGCGCAGTTCCCTAAAGTTATTGTGGAATCTGGAATCTGTAGTGGTTTCAAGAGCCTTGGTCTTGCGGCGATCCTTTCTAGCAATTCCACTTAGAGTCCGATCAACGGTCTCTCTCATCTAATAACTCTGACTTTCGGCCAGATCTGTGCTGCCACATTAGAGTGAGGACCGGGCCCTCAGTCATAAGCCCAAGAGACTCAGCAATTTTTGGTACTCCTCGTGTGGCAGACGCTGGTGTAACCGAAACTTGGCTCCATACCAGGCCTCAACCCCTTGATCTCTATCTGAGGAAAAAGGATCCCACAATTCTAAATAGTCAGCAAATTATTAATTTTCTTCAGATATAATAACCATCCCCTCCTTGGTTGGAAGATGTGTTCATAGAGACTGAAGGGAGGGGAGAATGCTGGGTTCGTACATTGTTCTGAAATTCGGCTGGTGGTCTCGTTGCGGGCGACAAGGAACAGGTGGATCCAACAGGCAAAAGAAAAGTAACGAAGGACAGGTCTCCCGAATATGAGAGTTACAAAGAATGATTTGAGGCACACAAAGAAAAGTCAGCGGCTAGAAGGAAAATGCGTGGATGAAAGAAGATTGTTTACGAAATTCAGAAGTGGAGGTTGCACCTTCCACGAAGATGAGGATTGAACCGGACGACGTTCAGTTGAGTTGGATGATTAGCAACTTCTTGAAGCGGCGGCCCTTGAGGAAGCTTAGCTGGAATTGGCAGATACACCAACAACTGTTCATCTTCTTCATCTTCACAAACATGGAAGGGTTCCAAAAACTTGGAAAATGAGTGTTTCATGACCTGTCTGAAAACATATGCACTTCTCTCCTCCATTTTCGTCAAACTTGCTTCACCTTTTTTATTGGATAGATTTTTTGACTGGTGACTGACGAAAAATGGATGCTTTAGCGGAATCTTGAGCGTCGTAGACAGTGGTTATCGATCGATCTCGTGGGATTGGCAAATAATAATCCAAGTTGAAGAGCAACAATTAATGCTCAAATCGATTGTCAACTTTGACGACGTTTTAGCCAAGCTTTGAGCAGAAAAAAGACCCGCTCTGGTGAATGGGAAAGGGCTGATGTCTCATCAGGACAGTGCGTCAAAAAGACTCTTGACTTTGCCCCTTCCTGGGACTGCCAGTTATTTTTCGAAGTTTACAAAATTATTTGGTGGAAGGAACAGCTTTTGCAACGCAACAGAAAGAGGCTGAAACTAGCATTGATAAGTTCTTCAAATCAAAAACCAAAGGAGCCTTACATTTATTAACAAGCTTGTTAATAAATGTTTTTCTTCAAACTTCGGACAGAACTTATGAGATGACCTGATACTTGGCACATGGATGCTAAGCAGAGGATACGCGGGCAGAAAATTGTGCGGTGGCGGATATGCACGTGATTGCCGGTACAGAATCATCAGGGCACTGAGACACACTGCCTATCTTAGTATTGTAGTCTTTCCAAGTGTGCCCCATAGGTCATGTGTCAAATCGATTCTTCCGAGGCTTAAAAAGGTAAATGTAAAAGTCCATGGGTGTTGGTACACGATTCTTTATTTCGTCAGGAAGTCTGCCCATCTTGCATTCGAGACGTCCTCAAAGCCTTGTTCAACTGCTGACAATGGATTTGAGCATTCATTGTTGCTGCATTAGGCGGTAACAATTCAAAGTACCTTATATCTCGGCATTTCCACCAGACTGAAGGGAGAAGAACCTTTTTTTCTGTGGACTTTCTTTCTCGGCTGCTTTTACTGTGGTGTTTCTCCGGTTTAACCTTCGTCTTCGTAGAAGGTGAAATCTCCACTTCCACTGCATTTCGCAAACCATCTTCCGTAATCATCTTTCATTCTCCATAAGCTAAGGGAATGTTTCTAGTCGCTTCGTCGGCTGCTGATTTCACTTTTTGAACTCATTCAACGTTTTGTGATTTTTGGGGACTTCCATGTTAGCAAGATTTCGATCAAACAAACTTCAATTTTGTTGGGCTATAAAACGACATTCGATCAGCTTGAATGTATCTTAGATGAAAAATAATGTTAATCTACATTAAATATTATGAAATACCCTTGAAATTTCGTTTAAGTTAAAACGCTGAAATTCGGACAGCACTTCCATGAAATTTTCAGTTTATCAACAAAAGCTGTCAGAATTTCCGACACTTTAAAGCTATTCTTTTACAACTATAGATAGAGAGGGCGAAGATCCACTAAAACTTTCGAACAAATGTGTTGTGGTCATAAAATTTATGAAGAGGACTTAAACGTTATATCAAAACTGGCAATAAATAACTAGTAGTAATTATTTTTCAGAAGTGATAAAACGTTTGTATTCTAGTATATTTTAATTTCACTGCAGGCCCCGCTTAATTCAAGACCCAATTCTCAGCGGGTTACACGGCCGCACTTAATCGCATGAACGCATTGATCGTTTTCATTGATCATCAACATTATTGGTTGAAGGATTAACCAATGATTCCGGCCACCTGTGATTTTGGTGTCTAACATTGCAACTTTTCTCACTCTGCTGCACAAGTTCAAATAAGGGCTTTGGTGCACACGCCTCCTCTTCTTTCATTCGGTGGAGGGTATTCGATATCATGACAGTGTTAGTTGATTACCCTAGTGTAGTTATCTGCTACAAGGACATACCACGGAGGCTAACTATTTCTTATGTACAGGGAGTTGAGGGCTCTAATAAGGAATAATTTGTGGATGATATACTCTTCCCAACACGGAAGCAATGACCACTCTCTATGGTAAAGGCTCTCATCAATTGTACGGGCTTAGAAAAATAGGAAAAACAATATCTGAGAGCAAATGATTACAATTATATGCATCATAATTAAAGGCTCTTTGTTGCAGGTCAATAAAAGGACTTGTTGAATAAAAACTTGCACTTCCAGGGTTCCTAAAATATTGCTCTAGAAATACACGGCTGTTAAATTTCTATTATTGTCTTGATTTCCCTTTCGATAGTTTGACGATCAAGTTAGGATCTTGCCAAAGCCATGTAGCGGTATGTGCACTAAAGTTCTCTCCGTGACGGATTAATAACCCGTTTAGGATGAGGAGTTCCAATATTAGAGGGAGAATAGGAGACATCTGCACCATTGGCTAACCGCTGGACCAATACAATTAAGGGTAAAAGCACCCAGTCCAAATATGGCCTGCCCAAACTGTAATTGTTGCTGGCAAAATAAACCTGTGCTCCATGGGTCATCAAGTGGTGTAGATAAGATTGCAATAAATAGGAGATCGGCAGCCAATCAATGCAAACTCTACTAAGTCATATCAGTAAATTTATGACGGAAATCAGTTCGGTGCAGTGGCCAGACTAAGGCCAGATACCTACTAGGGGACACCCCTGGGTGACCCGAGAGTCTCGTCATTCTATGTATCGATTGCGTTCATCGATCCTCAATATTAACCAATGAGTCCGGTCAACCCGTCAGAAATACACAATCTATAAGGAACTCTGAACGCTGAAACTATCGTAATTTAATGAATATAAGGACTTTTTCGGCCTTAAGATAATCCAGTAAGAAAATATTCTTGATTGCTATGCCAATTATGTTATGTTTCGAGAAGATATCCGATGCGAAGAACTTAAGAGATGCTACCTTTGAAAACGTAGAGACTTAAAAGGAATGTCTATGCTTTCATTTGCAGATTTTTCTCTTTATACAGTCTTAGCTTTCGGGCGAGAGAAAGAAAACTGAACTGAGTTTGGAGTAAGACAAAACTACTCGAAAATGCTCAAAAAAGTCGTCCGGTATGTCGCAGAGATTGGATGCAACGACTCCCGGTGGAAATTTAACCAATCGATTTTCTGCTTCAAGTACAGATTGCAATCGATCCAGGGTATATTGAATGGGTTTTTTGATCTCCAATTACAATCTTTACGCTTTTCAACGTTTTTCACACTGAAGAACATCTATAGCTGCTAATGATACCTGAAAAAATTTGTCAAGATTCGTCTAAGAGAGAAATTGGACTTGTTTGTTGGAGTGCCGTATGTGGGGCCTTCCGTCGGACGTAATCAGTCCTCTGTGCAGGCATGTTAAAATTACCCAAGCAGTTTTTGGTTCGGCAGACTGCTTCAAGGCCATTCCAAGGTTATCTAACGCGTGTACCGGTTGAGCGACAATACCTGGCATAGGTCTGGAAAGCATTGTATTTTTTTAAAAAAGCGAAGGGCTTTCCAACTACTATAGATTCTTTATAGAGCGTGGTTAATGACATAACTGGAGAGGAATTGAAAATTAAAAGTATATTGAAATTCGAGTAAGATATTTTTGTTTTAGTAGGTAACTTGATCGATAATCCATTAAAACAAAATGAATAACGGATTTATTTTCCTTTCTTTAATAAATTGTGCTATTTTTAATAACGGTATAAGATCATTCATATGACTTTGGGGCTTCATTGAATAAACGTTAGTAGTTACGTGGTGTTCTGTTTCCGGGGTCGATATATACTTTCATATATATATCACGTAACATTTTCTTAAAGTATTCGTTTAGGCAACGAGGTCTCGAAATGCAACGGTAGCGACGCAAATTGGAAATCACAGAAGAGATTGCAGACCAGATCCCAAATTTGGACCCTTCCCTGGACAGTTGCCAGATATGAAAACGGTGGATCTCAGATATGCTGGATTTAAGGTCGTCGGACATGAAGGAATCGACAAAGAATCGCCTACTTCTACTACGGCTACAAAATTCAGTTTATGAGGCTTTTATCAACTATATACTATCCAGAAAACCAGCGGAAATGTCATTCGACGAAACTATCGGAGTCCTACATATCCTACACTCGAGTGAAATTCTCCTTTCAGTTCCTGCTTCCAGTACCTTCAAGTCCCAATGGAAACTGGAGAAATCATTGAAGACTGCACAAACAGAGTCAACTATTCTTCTTCTCACCGGAATCTCCAATCTCTTGTTCTTCTTCTTCTTCTGTTCGATTCCAACTCAGTGCTTCCGTAGATAAAGGAATCGAAAACGACAGTCCTGGAGTTAGCTGACGGCCTTCGTAGTACATCGGAATGAAGTTGAAGACGCAGAAGGCTCATTGTCAAGGTGGCATAGCCCAGAGTAGATTAAAGTATTGTACAAAAAACAACATATACAGACACAAGAGCTTTTAACTCAATAAACTGGCTTTCAGGTCAGTGCAATTTTCAAATCGATGTTCAAAGACCACCTTTTCGAAGCCTGGTAGTGACAGCCTAGTACTTTACTTTGTCGGTATGTCATTGCAATGAATTCCTTTGGAAAAGGGGAAGAAGTCTGAGAAAGCACTTTCCACCACCGAAACTCTCAAAGGCGGGCATCTTTCAGCGCAACCCTCGAGAAATGGTCCGGTGCATTGACCTGCCGGTGAAACAGGACCTCACCCTGAAGGTGTTTCTTTTTCTAGGCAATCCACCTTCATTAGACACTCGGAATCCACTTAGAAAACTCTGGCCACTGTTTTTTGAACAGACCTTTGAGATATGACCTTGATCCTGAGTCCTGACTTTTGGAAATGCCTGTTGACTTTTGGATTTAGGATCATTTTGGTAAATACCAGTTTCATCAACTCTTTTTTGGGACCGTTCTTGTTGAAAGCTGGTTGAAGAATCTACTTTGGCTGCAAGGTATCGGTAATGCTGTCTAGGACATAGATACCTGATTGGTAGCTATTCAAGGCCAACTCTTCCTTCTTTGAATCCCTCAATCATCCTTTTAGAATTTATAGATTTCTGGAGCACATTTCCTAGCTCCTCAGTGTTTTCTACTCTTTCCACGAGAGTCTTACCAAAAATGGATGATAGTTCGAACTTATCTGGTAATATTTGCTTTTCATGGTCTTTAAAAAGGCGGTATCTCTTTGAGACTTGCATGAAACTGATTGCAGGTGGCTTATAGCGAAGTTTAAACTTGTTTGTACTTTATATTGCTGATATTAAAAACAAATCCACGAACTTTTGATCCCTCCTCGTTAACGTCCATCAAGTTCAAAGTGCTCCTTCTCTTTTTATTTTAGCTTAAATTAATATCTGTCCATTTAAAAAAGTTGTAAAATTTTTCACGAAGAAGAGAAGAAGCATTAATTTCTTGCAATCTCGCAATTCTGCCAACTTATGACACGTGCACACACCATATCAGAAGCAGAGTAGCCAATCAGAGGCATTGTTTACACCTCTCGTGAGTGGCTGATTGCACGGGTCTCCATTGGCTCTCGCTTATGCTCTCTCGTGGTGCAATCGACACAGACAACTTTACACACATCTACAATGCCAGCGCGTCGATTCACACGAGGTTCCAATCACCTCACCTCGATGAATTCCTCTTCGACGTTGCCGTCCGGTTCTTCCACTGATCCCGAGGCGGTGCTCCAGATGCTGCGGAGGGAATTGGTTCTAGCCATCGAGAGCCGTGATGGCGAGGTGTTCAAGTCGAAACTGCAGTGCATCATGGAGAACTCGGCGGATTTTGTCGATTTGGTTCTCCTCAGTGGACTGGATCCAGACGGCAAGACGGCGCTTCATTTGGCCGTGGAAAATCGATTTCTGGAAGCGGTAGGTCCGTTTTCGTTATTTAAACAAAAAATGATGTTAACACGATTGCGAATCATTGATTTCTTCCGTGATTGGCATAAGTATTGATTTTCGCCCCTAGTCGTTCTCTATCCATCTTGCTGGATTCATTTATCCATCAAGCATAAAAACTGCCCATGAATTTAGGTCTATGGCATAATATTTTATTGAGAATTCTATAGATCCACCTATGAACCGATCGAAAATAAAATCGATCGGTTTCAACTATTCGACGATCTTGAGAAGACTGCAGGAAATAAACCAAAAAGGATCAATAGTTTGAGATATTTTCTAATTATAACTTCTTTAATTAAAACTCTCCAACGGCTTTAATATTTACGCAGCAAATCTACATGTGATAGAAAAATAAGGGCATTAATTTAAATGCCCTGTACTTTTTGCAAATGTTCTTTCGAATATATATATATTTTTAAACATGAGATTGCAATTTAACTGTCTGTAACCATGTGAAAAGCACGTTTTCTACATTGGATTGCAATCAGCGGATTGAAATTTCGTTTATTTAACGAGTTGTACTTACAGGTGTCTCTAATGAGCGTAGTTTCACGTGCAGTCCAAAGAGATTTCTGCAAATTCACTATTGATTTCCGATAAATGGGTTAATAAAGACGAAGGTTGATAGGTCCTGGCTTTGCGAAACCTAGTCAAAGACGAGCCTCAGAGTTTACTAATATGTTTACAACTCGCACCCTCGAAACTACTTATTTGGAACAAAAAACACCAGATTTTGTTATGCTTTGCCTTAAGAAAGACTTTCGCTACAATCGATTAAATTCGTAGCCATTCATGCCAATTTTTTGCAGGCGAGACCCTCCAAAAGAGGTACAGTTGACAATAAAAAACTCATTTTGTCAACATAAAGTGATTTCACGCCACTCAACTTTATGTCTTGCATTGCACAACTCATTTGTAGTAATGCTGTTGTTGTAGTAATAGAGTCTACCGTTGTGAGCTTTTTTTGTTTTGTATATTTGCTATTTAATCCTGACACCCAAGTTTTGGTACATTTTTCATTCCATTATGAAGTTTAGCCCATTTAAATTCCCTTTTCTTGTCATAGCTTGATTGTGCGGCTATCTGGCAAGTGACAAGATATCGTGACCTCCTATTCAAGAACACTTTTTTTGGCTTTCTCAGCTCAACTAACTTGCCTATCTTAAAAAGTCCTTGTGGAACGCTCAAATTGTACATGACGTCTGTTATGTCTATGTAAAAAACATCATTGGAAAGTCCATTGAACCTTTTTCCTACCCATAACATTCACCCGAGGGAGGTGCAACGTTTTCACTACTTTGAGATTAAAACGTTGAATACAGTGTCGAGGGAATCTCGCTACTTAACCCACTAATTAAGAGATAGATTTGGATTTCGTTTACTTGTTATGAACTTTATGAACCATGAAATCATTGATGGAGCATAAATTTAACTTTAATTATGATTTAAATCCCCAATTAAGTGAGAATATTATGTGGTAAATTAACCACAAGTTTCCTACGGTTAAATACTATTTGCTATCGTGGTCTTGATTCCGACCAATACAGATCAGATTTTCGATAGCCAATCAGCCTTTCGTTAAATTATTGGCTTTGAATCATCTCAGCTTAATTAAAATCAATGAGATAATCGATATTCATTCTGCTAGGTAAATTAAGGCCAGGTTTTTGGCAAACTTTTCTTCAGTCGAAAAAATGAGGAATTTGACAAATTATTTATTAGAGGGGTAATTTTTTACCGATTTTGGGTAGTTTACCAATTCGGTTAGTTAACACACCTAATCTAGATACAATTTTTAGTATAGTCTCCCGATTTTCATCTTAGTACGTTATTCAATTTTGCAAAAATATTTTGTGACAATAAATATGCACATATAACTTAAGATATTGTGCTACACCAAATAGTAAAACCCTAAAAAACAGCTCTGCCATCCTTGTTTAAACTCTTATGACATTTAAGACACTTTTCCCCGTAAATTCAAGGTGGAATTTCTTGTGTCAACGGGGAAAGTGGATCTTGTCGCTACCGCAGGAGACGGCGGTTGGAGTGCCTTACACACAGCAGTCGATCTAGGGGACGTCGAACTCACTCGGGCTCTCTTACCAACTCACAACTCGGATATCGCGCCGAAACGGCTTTTGGCAGCATTAAAACAACACACCGCTTCGCCCTCCTCTGTGACAGCTCTCCACATGGCAGTCTGTAGAAACAGCTCCGCTTGTGCCGTGGTGCTTTTCCAAACCGCAAATGACCTTGTAAGGGCCCAATCAGCCGAGTGGACGACTTCTGAAGAGGAAGAGGATGTTGTAAAGAGTCAGGAAGAGCTCCAACAACGAAGAGACTTCCATGGACAGGCGGAAGAGGGCTCGAGGCGGTTGAATAAACTCAAAGACGCAAACGGCGACACACCACTGCATTGGGCTGTGAAGAGTAATAAGTGAGCGCTTCTTTGATTTACTTGTAAGTTGTATGCAGGGTGTCTGGCAATAACCAGCATCCATCACATCCACAATACGGTGAAACTCCAAATCTGGAGCAAGCTGGTTTTTACTTTACTATAGGATAAAAGTTTCTTTAAAACTACTTCATTTATGTCATCGACTAGATGGACTCTCTTATCACGCATACCTTCTTTCCACTTATTAAATATTCGATCATCTGATTATCTAAGACTTATTTTCATCTATTTAAAAGTATAATGATATCTTAGTAATTGCAAAATTCTCTTGGTTTTGATTTGAAGAACACTTAAATGCCGGTTTCAGTCTCTTCCTGTGGTGTTACAAAAGAGGTTTATTTTAAAATATTTTCTTAGCTACGACATAAACGGTAGTCTGAAGGATGATCAGGGTAGTCCAAACCATGTTTTCCCATGACGTGAGTCCTGGTGTGTGGGGTCGTGCTGCAATATCCTGATGAAACATCACCCCTTTGCCATTCAGAAGAACTGGTTTTCTCTCTCACCAAAACATGCCCCATACGTCGACCTAGTTGCCGACAGCAGATATGAGTATTAATTATATCTGCATTAAGTGGTTATAATTCATTCAAGTGAATTATTCCTTGGCGATCCCATCAGAGTGAACTAAGAAGAACCCTTCTTGGCTGTGTTGGCTGACGTCTTTCCCTGTTTACGACGCCTAACACTTCGATAAAAGATCCCTTGCATTGTAATGTTTTTCCGCAGGCAGGTGAAGATGATCTGGGAGGTTCGGTGGTGGCCACGAATTAAGGAAATTTGTGTTGTTTTTAAAAAGAGTCTGGCTACAGCACTCAGGTTTGAGCTGCATCTTGCGGTCCTAAATATGATCTACTAGTGCCTACCCTCCGGACAGATTTTCGACGAAGAAATCTGCTGTGTTAGCTCAATCAGGTCGTCTTTGCGGTGATTAGAAGGTGCACTGAGCAGCGAACCAGTCTCCTTTCTTTGATGGTCTTCACGAACTGTCATAACATAAGTTAGTCTTCAGACTAAAGGTGCCAATTTTTCGCATTCTCGTTGTTATCATCATGCGCATATATTTATAACGATGGAGGATCCAGACTTCTGCTTGAAACCCTCTGTGGAATCTATTCAAAAACCTTGTTTATCCTTGAAGGCTTATCTAGCATTGGAAACGCTAGGGTAACTTGGGGTCCTCTCCAAATTTGATTTTAATCCTAAAGACATCTGTCTCTAAGAGGGGTGTTATAAAAAGTCCTTGTAAATGACGTTTCAGTTTACTGCAAACACTTTGAAGAACAAGTCATCTTGCCATAAAATGTAGTGAACAGGCATTCCAAAGAAGGCATGAAAAAGACCGAAAACCACGCCCCAGAGTTTAGAGTGGCAATTTTGCTTTGGCATGCAACATCCCTGATTTTTATAGATTCACATGAACTATCTTCTACAAGCAGAATTGTCTAATAAAATTTAAGTTTTAGTGTGCTCCCTGTAACTGCCAGGTCCTCCCATAAGTTATAACCCAATATTTGTTTAAACTGAAAGAAATTTAAGGAGTATATTAATATGAATTACTAGGAATAGATGCTATCTAAAGTAATGCGATTAGTAATATTACGCTCTGTCGCTAGGATAGCAGGCCACCAGAAAACAGATGCGTAACGACTCATAACATAAATTCGTAGAAGTAACAACACGTCCTAGTAACAACATAAACAACTATACATAATTTACAGTGAATGGCAAATGTAAAATAAATTATAGTCTGAAATAATCAGAAAATTATAAATATAATTTACTGGAGTTACGACATATATTATAATTCCTAAAGGAGCTAAACACTACTACATTAAAACTGAGCAAATTTTATTTTGAGTAATAAGAATATTCAAATTTGTATGATTAAAACCCCGCTAACATGGAGGTTATCAAGACTAATATGAGGCACATAATATTTTTATGCTCAAGAAAGGAAATTCAGCAGCCGACGAAGCGGCTAGAAACAGGCACTTAGTTTATAAAGAGGAATGTATGAATGAGAGGACTTTCAGAGGGTGGCTTGCGAAACTGAGATCTGGAGATTCCACCCTCCACGATTTGTCAATGGAGCTTAATTCAAGCTATGCAACTGCTCAACGCTATCATCCCCAAATACTTGTAGAAGTTTCCAAACTTGGGAAATGATAGGTAATTCGTGAATTGCCCGAAAACAAACTCAAATCCAGAATTGACATCTGCTCTTCTCTCCATTCTCGAAATGTTAAGCCTCGTAAGCAGTGCGGTAAAGGTATTGACATCATGCTGGATAGCAGCAAACAATAATCACTGAAAATTATTAATCACATCCCTCTTTTGTAGCTACGCCATGGCTCGTCTCCTCTGCTCTTTCGGAGCCCGACCACGGCACTGTCACAATTGTCAGGGTCAGACGCCATTGGCACTGTCAAAATACGTCCTGCGGAACACAAAAATGACCAAACTCCTCGGCAGCTTCTCGCCCACCTCGTCGAAGTTTCCACCCGAGGACGTAAACAACATTGAAAACACCCCCGAGGATCGCATTCAACCCCTCCAGTTCCCAACACCACCACCACCACCACCACCGAATGTTGTCTCCCACCTGCGTGGCTTCGCGGCCAAGCCGATAGCGGTGGATGGGAACTCGCGAAGGATCCAAAGGACCTCAGTCAGCGTGGAAATGGCCGTGGCGGGGGCGACAGCAGTGCCCGGCCCGGCTGAGAGTGTGGTGGCGGGGGGAGAGCCGAATAAGAAGCGGGCGCCGATGTCGGTGGATGCGAATGAACAGACGGGCTGTGGAAATATTTCGGGAAGACCCTACCTTCACAGGGAATCGAAAGCGGCTTTTGCTCAAGGTATGATGCAAAAAATTTATTTATCAGGTGGGAAAAGCAGAGTTTGAGAGCCCAGGAAGTACCGGCATTCATTTGAGTATTGATGGATGGGTTTGGAGGCTTGACAGGAGTTTCCATACCTGATATTTACGACTTGGCATACAGAAATACATACAGAAAAGAGAAATTAATTCGCTTCTCGACCTCGGCATAGGAGTGTGACAGTTTTAAATTATAAGAAGGCACGGAAAGGGGTACACATTAATTCCTCGCCACTTCACTGTTCGACCATCACTGACTAACGACTTCGCTAAGGATGCTATTTCTTAAACATTACCCCTGTTATTGCAGGATTAGTTAACAGCAAAGAAGGGCGTATTCATAGTAAAACTGGGAGGGTTTTATATACTGTAGAAATCACTGTCCTTATCTCGAAGTCTTATAACCTACTTACCGAAATAAACGAGGCATCACCTGAATAGGAGGAGTCAAACCTGATGATCAAAGGGGCTTTCACCAACAATCTTCTCACTCCTCCATTTGCATTTAATCATACTCCAAATCAGAGAAGTTCACTGGGTCAGGTGTAGTCATCGCAAACACTGCCGACTGAAAGGAATTGTTGGGCTATTTATGAGGTTTCCAAGTCCCTCCTCATTGGTCTAGCATTGGCTGCTCTCGTTACCAAAGCCTTAACTACAGTGGTCATTAGCAATAATATTAGCTCCGCCAACATTATATGTGCCATATTATTGAGGTGGTTGGAGAAATCAGACGTTATGAAGATACTTCTGCTGGCTATAGCTGCCTTGTAGTGTCCACTACATTTCATCACTTCCATGACGAGTCAGGAGGGGATTCGGGTAATCACCTGCTATGTGAATGACGGAGAAGGAATTGAACGTTTAAAGAAGGAAGTTTAACATGCAGTGGTATTAATAAGCTTCTTACTAGGTGGAAGGAAGTCATAGATAATAAGGGAAATAAAGTAGTTGGTCGAATGATTAAAGAAATGCAACGTTTAAGCACTTGATTTATTTATTAAAAAAATCGGACAGAACTTATGGGGTGACTGGGGAGATGATCCAAAGTGCTTACATCGCACTTTTCTATAAGTTTATTAGCATTTAATTTCGATTCAAATGTAGGCTGATCTTGGTAAATTTGACAATTGACAACCGCAAATTTAATAGATTTGAAAGAAATATCGTTTGACATATTGCACCATTGTCGGAAAAGATTTTTTCCTGGAGTAAGATGGGCTTTTGTCGTAATGACACGGTGATTTTGTCAACGACTGAGCCTAATTACACGTTAAGATCTGGGGAATTCGGCGGAGGCCGAGCACTGGGGAAAAGATCGTTTCAAAAATCTTAAATACAGTGATCAACAATTCCACGTAGGAGGCATCTTATTCCACTCTAAGCTACTCCAACATTATTTGGAGTATATTTTCAAGGAAATCTTTTGTAAGAGGGCAGTCAGTTGGTTTAGTATTTCGCTAAATTCTTGTAGCTACAGTCTACTCTAAGTCTACATTACAATTCGCCAACTCGTCATGGCGTAATATCCACTTTCATGATGAATTTGGTGAAGGTTCTAGCTACCGTCGATTCCCCTCGTTGTCATCAACTACCGTTTGAATGAAAAAAACCAAAAAATATTCTCTAAGAGGTGTTTTGAATACTTTGAAACACATGCTGTAGCTCTGGAACGTGATTCGATTTTTTTTACTCATCGACACAGCAGGACACCGAGCTTGAAGACTTACGACTGCTAACCCTGGTTGATAGAGTAGACACAGAGAACGCTAGGGGATGACTTTTTTCCTGTGAATACAAAAAATCTTTCTCGTCAGTCAGGCTTTAATTCTCGTGGGAGGAGAAACAGATTTTACTCACTGTTAGCACGGGATGCCACTATTTATACTTTTTTTCTGCAATAGCGGAACAAAAGGTTAGATTTCTGCTAGAGGAAATGATCAATGATTGACCGAGTCAAACATTTCAGCTCTAACAGATCCCCGCTATGAATCCGATAACCTGAATCAGAGCCGTTCAGTCAGTCTCAAGTGCGGAAAACAGGAGGCGGAGCACATTCGACAGAAGCTCTGTTGGCATCCCAATCTGAGGAGATCTGTGGTGAGTTATCCCCACTCAGGTGCTTCAGACGAGGTAATACAATCACTATATTTAAGGAAAAACAGCATAACAAACCGTGTGATTGTGTGTGTTTTGGTCTCGTGAATGTGCTACTTGCGCTTGAGCTCTGCTCAGAACTCTATCCAAATGCAGTCTTTTGAGAGAAGTGATAAATAAAACCATACTTCAATCACAACATCTCCACTTTAAGAGAGAGATTTGTGACTCTATGGCAACCATTTTGGATTTGGTCGCCCAATTAAAGTGTTTATGAGGTTGTCATTAAAGCGAATTGGTGCAATTGCGGAAAAGTGTGTTATCTCAAAGCGAAATCATAGTTCTTTGTCCTCTTGTACAAACGAAAATATTCGAAACAAAGAAATTGAACTATGCGGAATTTGATTGGTTATTCGTAACATCTGGAAGGGCGACGATTGGCTGACCACCAGGACTCAATATTGATTTGATTGGATATTGGCAATTCTTTCCTGCTCCTATTGGCCAGGGGTTTTGGATAACCGAAAGTCAATTATGGAGCCCAAAAACTCCTTTATTGTTTCATTTTCAATTCAAAGGTTCACAAACCGCGTCTGATACCGAGAAAAGCCCGTAGAAAAGCCAGCATGATGGACCCGGCGGAATATTATCCAATGGCAAGCCCTCGGCGTGGTATCTGCGTGGTTATCAATAACATGACATATTGGCATCCTAAATTTCAGGTGAGGGTAGGAAAGAAAAGCTAGAATTATAAAGCCAAGGATCGGAGAGGTTTGGATAAATTGGTGCATTTCGTGAAGGCTGAAAAGAAAGTTGATGGTATAAGATATTTGCTGATAATGGTCGATATATCTCCGTTTATGAAGCTTCGAATCACCTACTCCTTCTTTTTTCATGTTAGATAATCACATCAGTAACATCTAGTAGGCCTTTGTGCTTCATAGGAGTGTGGTTTTAAAAGTTAGTAAGAAATGAACCAGGATTATGTAAAAAGGTGTCGATAAATGACACTGCCTGCTTCGATGGAGGACGAATTTTGCCTTGGAAGGACTTTAATTTAATTGTAAACACCAATTTCGGTTCTCCTTGGCGGATTCACTCATTAGTTTGCTCAATAAATCGAGCACTTGAGTTGATTACCTCTGCACTAGACTCACGAACATTTATTGGGTGGTCTTGGTGAAAGTTCTAGAACCTATCGATCAGCTGAGCGATCTCTAACCAATCAATCAGGCGAATTATAGAACATATTCACATCTTCCCCATTGAATAACCTATAGCACAAAAGTACAAAAAATAGATGCTAAATTTAATGTTTGCCCTGTCTCAGTCTCCTTATCTCTCACGTGCTAGAAGTGGCTGTATTCTCCTAATGACTGTTAATGTAACGTTTTTTTAAATATGGCGTTTAACGAAATCTTTCTTTAATGCTTTTTGTGGAGAAAGAGTCGTCTTTTGTTGCATTTATTCACTGGGTCGCTGTCAATTATTCTTGACATTTTCTGAGCTATACATTTTATACAGATGCTAAATAAACAACTAAACAGTGCTCAGGACTGATTCCTTAATGACCAATAAGAATTTTATGGTTCTAGTTATCTAAAATCAAATTGTTGTGTTTCGTCAGAATCGTGGTGGCTGTGATAAGGACGAACGACGGGTGGAAAAGGTCTTCGTGGACCTCGGATTTCTGGTGAAGGTTCTCCGCAATCTTTCTTCTGGCGAAATGCAATCTGAGCTCGCGTTCATCGGTCGAAAAACCGACCACTCAGCTTACGACGCTTTCGTTGCCGTGGTGATGACCCACGGAGGTCTGGGCGAACTCTACGGTGTCAATGGTGACGCCTTTCCTGTCCACAAACTCACTCTCGACTTCACGGCAGAAAAGTGCCCCTCACTGGCGGGCAAACCGAAGCTCTTCTTCATCCAGGCTTGTCGTGGGGAAGAATACCAACTGGGCTATGCCATTCCCAGCTCCTCAGAGGATCTCTCCGTCAATCCTCTGCAAATTCGGACGTCCGGAAACGAGATCTCGGAGACTACCGCCGTAGAAGACAACGCTTTCCTGCTGGATGAGGAGAAACCATCGATTATTGCGGCGAAATTGCCAAAACGACCACGCCTAGTACCGAGTTTTGCGGACTTTCTGCTGAGTTATGCCACTCTGGCAGGGTTCAAGGCTCAGCGGGATCCTCAAAAGGGGTCAATCTACATACAGACGCTATGTCACTACCTGGAAATGTATGGGAAGTCAAGGAGCCTGCTGGATATTGTCACGTCGGTGCACAGGGAAGTCTCGGAGAAGGTATTCAGGGAAGCAGAAGATCCGAGCCAGGAAGGGACTTTGTTTCAACAGACTCCCGAGGTGCGGCACACTCTGACGAGAATCGTGCAATTTGTATGATGGGTTTTATTAATCGCCGAAATCATCCTCATCTCTCCTTAGCAGCAGCTTTATGTATATATGTCATCTAGAGAAACAAATGTTTTGTTATTTTTGTCTTCTTCAGAAGGAATGTTTTGAGTTAACTTCCAATCATATGTTGAGAGCTCGATCGTTAAGGTTAATTTCGAAAGTGAAAAACGCATAAAAAATCACAGATTTTAATCTTGATTGGTATTTCCGATTAGCGCAATGATACTTTTTATTACATTTTTACCATCTCATAAATAAAAGCTTGGATAAAATGGCAGAAGTGCGTTGAAAATGGCATCAATTCTAATCTTACTGACACGCAGTCAAACACAATACCATAGCCGATAGCAGCACCAAACCAGTAAGTCCTCTATTTTAAGGACTTCTTAATTATGTCGGACCGAAAGCGGGGAATGTCCCTTACATAACAAAAATAGTAAAACCAATTTGCAACCTCGAGTAGGGTATCCTTCAGTAATTTTTAAAACTGTGAAGTAAAAACACATATTTCACAGATAAAATTAAAAACAACAATGCGAATTTTATTTAAAAAATTCAAATTATACCAACCTATTAAATGATGCTTTAGACATTTATTTTAGTAGTCTGAGCATTTTAATAATTTTTGACTAGTTAAATTTTTAAAATGAGAACCTTTAAAGCAATAACAAAGGTGTTGCTTAGATAGTTTTCAGAACGCCATGCACATTAATAGAAGAATCAGTAGCTTTCCCAGACGCGTGACAAAACCGCGAATTAGCCTATTCGCTACAGGCCTGTACAATCACCTAGTGTTATGGCCCGGGAGGACGAAAACGGGACGCAGTCGAAGTCATATTCTAGATCTAAGACTAAGTAAATTTATTTATAAATTTAACTCCACATGTAGACGTGCTCATAGCTCAAGCAGTAGTGGCGGTGACTCACGTGAAGGTTTAACAAATGGTTCTTCTAAAAAAGAACGCCTGGAAGAACAGCGCAAAAGGGACGAAATAAGAGCCGAAGAGGAGCGCATAACGTAATTTTCGGCATTTACTTTCAGTATTTCCTTGTTTCAAATCACTCGCAATCTTCCACGTTCTCGTTATGTATTTAGTCGCCAGCAGTGGGCAGAATCCAAACTTCTGGAAGAGGAAGTTGCCAGACGCTTGGAACGCTACCTAGAATCAGAATTGGCAGTTCTTCTAAAGGAAAGGGAAGTCGAGTTTAATGCCGAAATAGAACGACGCGTGGCCATTGAGAAAGAAGCCTTAGAAAAGCGTCGGAAAGAGGAAGCTGAACGCAAAGCTAGAGAAGAAGAGGCGGAAAGGCTTCGAAAAGAAGTAAGTTTCTTATAACTTATACATTCTTGTCCATTTTGGGGGACTTTAAGCCGGTTTAGCCTTAAAATACCTTTTTGGTGAATTGTCATTGACCCAAATTTTAATCGATTTTTTCTCATGTAGGAAGAGGAACGTCAGTTAAAAGAACTAAATGAGCGCTTAGCTCGGCAACGCGAAGAAGAGCTAAGTGAACTACGTCGCAAAGAGGTACACTTACTCCCACTTCTCGTGTTCCCGCCCCACTCCACCCTCATTCCCTAATTATTTCATGTCTCCACCTCTCAAAATCCGAATCGGTCGCCTAATCCCTTCATTTGGCAGCTCGCTTTCCTCGCAATAGCTGTGAACCCATGAAATTCAGAAAGGCAAACAAGCAGTCACAGGCATTGGAGAACTCCGTAACCTCAAAATAACATTCTACTTAAAACTTTATTGGTAGCTGGTTTAGCTCTTTATCCGCCCTCCCCTCCCCTAGTTGCTTGAAATCACCCTAATGCCTCGTTTTTAGGAGGAAATCCGTCAAAAGCAGTACGAAGAGGAGCTGCGAAAACTGGAAGAAAAGCAGCGCCTGGAGGCGGAGGAGCAGAAACGAATAAAGCGGGAACAGGAGATCATTCTCAATCGAAAACGGGTTCGTCCGAAACTCTGTTTCTCTTTGAAGAAGTGACAACTCCGTTTCGCCTTTATCCCTCATGCTTCATCCCCGTGTACTTCAACCATCTCCATTAAGCAGATCTGTGTTTCAAAGTAGATTACTGGTTCCTTCTTGCCTTTAAATCAAAGAGGGGTCGAATTTTCTGGGAATTTCTTATCAGAATTTCCCTCCTTTACTGTTTTGACAATGCAGTATTTTTAAGACAAACATTACGCTGCCAGCCGATTCTGACAGGCTTCGGTGGGTTTGAAACTCCTTCATAGCCTTTTCTACAGCATTTTGCAGTAATAGGGGTCTGCTGGCGTTTTTTGGAGGAATTTTTCTGCCTCGCTTTTGCTAATTGGGTTCGTTGTTGTAGCTTATTTTGCCTTCTACAGCGGAGGCGATTATCTGGATTTTACGGCTCCTTTAATGACCTCAATCACATGGAACTTTTCCAAAATGTGCTTTATTTGTGTGCTTTCATTCACTTTTATGCTAAGATGCGATAGCTTGTGTCCCACTTTAGGAATCAGCAAATGGTGTCTGACGGAGAAGCAACCGCGGACTGACTATTATTTAGATTCATTCTAAACAAATTTTTTATGATCGCCCTACGCCAAAGTTGGGTAATATCTTTTTGTGTCTACATCATTCTACGTTTCCAAGATACGTTTCTTTAATACGGGTACCTTTGGATATCTATCCGCATTTCCTGACCTAACCGATGCTTTTGAACCGTTGTAGATTTCGTAGACTGCAATGAGATCATCATGAATGCTGAGATCTTGGAAGCGGCTGTTACTTAACATAAATTCGAACGAAGATTTCCGTGTTTTCTCCTATAGTTAACCAAAAATGATGTTTTACACAATAACCTTTCTCATGTGGAAACCCATTCCAGTCCCTAATAATTCTTCACAAACGGTACTTCTTGGTAGTAAAAATCGATCAGGATTTACGGTCGTTCACCGAAGCGCTGACTCACCAGCCGATTATCGATTGCGTGGTTCTTCGATCGATACAGGATGTATTGCCCTACTGCATCGGTTAGCACGAGATACTCGTACACAGTGGCACAGAAAACTGGTAAGTGTTGGGTTTCTTAGGGCATTTTTTGCAACTAAAATAATCATTTTGTTTGCAGGAATCGGAGAAGGAGGAGAGGAATAAGATTGGGTGGGAAAACAGTAGTGAGCGATAAACTTAAGATCTTATATCCGTAATCATCAGCACCTTATCAAAAATATGGCCAAATATTTTTGTCTGGACGGGCAACTCCAAAGGTAAAAGAAGAGAAGAAATGAAAAGCTGCGGACTTGGAGGGAAGAAGATGTTTTTCTCATTTCTTTCTGGGTATTTAGGAATTAGCCTTCCATGCTTCCAGGGGGCTCCATCGCTAGTAACTAAAAATATAAAAAAATGGCCTTGGTTTGACCTCAGTGACAAATGTGCATTGTTTCAGATTTAGTGGCAAAATTATCTCAAAAATAATAATAATAATACCTCCTGGACTGCCTGCCCAATCAATGATCCGTATGAAGTCTAATAAACCTGTGATTGGTTCAGTAGTCAGTAACTTATGTGTGAGCAATAAAGTCACCAATCAAAACCCCCGACCGAGCAGTGGTGTTGGTGATTGGCTCACTATTTTAACCTATCGATGGAATGAGTTCTAGTAGATTGATCAACCATTGGTTAATCGTTTAAAGCCCAATCAGTTGCTAGTACTAAACCGGAAACTGGTCAAACCAACGTGGACTGCTTCTTTACTGGTTTGTTGATGCTGTCTTGCGCTAGTAATCATTCCTGTTCTATGAAAATATAAAGACGTGTGTATGGTTAAAATGTGAAGTCGCTTAATTTCATCAGTAGCATATGTATGTACAAAGGGGGAGCCAGGTACTCACTTCTTAGCCGCACTACCTCTTCGAACTGTCGACGACGTCGATTTGCGCTTCTCGGGGTAGAGGATCTGAAAACTACCCTCCAGGTCGATTTCCTCCTCATTGGAGTTGGGCTTCACGGTGACATTTCTCGAGAGACAGAAAATCCCGCCAGCATTGTCAAATTCACCGCAGTAGTTGGGGGCCGAGAAAATCGTTACAAAGGACCGATTGGCGAAGAATTCGTAGCCATCCTCCACCACTTGGTGGGCTCTCACCATCAAATCTAGCCCAAATCTCGTCAAAAATCGGTCCACGACCTCTGGAGAGAACACATAAGACACGCCCCTCTCATTCGGCCCAAAACCCGTTTCAGTGAATATCGGAGGCAGCTCGTCGGCGTCAGGATCCAACATGTCTGGATTCAGCGGATCCGCCCAGAGGAGGTCACACAGAATCCCCTCCTCAGGCACATCTGTTGGCCTTGGGATCGTGCGTATCCTCTGCTTCAACTCCTCCAAATTGGTGTACTCGGGTTTGAGGAACTCCGGCGAGATACCGCCATGGCAGCAGAAGATCTGGTTCTCAATCACCGCGGCCACAGGGAGGCAGTTGAAGACGTCCAGAAAGTGTCTCCACAGCTTCACATTGAAGCGGCGCTTGCACTCGTCAAAGAACCCATAGATCCTCGTGATGGCCTGACATTCGTGGTTGCCGCGAAGCAAGAAGAACGTCGTGGGGTATTTGACCTTATAGCCGAAGAGGAGACAGATGACTTCGAGGCTCTGCTTGCCCCTGTCCACGTAGTCACCGAGGAAGAGGAAGTTGGTCGTGTCTGGCTTGCCGCAGAGGTCAAAGAGCCGCAGAAGGTCGCGGAACTGCCCGTGGGTGTCGCCGCACACTTTGAGGGGTCCCTCTAGCTCAAGGAGGACCGATTGGCTCATTATGACGTGCTTGGTCATTTGGCAGAGCGTGATCATATCCTGCTCCTTGAGGTTCACATTCTTCACGCCCCGGTCCTTGCTGGAGGCCAGGGAGTCGACAAACTCGTCTAGGTTGAATGCGGACGGCCGCAGGGTACTTTTCCGCGCTGGGAGGGTCAGTTTGAGAGGCTAATTTTGACCGAGACGACAGGGGAGCCAATTTTTTTCGAGTGGTTAATCTGGGGGAGCCAGTGGAGGGGGAGGAGAAGGTGGCGAAGAAAACCTCGTTTTGACAGATTCTCAGGCGTGTAAGGTGGTACCAGACAGAGGCGCACCCTGGCTATCGATCGGAGTTCGCGGAGAACACGTGAATAGGCGTGGGCTCTGGGTTCGAATTTCAAGGTGACCTTGAAACAGCGTGGTTAACCAGTCGTGTTTTGAGAGAGTCCGAGCATGTATGTTGCTTTATACATTCAGTAGTGATTAACTTAAGGGTCCATTATCAATACTAGACACAGTGGATGATGGTATTTTGGAGGGCTCTTTCATGAGGAGTGGTAAGCTGTTCGTTTGCACAAAATTACCCAAATTGTAGCAAGATTTTGGAGTGATTAAGTATTATATGGGTCTCATTACTATTATTTAGAAAGCCAGAGCTTCAAACATCAGTATTCCTCGGTGAACGATTGAGAAATGCGATTGTGACAGTGATCACACATTAGACAACAGATTTGAAGTGTGCTGATGTATGGGAACGTATACAGCGTCTTCGCAATGAATTTGACACTCACATCAGGCAAAAGTTGTTAACAACCAAGCAATTCACTAGATTTAAAAGACATTCAAATACGGTGGTTGGATAAGGTAACGGAAACACTTTGAAAAATTCAAAAAATAAATATTTTAATATGTCGTAATTCCACCTTTTGTGGCAGTCATAGCCTCGATTCTATGAGGTATTCATTCAGTCGAATTGTGGATTTTTTTCTACAGGAATTTAATTCAAAAAACACTCCAATTCTTCTAGGGACAATGGCTGCGGCTGCGGAAGTTGACTTTTTACTTAAATCCCAAAAATCGAACATAAATGCTCAATAATGAGATTGAGGTCTGGGTGATGAGATCCGTGGTGGCCAGATGAGATGCTCAATTTCATTAGATTTGCGTAGATACCAACGAAGAGTTTTGGATTCTGTAGGTGTTCATTGAGGAGCTCTGGAGCGATTTCAGGTGCCGTGGTCTTGCTATCCCCTCTAACAATTCAATTAAGAGTCTGACGGTCTCTCTCAGCCAATAACTTCGACTTTCGACCAGACCTATGCTTTGCAGAGGACGACGTTTTTCCCTCTCTGCTTCAAAGGTGGCAGACATTACTTTTAGGATATTACCTCTTGAATCGCCTAGTATTATGGGAGAGGGAGGCCGTTTCTGTTACACTAGCGCCTGCCACACGAGGAGCCCCAACAATTCGGCCTCTTTGAAGGCCCGGAAGGTCTTAATCAGTTCATTTTTTGAATACCTGCAATAGACATAATAAACAAAAAGACATTAATGTTTTAAGTTTTGACTGTTTATAACATGTTCAAATATTATGATCCCCAAAAATTAGGTGTTTCCACTATTTTGTCCGTCCACTATAGTGTGGCAAAATAAGGCTCCATTAGCGTCCATTACAGCCACAATCAATCCCTTTACATATCGTGGTAGTAGCTGATTTTCTTTTCCTGGATGATAAGAGTCTACTCAAAAATGCTTCAGTTTAAACACTTGCAATTAACGTGTTTCGTGAGGAGAGAGCCCAACCACACGGTATTATCCATCGACTGGTTATGATAACCTTTGTCTTATTGACTTTTCCCTGCTGCCAAACATGGCTACCCTCGTTATCCAGGCACCACATAGCAAAAGATCGAAGGAGAAAATTCCACATCCACCACCTTATCCCCTCGACTTTGCTCCCTGAGACCGCCACCGCCACTTGTTTCGTAGTTTACAAAATCACTTGAAAGAAATAGCTTTTTCAACGCCACAGGAAGAAATGGGAACTAATATTCGTGAGTTCATCGGATCATAACCAAGAGAATTTTACAAAATAGTAATAATCAGCTTGTTAATAGATGCCAGGAAGCCATTGATAATCATGGAAAGTCCGTTGATGATTAAATCTTTGACTAGGTAGCATTTGGGCACTTGTTTTAATTATTTTGCCAGAACTTATCAGATGTTTTCGCATATTATTTGTCTCAATACTCCCATATATTTGATCAGTTTAGCAGGAAAAAATTAGAAGAGGGGGGTTGTGTTGGGCTTGGATTTTAGTTATTTTTGGCAAATGATGTTGCACCCATAAGCTAACCGTGCGAAGTCATGGCCACTGCATGACTTTCGGTAATAAAACTTCGCTCCAACTAGGTGCGAAGAGAGAGAGAGAGAGCGAGAGCGAAAACCGGACATTAACCGTCCGGAAGAACTTTTGGCAGCAATTCACCTGCATAATGCACTTTAAAGACGATCTGGAATCCATATAAATTGATGCTTAAGGGAGCGTAGTAATGGTTCAGATGTTATTCGGATCAACGAAAGTGCTTGGATGTAATTATAAATAAGTAGAAAAGTAACTGGCTCGGAAGGGAACCAATCAGATAGGTTATTGCGGTTTCTATCGATTGGAATTGTTGGTGAACCAATTAGAGTTGTGAAATCACGTCAGTTGAACACATCTACCTACAAAGCAAAAGTCACGAAGCCCAGATTGTGGCAATGATTCGATATTACAAATCTAGAATTTCGTTCTTTCCTCCAGATGTTTCAACGGCATTCAAGGCAAATAAGCCTCCTTTCAAAAATTCGTTGAAAACGAAAAGAATTGATCGAGACTTGAATCCCCCCATCAGAGCCATCAAATAAAGAGAATTCGTTCTCTGCTCGATGATACCCTCTGGACGCTGTTAAAACTGCCCGGCGGCATGAGCTGGTGACCATGAGGAGGCGGGAGATTTGGTTGCATTCAGACAGCAGCAGAGAGACTTGGATCGAATTCAGATGTCTTTGGGGAGTCGCTAGCCACTGTAGTTTGGCCCTGGATAAAGGGGACTGGTCAGTTATTGCGACTACACCTCTCCACTACTTGACTTGCATCGATTTCTCAAGGCTATTAAAATATATGGTCGCGAACTGTGGTCAGGAGCTAGTCCTCCCCTAAGAGAAGTGCAAAATCGGGGCCCGATTGGGGCTGTGACTGATGCTAGTAACGGTAGTTATTTAAACAAAATCTCTGTGATAACAGTTCATTAAACTGTCTACTTAATTTACCTTAAATCTCTTCAGTTTTGTAGTAGAAAAGTTCTTTTCGTTTCCCACATTAGAAAGACAAATATATCCTCATATTTGTGTCAATCTTCTCTACACCGCAAAAAGTCCCCATTAAACACACAAGTCGAAAAGAGTTTGAGCACTGTTTTATTTGATCGAACCTAATTATAACATGTAGTCCATAGGATTAGCACCCGCCTCCGTGTATTCTCGCCTAAGTCCACACTAAAATTTTGCCCTCGCCTAATATTTATTTTTTCTGGAGAAGATGAACTTAAGAAACACACTGATTAGATGTGAACATTCTTGAGTCAGGCGAAGGAGTTCTGTTCAGCCAGCTTTAACGACAGTGGGTGGGGACCACTGAGTGTGAACTGCACGGTGTACATGTGTGCATTAATTCTAGATGTTTGAATCGTTTATTAGATTCTAATGGATAGAGATGAAGTTAATATCCATATAATATCAGCGATTAGATAAAGATTGCTATAACTGGATTGTGGAAACGTTCCATTTACTTTGAAATAAGATACTGAGTAGTTGAGGACATGTTTAGACTGAGAAATAAACAGAGGGACCTACTCATTAAGAAACGATGTTTTTTTCTGCCAATTTGCACCTAACATCATACCTGAATGAAACAGATTCCTCAAAACTTGATTGGTTATCCAGGTCTCAGCTTTGAGTTGTGATTGGGCAGTCATTTGTATGATGCTGAATTTTACTGTTAGCTGTACATTCACGGTAGCTGAGCCCCTTCAAAGCAATAAAGAGATAAGTTGAATTGCTAGGATTAAACTCATATTTGGGTATAAACTCATACTAAGGGAAAAATCATGGTAGTCGAAATCTGATTCAAGCCAATGGCTTCCAATTAGAAGACACACTCTGCATTCCGGTAATAAATATGCCTCGTCCCTGCCAGACTGATGTGTAGTGGATGCTGCTATGTGCTTGGCAAGTTACTATTATTGCCTGGTTGCCAAAAAGAGGAGAAATGTGTGTTGGATTATGTCAAGATGGTTTGGGGTGTTTTTTATAGGGAAGAAAAGGGTGGAAGATGGGTGCACATTATGCATGCAAGAATTTCCTTGAAATGTGTACCGAGGATGCCATGCAATCTTTTCCAGGAGTGGGTTGATTGAGGGTGTAATAGACACAACTGACTGTTATTGTGAATGAAATCATCTGACGATAATGTTTTAATTGCCCTACCCACTCAATCGACCTATCTAATTTTTTTTGTAAATAAACCTAGTGCCCAAATTTTATGCTGATTTTCTATGACTTCCTTCCATCTGTTATAAAGCTTATTATTACCTTCTTTATTTGTATAGTTCTTTTGATTTTTATTCGAGGTATTCACAAATGTCAATTTCAACTTCCTCCTGCCTTGCAAAAGTTCCTTCCTTTGTGGGCCACTAAACAAAAGGTCGGGAGAATGAGGGGGATAAGGAATTTTCCCCCGACCAAGTTGTGAATTGCCCCAGTGAAACATCATCCCTTTTCGATTCACTAAACCGGTTTTTTTGACTCCTCATAGCCTGGTTCAAACGCCTCCCTAATTGATGATCTAAGATTTGAGCATTAGGTGGTCTCAATTCAATGTGAATTATTCCCTAGCGATCCCACGAGACTGTCTGTCCATCAAAAAGTGGTGAAACAGGTTGACCAAAACGCTGGAGAGAAGAGCAGAAGTCGTCAACCCTTAATTTGAGATGGTTTTCGGACAACCATTCATAAGGCAAGTTTTTAAAGATGACAAAGATTAGCCCAATTGCCGATTCCTCCACCGATGAAGCAGGATAAGCTTCTTCAAGGTCTGCTGCTTATCATCAAAATCAACTGGATGTCCTCGTGGAGGGTGGAATCTTGACTTCCGAATTTCACGAGCCATCTTCTGCAGCCATCTTCTTTCACGCATACTTTCCTCTTCAAAAACTGAGTCAACAGTTCTAGCCATTTTCGTCGGCTGCTGAGTTTCCGTTCTTGAAATCATAAAATATTATGTTCCTCAAATGATTTTTGAGTACTTTTGTAGCGCTAACGCTCTGCGTCGATGTGGATACTTGTTTCAAGGACAGAACGCTAAGGACGAGAGCCAATCACAAATCGCTTAGTCACAATTTGTGTCCCGTCACCAGAATAAGTGTACACTTCCATCCTCGGCTTTCTCTTACCTGGGACGTATTTGGAATCATTATTTAAAGTGATAATCACTTGAATTGGTGATCAAGCTTACGCTTCTGACGGCTAAGGGCGTATACGCTCTTGGAGATGCGCCTGCCCTCCAACATGTCAGACTCTCCGAGTTTTGGCCGGACAGTGCAGTAATTTGGTTTGCTCTTACTGAGGCACAATCCCGTTCAATCTAAATATGGTAAAATTCTGACCTGATACTTACCTTGCCCATTGACGGGGTTGTTAAACTACCAAATTTATCAGTAAACAAATTGGTTTTTTGCATTTTTGCATCTAAACAAAGCAATTCTTCAGCCACACTTGCGATATCGTATGATAAATGCGGCTATATTGCGCGGTTAATTAGCTAAGTTTTCCCACCTATCAATCTAGTTGGAAAAACGGAATCTTGTTAATTTATTAATAATGGAGGCAACGAATTTCTCTCGGTGAGGGATTCTAAGATTTAAGAGAATCGACCCCAGGGTGTTAAGTTGAAGTACTTATTAAATTACCATTATTTTGACGTCGAGAAAGGCAAGTATAATATTGCACTAGTAGCGAATGTGTCAAGAACTTTTTGGGCGAATTCCGCAATGCTTATTCCTGCCAATAAATCAAATTTGCCTAGTTAAGCCAACAGGAAATCGTGCCTTTGATAGGACTCCTGTATCTTTAAGAGTCAGTCCGAAATTTGTAGGAGATACTAGAGGAAAGAATTTCTTATAGGGACCGAACCGCAACATGCTTAATCATCCAATCTAAGGGCTTAATCACAAAAATTATCGATTATCTGCATCTACATCCTGGAGTTACATGCAGATGTGGCGTTAGAATGGTGCAAAAAATTAGCTCAATTAGGCTATAAATTCTAGCTATCACAAGGGTGAGAATATTGGGGTGAAACAAAGAAAAAATTATGGTCTAACATTTAGCCTCTGAGTCGTAGAATCCCCCGGGGGTGTGCGCGTGTTTGTCTGTGAATATTTGCATTCTTTCCTGCCACAAAGTTTGCGTCTGACTGGGCTGTAACACAAATCACGTCGGGGTCGTAAGGGTGTGTGCGAATGCAGCTCGTTTGTGGTCGGTACGCGGCAACTAGGACTGAGGGTATTATGCGCTTTATTTATTCCCCCCGGGCGCTTGGTAACTCCATCTTTTGTGCTGTGCATTGTAGAGAGTCTTTCAGGTTAGAAAACCGTAGTGAAGAAGTGATTGAAAAGTTCGAGGATACTTTGATAGCATTAAAATTATCAAGTGGTTTTAATCTTGCTTTTGTTTACCTGCAGTCAGTTGCATATGAGCCTCTGTATGGTTCTCACTCGCTAAGAGAGAGACTACTTTTCGGACGGTGATGGAAAAATCGATATTTTCAGTTAAGATCGATTATAACATTTTTGGTAAAACTCGAAGGGAATTGAACCCAGATCGTTTAGACCTCGTTCTTTTTAAAAATTGCAGTCTACAAGAAGTTCTAGGAATTCGAAAGAGTAATAAAATAATAAATAATAAGGACATTCAAGCCATGTTCCTCCACCCTACGAAAATGAAGATTTCACGTCTCCTGACCTACGCTTCGATCCAGCTCTCGACTCCACTTCCACTCCCAATTCATCGTTTTCTCCCGGAGCGTCTACAATATTTAATCGCCTTCACTCCAAGTTGCTTTAGAGTAATGGCACTGTTCGCTGCACAACCCTCATTTTCCTCGCCGTTTCTGAGCTGGCTCGAGGTTAAGACTCGGGTACAATCCCATTTAGACTGTCTTCTAACCGCTAAATGCCGTACCCAACGTCATATATACCGGCTCGACTGTCACCCCAGTCTCCTCAACTCCACCTCATCTCAATCGGACTGTCAGCAACAAGCCTCTTCCCACTGACCCAGTAACCGATACTCGATACCTAGACTCAATCGGATCAACGGACACTAAACCAATCAAGCAGCTCACAAATACCCGGATTTTTTTCTGTGTATTCTCCCACCTTTTCGGCCAAGCCACATCACCCTACTCTCGTCTCCCACACACGTTGAGATAGCTCCGTAACCTCCCCTTCTCTACTGGCTGTTTTATCAAGGGGGTGTTGTTGCGGTATGACGCCATATTACAACTTAATAAATATCATTTGTCTCAGATTCACAAAAGCCCGTTCCCCAACCTAGTTACCAGGTCCTAGGCATTTCACCCCCTCTTTATCTCATAAAGCCATTTGAGTGCGCTACTCATTTTCATACGCTGTCAATAAGCGCTCCAGTTCGCATACCTCCTCTCTGGTAGCGAAACCGTGTTATTCCGGGTACGCATAACCACAACACTACGTTTAAAGTAAGGCTCATAAATAGCAGGTGCGGCTTAGCGCAGCTTTAAAAGGCTAAGAATTATTCAACATCGCAAATAGGCTTTTGCCCAAAAAGTAGACAGTTGAGAAGAATATTTACTGGATATGTTCAACTTGTTATACAACTGTAGCACCTAGCTAACGAACTCAGCCGTTCATTACTGTCAGTTTGTGGACTCAAAGTATAGTGACTTGTTTTGTACCTTTGGTTTGACCGTTTCATAGCAAAAAAGAGTTCTCTTCTGTTATTAGAGACGTCAGGTGGTCGTTTTCCTCATCAGTAAATTTTTGTCGTCTTTCAGGGTCGTAGTTTTGGACTGTGATTTGCAGAGACTCCGTGGCAAGCGAATTACGGTGATCAATTTAAACAAAACGCCCTTACTATCACTCTCTGCATTCCAGCGTTCTTCCAGTGTCAGTCAAGTCAAAAGCTTTCCGTCAAGCTGCTACAGTAAGTCAAATCCAAACTACTGTGGAATTTGACAGTGTTACCTAGTCAAATAGCTATTAAATCACGAATTCATTGAGAGATTGTCCCGAACCCGTATATTCTTCGTTAGTGAGAAATCTCTCAAATGCCTGCGTTTACAACGGGAGAGTAATTACTCTAACTATCTGGATTTGCAAAACAAAATCATTGCTCATAACACATTCCCAAAGTAAAGTTTCGTCTTTTTGGTTAATTTCGAGACATTTTCGAATCCTGGCAGATCTGCGGGCTACAAGAAAACAGGGTTAGGTAAATTAAAGATGTCCAAGGGGAAGTATAAAAAAGATTGAGAGGAACCGGCATCTTTGAGCTCTTGTTAGTGTTAGGGTTGGGTCCGTGCTTACAACCTCGTATACAACTGAGCCGTTTTTCTTTTTACACTGCTTCCCATGAGCATTGTTATGTCTTCAGGAAAGTATACTAGTAATTTTCTGATTATCAGAAAACATAATTTATCCACCTTTCGTTATTATCTCTCTAATATGTACAGTTGTTTAAGTCGTTACCTCGAGTCTCGTCTCTTGTGGCCGTTATCTAGCAGAGCTCCTGGTACTTTACAAAAAACATCGCAACAGTTTCGTAAATCAAGGGCAAGCACCTGATCACCAATGATAAGTCTGTTTCTTGGAGTCCCTTAAATCAAGGGATGATTACCCCTAGTAGCAAGGCCGTGTGAGTTGTGCGTACTTTCCTACCCATGTTTTTTAACTGAAGAAATGTGAGGTCATAGCGTTTGTTTCCTATCCTCTGGATTCGTATTGAGCCCGTTTTAGTGGGTTCAAAAACTATTCCGCATTTTCTAAACAATCGCATTTCTAATCATCATGGTAGCAGACGATCCGATTTTGATTCCGTTTCACCCGGGAACTATCAGGTCATTGCATAGGTTCTCTCCAAATTTCACCTCTTTAAATTGATCGAAGTTTAAAGAGTATTTTATAAAGTCCAATGAAGCTGAACATTTTTCTTAAGTTAAGATGTGTTTAATCTGATCAAGTTTTTTAAAAAACAGTAAAATTGAAAAGTTGAGTTTGATAACAAGCAGCCGCTTCTTGAAGAAGCTTATCCTGGTCTATCAGTTGAGTTGGAATTTGCCATTAAGCTAAGTTCAAACCATGCCACTGTTCGTTGTCATTATATCCAAAACTTGGAAGTGATCTTAAACATGAGATCTGGATGTTTCTGAAAACAATCTCACATCTCTAGTGGAAGTCTCTTCTCTCTTCTTTCCAACTAGTTGAACCTTTTTGGATCGACTTTCGACTGGCGACGAAAAATGGAACTTTTAGGGAGTAACGTTAAGTATGATAGAAGAAGAACTTGGTTCTCCGGACTACCTTGCTCGTCCTTCTTCAGACTACGGCTGGTTCAAATAGGCTTTTTAGTATATGTAAGGTAGTCATCGACGATCATTGGAAGAACACCGATGGTCACGTTTATTACTTCGAAATCCAGACTGATAGTTTACCCAGTTCGTCTGGAGAATACCCGGGCCCCACCTAGGCTTCATGGGAAATTGATGACAACACCCAACTAACAACGCTTCAATTAAGAAGTATCGACGGAGTTATCAATAGAACCCTCAAAAACCCTGGAACCCCTTTTACCCTGGGATGTATGCACCTCGGCAGTTGTCCAGCCATGATTTAACGATTTCTTCCTCACCAAACCACGGTTTTTGACGAAGCCCCGGAATAACCCCACTAGGGGATCGTGTAAAATCAGTGTCCGAAAGCTTAAAAGTCAACAGGATCCGTCTGGTAATCAGGACCATCATGGAAACAACACCGTTTCCTTTCTTCACCGGTCATGGTGCCAGACCAATCATCACCCCACTGTGGTATGACTCATCACCACACCTAGGGGTAAGGGTGAATGAGTCATATGCTGAAAGAGCGCGTGGGTACTAAACCCCATCATAACCATCACTTGTCCAACGTAGAGTCACCGTGGCTGGAGTGGGGGGTGGGTGGGTGGATGTTTTGGTGTCTGGAGGGGAAAAGCCAATTTTGTTAACTAACACCGCCCCCCCCCCACAATTTCACGATTTGATAAACGGTGGACTCTTAATCAATTCCAAATAGAAACACGAGTTTTGGAATAATGGCGATGACGACGAAGAGGAGGAGAAAAAGGGATAAGAAATAGGTTATTGGCAGCCAATCGGAGTCGATCATCGTGTCATTATTATCTGTTCCTTAACTTGTAGGCTAGTAGGTAACTTTTAGTATGCAAGCAGTTAATGGTTTATTGATTTCCAACAAAGTCGCTTTTTAAAGTGCAATATTTCAGAGTAGTTTAAATACTCGAAACCCAACCACTCTTTAATCTAAGGCCCTCGAAGGTGATTTTTTCTTTCGGTAAAATGCTTCTTTCTCTTTCCACCGCGGGGTGCTTGGATGTACCCTCTGATGGAAACAAAACACAATTTAAGAGCCAATTCTATTGACTTTCTAAGTGACCTTCGAATTTGCCTTTGTCCCTCCCACATACAAGCATTTAGAATTGAATTAGAGATTACTGTTATTAAGGTCAGGACATTTATAAACGCCACCACTCCTAGGAATTCAGGGAATTTTTGTCCCTTTGAGATTTTAAATTCAAGATCAGTGATAAAGAGCATTTCTACAGAACACATTTTATGTTGAAATGAAGTTTCAATAGAAGACTGGTTAATCCAAAAAAACTCCCACTCCGAATTTGGAGCCAAATGACAGAGATCCGGTGGTGACTCAGCGGTGCCAGCCCTGGTTCTTGCGGCTCGAAAAATTTGTGAAGCTCTGGTGACGTAAAAACACACGCACACACACACACACACAGGAAAAAGAAATTCTCCCCGTCTCCTCTTTTTCCCAAGTTTAACGCCACATGGGAGCAGTGAGGGGAGAGGGCTTTGTTGGAGAACTGGCTGTGGTAGTGACGGAATAAAGCAAACTTGACTGGGGAGATGAAACGCAAAAGCTCCCTTAAGATATTAGCATGCATGGTGCACCCTGTGATGTTGACAGCCTCACCCAAAAAATCAATGTGGTTGGTCATGATAAAATTTAAGGAGATTGAAAAGCTGTTCAAAGGAAAATGAAGCTCGAGCAAGGGGAGTGTAACCGTTTTTGCACTGAACTCCAACAATGTTGCATTGTTACTGTGTTTTAATTAACCCGTTGGGTTCAAATGATCCCAGCGAGAAAAATCAGATCTCCACGAAAACGATAGTATTGTATTTTAGACAATATTCCATACTGTCTTATCTACGTCATATTGGTTATAGAAAAAAAGTGATAGTGGAACTGTTAAACCCCTCTTCTTGGAGGTGGATCTTCTTCGTAAACTGGGGCTCTAATTCTGCCGTCGATTAAATGGGAGCTTCCGCAGTGGTAGTACTGGAGTCACGGCGGTGATTAGTGACTTTCTCGACGACAGAAATAGCAGTCCACCGGGAGGCCAAACATGGGGGTTTGGGGAAATTGGAGAAGTCGCATAATTGGCAGCTGACAGGCATTCGTTACCTTTTACCTAGTTATAGCTTGGTTTTAACTTCGGAGGTTAGCGATTCTACTGCTGTTGTGTGTTCGCTGATGTGTCGCACTTCATACACCTGGATTTTTAACAGTTTTCAGGGGAGAGCATTGAGAAACTACCATAATCCTCTTGTTTTGATGACCGGCGCGATTAATCATCATGATGATTCAGAGGTTCCAGTCTGGAACAATCCCAGGTTCCATCATCCATGAATGAATGAATGAAAAAGGCTTTAACCTTTCAAGGGATATACAGCTTGTCTGAACACTTTAACCTATGCTGGAATAGAAATCTGTAAAATTTATTCAAAACACCCCTTAATTATTGCGTGACTTGCAGCAACAGGAAATCCTTTTCACTGACTCACTGTGACTAGCTCTGCCAGCTTTGTGCGAAAACTCAGCTGAATGGTCATTCTGCTGTCAAGCTGTGCCTAACTAACATTATTGAACGTCCACGAACATATAGTGGCCCTGCTTATGCTGTAGTGACACGACAGCAGCATGGCACCCCTAGCAAATGACACTCTGAGGTGACTTGAGAGCTTTGTCACACCGTCTAGCAAGTCGCTAGACTTGTGTGAGCACCAACTCCGCCTCAAGTTAAACATGGACTGCGTGCAAGCCCTGGTTCAGATGTCTTCTTTTCTTCCTCTAGTCTAGGGACTGCTCAGCTTATCTGGAGTATTTGATTCCTGTTTTAAGAGAATATTTAGTGTAGCTATCCGCTACAGACAACTTCGATTCAACGAACGTACGCAGTTTGCAGTTTTCCGGTCATTTCGGCAACCGGGCCACTGAGAAAAGATTGTGTTCCGCAATTAATTTCTTTCTCTTAGCAGACCTGTCCTTCCCCATACTAGAGTTGGTAGCTAACTCAGTAATCGATTTTGTCGTTCCATTGGGTAAAGTTGAAATTACCTGACTCGATCTTGAGGAGTCCAATCAACGGAGTCTCCTGACTGGTTACTGTGGACGAATATTGAGAATGTCTCGAAGTCGTTCCATCTTAACATGCCATCGCTACCATCCCCTCTGGAAATCACCGTCCCTGAAAACTGCACTCACCATTTGTAATCGCAGTTCCAACCACTTTGTTCCGAGAGATGTATTAAACAAGACCGTATACACTACCGTTTCACCCTCAGTCCAACAGTCATGTGTGAGCGTTAGTTGGCACCCCTAAGAGGAACTTAATTGTTAAGAGAAGAGAATGAAATCTCTAAAATTTGACCTGACTTCTTTGAATACATCGGAAGAAGAACTTTTGGGTTATAAGTTCCTTAATTCCTAAACGAGTGGTTACTGCAGTCAGCAAAACAGAATCTCTAACTTGCGAAGTAGGGGCTAAAAAGCAAGTTTGAATATGCCAAGGCCACTTAATTCTCCTGTCGGCTCCTTCATCTAAACGATTAGTCTAACGAGTGACAATGTGAATTGTGTTTTCATTGAGACTGTCTTAAGAAATGGCTGATTTTTATGCCTTTCACACAGATTATCTACCTTTTTTTAGTTTTACACTTTAAAGTAGGATAAATTTGCGCATATGGTAAGAAAATTGGCTGGAGTGGAACAGTGTTTGATGAAATATTGATAGCTGCGTGCCAGTTATTGTGGAGCCTTGAAGTCCTTCATTGAGAATTTATTGATTTAATATGAAAAAGTTGAATTAAGTAATATTTTCCACTTTCTAACAAACTAAAATATCTCAAAGATCCATCTCGAATTTAGTTGGGGTAGATACTCCACGTCGAAAAATCGATTTAGGTATATAGTATCCTCACTCTACATCCCAAGTTTAGAGACTTTATCAAAATATACTGTATTTAAGAAGCGCACTGAAATAAAATATTTGTTTGATTTAGTTTAACCACGCTAGAATTACTTTGGTGCCAGAAAAATCCCCTCGTAGAGTCATGCAGCAGTTACTAAAAATACTCGAACTTGAGCCGAAAATAGTAGTATCATTGCTAATATGCATACTTTGCTTAGCTTGGCTTCGATATGACTCCTGCCGCTACCAAAAATAGCCCAGAAATGCACAGATGGTAACTGGCTTGACTTCGGCGTCACACACCGAAGGTGGCTAAGGCTTCAAAACCCCTGGGCAAAAAATGCAGGTTTAAAATGTCTAGCAGATGTTGATTGAATTCACAGCCTGATGCCAAAACGAAGGATTAGCTGTTGCGACAGCGGCAACCGAATCGATCAATAGAAATATCGATAATTAATTTTGCACCGAATGCCGAGAGCTAGTTGAATAAAGATTTTGTTATGAAAAAATGCCTTTAATTATGTTAAGAAGTAAAGTGCCATAAAGCCAAAAAGAAAACGACTAAAAGTTGAACAATAAAAGAAAAAAAGTATGAAAAAGCTGCCGTTTTGCCTATAAAAGGGAAGGAAATTACAATATCAAAAAAGAGTTTTAAGCAGAAAAATTGTCAATATTTCTGCTCCAATCCGTGGAACCTGGAGTAAAGATATAAAAATTGCTTCACTGCTGTCGTCGATCAACTGGTGGAGGAGGATTTTGTAGTACTCACAAACGCCGGTTTAGTATCTGAGGGGAATTCAACGGAGGGCAAACATTGGAAGGACTAATGTGGCTGTCGTAAACTTTGGCTTGTTGCTTTATTTAAGGCCACCTATTCTCCTCTACCCAAATTATCTAGGGCTCAACTTCGGTGGTCATCGATTCCACGTTGGACTTTGAATTCAAATCAATACCTCCAAATCTTACACTACTGTTTATCGAGGGGGAGCGCAATCAAATCGTCTGCCGTCTGGCCATCACAGCCAGCTCTTAGTTTCCATGGCATTTTTTCGGTTCATCGCACCGAATTGCTGTGTTCTCAGAGCTCAGTGTTGAGCATCGACCATATACTCCTCCAAATTTTTGATAGCTTTAGCGATTCATCATGATGGTGCAGGTTATTAGTTTACATGATGAATCAGGTAGGGATTCTAGTGGGGATCCGTTCTTGTTGTCATCATTTAGTGTTTGCTTGAAAATCTTCAACATACTAGAAACAATAGCCAAATATAATTTCTGTCGATCATATTCTTAACGCCCTGCAAATTCTATCCCAGATTGATCATGGTTTTCGGTAGCTTTCGATCAAAAGCGAGTTAAAACTCCACCTAACAAAATTAAATCATCCTTCGAACCAGACTTAGAGATTGTCCTACGTATGAGTTGGTTCTGGAGGGTAAAACAATCGATTTTTCATCGATCTACCACTATTCATTGCGATCCCCAATTTGCATGAGAATCCCTCATACTTGAGCTGAAAGATTAGGAGATGGATACGTCGTTTTGGAAGAGAATCACGTCGGAGAGACTCCCCCGATCATATCAGGAAGAACTACACTAAATTTATCTCCATGATGTATCAACTATCCCTGGTTAGTTAAAAATCCCTTTCCAATATCGAAAGATGAGATATGTGCACGTGAGCCTTTATTTAAAGATGAATCCCAATTTTTTGCATCGAAATCACAGGTGGCCGAATTCATTGGTCAAGCGCTTGACCAATAACGCTGAAGATCAATGAAAACGATCGATGGAAGCACAAGATTAAATGCGGCCGTGTGACCCTCTGAATAGGGCGTTGGGAATCGCGTCTTATTTATGTCGCTGTAAAATTAAGCAGGGCCAAGCTGGCGACAGCAAAAGAGCACAGATTTTTCTGACCAGACTCAAGTACAGCTTGAGTGAGCTTGGACAGATGTTCGTCTCCAGATTGTCGAATACTTATGCATTATGCTAATTTTGAATTTTAACTGCCGCGCTGATTTGATGGGAGCATTCTGGGAACGGGTACTTAGTTAAGCCATGTTCAACAAACACGATCGATGATCTGCTTGTTGGTTAGTTGACAGTGAGTAGAAGTCACCGGGTGGTGGCGTCTGAGACATTCTGAATTAGAAATTACTCATTAGCCATTGCCTTTTGATTTATACCGATTTCAACAAATCCTCTAGGTCCAAAAAGTTGACGTCGAGCCTTAGTCACGCACCCTCCGAGCATCATCTTTGATGCAGAAAAAATCGAAGCGGGAAAAACTGGCGACCTCTGATGTGCCTGTGATCGGTGCCTGTGTGTCCTTTTTTGTCCCCAGGGATGGTGTCAACGTAATGGATTTTTGCGCCAGTATCACATGATGAATGATAGAAAGGGAAACGTGGGTGCATGTTACGGTGGAAGGAAAAGGACACAGTCTACCGGGGACTTCATTCAACTGGTTACTAGGCAACGTAATAAACCAGGAAGGATTTATAAGGTATCATTTCCTCATGCGAATGTTGATTTGTACGCAATCAAAAAATGCACTCGAAAAACGCTATTGATTGGCTATCAACACTTGATGACAACCCTTGAAACTGATTATGTAGAAAATCGTTAATGACAACTGCTTTCACGATTGTTTTATCGAGGATTTGGGATTATTAGAATGACTCACAAATGTCAGCTCAAATCTCGTCCTGCGGGGCGCTGTGAAAGCTGTTTCTTCTGAATGCTTTTCTAACCTACGAAATCAGTGTTAGTCTGAAGGTGGAGCTAGGTAGACTGGGGAATAAGGTTGATGAGGAATTTCTCCCAGCCAAGTTCCCCTTAGATCGGTTTTTGACGTGACTCTTGGTCTGCAGGGCGTCCGAGCATTGTCATGATGAAGCACTAGAAAATGTCCCCAAAGCTAGGCTCAAACTCCCTAATTGCTGACAGTAGATTTTAACATTTATTGTTGCTTCGTTAGGAGGTAACAAATCAAAGTGGAATATTTCTTGGGGCTCCATCAGAACCTCTTTTCCCATGAAGTCCCCTGCTTGGCTGCGGATGGGCTTTTTCTGGAACGCATAAAGCATTATGGGCCTCGAACGATTCCTGTTACTCCCATGTTAGCAGGGTTTTAACCAAGCAAATTTAAAATTTACTGCTTTTTTAAAAAAATGCATTTTTGCAGACCCTTTAAACATTATAAAATACTCTTTAGCTGGCCTGCTATGTCTTCCACACCTCACAGAAAATTGTTAAAGTGGGTGCTAGCTCATTTTTACGAACTCCCCAGATCTGTAGTCCAGAATTTACACTAGTCATGAAAGTGCTGCCAGTGCTACCAGAGTCCAGTTAATCGCGAAAACGAATTTTAGCCCCAGAGGAAGTAGCAAATCAGCTTGCTCTAGATTTTCAGGAATGGAGACCATATCGAAGCTGTAAAAGCCTTTGACGACAATATTTGTAGGTTTCCTTATCCACTGCATTTCCTGAAAATATGTTAAATCCCTTAGTTCACAGTATCAGGTTAGTCATCAGGAGTTGGCGTTCTGATTGCATGAGGGTAAATCCCGAGCTTCAAAAAGAGACCGGCTTTCTTCACGCCGTAGCCAGCTAGCCCCTTCTGTTTGCGTGAAATGTCAACTAATGTCACTAATGGCATGACAAGACGCCACGTCCATCACAAGCTAAGGAGCGGATGGCGGTCGTAAAACGCTCCCCCCCTGGGGTACAACAAAGCAGCCTCGAGATGGATGAGCGGAGAGCATGTAAAACCGGGCGCTTCGTGGTAGGTTGACATAGTCCGGGTGATTTAGGGTGGCAGGCACTTTCTGGAGACCATAAAGGAGAAGATTTATGAAGGTTAGATAATGTGGTGGCACGGTCGGAGCTTAGGGTTGGTGTCAAGAGGAATTGCAAATAGAGAGAGAGAGAAAGAGAGCAGTATCGTGGAGGAAGAAATCAATAAAATCAGGGGGTTACTGTGAGTTCTTGGCTAAAGAGAAGAGGATAGTGGAAGAGAGTTAATAACAGTCAAAGAAGGCCTTGTACGAACCATTTGTTAATTAGTTAGTTGTTTAGTGGAGCGTAGAAGAAGAAGTAGAGTGGGAAGGAGGAGCTAGAGAAAGGGAAAGGTGATAAAATGGACCAATGATAGAAAAACCTAGCCTTCGTCTATTTAGTGATTCGACTGCTTCAGACGATGTTACTGATTTATCCATATGGATGGGTGAGTATAAGGCAAGGTCGCTAAATGCTTAAAGCAAAAAGCAAAAAGATTTTGCATTTAAAAATATATATATTTCAGGAACAGTTTGCTGCAAAATATTTCAAAATATCTACTGGATTCAGTCAAACCAATCGGATTGCAGCGTATGAGTGATTGAGCTCACTTCAGCCCTCTACCGAAGCAATAGGGATTCGATAAATTTTGAGCGTGCGTATTCAAGTCGTGTCATGATGTTTTCACCAACGGACTAACAATTTATAGGGCCTGTTAAGATGACACAATTCTACGCTACAGCAGATAAATAGGTAATAATAGGAGAGTCTTAAAATGATTCCTATGTGGCTTTTGAAAAAGAATTTAACTTAAAAAATGCATTTGTTCCAATTATTTGCAAGACTACCACGAGTTTATGCTGAGTAAACAACTTTTTTCAACACAAACAATTATAAATGGAAATTCTCCAAAGTGCTTTACACTTCACAGCATAGAATTGCTGTTTGATGATTTTTTTCATGTTATAGAAAACTGATCTCACAGTTCCAAGCACAGAACACAAAAAATATAGTGGTAGAGAGTTAGTGATTAGTCTTTGGAAAAGATCTACAAGCACAGTGCAGAGCCATGAATTGTTCCACCACCAAAGTCCACACTTGGAAGAGAAGGAATGGTAAGGAGGAGGCGAAGGAAGATGGAATGGAGAAATTGAAAGAAGGTGACAATGAGAATGTGACGACGATGAACTGTGGGGATGATAAATTGATAAGGGCAGGCAAATTTTAAGCATGCTTACTCAAGTCCTCCAATGAGCTTCGGATCTAGAAATCGATTGGCTTATGCGTGCCTATTATTAGCATATTTATAATGATTTCACTGGTGGGGGACTTTTTACATGACGTTACTTAGGGACTCTGAAAGATATCGATGATGTGATATTGAGCTATAAGTATTCCTTGATATATAGTTAGCTGCTTTAAAAATGCATTCACTGGACTGAAATAATGCATTAATTGTAAAATTGACCAGAATACCACGAGTTTAAGATGGGTTGAAAACTGTTAGTTGAAGCTTCACATAAACCGTTTTAAACGGAAATTACCCTTAGTAGTTTTGGAAAAATGGTTGGATAACAAACGAAGCAATTTGCACTCTAGAGCGTAGAATCACAATTTAATCAATTTACAGTCTTGTAGGAGTTCGAGAGCACAGTTCTAGTCACAGAGCACAAACCAAACAGTGATTGGTTAGTGATAGGCCAGAAGTATTTTCAAAAATTTAAGAATGGGTCAACCACCAAGGTCCACACGTGGGGGAGAAGAGGAAGAAATGAATGAGAAGGAGGTGACGGAGGATGGAAAAGCAGAGGAGGAGATGGAAGTGGCTGAGTGTGAGAATGAAATGACGGAGAACCATGAAGATGAGGAAGATGCGGTGGAGATAGATGAAGAAGTTGAGACAGGTGAGGAAAGAAGATCATGAGAAAAAGAAGATAAAAAGAAGGAGAAGAGGAAGAAGAAGAAGCAAATAGCCATTTTAATTATCAGCGAATCTCCCAACTACTAGAAAATGGCGAAGAGATGGAGATGTTCTTCCGCAGAAAAAGCCTCATCTAATCACCCCTATTCGCCGCAATTCACTCTTGTCTCTGTACCCAATGCTTTACAAATAAAGGGCATTGGCATGTACCCTACAACCCAACTTAAATAATACCAAACCATGTTACCATTTCAGGGGAAAATTCGGTAGGAATAAAAGTGCATGAACTTTGGAAATCCAGAGGAGAATCCATGGTAATACCGAGTGCACAGTAGGTGAAACGGGTTTCTTTTATCATCTCTACAGCACGAAAGTGTAGGGCTGCAGAAAATACACAGAGTCAATCAATCGACCCTTATCGATTGGCTGGAGTTATGGTGTAGCTGCGCCCTTATGAAGTGAGAGATCAGACAGTTGAAGCAAGAATCAAGGCTGCCAAGAAATGTCTTTCGTAGTTCTTTTAAACCTATCCACAATTTAGCAGTTAATGTCAACGTCAAAATCATTACACACAAACTGAGCCGATCTGTTTTTCTCTTTTGTTCCAGTTTTATCAATACTTGGGTTGTCCACTCTAACAACCTGCCATACTTGGCGCATAGCTACTCGCTAACGGTAGCCGCTCATATGATGACTGAAACCACCTCTAGAAGGCTAACTACCTCTGCTAAGCATGGATAAAGGGCTCTGGTGCCTCGTTAATTTGATTAAATTTCGGCAAAACTGACAAATTTTTAACCATATTAGTATCGATTTACCCAGCTGACTCTCATTAACACACTCGAATGCTTTTCTAGCAATCAGTCTCGAGAAAAAAATCGATGCCTACGATTTGTAAAATGTAGATAAATACTCCAGGTAAATAAAAAGCTTACAGCCTCCTCCTGCTCCTCTTGATGTGCTGTCAGAAGCTCTGGCAGCTGTCACTCAAGCACACACACACTACCATGCCTCTTTTTGCCACATGCCAATATGCTGCGCGCTAATAGTAGCAGCACTCACTTGATGGGGGGGAGATAAAACCTCCACCACCAACCCCCTACTGGTGGGATTTCCTCAGTGAACGAGCTTGGTTACATCAGACACTCTTTGTGAACGAAGACTACTTAAAAAGACGTGAACACATGGCTGTCTCATAAGTTCTGTCCAAATATTCTCGCTTTTAAAATGAATAAAATTTGAATATCTTTAGCAGAAGGAAAACCTTGCCAATATGGAAGTACCACTGAAGAATCGCTTGAATTACATGATGTTTTTTTAGTTCAAGGAGACTCAGCAGCTAACCATGCCGCTAGAGACACAGTTTATGAAGGCGACCTTGCGAGTTGAAGAACATTGTAGCAGAAATTTGTTTGAGAAATTCAGAAGGGGTGAATACCCTCTCCATGAAGATGAAAATTGAAGGTGCAATTGAGTTTGGTGATAAGCTGCTTCTTGAGGCAACAGTTGGGTAATTGGTAACTAGGTTTAGTTCAGGCCATACAACACTCCATTGTCTTATACAATGCAGAATTGAGTTGTTTCATCTTTTTTTTAAGCTTCAGTGGCAACTTCGCAAAGGGAAGCTTTGAGGAGGAAAAAGGCCTGCTCTAGTGAATTTCGTCAGACAAACTCGAAAAACTTAGTTTAGGGAGAATCCATTGGATTACCGTTTGTCTTGTAGCTTACAAATCATCTGGGAGAGGAAGTAGCTTTCGCAACGCCGATCAAAATCAAAAGAAATTTACAATAATTAAGAATTAATAAGCCTTTTAATATATGGAAGGAATTGTTGGAAAATTAGAGAAATTATATTGATGACTGAGACTTTAAGTAAATTGATCATTTGATAAATTGCTAATTTTTTCAAAATTTCGACGGAACCTAAGGGATGACCTTGAGCTAACTAATCTGCTTACTTACCGTAGTGAAAAAACTGCTTTTTTTCTAAAAAAAAGGAAATTCCGCATTCTTATATTGGCTTATTAACTGGTTGTTAATATATTCATGTTTTTTAAGCAGACCTCATCTCTATCGCGAGTGGATTATTTGAACATGTGGCGCTACGACATCATATTGGCGGTCCACACAATTTAATCAGTACCATTTTCTCAGGCTCTCTCTTACCTCATAAAGCCAATTGAATGCACTACTCACTATCATACGCTGTCAATAAACGCTTGACCTGACCCAGTTACAACTTGAGTAGGATAAGATTGGCTTGTATCCCTATTGGTTACGCAGCAATAAATCTGAGCCTGAAGGTGAAGGTGGGTACATTTCTCAAGGTCTCGGGAGCCCATTTTGAGACTTGACTGGAACCTGAGTCGCAGTAAGGCATTATGACCTTGTGGTAGGCAGTCATACCTCCTAAAAGTATAACCAAGTCCTAATATTCCTAGCGCGTTCATCAATTGGTCATGGGATGAGTATGAATCTGTGGTTATATGCAAGCTTATTGCATACTTTGGGAAAGTAAGCTCGTAGTAGCCTTACATTTGCTACCAGTGATTTCTGCTCTTTATTTGCCAACCTGTAAGCATATCGTTCGAGTTAGCTGAACACAACTTCTTCGCACGACTTAATGCCTTTCAGGATGTGTAAATATTGGGTGATGGGACAAAATATTAGGCTAGATTTCAAAACGGACTTCGGCGTGTACACACAATTCAGTGCTCTACACAATATATTTGGGTCTAGTCAAATTTACCTCTGCTATAGCTCTATTCAATGAGTTTCCTTTTGGTATAGAGATGATCAATAAAAACTCGGATGACATCGACGAACAATTGCCAATACCAGCACTCTAAAATTAATCACGAGTATATTAAGGAATCTCGAAAAGGAACGTACTGGCCTTTTAAACCCTGGAATTTCTGCCTATTAATGGGGATCGTGATGATCATGATGGCGATGATGACCCATTGCTACTAAATCGCTCCAATTTCAGTTTCTGCACACACAGAGAACTCGGACCAATTTCGTGCTAGAAGAACAACTTTAAAGCCAGAAATCCCTTTCCTAGGAAGAAGATGGTAAAGGAAAGGAATGCTGCAAACCACTGGGGGGTTTTCCCTTCACGGTGGCATTTTTCCACAGTCAGTCAGTCAGTTGGGGACGAGTCATCGTGACCTCATTTATGGTGGCGCAATCAATTTTCACTATCGGATGGAATGCCGCTCCCTCTCTCCCAACCAGTGTTTCACTTGGTGGAAAGGTCTAATTTGAGAAATCTAATAAAGTGTAAGACCTGAGGCAAGTTGTAGTCAGGCAGCTGGACTGGCCAAACGGAGGAATCCTCGAGGTCATATCTAATCTGATTAATATAAGGTTATTCTGGATAAATGTTACAAAATACACCAGGTTATCTCAGAAATTCGGTTTGAGTTTCGAATAAATAAATAAAAGGAGTGAAAAAATGTCGCTTAGTCATCATTGTACTTTCCCCATAATCTATGACTTCCCACCTTCACTTATCAACTTATTAATACCTTCAGTAACGTAAAATGCCCTGTGTTTTGACTGATAAAAGAACTTCCAAATGCCTCTTTCAACTTATTTCTGTGGCGTTGCAAAATCGCTTTCCTCAAAGTGATTTTGTGGTTTACGAAACAAGTTGTAGTCCGAGGGAGCGAACGAGGTGGATGGAGAATTCGCTCCCAAGCAACTTCTTCTTCCTTTGTGACACGATTCTTGAGACTAGCTTCTTCAAGGGCTGGTACTTTAAGAAGTTCATAGTCAAACTGAACTATGCGTCCGTTTCCATCTTCATTTGGGTGGGGGGAGGAGTGAATTTGGGTGAATTTCACAAACCTCTTTTCAACCACCTGCTTTCATTCACACATTCCTCTCCATAATATGAGGTGGTGCTCTTAGTGGAAGCTTCATTGGCAGCTGTTGAGTTTCCTTTCATTAAACGCCATGTGCCTCAACTAATTCTTGGACGGTGCTTGAGCAATTTATAATTTGCTGTGCAGTTAAACAAAATGTGATCAGTTAAAATGAACTGATACTTAAAAATGCTTTTTCCTCTGCATTAGACATCATTAAATTCTCTTACAACTTCGTTGAAATTAAAAGGAAAAAGATGACATAATTTATGGCATTTCCTGATATTTAGAAATTACTTGGAAGACATTTTTTCCGAATAATGCCTATTGCAATCGGCTATGAAGGCTGGTCATAATTTTTTGGGAATATTTTTATGTTACCTTAAAGGTATTAATGATAAACAGTGGAATTTAGGAGGTTTTTAATAAACCTTACCTATATAAGCAAATTCATTTTCTTTTAAAACGTGATGGCAGCCAGAGAGATCGATGACTGGAACCCCCAACTGCATTTTGAGTCAGAATAATTTGTTCGTTAAGGCATTTATCATCAAAATTTGGCGATTAGGGTCGTTGACCGACGATACACCCTGAAAACTGTTTGAAAAACAGTCAGATATCATGGGTAGAAGTTAGCACTAGTGTCGACCTGATTGTTCTAGCACAGCGGACACCCTCGACCCTGTTGCGCCCAGCTATCCTTAGATTCTCCTCCTGGTCCCAAAACCAGAGGAATTATAGTATGGTCAAAGCACCAAGTCCTGGGGTGATTCGAGAGTTCCCTGTTAGCGGTGCGATGATAATCTCAGGACCACTACAAACTGTTTGAGGATCCTGGTATAGAAACTCAGGCTTTGTCGGCACATAAATTGCGTGTTTCAGCCGCCAACATGAAGTTTGCCTCAAGGGGGTTAACTTCTCCGCTACACCTCAGAGAAATTCAATATATTTGATTGTCTGATAAGCTGCAATGTCTGGCCTCCGAACTCCTACTATCATGTCAACCCATCGTTGGCCTACTTTGGTGTACATAATGCCACCATGCCATTACTGCAAGTCCAATTAATCAACGTAAGACTTGGAGTAGCAGTTTTGAGGAGGCATTTCCCCTAGAGAAAGTGTAAAATCAGCTTGCTACAGCCTCATTCCTGGGTGCGCTGTGTTGAGGTCGTACTAGACGCTGTTATGGCAGTGATCATCTGATTATACTTTTCTATATCATAATTTTGTATATTGTTGCAACTATCAGCAGTAGATTTCTTCCAAGCTCCCTGTATATTGATCTTGTTAAGATACGTAACAGGTTCCAAGTACCATCCGAGGTAGATATATGTAGACAACCTAAAACTGGGTTGCCTTATTGAGAAATCTCATAAATATTACAGGTGCTGGACAAAATAGTGGAAACATCTATCATTTTGGCATCTTTATTTCTGGACATGTCATAAACAATCAAAACTTGACAAATTTTATATTTTATATTTGTTATTTTCGTTATTGGGTATGTATATTTTGAATAACTGCTTTTTTTGGCAACTATTTAAACAAACCTCGTGTTAGCCCTAATAAAATGGCATACCTCTAGGACTTTAAAAGAAGCCAAATTGTTGGTGCTCCGAATTCCTGGCGTTTCAAGAGGTGCTGTCGTAAAAGTAAGAGAAGGAAAAGCGTCGTCCTCAGTAAAGCAGCACAGGTCTAGCCGAAAGTTGTCGACGTTGTTGGCTGAGAGGGACCTTTGGACACTATCGAATCGAGTTGTTGGAGAGGAGTGCAAGATCGCCGCGGTTCCTAAGACAACTGCAGGGCTCCTCAATGAACACCTGCGGAACCCAGTTTCCTTCTCAAAAGCTGTTCCTTGTCGGGAGATGCACATATCTGCACCTAGTGGTGGAGAAGAAACCTCCATAGTTGGTCTTTCCCTCGAGAAGTGGAAAAAGGCGTGATATTTTTTTTTGTTACTCCCGGCCAAGTATACTATGTTTGGAGACAGTCGAAAGAAGCATTTAAGCCAGACTGCCGCCTTCCTTCATAAAAGAATTAGCAGCTGAGACGTTTATGAATCTTGGACTACCAACTTCATGCTGTGGTTGTTCAGGAACTGTTTCTGGATGATAGTGATACTAGTGATGATGATGATGCACAAATCGATACTGCAGCTACAACTGTTAAAGGGCAGTTAATGAAGATTATCATTTTTGGAGTGATATTGAGGAATATTGCAAATCTGCTATTTCACTAAGCTCGAGAGACTAAACGCTGAAAGTTATATATTCTGTGACCATTAAACACGCACTAATAACCCAATGAAACGTAAATGCTCCCCAGAAAATCAATGTTATTATCGATTCAAATGAGAAAAAGGATTTTTGCCGACTGAAATGTGTAAAATTGGCGGAGACTTGGATTAGAGAAAGCAGTGAAAAGTGGTTGTACATGTATTCATTGAAAGGCGAGGTATAAATCGATTTTTACTTGTTTAATGCACTGGATCTATTAAGAATGATCTGGAAAGGAATTTACAAGCTTTGCTTAGCCTACAAATTGAAGAAAATAACAGAAAAGCCGGCCACCCCCAAAAATCGATAGCCTCTTGCCTATGTTTCTTGTTTAAATCCCTTTATTTATACCGGTGTCAATTGCCTGAAGGTATGCAGACACTTTTATGACTTCTTGCTGTCACTTTTCAGCAATAATTTTACCTTTTCCATAACTTTGGGAAGGTGTGAAAACTGGCCATGAATCATGTTTGAATAATACTTACAGTAGCGAAAACCAACCAACCAACCAATTAAATGTAACTGCCCATTTCGGGTGTTAAAAGAGAATATTTCAACACTGCACTTCTGTACCTACAGGGAGGGGAAACATGTTGCATATTGTCAAGGTAAATGTCACTTCCTCTAGCTTCAGTAGCACGGAATCCGATCCCCAGCAGTGTTACTATCACAACCTTCCTCCTATGATCGATGATTGATTACTGCCCCTGTTCACCACCCAAATTCTAGTCTTGAAGTAAAATAGCTAATAAATTACCCGAGGATCACATACATACCACCAAATAAGTGTAATTTATTCCTAAGCAGTGGTTTCTGAAAATGATGCCTACTTTTTGTCACGGGAAACTGTAACAGGTGAAATTCTACCACCGGATTAAGTTTATCGATTTTTTCTTAGCTCAACAGAATCGATCGATAAGGCTAAAATTGCGCGATAATTGATAAAAATGAAGCTAAAACAGCTCAAAATTAGCGAAGAAAGTAACACTCATTTTTTTAAATTGTCTTAACGGTTCAGAATAAATGCAAAACAGGAACAATGAGTAATCTCGACAACCAATGAAGTGGTACATGAATTTTAACATACGGTTTTATATTTTGATAGTTACCTAATCTTATTTGAAAGCCAGTTGGATTTTTTTCGGTTGTGCAATGAACTCTGACGTTATAATTTTTGTTTTCATTATGGGGAAAGCACGATTTTCGGAAAAAATTTTCATAAAAAATCGTGCAACATTTGCCTTAAGAGAACAACTGTAATCTGTGTAGATTTATTTTCTTTTGGAGATTCCAGTTATGCAGTCAAGCAAAGCAAAATTTTAAATGTTTAGAATCTTCCTTGAACAGCAAATAAAAGACGCTTGAAAAAGTGGCGCCTTTCAAAAGTAAAGAGAATGCTTTCCAATTTTAAAAATTGACTTTGTGTTTATTGAATAGCGGTGTTTACTAAAAGGGATTTGTAAAATGCATTCAAGTCCACTTTAAGGTCCAACTAACTAAAAGGTTTTTGGTTAGACGCAGACCTCACTTAAACTTTAAACGGATTTCGTAGAGTGGCTAAATAAAGTCAGATAAAGCCATTCACTTATTCGCTCCTCATACATCAAACCACGCAATTGAGACAATGAAAAACTACTGTCGACTTATATTAGGCCACCCCAAAAGTTCTGTTCAAACTTTGCTTGTTTATTTTGAATGAGATTTGAAAAGTGCTTTATAATAAAATGTATTTAAACTGAGCAAATTCGTTTTATAGATCAGTAGTCAAAATTTACTTCATTAAAGTCCTGTTAACATGGAAGTACCCAAGAATCATTTGAAGCCAACACTGTCGTTTTAGTTCAAGAAAGGAAAATCTGCAGCCGACGAAGTGGAGATAGAAAAATTCAAGCAGTTTATGGAGAGGAGGAATGTTTGGGATGAAAGAAGACGTTTGCAGAAGATGGCTTGCGGAATTCTCAAAAGGCGATTTCAGCTTCCATGAAGTTGGTTGAGTTTAATGATAAGCTTCTTGAATCAGCATCCCTTGGCGAAGCTTAACGTGATTTGTTAGATTAGTTTGAATTGGAAATTAGGCTTAGTTCAAACCACACAACTGTACAACTTGTACGAGTTCCTAAACTTGCAAAGTGGTTTGCCACCCATAGACTGTCAGAAAACAATTTGAAACCCAGAGTTGACAGCATCCGCACTTCTCTCCTCCATTCTCGCGCCAATTGGTTTCACCTTTTTTGATGAACGGACTTGTAGCGGCGGGGGAAAGTGCTTCTTTGAATGGCTGTCACCTAAGGCAGCAACGATTAGCGCTCAAATATACTATCAGCAATTAGGGCTTTCGAAGCAAGCCTTGAGTGGCAACAAAAGACCTGTCGCGGTTAGTGGAAAGGGATGAGGACAATGCAGCATGATCCCAGACATCAAGAACCACAATAAGATAAAATTCCTCATCCAGCGAAATTTGATTGATAGTAATTGTTCCGACTTCAATCCATCCCCTTACTCCTTCGGGGAATGATCACCTCAAAACTGACAATTCTGACTCTGGTTAACTCTCAATGTGTAGTCTGAATGGCTGTGAGGTGAAATGTTACTCTTCATGACAGCGGCCAGCCATACATAATAGTCCATCAGCTATTGGAGAGTTCAGTGGCGAGAATGGTGCAGTCGATGTACAATTTGTCTGCTTTCAATCATTCCTGACTCCCGGAGGTTTGTGTGTGCCGAAGGCTGCTGGTTTTCTGCGCTTATCCACCCTTGTTATCCAGGACTTAACTGCCGTTGTCAGCGATTCTTCAACTTAATCGCCTACAACACTGTGTGGGTTTCGATTGGGCAATCTGTTGCCGTGTGAATGCGGTGAAATAGTGGAGAAGCCTATGGTTGTTCGAGAACTGTGGTTTATTGAGGGAAACGCCGACATCCTCCAAGATGACAATGCCTCATCAACCAATGCATGTTAAAGAATGGCTACACGAGGAACAACATTCTAATGAAGTTGAGCACTACACTCCTCAGACCCCAAGATTAATGAGAAACTTTTATGATCGATCTGAGAGATTCAATTAAGAGGTCGGTTTCCGCCACCGAGTAACTAAATATTATTCTGCATTCCGAACATCATGTATGTGCTCCTCACAAAAAACAGTTTTACGCTTATTACTCCTCTACTGAGGAAATTAATAGGCCTCCTCCTTAATCATCCTTCCAATGATGTCGTTTTACCCCTTGTAATGATGGAACAAGCCGTAGAAGATTAATGCATTGATTTTAAGGTCCTCAATTGATGGCAGTTTTCAAACTGGGAATTATTAAATTAACCCGTTCTTTAATTGCATATAAAACAGTATTAATTGTTTAGCGTCACTCAAGGCTTGCTTCTGATTGGTCAGCAACACCAACCAGTCATTAGCCAACAATTTGAACAAATCAAAATGAAATCGTCACGGATCGCAGAGTATTGGTACTACAAAGTGCTAACAATGTGTTTTTAACACCCGAAACCCGATTATTTTTATCTAAAACGTTGTGGTTCTTTAGAAGCTTACATAATTATAGGGAGTAGGCCTGAAGTATCATGTCCAATTTTCAAAAATCACTTGAGCGTTACTTAACTATAGTGTTCTTGTTTCCCTTGAACACGTCGTAAAGCCAAATTCAGTAATATTTTTTGTCCTAATTTAAGTGTTTCGTCTTTTGAGATGCGTAGGCTGGATGTATGAACTTTCGGGTGCTAATAAAACTGTAATTTTGATTGGACCATGTCAAGAACCACTCAGCCCGTCATAAGGAAAGGGAGACGTTTTGAAGGGGTCTTGCCTACACAAATGTGTACAGTATCATGTCGGATAATCTTGTTTGTTTAAACCGACGTGAGTATTGAAGGAACAGCGCTACAGTTTTTGAAATTGAGCTACGCTTCCTTTAAGCCTTACGTCATGTTACTCGATCTCTTGTGACGTGATGACACATCTCCCCTTTTCGAAGCACTAGAACAGGTCTTATTTCATCCTCAAAACTTGGTTCAAACACCGCCTTAATTCCTAACAGTAGATTTGAGAATCAATTAGCTGCTGCAATAGGTGATAACGATTCAAGGTGGATTATTCATTAGCCACCCCACCCCAGTCTGAAAGAACAAACGCCTTTTCACATGGTTTTCTCTTCTTGACGGTTCCTCTTTTCGCCAGTCACTGGTATATCTACCGAGATATAATATCGTTTGCGGACACCAATTCACGAGACAACCATTCTCCGAGCTTAGGAACTTTTCCAAGCTTTTGGAGATGCCAATGATGAAGACTTGTATGGCTCTAGTGCGAGTTCAAACTCAACTGATAAAGCAGGATGAGCTGTAGTGCTTGTGAAATATTATTTAGTGCTTTTTTTGGACGTCCTTGATATCGAATTGATTTCGAGACGGTGTGGGAGGAGCCGTATCCTCCCCGATCATCTGGGATCCGGCTGACGTTCTAGTTGTGGACTACAAGTACCAGGGTTAAGTAAGTTAAAGGTAGTCAACAGTAATGAAGACTTATAGTCACAAATTGTGACTAAGCGCTCTGTGATTGGTTCGTTCATGACCTTGTCTTTACATCAACGCAACGCGGAAACACTACAGACTAAGGGTGATCGGTGTTGCTTCTTTCACAGCTGAAAGGAAACAATATACATTCTTTAATTATCTGAAATAATAAAAAAATAAAATTTCTTCGTGAATACGATAGTTATAAAGATCCCTAAGGAGATTAACCTATCAAGTGACTACCAAGCACTCACATGATACCAAAAATAATCAGTTTGGAAGTCCACAAAACCCATGGGAGTGCCAATAACTTTGAAACTTGCTATTCAAATGGCTGAAGACTTTATTAAATTTCAGAAGAGGAGATTAATTAAACAGTCGATTATCAAGCACTCAATTGAATCAGTTCAGAAGTTTGAACTTTGGACTTTGAAGCCCCAAAGTCTCCGTATTTCATCGACTGTAGGGATGGTTCTTCAATGACTAGGGACACCCCTAACAAGTCGCACTTCCGCACCATATTAACTTGCGTGTATTTTCTACTTACACGCTACTTACACGCTACTTACCCGCTACAAACCTCTCACCTGATGGACGTCGTCGGTGGGCGCGAGCTCCTGGCTGCCATTGGAGGAGACGACGGCTACTTGAGTTACTGGTTCGTTTCTGCCGACGGCTGTTGCTTCTGTGTTGTCGTCAACGACGACTGTGGTGGCAGCGCGAAGCCCGGGATCGTCTGGTAAGCGAAGCTAACCGATTCATCCCTGCCCCTAGTCATTAGCAGGCAAAAACTAGGAGTCACTCTCATCATATTCCATTGCCTCGTAAGGAAATGAAATAAATTTGATAGAATTAATAATTGGTTGCTGATGTTGCCGGATGTGTGATAAAGGGGTTCGTGCACCCTCCCTAGTCAATCATATAGGTAGCGTCGTCTACAGGAGCAAACAAGACATCACCTTAAATGACCTCATCTCGCTTCATTTACAGAGCTTTCGGAACAGATAACACGTTTTTGCATTTTTTGCAAGGGTCCCACGCCTACTACGCTTCTTGGAACAATTTAAACCCTCCTTTTATACTTCAAAGTGACCCGATTTCTCTCACACAGCAGCAAATTTCCTCCTCCTCCTCGAAAATGTGCAGATTGATGAGTTGGAGGGACGTTAAAATGAATTCAGATTTCTACGTGCAACTGCTCAAGAAACAATAACGCAATCGATAACAAGAGTAGCCGGTAGTAGGCCATATGTATGGCAGCAGCAGGGCAATTTTTCCTGCCTTCACACGATGGGGAGAAGTCGAAATGGTTGCCAGCCAATTATTACGACTACACTAGCACCCTCCTCCCCAAAGTCTGGCCTTCAGCCTCTGAACTATTATACATGGCACTGCGCTGCTGCCGAGAAAGACACTAATCGCCACCGTGCTGCCAGTACTAAAGGGGCCCAGTTAATCAGCGATACAATTAGAGAAACAGTTTCTGTTAAGACCCTACCCTGGGAAAGTGTTGTATCACCCTGATCCAGATTCAGGGTTGCTCTGGATTGAAGCTTTAATGGACGTTAATGGAGGTGATTGGATTCCCAGATCAACTTCCTTTACACTTTAGTTCTGCGGGGACTAAGTCTGCCCCCCAGTGCCTAGTCTTCTCTGCACTTCCCAGATCATCTTAACCCAACGATGGACTATTGTCAAGAAAGACACTACTAGCAACCGTGTCGACAGAAACACTACAAAAGGCACTCAGTTAATAGACCAAAAATTAAAGCAGCAGCTTTTCAGGAGACAATTTCCCAGGTTCCGCGTTGTGCTCGATTAAGGCTGCATTAGGAGTTGGTGATTATCTTGAGCAAAACCTTCCTATTGTGATACGACTTCCTCGTCTACTAAGTTCGTTCAAATCTATTAAATTTTCTACCTTGGAAGCACTCTTCTTTTTCCTGTGAGACGGATGTTACTTTGGTTATTCCGACTAGAAATCGCTGCCATGACGTACTGACGGAACTGATAAGAGGTCATTCTAGACTTTCGATCAGCTCAAACTTAAGCTTGATTGGTGATATGGGTGTACTTACCTTTGATTGGCCGGGTTCGGGAATTATTTCTACTTGATTGGTCATTGTAGAGGTTACGCAAGAAGTATGAGCAACAAACTATCCAATCGAAGTCCTAAATCAGCTCAAGGACGGTCATGATTGGTTTCCGAGTCATGTCAAGAATTGCTTGGAAAATGAAGGAAACAGAGCTACTTGGTTGACTAATGAAGTCACCCTAAGTTTTTTAGAGCTTAAAAATTATTTTTTTTAGAGACTATACTTATTTCACTTGGTTCGTCTCTCTAGCTTTCTCCAGGCTTCGCTTCGAGCAGAATTGAGACTGCTTTAGGCTCTCTCTCTCGTCTATCAAATTCTTTCAAGTCTGTCAGATTTGCTTAGCTTCGAAGCACTTTTCTTTATCCTAATGAGGCTGTTGAATTCATCGCTCACACCCCGTATTTGACTTACCACTTGCACTGACCGATGCGACATAAGCCACTGACTGACCAAAAAGGGTTTATGTATGGTCGCTAGGTCAAAATACCCCCCCCCCCAACCTTCCCTCCCACTCTAGAGGGTTGAAACGGATAATCGGACATTGCGATGGGGTTAAAGCAGGCAGCGCATAAAAGTACACAACCAGCACAGAGGGGAGCTTTTTTGTTTGTGCGCACGTTCGTTTTATGCCATTGCGTTTTTTGTATGCTAATATCTTGCAGGTGGCCAAGAGCAGAAGAAGGCTTTTTGCTAAAGAACTTAAAGGGCTAACGATCCTGGATCTTGTTTTAGTGGAAAGGAGCGGAATTTGGTCAAGAAAGGGGCAGTAACCTCCCAGGAGCCTGAGCAACCTTTCAGAGGCTAGGCATACCTGTATATAAACTGTCTAGTCATGCCCCTAGCACTCAAAGATTGATGGTTATAACTTGGGAGCAGGATTTTTAACCAGTTGTGTTTTTGTACTTACCAAATATGCTGGTAAAAACTTTAAGTCAGTAGATAAACGTCAGTACATTTCTAAGGAGGAATAAGAAACATTCCTGAGGCAACTATTTTTAAATCGGTAAATTTTTTGGGAGCGATTACTTATCTATAAAAACTTGAAGATATTATCTCTTATAACATATTGGTAGCTTTAGTTTCGCCTGCGACTTTGATCACAAACGCAATTATGACAAGGAACGCGATTTAGAAGTCGTTTTTATGATTCAGATGTCCAATTAAGACATCAGATCTACTTAAACTTAAACCTGATTGACGATTTGGGTGACTTTATCATCATTAATTGGTCTGGTTTGGAGAATTTTGTAATTTGTTTGGTCATTGTAGAAGTTACGGAGAAGTACTCTACCTATTTCACCAATCAAAATCCTAAACCAACTCAGATCATGATTGGTTCTTGAATTATGCCCAAAATCACTTGACAAATTACAGAATTAGAGCCGCTTTCTTCACAAATGAAGGTTTTTTAAAAACTCAATGACTATTTTTAAGAGGCAAATGAAATTTAACTGAGTTTTGTTCACATTTACCAGTGTAATGTAGCTTTCCTGAAATGAAATTCAAAGCTAGGCATCCGGAAGCAAAAACCAATCAAAATTTACCAAAACATTAACTTCTTCTTTGATTGGTTTCAATGACAGCATTAAAATATTGCATTAGTTAATGAACGCCAACTCTGGGGTTACGAAATCGTAATAAAATGCCAAGGAAATGAAGGGACTTTTGCAAACTAGATTGGCGTGTTATAAATTCCTCACAAACACGGCCCACGCGTTATATGTGACAAGCACCAAAAGCAAAGGTTTTGGGAATTTTTCCACCTTTTTTATTAAAGTTTGGGCCTTGTGAATATCCTGGCCTGCAAAATTGCAGTCCTGTTGTCAAACACTCCCTGTTGGCATTTCAAAGTGCTGGTTTTATTATCCTGTCTTCAAGAGTCTTAAGTGCTACAAAAATAAGTGCATTGATAACTATCGCGAAATGCAACTGTCAAAGCCATTCAATTATTCGCAAGAAAAACATTATTTCCACTCAACCGCGACAAGGATGATCAATTTCTTCCAAAATGAAAAGATGACAGTATCAACATTCGTGGTCTGACAGTATTTAAATATTATTCATTTATGAATTTAGAAATCCAATTAGTGAATAAAACAAGACCTTCACAAAACTGTCTGAAAAGGAAGCTAATAGATCATGCCATAATCTTCTAGCCAACCAAAAGCGAGCATTTTCGCCATTGGTTAAGTTTTTATTCCAAGCAGGCCGAATAAATGACTGATTGGCCTTTAGTCACGACGTTTTTAGGTCAGTATGAGGTCAAATGGTCAGCCTATCTGTAGATATGGCCGGATACTCGGGGAAAGGGTAGGTGTAACACTGTTGTGACCTTTTAAATGTATACATTTGCGCAAGGATTTTCAATACGCCCGGCTGTGCATAATTCCCGACAGAAAGTAGTCTGATTTCCTAATAATGCACCTTCTGTGTAATGGGGAGAAAAAGGCGCTTAGATCGTTGATTACGCATTTTTCATCATGTCCATGCCTCTCAAAAAAGACGCACCTTTCTTTCACGATCTTGGCGGCGGCGGTCGTGGTGTTAGCGTAAAAAGGGGAAATGCTACTGGCACATTCTCGTGGTCACGATGAATAATAGCATTACAGTCGGATGATGAGTTCCCGATTATTTTCTGTTTTCCTTGGAATATGGATCTTTTTGCGCCAAAGTAGACCAAGTTATCCCTCCTAGCCAATGGAATCACTCCTCAGAGCTCAATAACCAATAAGGTGGCCACTATTGGTTCTATTCATTTTTATTGGTCTAAAGGGTTAAGTGAAATTGAGGTGAAATTTGATTCGGTTTAAGAGAATCAGTCTAATAACCTTTGATTTTAATCAGCCAATAATGTTGCTCAGACGTATTTTAGGCATTTGATTAGTTTAAATGCCTCATTCTAGAAGTGCTCTTGTACTCTTACCGATAAATACATATTTTATGCTATTAACATTATTAATATGGCTCTGGCTAGATAAACAGAGAATTCCGCTTGCACTGGTATGCTGGGAGGTGGTAAATGCGCAAATATCAGTAAAAGTCGATGGTCTGAGACATTTCCTTTTCCTGTTTTGACATTACACATGGCATTCTGGGGTTATTTATTTTTTCGCTTTCCATGGCGCACCTTGCCAACACAACCATTGAAAAAACAGTTTTGTTGTCGCCGCAACTCTCAATTCAACAGCTAGTGTTCGCGCACTTCTTTGCTTGCTTTTTGCTTCCAATTGAAATCAAGGGTCTTGTGATCACTTGAAAATGCATTTTGAGTTCGCTTCAAAAGGCGGTCACTCAAGAAAGGAGGAGGATGAAATAAATTAGCAGTAATACGACAAAGCTATCAAGCGAAATCTGAGTCGTCTTCATGTAATCGATAGTTAATTGATTTTTAACTTAAAACGCAATTCACCCGTAGTATCCAGAAACTGGTCCTGGTGGTCAATAAATTGTGACTCTGCCCGCACAAAAGTGCGTTGAAATGTGAGGGCCGTAAATCACCTACAAATCATCAATTAGAAGTGGAGGTATTTTAAACAACCTGGCCGGATCCACAAGCCGTTGCAGCTGGCATGTCCATTCGACAGTAGGTTTTGTTTAACCCTCTGCATATACAGGAGCATCAAACATGTCCAGCTTTTTCCACTGAAATAAATACCACAGGTGGGCAATTTAAAAGCCTGACATTTTAATTGTTTGCATGGACTGAAATACCACGCAGGACTAAAACCAGTCCAACTGCGTTGACTTATTTATTTATTGAAAGAAATATTCGGGCGTGGATCGAGCCAAAGTGTGAAAAAGGACCAATCAATTCAGATTATTATCAGAGCTTAACAAAGATTGGATGAGTAGGTGACATTTAATCCAATTAAACGACCTCTATGTATTGACAGGTTGGTGAATATGCAATGGCCTGGTATTCCAAAATAAAAGAACCAATGAAATGTGAGTAATTGATCACTGTATTAATAAGCATGAGATTTTCCAAGGAAATACACGGTTTCTTTGTTCCTGGCGGATGAATTCGCACATCGCATTCTATAGAAAACTACCCATGCAGAATTGAAGATTTTTTATATCGCTTTTTTGGAAAAGCAAATTGCAAAAATAAAAAGTCATATTTTCAGGAATTATGGAAAATGCTTCAAAGTAGATGGAGATCAGTCCATTTGAACTGCAACCGTCGATTTTGGGACATATGGGTCACTACATTTTACCGTTTATAAATTATGCTCCTCTTTTCCCAATGTCTTTTTGGGGTTCCCTTTCTCCAACAAGCCTCTTCTCTTTGTACTTTTAAACCTACCAAGTCACCACAATGCTGATTTTATTACCGGTTAATTTATTTCTATAAACAAACCAAACGACAAGCCGCCTACTACGAATTGTGGGAAAATTTATCACCCTCAACATTCATAAAAATATCCTTTAATGTTCCCTTCTAATTTTGTTTATTTTTACTTGCGAAAATTGCACGTTCGCGAGCCAAACATCTGCTTGCGAATTCATCACAACTTCGCAATCGATCCACTCAGCTTAAGTGGAAAAATCGATCAAATTAACTCAGCTGCCTACTAGTTACGTGAAATTGAGCTGAATTCACGACAGCTACTGTATTGACGAACAGTTGATGATTACACTCGGTCAGAATTTCGCCGTGCTAACTACGTCCACTGCCTGTTTGACCTCTCAGGTCATCACTGGCATCGGGCTAGGTCTGGCACCACCCATCAATCAATCCACCACCACCACCACCACCTCCATCAAGGGGAGGCTGTGGCCAGGTGCACCCACGCACCTCACGCCCACGCGTGCACACTCGGCCTCTGATTGGCTGGGAGAGAGGGGGCCAATAGACGCCCACGTGGTGGTGCCCCTTTGCGTGCTTCTGTGGTTTGCTGGGGTGGTGTATGGAGAGTGAAGGTGGGCGCACACACATACACACGCATACAACACGGCAACACATCACTGTGATCGTAGCGGCAATCATCGTCGTGGTCGTCGTCGTCGCTGTCGTAGGAACTGAACTACTAGCTGTAGTAGGTTTTATTGGCAGGTAGGAGTATGCCAGCCTCCATCAAGAAGGCCGGCTTTCATACTGCCAATTCCCCAGCTATGGCCTCTTCGAATTACTCAGGAATTAGGTACGTTTCAAGCCCTCTTTAAGCTATCTTTTGTGAGTTTGTTTCACCATATCCTCACCAAATTAAAATCACAAATTTTGTGGATTCTCGGCCTTCTTGACAGCCAAATAGATAATTTTTTCAATGGGAGTTTTCAACTTATTATGAGTTTTGTTTGCGGTGAACTCATTACAGACGGATATTTTGCCAAGCGGCGTGCACTTTTAAGGGATGTGGTTTGTATGGACCGTCGTTCATCCAAATTATAAACAAATGTCGTATCAAGTAGGAAGAGAAACAGTGGGTTTTTATGATCTGCGTTGTGATCCCTTGCGGCTGCCGCAACTGGACACTTGCTGTGTTGTGCAACCTGCGTGTCGTTTGGGGCAGATGTGCGTGTGTTTGTTTTTTTGTCTTCGATGCAGATTCGAACGCACTTTAATACAAAAAATAACGTTCTCGGGTTGCACAATACAACCGTGACTTTTTAGGCCCAAATTCAGCCCATTGTAATACCTCATTTATGCTATTTTTAGGTTCGAACTGAACAGTCTTACCTTGCCAAACCTGGCTCAAAATATACTCTCAGTTACCGGTAGAAATCCTTCTATTTTGTTATATAATAAGCGCCATTTATTGGTGCTTAGTTAATTAACAATTTCACACGCTGTAATTTTCACCTGATTAGAAAAATCGATACGCTTTTCATCAAACCGGAAAAATTCGTCAATTTCGCAAGACTTCGCAGCATGCAGACCATTTTTAACCCTGCTAGATGATTTAATATAGCTACTAGGAAAAGGTTATCGTGTAACGCTAATGCATGGAAAAAAGGTTAGTGGTCAGCTCTTTGGTTGCACCCAAAAGGGGTCTTACTGCTACCTAGACGCTCCAGTTTGATTGCATAATTGTGCAATCATTAGTTTACTTTTTGGGTGGTATCGAGTTTCACCGAGTGCTTACTTTATGGGACATTTTTTGAGGTGCTGCTTTTACCATAATGGCTCATACTGGGAATAGGAATTAAATTTGGATTAGCTGATGCAATTGAAAAAAGTGTTTATAACAAATCTAAAGGACATGTTGGCAAGTATCAATTTGAGTTTGAATTATCGATATCGATTTAATTTGGATGTATTGCGAAAAATGCATTAACGGGCTCAGTTATAGGTCGAAAATCATGTATTTTTGACTGTAAAAGCCTATTTTAATGACGTGGTGAATAAAATCATGGAAATTTCCCGACCGCTAATCGGGCCAAGATACACAGAAAACGGGGAGGGGTAGGGAGGAGAGTTCAGGGCATCTGCGCTTGACCGCACACACAACCAGATAGAACACCTGTTCCCACACCACCGGAAGAAGAAGAAGAAGAAGGAGCAGAGGGAAGAAATCGCTCCGGCATACCTTTTGCTTCACCTCTCTCCATCGTAGACAGCAGCCAATGAGGACTCAGTTGGCCAAGCACAAACATGGCAGTCTAGGTGGGGATGTGGCATTCCCAACCAGGCATCCAGCCTGGCAGTGACCTCGAATGGCCTCGGATAGAGCCACCTGGTCATTGCTGATGGCACCCTAGATCGATTTGGCATCGGCATAACAGCTTCTGGTGTTGAGGTCATGACCTCTAGCTAATTACCAGCGGAAGTAATGCATTCATGTTGCTAATCAGGCCGCTTGAAGGCTCCATGGACTTGGCATTTGAGGATTTAAGAAAAATTAGTCACAATTTTGTTAGTTTAGTTTGTGTGGAAATTTTAAACCGAACGCAAAATTACTACATTTCTGCAGCGGAAGAAAAATAATCCCATTTCAACAAATTATTCATATTTTTCAACAAATTATTCATGATGAAAGATACCAAAAAAATTATCAGCCTGAGTATATTAAACTTGGTTTCTTATTTAAGAAAGTAGGATTATATTTAAATTCTTTTAATCAGTGATTGATATTTATTTCGTGTTAACCATTTTAAGGTAGATTTTATCAAAACCACAAACACCAAGCAACCTCCGAAATCTTTTTCTCAAATGAAATTGCTCCTTCTGCAAAAATTACCTAATTTCGACAATCTGTTTATAGTTGGTTAGATTGACGATCAGTCATATTTTTGACAAAATTAATTCTTGCCTTGCTAATTTTTAGGTTCCGTTTGCCACTCCTTACCGTGGTGACACTAGCTATTTTTCTATTCTTCATTGCATCGACTTCAGCTGTGAGTAATACATTTATTTACAATTTTCATAAGAAATTAATGTGGCTCGATATTTCATGCCAGTTTTGTGGTAAAAAATGTAAACACACATATGCTGTGACTCTCGATTATGAACTGAGAACTTGTATCCATTTGATTTTGGTAATTTATACTTGGTTCGTTTTACAATTTTAAGAAAACGTTGTAATAATTTTCCATTAATCTTTTTTATTCAAGACACTTTTAAAGAAAAAGTTTCGATTTTTATTCTCTGATTTGTCTAATTTACAACCATAATAAATAATCCACTTTATTTTTGCAAGTTTACTAAATTAATCTCAGACAAGTTTTGCCAGATTTTAAATTTTTTGCAAATCAAAAACGCAAAAGTCTTGACCTTTTGTGTTTATCCTATTAGACCGTGAATAAAGAAGTTTCTTAATAAGAAGTAGTATATAGCTCCCACAACATCAAAAAAGGATGCCTTCCCTTTACACGCAAGCCTTCGAAACTAATTAATCCATTACAATTTTTCCTTCGTGCATTTAAAGGAGTTGCCATGGCAACCGCAGCCTCTGTCAAGGGCACCGCCACCGCAGCCGCAGCCTTTCAACAGCGACCCTGCTCGTTGCCAGCGGATCTGCACGCCCGATCAGTGTCGATGCGTCGGCGTCCCCGGCCCACGAGTGAGTCCCCCACCCCCGCATACTACTGAAAAATCCCATTTCAGTGGACACACCACCAACAAGGTCTTTTCTGCACTGCTTTCAGGGGCCTCCGGGTGCCATTGGCCCCCCAGGAGAATGGGGTCCGCCTGGCGACGTGGGAATGCCGGGAATACCCGGTGAACGGGGTGACAGAGGCTACCCTGGCGCCCCGGGACTTCAAGGTCAAAAGGGTGAACCGGTAAGTGGAGAAAGAGGGCACATTTCAGCTGGTTCTACTTAGAAACAGTAGGGGTGTTCAATGGGATTCCCAAATTTGGAATTGTTGAAATGTTCGATGGTGCTACTGAAATCCATAATAAGTAGGCAATTGAGCAGACGTACTCAGGTCATCCTAATAAGGCTCAGATCGAACATCCCAAGTACTTGTGTTCATGTATGCGAAAGTGTCTTTTCTCAAAACGCCAGCCAAACCCAGGATAGAATGACTGTATTATGAATGCTAATTTGACTTTCTATATTAAAAAATGCTTTTAGCCTAACGCTCCAAGTATTGATAAATCTGCGAGATCTCCTATAAGGGGATCATTTCAACCCTCAGAAAGACAAAATGGTCTGTGGATTTTGGACACGTAGATTCATCGAAGAAATTAAGCCACAATCTTACCAGAAAGAGCGTCCTTGCGAGGTTCATAAATTGTTGATATTTTGGAATATTTTTATTTACAAGATAAATATATGGAACCTTTTAGGTGGCACAAAAAGTCCCCCTTCAGACTGGTTAGCTTAGACGTCAACACCTCAACTAATTGAACTTCTTCAAATTGAGCGGATACTATTCCACTCTAGATGGTAACAGATTTTTGACTTCTCATTTTATGTTTAATTTTGTTTAAAAGGGTATCCAAGGTCCCCCCGGCTACGCCGGTGTTCATGGCACCCAAGGTCACCCGGGGCGTCGCGGTCCCAAGGGCATAAAAGGCGCCACGGGTTGCGAGGGTCCTCGCGTAAGTGCCAATTTTACTGCCGTACTACTTAAAAGCAAAGGTATAAGTAGTAGTGCTTGTATTTGCTGTAGGGTCCAGATGGAGCCCCCGGCCTACCCGGACCACCCGGAATCACTGGTCCCCCTGGAGCACCGGGCCCAAGGGGCCCCAAGGGTCCCCCTGGCTTCTTCAACACCGGACCGCCCGGTCCCATGGTGAGTTGGCACGAGATCGTCAACTAGATTTGATGTAGCAACATTATTGACCACATAGTTGAGAAGAGATGTCTTTGTGGACTTTGTAGAAAATACTTTAGTTGAAGTGATTTGGCCTTTGGTGACATCTTTGATTGGGTTGTGGACACTGTGAAACACACAGTTGATCGTGACAACCAAAAATTTAAAAAGGATCTTTGTCAAAAATGACAAGACTGTCTCAATACACAGGTTATGGAGCCCCAGTTAAGTGTACCTTGAAAAGAAGGCAAGACTTAAATTGCGGAAAATATGAAGAGGAGAATGTTCACTACGCAGGACCTCGGGTACCGAGTTGATGTCCACAAACATTTTCATAGCAAGCTGGGTGTCCAGTCATGTGTTTGTGGACTTAACAAACTGAGATACACACTGTGAGTCGCTGAGCAAGGAGTTATCGATTGGTCTGCTGTACTTAAAATGCTAGGTGAATGGAGATAGGGCACTGATATGCTTCACCATGCCCAAATGTAGCGTGTAAAGCACTGGTTTGGGGCGTCCGTCTCTGTGTGTACACGCCGAAGTCCGCTCTGAAGTTCATGCCTACCTCCTAGAAGCGTCGAACTCAGAACATTCTTGAGTCGAAACATAGGGGTTGTGTACAGCCAGCTTTAACTCTCTGCTTGCATATTGGTAGACTGTGAATACGAATCACTAGTAATTATATCATATGACTGCGTAGGTCTGAAGTGAACTGTGCATTCTCTGTCTTACTCCATCTAGCTACTTCATTTCCTTGTTTACAGGGTCCTCCTGGTGATGTGGGATATCCTGGTCCACCGGTAAGATTTAATTTTGTTCTACTTAAAAAAGAATACCACGTGAAAGCTTTGTTATACCTTCAGTTTTTGTAAAACACTATAAATATGAATTGGGTAAAATATTCTTTTTAAATATACGACGATACCGTGGCAGAGTAGAACCCATGCAAGCTTTTTATCTGGGTTTTATCTTTTGACTCCCAACATATGTTCATTTTTATTAATAGAAATATCTAGAAAATCGCGGTACTACCATAAAAATTGAAGCAACCATAAAACCTTAAAAACATGTCATACTCTACACATGAAAGATTCTCGATATTAGAAGAAATAATAAATATTACTTATTTCCCTAACTAAAGCATTGAAACCTCTTTTGGTAAAACGCCTTCACCTATAACGATGTCTCAACGGAATTTATATTCAGTGGGTAAATTTTACGGCAATTTCCGATGGAGATATTTCCTATTCGGTATAAGTTGCATCTCTCGGTGTCATTTCTGCAACTGGTTGTCATCTCTATTAAAAGTTGTTTTAAATTTACGGAGGTGTAGTAAGCAACAAGGTAAAGTAACAGAATTGTAGACTATGATAGTAAAAATACGGTGGAACTTCTTTGTGTTCCTTAGAATCCCTTGAAGGCGCTAATAATCTCAAATAGGAGTAAAAGTTGATTCACGCAGACTAAACTGCCAATCTCGCATATGATTTCCCGAAATAGTGCATGGCCTAGATGTGGCAGCCATAACGTTTCCCGGTACTCGTTACGCCACGCTGACGTTAGACCATTTAGTTAAGGAGCTGGCGCGGAAGTGCACTCATAGTCTAGACATCCGGCTAAACGGATGATTTGGCTCGGAATATGTGTGCATCCGTTTGTGCGGTTGCTAACAGCAAACCGATTAATTGGTTCGGTGTAATGTAACGTGCCTAGGTTCTCTCTAGTTATCACATGAAGGCTGAGGAGTCCGAGTACCAGAGAGGGAAGAGAAGAAGAAGAAGTCTATTCCAGAGCGTTTATTTGGAAAGACTGGAAGTGTGTTTAGATTGGGCTGACCAACTGCATTGGTCATCACCCGGGCTAATACGATTTAGGATCAATGCAAGACCTGTTTGAATGGGTCAAGGCTCTCGGGTCACTTGAGGGTGTCCCTGCAATGAGCATTTATCCTGATTGCCTACGCATCAATTTGTTATGTGCTAAATGTCTCTCCACAATAAATCAGCTCTCCCTGATAGGATGAAGAGTCCCCTTCCTAGAGTAAGAAAAGAGTAAACTTCTGTAGTAGAACGCCGATTAGGAAAGCGTGTGCATCTGTCGGTGTCAAAGTTGAGTTGACAGAATTTACTGATCAACACCTGGAACCTGGTGATGAAGTTGTTAGGTCATCACGGTACCTTTGTGGAATGTTGATGTTCATCGTCTGGTTGTCGATATCCTCCGGTTCGCATCAATCATCTCTCTAAATAAGTTGAATCCTTTTGTATGAATAGAACATAGGTTTTATGACCCAGAGCCAAATATAGAGTGCGAGCACTCTTCTGCTCTTCGAGTAGAACGATCTGCTTGCCGGTTACGTGACGTTGAATGAGCAGTCATGTCAAAGATCCATATGGTTATTCAAAAAGGGGTGCCTATTTAGTTGTGAGGTTAGTAGCAGAATCACCACAATCCACATCTTTTGCAACAAACCACTTGATATTTCTAAACAAATGCTGCGGTTGCCCGGGAGGGCATGTGGTGCATCGGTGCTCGTTAACGAGAGGTGCTTGGGTATGCATGAAATCACCACCATTGGGAGGCTAGCAATCTCTGCGTGCCTTTGCGGAAATGGCAACCCCTCAACAGTCGTTATGGGGCCTCAACTTCCTTTGTAGTGGAGTAGTTCCTACGCGGTTTCCACCAACCTTAGTGTAAGCGATAACCAGTAGGTAAAGGGAAAAATTTATTAAGGCTGAAGATGGTCACTCCCCAGAAGCCTAGATAGTGACGTAATTTGATGATTGTGGGTTGAGAGGCAGTATAAAGTTATCCCGTAGGTCTTCTAAAAAGTCCATTTGAACTAAGTGAAAAAAGATTGTAGCATTCATAGCGCGGTAACTGGTAATCGATTGTCAAAGCTTAGAAACCGGATGGGAAAATATCTGTGGTTTTGTGCCAGCTAAACTGACGGACTAGTTTATATTTCTAGAGCCCGGACAGAGTTTTAAAGACACCCATAATAGAATTTAAATCCCACGGGCATAACCGCGGATTTACAGAAACTTAACTCGTGACTGAGACAAGATGGGTCTTGCGGAGTGGAAAGTGCTGACTATATAAATTAAAATTTCTCATTATTATTGTGAATACTAAATTTTTAAGGTGGTACTGGGGCGAAAATATTACAATTTTTGAAACAGGATCAAAAATGGTTAGAAATGCATTTTGCAGTCGGATAATGTTCCCCAAGTGGCAAAAGTAACTGTTGATACATTTGGCAACAAATAACCCGGTCCAAGTTATGATACACTCAGAAAATATATAACATGTTACGATAATATGATATAAAGACTGCACAAACACTTGCATATCATAACACTTTACCTGGGATCAAAAACATACACCAAATCTCAAAAATAACCTATAAACAATACGGATGCAAGTTAAAGTAGCAAAATAAACTACTTATTACTTGTTCTTTCGAGCTTACGAAATTTACTACCAAATAATCACTGATTTCCTTCCCTGAAATCTTTCATTTTGCTTGAAACTCTAGAAACGGTGTAAGTGCCTGCGTATCTCTTGTAAAAGTAACTGCCACAAATCCAGCAGCACTTCACTGGTTAATTCAATTAAAGGTGCATCATAGACGAACAAATTTAAAAAAATAATTTCGCCTTTTTAGGGTATGCAAGGTCCCCCTGGTTACGATGGTCCAGTCGGTGAACGTGGTCCCATTGGTCTAAAGGCAAGTTAAATCATTTATTTGTTTATTTTTCCCAATGAATTTAATCCCCATTTTGAACAATGTCCTTATTTATCCTCTATAAAATGACTCTAATTCGTTTAATAATCACCCAATTCTACGATCTTGTAAAAGTCTAATTGTGAGTTACAACATAATTACCATGAAATTTGAGATAAAGGAACCACGTCATCACCACTACAATTGAAAACACAAAATAATTTAACGATTAATTGATATTTTCTCCCAGGGTTACAAAGGTGCCATGGGTCCGAGAGGTCCTGCCGGCCGAGATGCTCCCACCATCACCATCGAGGGTCAGAAGGGCGATAAGGGTTACCGCGGTCTGCCCGGTCGCGACGGTCGACCCTGCGAAATCCTCGAACTGCTCTCCGGACCCCGAGGTCGTCCTGGTTACCAGGTTGGTTTTAAATACAAATAATTCCTAGAAATCGTCAAAATGTTCCCTAAATTATTCCATTTTGCTCAAGGGACCCCGTGGACCCAAGGGTGAACGCGGTGAGAGAGGTGACGAGGGCATTCAGGTAAGAACGCAATAAAAATTCTTTTATAAAGAAGTGGCTTTTGTTTAAATGGAATTTTGGTGACCTAATTGGGTTTGTTTAAACATATAGGGACCTGATGGCCTGCCTGGTATGATGGGTGAGAAAGGTCTCCCTGGTCGTGAAGGTGGCAGAGTGAGTTTAAGGAGCGGAAGAACTTTCCAAAGCTTTATGTGCATTAAAAATTTAACCTAATTTTTCGATGTTTTTAGGGCCAAGTTGGTGATATTGGTGACCCAGGTCGAGTTGGTGAACCGGTAAGTACTCTCTACTTATGTCATTCCAGTAGATATTATTTTATATGGGATTTGTTGATTGGTGTTTTTGGTTGTTCGATAGGGTGATCGGGGCTTCGATGGAGATATGGGTCGAATGGGTCCCCAGGGTCCGCCTGGTGAAAGAGGTCCAAATGGTGCTGATGGTCTCCAAGGTTACCGTGGTCCCAAGGGTCGCCCTGGTGTAAGTTTCAGCCCTTGAGGCTTTCAAATTAACTGTACAAAGTAGCTATTACTTGATTAAAAAGAGATTGGGTGCTGCCGATCTATTCAAGTGTCACGCTTGTTAGATAATTATAATCTGACTTCTTGGTTCGAATTTAACCCGGCAACACAAGGAGATGATCCACCTTGGTTGGCTAGGCTTGGTACTTGTTCGGTAGTTTCTGGTTTATGGTGTCTGCAGAGCTCCCATTACGTTGAGTATGCACAAACCAGTGGTGAAAGTTTAAATTTAGCCAGGCCACTATAAAATGTATGTCAGCCGGCAGGAAAGCGAGAGAGTCAGACTATGGTAGAGCCAGAGAAGGATGCTTTTGCGAGGCGGATCCCCAACACTAAGACTTCGTTGCTTGATGAAGTCACGCTGAGCAGTATTCAAATCAATAAGCTCTCACCAAAAAGCTGAGCGGATTGGAGCGTCCTAGAGTTGTTTGTGTCTTTCCACCCCCCCCCTTCTAGAGCGTGCGAGACTGCGTCGGTCCCAAAGGTCGAAAGGGCGAGGTCGGTCCAATGGGCCCGAAGGGCTTCCAGGGCTACACCGGGCGCCCCGGCCCCACCGGCTACAAGGGTCAGCGCGGTGAACCCGGTCCCCGCGGTCGCCCCGGTCTGCCCGGCCGCCCCTGCGAGGTCGGTGAGATGGGTCAGGCCGGCGAGAAGGGCGAGACGGGCGTTCCCGGACGTCGTGGCGAGGAGGGGGATCCCGGTCCCATGGGCCCCCAGGGTCCTCGAGGTCCCGACGGCCTCACCCCGATGTACGGGCCCACTGGACAGCCGGGCGTGCTCGGTCTACCCGGACGCGTCGGTCCGAAGGGCGATCCGGGTCTCCCCGGTGACAGAGGTGAGAAGGGCTACCGGGGAACACCGACGGTGGGTCTCCCAGGTCCCAGGGGTCCCCCCGGTGACATGGGAGAGCCGGGAAGAAGCGGAGCTCCTGGACTGATGGGTCCGCCGGGTGACAAGGGTCCCAAGGCTCCGCCGTGTGCCGCGTGCCCCGATGGAGAGCCGGGCAGAAGGGGTGAAACCGGAGCCGATGGGGAACCGGGTATGCCAGGGGAGCCTGGTAAACGCGGACCGGATGGGGATCGGGGAATTCCTGGAGCTAGGGGTCCCCCTGGTCCTGCGGGCATGGATGGATATCGAGTAGGTCTAACATTATATATCACGTAGCCTTCTGGCACAGCAATCTTGACTCTCTAACACCACCTTTGCTCGTTGAATAGGGTCCTCAAGGCGTTGCAGGAATCCCAGGTGCAAAGGGTGAGCCAGGAGAGACGGGCTACGTCACCATCACGAACCGCGACGTCATCCCCGGCGACGCGGGCGAACCGGGTCGCGACGGGCTTCCCGGCCCCATGGGTGACCGCGGTATTCATGGTCCACCCGGGGCACCAGGTCCAATGGGTCCCCGCGGCCCTCAGGTAAAAATGTAGACTACTGAAAGTAAATCAGTAGTGGTTTAGATAAATTGACGGCGTTTTGTAGGGTCGACCGGGCATGGACGGTATGGTGGGATTCCCGGGTCCCGCGGGTGACAAAGGCGACGTCGGTGAACCTGGTGAGGATGGGTACGGAGTGAAGGGAGCCCCTGGTGAACCTGGAGACCAGGGAATTTCAGGTCCCCCTGGCAGACGGGGGCCAAGAGGTGGAACTCTTAGCTGTCCAGCCGTGGGACCTATCATTAGGAGGGGTAGGTTGGAGTTAATGTGGAATATGTGGCCCTGGGAGCGTGAATAGAGTTAATTAATGCGGCGTTTTGTGGATTTTAGGTGAACGGGGACCAAAGGGCCCACAAGGTGACCCAGGTCCTGCCGGTATTCCTGGAGAAACTGGTCCCAGAGGCATCAAGGGTTAGTTTGCTGTCTCCTCTCTTGTTTTTTCGATATTTTTGTTGAGGCAATGATGTGGAATCATTTTCTAACTAGTACTTTATGTTACCCTGTTTGCAGCAAAGCAAATTCAGTCGACTTTAAGGGTTTGGGACTATTTATCGAAAGATTTATAGGAAAAAACAGATTGCGTTGCCATAGTGGTAGCTGTCTTTTTAAACTTAAAGCCTGTGGGCTTTTTAGATGAGCAGTAACCGAGGTACATTTCGTGTGTTTCAGCTTTGAACTGCCGCAAAAGTATTCTTATTTCACGGTTTATCTGGTGAACTAGATGTCTTGAAAAAGGAGAGAAACATTTAAAAGAGTGTTGCATAGTCTCATAATGTTTTAAATCCATCTTTGGGGACCTTAATGATCAACTGTAACTAGAAAAACTACAAGAACTGTGCAACTCTCTTAGCTGAACTACTGAAGCACCCCAGTATCTAAAGCTATCTAAGCCTTGGGACAAAGAACTCTAATAAGAATGCTGATTGGATGGGCACATTTTAGAGAATGGTGCTTTAGCTAATCTTCGACCAAGTGCTCATTGGTCGACGGTGATTTAATCGGGTTTTACATGTTAGCTTAGCATATGTTTGCTCTACCTTTGATTTGAGTTTTTCACGAAGCCCACACTTATTCCACGATTTCCTTTATCGTCTTCTTAGTCTTCGATCTATGCGAGTGTATTTTCCATGTTTACAATGAAATACTTGCTTCTCACCTGAAGTAATCCACCACGTAGTTGTTAGCTCCTACCTACTCTTCAATTGTTTTCGACTTTTTAACAAGCTTTTAAGAAGCCATAGTCCTTTAAAAATAGAATATAAACAAAGTCCTACAATCAATAATCAGACAGAGTAGTTAATCAGACCACAGAGAAGGTTAAATTTTTTTATTAAAAATTCGTACATTGGATTGATATGCGATTAACCTAAGAAATAGTTTTTCGTTTATAGTTCCAGAGAAAATAGAGATGTTTTGAAGACGACCACTGTTCATGGGGTTACAGAACTTCTCGAAAGAATCGATAAGACTGCCTCAGGGCTCGAATAAAATGAAAGCGTCCTTTGATTAATACCACCAGTGTCATGTTTGTGATGTCTTAATAAAACCCCATCGCTTTTGTCATTAATAGTCTCTCTCCACAAATCTCCTACCAGATTTTGTTGTTTAAATACACAGGAATCCAAGGAGCACCGGGCCTACGAGGCTCTCGCGGTGACCGGGGCTACCCTGGACCCCCCGGCCCAGTTGGTGAGATGGGCGTCCCGGGAATACGCGGTCCCGACGGTCGTCCTGGACTCGATGGACCCCCTGGACAGGATGGACCGCGTGGCATGGTGGGCGAGATGGGCTATCCGGGCAGACGTGGGGCCAAAGGTGAGGCGATCGATGCCAGACAGATCGATGATGCGCTGGGCTGAGGGCTAGGATGGGTTTCCGTATCCAAAATCAGGCGTGTGGGAGGAAAGAGGACACTGGCAATGAAACCGAGGGTGATGATTTTAACGTCTGCACCAGGGTCGAGGAGAATGTCTTTGAAGTTGGTGAAGGTGTAGTGGCGTCTCCTGAGAAATCGGCAGGCTTTTGACAAACCTATGGCTGATAGCGACAACCGCCCTTGGAAATGGGTCTAGTTCTTATATGAGAATACTTGAGCCTGGATCTAGATCTGCCAACATGAAGTGCTAACTCTCCATGAAAAGCATTAATGGGTCGATTGAATTAGTTGAGATGGAAATTTCTAAGTTCCAAGTGTGAGTAAGGCCGAGGTTTTCATGATTCCAATCAACAAATATGCCCAGACGACAATAGACTGAGCGAAAGAGGATAATTTTCTCCAAGAAAACTTCCCGAAGTTGACTACTAGAGTCGTTGTTCCAACTGTTGGCAGAAGGTAAGATGGCTTGCGTCTCTTGGCTGAGAGCCTATTTGAAGTTCTTCATTTTGAGGTATCTGCTCATGTGACTTTAGTGGGATCGGTTAACCTTCTCCATTACTAATCGGCTTCTCCGAAACTGCATGAAGACTGATTGAAAACATGGCCAATGGAGAAGAACTTGGGGGTTTATTGGCTAGACCAAACTGCTAGAGTAGTTGGAACTGGTTGGCATGAGTGATTCTCAGCTTGTCCTCGCATCTCGTTAGCGAGAGTCCTGGGACCTGCCACTCAGCAACTGCCAGAGTCCAGTCCGTGTTCCAAATTTATGCGGTCTGGTTGTTAAAAGAAGGCTGGTTGGCCGACGGAGGAGGTGAGGCACTTGGGTTGGCAACTCTCAGAGAGCCGTCCGCTAGTGACTGGTTTGTTACGTCTGCAATAACTCATGTGTCAACGGTGAGTATACACGAATTAGTGATGATGATTGGGACTTAGCTAGGCCTCCATATGACAATCCTAATATCCTACCTGAAAGCCCATTTTTAGGTCTTGATATGATACCCGGTAATCGTGAAATTCCTGAGAGATTTTGGACAAGAGGATTGAGAAGGACGTGGATGCATTGTTCTCCTTCGTTATGAGGTGCCAAAATCTCCTTAATAGAAGGTTAAAGAGGCATTCTGTGCAGAGGAAGTGAATTTATAATCATTTGGTCGACATTTATAATCAACTGGTCGACGATCTCCACCGTTTTGTAACCATCGCCAAAGCAAAAGTGAATCATTTTACTAAAAGACAGGGAGACAGAAGAGAACCAAGTTTTATTTGAGTGGCTTTTGTAACCGTCAATCTGGGCGACGACGTTTGATGCATCAGACTAAGACGGGATGAGGCTTTTACAATTGACGAAACTCTCCATTTTTGGGCCTCTAGGTGAGACAGGTGAACGAGGTGAACCAGGCAGCACAGTGGGTGGTATGCCAGGCGACAAGGGCAGACCAGGAATGCCCGGTTTCCCCGGTGACCGTGGCCTGCCCGGCCGCCAGGGTCCTCGTGGAGTACGCGGAAGACCTGGTGAGTGATGCGTGATGCCCCTCAAAAGATGTTTGCCCAGGAGTGGATTATCGAGCCTTTCCCTCCACCACACACAGGACCGCCCGGCATGAGCGGGGAGCCAGGGATGCCCGGCAGAATGGGACCCCCTGGCGAAAAGGGCCCGCCCGGAATGCCCAGCACCCCGCCGCCCCCAGGATTCCCCGGTCCTCCTGGACTTCAAGGACGTCCTGGTAAGTGATGCACTACTGAAATCGGGTTTATTTGGAGAGCCTTTAAATACCGGGTTTTTAAGGCCCATTAAAGGTGGGATAATCTTCATTATACCTTGCCACATAGGGGGGTTGAATGAGCTTTGTGAGTATAATGTGTTGATTGCTTGATTGAGGTTCTTGAATTATTAGCAAAGGGGGACAGAGATCTCCCATTGAATCCCCTTTGTCTGGAACTAAATTACCTCGTGGGCCAGGGAGAAATTTCAGATGGGTATCTTTAATTTATTTAAAAATTCCTGTTTCATATGAGAACTTGGAAAAATACTAGCGCCTTCTAATAAAGCTTTGGAAGCTATCAATAAGAGAGAATTTCTGAGCTACTGACTGACTGGATGCATTCGAATAAGGCTGACAAACGATGTATTTAGTTCATCCTCCATAAGAAACACAAAGGAAGGGCTTAAAGCTGTGTGCCCTTCCGGGTCACAGTGGCTCCATCAATTTCAATCCCAGGTGCCTCAATGCTAGTGGCCAGAATCTGAGACATTCTCCAATGTGTGAAGTGAATCGAGTCTCTTCGACATTGAATATGAAATGATTACACAGGACAGTCAACGATGTCTTTCCCCGTAACTTGAAATCAGTACATTTTCTACATAATAGGAAGGAACTTCTTAACGATAGTTTGATTATCGTGACGTATAAATCCACACCCTCGTAACTGATATAAACACTCAAAATCAAACGTCCTATCTGATCTTCCCATAAGTTTTGCTCAAATTTCAACCACTTTTAAACCGAACATAATTAAAAAAAGGATTTTTAAATAATGTCTGACGGGGATTAAGGAATTCCTGACATAAAGTACCTAAGAATCGTTTGACTCATTTGATGCTCTGAGTTCATGAAAGGTAACTTAGAAGCAGCCTACTTAGCATGTGGAGGAGAATGTGTTATCGAAGAAGTCTACGAGGATAAAGATCGAACCGGACGACGTCCAAATGAGCTTGATGACAAACTGCTTCTTGAAAAAGCTTATCCCTGTCAATTAAGTGAGTTGGAATTTAGTACTTAAGCTTAATCCTAAATCTTGGAAAGGCTCCCATACTTGGAAAATGGGTGCATGCACCACGAACTGTCTCAAGTCCCGAGTTGACATCCTGCTCCCCTCCTCTCTCTCCTTCTCGCCGCCGAATCGTTTGATCATTTTAATTTTAGATAGGCTTATTATTGATCACTACTGAACACTAGGCCTTTTAACTAAATATTGGGCGTCGTAGTATACAGTGGCTTCGTTTAATTAAGTTTCCTAAATATTTCCACCTCCACCGAACTAGGTCCACCCGGTCCGAAGGGTGAGCGTGGTCCCTACGGCCGCTGCTTCGGTCGCGGCCCCACCGGCGATGTCGGTGAGCCCGGCGACCGCGGCTACCCCGGTCCCAGCGGCAATCCCGGTCCCGATGGGCGCCCAGGTGCCCCCGGCTTCCCCGGGCGGCAAGGTAGCCCCGGTCCCAAGGGTGACCGCGGGTACACCGGTCGGCCTGGCCCCACCGGCAAACCCGGCCGACCCGGCCCCACCGGTTCCCGTGGTCTCGCCGGTCGCCCCGGTGCTCCTGGAGAACCCGGGTTGCCAGGAGACTACGGTGCTCAGGGTCCCGTGGGGCCCCGAGGCGCCCCCGGCTTCAAGGGACGTCGTGGAAGGGCCGGATTCTCCAGAGGAGGCAGAGCCGGTCTACGTGGACCTCCTGGACCCGAGGGACCCAAAGGAGAGAAGGGCATCCGTGGAACCAATGGGAAGGAGGGCAAACCCGGAGATCCTGGTCGGAGTGGAATCGGGATGCCAGGACTCCCTGGTCCGAAGGGCTACCGGGGACCAGCAGGTGACCCTGGCATACCCGGCAGGGAGGGTATCCCAGGCCCAACGGGTGATATGGGATACCCCGGAATGCCTGGAACCCCTGGTCCACGGGGTCTACCCGGTCCTGTTGGATTCACTGGTGCAGAGGGAACCCAGGGGAAGAAGGGACAGCGGGGAGAAGTCGGAGATCCCGGTTTACCGGGTCCTCAGGGCGACAGAGGCGATGAGGGCTATCCTGGTCCCCCCGCGCGTCTCGTGAAGGGTCGCAAGGGCTACCCCGGTCGTTCGGGTGCCAAGGGCTTCCCTGGAATGCCTGGTGCCCCTGGCGATCGTGGTTTCCGTGGCCGATCCGGCCTAACCGGACCCAGCGGAACACCGGGTCCTCGTGGCATGGACGGATTCCCTGGAATTCCGGGCGACATCGGTCTTTCAGGCTACCCGGGACGTCCGGGCATGAACGGCTCCGCGGGGCAGCCTGGAGACATGGGTATGACTGGTTTTCCTGGGTCCCCAGGTCTCTCGGGTCTACGGGGACCCAAGGGAGCGAAGGGACGGCCTGGATTCTGTCCTGCGGTTCCACCGGGACAAAAGGGAGAGCCCGGTCGACCTGGACTCGCAGGACCCCCTGGTCCAGCCGGTGACCGTGGAATCATCGGCATTCCCGGTCCCAAGGGTCTTCAGGGAGCGCCTGGAATCGGTCCTGAGGGACGGAAGGGCGAGAGAGGCTTCGAGGGACGTCCAGGAAGCATGGGACCACCTGGAGATAGAGGCGACGTGGGTGAACCGGGCTATCGAGCAAGTCGTGGCGAGCCAGGTGATGTGGGACCTCCGGGTTTGCCTGGAGAGAGGGGCCCCATGGGTCTGCCAGGGAAACATGGCAGGCCAGGCTATCGAGGACCACCAGGGAAGGATGGACGAGATGGAAATCGCGGTGCTCCGGGTGCCCCGGGTCTTCCAGGCATGGACGGACCGATGGGAGATCGTGGCGATGCTGGTCTTAGGGGCTTCGACGGACCCAGAGGTAATTTAAAGCGAATTGGTGGACACCTTCGTTGGATATGGGGCAACAGGAAGGTAACCGATGTTTTTGACGTTGGTAGGACCTAGTGGCCGGCCAGGATTCCCTGGGCAAAAGGGCGTGAGAGGCAAGGCTGGTTATGGATTCCGTGGGATGCCTGGCGACTTTGGAGATCCTGGACGCTCTGGTGAACCCGGCTACCGTGGTCCTGAAGGTGAGATTTGGTATTCTGTCAAAATGCCAAGCAAAAGATGGTTGTCCTTTCAACTTGACCCTTCTTTAACTGGTTTTTACCAAAGGAACTCAATGAAAGATTAAGGACATTGATTGTAAGGATAATGTGTCGAGTTGTAGAGTATGAAGGTGTATTCCACGTACTGAGGTATGATGATAAAGACCTACTATGAAAGCGTAGAAATCACGTGATTCCTAAGTGGATAGGACTATTTTCATGAGTCTCGGCATGTCAAACTCATGTTAACTCTGTTTTGTTTGTTAAATAAGGCCGAAAATTCGGTGTTTTATGGTGAATGTGACTAGTTCCGATCAAACTCAGTGTATTCCTGTTTCTGCTCTCAAAGGAGGAATAGAGGGGTGCATTAGTTTAAAATGAAGACGCTTGATTTTTGGAGTCCAAGCCCATTCTACTTCAAATATGTATGAAAACTGAGAGATTTTTGGAGCCCTAGGCACTCAAATTCAGGATATTTTTGTCTCTTAATATTGGCGGAAATTCGGTTACTTTGAAGTGATTAGGACAATTTTATAGAAGTGTGGTAGCTCTTTAAAAGGAGGAAAATCATGTAATTAGAGCTGGATTAGTTTATCTTCAAGTAAACTGTATTTCTAATCTGAAAATAATGAGAAAATTGAATGGGCAGTTCAAATATTAGTTGTCTTTGTTGCTCTTCTCTTCACGATGGATTAACTATTCCTTATAAGATGGTCCCTCTACCAGAGAGAAAAGGAGACGTGCTCACCCGATCGCTTATTAGGCATGTGTAGTGAGTAAGGAGGAGCACTCAAGGGCTTCAACGTGGTATAGGAGCATGAGGGCATGAGCTCTATCTAGTTTATCGCGTCTGGATAGCTCACCTCACGCTGAACCGGTGATGAGGCCGCCTCACTCTCATCATACAAGGAAACAAATCAGTGAAATAAAGTGAATATGACTAGCTTAAAGAGCTCTAGTACTTCAAATACAATTTATCTTTATTTCCGCTCCCCAAGGAAGGGAACAAAATAAGGTCACAGAATTATAGTAAAAAGGACTCTATTTTAGACCTCTAGATGTTTGAACGCAGGCCAACTCTGAAAAGGAGGCATTTCAGTGACATTTAAGTGTATGCATCCACGTTTCTGCACCGCAAAAGGCCAACGTAATGGTAATTCTGTTTCTCCAACCGATAGGGCCACCGGGAAGACCCGGCTTCCCGGGCGACAAGGGCTTCAAGGGATCAGCGGGCTACCGAGAGGGCCCGCGCGGTCCCACGGGCGAACGCGGTCCGCCCGGCGACATGGGCTACCAGGGCCCCAAGGGCCAGCGCGGTCCTCCGGGCTTCCGCGGCCCCGACGGCCCCAACGGGACCGTGGGCCTTGGCCACGGCGGGTACCTCTTCGCGGTGCACTCACAGAAGGACACCCCACCTGTCTGCCCCGAGTTCACCACCGAGATCTACACCGGCTACAGCCTTGTCACCCTCCAAGGCGAGGACGACTCCATCACCATGGACCTGGGCAGTCCGGGCTCCTGCTCCCGCGTCTTCTCCATCATGCCCTTCGCGTCCTGCTTCCACACCCTCCCCAACGGTGCGTGCCAATTCAACATGCGCAATGGACGCAGCTTCTGGCTCTCCACGCTCGAGCACTACATGACCGAGCCCCTCCCAGTGGAGCAGATCAGGCGCTACATCTCGCGGTGTGTCGTCTGTGAGTCGCGAACGAATCTCGTTGCCTTCCACTCCCAACGACCCTACCTGTCGGAAAGCTGTCCACCCGGATGGGAGCACGCCTGGAACGGATTCAGTATGCCTATGGTAAGTGAATCAGGATATGGGCACGCTACTCACATCTTATCAGTAGGAAGGAGTTTGGGGTTATCAGGTGTGGTCCAAATGTTATTCATTAGATTTGACTGGAACTTTATAATGTATAATGGCGCCGAATATTACTTATATATGTGTGTATTCAAACTGATCAAAGTTTCTTTTACATAGAAATACAAGGGCATCTGCTCTTCTCATCGCCATTCTTGCCAAATTATTTCATCATTTTTGGATAGACTACTTGTGATTAAAGACAAAAATGGATCTTTTATCGAAATGCTAGGCGTGGTTGACAGTGGAGGCCTCGTAAACGAGAAAGACCACAGGCACAGCCGAGAGGAGAACTCCATGGAAAAGTATCTCCCTTGGTTAGTCTGACTGAACCGCCAAGGAATAATCCACCTTGGGCAACAATTAATGCTCAAATACACTGTAAGCAATAAGGACGTCTATACCTAGCTTTGAGGAGAGAAGAGACCTGCTCTCGTAAGTCAGGATTGCGCAGCACAACTTTACACAGCAAGAATCGCGTCGTTTCGTAGCTTACACATTCATTTGGAAGAAGAAACACCTTTAGCAACTCTTCGGGAAGAGGCTGAAACTGTTATTTGTAACGTCTTCTTCGAATCACTGCCAAGGGAATTTCGCAATAATTTAGCATTGAATGAGCTTCTTAACAGGGCAATGTGACTTAAAGGTAACATGTGGTCACTCGTTTTATTTATTCGGTATTCGGACAAGACTTATGGGACGACCTGATACAGGGCGGTAGAGCAGTATTTAAAAACTAAAACATCTGTAGTTCACCCAACTACTGAAAACCATTTAAGCGACCACGGAAACATTTGCCATTTCAGGTGGTGAGCGCGGCAGTGTCGGGTGGAGTGCAGCCGCTGCATTCACCGGGCAGCTGTTTGATGAACTTCCGAGCGCTGCCCTTCATTGAGTGCAACAATCACCATGGCAACTGTTTCCACTGGCAGGATGGCCGATCCTACTGGCTGCGGGCGATGACCTTCAACGAACAATTCACAAAGCCCGTGGGGACCACCTACAAGGCCGACGTGCTACCCCATGTCTCACGTTGCTCCGTATGTCGAAAGTCCATGGAGGTGCTGGTGAAGTAGCCGATGAATTGGAAACCTCCGCCGTTACCACCCCCTAGTCCCAATGATAACACCAAATAGGACCGCCTTTTTGATCTCAATCATCACACACTTTCCATACCTCCTCTGCCCCCTCAATCTCCCCGAAAATCTTTCAGAAGGCCCCCAATTCTCCTGTCTAGACTTTTTTCGCGTCCCTATGCTAGGAGTCAACGGTATCTATCGAAATATCTACTAACCATTCTCTATGATCTTCTCTCACCCCGTCTCTCTATCGCTAATTTAAGTTAGAATGGTTTAATGTGCTTAAGGAAATGTTTATTTTTTGTTTCTGTGTCTGCCACCCTCTCTCCCCAAACAAACACACACACACACACAAACACCTCTTGTCTTTGTCTGTGTTAACAGCAAGGACGGCAAAGTTTGTCGTGAACAACTGCTTGCTATTAATGTTGCAGCCTTGAAATGTACATGGCTTTCAATAGTAAAGTGAAGGTTTTAATGAAAATATGATGCGTTTGTTATTCATAAATATATGATTTACTGGGGGGGGGGTAAGTTGTTTAGTTAATTTGACCACTTTTTTTGGTTTCGAAGCCTGTTTATAGGAGACGGAAAATTAAATTAAAAATTAACTTTTCTGGCTTCATCGAAATGGTTTGAACTACGGGTTAACATGACAGTTTCTAGAATGTTCGACCTCATTCAGATTTCAGGTTTATGTCCCTTTTCCACATGACAATATAAAAAATAGAAGAACACCTTGAACAAACCTACGAACTCCAAGTAACTCTGTAATTGGATCTCGTCGAAATGTGGCTATGGTCTCTCGAGCGTCGAATTCATTCGTTATAATAATGTATGATATCGACTGTCCAGTCAATTATCAAATCCTGCATTTTGAGTTTTTAAGTGTTAAAAAAGCAGAGATTTAACGCTGAAAGATGAGTCTACCTAAGTGATTTCTGATGGCGTGTTGCCGTATACCAAAGCCCAGTAAATCGTCGTCAGATTTGAGAGATGAGACTAGCATTTGTGTGATCAGCGCTTCGAACCTCCCCCCTTAACTTTTTATTGCTTCTAGCAGAGGAAAATCTTACTAATTCACTACGCAGGAGAAGTTCGGTGGTTTCGGCCAGTGGCTAAGCCCTACAGATGTAGCTACCATCCTATTGGTTAATTCAGGCAAAATGACGTTTACGTCAATGACTAAGTGAAAGAACCGGATTACTTATTAAAGCCCTTTTCTTTTCTTAGTATTCATACATTCATTTGCATGAAATAACAGAAATTATTAGCGTCAATTTAGGAACCACATACTCAGGCCTTCTAGGCTAAAGAAGTTCGAATTTTTCTCCTTCTGTGTCAAAGAGCGCTTGCTTTCTCATTTCCCTGTTTGCTTTATCAGGCTAGGTATTATTAATAGAGGTTATTAAGTTCTACCAAGTTTTGGTTCATTGATGGAAACATATTCGGATATTTAGCCTACGTTCAAACACAAGTAAATTTGATTTTCCTTAACTTGATCTAAGTGCACATCAATAAAAGGAATTTCCAACAACACACGAAACTTGACTAGGCTGCATTGCAGCATTTTTTTCTAAAATTAAATACCTGGAATCGATTGTGAACTAATCAAACAATGTTTGACCTTCATGATAGACATTTTCCTCTGATTTGAGCTTGTTGGGGCCCAACAGGATATGTTGAGTAAGCAGATGACGTTGCATTCAGTTTACAACATGAGGGTCTGCTGTTTCCGCTGGAGCCTTGCTGATTCCCAATGAGGACATTTCAAGTCTCAGTGCTGACCTCTATTGAATCCTTCTGCTCTAGCTAATGCGAAAGAGGCTCCAGCTTCTATGGAACTCGCTCAAACAGAGGTACTGTTAAAGAAATTGTTAAAGAAGTAAATCTTCCATCTGGTAGAGCCCCAGAAACGCAAAAGAGTAAAAAAGCAAAAACTGTGAAGGAGGTTCTGATTGTTGACGAGTCTGAACAGGTTCCAGTAGAGGATGAGGTGGCTGACTCCCAGGCTAGAAGTTGTCGATGTCGATTCGAAAAAGGGCGTTCAGGGGATCCTGGAAACGCTTCAGAAAATCAAAACTAGCCTAGTATCATAAATGGGCAGCATTTTGAAGAAAATCGTGGAAGAAAAGAATGCAAACAATTTGGACGAAGTCTTCAATGACTCAAAAGAAGCTAAAAATCATCTTGACGCCATTGTGACAAAACACCAACTTTAGAGAACTATGCATGATTAGGTCTAATCAGAGTCCGGTGTGGTTCAACGTGTGATGTTCTTATTCAAACCTGAAGTCGTATTTTATTATGATCAGTTTTTGTCGTGGTAAAATAAACCGTCGACTTGGATTAACTGGCTGCGTTTTTTTCTGGTTGATTTTTTTGGAAGACGTGGAGTGAAGCCGATAAAAGTCATCAGTAGCAGTTGCGGCATGTTTGAAGCATTTTATAGAGGTGACTAATTTGCCTGAAAGTGATTACAAATGTGTCGTTTAAGGGTTTTGAAAGGAGCTCCATTGTGAAAATAGATAATCACGATCGCCTTGGAACAGAAATGCTGCTCATTAATCCACCGAAAGGGACATTTTTAGCACCAACTGAGTGTGTCTGAGCGTAGATGATCGATTCTAAAAATATACAATTAAAGGCTATTTAGAGTTTGATAAAGCTTGCCTCCCCAGAATGAGTATCCAAGTTTAAAACAGAGACTGTAGTGGCCCGATTAGGACCCAATTGTTATCACCTTCTCAGCATCACGTGAGCTAGGTAACCGTGACAGCCTGGTTACCCGGACGACTGAAATCCCCCCGTCAACAATGGAAGGCTGAGTCCAGCCCTCGGTTCCCACACCACACAAAGAACGCTTGAATGAGTTCCTCAAACACTCACGTTTATGATAAACGCCCCGGTAGTTTAGCTTTTTTGTAAGGAATCTTAGTGTGTGCAGCCCATTCTCTACAAGATAATCCTTTAATTGTCTGGTAAGTAGTATAACTGATTCTCATGGAACTGAGTTGCTAGCCCGTGTTAGCAACTAGGTTTTGATAATTTTTTCAGAAAATGACAATATACTTTTGATAAAAATATGCGAATTATACACTCAGGACGGTGACCTAACTGCCTGCAAGTTTCCGTGCTCTAGAGCCAATCAATAAAAGCATGTCCAGTGCACTTTGTGTACCATGACCAATCAATCGGACCAAACAGGATAAGTTGAGTGCGCAAATGACGCTGAGTTCAGTTCACAACATGAGGCTCTCCTGTGTGGCTGCCTTAATTTCTCTCCTAGTCTCTACTGGAGCCTTGGTGGTTCCCGATGAGGTTCTTTCAAGTATGACTGCCGAACAAGACACGGAACGGGCTCCCCAACCGACTGCGTCGCCTCCTTCAGCTGATGAAATCCTGAAAGAGGTTCCAACTTCCACAGAACTCGTTCGGGAGAAGATGGAACCTTCGCCTACTGCTCAAGAAGTCGTAGAGGAAGTTAGCCTTCCAGCTGATGCAACCAAAGAGATTCAAGAGAGTGAAATTACAGAGGCTGTGAATGAAGACGTGCCTGTCGAAACCTCGGTGAGTGTTGACGAATCTCAACAGCTTCCAGAGAATAGGAATGAAGAGGAGAAAGCTGAAACCCAAACTGAAGTAGTCGATACCGAGGTGCAAAACGATGCCCAAGAGATTCCTGAAAAGCTCCAGAACACCCTCACTAACCTCGTTTCAGCATTGGACAGCATTTCGGAGAAAATCGTGGTAGAAAAAGATGCCAGCAAGTTGGAGCAAGTCCTCGTTATGCTGAAGGACGCCAGGGAGCAATTGGAGGGCCTTCTGAAGAACTAAGTTGTTTATTGGATCATAAATGATTTAATCTAATTGCAGTCCCACGTGATTCCAGAAGTAACTCTCGTTATCCGACGGCAATATTAAATTTCTTGTACCTCGTAGTTCCTCTCGAAAAATATACTATAAACTTGAACTAACCACCTGCATTTCGTGATGATTGATTTTCTGGAATGTGTTGTGGGAAATCAATAAAAATCGATGAGCTTTCAGGCCATTGGTGCTCTTGGGCTAGTTGTATTTGCAATCGTGTTTTACTCTATTAATCTTGAAAAATTAAGTGAAATGAAGCCAAAATAACCACTTCTAGTGCTGGGAAGCAGCTTAGTTCTTTAAATTGTTAACAGTAGTCCCCTAGAGCAATACACTGACAGTGACTAGTGCCTAGAACCAGTGCAAAAGATTTGTCTTTTAGGGATGAAGAGGAGTTTGTTTAGGAGCTGGGACTGTAAAAGAGTATTTCTGAGAGTTAGACCCTCAAATGAGCAAAAAATGAGGAGGATTTAAATTAATATCTAACCCTAAAGCAATGAGGTAATCGTCTTAAAGCGACTTCATTAGCTACTTGACGGCAAATCCACCTAACCAAATGTGCGAAGCTACATTTAGTTAGGTGTCTTCGTGTTAGATGATATAGTCGGCAAAATGATTCAATCAAAGTCAAGACAATAAGTCATGTTGCCATTACGCTGCGATTGACATCATCGGTTGATTTAGCCAATAGGCCATATCTAATGCACCGAAAGAATTGATACACTTGGCCGTTTGACCTCGAAAAAATGGACGTTTTGCACCATTGAAAATCATTTCAAATCCCTCCGTTCAACTTGCGCATCATATTCATTTAAACAATGCGCTTGCAGCTGTATGCGGCGTTTATTTGCTCTTTCCTTTTGTTTGTCGGTATCTGCAGCCCTTTGGTGAAATCAAAGCGTCCTTATCAGATATTGGAGTCAAGAAAAGATGGCGGGATGAATAAGTTTCATTCGTCATCGGTTTTCGATGCCCGAGGAGACAATGCCAAAAAACATGGAGGAACAAAATTGAAAAGGAGACTTGCGAAGTATCGAAGACTTAGGAGGAATGATGAAAGAGTAAAAACTACCACTACTTATTTGCCTGAAACTACTACTGAAATGCCTACAACGTCGACTACAACGCAGACTCCAGTCAAAAGTATCCATCCTCCCCCTCCAAAGAAAACGAAAAAATCCACCGTTAAACCTGCTTCACGTTGTAACCATTGCCATCACAACGAAGTTTACAGTGCCTATGAGGACCCATATCATCCTCTCATATTCCCAGAATCGATATTTGGCAGTAATCAATACTTGATGCCCGCCTTATCTCAATATGGCATGGATCAATATCATCATATGCCCTTAGATGGAGCTATTTACAATCTCCCTGGTATAACTGATGATGAGAGGTGGATTCCCTATGAATATGATGTACCAGAAAATGAATTCTATTATTATTGGGACAATTATGAGGATGAAAGATACAGAGGCAGAAAGAAGTCAAAAGAAAAGAAGAAAACCTTGACTACCAGGAAACCTCAAGGGGTAATTCCCGTAACGACAATAACAACAACAAAGAAGCCAGAAGTGGAAATCAATACAACACCAACTGTGGTAACAAAAGGGACAGATTTACCGACTTCAGAATTCACTACGGTCCCGCTTTCAACTAGCGAAGTTGGTGGTGATACCTTAACTACAACTGAGGAGGTATTGACGACTAGGGTAGAGAGTACTTTGCCGATTTCAACTGGTAGATCAGAAATTACAAAGTCACCAACGACACCGACAACTGAGACCGAAAGGCAGACGACAGTTCTGGTCACCTTACCGGAAGTCGATACAGAAAGCAACAACTTGACTACTACAACGTCTACAACCGATTCAAAAATCGATATTGAAAGAGCAACAAGGATGTCAGAAAGCAGTAAGTCACCGCTGATCACTACTACCGAAAATTCGGTAATTATAAAAAATACCATGGTTCCCGTTACCACGATGTTAACATCTGAATCGCAAATGTTTTCCACTACTGCGAAACTTCCAAATACTGAGTTGGGAGTAAATAATTTAACTTCGAAAAGTGAGCCAGCTATGATGAAAACAACCACTGTGGAAATGGCAAATAATGAATCGAAAGTCAAAAACCCTGAAGTAATCGAATCTACGGCGGTCTCGAAAACAGAATCGGAAATCGATAACTCCATCAAGCAAGTGACACCGCTATTGAAGGAACTTAGAGAGAGAATTGAAAACAGAGCAAATAAATTCAATAGGAGAGAATACGTGATGGTTCATCAAATTTTGCAAAAATATGAATCAGAGTTGAGCAGGATCCTCCATGAATGGAAGGACACAAATGAGTAGCGATTGACAATCGATTTGTTCAATAAACAGTTTTTGCATTCAATATTTCTTACTTATTTCTTCTTTGTGTTAAATAGTGCTAGTGAGTCCAGATGATGAGCCACAAAACAGCTATGAATTGGTGCAGTTTATAGAGTAGTCAATCGGAAATTGCCTCGACCAACTTGACATAAATCATAAAAGCTAGATGGGTCAGGCAGAGATAATGAAAAAAGGACTTTTGTTTTTGATTTCTGACTAAAGAGTTGTTGCTTGGACGTCATGCTATGACATCGCAATCAAGCAGGATAAGTCATATTTACTTCTTTGTATCTTACCCATCCCACTCATTAATGATAAAATGTAATATTATGAGTATCGCAAATTGTATCAAATATGAATACATGGCTAGACGTCACCAATTTCGAACAGATATTTCTCCGTTGCTATATTTCATGTCTGCTAAAAATGAACAACCCAAAATTTGGAGACTTAGAAATCTTCCCTACATCAATGTGAATATTACACTACAGATCACTTGTTTGTCCTGATTTTTGGGTTAAAAATTAACTTCTTTTAACTTTGGGAATATGCATGATAGTGACGAGTAAATCAAACACAAGCAAACAAGCAAATACTTGTAGACCATTAATTCATTTAAATAACCCGTGAAATAAAATTAGAGCCAACATTTTTCTTTAAAAAAGAAAAATGGTTGATTTAGTTTGTCTTTGATTCCCTAAGAATTTTGTTGAATGGTCTATAGTCTTTTTCCACAATCCAGGAAAATATTCCAGGTAAAATAGACTATACTTTAAAATAAGCTTCAATAATCATTTAGACAGCTCTAACAAATTCATTAAATAGGACCTCATAATATTTATATGAGCTGGGAACTAGACCTTGAATAGAATCTGTTTACTTGCTCATTATGAGTTGCAGTGTGTAAAGACTTATGGGTGTAGAAATCTTTAAAAGAATTAGAAGCTATTGGCGTCTATCATTTTTATTTGCAATAATTTTAACTGCTGTTGCTAACTTTTTCAACATATTGGGCTTTGTATCACCATACTGGATAGTTCCAATTGAGAACGTAAATCACGGGTTTGTGCGCCTGGGTCTATGGGAGGTTTGCTTCGACAAATTTCCATTCCCTGGTGATTACATATCTAAAGCTTATGACGGTTGTTGGTACGTATTCAGGCAGGAATTTAAGTACATTCGATTTTGGATAAATCCACGTAAGTCTTGTTGTAATTTTTATGCATCGATTCAGCGTGGTTCATTTTTGTACAAGTTACTTCCATCGTAAACATCACCTTCAGCCTTGGGTCCCTATTACTAGTTCTTCAAAATGCCGCAGGAATTGAGACAAAGTTCTGCCGGCTTTCAAACATTCCAATTATATTTCTTCAATCCGTTGTTGGTAAGACGTTGCTTATTTTTAAATAACCTTGATACCGCCTTTAGTTGCCTGTTTGACAGTCGTCACGATCTACATGGGGTTAATGTCCAAAGACCGAATGTGGTTACCCTTCTCTGACAACAACACCGTTGGTTGGGGTATAGGCTGTGCTGCAACCGCGGGAATCTTAACTGCCCTTAGCATCATTTGCCTCTTTGTCGATCAAATAGCTCACTACAGCGAGCAGATCTACCATAAACTCCTCGAAGACCGTGGAATCCTCGCAGTTCAATCCCTTCCACCCGAACTCACCTCAGGTATCGACAATTTCACCCATCAACCCTCCATACAACCAACTGGCGTACCATCAGAATCGAAACTGGGTGGCGTGCCTTCTCTCTTCATGACTGGTTCCCTCCCCTCCGTGGGGAGTGGAGGGGACAGAAATGCCGGCCCAGCAGCGCGTCTGGGATCGGCTCTCGGTAGTGCAAAGGGCGCTCTCCTCAATCGATATGGGGAGGCGCATACAAACATTCCGGGACTGGCTCATCGACCCCAGAAACCGGCCACTTCAGGGGCTTTGGCGTCAGCGAAACTGAGGGAGGACTTGAGGAAGCACAGACCTGCTGAACCGCCTGCACCTGCTGCTGGTGTCACTGGTGCTGCCGCGGGATCACAGTACAACGTGCAGCCGGGTGGGTCGGTGCACTCACTTAGTCTCCCTGTTGAGAAGCCGATCATTGTGCATGGCTCTGCCCAGGGCACCATCCTCAAGGACTCTGCTGTCTAATTGGCGAATTTAGCAGTCTTTTTATCCACAGATGAGATTTGATCTATTCAGAATTTCTCTCAATATTGACATCTCGCGTTAACTGCTTCTTGATTCCTTTTCCATACGCGTATATGAAATGTGATACTATGCTCATTTATTTAGAGTGTAATTTCAGTGAATTATACACTAAGCTTGTTTTACAATAGTAAGAGTAGAAGAGGGTTGATTTGTGACAGTGAATGGCAAATGGCTATCTTTTTAAATAAATTTACTTCAAGACTAGAAAAAAATCCAAACTATTTTTGGCTGATACTAGAACTTTGGAGGTTTTATTTACTTGTTCTTAGGATGTCTTTAATTAATCCTTACCAGGATGATGCAAGCATTGTCTATTTTTGAAAATTTTAGGGGGGAAAGTTTGCAACCCGGCATAAAGAATCAGTTTCATTCAGCTTTCACTGTCATTAAAATAGGAACTGTACATCTCTCTTTTGCCAAGTTTGACCGGTTTAAAAACTACTATATAGTAACATTCTCGAATTGCCATTTACGTAAGAGTCACCTGACTCGATTTAAAACTAAATTTTTAAGTTGTGGTCACAAAACTTACACAAATTTGGGTAAAATCTTTTTGCTACTGCAATCGCACGTATGGATTCGATTTAGCTTCAGTTCTATGTAACAAAGTATTTGTATGAAAAATCAAAAAAAATGTAAATAGAATGAATAACATAGTTTTAATAAAAAATACTTACTCTAAAGTATCATTGCCTATAAGCACCACGACTTTTAACTAACCAACTTATATGATTTTCCCGATGCACTAAACGTGTACTGTAGGATTTCGTTGCCCTCTTGATGTTGGTTTCGGGCGCATGTTTCTATTTCGAAGGTAAAGTTAATTTTACAGTTTATTTGGTAGATTAGTCATATATTTTCTTTTATGGACGTTCATGCCGATCTCAATCGCAAAAGTTGACAATCAAACCAGTGGTAGTAATTGTCGCACAAATCCAGCATGGACCCCTAAAAACCGATATGCTTTCATCCGGAGGTACTTTCTTTTTTGAAGATCCTATTTTCTTAGGTGGAGGGAGGCTTTGCATAATTTACATCTATCGGGTGCGAGTCAATGGCCTGCCGTTTTAAAACCTTGTGGGAAGCTATTGGTGAGGCTAATCGATGAGATGAAACAATCCATTTTTACACTTTAAATCCTAAATGACGGGATGGATGGCACCATTGTAGTTGCCTGAACCCGCTGAATTTAAGGCGGCTCCTCAAAGTGGGACTGAACCTCCTCTGGCCTCACCCCCACATCCCGCAGACCCTATGCTACCCCCAATGGATGAGTCTGTCGTAAACGAGCTTTCCCAACCCAACATGCCCACCTTCCAGGAGTTCCACGCAAAAGTCCTCGGTGAACGCCGTCTCGATCTTGCTGACGAAGCCTCCAGCGTCGTCATCGGCCAGCCTCTCAAGACCAAAAGCGTCTCAGACTCCAATCTCTCGCATCAGTCAAACTCCCTGGACAAGGAGATCTCATCACTTCCTCAAAGCCCCACAACAACAATCAACGCCTCTCTGCCCGCCTCCTCAACTCTCAATAACTCCAACGACCCTTCCAAAGCCTTCTCCATCTCCCCAGCCGACATCATACTCCCCACCAGTGTCTCTGAAAACGGTGGATCCAGCGCAAGTCGAAGCAAGGCGGGGCAGGAACTCAGGGTTATGCGAAATATCGCTGCTTCGGAATGTGGCGCCAAGTTGCTGCTGGCGAGTCCAGCTGCCAAACACGCTCACGCGATTCTGGTCAATAACAACGATGAGTACATGAACCAGCCATGTGCTTCTGAGAAGTGGTAAGGCCTCATTTTCATGCAATTTTCTGATTATCTCAGACTACAATTTATTTTGCATTTGCTATTCACTGTAAATTATGTATAGTTGTTACTAGGACGCGTTGTACTTCTACGAATATATGTTTTGAGTCATTACGCATCCGTTTTCTGGTGGCCTGCTGTCCTAGCGACAGAGCGTAATATTACTAACCGCATTACTTTAGATAGCATCTAGACCTCGTAATTCATATTAATACCCTCTTACTGATGCCAAGAATGTAACCTTTTTTTGACCCTCTGGGGTCCCAAGATCGCAACTACAAACGAGACAGACTAGAGGGGTTTGAGTAGTAAGAGCCAAACTTTGCCCTCTTGTTCATCCCCAAAAGCACTCATAACATCGCCTTTATGGCTCTTTAAAAGTGATTGAGTCGTACAGCTCTCTTAAGGATTATTTTGGAACTACTTGTGTGCATGCATATCTCGAGTGGAAGTTGGGTTAAAAGAGGCTAAAACTTGTATCGCAGTTCGAGTGGCCTTTACATTTTTAGGACTTCAGTTTTGTTTGTGTGTGTGCCTTGGCCCACAACGCCAGCATGGAATGGAGCGTTATTTTTTGAGCTCCTGTGGGCACTGGCCCAGATCGCCTGTGAAGAGGGGAAGAGGGGATTTTGTTGGAAATATTTGGACAGATACTGCTTGTTCTAAACTCCTTGGGAAAGTGTCAAACTAATCCATAAAAGTCCGATCACGAGACTCACATGGGAATGTGGGATAGAACACACGAGTGTCAGGTGGAGAGTTCAATCGTTCGGTAGTTTTTAGATTCCCAGCGTTTAGGTAAACTGCTACTGGATGACTCATAGCATTCTCCTGTTTTCTAGCACGATTTTCCTCCAAAAAGAGGCATCTGTTTTGGTGTTTTAATAGAAAATGTTTGGGTAATTCACTCAGATCACCACGTTTGACTTAAAAACGGGCTTCAAAACAGCCTTTTGTTGTTGTTTTTTTGAATGTACGTTTGCCTCTAAAAAGTTTGGTCGGTCCTCAAAATATACCCTGCTGCACTACTTGCCAAGTATGCGGGCATTTCCAACTTCTGGTGCTGTGTTCTCTTGTTTGTGCTGGAGATGAAGGACCTGGGGTTTCTCGGTGCGTGGGTTTTCTGTAGGGCTCTCTTCTCGATCAACCAAAGTTGGGGAAACGACATGCCTTGGCTAGTCATCATGGAGCTTCTCAACCCTCATCGACCATTACCCGTTGTGGGGTGACTCAGAAATGAAATGGTCATATGAACGTGTGGGTGCCATTAGAGAACAGTGACGCGACCTGAATTTGTGCACTCGGTGGGTTCATGTGGAATGTGTAGCGATGTTGTTTCCTTGGATTGCGTAACTAAAGGGTTGTTAAGTTTAAATATAATTGTATGTACTAGATTTGTGTAAACTGACTGTCTCTAGTGTTGGAACAGCATCCGACACACTTATCAAAAGAATAAAGATGGGTTTGAGGTTCTGCTTAAAGTGTTTAACCTTGACGTACGCTTGTAAAACATTCCAGTGCTCCTTTATAGATCTCACAGAAGAGAGCTTGACTTATTTTAGGTGGTACGGCGGGGTTCTATCCATTCCAAAGTGATGCGCAAATGCCCGGCCATCAGTGGCTGTTGTGTTTGTCTCCTTGTGCACGCAAAAATTTTTAAAAATCCCAACAATTCAATAGACAAGGAAATCATCTAATTGTTGTCAGAGTATTACTCGAGATATCTGCCGCTTTTAGCTGTGTCTATCACAGCCTGGTGACTCTCCGACGTTTGAATGAGCAGTAGTGAAGGTCTTCATTGAGTGTATGTAAGCTTTATTCTCTTCCTGTGGGTTTCAGAATCCTGTCTTCTCGTTGTCATCGCCTTTGTGGGCGAAGACCTGAAGGGTGGTATGAGCGAACGTCTTTAAAACATCTGGAAAATGATAATCAAGTAATATCGTTCTGTAAAATTCGTTTCGAAAACCCAGGTTTCGAAGAAGGCAGCAGCGTGGACCCTATTGACGTGATCACGAACATTTCAGACGTCGCGACCTGTCTAGCCAAATCAGTATCTACTACTGTCCAAAGGTTCCCGACGGGACATCGATTTTTGTGTCTAGCTATCTAGACTCCTCTTCTCTACTATGATTGTATTTTTCGGAAATCTGGGCCTATAATCCGATTTCTCGAAAGTGTTTGATGGAATGCCGCCCTCTCCAATGATGCCAAACTGGTGGCAATTGTTTCCGATAATGTGGTTAGTCAGCACCTTGTCAGCTGTTATTTATGCAACGCGTAGTTTACCGCCCTGGCGAGTCTAAGAAAGAAAGAAAGAAAGAAGGGGGGGCTTTGTTTACTACGCTGGAAGACAAAGCGTTGAATGGTCAAATGCGTCCTTAGCTGATCTGAGCAATGATTGTGACAGAGAGAATGTAGGTCGTTGGGAATTCTTACGGCTTCACGAATTTCTAGTAAAGGCCTTGGTGAAAAGTAATGTCAGGCGTGCATTTATCTCGTTTTTACAGTTTTGACCAAGTAAACTAATGGAATTAGTAGCAAAGGCACGACTAAATGCTTACTTTCAACCGAGAAGTTGCCAACACGATGGAAAAAAAGGTGGCACCCTCAGTTTTGCCAATTCTAGTAGGTCGGCAATGTATTACGCCTTCTCGTTCATTGCCATATCGGAGATTTAATTCATACTTGACAGTACAAAGTGTATTCCTGATGAAATTACCGTTATAACATGGGTCCCCACCTAAGGGTGCTTCTTTTTTTCTCAATGTGGAGGAGGAGGAGGAGAAGGAAGGTGTTCATTAATTTTTGAGTGCATCGCGCTGTTGCTAGTGGTGTACTTTCGAAAAAAGACCTCACCGGTGCCTTACTAGTAATCCGAAAAACTGGCCTTTCTGTTCCTCCTTCAGAGGCCCTGAGCCTGTGCGGAGTGTGGGGTTCTCAAAATCAGCTGATAGATAAGGCATAATTCATCGATTGTTTGTTTGGGCGGGGTTTTATGAGTAAGTTTTATGACTAGCTACGAGTGTGTGTGTGTGTGTGTGGAATTGTCACAAGCTCCTCAATCACAATGGGTTTCGTGGGGTTGTGGTTAGTTCCAATGGATTATTTGCTGGCTGTTCCGGAGACATTTGGCGGTCTCATCAGACAGAAAGTGATTGGTAACTCCATAATTTCTGTCAGAATTCCATCCCTTTTCGATTCTAATGTCTAATGGAGCTGAACGTTATTACTAAGTTTAGATGCATTTATCAAATTTTGTTTTACAAGGCAATGACATTGAAACGTGCTTGACTAAAACCCTGCCAACGTGAAAGTACCCAGGAATCATCTGTTTGATGGGTTCAAGAAGGGTAACTCAGCAGCCGACTAAGCGGCTAGAAAAATTCACCCACTTTATGCGGAGGACTGTGTGAATGATAGGTGGTTTGCGAAATTCTTCAGAAGTGGGGATTTCACCCTCCACGAAGGTGCAGTTCGAACCGAACGATGTCCAGTTGAGTTTGATGGTAGGCTGCTTCTTGAAGCAGCTCTCAAAGAGTCTTATCTTGCTCTATAAGTTGAGTTGGAATTGGCAATTAGGCTTAATTCAAACCATACAGCAGCTGTTCATCGTTAAAACTATCTTCCAAGACTTGGAAAATGGGTGCCTTATGTATTTTCTGAAGACAATCTCAAATCTCGAGTTGACGACGCCTGCTCTTCTCTCCTCCATTCTGGCGAAAGATGCTACTTTTATCGAAATGTTAAGCCACAGCCTCACGCAGAAACTGTTCTTCTGGCGGGATCGCCAAGGCGTGATGCACCGATTAATGTTCACAACGCTGCTACTGTCTCCAATTAGGGCGGCGTTGGCATCAAAAACCCCTCAACCCCCCCCCCCCTCCATTTTTCCTTAGATTTTGGGGAGAGGAAACCTGCTGTGCGAATGTCCGTTGTTGCGTTGCTTGCTTTTTGCAGTTACAGCCTCGTGGTCTCCATTACTCTTCACTACTTCACGCTCACTTAAAAAGCGTTTCGTGAAGTATTTTCCATTAGCCGAGGTGTCTGAGGTGTCACTGATTATCAATTTTTATTGGAACCATGTCTTTGAAAATATCACCTGTGTTTTTTTCCCCGAATTTGACTCGTGCATGTGCCTTCTTTTGAAGTGACTCTGTTAGTACCCTCTCTCGAGATGCTGCTAAGACGCAGTTGGGGCGGCGGCGGTTTTGGGGTGTGGTTGTTCGGTGTGGATCCATTTCTCTACTGGTTGTTGTCTCGCATTCCAATGAGGGAAAAAATTAAATGAATGGGCCAAACTTTTGTGTGGCAACAATAAAACATTTTTAGGTAGACTTATTCGGAACACACTGTGTATATTGCTTTTTTGTAAGTATCCATCACGTCATCTCATAAGTTCTGTCCGTATATTGCCTTTTTTGGATTCAGCGATATTTAAGGAGATTTTTCATAATGTCTAACGGAACTGGATATTGTCTTTTTATTTAAACTGGTCAAATTGTATTCTGCAGAACAGTAAAATTGAAATTTGTTTAATTAAAACCCAGCAAACATGGGAGTAATCATGAATCACAGGAGATGCTATGATGTTTTGACTTCGAGAAGTGGGGCTTTCACCCTCCATGGAGGTGAAGATTGAACCGGACGACGTCCGGTTGATTTGGATTTGGCAATTAGGCTTAGTTCAACTCATACAACTGCCCATCGTCATCCACAATAACTTAGAAAAGGTCTTAAACTTGGAAAATGGGTGCCTCATCCATTGTCTGAGGACAATTTCATCAGTCTTAATGGATAGATAGTGGGGGAAAGTAAGTTGATGACTGGATTTTTTATTCAATGTAACATTTATTAAGAATTTGGATGACCTGATAATTTGACCATATTTTTGCTTAAATAAAAATGACCAAACACTACTACTAATAGGCCAGATCACCCCAAGGCAGAATGGCTGATTTCCTTTTCAGTGTTTTTTTTTCGGCTACACACTTTCCGGGGGGTATGAATGTGCCTTGACTTTGTTCTTTGTTTCCCAACCACCTAGGTTCATCATCGAGACCTGTGAACCGGTGCAATTGGGAACCATCCAAATCGCCAACTACGAACTCTTCTCCTCACGGTCGAAGACCTTTCGCGTTTTCGTCAGTGACCGGTGAGTCTTCCACGGTCTTTTGAGAGGGCCCTTCACTTTCCTTCTTGTGGGAGAAGGATCCCCTTGGAAAAAACGAAAAGTTAGTCGTTTCACGGACGCTGTCTGGGGCAAGGAACAACGTGATGGAATGCAGAAGTCGCTTTTTCTTGCAAAAGAAATGAACTTTTAGAGCGTCTCACGTAAAAAAAAAAAGATGGAGACGCGTGGATGCACCTGATGCATCCCATGCTGCTGCTGCTGCTGCGATGTGGAATTGAAATTGTCACAATTCTGCCGAAAGACTGCCAGGCTTTCAACTAGTTCAGGGGTATTTTAAGTGAAATGCACTCCAGAAAACGCAATTAAATCGCTTGTTGGTTTCGAAGTAGAACGGGAAATCGCCTTGAAATACCCCCCCCCCCCCACCTTTGTCACGAAACAGCAAAGTGGTGGAAGGCAAAAAATTGCGGATTTTTCTACCAAAGATTTTATGGGATTTCGGCAATCTTGAATTGTTGGGATTAGTTTACAGGAGGTACTTCTATTAACCAAGGGAAATATACCCTTAAATGGACCCTATTCGGACGCACTACAGTTGCATTGTGGTTCGCAATCCGTGCCTCAGGGCCCGGGTTCGGAATGTTGTGTTGTTTGAGGCGTTTTGGGAGCCTGAAGAGCGCCAGAATAGCGTCAACTGCTTTCCTGCTCTACAGGTACCCGGCCAAGCAGTGGGAGCAGATCGGCACCTTCCAGGCTCAGGATGTCAAGGGCCTCCAGACCTTCACGGTTCCTGGAAGCTTCACTGCCAACGGGAGACTCATCAAATACGTCAAGGTGCGTCATCACGTTGTGAAACAAAGTTGAGACTCACAACCATTGCTCATGCTTCTTTCTTCTCTCATTGTTCCACTTCAATGGGCGAAATGGAGTTGAAACAATACGAAATGTCAAGTTAATTTGTTATTTTTGGACAAAGATGAGAGGTGGGTTTCGAAATCCTACTCAGTCATCAAGGCGATAGGTTGGTTTGTAAACCTAGAATATTGAATGTTTATTTTACTACTGTGTAAGGTGCACATTTAAGAAATACGCGATGACTAAGTAGTAACTGGATTTTTCGTGGGTATTCGTGGCGAATTTGACAGTCGCTTCAAGACAACTAAAGATGTGTTTGGTAACAGCAACATTTAAGAGTTAGAAGTTCAATTGACAAGGGAATCGCAATCACCAGCATGTGTTATGGCCAACCCGGAATAAGGCTAGAGCAAGCTGATTTTACACATTCGTTGTGGGGTGTCGTCGACTAACTGGGAGGTGGCTTTGTAGTAGTAATAGCCGCGCATCCATCGTCGGGTTAAGATGATCTGCTGAGTTCGGCGGAGGCGGACTGGCGTAGCCATCAGAAATGGCCGACAACGTTTCTGTGAAGGTAGTCTTCATTGATTGGTGCAAGCCTCGATTCACGCTGCGACAAAGCCCGATTTCTGATGCAGTCAGTGTCCTCAAACTCTACTTTTCGGAAATTTTTGAGGAAGAAATCGTCTTCTGTTGTGTTCCTACCTTCTTCTGGCCACCATAGCTACCTCGTGGTCTCCATAACCATTCTCCAGTTGATGCCAATGTCAACAAGAAAATATTGAGCAGTAGTGTACACAGTCTTAGTGCAAATCATCGTGGTGCTAGGAGTTAGTCTCTTCCAGGATTAATCAGATGGGGAGTTCCAGTCATCGCATATAGCCAAGAAGGGTCTTGCCGTTTAAAGGAGGAAGCGTAGTATGCATAAACACCCCTCTGCTCTCCACTAGTTCGAGATGCTGAACCACTACGGAAACGAGCACTTTTGCCCCATCACCATGGTGCGTCTGTTCGGGGTGAGTTCGGACGAGCTGGACGAACCGGAGCCATCGCCCCACGCCGCTGCTCCACCGCCGCCTCCCACAGCGGCGCAGTCGTCGACGACGACGGTGACGACGATGACAAACGGCGCTGGAGAGGCTTCGATGACGTTGCAAGAGGGAAAAGGTTCGTCATGGTTGCTCGCTTATCGGAGGCTGTTTTGCCTGTATAGCCTCCGAGTTTGTATGGAGCGTTACTTATTGATTTAGATGGAGTTTAGTACAAAAACAACCCTCGTGACACGCATATCAGGGCCACCGGGAGAAAGCCAATTCCTTTGAAAGCAAATGGGAAATCGTAGGACTCGCATTTCATTGCCTCCTTGTGCCCTTTAAAAGCAGGTCTGTTATCCAACTAATAATCGTCGTGGAGAGTAACTGGGGCGTGATGAAAGGGGAACTTACTTCTCGCTTTCCGGCGGGATCGCCAAGCAATAATCCACTTTGAATGGTTGTCACCTAAGGCAGCTGCAACAATCAATTCTCAAATCCACTGTCAGCAATCGGGGCGGAGGTTGAAGCAAACTCTAAGGGGGAAAACAAAGACCTGCTCTAGTGAATTGAAAGGGTTGATATTTCATCAGCAAGAATCATGTTTCATTATTCTACCTTTCCTCCTCCTCCTTCCTTCTTTCTTAGCTTATAAAAGCGATTTAGAAGAAACAGCTTTTGCAGCTCAGCAAGTGGTTGAAACTGGCATTTGTGAGTTCTTCGAATGCCACATTAATGAGGGTATCATTAACCCTCTCAATAGATGGATTTAATTAAATCATTGATCATGTAGCATTTAGTCACTTTTATATTTCTAAAATTCAGACAGAACCTATGAGATGGTCTGACATTTTCTCCCCGTTGATGGTATTGCTTCCTCAGCAGTGATCTTGTCCATTCGTTAGGGAATATCCACTTCACGATGGCACACACCTTCTCACGATTGGCGGGCCCAACTTTATAATAGAATGGGTGTACAGTCGCTTCTTTGACCTAGCTACCACAAATGGAGACACTGGGATCTGCCGCTTAGGGCTGCTAAAAACCGAACTGAATTTCCATGCTTTATTATTTCAAACCCGGGAAATTTGAGATTGGAAGTTAAGCCACTCTCTGGAGCACAGTGAGTGATACTTAGATTGGTGTGTTTCTAATTGTGGGTGCGCTTTAGGTTTCCATGATGGAAGAGGGCTGTTTGTTATATTTATATAGTCGATACTGTGAGTAGATTAGCTGGTTTGCTATGGCCTTGCCAACATCACGACAGTCCTGGACCTCTTGGAAAAAGTCTCCCCCCTCCCGAATTCCCCTTTGCAATTGCACCATTGGGACGCAAAATAATTAAATTCCAATAGTGAACCAATCAAGATTTGGTAAGAGACAAACCAGAAATGGGGAACTCAGTGTCTGACTTCTCTGTTGATCAGCCACGGGTTTGTGCTGTATCGAGAATTGGTTTCATAACTCTCAATTGTGTGGATTTTTCGTAAATAACCCTTCGGCTACTTCTTGGGTGTTTTTAACAATTGTCCTTTTACATCATGAGTGTCCGAGTAGTACTGTTAGGGGCTGGGTGAGGTACTAATAAGTACATCATATGCCGTAGGAAACAGTGTCCCTACTAAGCGGACTGGGAACCTAAATTAAGCTTAATTGAAAGTTATTTCCTGATGTAATGGTCCTCGTTGGTGTGACGGATTTTTGGTTCATTGGCAGTGTGTCTTCGCGTAAATCTATCATGCTCTTGGGACTTACAATATTTGCCCATTTTGAATAACATTACTTGTCGACAAATTTACTTAGATGGTCACCACTCATCAATTTTTTAATATCAAAATCCAAGTCAAGACTTCGAGCCATGCATCTTCATCAATTCTGGCAGCACGTAGCTGTCTCTGTGTCTGATTATTTTTTCTGTCACTTGAGTCAATGGGGGTAGAGGAGCCTGGACACAACTGTGCAATGTGTTGCTCGAACGGCAGCGCAGAGCTGTCTTGTCAGTGCGGATGCTAATCAGGTAGGGCAGTGATTTATGGGTGCTTCTTGGAATAGGATGAGGCTACAGCCGAGTTATTGTTCTTAGGTGCGCATGTTCTAGCTTGTCTGTAAGCTAATTGCGTTAGCCCGCCAGTGACACCATTTCGGGACACAAGCGGGCTCATCAAAGCCTCATTGGGGGCTTTTGTTAACACCGAGTGGAGTTAATTTGGGTTAGAGGCGTGAATTGGGTGGTGGTATCTCATCCTGTGCTTTTTATTGAGATGCAAAGACTTAGCGTTTAAAAAGCCATCCATTATAGTGGGTTTATTGTAGAGTTTGGGTAGTGTGGGGTTTTATGAGCTCAGGTTACTATTTTTTCGCATTTTATCGGGAAAAGAAAGTGATTGGTCACTACAAAACATGATATAAAGAACTTGCAAAGAGCCTTACTCTAAGTAACCGCCTCCGCTATGGGCAGCGTCTATAGAAGGAGGCTGGAGCAAGGTGATTTGACCCCTTCCCTGGGTGAATTGTCTCCTCAAAAGTTGCTTCAATTTGACCGTCTTAATACTGGCTGTCTTTCTCGACCACAGTGCCCATCCAAACGAAGTAGTCACCCAAAAGATAAGATAAGATAACCTGGATATTTCGGCGTAGGCCAAACGTAGGAATGATAGTGAAGATGTCGTAAAAATCCACTGTTAACCTTCCTTGATGCCTCCCTGAGTTGTGGCCGAATCTTAGTGCTGCCCCACGGCTACCCTCGTTATCGCAAACCATAATCTTCGGCTGCTGTTGGGTTTCCTTGCTTTCCTAAACTCAGATAAAAAAACACATTAGTGCCTCAAATACCCATTAGATTTAGGTCAATTTAAAGTTGGTAAAATTTGTGGGATAACCTGATATTTTCGTGTCTTTAACATTTCAGGAAAAGAACAACTGAACACTGGGATGGAGAAAATTACACTATAACTGCTCAATGAGCCTTACCCAAAGTAACTGCCGCAGCCATTAGTGGTGTTTATTACAGCCTCAATTTGTCGCCTCCCCAAATGAGGCTGGAGCTAGGTGCTGTTTCAATTCTGCTGTTGGTTAACCCGGAGTATTCGGTAGTACTGGCGATTAGTGTCTTTCTCAGTGACAGCGCCCAGCCATACGCGTGATGGTTCATCGGAATTCCACGGAGGCCAAGCATTCGTCAAGGCGTCGTCGTAAAAACTTTCTGACAATCGATTTTGCCCATTATTGACTAGCCTGGGCTTAACCACGGTGGTCATTAGCAATTCCACGTAGGAGGCATCCTAATTAAACCTAGGCCTCTCTGTGCGAAGTTTCTTTTCTGCAGGGGAAGAAATCTGCTGCTGTGCAAGCTCTTGTATTTCCAGCTTTTTCTAACCATCATAGCCGCCGCGGGATTGTTGCATTTAACAGTGTTCAGGGAGGGGGGAATCGAGTAGCTTCTATAGTCTCTTCCCTATTTTTTTCTGGCCGATGTAATTAATCATCATTAATTTGTAAAGTTTTTACCTAACACCTTCAAGGAAAACGTCCAGGAGCTCGTTCCACCCGAGTACTAATACCGCATGTCGATGTTACAACTGCGTGTATACAAGCGCGTAGTGGACGAGTCCATTTCATGCTCACATCAGGCACAAAATAATGCAGCGAGAATTCTACATATTTCGCATTTGGTCATGATCTTTACTGCCCACTAAGAAGGTCTCTCAAATGCGAGGTGGTTGAAGTTGGTGAATTGAAAGGAATCCAGGTTGCTTAGGCCAAACAGACAGTGACCTTATTCCGTTGTACGAGTCTAAGGTGAGTCATTTAACACATTTTCAGGTGAAACTAACGTGGAAGATGCCTCAGCCACGGGGAAGGATTCCAGCTTTGAGAAGGACTCCGTGGAGAAGAGAACAACGAAGTCGTCGAAGAAGGGGAAAAGGACGAAACTGAAGAAGCAGCAACACCAGAAGAAGGCCTCCAAAAGCCTCCTCGATCCGCCCGTCAACGGCAGTTCTGCTGTGGCTGAAAGTGAGTTTTGTTTGTGGGATTGAATTCTGCACGTACGTTGAGTAGTTTCTCAAGTCTTGGCTCCATCTCCCTCCTTAGGTGCCTCTGATGACTGCCGGGATGAGGACTCACCCCCTCTCTCCTCGACTGACAGCATCTGGCAGCATGCTACTCGTGAGTCTTCAAGCCCCCCCCCCCTTCAGTATTACTTATCACTCATTTTAAGTAGACTCATCTCCTGTAGGTTTCATAATGCGTGTGCTTCAGGGAGCCATCTCCAGCCGTGGTTCGGACCTCCACCTCCTACGTGTGTCCACTACTACTACTGCTACTGCTTAAATCTCATTTAAACGACCTGAAATTACTACTTCCTTTGTGTGCGTTGATTGCAGCCTCCACCACAGCCCCGGCTGCCTCAGTGTGCCGACACAACAGCACCAACAACAACCGCCACATCAATCAGATCATCTCTCTCCTCTCCACCGCCGCCGTCACCACCACTAGGGCGTCTTTGTCTGGCCGTGGGGCTGATCCGCTGTCCCTGGGCCTCTGGCACCTGGGGCGGTGTCTGCAGGGCGACCTACCTAGCGCCTGGGAGGACTGTTCCACCGCAGAGCACTTGCTCAACATCACCGACAGGTCGCCGAGGCATGCGTCGAAGCCGCAGCTGCTGCGACTGGCGGACACTTATCGCAAATTGACGTTGGATGCGGCGAGATCGAAGGCTGCGAGGAGACGGTCTGTGGAGGCACTGAAGAGCCCTTCGACGGTGAAGAGGGAGAAGGCCGAGGAGAAGGAGCTGGAGACCTTCGAAGCGGAAGAGGTAGGAAGTGGAACGTTTTTGTGAAGCTGTGTTTAAGCAGCAACAGTATCTGCTGATGCGGTTCTCATTAGACATCTGAGCAGTATTATTTTTTGACGTTCCGGTTGTTAAAAGTTGGTGCCGCGGCGTCTGAAGCACACACGACAAATTGGGACGTTTTTGGGAAATTTGGTAGTGTCATCTTAGAAAAGATGAGGCGGTTGAAAGCTATGCGATTTAGTTGGTTTAAAAGAAACTAAATTGACATGGAAATTACACAATTCAACATAGCGCCCCTCCCATCGGGAACGCCCTGTAGATGTAGGCGGGGGGGGGGGGCAAACGTGTGCCGTTGGTCCACTGGTTGGCACCCGTAAGTCCTATGGTTGCTCACTTTTTCCCCAAGACAATGCCCATTTAGAGTAAGAGGTGCGTTCGTGAACTAAATCACCCCTGGGACGTTAACTGCTTTCTAGTGAAGTTGCAGTTTTATTCTACTTTTTTGTCCCTTTCAGTGTGGAACAAGTGTCCCTCTTTCTACCTACTGACGGGATTTAATTTATGAAGTTTCTGCAGAAATAGTTTGTCCTACCACTAGGCCACGTTCAAGCACTGAAAACACAATTTCAGTACGAGCGTTTTCCCTCCGTAGAAACTTTTCATGGTTGTCGGTCTGTGGCAGCGTTTGCAAAAAAAAGGAAAGCTCTTTTCGTAGAGTTAACGGTTTGGCCATTTTGTCTCCTGGCTCCTTCAGTTTGTTCATAAGAACTGCTAGGAGTTCTTCCTCTACTCTCTATTATGATTAGACCAAAATCTGACTTATAAAAACGGACTAGCAGAAGAATGATTTGCAAAACATCTAAAATGAGGTCGCCGTGATTATGCGTCAAAAAGAGCGTCATCACACCATCACGGCGGGGTAAATTTGGTAGAAAGGGCGCGTCGCCGACTCGATAAGTATTGTTTACCTATCGTAAACACTAGCCGGATTCCGTATTTACTGCGTGTTTGGCGTTCACGGCGATATTGGGTTGATTTTTTGTATGCCCCAATTCGCCCTCAGGCCAATCATCGCGGTTTCCAGCCGCCGATCGACTCCTCATCGATCCCAACCCCTGATCCAGCCCTGCAACCTCCTCCACCAGTACCCAACGGCTCACCGGCAACGGGGAACACCGGAGGCAATGAGATAACTGCGGAGACAGCAGATCTTGGCACTGACGCCTCCGCTTCATCGCAGGAGGGGGCCACGACTGATGCTCCACCATCGACATCCACCACCACTACCATTGGTGGTGGTGGTGGTGGTGGTGGTGGTGGTGCAAGTTCTCCCGTCGTGGAGGAAATTGCGGCTCCTTCGGAATCCGAGGCCAAATCGTCAAACTTTGCCGAGGCGGAGAGGGAGGTCGTGCTTCCAGCCGCCATGGGTGGTTCCTGGAAGGAGACTATGTACATGCGCCTTAATAACAAGGTCCTCCAACTCCAATCCGATGTCTCCGTCAGCATGAGGTGCAGTTCTGCTCAAAATCTTGCCCTCCACATCTTTTTTTCGAACGTATTACTTTAATTTGAAGTGTTTTATCGTTGGGGTACACAATTAGTCGGGTTAGTCGTGGGGTATATACTACTTAAATCAGGTCAAATTCATAAGTAGAGTATGGGGGGTTGCCTAAAATTCTACATGGCCCAGTAACTGGCTCCTTCGTCAGCGTGAAGTACTATTCTGTTGCTTATTTTCCTCAAAATCTAGTCCTTTAGGAATAGCACCTAAATTCTGGAATATTTTTGCCAGTAGTTTATGTAGATGAACTTAAATCCTCTCGTTTTCCTTTTCTCCGCCATATCTTGCATTCTATCGTTTTTGTTGACCTGTTACTTGAATTCAGAGTAGTTTTCAGAAACAGGAAATCCGAGTATCGGTGAATATATTGCTTAAATGCAGCTGAATCTGTTGGTAGACCAGGAATGCGTACTGGTTATTCTGAGGTTTTGGCAATCTACTGGGATCGTTTATAAGTTGTACTAACTGAGGCCAATTTCTACTCCTAGGTATCTAGAGGAGTTGAGTCAGAGCTACAAGAGGCAGACCGAGCGCCTCTCCATATCCTTCAATATCACCACCGCGTGGCTGAAGGCCACCGCCAAAGGCGCTGAGGAGAGGGACTTGCTCCAACAGGAGCGAATTGACGCCCTGGAGACCCAGCTCACCAAACTCATCCACATCCTGGCCGAGCAGGGCCTGATTGCAGTGGGTAACGCCGCCGAATCTGGTGGGTAGAAACACACTTTTGGTGATGTGCTACTGAAATCATGCTCATAAGTAGTATGTTGTCTTTCAGGATCTTTCGGGCTAAATCAGGCAGCATCACCGGTTCCGGCCTTCCAGCGACCGTTTCCGACAGCTCTCCCGTCTCCGATGGGCTCCGTAAACCTCCAGTCACTCCTCTGGTCTGTCTTCTTCAAGTCACCAGCTGCCACGGGCTCCTCCACCTTCGCGGATTCGAACATCTCCAAGTTGATGGCTCAATCGCGGTCGAAAAGCCCAACACCGCCGATTGTTGAGAGAAAGCCGAAAAAGACGGAAGAACCTTCGGCAAGTGGGCCGCAGAAACGGGAGGACGTCTTGTCGAGACGCATGTCGCCTCAGGCGAACCTGCTCTTCGGTGCGAAGAAGGAGAGGGAGGGTGAGGAGGAGGAAAAGAAGGCGATGTGGAAGTTCCTGCTCGTGGTCGCCGCAAGACATCTCAGAAACTGTGTCCTCTCTGAGGTGGGTCTAGAGGCATTTGCAGCACTCCTGGGCACTGGGTGATATCTAATTGAGTATATTTACATTTCAGACTTTCCGGCTGTGGATGCTGCACCTGGTTTTTGCAGTATGTTCTCAGGTTATCGTCTACGTGATATTTCTGCGTGCGCTTCTTCGAAGGTGCTCCAATTCAATCTCTTCGCCAGTGTCGAACGTGCACCCGATTTCGAGCTGTGATATTTGCTCCAATACGGCGACCTTTGCTACTTCTCCTCCTACTCTCGTTGTGGTAGGTGCTACTTAAGTGGAGGCATTTTAGTAGCATTCGGGGTGGTGCCATCGCGTCCTTTTTTTGCCTTCAGAAGAGCCCCAATTGCACAGAGCACGTTGACCATGATCCTGTGAAAAGTTCGAATTCAACCCCGCCGTTCAAGAAGGGCTCGAGTGAGGAGGAGGAGGAGGAGGAGGCCAAGGTTCAGACAATCAGAGGGTTCAGTCAGGAACGGCCTTGGGAAGACCCAGTCGAAAAGGTCCTCGTAATCCACCCCAACGGTAAGTTGTTACTTAGACGGGCTATCAGTAGTAGGCATGCTTCACCCGCTATGCTAGTCAACTGCTCTGTTGATTCGTCACCAGCCTCATTAGTTTCCAGTCTACACTGAAATTCAGTAGTATTAGTTTGAATGCTTTTATTCTGCTTAAAGGAGCTTTGAAAGATGAATCAGAAGTCGCTTACCAAGGTGGAAAACCATCGACTTTTCCTGTGAGTTTTGAGGCATTATCGAGCAACTTATGCAGAAGCTTATTTAAGCAGCGTGTGAATGTGCTGCATGCGCTGAGTTAGTAATTTACATGGTTTATTTGTGTGAGATAACACACTTCAAATACAAGCCTTTACCCATTTATATACGTATTTTGATGTTAAGAGATAGACCTAAGGATGGTGGATGTGCTCCTTTTCCCACTGTTCCTTAGTTTATGGCTTAAATGTTCTTGAGTTTTAGTGACTGAAACACTCACTATTTTGTTTACCCATCGATAAACCAGAGCAGTATCACTAATGCCCCTGTTTCAAAATTTTCGATGGAATCCAGGCGAAGGTGGAAGCGAACGTTGCCGAGCAGGAGATGGCGACGGCGAAGAGGGGCCGCCGATTGCGCAAGAAGCGACGGCAGCTCCAGAAGCAACAGAACGATCCATAAAGCGGGATCAAGCGATCCCCATTTTCGCATAGTCCTTGACAATTGTGTGTTTGACTCCCCATACCGGGCTACCCTCTCTCATTTGGTTTGAAGAGGTCGAGTAAATTATTTTTACATCTGTCAAGTAAATCGGCCTTTGGGTTTTTCTGCTGTTTTAAGGGGTCGCTGGTGCGAAATATTTATCAATTTTTATTTGGTTTCGCGGTATGGGCTATTTCGGCATTATGTGTATGAAATTGCTCGGATTAATTATTCGCAAGGTGGGTGTCGTCTGCGCGATTTCGTGCGGCTTCAAGTTTGACGAAGCCAGTTATGTCGATAAGTAAATGCCGTCCACTCTGCTGGTGTAACGGGAGAGGCAAATAAGTGATGTGCGCTCATAAGATGGTCATTGCATGGAGCCGTTTAATCCTAATCTTGCTGATGTATTACCTCTGATCAAACGAAGACAACAAAATTTGCAAGAGGTGTAATATCCCTACATCGCCTAATATCAATTTGGATAATCATGTAAAACAAACTTGGACTGACAGAAAAATGGTTGTCATTTTTCCAACATGGGATATTTTGACATCCTTTTACCAAAACATAAAAATTCGATTCAACGAATCATTCTTATACTTGAGTAACATGCCAATTTTTTCTTTATAATCGAATAATTAATATTTTCCTTTTGTATCAGAATGAATATTTATTAAAATTCGGCTATAACAAGGTAAATGCCACAAACGACAGACCCACAAGGAGTGATATAATACTGAAAAGCAGTCGCTAAAGCGTGTCTTTACATATCAAGGTCGTTAGTGTGTGCCGTATCAGTCGAAAGCTCTAGGAATGTCCGAAGGAGAATCAGTTGATGTTGCTACTCTACCTCTGCCACAGATTCAGGAAATCGCAAAGCAATATGAGCAAAAGATTGAGTACATAAATACATCACTTCAGCAGCTTCGCATGCTACAGGGTCATTTTGCATCCTCCAGAAATTGCTTAAAGCAATTCAACAACGAAAACAAGGATAAACAAACGCTTATCCCTCTTACATCGACTCTCTGCGTCCCTGGCAAACTTTCCGACCCATCCCGCGTTATTGTGGATGTTGGTACTGGGTACTTCGTTGAAATGGTTAGTCTTGCCTTATTAGGATATGTACTTGTTATAGAATGCTGAAGATGCCAAGAAACACTTTACGAGACGAATCGAGTTTATCGACAAACAAATCGAAAAGATCGCTCCTGTTTTGGCCCAGAAAACACAGGAACACAGAGCAATTGTTGGTGTTCTGGAGTCGAAAGCTAAAGCAATCTTGAAAGCTCAACAAGCTAAGTAGAGACTGAAGCCCTTGATCTTGTCAATAAAACATGTTATTTAATTCTTTTTTGTTATTTGCTCTCTTATGTTTGAACTAAATCTTAAAGCATATTTTGTGGTTGATATTTATTTATTAATTTATTTATTTCAACAATTTTGGTTGATTGTCCGTGGCGCCTAAAATCGTGATTTCGGTTAATTGGTTTGCTAATTCCATGTTTGTATTTTGAAGTTAATTTAAATCAACTTTGTTAATTCTACTCTAGTCTTTGTAGTAACGGACTGTTTAATTGTGAGGCTGTTTTTGGGCTATATTTTTACTAAGTGCTTTTGCTCTACTCTCGAATTCGGTCCTCTATGTATTTTGATTATATTTAGTCATTATCACTTGTGTTTTCATGAGGTTCCCCTATGACTTAAACGAACTGCTTTTAGGAGGTTAATGAGGAAGTAGGAGTACCTGCTACGGTATTCATTCACCCAAGGGAAAAAAATCAGGGGTGAAATGGCAGCACTCTAGAGCCCGGTAGTAGCCAATAGGGAGATTTGGGATGTACACCGTGGAAGGCTCTTAATAGCATTTATAAATCTCGAAGCAGGTTTCGGTTTTGTGGTTTTTCGAAGAAGGCCCAAAAAATGTAGTTTCTTGGTCTTTGTAGGCTAGAAACCTGACCATGGGGGAAGTACCGTTTTCACAAATGAGAATTCTGCTGGGGCGACTGCATTCTCCCATATCGTGCAAAAGTCCAACACACCTGTTGCATCTGGGTACGCACAGGGTGTTTGAGGGAAATGTAATCTATGCTTACAAAATAGTATATTGAAAATGATTTCAGTGGACTTAGAATTGAGACTATCCAGTGCTGTCAGAGTCCTCTAACACTTGCCTTTATATTTTCTGGCGATGACAACCTACCGATGATTCCTCTTGGCACTCGTGCCGTGTTAAAAGAAGATTCCACACTTCCAGTCCGGCTCTGCGATCCATCCCTAGTCGATTCCCATTAAGCTGAGTTGCAGTAATGGTACTGGCCGCTGCTTATCACCCAACATGCTCAATTAGAAGAAACTGCTTTTCCATGGGTTCGAACTCACCACCAAATGCCAAATTCGAACCGCATCGCAACCGAATAGACGGCCACCGGACTCCTCAACTGTCCCCTGCCTCCTCGGGACTTCCTCAGTCCGATCTCTCTTCCGGAAGCAGCACTCCTGAAACCGATTAGACGTCTTTTAACACGGTCACTTGCTATTTTTGTACAGCCTTCGGTCTTGGTTGGGGGGAGGGGTTTTTTTAATTTCTTTTTACTCACTGTCGGCCAATCAGCAAGCAGATCGGTTATGCTGGCTGAACAGAGCTGTCCTCGAACGCCTCTGAGTTCATCTCTTACGGGATACGTAGATATTGGGGGAGGGCAGAATTTTCTGTCGACATCGGCGGATTCAAACACGATGCCCTACACGCAATAGTTGGGTTGGGTCAAATGTACCTGTGCCCTATCTCTATCCGCCTTGTGTATCCAATGGGTAATCTTGTGATATGGAGATTATTGGTACACATATTATGATATCGACGAAAGTGTGCATTTCGGATAATTATGGAGATTTAAACAGCTGTTCACTTTATTAATTTATTTATTTGCACTGGCCAGCATAGCTAGGCTTTAAATTCACTCAAGAATTTGGTATTTTGTTATTCAAATGCACACTAACCCGCTTTTTGAATCTAAACAAATCCTGTTTCGCATCATTCCATGCATAGAACCCAAACAAGCTATTTCCCAAAATAACGTCGACTTGTGAATTGTTTGAACTGCGGTGCATGTTAGAATTGATTACAAATTGCGGGTGTGGTGGATGGTATATTAATAGTGCTACTGATGATTTGTAAGTACCATGAATTTCTCGTATTCGCAAAATCGTGATTCCTAGGGTCCAAAATTTTTGTTAGCGTGGCAATTCCTCGTGCCTGCCTAGGGCTAGCTAGTGGATAAACTGATGTTTACCTAATAGTTGCATGATATTTGATGTAAATTCTCCTGATGCAACCACCTCTTTATTACTACTACAAATTTCTTTACTACTCCCTATTAAGTTCTAAACTCAACCCTAGTTCAGGCACTTGTGAGGATTTTGAATCGATGAACACTTTTCCGCAAGCCCTTTACCACTATTCCAATCGTACTAGCCGATTTACACGTCTGCTTGAGTGTGTGGCCGTACCCTCGATACAAATCACTGACAAGCTTCAACGCCAACATAAATATTTATCCATTCTCATTTCCTGTCTAAGTTGCGAATCGATACAGCGTAGAGCAACCATGCTGCAAGAAAATTGCTTCATAATCACAATCTAAGGTTCTGAGGCAGCCTCACTAAACCCAGCACATTTGAATTGTTATGGTATCCTTAGAAAATTAATCACATTGAGCCTCTTTCTAATTATGTGAACGTAGTGATAGATTCCTACAGCAACCACTAAGTGATTCGCAGAGTCGTTTTCACTTCAGATGCCTTCAATGAAGCCAGTCCTGCTGTCTCTTATATGAAAAGTATCGATTCTTCATCAATGCGCTTTGTGGAAATTTCGCATCGATTTTTTCTAAGCTAATGCAGTCAACGTGGAAAAAAACCGTTGTCACTCCTGAAATACAAATGCCTACGACTGCGCTGCTAACAAGCTTAAAATCACTAGCCATTTTCAATAGTCTCTTTTAGCTGGAATTTTACTACTGACGCTTGTCTAAACACGTTCGCTATACTCGTTGGTAGTTATGGGTGGCTGCTATAGTAGTAGTTCTAGTGCGTAGTTTCAAATTGGAATTGTCTTAGTGACCTTTCAGTGCAAAAAGTTGACTACTCTCTTGAAAACAGTAAAATTCACCTGGCTGGTTAAGAATGAGCAAATAATTCAATATTCAGGTCGGATAATATGAATTTTGCATAGGAGTTTTAATTCCCTTCGTTTCACTCAAGAAGTAGCAGTCTTATTGGCATACACTGGGTAAAGTTTTTAGATACTGTGATTTTTTGCATCCTTTTTAAAGCATTCCGAGCCTTGTGTTTTCCTTCATAATTTACTATTGGATTTGAGTGACAATTTGTATTTTGTCTATTTCAGTGAATCCCTTCACAGCATTGACCTTGGTATACAAGATTCCACATGCTTGGTTAGGCCACATCAGGTTACCTGAAGCCGACCTTCAATTCAATGAAAAATCCTATGCTTTACCCTGAATACCACGCATCATGTTTATACTCTGAATAACACGGATAGTTTGGCTTAACGTGCAGCTGACAAGTCACAAAATTGGAAAATAAAAAAGCTCAAATCGAAATCTGTTTAACTTCAAATGAATGCGGTGAAAATTTGTAGACAATCTTTCTGGAGTATTTCTTGTTGCGACCTAAAAACAGGCCATGGCCTGAATTCTCGTTTCGTTTACGCTCTTTCGGAAATCAATCAATAAACCATAAAATAAACCATTTTCAAGGCACAAATCCAGCAGTTGAGAAGATACCCACTATTGGGTACGTACTTAGCCCAGTTTTTTCCTTAGTGACCTAGTCACGATCTAGAGACCATTAAGCCCTTGGTTCTTAATATATGGCGATGAAAATTGGCAGCTGTGGGCATTAAATAGCAATGGAAACATTTTTATCCCCTATTGAGTGTTTCAGCCAATTCCGAGTGCAGTGCCACGCAAGTATTCGACCTTAAAACAGCCAATAGGAGCACGCTGGCTACGTGACTAGTTAAGCCGTGTATCACAGGCGCATAGGCGCAACTCCCAGGAAGAGGGGGACACAAGTCTGTCAATTTTAAGGTTTTGTGAACACCTTAGAGGGAAATCGACCCAGTGACGCCCACACTTCTTTATCGCTACATACTTCATGATCCACGAATCTTCAAGAATAAGAAGCAAGCAATTAAAACCACACATTAATGTAAGTGGATTGATGCCTTTAAAATATCCACTGAAAGAAAAAACAGACTCAGGGGAGAAGATGCTAATTTATTTCAAAGCAAGACCTGGGTCGGCACACATAGGTTCTAATTTGGAAAAGATAACAGAAAGAGATAGAGAGACCTGTAAGGAATAGAGAGTGTGATTTCCGTTCCTCGTCAATTCACTTTCTGGCGTTGATGATGGTAACAAAGTCGGGCTTGAGGGAAGCACCTCCTACCAAGAATCCGTCAACATCTGGCTGCGAGCCAAGATCTTTGGCGTTTTGAGCAGTTACGGAACCACCATAGAGGATTCTGACTTTGTCGGCGACAGCAGCATCGACGTTCTTACGGATCCAGTCACGAACGACCTTGTGGACCTCCTGAGCCTGCTGTGGGGTGGCGGTCTTGCCAGTTCCAATGGCCCAAACGGGTTCGTAGGCGATCACAACCTTGTCCCACATGTCCTTGGATGGCACATTCTCTTCAACGAGCACAATTTAGTAATTGAGCAAGTTAAGAAATGAGAATTCGCTTTGGAAATAAAAACAACATACTGGCAATGGCCTCCATCTGAGTGAAGCAGACCTCATTGGTCTTACCAGCTTCGCGCTCAGAAAGCAGTTCACCAATGCAGGGAATTACTTTCAGACCGGACTCGAGAGCGAATTTGACCTTCTCCCCAATAAGCTCGTTGGATTCGCCGAAAATGTGACGACGTTCAGAATGACCTAGAATGACCCACTCACAGCCACAGTCCTTGATCATTTCAGGGCTAAAATTTGAAAAATGACCACGATAAAAAGGGTTCATAAGAATCCATGAATGACAACTTGTGCAAAACATTTACCTGATCTCGCCAGTGAAAGCACCTGATGCAACCTTGTAGCAGTTCTCGGCAGCAATTTTGATGCCTTTAGGAGCCTTGGATTGAGCGTACTTCAAGTAGCAAGCGGGAACACCAATAACGACCTCTAAGAAAAGTTAGTTACTAGGGGACTGCATAATTACCAGCATTAGGATCAGTATCAGCCTTATTAATGGTATCAAAAAACGAGTCAATATGGCTGTGGCTGCCATTCATCTTCCAATTGCCTCCGACAAAAAGTTTGCGACCCATGACTAGCGACGAGAACTGGAACCGTCAACAGAAAAAAGATCAACTGACGCACTGAATCGGTGTCCTTCATGGTGGAAAGTTATCAGCTGGAGTAAACAAATATTGGAAGTAATCGAACTAAAAAAATGCAGTAAAGCTAAGTTAACAAACTAATATTGATAATTTTTAAAATGTTTTACAAAAGGTTTATTATAAAAATTATTTACAAAGTTTTAAGCTAATAAGTGCACTAATAAATTTGAATTTTATTGAATAATTCCGTCAACGTAACCTTACTCTTGTTTTGATTAAATAATTTTCAAAGGATTCAAACCACTTTACTTACAGGGCCCAAAGTATTCGAATGGTGTACTTAAGTGTTTATTTAAAAAATTGAGAACATTTTCTAGTGGCTTACTTCATTTAGATGGTCTTACAACTAAGCACAGTAAATCTGAAAGGTAACAGATGCTGTACGAGCATTAACTTTGGATCAGATATTGATCGTCTTAAAATGTTGGACGATAGCTAGTCACACCTAATTTATAGATCTATGAATGCACCTCAAGAGTGTATATTTATGGTCCTCCCAAGAGGTAGATTTTTTTTACAATGACTTAGTGATTATTTATTTTTGAACATTGATAACCTGACCTTGTTATTCAATCTAGAATCGTTCACATGAATGTCTTCTTACGATCAGAAAAATATGACGCCATAATGAAAGTAGTTTTGTGTAATTTGCATTAAACAACGCAATACATCAATATTTCAAAATATTTTGGTAACTGGCTGGATCAAATTGCCATATGTATGACAGGAAATCTACATAGATACTGGTAAACAATTTTCATCATTAATATGAAGATGTTCAAAGTATGCAGAAATTAAAACAAACGCTTTTTATAAAACAAAATTACTTATTAGTTTGAGCATTTTTGCTTTGTTTTTCAGCACTTTCTTTCTTTATACCATCCACTTTCATGAAAGGTTTCACCAGTGGCTGGCGGATTTTTCGCCTCTATTCGTTTTTCGGTGGGTCTTCTTCATGCGGTCAAAGTTAGTCGATTGGCCTATTGTATTAGTAAATTCAACTTCTTTAAAAATTTGCATCCTTTTGTCATTAATATGCTTTTCATCTCATTATAGGTGATGAGTTCTTTTTAAATGTCAGCTAATTTGCGAAAAAATTGTGTAGATTTCTGTATAATAACTCACTGACCTAGGAAAACTCCCATTAATTCAATTTCCTTTTTATTAAGTTTTGCATTTCAAGTCGGCTGCTGTTTTGTGGCACTAATTTTCTGCAATATGCCAAAGAAACAACTATGCAATTTTTTCTTTTAGAACTTTAGACAATCACATCTTTCCTCATCGATTTTAAGGCGTAAGCCACAGTTTTTTGTACTTTGTTACTTTACTGTGTGATATTTATAGTCCTATTTTCCGTTATTTTTAGTTATTTACTATGGCCGATGATCCTCATCTGGTTGAGTTAACAAAGGACCTCGAGACCCGGTGAGTTAGTAGATGGTTGCGCTTGTTCTTTCCATTATTTAATGGTTTTTTTATGTGGCGGTTGTTGTTGGAATCTGATTGATATCATCCTCCCTTATGGTTGTTTGACGCATTTGCCAATGTGAATATTGTACGTAATCGCCCCCCCCCCCTCGTATAGTAAATCTTCATGAGGATATTTTTTTCTTTAAACCCCCTACGGAAGATTTATTTCAAATCTGGGCGCCACTGACCTTGTTTGTTTATTCCTCAATTGAAGTTGCTTGCGTGAGCCTATGTACGTGCGCGCCTCTGTTTATATCTGTTCAATGTATTGGTGGGAGGTACTCTTCACCTGATCTTGGAATTCCGACTTGTAATTGCCCCCTGTGCTCCAAATTTCAAGTGGTTTCAGTAGTCTTGACTCTGCGCTTTTTGAATATTTTGTGTTGAACCTGGCGATATTTGCATTATGCTCCTGCTAAACCTCGCATTTTTAAGCTCAAAATCCCGGAATGAATCAGCATTAAGCATTTTCTCTAGCGAAGCTCCTGCTGACGCTTTACTGGTAGCGATTTCTGACTACTTAAGCAAAGTTTACAAACCGTACCCTTTGGCGGTAATTTTCAACGCTATTGTTTAGACCAAAACGAACTTTCTGCCTTTACTTCATTCTAGGGGTTTGTTTCAAAACCCAAATATACTTTTGTGCATTTGTTTACACGAGCGTTGGCTTGCGTCAACTACTCTAGAAATAAGGTACCTTTTCAAACAGCTGTACTTTTTCATTGATGTCATTTTGAGCACAGCCAATTTATTCAGCACTTACCTCATTACCTTTCAAAGAGCTTTCATGTCTTTCTAGCCTCTCCCCGCAATGTCTCTTTTATTGTTTAAGTTGCCCTTCATCACACATCTCTCCTCGCTTCGAAGACACGATCCACAACTTCGATCCGTTTGCTGCATTGGAAACATGGGCGTGGGGGGAAGGTAGTACCGAACCCTCTTACGTCGCTATCAGTCGATTGTTTCGATTGGCATGGGGACTGAGACACCATGGGCTGCCGTGTGACGCTCCTGTCTGGTTGCTTTGCTCTCTCTCTCTCTCTCTCGACCAATGAGGTTTGGGCTCGTGATTCGTCGTTGTCACGCGAGTTAGGTGGTGATAAAAGCGAGACCTTGCCTCCTCCTCCTCCTCACGCACACCAAATACGCCAGGCGAAATCGAATCTATGTATGTGTGCGCGCGCACTCGTATCTTTTTTTGTTTGTTCTACAATCTGTGCGTTTTTGTATGTGATCACCTGACGCCACCACTTCCCATGATTGACTGGGTCGCGCCTCAGGTTCCTGCATCTCCTTCTTGTGGGATGCCAGCTTTTTTCGCGCTCTCTCGGCTGAGAAAAACGAGAGAGCGCTAAATGAGGTGTGATATTTTGCCATTGGCCTTGACCGACTTGGCGGCACTCAGTTTATTGCCTCCATAAAAACACTACTGATTGAGGTTGACTCTAGCGACACTTCTCGCGTCAAATAGGTTGGGTATTTCCGACTTGAAAGATTTTTGACGTCCCTATGTTTGGGCAGTGGTTAAACTATGTGGTTGTGGTGTTTCAACCATCCTGTCAACATAATGCAGGAGCGCTTTGTCTCCTTTCTTCATCCTTTTTTCTGCCTTGTCATAATTAGCATATTTATGTGATGCTGGCATTATCTCCCCGGGCGCTGTTCTACTCTTCTTAGCTTTAATGAAGACTGACCTGTTTGCCAAATTATGCTCTCTTACGCAGCCTGTGGGTGAGGAGAATTAATCCCATTTATCAATCTGAGAAGTGACGCTCTTGTCGAGGGAAAAACCCACACCCTTGAGCCTAGGAAGGGAGTGTAGAGGTGTCTACGCCTGATTAGGGTTACACCTAGTCGTTATGAGACGCCTGGTTGAAGATGAGTGTTTTGCTGTTTTGTTTTTTTTTGATCTGTATGGAAAAATACCATGCTACCTTTTGATCGGCTTGGCGGCAACAATGCTCGCACCCCCCTCCTCCAAGCAGGTTGATCGTTTCCACACAGCAAAATCTTGTCGTTCGACTGCTCTACATCTTCATGTTAGTTACCTCGTCTAGTGGATGTTCTGTCGCTTACCTTTTTTTCGCGAGCGCACCACACTACGACGAAGCTTGGTGGCGAACTTTGTCACTTAAAATGTCATGTGTGTACACACAGGCACACGCGGTCTGTCGAAAAAAGAGGTAGCCAACCAACCAACCAGCACTGACGGTGTGCTTCAAAGACGAAGTTTCTGGGTAGCATATTTCAGAGGGGTTACGATGGGAATGAATGATGGTAAACCAAAAGGCCATACGTCCAACTGACTAGAAGAAGAAGATCTAATCTCAGCCATGTAGGGTCATCTCCTAGTATCCCTGGCCAAGTCCCGGGTCCGCTAAACTATTCTCCCTTGGTTAGCCCTATAAATATCATTTGCGAAGAGGAGGCTCTCTTATTGTCAAATCTCTACCCCGCTCGAGGAAGAACCACTCCCAACTCTATGGGGAGTCGGTGGTGAAATCTAGTGCTCCCGGATAATTTCCGGGTCTCTAGACGATTCACTGCCTCCTACGTCATGAAAACTCGCCTAACTTGTCCTAGAAGTGTCTTTTTGGGGAGCGAATCATGCCGACAACAGTTCGGCGTAGCACGATTGACAGGCTGGAGGTCGGGCATGATCACGGTGGCATTGGTCGTGAGTGCCAAAGCGAGAGGGCTGTGGCAGCAACGGCAGCGGGAGGAGGAAATTCCTTGAAACGTCGCCAACTAACGCCCACGCACACGTACCCCTACGTGCAGCCAAGGCAAGCATACACTGGAGTGGCGTTGTCGTCGTCATTGGACCAATAGCATAGTGAGGGGGGCCGTGTGGCGTTTGGCTTCTTCACACTGGTCACGTGATCATCGTACTTGGCATCTGTCTGCTGTGTCGTTGTTGATGATGACAGTGAGACCACCGATTTGAGTCACATCTGGTTAATTATTCCATCTCGCGCTGCGTCTTATTTGCATAGAGCACGCGCGCGCGAGCAAAGGACAGGGCTCTACCCTCCCTCCCTCCTTCCTCAACTCATCTCATCATGAATGCATCTGGTTTGGTGGGCTCACCTGCCTAAAGTACTCACTTGGTGGGGGAATTAATGAGTGTTTAATTTCAACCCCCTTCTGCTCAATGTTTTGGTCATCTGTTTCCTTAAAATAAGTTCATCTCTCTCTGTGTGTGCCTGATTGACTTGTGATTCTTCCAGAAGGTATATGGAGTGTTTGGGGAAAAAATTGACACCCACTTGAGGAAAAGGGTGAAGATGGTGGGCAGCTACCAAATTAGAAGGATTTAAAAGAGATTCAAGGTAAGGGAGTGACTCTACTTTCTTTAAAATAATCCTCAGCTATTACAGCGGCGACTTGTTTTGCTCATTCTTTCAAAACTGCTGCTTTGATTCTGTCTTTGGTGCGGAACTGACAGCACGAAGATGGTAAGCCTCATTTTCGGTGGGCTAAAATGATCTGGGGAGTACGGAAGAGGCCGAATGTTTCGTAAAAATGGGCTTATGAGCATTTTAGGTGTGATAGGGAAGTTTATCTCTTCAATGATTGTATGAGCAGAAGAGAAGGTAGTCTCCATGTGGGTGGCTCAAACTACATGTTTGGTGGGTGAAACAAAATTCAATTCAATCGGCGACATAACCAGAATTCCAGGGTCCTTCAACGTATTTTTTGGGGAAATCTGCTGTTCTGAGAGCAAAATCAGATCCTTTGCCGGGTTGTTTGCGTACAGAAGCAACCGATATTGCTGTCGCGGCGAATCATTACAAAGCCACAGGTTATTCTCGTCATAGTTCAGGACATGGGGGTTCCAATCACCATTCCTATCGTCTAGTATCGAGTCAGCCATAGGTTCTGTTTAAAATTAAACAAAATTTGATGAGGATCTCTTAATCTTAACAAATTTTGTATTACGGAATGGTAAAATGAAATTTGCACGATTAAAACCCTGATTACATGGAGTTACCCAAGAATCATTTGAGGCACATAACGCAACAGCCGACGAAGCAGCTAGAAACATTCACTCACTTCATTGGAAGTGGGGATTCCACCCTCCACGAGGATGAAGACTGAACCGGACGACGTCCATTTGAGTTTGACGACAAGCAGCTGCTTCTTGAAGCAGCAGCCCTTGAAGAAATTAGGCTCATTTCAAACCATACAACAGCTGTTCATCGCCGTCTGCTAGAACTTTGAAAATGTGAGCCTCATCGAGTGTCTTAAAACAATCTCAAAAATCGTATGAAGTAGAAGGAAGTGTATTGATGAGTGATTGGTTAATTAAATGCAACGTTTGGTCATCTGTCTTATTCGAAATTCGAACAGAACTCATGAGGTGAAAGGAGAAGGGTACGAGTATTTTGTAATAAAAAAACATCCAAATGCTATTATTCTCTGAATTTTATTCAGAACACCTCTTCCTTTCCTCCCCGTCAGTATGTCCCAGTCGCGCGCGCTTCTTCGCATGTGTGATTTATGCGACACTGTTTCCTTACCCTCTGCGTGTGTTTGTGCACCTACATACGTGCCTCGGAGGGATCATGTGATACCCCTTCGTCGAGCCAACAGACTCTCAACTTCTCAACCCCCCTCCCCCCTATCGTCTCATCTTCTAGCCAAGACTGGTGACAGGCAGATGTGATGTGCCTCAATGTGTCCAAGTGGTTGTGTTGTTGAGTGGCGTATGTGACAACAGGCCTACATTGAAGGGACACCCTATGATGGCGTACGAATGAGATAGGAGTAAGAGGATCGAAAATATGGCTTTCCACTCACATGACTCGTTTGAAGTAGTTGCAAGACCTTTTTTCAAAGTGTAGGACACGAATTTCGGAGCCTAGGGTGGAATTGGGTTGATGTGAAACTCTTGTTGGCTGAATGGTTTAGGCTTGTAGAGGAAACGAGGCCTGTAAGGGAGGAAGAGGGTCGGCGGTGTTTAGCGTCCGTTTAGTATTGATTGGCGACCGGGCAGTCTGCAAAGAGGACTATAAGGTCATCGTATAAGTTCTATCCAACTTTTACCCTTTTAAATTGAACGAATTTTAAAGATGGACATTGTTTTATGTTTAGGTGCATTTAAACTGTTCAGAGTTCGTAGTACGGATCAATTAAGTGATAATGTGCTTGATTAAAACCTCGCTTACATGGAAATATTCAAGAAAAAAAGAGACCTCGTCCCCAGCCGAGAGGGGAAATAAGGTTCTGGTGGGGTCGCCAAGGCGTAATCCACTTTGAATTGTTACCACCTAATGCAGCAACAATTAATGCTAAAATCTGTCAGGAGAAAGGAAGTAAAGACGCACTCTAGTGGAAGTGTTGATGCACGGTCGCCTAACAGCAAGGATAACGTCATAAGTCAGAGAATACCGTGGTTGGGGGAGAATTCTCATCCACCTTGCTCCCCCTTCAGACTACCATTTGTTTCGTAGTAGCTTACAAAATCATTTGGAAGAAAGAGCTTTTACAACGCCCCACAGGTACAACAAGGACATTAGTAAGCTTGTTAATAGAAGTTGTAGGTAATTAGAGGGAGTGCATTGATGATTGGATCCCTAATTGGGTGTGACATTCGGTCTCTTGTGCTATTTTTATCCCAAACTACGACAGAACCCATGGGATGAACCGATTGAGTCTGTGGCATACAGGCATCTGCTCCACAATCCGACGGGACGTTTATTGCTGAAATGTGCCATTTCAGTCGTGTATCCTTCTTCCTCGCATTGCATTAGTGCTTGCGTCCCCGTGTGGTCACATGCTTAGTGGTGTCGAATTTTATGGTAGCTGCTTGTTCTTCTTTCCATTGTCTCTAATGGACGTCTGCATCTCATTTTTGTGACATAAAAGCAAGTATTTGTTCATCGAAATGTGCCAACGGACGTCGCACTGATCTAGCCTTTAAGTCCATTGAGAATCAAGTTGGGTTGTTGGGAGGTTGGGTGAGATAGCGTTCGGGCATCACATGATGGACCCTCAAAATCCGTGTTTAGACCACCACCGCCATCTGTTGCCCTTTGTTTATGCCCCCTTCAGAGGTTTAAACCAGGGAGCTTGCGTAACACACACACACACAGACAGCACCACGACCACATCACCACTCCTTTGTTCTTGCCTACGTGCTTGCACACACACACAAACACATGGAGGCACGGAAAATAAACCATGTTTGCGTCTCTACCTCTCTCCCCCTGCCTCTCTCTCACCACCGATCACGCGATAAACATAAACACTCGTACAATCCACCGATCTCCTGCGTCACTTCCATCGCCACCCCACTACTACTCAAATCGCCACTCAGTAGTAGTATACGAGAGGTCGGTCTACTGAAATGAGTAGTGAGTAGTATGGCTCATCATTTTGCCTCGGTCAACAGGGTGTCGGAGTTTGAGGCGGCACTGAGGGACTTTGTCCTCACCAAGGCATGGGCTTCGCAGTCCCACCCACACCGACCGCGGAACTCGAACCAGGAGGCGTCAGCCAACGATCTCCCTCCCCCGCCTCGGCCCGGCGACACCGCCGCCGCCGCCGCCGCGCAGACAGCGCACATTCCCCCCTCGCTCCTCCGCAGCCTCTTCAGCAACCTGGTCTGCCTCAAGCGGGACCTCTCGGTGAGTGGCGTCTTCTCAGTCCCTTTTTACCGCTTTCTGAGGGGTGTTTGAGGGGAGAATTCGACAACAGCGGAAAGCTTAAACGCGGGGGGGGGACATTGAGCACTCTTACTCGAAATAACCGCTGCCAGTTTCGGCCGGAACGAGGCTGGAGCAAGTGGATTTTATATCACTTTACCTGGGGAAAAAGGTTTCCCCAAACACTGGTTTCATTTACTCTTCCATTACCCGGGCTTCTGGTGTAGTGCTGGCAGCATGGCTACGCGAATGTGGTCTTCAATGAATGCTGGAAGTTTCATGCGAGTGGCTGCAAAAAGAACTCGTTTCACGCCGTGACAGCCTGAATTCCGATTCTGTCGGGGTGAGTGGTGTTTACTGAGTCGGTTTTGTTGTTTCGGAGGATTTTGATGGTCTTATTAGGGAAATTGGTTGACATCTACAAAAATTATATGTACATTTAATGGAATATATATACAAGTACGTATAAGAAACAGACTGCATAATTTTGCCGTAATTACAGCCTTACTTCAGCGGAAGCTGGTTTTGCACCACTTTGTCCGGGGTAGTCTCTTCAAAAACTGCTGTTTTAATTCTGTGGTTGGTTAACTTGTGTTGTAGTATAGACTAACCCATAGCCGGCTTATAAGATGATCTGGGGCGCTTGGCAGAGGTCAAACATCGGGCGACTGGTACTGTCGTCGTAAAAAAATGGTTGAAAATATTTATTTTAGTTTTTTTTCTTAAGATGTGTCATGGAGGTGTACTGGGAATCTAGTCCACTCTTTGGGAATGGGTTTTATAGAGCGATTGAGGGAATCCGAAAGTGGTGGGAAGCTGAGATAAAGGGGATATTGAACGCTATTGTCATCAAAGGCTTCTGCTCTAAGTAACCGCCGTCTATTTACGGCTTCAATCAGGCCCTGTAACCCTGAGCGAAACATAATCAGGGTGATTTGGCATCCTCTTTCCCTAGGGAATAAGGGTCACCGGGCTTCCGATGTAGTGCTGGTGTCATGGAGACGTTTGTCTGAGGTTTAAGGTAGAGGCTGAAACTAATCGATTCACGCGTTGACGAAGTCCGAATTCCGATTCTGTTAGTGTGCTCGGTGAGTGGTGTCCACTGAGTCTATTTGATGGTTTAATCATGAGAATTGGTTGATAACTAGAAATTTATGGTAAATTTTAAAGAAGATACTCAAATAATCGAGAAGAAAGTGAGTGTACTCAATCTAACCGCCCCTATTAATGGCGTTAATTGCAGCCTTAAGGCAGCTCAACACGAAACGTGTTACTAGTTGACCTCTGCGTTGCTTCTAAGAGTAGTAGGTTCGATGGTGGTCTTCCATTTGTTAACTTCTAGCCCCTTCAGCTGCCTTGTAGTCCTCAGTTCATGCCGCCTGATTGATTTCACAGTGTCCAAGGAGTGCATTGAAGAACAGCGTTCCTAATCATCGCCATATGTTGATGGCCGGTAGTCGCTTCCATGCCGAAGTCGATTCCAGTTGTCACCCACTCTCCTCGTGTTTTCATCGTCTTCTATTTGATGCCAGCCTAATGCGCTTGAGTATATTTTTTTAACATATCTGAAAAAATCAATCAGTAATCCCTTGCTACTTCACGGTTCCAATATCGCATGTTTATAGCTTCGCTTCTGATGTTATTTCCTAACAATTATCCTTGGTATTTCAAGAATTACGGGCGGTACTGTAATGGAAGGGAATGCCTTATTAGCGGTACAACAGAGAGGGTTTTAAAAGTCCAAATTCATATAGTAAATAGGCACCGTGTGAAACAGCGTTCCTAAAATTTGCTGACTCGGGGACCTATCTACTACGAGGTACCACTGTACGTTGGCTTCAAGGCAAATGGGGAAAGCTGGTTCCCCCTTTCCCCCGCAGTGTTTACTGCGGCAGTGATGGATACCTCGTGAACAGCGCTTTACACAGTTGAAACATCACACCACCACTGCCGCCGCTGCTCGTGACGCTGTTTCCTTGGCCAAGTCTCTAATTGGCTGAGAAACATGAGCGCCACCACCACCACTGCCGCACCAGATCGCAGGGGGAAGCAGAAGGCCGTTGATTAATTGACCCTTCAGAAGCGGATGTGGTTGGTCCCTCTCTGCCCTCAGTTGCCCAAAAGTGCACGCATGCACACACACACACACCAGGAGAGAGGAAAGTGGAGACCTTGATAGCCAGGTTCACACACACGCACACCAGTCCCGAATCTGGGGTGGTTGCCTGATTTGGGGACGAGGATTTGTGTCCCACGGCCCTCTGGTGCCTAAAAGTACACCCTGCTTACGCACAAGTCGGTGTTTGCGAGTGTGTGAGAGAGGGTCCTGCATATGTGCCCTTTGGTTTTGGCCTGGTTTCTTACCTCTGAGCCAAAGGACATGGAAGGGCGACGATGAGAAACTCTCTGTTGAACCCTACGCCAAAGAAGACAATCGCACTTTGTTATGGAGACTGAGTAGGTTAAAAAGAAGCCCACATGACTTAATTTCAGCAGGTCAGAGTATTTAATTTCCGCACTCTTTGCAGTTTCGGCATAGGAATTCAACACTGCTTTTTAAGTACAACTCACAAACACGCCATTGGCTGAAATGGGTGTCGCTGATTAGCCAAATGGAATGGTTGGTTGATGTCGCAAAAGATTTATTGCCTTAACCCTCCCCCCTAGGGGGCTATAATAAGGGTAAGAGTACTACTTGCTGTTTCTGCAACCAGGGCTAGACACAGAAGATCGACAACCCTGAGCACAGGATCAGGTTCATGGTTTACTAACGGTTTGGTAGGGGATGAATTGCCTTGTCCTTTTGTATTTACGCAGTTTCCTCTCTCCTCTCTCTCTTTTCCCAGTTTCCCCTTTTGACGTCACTGGAGCGATCAAATTGTCGAGCCGTCATTTGTCATCATTGTTCCCCTTTTACCCACCGCCTAGGGGTTGTACTTACGGTTGTTCACATTAGAAAGAGCTTATTGTTGAAGTACAATTGTTTATAGGCCACAAGTTGGGTTGGGAATTTGTTAAGGCGTACTTCAAACCATGCAACTCTTCATCGTCATCTTTGAAAACTCTCTGAATGTGGAAAATGGTCGTCTGAAATCAGTCTCAAATCTCGAATGCTCCAGAATCCACCACCTTGTTCTCTCGACTGTCTTGCTCCTACAGGCTACCACCATTTGTTTCTCAAAATAGTAAAATCATTTGGAAGAAACAATTTTTGCAACGCACCAGGGAGAGGTTGAAAGTGACATTTGGATAATCAAAACCAAACGAATTTTTACAACAATGAAGGTAGAAATAAGCTTGCCAATGAGTGGAAGAAGATCACAGATTATATTGGTGATTGCACCTCTAATTCAATGCCATTTATTCTATTTGCCCGAAAATCGGACACAACTTATGGGATGACGTGGTAGCCGCATCCTCCTAATAGGCTCACACACTCAATCGCTGGCCTCTTATGTAGACCACCCGCTCCCACTCAGGTCTCGTGTCCCTTTGGCCGTATGCGCAAAGCCTCGTATTTGCTGCTGCTGCTGCTGCTGCTGCTTGCGTAAGCAGCTGTTGCAGCTACGCCAGCAGTAGCAAACACGTTCGCCCAGGCGTTTTTTCCCGGGCCAACTGCACACACACACACACACGCTCGCAGGATTGCCAGCCGCTTCTGAGAGAGAGAGAGAGAGCGAGAGGGAGGCAGCCTATTCGGCTCACGAGCAAAAAGGCGAAAGTGAAAGCCAAACAAAGCTCGCCGTCCTTTTTGCCTGACTTGAAAGGAGCGGAGCTACCTTCATTTTCCAAGGGGAGGCGGAAAAGTCACTCCAGAGTCCGTGATACGCTTCGACTGTCACAACTCTGGCAGTTGTCCGGTCACGTGCTCATCCTCCTCTTCCTCCTCCGACTCAACAAATTGTACAGGGCAAAGGGAAGGGGAGGAGTCACCCTAGAGCCCGGGATGTCATGGTGAGATAGAGCTCAGGGGGTTGTCCTTACCTCTTGTTCAAAGTCCTAGGGAAAGTGGCTAAAGAAGGGCAGGTGCTTAACGTGAATTCTGTTGTCGAATTAATAAGAGATGAAATGACAAGTGTGCATTACTAGTATAAGTCCTAAGAACACCGGGAAACTAATTTGATGCCAAAATCGCCTCTCAGAAGGAATCTTTGATAAACCCACAGCTAGAGGGTGGAGGGGTTGTGGGGTGCTATCACAATAAATCCTTGAAATTGGTGGGAGATATAGCGATGCTTCTGGAAATCCTCTAATTCACTTTGAATTGAGATGATGAAAAAACTAGAAGTGTGAGACATTGAAAAACCACTTGATGCGTAGGTGGACTTGTTTAGTGACAGGAGTTGAAGCGGTGCTTTCTTGTGTCGGGCTTGAAGAGGACACTTGTCAACTCTCAATGACCGACTCCCCGTGGAGGTCATGTCAATCATTCTATGCGAAACCCTCTAATCACCGTGTCGCGTCCTTTCACAGCACCCAACTATTTTAGTTCCCTTTTCACTCCCACTTCTGCTGCCTTGTGTGTGAGGTGGGGTTCTTTTTCAGGTGTGGGGCTGGGGGAATCGGAGGGACTTTTCCCAGGCTGTTCTACGTGTTGGCAGCGAGCCCAGCTAATCGATGCCTCCCCCCCTAGTTTCCGTGTAAGGTGAAACTTAAAACCACCACACAGCTACTCAAGGGGGGCAGGCACGTCGTCAAAGTCTTTGGTAGCTGAGATTATTTCTAATAGTGACTAATTAGGATAAAGTGTTGGGGGAAAACAGTAACTCTCCAAGGCCCCGGGCAGAGACGTGACCGTGCCTTAGATGACAGTCTAGTCAACGGCGTTTGATTGAGGGAAGCCCTTAGAAGCCGCAGTGGCTACAGTATCTCTCGTTCACTTCTGCTCATCTCCTAGATAGAATCCGGTCTATATGGTGAAGGAATGAAGGAATATGAGGGCCTCAGTGTGATAGAGCTGTGGGTTGTTGGCCTTGTTCACGTTCCATGGTTGACTCGAGTCAGTTCTAGTTCATCTATATCTAGGACCGCTCTGTGTGTGCGTGTTCGTGTGTGTGGAAAGTGGCACAGAAGAATAACAGGGCTCTCGCAGATTGGTCCGTCATGTGACTTCCTCTGCCCTCCCCCTAGCCACGCGCGTCCTCCCATTGGTCGCTTTTCTCTGCTCCCGCTGCTGCTGCTGCTGCTACTACTACTACGCAGATATTAAATTCGTCCTCCTCTGCCTCTGCATTAACGTCACTCCGAGGCAGCAGTAGCTGTAGCTGCTGCAGCATCTTCACCGACTGTAGCCCCGTTTGGGTGGTGGAGGTAGTGATTCTTCTGCGTAGGCTACTGTCGAATACATACTGGCCTGCCTTATAGCCACCCCCCACCCACCCCGCTACTTATAACCCATTTCAGTAGACTCACCTCCCTGACCGCATTTCAGGGCCTCCAAATCCACCTCACACCAGTGGGGACGGGAAGGATTCGCGAGGTCCGACACAGACACCCTCTCCCACCCACCACAGCCCCGGACGCCGCCGCCGCCGCAGCTACCGAAGCCTTCCTAGTCGCCGTGGAGGGGGCGCTGGAGTCCTGCGACATCGATTCGCCGGGCTCACGCACCGCCCCTCCGCACCACCCCTCGCTGGCCGCTATCCGACAATCACGCGAGGCCTGTCGCGCCGTCTGGAGCGAGTTCTACCTCACCCGCCACACGCCGCTCTCGCCCGAGATGCGCCGGGCTCTGCGCTCCCCCGCCTTCGACAACTGGCCCTTCTCCGACGCCCAGCTGCTGCGCTTCGTGCGCTTCTTCTTCACCGGCGACTATGGATTGGAGACGGCGGCGACGACGACGACGACGATGGATGATGATGGTGGTTCTGAAGCAGTCGACGACCGTCTGTGCCTGGCTCGGTGGTGTGACATTCCCGAGAGCCTGCTGGACGCCTGGCTGTGCGCGGTCTACGCCAAGTACAACTGCGTGTGCTTCCACAACTTCAAACACGCCTTCATGGTCTCTCAAATGGTGCGTGGCCTGAAAATAATTTCCCCACCATCTACCGTTTCTAGTGCTGACTGTTTGTGGTTTTCCTCCCGGCAGATGTACGCCTCGATCTGTTCGGCCGACCTCGCGAGCCTCTTCTGCCACCTGGACCTCTTCACTCTGCTCTTCTCGGCGATTTGCCACGATCTGGATCACCCGGGTCTCACCAATGCCTACCAGGTGGGTTGCGCAATATCACACCTACTTAAATGCAATGAGTAGGATTGTTTTTTAACCGACTTCCCGGCGTTGTTGTTTTAGAATAATGCACAGACGCAGCTCTCGATCTGCTACAACACGCTGTCGCCGCTGGAGAACCACCACTGCTCGGTGGCGTTTGAGTTGATTCGAACGCCCGCGACAAACATCTTTGTGAACTTTGCGGACAAGGATTTTGAGATGGTGCGACAAAACGCTGTCAGGTAGGGTTCGTCGAACTATTGCCTTCGAAGTGAGTATACCATAGGTGGAGGAGGATACATTTTGATTGGTCAGAGCACGGGTTTTTCTTACTTCATTCGAGGTATATTAGTTACCAAGGAGGTTGGCTAGTTTGTCCTATCGAACAATGACATTCAGCAGCTTCCGAGTTGGTGGAAGCCGATCCGATCACGGCGTCTGAAGAGGCCTGTGGCCAATGATGAGAGAAAAGATGTGAAGGCATCGATCTGATGTTCTGTTTGTTTGCTAGGCAACTGTAAATGCTATGGCTGTCCCCTTTGTACTATGAAATTACCAGCTCGGAAGAGGTATATTGAATCACCGTTGTGTTAGAGGATAGCATATGAATGTAACCAGTATTATGGAGGAGGACTTTGGGGCTGATGCAATTATTCTACTGCGTTTACTAAAAAGCCAAAAGGAACAAGTAGGAATTCTCACTAAAGGCGTTATTCATTTCCATTGGCTTCGAAAGTGCCCTCTGGCAGGGTGTAGTGCCGGTAATTAATTAATGACACCTTTAACAGTGATGGTTGCCAGCGAGTTAGGCCCATATTGGTCTTAGTGAGGGAAAGGGTCAAATGTTGTTAAAGGTGAAGATGGGTCACTCTCCAGGAGCCTGGCTAGGGACGTTCTGAGTCAACTGTGGGCTCAACTGAAGGGATGGCGATGAAGCAGCTTGTTAATATTTGCCTCAGTGAATTCTAGTCGTCAAAGCCTGATATAGGGGTGATCTTGCGCTAGACAATCACCTACTAACTTTAATCGATGTCAAGCTGAAGGTTTTTTCGTCACTAGGGGTGTCCACTGGCCTATTAGCTCGACAACGTTCCCCAATCCTTTCTATTGCTTCAAAATCCTTTAACTTCCATGATTTCTACTCATTTTCATCACCACTCTTGTCTCAAGAAATCTTTTCACTCACACTAGAGATGGTATCGCTTTTGATTGGCTTTAAAAGTGCCCTTCAGCGGGGTTGACGCAGGTTACAGGGAATGCTATCAACCTCCTGTAAGCTAGATGACCGAAAGGGTCCAGTTTTATTAGGAGTGGAGATAAGTCACTCCACGGGAGCCCGGGTAAGGAGGTGGCAAGTCATCTGTGGTTTCAGCTAACCTAAAAGGAGTGAATCCTGCTCACCACAGACCAAGAAATAGGTGATTTTGCGCTTTTAGAATCACCTAGTGACTTTGGTCGATAAGGAGGCTGTCTGACTCAAGAAATTTCGTCACTATGGTTGTCCACTGATTTTTCGTGGGTTGTTTCTTCCACTTATTAGCGTGGGAAAGTTCCTTGCTGCTCCAAAATCCTTTTGTTTCCGTGGTTTCTACCCGTTTTCACTTCCAATCTTGAAGATTCTAATCCTTTTCTGCCAAGCCTCGAAGACTGTTGTGGGGACCACTTCATAGCAAACACCTGCGACCTTTTAATTAAGGTAATTTTGAGCCCTATGGGTTCAGCTAAACATCAAGACGATGCGGTAGCTCGTTAATATTTGCTCCAATCTCAAAAGAAATGAGATCTAGTCGTCAAAGCGATCGATTGAGCTGTCCTGGGTCGTGCTGATTGCGTGCGTCTCCTTGTGCAGGTGTATCCTGGGTACGGACATGGCCAAGCACACAGACATCCTGGAGGCCTTCACGGGCAAGATGGTGGAGCACTCCACCGAGGCGGAGCTGAACGGCAGTGCGGGGGTGGTGGCGTCGTCGTCAGCGACCTCGCCCCGATCGAGCGGCGCCAGCGACTCGAGCAGCTCGCGCCTCGTGCCAACGCTCTCGCAGCTCTCCTCCATCTTCGAGGAGGACGACGAGTCGCACACCCTCACCATGGTCGTCCTCCTCAAGATGTGCGACATCTCCACCGAGATCCGGCCCGACGAGGTCGCCCGGCCCTGGCTCAATGGCCTCATTGGCGAGCTCTCCCGACAGGTTAGTGGATTGGGCTGTCACGGGTACACAGCGAGGATGGCAGTAAAAATTACAAGACTACAGTCAGTGCTAAAAGAGTGGTTTTAATCTCTTGAGTAGATTCCCTCAACCCAATACTCTCTTGCGATTTCTTCTGACCAGTTTTATTCCACACTTACAGCGAGAACTGGAGCGAAAGACGAACCTGCCGCTGTCGCCTGTGATGGACGAGGGGAACCTGGTGCAGTGCCAAATCAACTTCCTCACCTTCGCCATGCTCCCGCTGGCCGAGGCACTCATCTCCGTCATTCCCGCTCTCGAGGTAACCACCTTCACCTCCACCTTCCCCCCGACGCACTACTTATTTCGCTTTTCAGCCGCCGACACACGGGCCTAAGATAGACAGTAAATTAGAGGGAACCTAGTGAGTTGACCATGCGAAACAAAAGTTGTAGTTTCTCAGAAATTCGGGGGGGGGGGGGTAGGTCTGGTAATCCCCTACTACTTATTTCACTTTTCAGCGTCTCCGAGTGGCTTAAAATGAACGTTAGATAAGTGAGAATCCCGTAAGCTGCAACTGGTGACTTTCAGTTGGCGATTGGTTGCGTGGTGTGCTGCTCTTGTGCGATTCCTCTTCGAGAGTCGAGGAGGAAGCGGTGCGATTCACCTTATGACTAATTCAGAGGGATTTTGGTCATCTCGTCTCTTCTTTAAACCATGGGAGGACCGGTTGAACATCAATAGAGTGACAATAGAGGGCAAAGGTTTATTTGACGTGATTAAGCGTGGAACAGCTACTTATATCGGAATTCAGCGTCCCTTAACCTATCCATAATTCTCCCTCTATTAGAACTGCTTCCTGCGCCCGACACAATCTCAGCTGGCGCACTACCGCCAGTTGGTGGCCGAGAAGGCGGCATCGGTGAAACCGACCAGCTCCACCAACAACTTGGAGGCCTCGGGGACCATGGACGACCTGCTTGAGCCCAAGGAGGCGGTGGTGGTGGCAGCGGAGGCCCTGGAAGAGGGCAAGGAAGACGACCTAGAGGAGCAGGGTGAGAGGGTCCAGTTGGAGCCGGAGGAATGCCGCGAGCGGCCCAACAACTCCTCTTTGGAGGCCGAGTCTGGCACTGGTGCTCGATTCGACTCGGTAGGCATTGGTTTACATCCTCAGCTACCGCCAGAGCCTAGTCTTTGTTCGAGGATAGGGAAGTTTCCTAACGAGGCTGACCGGATGGTGGAGGAGATGAGTGACCTTGGGTGGCAAAGCTCGACTGCAACGTGTGAGCACTGGGAGTTGTGTAGTAGTAGCAATAAGATACACTCTAGCTAAAAATCTGCCTCGGTAATCATAAGCCGGGTGGGTGGATGCGGTGCTGTGTGGGTTTGGATGATGGTTGATTATTCGGCGGTCTGTTACTTGTTGAAACTGGCTTCTCTTCTAAGTCAAGGGGGATCATAATGGGCAAGACACTAGTTTCTCCCGTTTTGGGGGTTTGAACAACTTTCTAAGGAGGAAGTATAGTTTGCGTGAACTCCTTCATCTCATCTAGGAAATTTATTCTGAACTCCCGGTAAGTGGAAGAATGTATTTGGAAATCGAGGAGTCACATTCATGTCCATTTCACTAACATGCCACTTTTGCTATTTGCTCCAGTTCACAACTCGGTAAGTCGGCTAGTTTGTGTAGAAATCTAGAATCCGTCCCCCCCCCCCTTAGATTAGTGTTAGTCTGTCTCCCCCCCCCCTGATTTCGTCTAACCGCCGTTTTCTGTCTTTTCTGCGTAGGGCGCCACTTACGTGCCGATCGAGAACGACGAGTTGAATGGCACCCCCGTGGTGGGCGTCAAGTTCCACTCCACAGCCACGCCGCCAAGCTCCTGTCTACCGCCAGCCGCCGTCTCCACCTCGCCCGAGAGCGTCCTGAGGCTCTCCGAGGCCCCCGGGCACCCCGCCGCCCACCGCCATCTCCCCTGCCAACTGCAACACCAGCTGCTTTACCAGCACCAGTACTCCCTGCCTCACCACCACAACAACCAGATCGTCTGTCAGAACCCCAGCCTCTGCCAGAGCGCGCACAAACGCACCTCAATTGTTTCCTCCGCGGGCCTGATTTCGGCCGAGCTCCTCACCCCGATGCCCCACCGACCGCTGCGACGCTCCCTGGGGGAGTTGCCATGGTCCTCCCACGCCCTCCTGTTGGCCGCCGCGGCTGGGGAGAGTCCCAACACCGCCGGTGGCTATCGGGTGGTGGCCACCGCCTCCCCATTGGTCCAACCGAATCCCCCGCCGCCACCACCGAGAGCCAATCGGGTGAAAGAGGCTCCCCAACAGCCGCCGCCGCCGCCGCCGGCTCCTCACCCCTCCTTCTCCCAATGATGACGACGAGCAGCACGACGATGTCTGCGCGTCTCTCACTCTTCTCTTTTTCTGTGATACCTCCCCTCCCGCCCTGTGGTTGCGTTTGCCTGTGTATAGAGCCTGCTTGTTGTGCGTCTGTCTGCGCGCGGAGAGAACGAGCGATGGTAGCTCTCTCCCTCGAGCGAAGGAGAAATACCCAAAAGTAGCGACTTCTGTTGAGTGGTGTGGAATAAAAGAAATGGATCTGCCCCACCCCCCCTTTCCTTCTCGATTCCCGATAAAATGTTTCCGCGTCTATCGCGCTCCTATGCTGGTCCCCACAACCCGCCCCACCCTCAACCGGACCCTCGATATTCTCCGCGTCCTATGTTGCTATTACTATTATAATTATTGCCGCTGCACGTCGGTGGAGTTTTGGGGGAGTGCTAGAGGTACTGCTGGTGGTCGGGTTGTAGCGCGGAGCGTAGGGTAGAAACGTGGAGTGGATGTGACTGATCTGTTTAGGAGGGCGACAGTCATTCCAAAGAGTCCCGAGTAGTGACAGGGCGATCAAGTTGGACGAGGTACCGACTACGACTTGGGTTGACTGTAAATTGCTGTCCACTATTTTGGGGGTTCATCGTAATGATCACATTGTGTCACAATGGGAAGAAGAACTAGTAGGTTACTTATTGATTGGCCAAACAATTAACGGCCCGAGTTGCCTCTTTTTGATTGGCTGCTATATGAATCGAGGCAACTGAGGGGTTGTGATTTGCGATTACTGGGTTCACCCGGGGAAAAAATTGGGGATGTAATGGAGGCGATGTAGAGGGCTTAGCTTCAAGGAAAATATATAGAAGTATTGACTCCACGAGATTCCAATCACGTGTGTTGGACGTAAAGTACTGCCGTTAATTCAATCAGTGAAGAACAGAGAACTCCCAATGACAAGGGATCACTGAACTGAAATTTAGGTAATAAAACCGTTTGTATGAGCTTGACAGAGAAGAAAGGAACTCAGCACTACGTAAAATCTGTTAGTAATACCACTAAACATAAATCCAATTCATTGAACTCAAAACAGCTAAATATACTTACTAGTTAAGCCAATATGCAACAATACAATTTAAGCACAATATATTAAATACCATGGAGATGCAACTACATGTTAACATCATACTCTAATCGGGAGTGGTGGTGCTTGGGCTTGTAGCGCATAGCGTAGTTGGACCTTGGTCACCCCACAGAAGCCTAGATGGCGTCTCGGGATGAGAATTCCACTAAGTTAGTTCCCTCTACGGATTCTCCGGCTAAGAAGTTGGCTAGTATGACTTAAGTTGACTAAATCCACCACCAATGGTCACTTTGGGTTTCACATTTGAAGGGAGAGCCGGTTGGCTGATTGTCAACTGCCTAGTCTATAAAACTAGACGATGCCACAAGCCAAGCATCGGTTGCGCTGAACGAGCTGCAATAGTATTGCCCCAACTGTTGACCAATAAACTGGGTCACATCTAAATCTGCTGACTTAAGACACACTCCAAGTTTATAAACTAGTCTGATAAAGGCTCTGGCGCACGCGATTTCTCCTACACTTTGAACGGCAAATCTCATCCTGCCTGGGATAATTGTTTTGTCTCACCAAAGAAGATTTTGATAATGCAAAGATTACGTAAGGGAAGGGGAGATTTCAAAAAATTAAAATCTAAAAACTAACTATGGAAAATACAATAAGCTCAAATTGAAGGTAATATAAGCGCAATATATTAATTACAAAAGAGGTGAAAGTACATATTAACACCGAAAAAGGTGCCTCTGCTACAATCGGAAATGATCAAGGCAGAGATCAGTCGTCATCTTCAGGAACAAATATATCGTGATCTTCAAGATATGCGGCTCCTTTCATGCTGAGGTAGCCACCGAGAATTATGAAAGGTATTGCGATGCTGAGAGATTTCCAAGTACCATATCGGTCGATTTTGGGCCTCTCACGGAGGGACCCACTTGGCTAAAATCAAAAAGAGTGAATCATACCGAATCCTACATTGTAGGCGCCTTGAAAGTCGCATGTACCATTGGAGAATAATCTGCGTCCCCGAGTTAGAACCGTCCTCAGGATCATCCTGCAGACTAATTTGACATTGGCTCCACACCAAGGTCAGCGTCACATATCGCAAAAGATAGAATATGTTTAACGCCATCAAAAGAAATATATTGATAGATGAATAATTAAACACCGTTCTTGATTTTCATTATTTACTATAAAAAACAACTTAACGACAGACTTGGGAGGAACCCGTGAACTTTTCTGACAGTTAAAGGAATCCATTCAGATAAGAAGTCCCATGTACAATCATAAAGACTCACTAATGACCTAACTGGAGATTTGTTAGGTAAAATTAGCCATTTCCCACCTCGGCATCCCTTAACAGGTAGAAGAAACAGAAGTAAAAATCTACAAAACACAAAATATTATATTTACACCATGGAATGTGCAACATCACCGCCCAGATCTAGACCCTGACCTTCGTTCTTTGCTTTTTCTCCTTTCGTGCTTACGATGGCGTTTTCGGTCATCTTCATTCCGTTCTTCGTGGTACTTTCTCCGGCGACGTCTTGATTCACTTCGGGAAGAATCAGACCTTCTGCTTCGTTCCCTCGGCCGTCTCCTAGAGTCCCTGCTACGACTTCGGCTCCTTGAACGTCTACAACAAATCAAATCTATCTATCCATCCAGCAAGTTTCTAAAGACTTATTGTTATGGAAACGCACCTTGCCGCAACCACACTCCTTCTTAGGGGCAGCTCAGCCAATCCGCGATTTAGAGCAGCGAGAATATCACCCTTGTTCTCCCGAGGATTCGTGAACACGTGCATGAAGTTACACTCCGCATCACCTTTGAGACAGCGCCCACGCAAGTGAAGACCTGTGAAACCAAAAAATACGTCAATTACCCTACTTATATGCTACACGTACTAGGTAATCCCATAAGTTCTGTCCGAATTTAGGATAGACAAATAACTGACCAAATGTTACACCTTCTTATAGCTTAAATTGTCAATGTACCTTGTTTTATTATCCATGCCTTTCTTATTATTACGACGATCGCAAAATCCTTTTGTTTTTGGTTCGTAGAGCTCACTATTGTCGGTTACAACCTATCCCTGCGTTGCAAAAGCAGTTTCTTCCAAACAAATTGTAGTCTGAGGGAGAAGGGGTAAGGTGGATGAGGAGTCTTCACCCAAACAAGTTCTCCGATCTTGTGCGGAGTAATTCATGCCGTGTGTGAGAGGTTATGGGTGCATTGTTTTGATGAAATATCGCCCCTTTTCGACTCACTAAAGCAGGTCTTAGTTCTCCTCAAGGCTTGCCTGAAGGTACCAGCTGCATTAGTGACAGGTCTATCACCAGAGTTGTCAACCCGAGATATGAGATTGTTTCCAGACAATTCACCCACCAGCACCATTGTCCAAGTTTATGAACTTTCCAAAGTTTTTGAGGATTCCAACGATGAACAGTTGTGGCTTCAAGAATCCGCTTATCATCTAACTCAACTGGACGTCATCCGGTTCGATCTTCATCTTCGAGGAGGGTGAAACTTCCTCCACTTCTGCAATTCGCAAACTAGCACCTTCTGCGGTCATCTTCTTCTCTTTACACATTCCTATCCATAACTGAGTGGATGTTCCTAGCCGCTTCATTTAGTGGTGTACCCATAAAACAATGTGCTCCGTACAAAAAAGTAACGTTCAGCTCTCATTAGACATTATAAAGTACTCCTTAAATAACGTTCGAGCAGAACTTATGGGATGATGAATAACCGGTCATCCACTTAATTACCACTAGTAGTAATATGGCGTACCGCAAATAGCTCCCCTCCACCCGCCTCCTAGGTAGGCCAACCTCGCCGAAATCTGCCTTCCCGCGTACCAGCGTCCATTGAGTCGACTGACGGCGGTCAGTGCCAGCGCCGTGTCATCAACTTCCTCATTCTTGTTGCTCCCTCCAGTGGAGAATTGAACGTAGACGTTTCCACGCAGATGTTCTGCGGCGTTTCGACAGCAGCGGAGGGCACACAGACCGGTTTGGCAGATGCCCTCCAGCTCAGGACGCACGTCGTAGTAGAAGGCGTCGAAGTCGGATTGAAGTTGGGATTCGTCCACCTCCAGAGGATCGACTGGAAAACAGACAATTCGATCAAAAGTGGGAGCATAGACATTAAGGGGTGCTTAGTCGCCAAGAATGAAAAAGAGAGTCTTATCTGTCAGTGGTCTCACTTTCAAACCTCTCAAGTTGTGGCACTGTTGGGGGTCTTGTTAAGGGCCCAGGCGTCAGTTTCCAATCAACTAGCAGAGAGATCGACAATGCCGGTTGAACATAACTCGGTTAACCGTCAGCGTATAGAATGTCAGCGAACTGTTGAGATTTCATGGATATCAATTACTAAGAAAAACTGAGTACACACACTTCTAGACGCCACAATAGAGCCTGAAAGCTTCGCTACCAACCAACAGTGTGTTCCACAGCCACCTTCAGGGAAATAAATAGACCACAAATAAAAGTCACCAGGTTTCTAGCTACTAGGCTAGTCAAACCTCACGGATGTCGTTTTCATATTAAAGGCAACTTTTTATGTACTGCAATATAGAACTAGTGAATTTCTAAACTACAAAACCGATATCACGATGAAAAACCCGCCTTCCACCATTAATCGCACCAAACCCGTGATCAGTTTTAACCCTATAGGCACCTTTTAGTTTAAAGAACACCACGAAAATGTCTTCAAGATGTTAGAAATAACTACACAACAACTGCGACATCGTTGCGTTCGAAATCACTGGAACTTACATCGCAGAGCAAAGTTGTTGAACATATTCCCCAGTACGACGACCAGACAGGGCTTTTGGCCGTTGGCCAGCACCCGCAAATCAGCCTCATCGATCGGCGGGAGGGGGTGAAATCGGGAGCACTTGTTGCCGTAGCGACAAGCACCGGTCTTCCAGAAGAAACCACAGAGGTCTTTCAGCTTCCGTGAGTAGTCGAGAGGCGCTGCCAATGTGCTGATCCAAGGCGGCTCTGGGCGGTGGTTAGGTGGAAGATTTTTGGACGTCTTAAGAAGACAAAAATTAAAAAATATCAAATAAATTTTGTTCGACATGAGCCGGTCATAATTGACCCACAGTATCCTTACATACCATTTCAATTCCCTCTCGCAAACGTCTAAGTAAATCATTCTAAAACATAAATAGGAATTAGCTTATCAAGGCATGCATTTCATCAGTACAATCAAAAATAAACATACAGGATTGTTTCCACTGATCTGCAACGAAGGTTTGGTGGAATTAACCCTAGGAACAGTTGCGGTTTCATTGGAGTCTTTGGCATCTTGTTTTGAACTCTCAAGAAATTTCTTCCGGACAAAATTCTCCTGAGCGATGCGCTCGCGTTCCAGCCATTTCCGTTCTTCTTCGTCGTGCCTATAAATATTTCATTGATCACTATAACTAACCTCTGTTTTTCAAGTTCCTCCTCTTCTTTAGCACGAATCACCTCTTCTTCAGTTAATTCTATACATCATGGAGGTATTTGATGCTTCTGATGTCGCCTACCTGTAGCTTCATTGAGAGATCTCAGTTCTGCAGCTTTCTGGCGCAGAAATTTGCGTTTTAATTTCCGCCTCAACTTTCTCTGCTGTTTGTGACTAGAAAATATTTAGAATTGTGAGGACATACCTTAAACGCTTAGGCGGAATTACCGTCATTGAATTCTCATTCATTATACAGATTCCATCTGGTAATCGTTAGAATTCACACCAATTGCTACATTTTGTCAAGGTCGATATAAGGGATAAACCCAAGACAAACACTTAAGATATCATTGACTGTAAAATGATGTAGCATATTAAGAATAAAGTGTGATTCTATGCTATTTTGACTTTTTAGTACAGGAAATCATCGACAAAGTTAAATTAAATGTTTAGTGGCATTTTCAATAAACTCCACAATTATACCACTCAAATTATTTCTTTATCCCTCTTTATTACTTTTAATCATAATATTTGAGATAAAAGGCAGGTGATTCTTTACTCAGAAAGCAAAGAATAAGAAGATGAGTCTTGTGTAAGTAAATCAAGTAGATAATCCTTTAAACATTCGACAAGTTGCTCTACAATTTACAATTTAACTAAAAGCTACTAATTTGTCATCACAGTGAACCCTTGGTTATTACAGCTTTGTTGTAACTCATTTTAGGTAAAATATACATGTTCTTCCATATGGGGAAAAGCACTAACTAACCTCCTGCCAAGCTTTTGTAACCTTAATATTGTTTAAACTATACCCACGATCATACTGACCCAGGTTTAGCTTTAGGTTTACAAAGAATACTTTCTTATCTCGTATTTCAATGTATCAGGACCCATTCTTTCGGGAACCTTAGTTACAAAAAAGCATATGCTTTAGGTCTTGAATGAAGTATATTTCAAATACGCCTTGGGAATTAATAATAAGAGGTTAACCACGTTCCAGTGTAATCTCCAACTCAAATAGTTTATCTAGTTTTAGTTTTCTAACTGAAACACCCTTACAGATACTTCAAGAACCCATGTTCAGCAACCAAAAATTGTAGGCTTAGAGGGTTTTGTTTTAAGTATATTTTCGCAGTGAGCTCTCAGTCAATCTCTTAACCCATTAACTTATGGATTTATCAATTTGTTATCGTAAATCGATTTCTGATAAAATCCTTTGCACAGAATGGGATTATCTTATCCCAACAGATAAAATTACTTTGTTGGAATTTGTGCGCAAGATCCTAATAAGTTCCATTGAACATTTTCAATTTTAAACCATTTCATAGGTAACCATCCCCAAAAAACTCAAGATTTCACCCTCCAATGACATTTCACGATTACCCAGCACATCATTTGCAAATTCTCAATCTTCCAAATAGACGTACTTTCAGGTCTCGATTACAAACCCACCACCACAACCACACAAAGGCATAAGAAGCGTTAATAATGGTGATGGCAGTGTCAGTATCATGTCCCATCCCCACAATACACAATGATAAATTATCCAATCACATTCCTCGGGCATCTCGCTTCCCTCTCAGCCAATCGCGTGCGTCTTCAGGTGCCTCCTCAGGCTTTGCACCAACCCAAATGTTCTTCCACACACTGGGCATATACAGGAGGAGGAAGAGGATGATGCTACAGAGGAGGCTGGAACCAGTGGTACAGCCTCCGATCGATTCGCGGACGCTGTTAGGAGACGCTCTGGGTTGGGTTCGATCACAGGACTGCCAGCCGACTGGAGCAATCGATTGCTGATGTCCTCCGCTGCCTGATCGTTTCCCCGCATCGAGGCGATCTCCTCCTCTCTCAAACACTCCTCCTCTTGTCCGTCGAGAGCCATTAAGTTGGTTGGGGAAGTTAACGAAGAGTAGGCGGTTCCTATGGCAACGGCACTTCGTTGACGTTTCAAGCTGACGTGATGGACTCGCTCCATGTGGCGCTCGCGGTTCGATTTGGTCGAGAAGGATTTGGTGCATCGAGTGCACGCGAAGGGTTTGTGGGCTTCAGAGACAACAGAAAAGTTATTTTATTACAATAGGTAGATCATCATCGATCCACGTTACTAGGCCCAACTAACCAATGACTAAAGATGTTTAGATCCGCATTTTACCACAACAGACGTAATTTTTGCACTCCTGATTAATTTTGAATTTGTATAAATTCTAAACCAGATGAAGTAACTCACGAGTATGCGTGAGAATGTGTCGTTTCAGGGAGCTGTTCCAGGGGAATTTTTGGGTGCAGCCTTCAACGGGGCAAGTGATCAACTTTGGTGCATCTTTGTAGGAGTTCTTTTTCCTCCCAACTGCCGGCTGGGTAGGTAACTTTGGCGCGTTTATTTGAATTTGGGGCGCTTGTGGCGGTAGAGTTGGAAGCGGGGGTGGTGGAATTGACTGTACTGGTGGTTGTGGGGTCATCAAATTTGGTGGTGGTAGTGGTGGCGGTGGTGGTGGCGGCGGGAGCGGTAGGAAGGGGAAACCGGCGAAGCCCGGGGATTTCATCATGAGGAGGTGCAAAAAAGATGGCATTTCGGCGAAGGGGTCGAAACTGGGTGTATAAAAGTTCGCAGTGGGAGGTAGCGATGGCGCCTGCATCGACTGGGCAGGGGAAAATGGTGTCAGCGATTCTTGCTTCAGTGATAAATCCAGAACCTCGCAAGCAGAGTCACTCTCTTCTTCCACTCTCCTCCTTTTTTCAAGAAGGGCTCTACAGGACAATTTGTTAAAATCAGAAAAATATCCTCTACTTTTAGTTAGTAAGTAGACTTTATAATTTACCGAATGTATGATTTGTAGCGACGTCTTTGAATGGCTAAAATTTTTCGCAGATTTTTTCCAGTTCGACTAAAATTGGCTCCAAGATCTAGGATGAGAATAAAATTCCAATTTAATTTTTGCTACTGAAATATATTCATCCAGGTTCAACTAGACCAACATCTCATCACAGTGCGCTTTCTCTTCATAGCGAATAGTAATACGCGAGTCCGCGAATGAGACATGCACGCCTTAAAATAAAAATAATATCATTAATTCCTTCCAAAATGAATTTGACTTCTAAGCACTTGTTAATCATTACCTTTCCAAGGATGTACTGGATGGTGTGAGGATGGCAAGCAACTTTATTGGTGGATCTGAGCTGCCTAATCTCCGAGGAGCTGGAAGGTATTTCAGCCGAAGAGGATGAATTATTCAATTGATGAGAGGTTCTTCGATGTCTACTGAGATTGCCATTGGTGGTGAAAGCCTTGTTACACAGGGAGCACGCAAATGGCCGATGATCTAACAAGGCGCAATATTATTATTACTCACAAATATTAAGTAGGCAGTATTTTCACATGCGAAACTCACTTGTATGGGTTAGCAAATGCCTCTCCAGTGAGCTGTTTGAGCTCAGCTCACTCGCACAGAAGCAGCACACGTGCTTTCCATCCTCCCTTCTCTGACTGTTTTGGTGTTTCTGAAGGTGGAGCGTCAGCTCCGCCCTCGTAGCAATGCCAACCGTCGGGCAGAGAGGGCAGTTGAATAGTTCTACGCCGTTCTTGCAGGTGTAGGGTTGAAGCTGGATAATTCAATATCATTTTTTTAGTTCGATAAATGCCTTTTCATGGATTTAAACTGGCTAAATGAGATGGCACCTTTATGTCCTCTCGACCACGTTTTTTCAAGTCCCAGGCCTCAAATTCTTCCGTTGCCATGGAGCTGGTTGAAACTTCTTCCTTGAACGTGGAAGAGAATTGGTGTTGTTGCTGAAGCATGCCGGACATGAGGCGATCGGAGTAGCGAAAGAAATCGTAGTTTGTCTGTGGTGATGGCTGAGGCGGAGGTGGTGGTTGTAGTGTCGGAGGTGGGCTGGTGGGATAATTCCTCTGGAAGTTGATTGGCCGTCTCTGATTTATTATCGACGGCTGCAACGAGAGATGTGGAAGCACATTTTGAAGCTACATAGGTGGAATTTCATTCGTTTCGGTTCTGTTAGCCATCTAAAAACGTCTTGAGCTAGAGGCCACTTGGGAAGATACCAAGAAATCTCCGCTACATTCACGTATTTAGTTCATAGATGTACCACGGTTATGGATTCTTTGAATGACCATAAGTGAGTCACAAAGAACACTTCTCCGTAGCAGCCGCCTTGGGTGTAGGACCGCACAACCGAGCTTCCGATCCCATGCTCTGGAATGCAAAATCTTTCCACCGAAATGTGGACTGCTCAATATCTAGCCATCATGAACACATTGTCTGAAATTTCCTATCCAATTGCTTATATTTTAATCTTTTTTTTGCGACTACTTATTGATATACTCATCTTCAACTCGAAAAATAACGAAATAATCTCCTTGACGATGCTAAATCATTTGAAATTTCATATTCACTGAATAATATGGAACTGCTATTACTGTTTGAACTGTTTGAAATGCATCTTATAACTCGATTGTTTCATAGATTTGAAGGGAAATCCATGAAGTACTTTAGAAACAGCAAATACTTTCACGCACTAACTCCCCAAAATCGAAAAAGTGGAATCCACTGCGTATAAAATCTACCACATTTTAAATAAAGACGAGCTTACGTTGAGCGGTGTCGAATGGAGGGGTCCGAATTCGCCATCGTTGGATGTTGCGGCCTCTGCAAACCGTGATTCCAGGAAATTTGTTCCAGCTAAAAGGAGAAATGATGACATGCTTTTCAAGCGGTCCTACAACCTCCGTTGAATGCTGGCCTTTCCACCTTAAGTCTGCTATAAAACGCACGCCTAAACCAATCAACTCGTAGCTCCGAAGCTCATTGGTGAGCTCGAGAACGCGTGCTCAAACTGCGACGAACCGCTATTGGCTGGATACAGTGGGTGTGATCTTTGGGAACTCAAACGCTGTTTTCTGATTGGTTTAGAGGGTTAAGACAGTATTTTATAATTATTTTATTAAACAAACGTTTAGGGAGTAAAATACTCAAAAACTGGGAGTTTAAACGCAAAAAGTGCATTGGATTTAAAAGGAGATAAGCCATATAACTGTTAGAAGCATCACGATTTGTATCCATTTCGAATTGCAATCTATTTCGCCGTAGGCAGTCCGTGTAGTAAGTTTCCAAGAATCAAGTCGTTGAATTCTGGTTCTTTTCCACCTCGAACATCTTCCAACATGTTCATTTTCGTTCATCCCAGATTACTTACAGTAATCGTCCGTTACTTCGCGATAAGCTTCGCAAATAAGGCGACAAACGTGGCATAAGTGGCGACTTCTATTAACTACTCTATGGTATTTATCTTTGCCTTGCAAAAAGCGTTAGAAGCTTCACAACGAAGATTACTTTTAATAAGAAAACTACCAAAAAGCAGAGCTAAGGGTAAAAACACTAAGAAATGAAGTCCCATAATTCAGTGAGCAAATAGAGTATTGCAGACACAGCAGCAGGTGCGTGACTCCATCGATTATCTTGTCCCAAAGTCTACGGGCCGTCTCCCCACCGACAATTCGAAGTTTGGCGAGGGGAATACAACAATACCAGTAGTAGTTTGGGTTAATTGGACTGAAAGACAGGGCCTGCACGCAAACGTGCCACCAATTTTGGCGTCTTCATGCCCTCAACCCCCCCCCTCTCCCCCTATGCCCACCACGTGAAAATGCGATGTAAATATCGCGCTGCTAGAACAGTCACGCAATGTCCCGTTCTGTCAGGCACCGCAGAACGGTCCGGGGAGAGGGAAGAGAGGCGAGGAGGCATATCACGAACACCTGTGTCCTTCTTCGCCTCCTCCTCCTCCTCCCCCTTGTCTCAACAGGTGTATGCCACCCTACCACCGCCACCAAAACTCATTCATCAACGAACTCACACACACACACTGGGCGTTTTATGAGCTCCGCGTCCCCGCCTGTGTGTGGTTTGAGTAGCCGTAGAGGGTGAGGCAACTGCTCCCTTTGTACTCCCCCTCCCAAAAAAACACATTTTTGCATTCTCGCGTGCAGACGAAATTGGGCATGTGAGGCGTTAACAAATTTACCAACTGGGGAGGGACATTAGGCGGCGTCGAAGCATTTAAATTATAAAATTTGAAAAATAAAGTAATTTACAAGGGCAAAATTACCGATTTGGGTGAAGAAAAGCAAGTGAAAATGATGAAAGATGTCTGGAAAATCAACGTTATTGGATTATTGATTTTTCACAGATGATTTGATGTTCGATCAGCTGATCAGTCTACGGAACAATTTGTATGCAAATGTCGATTTCATTAGTAAAAAAGAGGGTTAATTTATTTTTTGGATGAAAATTATAGTGATTATGACATATCAGCCGGAATTTGCACCATGTGCTTTGTAGCATTAGTTGATAATTCCAGAAATTTGATAGTACCATTGGCTAAAAAAACTCTTCTTTTAATTTGGGCCTCTTATCAGAAGATTGAAACGGTTGCCTAGGTAATACACATTGCAGTCCTTTAGCATGGTAACAGAAGCGATAATTTACAATGAACAGAAGGCCAATAAACTACCACTTCAAAACCATATGTTAACTCGATTGCTCAAATGGAGTTGTTGTCGTTACTAATCAGATAATTACCCTTGATAACCCACAACAAGCAGTACTGCAGTTTTCCTTATCAATAAGTGACCAATAAATCAATGGGATTTCGATTGAATAAAATGAAATGACTGGGGATTTTGGTTTTCCGTAGAACCAATGATAAAGATCCAGAGACTAAGTTTGGTAAATCTTACTGAAAAAAAACAAGCAAAGGTTTCTAAGCAGATGGTTGTATTTCCCTGACCTCAAAAATACAGCTTTCTCGGAGTATATTTTACAAAACGGACCGTATGGCCAAGGCGAAGAAATATTTTTGGGTCCAGTGATGAAACATCCCGCTGAAGCACCAATCGCAGTCGTACTGTCAGTACTGCAAAAGCTGCCCACTTAATGGACGATAGATTAATTAAAGCAGCACTTTTGGAGGAGACCATTCTTTCAGTGCCAAACCAGCTTGCTCCAGGTTGCAGGTCCCAGATGAAATTGGCATATTCCTGCCAATACCCTGCACAGATCACGCTGGCAGCTGTCATGGCCAGTATCCTTAACAGGCCTTGAATGGCCTGACCAAACTTATCCCCTCGCCTATAACCTGGCAACAAGGACACAATGCAGACGACAGCTTGTGTGATCGGAGCAGTTTCTCGCTCCAGCCCCATATGTTGCAAGGAGTGCTTCCCTTATCAGATTCGGTGTCACTTTCTCCTCGTGGCATTTGGTCTGGGGGAGGGGGCGATACTGGGGACGCGTCGATCCAATCTTGGCCCTAGTAACCAGCAGCAGAACCTGTCTGGCCATATGCCAGCCTGAGGCTGTGTGTGAACGTTCGCGTGCCTAACAAGGCCTTTAGTGGTTTAGTGGGCCCACTATCTGAACCCGCACCTGAGAGGCTGATCAACCAAACTTGTCGAGAATCTCTCTCCTCTTATACTACAGAGGTTTGTAAAAAGGAGAGGTTGCCTCTGTGGGTGAGTTGCAGACCTGTGGTGGAACAAATGTCAGAAATAAATTTTCTCGTCTAATTTTAATATTTAAAAAAAATAGTTGAGGCTTTATATACGAGGTGGACAGACTAGGTTTTTGCCTAATATTATTTGTTTTTTAAATGTAGACGCACACAGCAATTCCCCATTTAAAGGTTTACACCTATCTGACCACGTCAGGTAGATAAATTAAACTATCTTGAATTATATATCATAGATATTATAGAATTGAATTTTGTGGAGAGAGGATACTGGGAACGCGTGGATCCAATCTTGGCTCCACCAACTAGCAGAACCTAAGGAGAACGTGGCGTCTGGATAGCTGAGGTTTTAAAGTACACTAGGCTACCTTCTTCAAAATGACCGATTCACCATGAAAGAGGATTGCTTAGACGATTACGGTCAATCGAGGAGGCCATAAAAATGAGGAGAGTGTGGTAATTGAATGATGTCAAAACGATCCAGTAGTAGTACGAACTGGGAAATCGTCAAAGATGGTCAAAAACCATGCTGCTGGATCCTAGCAGCATCGGAATTCGGGCTCCGAGCCTTGCAAAAACCAACTTCTATGCTAATAAACAACTTAATTGACGACAGAATTAGAGGAGACGTTTTTGAGGAGACATTTACCCTGAGGAAAGTGTAAAATCACCTTGCTCCAGTCTCCAGGATGCTCAGAATTTAAACTGTAACAAAAGGTGCAATTTTTACATTTATACAAAGCTATTAATTTCGTTTATACTGATTTTGTAAGAAAAAAAAGTTGCTTTAAACTTGAGTAGTGTATTTATGAGGTTAAAAATAAGTACTGCGAAAGAAGATGAACTTTTTGTAATATCGAGAATATTCAGGAAAGGTAAAAAATTACATGAAACTAGGTTAGAATCCTACGGTTTAGCTCTACGCCCATCGGAACCATCTATTTCGGTATTTCGGAACCCAAATACCTGGCCTTAAAAGGTAATCAAACCCATTTCACAGGAGCTCAGAAGATACAGTTCTATAAATTACCACATCGTAACCGTTGCTACGTGATTCTCAATTTCAGAGAGGAGTCCTGAGCAGGGAACCAGATATCAGACACCCTCCCTTCCCTTCCCCTTCCCCCTCGAAATCTGGGAAATTGTCCTCTCCTCGTCAAGGGAGCTAGGGGGAGCACGTTTCAGGCTCATTTTCGGACACTGTGTAACGCTCGCAGTCACGAAATGCAACTCAGAGATTGGGGAAATAACAAAGCATGAAAATGAAGCCTGAGAGAGGGAGAATGTGCTTATTCCTACTGATTGAGTAGATATTACCTAATGAGATCGTTACGATCAAAGAGCACTAATTGCAGCAGAATAAATAACCATCCTGAAGCTAAACCTCAGAAAATAGGCCCTATCTATCAGGTGAGCTCATAAGTTCTGTCTGAACTTCACTTGTTTATGTTGTACCAAATCTCATGATTAGTAAGAGAGTTAGGCATTAATTTTATGTTTAGGTGCACTTAAAATGATGGGATTTCGTTTTATAGAACTATAAAATTAACATTAACTTAACTAGAACCCCACTAATATATAAGTACATATGAACCATTGGAAGCATAGTGGTTTGTGAGTTCAAGAAAGGAAACTCAGCAGCCGACCACTGAGTCTATGGAGAAGAAGGTGTAAGTGAAAGAAGATGGTACGCGGAATCCAGTGGAAGTGGAGATTTCAGTTGAATTTGAAATGGTGGTGCCTCCTCATGAATTATCGGAAAAGAATCACAAACGTCGAGTTGACTTCTGCTGTTCCCTTCATCATTCTCGCCAATTTGTTCCTACTTTTTTGGTAGATAGACTTGTGACTGGTGACTGAAAATGCAACTTTTCTCTACATGTCAACCTTCGAAGACAGTGGAAGGGCTGTAAAGGGGAAATATCCCAGCGAGAGCCTTAAAGAAGGGAATTTTATGGGAGAAAGCCTTACTTTCGATCAATCTGGTGGGATCACCAGCAGTTAATGCTCAAATCCACTACTGTCAGCAGGCTTTGAGGGGGAAAAGGGGTGGTGTTTGATCAGGACAATGCAACAACCCAAACACTACAAAAATCCAGGAACTTTGCTCCTCCTCCTCCTCCTCCTTCAGACTACCAGCATTTAATTCGTAGGTAACAAAAGCGTTTGGAGGAAACGGCTTTTGCAACACAGTTTGTGGGATTTTTGATTCAAATCCCAAAGATTTCTACAATAATGAAGTCAGAAGTAAGCTTTTTAATAAATGGAAGGAAGCCATAGAAAATTCGGGAAAGTGCACTAACTGAATCTTTGATTCAATGTAACATTTGACCACTTTTTTCGTTTATTTATTCAAAATTCTGACAAAACCCTTTGGATGACCTTATACAATTCCAAAACCGTGAATAAGGTTTGCACATCCTTAAAAAGATATTCGTATGCATAATTTTCAAGAATCAAGTAAAGAATACAAGTGATCGACTTACCGTTTATCCGTTGAGCACCGATCCAAACCGGCGAGCTTCTGTTTGCTACTCCTACTATATGCAGCTGCGCAGATAATGTAGATGACACGAGGCGAAATTATCATATTTCTTGCCAGGCCTGCGGCTGCTGCTTCCGCACTAGCGCTTATCACCTTTTCTATGCGCCTTTGTGCGCCAAAGGTGACCAAATGACCCTCTTTTTAATTGAAGGCTATAGCCTTTGTTTTAGCTTATACGAAAAGTTGTGGCTGATTGGAGCAGAGAACACGAGCGCGTTAGCTAGAATCGCTGTAAGGCTGTGGGAATGATCGATTTATAGATTTTTTTGCTAGCTGAGTCAAGCTCGCAAAACATCGAAAGTACTTTGTTCGTTATTATTATGCGAACTTTTGCCTCAAAACATCATAATAAATAATAGCTTTCGAGAGAATAATAATTTATCGGTCCCTCAACTTAAGGATTTTTAGAGCTTCTACTCCAGAAGCTGGTAATTTTTCTTATAAGAAATATTTTTCAATTAAAGACGAGAGTAAGCTAGATAATTAGGTAAACTGGTATTATCGAGTTGGATCGAGCATTGGGCCCGTATGAATAATCCGATCTTGAGAAATAGAGTATTATTAAAATTATTAAGGCTTCTTCTCACCAAAATGGAATCCCTATCAAATGGACAGAATTGGATAGGCTTTTGTTCACTGGAGTTTTATCTTCTGCAAACTAAAAATCGATCATTTTTTCGCCCATTAATAAAAAACCGAAATTCCTCAAAAGATGCTTGTGACTACAAAAAAAATCGATAGCCATTCGCATCTATGCGTACAAAGTATTGATTTTTCTTCAGCTTCTCCGAAAATTGTCTATTTTCGTCACGGAAAGCTGGTTAGTATAATTCACTATTTTAAGGGTTTTTTGATGAATTAGTTCTAAAATTCTAACTGAGAAATCCACTCACCTTTCATTGGTCGACATTGCTTCCTCCGATGAGGCTCAGACTGGCGATGAGACATTGCGGGACGCTTTTGATGCGAGAATTGAGCCTAAAATCGGGGTTGTGTGCTAGTGAGAAGTGAGTGCCACGCATGTGCCTTGGGCGTAGTCCTCTCTCTGAGGGAAGAGGACGAAGAAACCAGGTGAGGGGGAGTTAGGGAGAGCAGCGGGAGCGGGTGAGTACTGGCACGTTGATCGATAGCAGCAACCGCTACTCAGGTGCGCATGTGTGCGTGGCAAAAGGAAAGAGCACGCACCTGGTTACCGGACGGCGGACTTCTCCTTCTTCTGTCACAGTATAGGCCATTGAGCTTGCTATTCCATAGATCTGCAAGCCTTCGTGTATCAGGTGCTGTATTATTAAGGTGGTTGTAAAAATATCGGCTTAAAATAGCAGGTCAGCCCATTAGTTCTGTCCGAATTTTAATTGAAACAAGTTATCAAATAATACGTTTCATTAAAGATTCCATCATCATTGTACTTGCAGTTACCACGCGTCTCGTCTTTTGTGGCCGTTATCCAACGTTAAGTTTACCAAATTGAACTCTTTTAGGTAGCATAGCACCTCGTACTTTACAAAAAGCAGCATTTTTATAATGTATATTTTAATATCATTGTTGTGTAGAACAAAATTAGATCAGTTTAAATGCATCTGAATCTTAAGGTAATGTCTGGCTCTAATGGAAATTAAAAAATGCCCCTTAAATTTCGTTCGGTTTAAAAAAGGTTAACAATTTGACAGAATATATGGGGGTGACCTGAAACATTTTAAAGAGTTTGTTTGAGCAAAACTCAAAGCTCTAGTTTCCATGATGTTGCCATCAAATCAGTGATTCAACGAAGTTCATTTCTAACAATAACGTGCAAACACTGAAGAAACATCCTATATTCTATTGAGGACACCAGGGATGCAATGACATGCACACCTACCCAATCACACTGACAGTGTGAGAGGGTTTGGTCGAATTTACCTGAGCTCAAATTACTCCGCCTTGGGTTTTCGAGAGGTGCGGCTCGAGTATTACCAACGGGAATAATGTCAACTTGACCGAATGATAATCACCAACAGCATCTTTCAACAAAAACTCAAAATATTTTCAACAAATTGTCTGTGTGTACATAACAGGGATGCACTATCCTTATCAGCTTATTGAGACTCGAATGTTTTTTATCAAAGTAGACCCGAAAATTTTGACGTAAAGGAACATTTCCCAAAAAACCTCAATAAAATTCAATAGTGACTTTGGGTAGTTTTCACTTGATCTACTTATCTGATTTCAGTAGTAAGTGATGAGAACTACGGCACATCTTGTCTTATACATAAAGATGAAATGTCTACGGTAATAAAAATTTGACCGTATTTTTAATCAGACTGGGTAACAATAATAAGAGAGGACAAAGGCAAAGCTATTCAAAGAGAAACCATCCATGAAAGTGTACGATAAATACTTGCGATGGCCATGGTTTATAGTATAAAGGGATTTCAGTTATTTGTAATTTTGTTTAATGGTCCTGATTTTTACTCCATGAAAAATGGCAGATACAACTCGTGATCGCAAATATTAAGTGAAACTACCATCGGATTCTTAGGATTCTGCATGCTTTCAAACACAAAAGTGTGTATACAACGACTGTTCATAACACATAATCCTTAATTAAACATGCATGGAAATTATTCCTACTGGTACTTAGGATAATCAATCACATAAGAATAAGATTTGCGATGATTTTTGAAAGAAATTCATGGTGGCAGAACTAAACAAGAAGTAAGTTATTAATTCAATTGAACATTTTTATAACATAAAATTTTCCTGTTGTGGATGACTTTATATATATATATCACCAACAGTAAAATGCAAAATATTATCACTTTTTGATAAACAATTAATAGCTAATTTTAAAAACACAAAATTTAGAAACATCTCAATTGTAAAACTCAAGAACCACCAAAATAAATTAATTTGTTCGTGCAATTTGGCTGATGAGCACTGCAATCAACTGGAATTTTCTAGGCCAACCAGTGCAGGTTTGTGCCATTGCAATTTTTGCTAATATTCGGGATGCAAATACATATTTACTATCCGATTAGATGCAATTTTTGCGTTTATTTTGACTTTTCACTTTAATTTACTATTTAAATCACATATTTAAACGCTGATGGTTAGTATGGAAACATTCTGAATAAATTTAAGCTGAGATTTTCGCAATAAACGTTAATGTAGTTTTGCAATTCTCTTTAAATGTATTGAATTTTGTGTCTGTACCGGTATTTATGTAATAAAAAATCAGCTTTTCTGATTCCCAATTGTTAACGTATCTCCCGGTCTTCAATATATTTAAATCTCTTTATTGACTTCATTTCTATAAGCGATTTTAGTAGACAGCATGAAGAACGTGTCGGTTCTGCAGAAACTTCGACCACTGATCCAATACACTCGGCCCGTGGTTGTGAGTATTACGACTGTTTAAAAATTTCACTTAATGTCTATATTGCATATGTCCTTGGTCATCAACTTTCTAGGATCCCTCGTAATATAGCTCAGAAATCGTTTCTTTTTATAGCTTTTTATTTATAGCGGTCTGGACCAGCCTGTTACTGCACTTTTCTTGCACGTGTGAGTTATTGGCTCTGCTCAGAGGTTATGCTATGAGTTTATCGTTTTTGCTCTAAGCCTTTTATGGAAAATTACGGTGTTTAAACTCAAGGATCTGGAGAAAACTCCATCGTAGCCGCATTCCTGCAGCTGACACTAAAGTCTCAACTTGTGTTTCTTTTGGGAATGCGATAGTAGGATCTGGTCTGAAGTGAAATTGTTTCTGTTTTTGGCTCTTCACCATGCTAATGTGCCTATAATAAGTTTCTTTGACTAAAAATAATTAAACCAAGCCTCCGTGGGCTTTTTTACAGACTGGTTAATCGATTGAGACGAGTTCAGACAACTCTCCCCTAACAATGTCGGATTGTCAGTCATGCGATTGTCTCGCGTCGCACCGGTGACTGACATTAAGCACACTTTCCTCCCCTAAGGTATTGGAATGTGTTGGCTCGAGGCTACCTATCAGTTGTTGGGTGAAACTGTTCTTCGGTTAAATCTGTTTGTTTGAGCGAAAACTGGATAATAAATCCTTAATTAAAGTTTGGATCTCTGTCCTCTCTTCTGTCTCCACTTTGTCGTTGATCATATTCTAAGTGGGTGGGGGGAATGTAAACGAATTTTGTATTAGTAGGAGGGTTTCGGCTACAAGTCCACGGTACTATGTTAGTCATCTACATCTTCTCGGAACTGTCAGCCTCCTCCCTTCTAAAGCCATCTCCTATACCACACGAGGATCATTTGAACACAGGATCGACAAAGGAGAGAACACAGGGGTATTTGATCACATGCAACCTAGGAGACGTAAAGTATTGACCTGAGAGCCTCATCACACTGTCTAGCAGGTCGCAGCACCCCCGCTCATCTAATCGCTACTATCTACTCTTAGTATTGTTGCTTATAACCTGGGAAATGCGACACAGCCTGCCCACTTCTACTCATGAGTAAATACAGCTCTTGTTGCTGATGTTATCCCTCAGGCGGAATATAGGAAAGAGTTTGCTATTAATAGGAGGGTCTCCATGTACAGTCGATGGTAATATAGCAGTCACTCACATCTTTAATGGACTTTGAAGTTGTCAGCGTTCGGAAGGTGTGGGGTTTAGTCTATCGACTGGTTGTCTACCTCATTTTGCATCAGTTGAACACAAAATCGACACGATAAAGCGCAGGTTTATTAGACCAAAAGCATCCTGTGTCGCCCTGGTTTCCAGTTTTTGTGCGTTCTCTATTTATGTCCTTTGGTTGCTATGACCTCTGAACGGAGAACTGATTGAAGTGGAACATTTTGGAAACTGGCGATGATCTGCATGCTGGCTGGTTGGAAATCACCAGGAGTCAACTCTCACAAGAGTAAAATACTTCTGTCACCTTCATACTCCAGGGAAAATGACCCGAATTCGGTGCAAAAGTATGATTAACACGAAGTGATTTGGAGGTTGGTGGCTAAAGATTCCGCAAATTGTGAAGATGGTTTCCCAAATTCAAAAATGGACGATCTCCAGTTGTGTTTGATGATCAGGTTCCTGAAGAAGCTTATCCTGCTGAGTTGAAATTGGCAATTCAGCTGAGTTCAAACAACTCAACTGCCTACCGCAATCTCCTGAAACTTGTGTGTCTGAAAACAATCAACTCAAATCTCGAGTTGACAACTGCTCTTCCCTCTGTTGTCGCCAGCTCGTTTCACCTACTTTAGTGGGTAGGCTTCTGACTGACGAAAAGTGCAAATTTTATAAGGGATGTTAAACGTCGTAGACAAAGACGGCTTCGTAAGCGGCTGAGAAGGGAGCTTCATTTGAATAAGGCTCTTCTTTCAATCTGGTGGAATCGCGAAGGAAAAAAATCCGCTTTCTATTGTTAGGGCGGCGTTTTATCGGCAAAATGCAGCACGACCCCTCGACATAGCAAGAATCGTGTCGGAAAAGATGGAAGAACTTGGTTGGGGAAAAGCTCCACCTTATTCTCGCGACCATGCTCCTTTGGATTGCCCTTTGCTTCAGAGCTTACAAAATCATTTGGACTATAGAGCTTTTGCAACGCTGCCTGGAGATGCTGAAACTGACTGGGAATTAGAACCAAAAGAATTTTACACTAACGATGGTATCAATAAGGCTGTTAAAAGAAGGATTCGGGGAAGTACAGTCACTTGTTCAAAATTTAGACAGAACTTACTGGATAACCCGGTAGATGGGGAAACGATCCGAATTCAGAGCCCAACTCGATGTTGGTGCCAAACTGAATGATCTACAAGTAACTGGGGGATTTCAAGACGCTTATTCCCCAAATCAGTCCCAATTTGAATCGATTTCCTCTCTTTCCAGATACAGGCCCCCCTAAAACGCTGCTTGTCCATCGACACGACGACGGTAACGCATCAAACCAAGGTGGAGCGTCCCTACGCGCACTCCCTGCTGCCCTCGACTACGTCTAATCAGGAGCGCTTTAACCTCCTTCGGCCGCGCTACGGCGGCCGACAGGTGGTCACTATGATCAACGGCGACGGTGTCAGCATCGAGTCCATGGAGCACGTCAGAGCCGTCTTCGAGGCCCTAGCTGCTCCTGTGGACTTCGATGAGGTTAAACTACATACCAACTCCACTGAGGAGGAGGTCCGGAATGCCATTTTGGCCGTGCAAAGGAACGGAGTGGCCATTAAAGGCAATGTCCAAACCACACCGGGTCAGTTCCGAAGATGGCTAGAAATTAGTGCTACTTAATAAATGCCAGTCGACGTGATATCGTGGTTTAGGTAAGAAGTCGGTTAACCTGATGATTCGGAAGGAGTTGGGGCTGTTTGCCTACGTGCAGCGGTGCTACAACTTCCCGGGAATTGTGACGCGACACAAGGACGTGGACATTGTTGTGGTTCGCGAAAACACCGAGGGTGAATACAGTCAGGTGCGTTGGACTCAACACCTTTGTGGTTTTAAGAATTAAACTGGGTCTGATTGTTTGATTTTTTTTTTTTAGTTGGAACATCAGAGCGTGCCCGGAGTTGTGGAGTCTATGAAGATTATAACGCGAGCAAACTCAGCCAGGTAAGCGTACTGCCTGCGCTAGGTGGTTTTGGCCGTTTACTGTGACGCAATTCTTCTGATTCCCCGCCTAGAATCGCCCATTTCGCGTTCAATTACGCCCTCCAACATGGTCGAAAGAAAGTCACTGCAGTCCACAAGGCCAACATCATGAAACTCGGCGACGGTCTCTTCCTGCATACCTGCGAAGAAGTCTCCAAGTTCTACCCGACGGTAAAATTCACTCTACTAAAATAATTTAAGTAACTTGAATTACTTTCAAAGTGGAATTGAACCCTCCTCCAGATCGAATTTAACTCAATGATTATCGACAACTGCTGCATGCAGCTTGTGAGCCGTCCCCAGCAATTCGATGTGATGGTGTTGCCGAATCTTTACGGCAACATTGTTGGCAATCTGGCGGTGGGACTTATCGGTGGTGCTGGACTGGCAGCGGGCATGAATTTGGGCGAAAACTGCGCCATTTTCGAGACGGGGACGCGGAAGAATGTGCCTAACCCTGTTGGCATGCTGCTGGCCTCGGCGGATTTGCTGGATCATCTGGGTAAGGCACAAACGAGGCACCCACTTAAGGCTGTCTGTTCCTAACTTTAAGTTCTGGGCATAGGCTAGGGAGGATGGTCATAGGCCCATTTTTTCTCTTTTGGTATCCCTGGGATCAACGTGGCCTTTCTGTAGGTCCGTATATTTCATTGGATTCCACAATTCTCTGAAAACTTGGTTCTAGAGTATCCAAGTTACTGATCCACCGGCATGAAAATTCGTTGGCCTTCATAGATATCGCCTGGGATCCATACTAACTTCCCAGATGTGAGTGTGAGAACATGCTAAGTCCCACAAGCATTTAGGGCTTGATTAAGGAAGATATAGAGAGGGCAAGGTGTGCCCAGTTCTGCTGTGGCTGTTCTGCCCCTTTCCCTGATGGTCATACAAACCGGTCGTCTAAACCGTTGTAGGAACCGATCGGTCGATTGTTTGGACAGAACTTTTGGGATGACCCGATAGTTTCAAGCTCTTGGCTTGTTGACTTTCAGGTCTCTTCGAGAAGGCCTTCATCCTTCGCAGCGCCATAGTGGAGACCTTCTCGAAGGAGAACATCCGCACCGAAGACGTCGGGGGCACGCATACGGGCCAGCAGGTCGTCGATTCCATCATCGCGCACATCATCTCGCACTCGAAATAGTCCACCACTAATTCATCTCAACTATATCGCCTCTATCCTGCCTGACTTACCTTTTATCATCATCATCATCATCATCACGCCTGTACCTCACTAAAGTAAACCAATAAATGATACTTCTCTTTCACCACCGCCGGGGGTGTTTTGTGTGTGTCTGGCTTTGTTGCCTCCTCATTGATTTCCACCATTGTTTGTTTGGTTAGAGATGAAGGCTGGCTTTCAGAGGTTGAAGTACTTCTCGTAAGACTACCAGCTATTGCTATTATTGAACTAGAACCTGCTCTGCGTTCGCTGTATTGTTTGTTAGAGAGAACCTAGGGTAGAGGCGTAGTGGTTGAGCAGGAGGAGTAGAATCCCAGTGTTAGCGCCCCTTCCCCCTTTTTGCCTTCTAGTCATCACATGAGGCGTCGAGAGTCACGACTCGACCCCGAGAAGAGCCAGGAGGCATCAGAAAACGCCACGGACAGCGATGTGAAGGTGGAGGAGAAGTCGATGCCGGTAGGCGAGTTCCGCGGCGGGGGCATTAGGGGACCCCTGGTGCCAGACACGGCTCGGGTGGCCCGTGCCAAATCGACCTGGGTCTTCGACGCCGGCGACCCCCTCACCTGTCTCGCCGTCTCCAACTACTACCCCTTGGTGGCGATCGCGGGGAGGAACCTCCTGCAGGTCCTCCGCGTTGATGGCGATCGATTCATCTCGGTGAGTATACCCCAGGGGGTGGGGGCGAGGGAGTGGACAAAAAAATGAAAACACCTTGAAAAATCAACAATATGTATCTTGGAATGGTGTGGGTTCATTTTTATTGTACCTGCAGTCTCAATTCTTTTAGAGACGTTGGAGGCGGCCGAAGTCGACTTCTTACTTGAATCTCTAAAATCCACCATAAATGCGCCCCTCAATAATGAGGTTGAGGAGGTCAGGGGATTGTGGTGGCCAGATGAGATGCTCAACTTTATTAGAATGCCCCACAATTCTACCTGCATGGGTTGGTGCTGCACTATTCGTCTTGAAAACTGCCTGAGCTACCATAGGATGAGCCCAAATAGTCTCGGATGTTAATTCGTCTGCTCTGAAGGGAAATCATTGGCGGTGCGGCGGATTTCTGAGAAATAGCATCCCAGGTCATCATCACAGCACCTCTGCCGCAGTTTCTGTTAAACCAGCGCCCGCTACCATACGGGGTACACCAACAATTTGGCCTCCCTTGAATGTCCGAGAATCCTGTCATTTTTATATGGTCATAACCAATATTTTACTACTAGTACAGACATCTATTTTAAATAAACATATCGAATAACAAAAAGCATGTTCAAATATTCTGATGGCGTTTGCAAGAGTGTGTACTTACCAGTTTACTCTCTTAGTTTCTATGAGTTAAATTCAATTTATAGTTAATAAATTCTCTTGGAGGTGCTCCGAGTATCTCAAAACTGTGAAAGACAACTCCTAATCTTGGTTTTGACTGTCACCTCTCTCCTAGATGCACCGGATCACCAATCTCCAGCGCAACATCACCAACCCGTCAAGGAGTGCGGCTGCTTCTGCTGCGTCTTCGGGGGGAGGAGGGGTAGTAGGGAGCTCGATGAAGCCCTCGTCGGCGACTCCCGGGGGCTCTGGTCTCGCCATGTTGCATTTCCAGCCGCCGCGGAGCTACGCCATCAACGATGTGGCGTGGTCTGACTCCAAATGTGAGGCAGAGCGATGCTCTGTAACATCCCCTGGGAAAAATAAAAGAGGACTGGTTTTGAGTAATCCATTCATCGATTTTAGCCGTTCTCGCGACCTGCTCGAAAGCCGGGGATCTGATAATCTGGGACCTGAGCAGGGGGATCACGCAAAGTGAGTGGGTTTTTGAAGTAGAGATGATCTAACTTATTGAATTTCTTTAAAATTTAAATGCAGTTCTTCATTCATATCTGTGGTTATTTGGTTCCTCACGAAAGACGGTTAGGAGGAGGAGGAGGCTATTTTTGCTGCTCAAAAAACAACGACACGGAACTCAACTTTAGCGGGTTTTCGAAATATCGATCGGTGGTCACAGGACATCTTAACCATATGGGGATTGATTGAATACAAGGCCAAAAAGGGGAGAGCCCACGTGGCTGTCCACTAGATTAAAACACAAGGGGAGGCAGCATGTCCTTGCAGCATGGTCTTATGTTCCGTATATACCCGCCGCTCAGTAACCGGCGGATTCCAGTCTGTTTCCCATGTTTATGCGCGGAATGAGAACAAAGGCTGATCGCTTCTCGACAGATGACGGACGTGAGTCACCTGGGTTTCCAAGGCTTGGCTGTAGTGTCCAGTGGTGTGTAGGGTCCGAAGTGGACTTTCCTTTTCCACCAAATTACCTCTTTCGCATCCACTGACCACTCGTGTTTCCTCCTCCTCCTCCTCCCTTCTAGGTGTCTGCTTCGTGGGCCATTCTCGCAGCGTCCACCGGATCCACTTCAACCCCAACGCCCCCAACGAGATCATCACGGCCTCGCATGACGGCACCGTCAAGCTCTTTGTGAGTTCCACCACCACCACCACCACCCACCACCACCACCCCCACCACCACCACCACCACCACCACCACCACCACCACCACCACCACCACCACCACCACCACTAAATCACCCCTCTCCCATCAGCCGTGATTTGACATTTGTTTCCCCCACTTCAGGACATCCGGGACCAATCGTGCCGCCAGGTCTTCCACGTGCGCACCGCGGCGCCTTCGCCGGTCCGCGACGTCGTCTACTGCCCGCACGAGGAGCACACGCTGGCGGGTGCCTTCGAGAACGGCGTCGTGTGCATCTGGGACACGCGCAACAGGAGCCGGCCCGCGCGTTGCTTCCAGGCACACAACGCCGTCACTGCCAGCATCGATTGGCACCCCAATTGGGACTCCACTGAGTCTGTGGCTACTAAATTTGACCGTTTGAAATTGAGGCCACAGCTACTTAAGTTCCATTCAAGTAGTATTAGCTGTCTGAAATGCCTATTTCAGTGGCATCAGAATGCCATTCTACCTAAATCGCGTTTCAATGGTATTTGCCATTCCAATTCGCCTCAGGATGTCCACTTGAAGACCCAGTTACTATAATCTCATTGTAGTATTCTTCGTTCGAATTTAACCTAATGAGAACCTATATACGTTTATATATATATTGACCAACTTAATTACGTGCGAAACCAGCCTATTTGTATATTAACTTACTTAATTCCCATTTTAGTAGTAATGAAACCTACTCACAACCAAATCAATAGTATGTTATCCCTCCTTTCAGTCGCAATTGGCTGGCGACAGCTGGTGGAAGGGACAACACGATTGTCGTCTGGGATCTGAGTGAAACCTCCCCCACCGCAGTATACACCCTACGCGCCAAGAACACTGGTCATGTTCGTTGGCGCATTGGCGAGGTGGGTCTACCCAAACACAACCCTTCAGTAGTATATGCCATCCTCATTGCACTTTAAGCCTGTTTTTCGCCACCTCTACAGTCCACTCAACTCATCTCGAGCTGTGCCCTCAGTCTAGACCTGAGCATCCACCTGTGGGAGCTCTCCCGGCCCTACATCCCCTACGTGACCTTCGAGCGGCACTCGCAGATCATCTCTGGTCTCGCTTGGAGCAACGAGCCCAACTCCTTCTACTCGGTGGCTCGGGACGGGCTGGTGGTGAGGCACTACCTGGGCGACGGTATCCAGACGGTGCGGGCAGCCAATAGCGTTGCACTGGCCCTCAACTGCCGCGCGCCCCTATTGGCTCATGCGGTGGGTGGGGCAGCCAATCAGCGACTGGTTGGCTTTTCGCCGACCAATGAGGCGCTGGAGCCACCGGGGATGCCTCTGGAGCCCCTCACGGCAAATGTGACGAGAACGCCGCTTCAGTTGCTGGTGGCGAGGAGGAATCGTGAGTTTTGGGAGTGAAATTTGGTGTATTTTTTGGCGAAAGTGGTTGTGGAGCCCTCAAAATTATCAGGTCATCCTATAAGTTCGGAGGAAATGCAAAGGACATTTAAAGTTTCCAGTGAGGCTGAAAATTATTTTAATGTTTGAATGCATTTAATATTTCAATTTTTAAAAATTTGCTGGCAGTATAGTAGTCCCGAATTGGGTCGCTAGTTTTATTCAATAGGTTTAATATAAGTTCGATTGAAAACGATGTTACGCTGTTGCAGTCAGCTTCTCTTCATGATCATTGTCACTACCTGGCGAAGGGTCTCCCCAAAAACGTTGATTGGGAACGATTACCGAGACTAGGTTGACCGGATTTATTTGCCAACATCTGAACCAATAAGGTTTAGTTACAATGCTGCAAGCAGTCCATGTATGGCTTGCGAGGGAGTCGGTGAATCGGGGAAATGTTTGCAGGGCGGGAAAGTAGCCTTTTAGACCGTGTGACGGGGCTCTCAGATCACCCGGACGCGTGTTGAGATGATGTGACGAGTTCGACAGAGGCGCCAAACGTTGGGGATTGGTGTGCCGCGAGGCGCCCGCCTGCGCCCTTCTGCATGCTTTAAGGTAGTAACTGAAACAACACACGATTCATTCGGTGATAGACCCTTAACAATTCTTTAACACTTTATCTCTCGAGGAGGGGATCTGTTGTCATTGCTTTCTTTCTGCCACAACAACCACCTCGAGGTCTCCATTTAAACCTTCGTCGCCCGTTCATAGTCGTTTGAGGGAGCATTGTAGCAGCGAGCCTAATAATTTTCTTCACCATGGTCTATGCATTTTCAGGTGAGGGATACCCCACCGGATCATTTTGGGAACCCGTCTCCCCAAAAAACGCGATCTTTCTGACAATCTTTCGGGCTGCGCAGCTGATGAGACGGAAGATGAAATGTGAAGGCTAGGCTATTTAAATTCGCTCTGTGTTTTTAATGAAGGGATACGACATACCCTAGGGGTTTAATTTATTTAGTTTGAGTGAAATCCAACTCAACTGGCCGTTGGTAACTGTATAAATCAATTCACAACCACCCAGATGCATGGAAGTTTTGAGTAGAGGCTTGATAACAGTCAGGAAGTCACGCCTGTATCAATTATTCGTTGTTGCTTTGTCGTTTTAATTAGTTAATGATCTCTCGATACATTTTGGGAGCAGTCGCTTTAATTTGGACGTTCTTTTGCTATGTTTTGCTCTTGTTGCCTGCTGGAAATATCAAATATCTAATGGTAAATTCTACCAAAGAGCAAGTTTCAAATATGGTCAGGTGGTAATCAGTCGGTTGGTTGGACTCTATTGACACCGGTCTATTTTTTTGTCAAAACTATCGTTTTAAGGACCTCCTTCATTTGTTCACTTCCAGTGCTGCCCTCCTACCAATCCATGGTGAGGTATTGCGATTTTCCCGACTTCGGGCTGCCCAGCTCTGAGACGCCCGAGAACATAATTCCCAAGGAGGACTTTATCGCCCAAGGGCGTAGCGAACTCTACGTTGGGGATCTCATTATCGATGTGAGTGAGTAAATCTATTTCACTATCACTTCTATTACTCCATGAATCTGCAGGAATCATCTATCTTAGAAAATGATGACTACTGAATTGAATTTCAGTAAGCAGTACGTTATTTCGCCAATTTTAGAATTCGCAGGGGATGGAACAACCCGTGGCTGACCTGCTGCTGCCGGACACTTTCATTTACCTGGCGCAAAACTACCGCATCAAGGATGTCAGTGTGGAGGCTGTTTGCAACCACAATGCAGCCGTAGCAAGGCATGTGAATCAGGACTTTGTGAGTTCCCCAAATCGGCCTAAGTTTCTTATCTCGGAATGTCTTAAGATCTTGGCATTTTCCTAAGACGGAATGTGTAAATTAGGCTTGTCATTCAGGTTGCTACCTCTACTGGTCGTAGGAACGCCTAAATTATTGCCGCACGTGCGTTTTTGGTCCCCGGGGTCTTGTTTTATTTTATCGCGGTATTTTTAGAGTAATTGGTTAATTTCCTCCTTCCATGATTACCCTCTCCGAATCTTCATAATCTCCAACTAAACACTAGGCCAATTGGGAAGTGTAAAGGTGCTTATTAGCTAGACAAAGCCACAATAGGACAGTTGGATTGGATTGGATTGGCGCATGTGTTCTTCTCAGCTTGTCTTCCCAGCGTATTCCTGTGCGTATCCATCAATCGGCAGCCGCCCGAATCCAAGGCTGATTGGATCGCGAAGGAGGAGACGAGTCATCTGGTTTGACAAGGCTCGACTGCAACGGGTGACCACAGGGAGCCATTCAAATACATTTCCAATGTTCAGGGCTTTATCTAAAGAACTAATCGAAAAATCTCTCTGCTGTCGATCACTTTTTTGACTTCTTCGTATCTCTAAGGGTCAGTTCCCAGTGCTCAGCCCATAAAGAAAGAACAAAACCTCTCCCATACACATCATTTATTGATTGAGACTTCAAATTACTCTTTGAGAACGTTTCTAGTTATCGTTTCCTCCTCCTCCTCCTCCTCCTCCTCATCCTTCTCTTCGTCAAGCATCACCGGGATAGGCTTCATAATTCTCCTGCGCTGTGTGATACTCACTAGCAGACTTTTTCGCAAAACCGCAGTCAGTGAAGCCAAGCCAAGCACTATCAGACAGAGCATCATACTGTTCCCCTCTCTCTCTCTCTGCTTAGGAGTCTCTGTGCCTTAGCTTCCTCTGCATCGGAGGGCTGGCATGCCTCCCAGGCCTCTGACCTCGACCCCTCTGAGCCGCGGCAACAAGCTAGGTGGGGACCCAGGGAAGTATGAAGGCGCGTTTTAATGGGCTCCAAGGGAGATTCCTTTCAGAGCCCTGGATGGGAGTGCCAGCTGAAAGGGTTCTCTGTTTTCTGCTGTTGTGTCAGGTCATCCCAAAAGTTCTGTCTGATTTCTGAATAACTGGAACGTGCGACCAAATGTTTAATGTAATACACAATTTATTCGACAGTGTAATTTCCTTTCATTAAAACCTTGTGTGAGTTGAGATTGTGTTTACTTGATTTATCGGCCAATAAGATTGTGGTGAGTCCTAGATGTGATTCAGAAAAAATACACGCGGGAGTGCAACTTAACCATTTTTAGCCTCCCCTATGTCTCTTCCTCTTCACTAGCTGTGCCAGTTTTGGCTAGACCTGAAGCTGCTGCTGGGGCATTCGTGGCAAGAGAATCTTGCCCCGCCGGTGGATTCCCCCCTGGACTACGTGGCGGGCAACCAGTGGAACTCGAATCCCCAACTGGCGGTGTCGAACCAATCGCCAACCTCCCCACCGCCGCCGCCGTCACCGCCACCTCCACCTCCACCGCAGCCAGCAACAGAGGCGCCGAATCGACGCAAATCCGCGTCCAATGGCCCCACTGCCGCAGCCAATCGATACGTCCCTGGCTCCGTCTGCGTCCTCGATTTCCTCTCCTCAGATGACTATGACGGGGAGACCCCGGATGATGCCACTGGTGGGTTTACCCCGCTCTCCTACTTGGGGGAATCGGTTAATTTCCTACTCCTCCGGTTTAGGACTCTTCTCCATACCCATACAACACATGCACATTAAGATTGTGGCAGCTTGTAATAAGGATGAGGTCTTAGCCTAGCGCCAACGCCTCCGTCATCCTCTATTACTCAAGTCGACATCAGAACTTGAATCCTGTTTAGTCTCATTTGGGAAAAAATAATTTGGTGGTTATCTTGCCGTCAAAGTGTTTTGCTGAAAAACTATAACGGCAACTATTACCCGGCTTTGCAACCCGAAATGTGGCTGCGGAAGGTCTCTTAAAAACTGCCGTTTTTATTACGACGTCCGTTGATGGCAGTGTGGCCGAGCTTTGGGTGGACTGGCGTGGTCGTCGTACAAGTTCGATGATTGAATCCTTCTCTTGTCGTATATGTTTGTTTCTATTACTGAATACAATCGTCTGCGATTCTTCATCTGAGGCATCTGAATTCGCCAACCCTTTTCTTGTCAGATTTTCGAGGAGAAAGTGTGCCGTGTTGCGAGCACAATCCCATCATGTGCTGTAGTGTTGTGTTGCTAGTTTCCCCTAACCGCCACAGCTGCCTCGTAGCCTGCATTGCACTGATTTGAGAGGCAACGAACATGTCCTCTTCCATACTTCGCGTATTAAAATAATGATACAAAAGGTATTACTTTCCTTAATTCATCTGAGGGGATTCAAATCAAATCTTTATCCATTCGCCTTATGTGGTGGTCGGCATCATTGCGCGCCTATTTTGATAGCACTCCCCTCTTGATCACACGCGATTCAATTTGACACAAAACTAACTCAACTTACAAAGAGAGATAAATAGGGTTGGATTGTATGCGTTCCCGCTTGTCCACGCAGTGTCCGAGGAACCGTGTTCCTGTGCGTATCCACCGCTCTGCAACCGTCAGAGTCCAGGCTGTGTGTTCTGTAATTAGGCGACATGAGGACCAAGCACACCAAGTCACGGAGGAGGAGATGAGGCACCTGTAACTGGGTGGTCGCGTCTGCGTAGCTCACTTGTCGCTGCGTATGCGCCGGCCAGTGATGAGAGCTGGAACTTAACCAGGCACTACATATTTCTCTCTTTTTTTCACTTCCAGAAACCAATGACGGAGACCCGTTGACCCCCAAAGCCGTCGCTGACGGCTCCGCCTCCTCACCGCCGAGCACCCAGCCCCCCGCGGCCAGCCAGTCGGCGCACGCGCACTCTCACGGCCACCAGCGCAGTCGCGAGGGCGGCGTCTCCTCGGTGAACTTCCTCTTCGTCGAGGGCGGCTCCGGAGCCCCTGCTGCTGCTGCTGCTGTGTCCACGACGGTGGAACGGGAGATCCCGATGGAGGAGGAGGAGGGGGAGGGAGAGGAGGGGCAGATCACATTCAAGGGAGACGGCGATGATGGGGATGGGGACGATGTGACCACGGCACCGGGCGACGACGCGACTGGCGAGGACAGCGGATCGATGGGAGGGGCGGAGAGGGAGGCGGAGGCCCAGCTGAATGGCCACTGTGAGGAGGAAGAGGAGATGAGGAAACCACGGTGGGTTGGCTCTCTGTAAAAGCGCAGCTTTTTGGGGTAAAAAACTAAGTGTTTTTTTGGCTTCTTTTTTCAGGTCTTTGTCTGACGGCCACGCTGGGAGTACGTCTGATTTTACGATATAAAAAAAAACACAAATTGAAGAAAATTCTATGTAATGGCGAGGATTTGGATAGTCTGGGAGGCTGTCTTGGTGGCATTCTCTTGTATAATAACTTGAAATTGGGGGGTAGGGGTTTGCTAATGTACATTAACCAATGTGATTAGGATTAAGACTTAGTCAGGCCTCTACAAGTGCGTCCTATGTGTAGCTTGAGAAATTCCAACGTTATGAAGTCGGATTGAGTGTGTTGGAACATTCGATAAACCATTGCGTTATCCGATGTTCGACGACCTCTCATCTTTCTTCACAGGACACGAGTTGCAATCCCCCAATGAGGACTCACAAGGCGGACCGAATATGACACCAGAAACACAGTAAGCTCTTTGGGAACGGAGTTTCTTGGTACTATGATCGTCAATACCAATACTGCTGTAAATCTTAGTAATACTACTACTACCATTACTGATGATATGCCACAATCGCATTAGTGGCGACATAACAATCTCAAATATTATCACTATTTCGTGAATATTTTTACTACTGCTATTACTAATTCTTGTACTAGTACAACTACTGCTGCTATTAATATCAATGTTACTACTCCTGCTACTAATATTAATTTAAGTAATATTAGTGTTATGTTACTAGTGTCATCATTACCTACTACCATCGTTACTATTATTACCATTACTCTCACCATTGCTAACACTTCTGCCATTGCTCCTACTATTTCTACGAGTGATATTGTCACTTCTGTTACTATCAGTGCTGCTGATAGTAGTACTACTAATTCCGTTACTACAATTCCTACTGGGATTATTTCTAGCATTACTGCAACTGCCGGTTTCAATCAATTCTCTCCTCCCTCCCTGCCCTCTCCAGAGAATGCATGGACAGACGCCATAGTTCAGCACGTCTGGACCTGACTTCCTCCTCCACTTGTCTGGATCCTGTGGACCCGGCTCTGATGGCCAGCTTCACCGCTTCCCTCGACTTCACTCACCTTGTCGGCGCCTGGTTCCTCGAACTGGTGCGTGGAGTCCTCCCTGAACATCGGAAACCCTCTTGCTCCCAAGCCCCCTTCTAAGAGTGTTTCCTGTTCCCTGTAGATCGAAGCGGGCCACGTGCAGTCGGTGTGCACTGCCCTGCTCATCTTCGGCACGGAGCGCACGCGAATCAACGACTGGGCGAGCGAGAAACAAATCGAAAACTGGTTCTACGTCTACGTCGGTGGGTCTTCCCACCCCACCCCCCGCCCCCCCCCCAGCCTAGAACTGCTTCGCTTCCTCCCATTCGAGAAATGACGTCGTTTTCCTCCTCTTGCAGACGCCTTGGTCCGGTTCCGGCTGTGGAACGTGTGCAGCCTCATCATGAAGCACTGCGGCAGTGTTCAGGGCGTGGTGCCGCCCTCCGTCCTCCTGAGTGCCAGCATCTCGTCCGTGGTGAAGCCGTCGGGCAGCGACTCCAAGCTCTTCCTCAAGAAACACTCGAGCAGCTCCAGCAGCATCTGTGAGTCTGACTGTTGAAAATACTGTGTGCTCAAAAATGTGGTCTTTTGGCTATCCAAGCATTGACATGCTCCTTGGAAAGTTTGAGTTGTTTTTGAAGAGGCTGTTAGGTTTGAAACAACATTTTAAAAACGTGCCGGGGTTTCTTAGTAAATGCTCCGTGTTTGCAACATAACCGTCGTCATTTCAGACGGCTACAACGAAGTAAACATGGCTAGGATGGAAGCTGGAAGAAGGCCTGATTTCTTGGAAAGGATCGATTCTAAATAGTCGGATTTCTTTCTCGAGGACATTGTGAAGGAGAACGCCAAAGTGAACGAGTGTTATTATTGTCTTCCTCTTAGAGGAACGGCATTTAATGGAGTCATTTTTCCTCTGCGCAGTTTTTTTCTGACAGTCAAACTGAATCTCTCCGGTATCACCCCCCCCCCCTCCACTCTTCTTCCACATCCGTCCGTGTTTCTGACGAAGTCCCTTTTCATTGTTGCTTTCTTCCTCCTTCCAGTTAAACTGGCTCCGGGGGGCGTCTCGCCGCCCTCACTCTCCGCGTCGACGTCAGCACAGCCACTGGCGCGCAACATGGCCACCGCGAACCAGACGGGGACGAGCGTGAGCGTGCGCTGCGGCCGCTGCTCCAAGCACATGCAGCGCGGCCCCGGCGCGCCCTACCGCGGGCAGCCGTGGGCCTGCTCGCGCCACTCCGGCGCCGAGCCCGCCCTCGCCACCTGCGCCGTCTGTCACCTCACCGTGCGCGGCGTCTTCCTCTGGTGTGTCGGCTGCAGCCACGGCGGCCACCTTCACCACATCTGGGTCAGTCGCTGAATTCGCCCTTTAAGTAGTATACTCGGATGGAACCCGGAGTGAGAACTGGTAGAGAAGCATTTCTGACCCTTTTTTTGAGATTGAAGATATGTAATTCTGTTGTGTCGGCTGTAACAACAGGGACCACCTCCACAACTCCCGGGTCGGTCGCTGAATTGGCCTTTTAAGTGGCCTACTAAGTTGGAGCTCGCAATGGGGCTGAAGCGAGCTCCTTTCGTAGATTGATTAGATAGAAGGGTAGTGTGCCGGAGATAACTGCCCATTGGCTGGCTCTACGATCTGTGGAGGAGTTCTGTGGGGTATTGGCTGAAAAGCTCTCCTGACCCTTCCCTAAGATGAAAAATCCGCACCTCGGGTCGTAGGTAGCTGCAAAACAAATTTAATGGCCACGAAAATTTCCCTGCGCCGAAGAGTTTTACTTAAAATAACCGGCGTTAGGGCCCTTAGGAAATTGAAAATGGGTTATTCGACATTCCTTAGAGAATTGCCTCCTCAAAACTGCTCCTCTACGTAATTTGTCGTAGGTTAACTTGGATTTTGTGGCTGTAATGGCAGAATGACAGTGTGGTTAGTGTCTTGCTCGACGACAGAGCTATCACAGATGGTGATCCGTCGACGGGTTAGGGTATGTGAAGGAGCTTGTCCTGAGAATTGGATGACAGGCTTTTTCGACTTTCCCTGAGCGACGTCGCTGAAATCGGACTTTACTAGAATGCGTTCTAGTCGATGCAAACTTCTGTTAGCGATGAATTCGGTAGCAAAAGAACCCCCCCCCCCCCCCTATATTCTCTTCTGTAAAACGTATCCTGAACACCTTTGTGGATGTCAATAAAATCCAATTTACTGAAATTGATTTAAGTAGCAATACCACTTTTTGCTATTGCAGGACTGGATAAGCAAACGACCCGAGTGCCCGGCCGGATGCGGCCACTTTTGTGAATACGGAAAGCTGGAACCGAGTCTCTACATGCGGATTTCGGCGTGATTTTGTGCTTGTGTAGTTATGTGCCTGCCTCCACATTTGTAACTGTGCAGAGATCGTGATTCTTGTCTACTGCTCATCCTCCTCCTCCATTTTTCCCATCGAGAGCTACTTTCATGGGAGGGTTGGAGCGGTTGCTCAAGGCTCTAATTTGGATGCTGAATAGCTTATAAGTAGATAGAACCAACTTATTGCTGGCAGATTTATTCGGAGTGAAAGTAACCAGTCTACAGGATTGTGGCAATGGTTAGTTAGAATTGGGGGTTTGATCGTGTCATATCGACAAAAGATTACCTAAAAGGCTCGACCATTAGCCGAGGAGACACCCTTAAGAGTTTCTTTCAGACTCACGCGATCGAAGGTCAAAAGATCAATCACCAGCGGGGGTGCGTTTCGCGAAATCCAGCGCAACTACCAAGAATAATGTGGGAAAGGCGTATTGCTCTGTGAGTGCATTCTAAAGAGGGCAGGATAAGTGATGCGTTTATTGGTGTCAAAATGTCGGCACAAGGCATCATAAGGAAGGCAAGAGGGATGCAATAAGTCAACGGACTCCTCGAGCGAGGGAATTGCGCATTCCCATGCGTTTGTACCGAATAATGAAGAGGCCAAGGCTAGTGAATGCTAGAATCACCAGGACGGCGATCACAATCGCGAATATCCCTATGGTTCGTATTGTCTTTTCGTGTTTAAGATCCTCTAGAATGAAGCGCATTTCGGCGGAACTATTTCGGCGACAGATCCTGGCGAATCCATCTGGGCCAGGAATGACCATTACCACACAGATTCTTGGATCGCCATTACAAATTGCAGCCGCTTTGGGGATTATTGTCCCATCTTCCTACAAAGCCATGATTCTTGTGACTATGTATTGTTGGACCTACCGGAGTTAAGATATGAAGAACTGGGCTTCTACGAATAAGGTGTCCTCTGTCATTCAAAAGCATGAAATGGTGTTCGCCTAGCAATTCAACGGAGAACGGTGCGGAAATGGACAAGTGAAGTATGCTTTCGCGCTCTGAGGATAAAACGAAACTTCTGAAAATGGCCGTCCCAAGTATTTTGTGATCATAGTCACGGGAAAACCTCCCGCGATTCCAATGTAGAGTCAATGGATACACGCGCATGCGCATTCCACACGTATGACCCCACTGGAATACTGCCATTCCAAGAAATTCGCTCATGTTATTTTTTGGGATGGCCATAGTATTTAAAATAGTAATAGATCGAAGGTGTTCGGGGGCAGTAAATTTCATAGAAATGCCTCGAATTAGGGAAGGTTCTACAAGTGGCACATAAATAGTAGCCTTGCTAGTCAAAAGCTGATGGCTGTAAGCACTATCTATGGCATAACTATTCTCTGCACCAGTTAGAATAAGGAAAAGCAGTACTTTTAACCCTTTTGGGGCATTCACCGCGCGATAATTCATCGGTGTTTCGGAAGTTTGCTCTCATAAACAGCTTATAGAAATATTTTTGCGACTGATCTATCAAAGTAATCCGATTTTCTCTTGTAACTCTAGTAAAAATTTGTAAGTCTAATTTTGTCAAATATTTTAGCATGAACTGAGTAATTGGAATTGTTAGAAATAGAACGATGAAATGTCAAATTTAATGGTATTTCGGAGCTTATTTGACTAGCAATGTACTATAAATGAAAAGCAATGTACCATAAGAATAGATTTCAGGCAAAACGTCAGTTTTCATTCAAAACAACAAGAAATAACTTCAAATGTATCTACTGCCAAATTCTACAGGTGTTATCCTTCGAGCCGGTAAGGATCATATCGCCCTCGTAGTTGAAAGCACAACTAAAGACTTCATCCGAGTGACCTTTTAACACGTCCTTCTGCTCCCCTGAGGATAAAAAGTTAGGAGAGTTCATGCAAAAATCTAACAAGGTAGAGGAATTTAGAAAATCAGATGTGATGAGTTAGTCAAGTATAGAGCAAGAACTCAAACAGACTTATGAATTAGTTCACCTGTTGAGGTATCCCAAAGACGAACGGTTTTGTCGGCACTGGCAGTCATTAATGTCGTTCCACGAGGACTAAACACTACCTAGGGGAAAGTTAAGTCATATAGCATACAAGGTAGAGGACAATGGCATGTATTATACCATTTTGTATTCGGGTAAGTCAAGCTAACTTTACCCCTTAATAGTAATTAAACGTTTTACCATACAATTGCGATGGTGTCTTCCATCATATCCCAACTAAGGACTAAGTCAGAGTATTGGGAAATGGGTTTAATATATGAATTTTACTTTCACTTAAGGTTTGATTTTGTTCTGCGGTTACCAAACAATATATTCCTTCAAGAAGCGAAATGGGAATGCTAAAAATATATAAATGGGTTGACAAATAGCACGGCTTGAGGACAGCTGTACTTTTGCTCATCCTACTGAGGACATGGGATATCAGGATCTAGGAATGGAAAATACTTAGGTCATCGAAACAATAGCTGTTTAAAGAATTTGTACTAGCGTACATCAAACATTATCGCTACTATCCAAATAGGTAAGCCACTAGTGCAAAGACCCTTTTACCGATTAACTATTTAGCAGGTCGGATACAATACAAATAGGATTGTAAAGATGCTTATCTTATTATATTTTAAAAGTTAATCTTTAATAATGGTCCAGACACTATTTACCAATGCAAGTTAATATAGATTTAAACTATTAGCAGATGATTCAGCTCTTGAGTGTTTTCATGGGAGCAGCTCACCTTGCTGACTTCACCCTCATGGCCCTTGAGTCGCATCGACTGCTTAATGTCTTCGAGCTGGTCGGTGTTCCACAGGATGGCCGAGTTGTCGGCACTGCCACTGGCCAGCAGACGGCCAGAAAGGTCGAAACTGACGTCCAAAACTTCGTCCTCATGGCCCTTCAGAACGGCAAGCTCACTGCCCTTTCTTGAATCCCACACCTAAAGATTGGTTTCAAATTTTTAATATATGGCTAAAATATATCTGCTCTGCTCCGAGTTCCAGTTCAGCCGTTTCTCATATCATAACCTACAAGGTCCCACTTCTTTATTAGGCCTTAAGAGCCCCGAGTTATCTTCCGCCCGTGCCCAACTCATGGCTCTCCTGGACAAGGATCCCGACACGACGGTCCAAGAGCTAGCGGATGCCTTTGTTCAATTTCAGAATATCATGGAAGACGCTAAGTTGGTGCTCAATACAGGACCCACATTATTCCTGGCATAGTACAATAAGAAAGGCCACAAAGGTGGCCAAATGAAAGAGCCCCACTTGGAGCCATTGTAGGAAACCCAGTGAAGTGCAAACGAATGGCCTACATGCCAGCCTACAGGTAACAAAGAACCGATGCACCTAAAATTTGACACCGTGGAGACATGGAAAAAAGGCTGCCGCAGTCGCTTAACCGAAAAAATTGTTGGTACGTAGAAAATCGATCGATTATGCATTACGGCACAAGTACAAGACGTGTAAACAACGCAAAATGGCATTAAAAAATCGATTAAACCGCTACAAATGTAACTGTATTACCTTCTCATCAGCAAATCACACTTAAGATTGCAAGATCGACAATAAAATAGAATTTCGAAACAGAAAATCTTCAACTTGTTTTGGCTCATAGGCTAATTCAATTAAGCAATCAATAGTAGGAGAATAGAATATCCCTATTTATCTATCCGCAAGCAGCATCAAATTTTTCAAAAAAAGATTATTATCCATGCTGAAAAATGGTATTCAAATTGCAGGAAGGCATCTTCGGTGGTTAATAATTACGAAATATAAAATAATTAACAGCGATCATGCAGGCGAATCAAAAGGGATATAATATTTGGTAATCCCTCAAATATGATTGGATGCTAGTTATATAAATTACAAATAAACAAACAATAAACAATTCTAAAAAATCATTTACTTACGAAGTGGATATCAGGCTCAGCTAAGAGTAACAGGGTACTAGATACCTTCACATAAAAAATCCGACATTCTACCTCAGCTGCTGAAAGTAAGCTCTACTATCGTCATTAGATTAATTGGAGAGCTCTAGATAAATCATTTACTCGATACACAAAAGCCTACTTACTTCGAAATAGTTTGTTGAAGTTATGCGTCAGCTCATCAAGTAGTTACCCACCCGGACAGTCTTGTCCATCGACGCTGTGGCCACACGAGTCCCATCGAATGAGCACGTGACCGCGGCCACCTCGGCCGTGTGACCTGCTAATTGATGCACGGGTCGCGCGGGAGTCCGAATGTCCCAGATGGATGCGGAGTGGTCGAAACTGCCCGTCAGAAGGAGGTGCGATGCCCCGCCCTCGGTCATACTGTCCCCGACGAAAATGACGGCGATCACTTCGGCTGTGTGACTCGCTAAATTGGCCACTTCCACGCCCTTCTCCAGGTCCCAGATCCTGGCTGAAGTGTCCATACTACCTAAAGGGCATTTCGGCAAAATTTTCCCAGTTTACTGCTTTGTACTACACGTTACTTGTACTTGTATGGTCTTCAGTGAGAACGGCATTGTAAATCCTTTGGATTAACTTCGACATACCAGTAGCAAGTAATTTGCTGTCACCAGAGAACTGGAGACAGACGACTTCAGCTGTATGCCCTTCAAAGGTTGTGAGACAGTCACCAGTTTCGGAATTCCACACCTTTGCGGTCTTGTCAAACGACCCAGTGGCAATTCGATCTTAATAGAAAGGAAATAACTGTCAAAATTTAGCATTTAAACTGCTTGTTGATCGAGGCTGACATACTTTGTAAGCAAACTTCTTAGATATTTGGTACCTTTTAGACAAAATGCATGAATTTTCAAAAACTTTATGCATTCAACACCGGAACTGTTTGTAAATGATTTTATGGTTTTTGAAATAAAATTTAGCGAAGGGTAAAAAATCTGCTAAAGCAGATGCAATCAGAAGTAATGGCCAAATTATAAAATTACATTCTTCAGATATGTTCTTTTTAGATCATTCATAACACTGTGTAATCTATTAAGAAAAAATGCGCAGCTAGCAATGTTTAAATTAATAACTTTAAATAGACATGGAAAATGAAGGAGTTTCGAATTCATGTATTCTTTTTGAACTTGAACATAATATATATTTTAAAATGTCACTTCAGTTTGAATTTTTGATATTTAATGAGAAGTTTTCATTAAAATAATATATCTTAGAGGTATTTAAGATCTTAACCTGATACTGGTAAGTTGAAAGCGATGGTATAGACAACGTTGCTGTGGCCGTCTAAAGTCCAGATTGCTTCCCCAGTTGCCGACTCCCAAATTTTGCAGGTTCTGTCATACGAGCCAGTTATCAAACTGAATTTAATAAAGTAATTAACATAAATGCTTCAAATTTCAATGTGACTTAGTTTCCCTCGAAACTCACTGGCTTCCACTTTTATTGAATGAAAGATTTGTAAGTGGGAGATTGTGTGCTTTAATTGTTTGTACTTCTGTAAACTGTTTCTTTTCCGGCATCGAGGCTTTGCTTTTGAATTTCTCAATAATCTCCTCTACTTGTTCAAGACGTTTCTTCTTTATAAGTGGTTCCTTTCTTATTATGTTTCTGGCTGCCTCTTTTGAATCAGTCCTAAGGGAGTTAAAATTATATAGATTTTACGAATAAATAATAGTCGGTAACTGAACTGCTTTCGTTAACGTATTATTCCCTTGTTTGTATTCCAAAATTAGTCCTTTATGTAAGTCATCACTATGCAGTTTTACCTGGTGGGTAATATCTTAAAAGGAACCTAGTTATGTGCATTATTAGAAAATGCGTGCTAGCAAATAGCGAGACACAATCCCATATTGGTTGACATAAAGCTTACCAAGGCCATTAAGCCATTTTCGTAATATTGGAAATAACATAAAAATTAGCCTAAGGATATAAGAATATTAGAATTAGGTCAAAAAATCTTTCATCAAATATCTGCCAGAGAGAATTAAGTTTTTAATTTTAATGTAGTCTAATCGTTCAGCAAGCTTCAAGTGCAAATTTTCCTTCCAAAATATTGCAAATCCATATTTGAAGGAAGGTGAAGAAGTTGGCCTATAAGATTTGCTGTTTAACTTATGAAATGAAATACTTTGGAAATTTATAACTATAAAATTATCTCGAAATAGATGAAATTATCGAGTTAGAATTACTGTGTCTCTAACAATATAACTAAAGGCATTCAACACTTGCTGGTGCTATAGTACAAATTATTAAATAGGCCGTTAGTGTAAGAACCATTTCAAAGTAACAGTCTTTCATTTGAATTTACATAACTTTAGGTCCACCGGTTAATATCTCTCAACCTAATTTCAAGATAGGCTTAGAGACAAGGAAATAGCCTAGTTAATTGATTCGCAGTTTCTGGCTTTTTTTGATAGGCCTCTAAACACAGCTGGATTCTCATCCTGTTGTAAAGCCTCGATCGTTGGCAGATGTGCCACCGTTGTAACAGCCAAGTATTCAGGTCATGTCCCCTGCCAAGCCCATGAGAAATAGCCGTGTTAGTGCATTTTTCCCTTCGTCAGCCCTGTCTCTCATCAACTTAAGATTTTGTGGAGATCTAGTAATATTTAATAGAAATTCAGAGAGCTTCTTGGCAGGCATAACGTGATGATAATAAACACAAAATAATTCTGGTAAAAACCATGAACAAGCTGTTCATTCCTTTACTCAAAATTACTTCCTACCTTATTTGCCAGGAGTAATTTATACAATAAACAGATTTATTAAGTGATAAACTTAAGTTATCATGACTTCTAAGTGGACTCATCCGCACTTAAGAACTTCAATTAAACTAGGACAGATTATTAGTCCGACTTAATATTATCAAACGTGATTTTCAGTAGAGAGCATTAAATTGGTGGCTTCATTAAGAGCGTAAGTATAGATGTTGTTAAGTCCATATTCCTCTATTGAAAGTAGTTGAGACGATGAATTTTTCCAATATTTACAATATATAAGGGAGTAGTTCCACAGTCCTCAAGAAAAAGAAAAGAAGTGGTTGGCAGCTAGAAATTTTATTAGTTCTAAAATCTTTCATTAGAAAAGGAAATCGTACTCTTGTGCCAAATAGTTTTAGTTAATCTCAAAGCCTCCATCAGAGTCATTTAAGGCCTCAATCCATCCCTTCAACCTGGAGCACGATGACTTTACACGTTTCCCGGAAAGAGGGTCAAAAATATCTTTGATTCTGCTGTCAGTTAATCCGAGTTTTTTTTGCAGTACCGACGTAAATCATGAGTTTTCTGACGTGGCTTCTCCCTCCATTTTCGTCGCACAGAAGAAAGAGAGTGAAGACTTTATACGCCCAACATAGCTGGAAAAATGTATCTTTTTATCAAGCCAACTTTATATCACTCATTATTTCTGCTGGCTCATAACAATCATTTCCTCTCCCGAAAATGCTGACGCGTACATTCTACTTTTCAAATGATGGCAATTTTCACAATAAAAACCATCTTTTCAGCATCATTAAGGAAAGTTTCAGGCAACACTTTTAAAATATAGCGTTTAGTTTAAATATTATTTTCATGACAAAAGGTTTAATAAAAACGGTGTTTTCAGAGATAAATCCACTCCTCTTCAAAGTACTACCCCTGTCAGCGATTATTCCAGCAATTCGGCAGTATACTAAGCCAATTATTTTTGCTGTGACTTCCAAGTAAAAAGTACCGCATTGGAAAATGAATAATTGCACCTAGCTCCATTTACTTTGATACAACCGATCCCCAATTCCGCACTTAGGAACTCGATATGCGGTACATCTTCCGACAAAAGACTTTTGATCCTCCTCCACATATAATTCATTGGTTCTCAATGTCCATATAAACCCAAGGAATTCTCATCCAGGCAGTAAAACAGCAAGACCCAAGGGTTCTAGAACAAACATGAACATCTTCTTTGTGATTTTCGCTCTCTGTCTCATTGGTCAGCTCCAAGCTGTTAAAGTGGTAAGATTTCTTAACTTGTACACCATTAAATTTACATAGCTCTAAATAACTCCCAAAGAATAGCACCAAATGATGTTTTTATGTACAATCCATCGATTTTACTTTAATCACAAGGAAATTCAATTTGGACTGAGTTGGATTCATCTACTGTTAAAATTCTAAAGTACTTTAATAACTACACAAGTTATATAAAACAATATTTTGAAATAATGAAATTTTCCAATTTTTCTCTCAATTTTAGGAAAACGGACACGTTTACATAAAGACTGAGTGCAAAGCTATTTGCGCAGGCGCCTGTCAGCAATTCTACGAGGCAAGTTTGTGGCATTTTTGTCTAAACTGAGTCAAAATAAAAAAAGGTTTTAACCAGTAGTTTTTTCGCATTTCAGAAAGGGGAAATGGCAACTGCCGAGGGATGCACCAAAAATTGCCACGAATTTTGCGAAAACCTGCAAAACACTCTCCTGAAGCTTCCCATCCACTAAGAAGCGCATGGTGTGCCACAGCAGCGACTGTACTATTAAAAAATGATCAATTTAAAATAATTAACACCAAAATTCTCATCATTATTTTTGAAATTTTTAAAAGGGTAAAAATAATGATAGTTGTACATCGATATATGCAGTAGAAAATCGTAAAATTAAGTTTTAATAGAATAGTTTTAATAATGGAATTGCATTATTAGACAGGTCGAAAATGGAACATCTCCAATTTGTAGATAATTTCATAATCAATGAGGAGTATAGCAGCCTATTATAACGATCTAGGAGACTGTGATATCCGATAAGGTCAATCTCCAGACATATCCAGTAATTATTAATTAATTCCACAATAGTGGATGTAGTAGATAGGAGGAAGTCAAAGGTTATCAGGGAAGGTGAGTTGATGACTGAATTTTTTTGTTAACGTGATTTATTCATTCACAATTCGGGCAGAACGTATTGTATGACCTGATGCAAACGCGCAGCTAACCGACCGCCAAATTTGAGCAAAAGTTTTTTAAAGAACAAAATCAAAGTGCCTCAGGCGTTGATAGACGCTGCTAATGGCGTCTGTTACTTTGAGCAAAACTCTTAGACAACACTAGTGCATTGAATTTCTTTGAGATCTCTCAAGCCTTCTAATCACAGACTAATTTCTTCCCAACAACTACGTACAGCAGTCCTTAAAGCCTTTCCTGACTTGTAAATATTTGCTTAAAAACATGACAATTGATTAACCTAATTCCTGACTCTTAGTGGTGCCGTATTCACTCGATCGCCTGCTTTCTTTCAGCAATCTGTCCCTTTACATTTATACCAAAACAAAATCTCTTGTTAATTTAGAGGGATAGTCCTTTTTTGACATTAATAATTGGTATTTATCCGCTTATTAAACCATTTATCGCACTTGTTTCTCAATTTTTCCTTTAAATGCAATGTTAGCAGCACAAACAAATGATTGAGTGTAGTGAGCAGGCAGAGCGAGGGCTGCTCAGAGATTGTTGAACCTGGCGTTGTAGAAGATGGGATCGAGGTCCATCGCCCGCCTCCTCACTCGTGAACGCACCTCGCAGTCGCCCCTGCAGAACTCCTCTGGCAAGCCCTCCGCCATGCAGACGTCCTCACAGACCAATCTGGCATCGAACACTCGCTGGAAGCAAGAAAGCACGGAAATGCAGATTTAGCAGGCAGAACTTATGTTTTTCTGCCTACTTAAATAAAGCTCCATGGTTGCGTCATGGATACGAAGTGTCCGGAGCCCATAATTCTGGGCTACCTTACCCAGGCTCCGAAAGGGCTCTACACATTCGCCAAGCATTCTTGTCTTTAAAATAGCGCTTGGGTTAATTTAGATGGCCCTAATCTAAGATCTAGGTGTTTAGAATAGTGTTTGATTTCTATCTATATCAGGGTTTGAATGGTCATTCTGATTTGCGAATATCTTGCGCTAACCACTGGAACCTAATACAAACGAAACTATACAAAAAATCAAGGAATGAATATGTTATGAAATTGAAAGTGGGAAACCGTTAGGGTTTTACGCAATTTATATCTTTTAGCATAAATAAATAAAACGTCATCTACTGCTTATGAATGCAAAGTAGTCTCAAATAAGCATTTTGAGCAAATTAAAAATTTTAAAACCAAGTTATTATATGTCCGTAACTTTAATTTTTCATTGCGAATTTTTTGAGGTGTAAGAATTTATAACGAGGTAGTTTATTTACGCTTCGTGGAATGTATTGTAGTAATTTAAACAACCTTCAGTATTATAAATTAAAATTTTTTGAAGGCTTACGGTTTTTCAGGGGTAACAACTAGTGCACTAGGAATATCTTTTAGTCCTCATGGTGAAAGTTTCTTGTTTTAATTTCATGGAAAGAATTTGTGCGGTTGAATTTTATCTAACCTACGAACCAAGCAAGAGTAATAACATCGCTTTCTAAGCCTACTTTCAACTGCATATGACATCTTCTATGACTCAGCTAAGCAATTACTCCGAACAATAAAGGTAAAATTAAAAACTTACTGCATTTGCAACTGAAAGAACCACGATGAGGCAAAGGCCAAAGCTGAGCGCTGTGAATCTCATTTCTTGCTAATTCTGGGAGGTGATTCGCTGATGTGGACTCAAATAGCCTCTTTCAGCCAATCAAAAAAGGGAAAGATAAGAAGCTGTATTCTGATTGGTTAGATGGGACCAGAGGGGTCTGAGAAAATTTGCCAGAAGTTGGGAATTAGTGGGCAAACCAATAAAATTCCTAGATAGTAGACACATTCTCATTGAAGTGCAAACACAAACTGCCTGACGAGGAAATTGAACTGTTATCGTCAAGGAGATTTCATAGAAACAACTACCTCTATAAAAGTCAATTTTAGCCTCAGGCAGGCGCAAATTGTAATGAAGCAAGCTGAGTTTGCATCACACTCAATGGAGGAGTGGCCTTCTCATAAACTTCTTAATTTTTTTCAATTAAATGGACACAGAGGTAGTACTAGCAGCATGGCGGCCGTTGGTGCCTTTTTCCGCGACTAAGGCTCAACTGTACTTAGTTGTCTTTCGATGGGTTCAGATGTTCTGTGGAAGGCACTAGACTTTTCTTTTGAGGATATCGGGATATTCGGGATATCGGATATTCGGGATATCAACTTTTTAGTGAGAAATTTACCTCTGCGACGCTTTCAAGAGTAGCAACGAAGATGTTCATTGAGTGCAAGCTTCCTGACACAGATTAGGGGCATTCTGCTCTTTCCATACAACACGAATCTCGAGATTCAGGTTCTGCTGCGTTGATTTTCAGTCAGTTTCGGAGGAGGATTTCGGCCGCGTAATCGCAGCCAAATCATCTGCTTTAATGCCACTTCTCTTAGCCACCACAGCCTCGTAGCCTCCAGCTTGTAGTAATTTTAGTGTTTTGGAGCATTGAGCAGCGGCTATGAGATCTTCTCATATTTAATGTGGGTTCGAGCCATCTATTCTCGTTTTCGTGTCCATTCGGGTGATTAAGAAGCATTTTGTGCTTGAATATCTTTAACAAATATGGAAAAACTGGCAAATATCAATCTTCACACATCAATCCGAACAAATTACATGTGGAAATTGGGTTAATGATATGTCTGTGGGCACAATGGTGAAATTAAGGAGAGATGTGAATTCTTCATGTGAAGTAAAGTTATCGATGCAGTCTTGTTTTTGAGTGCAAATTGGCTTCAAACGTTCGAGCAGCCTAACAAAGAAACTAAATAGAAAGATAGACTTTCCTACACCCGAGAACACTTTGCATGTGTAAAACTGCGTCCTTTAACGGAACTTAAGCAATGAACATATTGTTATGCTTAATTATAAGCTTAAAATATTAATTGGAATGCAAGAAATGTAAATTATTTCGAAAATATAACCTCATCATCTATTGGAGCTAGTCGACTCCTTTTTAGGATGTGGTCGTGAGGATCATCTCAAGTCGAGTGAGAAGAAATTGACGTTAATTTGTCAGAACTCCAAAAAATAGCGACTCTTGAGTCAGAAGGGGGTCTAAGAAAGGCGTTAAGAAACCTTTTTTTTCTAGAAGTATTTGGTATGATTAGAAAGACCCCTTACACTATTGCTATTATTGCTTTCGCCGATTTAGGCTGCTAATTCTGACCACTCATTGAAGATTCACTCTATTATTCGTCTCCAAACCACAGTTGGGATTCTGGTGTTTAAAAAAAAATATATGAGTAAGGTCACTTTCTCCTTTTAAAAAGTTAGCCGAAAAATAGGCGCTTTTACCTTAAAAGCTCCTCCATTTCGCCTCCATGGTGAATTTTACGACTGAGTTGCCCAGAAGAGTTGGTCGAGAGGTTAAAGGTTAATTTCAAAAGAGCTTTTAACCTCCTTCTCCTCCTCCTCCTCCTCCTCCTCCTCCTCTTTCTCAAGGTCGTGAAGTGAACCTTGAGAAGATGCTTGACCTCAGAACGCCGTGAGCCAAATCTTCAAGGCAATCCTTGTAAATTATGCTCATATGAGCACCATTTACCAGCGCACTACTGTGCTGTGGAAACTACGGTTTTGAAGCCACATTTAGTTTCTTGCCTCTTGCGAGCAAGACTCAGATTTTTAGGATCAAGTCATCCTATAATTTCTGCCCAAATTTACTTTTTAAATTGAAAGAATTGTAAGGGATATTTAAAATTGACTAATAGACCTTAAGATGTTTTATGTTAAGGTTCATTCAAATAAATCAACTTTTATTGAGCAGAACAATACAACTGATATATGCTTCATGGAAATACTAACATAGAAGCATTCAAGGATCATTTGATTTCAAGAAAGGAAACTCAACAGCAGCCGAAGAAGTGGCTAGTAGCATTCACTCGGTTTATGGAGGACGATTATCTACAACATCCCGAAGTGAGGAATTCACCCTCCTCAGTGATAAGCTTCTTGAAGCAGTCCTTGAAAGGCTTATCCGACTTCACTGGAATTGGCAATTAAGGTTAGTTTAAACAACACAACTGTTCATCGTATTCATTTCTAAAAACTTGGAGAAGCTCCTACAAAATGGGCGCCTCATGAATTGCCTGAAAGCAGTCTCATGTCTCGAGTTGATGACATTTGCTCTCGTCCATAGATCTGTGACTGGCTGCGACGAATAGGTAATTCCAATGGATCGTTAAGAAATAACGTACTTTGGATTATTGCCACCTAATGCAGCAAAAAGCAATACTTAAATCCGCTGTGGTCAACGACTAGGGTGGCGTTTGAAGCAAGCTTTGAGGAGAATTATTTTGAAGAAAAAGGAGCTTTTGCAACGTCGTGGGAAGAGGTTATTGAAACTGACATTTGAGTGTTCTTTGAATCAATAAAAGTGGAACAATGAGTTCGTTAGTAGGTGAAAAGAAAGCTTAGATAACCATGGAAAGTACATTGATGAATACACCCCTAACTGTAACATCTTGAGCCTCGTATTATTAAATCAAATTTCTGAAGTTTACTTAATCACTGGAGAGTTCAAAGATCAAGCCGTGGAACGAGGTAGTCATCATAAATTTGATCAAATACAGACATTCTTTTATTTATATCTTGATTTCCTCTAATAAATATGCCCTAATATTATTGGTTACCAATGCTATCCACGGCTTAACTACAGTGTAAAGCCATATTCCCTCTAACTCATCTGAATTTAACCCGCTGAAGATTGTCGAGTGGGAGGTCAATATTTGAGCTCAACGAAATCGTCTGTTGTTACTAACTTCTCGTAGTCAAGGCCATCTCATAGTCTCCGTTGCATCGTACTCTCCTGAATTGCTTTGACAATATTCAGAGGGGGAGCACTGAGCAGCTGGAATGATAATACCCTAGAAACTAACTATTACTTTCCTCTATGGACCAGGTGGGTGATCACATTTATCTGTTATAATTGTTTGTATCACCAGCGTAAATGATGAGTGGCCTAAACAATTTGTAAAGAAAAGTTAGTTGAGTGATTGCAATTTACACATCTAAACAAAGTGACCAAATATCTTTAGTTATAATTTATTATAAAGATACTAAAAATAATAAAGTAATGAAATTAATAAATTACTTTTAGATTTACTTCTTCGTAGATTATTGCTTGCTTTCTGTCTCTGCCGCGCATCAGCCCTCTTAGTGTAATCTATGATAAATTGGGGTTCTGGGATCCGAATTTGCCCATCTTTCTCTCTTTTAGCCATTAAGTGACCATGACACTAGGCATCTACGCTCAATATCACAACTAAAATCGCTATGGCAATATCATGTATTTTTCTGTCTATGTTTTATTAGATATTATGAGTTTTTGCACTAAAATAAAGTTTCCAGCCTGCTTTTTTAATTCGGTCCGCTGATTTTAGCTTGCATCGTATTGAACTATTTTATATATAAATAAATGGGCATAAATGCAAGCATTTGATAATAAAGTTATTCTTAAACAAGGATGTAAAAATACACATATCGATAGCTACCAAATTATTAAAAGCCTTTATCATTTACAAAACTGTCAGTTCAAAGTTGAAAAAAGTTGATAGAATGGAGATAAATTAGGATGTTTGTGGATTAATGTGAGGATTTCTTCTCACCTGATAAATACAAGCGGCTAATTTAAGATAAATCACTGCATAAAGCCTTTATTATTCCAGGAAATTCGATAGTGTTTATTATTTGTTTATTAAGAGCCGTAAATGACAAAATGGAATTCTGCTCAAGAAATCAAAGTGTGAGCATTAAAAATGACTTTGCATACCTTGGTAGAATATTTCCTAGTGATTAAAGGGTTCTTGGAATCATGTTTACCACCAAGACAAATTTAGAATTTCGCGAAATAGGCGTTATTATAAGAAAATCTATCCTAAAGAAAGAGTATGGTGCACACACTTTGGGATTTTAGTAATCATATTTTGAATGCAAACTGAGTTATATGTATGATGAAATTGTTTTCGATCATCAATAGCATCAAGCTACTGATCAGGGTTATTGATTTCTTAAAGTTAAAATAGAAAATGCTCTTTGTGCTTTCAAGATAACATTTGTAATTTTAAATGCTATATCTTAATTGAATCTTCATTACATTAGCTTGAAATTCACCCCTCCACTTAGTCAAACCCTTTCAAAGATAAATGTAATGAGCTGAATTAAAATGATTTAAAATGTTTAAGTATCTCAGCAAAAATGTCCCCTCATATTAATCTGAAATAAACAAATATGACTCATAATCATTTCCCAAAAAAAAAATAAATTCAAAATTTTTAGTAACCTTAATCATTGGTCAAAATAAACAGTTAAATAATAGGCATAGACCTTTTAAATGCTGAATGGACAAAATTCGAAATTCTAATATTGGAAAAACGAGTAAGCTCATAAACCAATAAAATTCACGTATTAATTAATTTTACAATTAAGCATATGTTTCATTTTTTTGCTCCTTGGGTGCTTATTATTAGCTTTTTATTGGATCACACTATAGTAAACGATACATGCAAATTAATTTCCGTGAATTATTTAAAAAATAATTTTTCCATGCGAATCTCAAAGGTGAAGGCTTAAATAAACCATAATCATACAATCGAATGGATTTTTATTGCTAAAGGTTATGGAGTGTCATCTTTCTATTATAATGCAAAATTTATCGGTCACCAGAGAATTGTGAGCTTATATTTGATAGACACAATGTAAATTAGAGAAATTCAGACCCATAAACAGGACTAACTTTGAGGTTTCTTCATGCGTTCATGCATTAGCTGCTAGTTTGTTCCAATGTTATCGAAACGGAGTCACCGGATCTCACCATACGCAATTCATAATCCTTTGGTTTTTGCTAACTTCCAAAGTAAAATTATCTGATGAACCAAAAGGCTGAATTTAGATAACACCGAATTTTTGATAGTAACTGTGATGATTGGGTCGATGTACTAGTGTTTAATGAGTGCCCAGAGTGTCCACTTGGTATTATTGCATTGTTCGAACGAAAGTCTCTAAGCGGAATATCCATAGAATAAGTACGTTCGAGGGACTGGTGCATTAGTCTCTGTTAAATCAGTATGCTAAATCTGCATGTAAATTTGGCTATGGAAGGTATCTGACTGGGCCCGATAACAGCGTATGCACAGTATTAAGTCGTCATGTGAGGTTTGGTATGATACAGATCCAGCGACAGTGGAGATGGTTCACTAAGTTAGTTTTATCTAAATAGCTCAAAGGGCCGCGTGAGTGTGAGTCAGCTATTGATGCAAATTGGTTTTTAGGCCAGGCCCCAACGCGTTCGACAATATGCTGATAAGATAAAGTTACATTAAAGAAAAAAAATTTTCAGTTTTAGTTAATATGGTTTTATAATAAACTAGCACTCAAATAAATAAATAAAGAAATCGTTTCGCACAGTTTAAATTAAAATAAAATTTGAAGCTAAATGTTTTAAAATTTATATAAAGTTATGTATCATGTAAATTTCAAGTTAAATGTATTTTGTTGCAACTGTTGAATTCACGTGTAACTTGGCCTTGAGCCGGCTTATAAAAATATCTTGATTATCGTCGGGGTTTTATTTCTAGTAATTGGGGAGCAATGGGCTCGTTGAGTATCGGTTATGAAATTCTTGTATTCGTTGTGTGCGTTGGCGTTACACTGGCTGGTGGATTTCTCGGCTCTCTCGCAGTGAGAAATAACCGGGTCTGGTATGACCATTTGAAGCACCCTGTATATTCACCTCCCTCATGGAGCTTTTCTGTTGCCTGGAGCATAATCTATGTCCTACTTGGCATATCCGCCTATTTAGTTTTCCGTGAACATTATACTTATCCTGTTGTTATAGCCCCTCTGGTTGCACACTTGATTCATCTCCTACTTAACTTTTCCTGGACTGTGATATTTTTCGAACTCAAACAAATCGAACTGGTATGTTTCTCATAAACATTCGTGCAATTTTAAATTACTCTTAATGTTTGCGGCTAATTGCCTTTTGTAGTCAATCGCTTGGTTGATTGCTATATTCATAATGGCAATAGCGACAGCAGTTCTCTTCTGGCGCTTGAATGTCACTGCCTCCTGTCTCTTCATTCCGTACCTTTTGTGGCTCATCTATGCTTTTGCACTCAACATCGGAATAGCCGTCCTCAACCCAGGTTCTATTAACCGAATTGTGTGAACCACATTAAATGATACTTTTGCTATTCACTTTCAGTTGCCTTTCACTATGGTATTTTAATAATAAACGTTTTCAGTGAATTAGTGTTTGTTTTGTTGGATTTTGGACTTTGTTTGATTGTTCAGGTTATCATTTGTATCTATACATTCTCGATTATATTCCATCCGCTTTGAGTTAGCTACTTAAATTACTCAAATAATTTTAGAGACTTTTATCTTTAAAGAGTCATAGTTCAGTTGTAGTTAATGTGAGTTAAAATAGTCCAATTTGTAGTAAACAGAATGATCTGTTTATGATTACTGACGCGAGGAGTGCTACCTCTTGGTTTACGCCGCTTCCGGGATCTTTGACAATGTTAACCACTGAGAAATATCTGTAATCTAGGTTGAATTGCTTTTTTCCTCATTAGTCATGTGTAGCAGAAAACATCCCTCTCCCCCAAATCTCTGTAATGCGATCCTCATTTAGTTTCCGACTCAGTAAATCTAACAATAATGTATAAATTATTTCAGTAACATCATGCGTCACCCAAACGTCCCTATTTATGGACTTTAGTACTAGGTCATTGACATCGGAGAATAAACATAATGTTTTCAAGATATCATAAACAACCCAATTAGTTTATCGTTTTAACTATCGCTCGTGATTGCACTTTTGTCAGAAATCTGTGCCGGAATTCATTTTAGCTTTTGAGCCTGCATCACACTTTCCTCTCGCTTGACTTTTGTGAACCCATTAGGAAACAGAAACTGAGATCATTAGTGAAACAGCAAGTATCGAAGAAGAGCTTGTTTTCCACAAAATTATTTCGTGGAAACAGCCTTCACAGCATCACAGGAAGAGATCGAAACTGCACCGGACCTTGGAATCAAAATCAAAGGATATCTGCAATAACGCTATTAATAAACTTGCTAATAGATGGAGAGAAGCCATAGATAATCGAGGAAAGTTAGTTGACGATTTTATAGTAAACAAAATATATAATTTAGAAATTTCTACTAATCCAAAAACCAAAAGAACTCATGAGATGACCCGGTAATCAATCCCCTAAAGGCATAGAATCGTCTTATATAAATTCTTTAACCCTAGAAATAATGGTGAAAAGTTAAACCTAACTTTTACCAATGAAATAATGTTGGCTGTGTAGAGGCTAGAGCAAGTGTTCCTGTGCCTTTGATTATTTGATGACCTTTGTACTTTTAATCAGCCATCACACTGTGGACCAGGAAAACCAGGGCTTGGCTGTGTAGATGACTTAATAATTGATGGGTTGGTCTGTATCCTCGCCAATAATGCCCATAACCTCCTATAAATCCCCAGAAGGTCAATTTAACAAGTGACAAAAGAGGGGGAGCAGATCTATTCAACAAGGCTATTTGAAGGTTGTGTAGGCGTGTGTAGGGCATGAGAAATGTCCAGTAATTATATGCTAGAAATTAACCCAGCCAGAAAATAGCGAAATGAGCTAAGTTCAAATAGTGGGTTTGCTATTCTGTGTGCTGACTGGGCCATTGATACTATCAGGGCATCGCACAATTTAGATTCAAGTTTTAATTTATTAAAGTGAACGAAATTTAAAAGAAATCATTTATGTCTAATGGAGCCGAACATTCTTTCTATACCAAAGATGCATTTAGATTGATCAATCTTTGTTTTAAGAACAACACAATTAATAATTAATAATTTAATTAATAGATGGAATGAGGTAGTAGTTAATCAAGGGAAATACATTGAAATACATTATAAAATTTAATACTTGGTCACGTTCTTTGCTCATTAAAAAATGGGACACAAATTCGGATACGAATTGAATCAGTAATATTTTCTGAGCCTGGTTAAGCCCAAATTATCATCATCGTTTGGCACGTACTCAGAAACACGTGAGCTGTGCAGACATGACAAACCAGATGCTGAACAGTTCCACGTGCACATTTGAAACCAAACAAAACACCGTGACTCGCCCTCCCCATCGCCCAATCAGAGATCTAATTGAGGCCTTCATGCCTCACTTAATCCACTTAATCACAATACATTACTTCCTCGTTGCTTCCCCCTTCGACTACCACGGATTGAAGACTTCGCTTCCTAACAATCGACCGTTTCTTTCATTAAAGGCAAAAAGCACTCCAAGTGGTTGGCTATTAATAGTACAGCTAGAGTGTTAAAAGTCCAAATACATAGTTAATAGTTCCCGCAAAAATTGTCCGTCCTAAGTGGTGTTGAAACCTGTCTAACTGGATAAAAGATAAACCAATGATTCAGGTCATCCCCTAGATACCGTTCCACTTGTGAATTAATAAAACTGGGACTATCTTTGACTTCCTCCCACATAATTAACAACTTCATTATGGTAAAATTCTTTTGGTTGTGATTATTTAAAAAAAATCGCAGATGCCTTTTTCAACCTCTTTCTCGGGCATTGTATAAGCTCGTTCCTCAAAATGGTTTTTAAACGAGCTTTATTCCTTTACATTCAAATTTCGAATTTAAAAGCCTTGAAAAGGCATACAGTCCCTTTGCCTATAAGTTTAGGATTTAGAGAATTAATGTAGGTTCTAAAATATGCAAGAGGAAAGAGTGGCAAATTCAGCTTGTAGCGGCATGACGTCATATTAGCGGACCATACAATTTAATCATTATCAAGTTCTCGGGCTCCGATGATATCTCTAACAAGATGGTCCCCTCGAACGTTTCCAGCACCAGTTCAAGCTATCTGGTAGTGAATCCATCTTGTAGAGAATTTAAGTGTAGACTCTCCGCTACGAGCTTATGACAATGGAAAATTTTCCATTAAATAAACACGAAGGTAAAACATGGGATCTACGACTAGCCTTGTGTGTACAAATAAAACAATATATTGGATCAAAATTATCTTTAGTATTCATGGCTTGAATTGCTGTAAAAACGTCGAGTTTTTTCCATGAAGTAAAGAGTAACACAGACACAACTGTAAGTCGCGTAGTGGACATTGATGAAAAATATTCTTATTTGTCAATAAAGTTGCCATACACGACCGTCAAAGTCCTATGATCCGGGTTAAACCACTTGATTGAAGTTTATAAATTCCTTAATGTCATCATAAAAAAACGCTAACTCGGAATCAATTGTAGCCTATGAAATATGCATCTAAAAATAATTGCTACTTAAATCATAATAGTAAAACTATTTATTGCCTAGCCCCGGAAGTGGTGGTAAGCAAATTTGCTTCACCCGCACCACTATAAGTACAATTTAACCACCACATAACAGCAACCACACTCAAGATGAGTACTTGACATTATCTGAGATACAGCATTCGCCCGTTTTGGCGAGCGGGCAGGTTTTTAAGTGGTAGTAATGGAAGTACCAATGACATGCCGTCATCACAACACGCAGGTCCGTGTAAATGGATTTTCTGGAGATGGTGTAGATGAATGAATGATAATACAGAGAGACAGAAGGGGAGAGAGACAACAACATAGTATGGCGATGCGGGTGATAAATAGGTGAAATGGGCGGCGCTCAGAAGTTAAAATCAGGCTGCTGCTGCTGCTACGGTGGCAGCTGAGGTGGAACTTGTGAGGAATTTTGGGTTGATTATTTGCGTCGTATGGTCTCCACCTCTCTCAATTGAGTCTAAGCCCCGAGGAAGTAACAGAGGGGTGGGGAATCCCACCGGTGCTCCTGCTCTCTTCCTTTGGCACTTCTGATGTTGGCGCGGGAGGAGGAGGTGCGGATTCACTCCTAGAGAGAGGGGAAGAGTTGAGGTGGCGGTCATGCGCAAAAGGATTTGACACAACAAGACTGGACAGTCGTTGGAAGGCCTAAGCGTCCACTACCGGTGATTTCTACTCACCGTCGCCTAAGCAGCAAGCGCAGGTGAACACAGCTCAACTCGACGGGTTCCAGAAAGTTCCTATCCAATCAGTGTCGTGAGTAGAGTTAATTTTGAATAGAATCTACAGATACTAGATGGCCTCTGATCAAATACAACGATACACTCTCTCAAGGGCCCTAAAGCCTAATGAGAATATAGATAGGGACTATATGATGCCTGTTAGGAGCACTTCTAAGCACGAGATTTCAAAGGGTGGCTACCTCCCTACTTGTGGGACCCTTCCTCCAGGTATAAAGACCCAATCAGTGAGGCCGACTGTAGAATTTATCCACAAAACGAATGGAAGAACTGTATCAGACCCAAAGATACCCACCGAGGCTCAGTACCGCGACCACAATCAAACGTATTTGACGTTCCAACACTGATTTCATTCATATACCTTCTCTCCCTTTACATTCTTGTCTGTTTCTCACTAGAATTTACGGAAACACCCACTTCAAACTGCACGATGTTACAACCCGCGACTCAGAGAGAAAAGAATGTTATAGAAAAACTATTAGAGTGAGTAATTCTTCAAAATCTTATTGAATAATACTAGGTTGTTGCCTTTTTAAAATTTCATGAAAGTTTAAACCTTTTTCAAGGACCAAAACCCATTACCGCATCTATCGTGGAGGGAAGCAACTTGCAATGTGATGATTCCCGCCTATAATCGAAATGAGGGGGATATTGTGCAATGGAGACAATCCGGTGACATGAACTGGAGACCACAGAGACTGCCGTGGTGTCTAAAAGAAGTCGGTAATTCAACGAGTCTTGTGATTGAGCGGGAAAAAAGACGTTGAAGGGTAGGCACTGGTAGCATCGTAATTCGGGCTTCGATTTAAAAATGTCAGCTTCTACCATGAAGATCTCGGCAACCAACGAAGAACTTTGCTACAGTCCCTCACAGATAGGGTTGAAAGTCAGTTTTCACGACTTCCACAGTCCCATAGTCGTTCTCAGAATTCTCCAGTGTCGTTTTAAACGGCACTGATTGCCATCATGAAAGCCCAGTTAGTCGACGGCAGAATTAAAGCAGCAGGAGACGCTTTCCTCAACCATGGAAAGTGGTGCAAAAACAGATTGCCCCATTGTCGCCACGGCAATAGATGCTAATGCTAATAGATGCCGTAATTTGGAGTAAACTTCTTTGACGTCAATGGAGTAATTCACTCGCTTTTCGATTTCTTTTAAATCTACTAAATTGCGCAGCTGCAAACCCTTTTTCAAATAACGACCTAGTTATATACAATTTCAGAAGAATCAAACCAGAACCTGGCCTGTTGTAGTCGATTTCTACACAGGGAAATCAAGGATTCCTAGTTAAAATAATCTCCTGAATGATAACTAATAATAAAACTGTTCAAAACAAGAATCCTTGAACGTGACCTTGAAGTGTGACAGGACAAGGAATGTCCACATGTTTTCTAACACAAACTAAAGCGCGTTTTATTAAATTGCTGCCACGGTAGGCGCTGAAGCTTAGGAAAGGCTTCTTTTAATCATTAACGTGAAACGAACTAAAAAACAGAAAATACTGGGAATTTCCCAATCGCATCTGACCGAGTCCTCTGCAAGTCGTCTCCAAGTTCCACGGAGCATGAAAAACCACTCGGCTTTGAGGGGGAAAAATAATTTGCCCATTGCGAAAACGCCCGCCAATGAGAGCGCGGAATTGAATTGGACGAGTGAATTCGCCAGCCAATCAGCTTTGGGGAGTGGGGCTGCAAGAAGGTGAGCGCTAGTTAGGACGCCTCCGTAAACGGGCCAATCGATAGAGTGAATTCGTGCTACGACTGGAAACTGGAGGAGGTGTTTGAAAGAGCGGGATTCCCAAATTTAGAACAGATCTCATAAGAACAGGATCGTGATGGGACCTTGAAGATGTAGGCCTAGGAGCAAACATTCTCCAAACCACATGTAGAAGATCATATAGTTAAATAAAAACAAAGCTCCTGTATTACGAGAGACCTTTCTCAAAAATAAATTTTTCTTTCAGTTTATGGTAGAGTAACTAACTGGTTATACAAATCGGGCGATCAACGGCATGGAAGTGAATTCCGACGAATAGACAACTGAATTAAAAAAACTCCACAACCAAAGAGGGAAAAACTGATGTACACCACTTAGTTTCCACGTCCTCAATTACAATAGAACATGGAAAATTTTAGCAATTGGGGAAATATCATCAAACTTCAAACTCGGGCTCCAGAGCATGAGCCCATATGCCTCTAGTAGTCTACGCCTTCTTTCCGCTGAGTTCGATTGCTTTTTACAACACAGAAGACACGACATATTGAAAGCACTTACTTTCCACCAAATATGTACCCTATGAAGCAGAAAGTTGATGAAAATATATCATTTGCATTGAAACAACGAATGGCCTGAAAATGTTTTAAATAAATTAGTCCTTTACTGGTAAAGAGGGAGTCCAATTGTTAAAAGGACTAACAAAACCTGTGATGCAGTAAATGTACAAGCGAAAATATAGATTCAAGAAATGATAAAATACAAAAAACAATATTTATCAGCAAATATCTATTGCGTAGGAGAAGGAAATTAACTCACAGCCCAAGGCAATTACCAAAATAAGTCCCACAGCTCCCAAAGCAAGTGTCATCTAGAAAGTATGATATGCAATTTGTTAATAAAAACCAAGCGAAAAATGTGATATAAACAACTTAAAGCACGAAAAGAAACTCACTTTCATGTTCTTCCACCAATACCTGTTCTTAAGCTTTCCAGCACTTGCCTCGAATTGAGATGCACCAGCTTGGAGAGCATCTGAAATAGCAATTCAATTTAAGTTATCAATTGAATATTTTGGAAATGTTTATGAAAATGTGAAGATACAGAAGAGCATTAAATACTTCTTTCCATCCATACCTGCTCGATCATCTAGTTGCGCTAGTTTGGCATCGCGCTCGAGTACTTTCTCCATATTTACACGCATTATATCTACCACCTCATTAACTTGAGCCTGGGTCTGTTGAAATCTTTTATTTGTTGGTGGAGGCCGTGATGGCTCCCCAGAAGGATTCTGTTCAGCGTTTGGGTCCCTGAAAGAACAGATATCAATGATCGGAAATTTCTTTCACAAAATAATGACAAATAAAACGCACATCCGCCGAAAAAACAACCAAATGGCGCGCAAGCGTACAAAAATGACCTAAGCCATTTTTTAGATAGCGCAGACAAACAAAATAATGTTTTAGCTAGAACTTTAGCAAATATGCTAGTAAAAACCCCTTAAAAACAGCTAAACACATTGTTATATTTAATTTAGATAAGCATTTTAACAAAATTTAGGTAATTTTTTGCAAAATTTTATTGTTGGCTAAATGATGCATGCCTACATTCTCGTAGAGATAATAAGAACACAATAACACGAAAAATGAGCATTTACAAAACAAACTGTCTTGCGATGCAAAACTGATTAGCATTAAGTGTTGTTCAGGAAACGAATTGCTGATCAGCATTACTTCCATACGACATTTTTGCAATTGGGGATTTTAAAATTTTCGGATAACGGTGTCAAAAGATAAGGCTGCTGAAATAATAGGGCCTTAATAAAGCCTAATGAATATCATTGAACCAACAATCCATTTCATTTAAACTGTGCTTGAATCGAAACTTTTTAAGCATCTGTTTGAACTTACTGTACACTTATTAATTTGGAATATTTTAATATCTTTCATCAAATGCTTTATTTAAAGCTACACGTGATCAAAATTACCTTTTATGATGAGTCCCAAATGGAGCCTGGTTGCAAGGCTTAAAAATCCGTTTTTTGAAACTTTCATTTACCGGGCTCACTGAATTGTAATAAATTTATATATCACCACAGCATTTTCGCTTAATTTGCTGGACAGTGATATCTTTCAAGAGAATCAATTTTCTTCCTGTTTGACATATTTTGAGAGCATGTGAGAATGCTGTGTTTGAACTCTAAATATTGTTTCAGTTTCATATCAAAAATCAATTTTAGCCTGAAACTATTATTAAATGTCTTTGAAATAATGAGTTCCAATTTATATAAAGGTATACAAGAACTTTCAAAAATACCGTTTAATCTAGGTTAGTCTATTTTTAATGCTCTGTTTAAAGTGCTGCTCTGCCTAGCGCCTTGTTTGTGCCTCATCAGGGACTGTTTTTAGTTGGTCCTCCAGTAATGGGGAGTAATCTAGTCAAACCAGTTTCTTCCAAAGATGGTTCTGAAACTGCTAAATTTTCTTCATATTTTACCCAACAGCATGACGACTTACCGAATGGCCCTCTCCCTGTTTCTGGTTAGCCATTTTCAATTAGTTTTTGTATTCTCCCTCCTATAGAAAAGCAATTGCATTCATTTCAACCCGTCTTCGATGGTAGTATGGCACCTATGGACCAAAATGTGATGGTCGTTTTGTACGATTTTACCGCGACCATGGACTCCCAACTCACTGTCAAACGAGGTTCGCGTTTTTGCATTATTCATTACTTGCAACATCTCCTGATTGCTCATTCTAATCGCAACATCTTTCAGGCGAGGCCGTTCGAGTTCTGGGCTACAGTCCGATTGGCGATTGGACGGAGGTGGAGGCCCCATTTCGTCTCCCCAACCAGGCCCCTCGAGTGGCCTGGACTGCTCCAGGTGCTTCCTCAGCCTGGGTTCGCGGTTGGGTGCCCACAACCTACCTGGCAGCCCCCAGTGCCTCCAGCAATCCCCCTTCTGCCACCAACAGCGCAGACTGGAGCCGCCGAATGGTTGCCGGGACCGTTTCGAGGCAGCCGCAACAAGGCGAGGATGTTATGAGCTCCGCCATGGCTGCTTACCCCTGGTACCACGGTCCGGTGTCACGCAGAGACGCTGAACAGCTTCTGCGCTCCGGAATCACCGGATCCTACCTCGTGAGGGAGTCTGAATCAGCCCCTGGCCAACTCTCAGTCACTGTCCGAAAACTCGGCCGTGTTTACCACTACCGGATCAGCAGGGACACCTCTGGATGGGTGAGTTGATGTCATCTATTTCCTGCTCCTTTTAGTCATTGGAGAGTATTATCTTGCTGTTTCATCGGTGGAGAGGAGCTTGCAGGTTATAGCTGATTCTATTTGCATTGGAAGGAATCGCTTTAAGGTGGGAGTTTCGAGCCCAATCATCATCGGTGGTATTTACCCCGGCTAGCATTTCTGTTTTGGCTGTGCGAGGCAAATGCTTTGTTTGTGATTAATGGCATTATTAGACCTTTGCGCCCTTCAATTTCTGGGTGCAATAGAGGTGTTGGATTTCGTAACTAATTTACTAAGTGCTAGAACCTCGGCTGGTTCACTTGGTAGGGATTTCATTTTTTTTTTTCTATCCTATTCGATCGTTAGTGAACTTAAAGTAATTTCGGGTTATCCTAGATTATCCCACGAACGGGTGTTCCATGTATAATAATTTTTCCCCTACTTACCAATAAGGGGGTATCTATGACAAGTCTGAGAACTTAGCTGCTCATTGAGTTAATCAAACTCTCATCGAGCGAATTGTTTGCGTAATAGAGAGGCCATCAAAAGACTCTTTAATCAACATACAACGCTTTTGGACATGTTTCACGTTGAAAAACCGTTTATTTATTAGCCGTAAATTTTAGATTCAACCAATCTGTAAATCACGTTGGTTGGTTCTGTTTTCCTAACTCGCTGTCTAGTACATAAATTTTTGCCCTAGTTGATTGTTGTACTTCTATGAAGCGATTTCCTTTGGTAATCTCGAACTCCGCTTTTGCATTGTTTCTTAAGGTGTTTTTCGCTCATTAACCATCACTGGTAATACAGCTAATAACCGGTCATCATTTACAGGTTTTTCGATTTTTAAATTACTGCTATGAATGCTCGTATCCTCCACACATCAATCCCAAGCCTATGAACGTGGTCTCGACCAAGTCTTTGCGAGAGATATTAGGTAAAAAAGGGCATGAATTGACTACACAACTGGGTATTTTTATAGCTGGCCTCTCGCTAGAAGCTTTACGGGGTGCTTCTGGTTATTTGAGGTGTCCCTTTGCAACTCAAATGCCCCCTCTTTGTTTCGGCTACACTGAGCTTTTTACAGCTCCTGTCATTCGAGATTGAAAAAATCCCGTGGGAACCTTCGTAGGAAGGTTCTTTTTTGTGCCAAGTCATGCCACTTTCTCCAGGTGAGGGGGAATTTTTTCAAGGCCAATTATCCCCCTATTTCGGGGCGTATTAGTGACTTCCTGGGATCATTTTCCGATGTTCGGTCGTCGGTTAGAATGTCCAATGATGGGTTGGTTGATCTTCCGTGACCAGGTTGTGGTCTTTTTGCACCCCTCATCTACTGCACCTCTGTGCCTGACATGGATACAACATCAGCTTGACGAAGAGAAAGAAGTCAAATGATTTTTTACTGATGTTTATGCAAAAATCTGACTGCTACCGTCACTACTTTCTCCCGACAATCGTCTTCCTCTTCACTCATCCAGGCAGCACGTACAGTATCGTATCTACCAAGGCCTGATAAAATGACAACACAGGTCACTCTACTAAAAACCTCATAACTGAGTTGGCTTGTAACCACCAACTGTCCGCATCATCCCACTCCCACCCTAGGCTCTACAGTGCAATCGCTCTCCTTGTCAGAGTGCTTTACTATTCGACAGAAAAAGAAGGTGGCAAAGGCAGAATAGGTAGTCCCGATGATTCACCACGCACTTTACATTTCGACCATGATGATGCCACGACTTCGCACTAGTAGTGATTGCATCCATGTCAACGTCAAAGCGCCAATCACTCAAAAGCTAGCGGCTGGGTGATTTTCGGAAGGCTGTCATTTGATTGCTGCATCGCTGTGGCTGGACTTTGAAAGACAAGGGGGTTTCTACCTCCCCTCAGCTGTAACTACAACCCCTTTGAAATGGCAGACGGTTCTAATATGCGGGGTAGAACTCAGACACCTGCAAATAGATGTATTTTTGGCTTACAGTTTCACCACAGCAGCTAAGGAGCGTCCACGGCAGCTAAGCATCCCCTCTTTGGAACGGAGTTTCCACAAAAATTTCTTTTGCGTGATCAAGACAGAGAGACTCTAACTCTCGAGCATAGGATTGACATGTGATAGTCTAGGCATCATGGCGAGAGGGTTCCGCTCTCCCGGCGGTCAATCCCTTCCCCGCCGGACTAACAGAACCTGAACAACTCTTCAAAACGATCAGTAGGCAAAAGAAAGACGGGCAACCCCTCCCGCTCCTGGAACCCGGGTGGGTCGTGACAGGAGAAGAGGTTCTTTAGATGGTCTTGCCTAAGGGGGAGGGACCAAGCTTCTCGTATCGACTGACAAACGCAATGAGGAACCCAGTTGAGTATCCTGCTGTCTGTGCAATTGTTGTGCGTGTTTTCAGCCTCCCTGTGGGTGGGACCTTAGGTGTTACTTCTATATCCGGAGCAAACAATCGGCCTATTACAGTTGCGATGACAACGGCTGTTGCTGCCACTGCCGCTGCTAATGGCCTTTGCCCGCATCATCCTCACCACCACCACCACCACCAGCATTGCTTTTGTGCTATTTCACAAACGATTAGGTAGTTGGCTTATTTGCCCCCATTCTTCGGGGGTGAGCCATATGGTCCCCACCTCCCCCCACAAATCACGTTCTGGAGCCCCCGGGCACCGAAGTTCTGTGGGGCAAGGATCTCTGCAAGAACGCTACTGGGGCGATTAGTGCCTCTCTCGACGGCAACGCCCAAACATACATTATAGCAGTCCAGGGGTGGGTTAAGATCTCTGTGTGGGGGAGGCCAAACATTGGAAAGTGGAGGGGAGTGATGTGGTGGTCGTAAAAGTAGACTAGGGAACAATTCAATGATGTACTGACCTCTTTCATTCCCTGGCGAAAGTCATCACTGAGTTCAAGCTCTGTAGAAGAGGCTGAGGCTGCGGTTTTTCTGTGAAATTTTCGGTCTAGCCACCGCAGCCGCCCCCTAGTCTCCAGCTCATGCCGCCTGCTAGTTTCCATAGTATTCGGTGATGAGTCTGATGAAGGTGGATTCCAGCCTGGATCCATTTTCATTGTCGTCATCGTAACTTATATGGATCACAAGGAACCTTTTAGGCGTTTCAGGGACGCGTAGTATGCGTAAACACCTTTAATACATCTTACAATCGACTATTATTGTGTCCAATTTCGCAAATCACGGACAAACACTTGATTTTCTAAGCTAAATCCGTTTCTTGGAGTCTGCTTGAAGGGTGGTTATCCTAAGCAGCATAACCGTGTGAATTATGCTTACTTTCCTACCCATAAGTGTTTCAGCTGGAGATATTCCTCATAGATTTCGATGTACGGTTTCCTTGCCTGTTCCCTCCCCTTCTTGGTGGATACATGGGGTTCCCTTTTCTGGGTTTTAAAGGCCCCAGTCAGACAGCCTAAGCAGTGCAGCGGTGGTTCCAATATCTGCAAGATGTCAGTTGCTCCTGCTGTTATTATCACCATCGCCGTCATCGCCATTACTGTTACACCAAACGGACGGCGGTTGCACAAAAACTCGCCCACTTCTGCCTCCGGCTGCCGCCAATGAGTCATCATCATCACCACCACCACCACCACCCTCGCCCCTTTCTCGCCTTTGTGCCCACCTCTAATGTATGCCAGGGGGGTGGGGGTGGGGGGTGGGGATTCCGTTGCTAGCTTTTGTGATTTTCGACCCAAAGACGGGCGCCCCTCCCTCTGGAGGCTAGGGTTGTAATGTGTTTGGAAGCAGTAGGAGGAGTTAGATTTATTGATTAGGGGAAAGAACCCCGGTATGGGAGATGGGGAAGAGAAGCATCTTTTGGAATTTCTTCAATCGATAGGCTGTACAGTCGCACTGTCGCTTCGGATGGTACTTCTCAACAAATGTCGAGTTGACATCTCCACTCAAGCCTACGTGTTTCACCTTTTCGGCGAATAGACTCATGACTGGGGAATGGCAAAAAAATGGGTCTTTTATAGAACTATTAATCGTCGTAGACAGCTGCATCCACAACCTGGAAGGGAACTTCATGGGGAAATGTTCGTCTTCGATTCTGGTGGGATCGCCAAGGAATAATACAACAGCAACAATTAATGCTCACTTCTACTCTCAGCAATCGGGGCGCTTGAAGCAAATTTTCAGGAGGGAAAAAGACCCCTTCTAGTGAATCGAAAAGATGTGATGTTGTTTCGTCAGGAAGGTGCTGCAGGATCGCCTACATAGCAAGAATCACGTCTCAAAAGATGGCGGAACTTATTCACCCCAGCACTTGTGTCGTAGTAACTTACAAAGCCACTGGAAGAAATAGCTTTTTCAACGGAGCAGAAAAAAGGTTGTTGAAACTGTCATTTGCGATTTCTTCGAACCAAAACCAAAAGTCATTCACAATGAAAGTATTAATAAACTTGTTAATAGTACATTAATGGGTAAATCTTTAAGTAAATGTAACACCTTGTCACTTGTTTGATTTACTCGAAACTCCGACAGGACTTATTAGATAACGTGTTATCTGCTGTTGAGGTTTCCGGTAATGAAATTAGCACCTTCTTCTTTTGTTTCTTCTCTTCTTAGAGTCCGGTCGTAGAAGCTGGGCTAGGATTGCACACAGATAGAGAGGGAGCCTGATTACCAGTCTCCAGAGTGACTGCAACAGCTGGTACCAGCGGGGTAGAGAGGGTAGTTGGCGAAGAATACTAGACTTTTTCCCCACCGATAGAGGGCATGGGGTTGAAACCACAGCTCGCACACACGCACACACACATAGTGGGCATACAACACAATGTGTGCGTGCTCGCGGTGATTCACCGTCTTCTGTGTCCCCCTGCCTCTATCTTGACATAACACCTCGGCCGCCTCTGGCTTGTTCGCGGCGTTAACGCCTGGTGTGTAAGCATTGCAGAGCCTGCATAGGCCCCCGTTTGGAGCCCCGATTACTACGTGGCCAAATGGTGTGGGGTGGTACATATTGGCCATACAGTCAGATTGGACTCACTCACAGTCTCATTAGGAAAAGGCGTTTAGTAACTGCAATATTTAAGAGGAATTCAATAGGCAAACAACAATTTACAGCTTTAAACTGGCCCTTAGATGACAGCACCCAACCATACATAATGGTAGTCCATCGGTGCGTTATGATCTATAAATTGATTGCACGGGGCGAAAAAGCTCGAATTCCAATGTCAGCTTCGTCCAGCACCTCTTTTCTGCTGTACAAGTTCAATCAAAGCTATTGTTGTATTGATTTCTTCTGGCTACCACAGCTGCCTTGTAGCCTCACTGCAATTCTTCAGTTCATGCCGCCAGCACGGTTAATAATGATAGGCGTTAATCACTTCCAGTGGGCTTCAGTATCCGTTCTTCACTCAGTCACCACCTTTGTGGATGAAAGGGGAAGCGCAGTGTTCCTTAACCCCCTCTCTCCACAGATTTAAAGTAGGCAATCAAGTTCATCATCCTATGGTTGTTCAAGAACTGTGGTTTCAGAGGGGAACGCCGCCATCTTCTACGATAACGCAGCACCAATCCGGACAGCAGCTAGAATTTTTAAAGAATGGCAGCACGAGGAACACCATTCTAATGAAGTTGAGCATCTCGACATCTGGCCACCACAATCCCCCGACCTCAACCTCATTATTGAGGGGCGCATTATAGTCGTAAACTTTAGAGATTCGAGTAAGAAGTCGATGGCCTGTCTCTAAAACAACTGTATGAGGATTTTTAGCAGAAGAATGGGCTTAAATTCCTTTGGGAACAATTCACGATTTGCGTGAATCAATATCTCGGAGAAGTGAGGCTGTGGTTTAGGCCGCAAAAGGTGTTTTCACTGTTGTCTACCCCTGTATGTGTACAGTAATGCCCCATTCATCGCTGTAGGGAAGTAGGAGGCCTGCTTTTACGATGCTGGCCGCTATTCCTGAAATGACAGGGAGAACTATTAAAAAGTAGCGAAGTATTTCTGTGTAACGACTGATTTTGTTAAAACGCCTAGTATTGTAGGTGGTCTTAATTGAGTGCTGTAGGGCTTATTGGTAGAGGCTGAAACAGCCTTCAGCTCACGAGGCTAAAAATCTCAAATTCCGGTATCAGCTTCGTTCAGCACTTGCTTTTTCTTTCTTTCTGCTGTGTGAGCTCAATCAAAAGGTCCTCAGTGTATTCATTGCTTCTACACATTACAGCCGCCTCCACTACGATTCTCTAGTCCATGCTGCTGGATTATTATTTACTTCGCAGTGACGAAAATGACCAGTGCGTCTTAGAATCTATTCTTCTCACTGCCATCGCCTCTACGAGTGTTGAAGGAGAATTATTTAAACAAGGAGGAAGTGTAGCGTGCCTGAACACTCAACAGATCTTGAATAAGCAACCAGGTATTCCTCTATAAACAAGGCAAGCGTTTTCTCAGAGTTGACATATGTGTACACTAATGCCTCGTTCATAGCGGTAGGTAGGTGGGTAGGTTCCAAGACGGCGAAGTAGGGAGTCTACTTTTTAAGGCGTCTATTAGAGCTTTTAATTCCCTCACTGCTGTACCATTAATAACCCCACCCCCGGGGAATAACATCCGAAGCGAAGTCGATTGTCGAACCGCGAAGCGTTGTGGGATTACTATTCATCGACTGATATTGAAGGAGTTTCATGGGGTTCATGCGCCAAAATTGGTGACGGGACATTGTAAACCAGAGGTTTCTTTTTGCCGCACACTTGAATTTGCTGAACACAGGTGGTGTTCTCTGTGCTTGAGGAGGCTTGAAGCGGGCAGCGAGTTGGCAAAAAGGGTATTATGAAGCAGCAGCGACATGACTCACGCACCGGTCGCGTCCGCGTTTAATTGAGAGAGACGCGGTGGCCGCTTTTTTCACACGCCTGCACTCACATTCAAACCCGTGGACTCACAGAGTGGTGGTGGTGGGGAGCAAATGCAATCAACTCGTCTAGACTACAATGACGGAAATTGTAAAAAGACCCCAATCATCTGGCTTCGACGCCTAGGGATGAGTAGGTGAAGTGGTTTTTTCGAGAAATGCCTTTGGCCTCCCACAAGTTCCTGGAGTCCTCGCCTTTCTTTGTCAATTTTCAATTGTTTTATCAGATCACCCCACAAATTTTATCCGATTTCTACCTTTTGTCAGTTGAAGAAAGGGAAACTCAGTAGCCGATGAAGCGACTAGAAACATTCACTGAGTTTATGGAGATGAATGTGTGAAAGAAAGAAAGAGAATGGTTGCAGAAGATGGTTTGAGAAATTGAGAAGTGGAGTTTTCACCCTCCCTAAAGAAGCATATTCTGCTTTATAAGTTGAGGTAGAGTTGGCAGTAAGGCTTAATTCAAGCCATGGCTATTGTTCATCTCCAAACTTGGAAAACGGGTGCCTCATGAAAGATTTTCTGAATGCAATCTCGAGTTGACGTCTCTGCCCTTCTCTCCATTTTCGCTACATCACAAAGGAATAATGCAATTTAAATTGTTACCACCTAATGCATAAACAATTAATGCTCAAATTTACCGCCAGCAGCAATTAGGCCGGTGTTTGAAGCAAGTTTTGAGGAGGAACAAAGACCTTCCCCTAGTGAAAGGGAAAGTTGTGATGTTTCATCGGGATAATGCAGCATGATCCCACACAGCTAGAAGTGGTCACTTCACAAGGGATTGGAGAAGAACTTGGCTGGGAGCAAATGTCTCATCCACCACCAGATGTTTCGTAACTTACAGCACCATTTGAAGGAAACAGCGTTTCCAACGTAGGTATAGATTTGAAACTGATGTTTGTGGTTTTTTAATGAACGGAAGTCATCGATAATCAGGGGAAAGTAAATTGATGATTGGGTCTTTAATAATTCGGATAGCCCTTCTTTGGATGATGTGGTGGGAAAAAAAGGCTTTGGACTTTTTGGGTCTCAAATTTCAGTCGCGGATTCTGGCTGAAGAAAATGTGGCTTTTATGACCTCGGCCCGCTGGTTATTTGGTGTTTAACTCGCACAAAATTCTTTTCACAACTTTGCTCTCTCTCTCTCTCTGCATTTTTCGCCTTTAAACTCGAGTTCCCCCTCTCTGTGAGTATTTGTGTGTTGTGTGCAGCATAAGGCGTGTCTCCTTTTCCCCGCCCCCACCTCCTACCGCCAAAAAGGCGGAGGCAAAGGACGAGGACGACGAGGAGGAGGTGGTGGTTGTGGTTGTTGTTTCACCAAAGTGAGTAAATAACCCGTGTTTTATTTCACCCACTTTAAGCCGAGCACAGGTTTATTTCCGGCTTGACGCGGGGCAGGTGTGCTAAGCCGAGTCCACGCCGTTCAAAGTTGCCTCGGTTCTGATCGCGAATGCACTTCCCAGTGACCAGTGAATATTTCAAATGCAGAAAAAAACAACAAGTCTTATTTTCTGTAGGTGTCACGTCCTCGGTCACAACTGGATGTTGTTGCTTTTTTGACCTCTGTGTCTTCCGGTAACCCGGGTGAAATATCTCCCCACTCTACTGCTGCTGCTTCAAAAAGTAAACAGGCTAGAACCCCCGCCCGCCCGCCCGCCCGCCTGATCCATACTGGGTCACCGGCTTTTTACCCACGCTTGGGCCGGGCGGAAAAAAAGGCAGGGGGAGATGTATGCCTCGCCTCACATTTGGGCGTTTGGGAAGAATTCGGCGGTTTGATAAGGAAAAAGCCGAAGCGGAGTTGGGGCTGGACAAAATAGTGGAAACACTTTGATAAAGCAGCAAAATGAAGGAAAATCATTGGTCTGGCGGATTTCTTGGAAACAGCACCCCAGCTCATCATCGCAGAACCCTCGCCGCCATGTTTTACGGTTAGGAGAAGCTGGAAGTCTGGATTAAGTGCTCTTTTTCGGCTGTCTCCAAACGTAGTACACTCTTTGAATGGAGCAGAGGTTATCTAATTGCAGCTCTTCCTTGGTGGAATCCAGATTTGTGCAGCCCCCGACGAACAGTTTGTGTGGAAACTGGGTTCTGTAGGTGGTCATTGAGGAGCTCTGCGGTGATTTTAGGAGCCGTGGTCTTGCGGCGATCCTCTCTAACAATTCGATTTGGGAGAGTCCGATGGTCCCTCCGACAACTTCGACGACATTCGGCCAGACCTGAGCTGCTTTGCTGACTTTCAAAAGGGCAGTTTCTGTTACACTAGCGCTAGTCTGCTATACGAGCACCAAGAACTTGGCCTCTTTGACAGTCTGAGTGGACTGCCATTTGAATCAAATAATAAAAAATATATGTAAAGACATTTATTATAAATAAAATAAAGTTTGTCAAGTTATGATTGGTTATAATAGCATGTTCAAAAATTATGCTGGTAAAATGTTAGATATTTCCACTACCTTGTCCAACCCCCCAAGTAGATTTAAAGAACATTAAGGAACTTCAAAGAAATTCCTCAAAATAACCGTCACCACTAGCAACCTCAATCCCAGGAGTGAGCTGATTTGACATCACTTTCCCAGGGAGGAGGAATCACCTCTAAATTGCAATTTTAGTACTGGCACCACGATGGCCATTAATATCTTTGTTGACGACAACGCCCAACTGTGCGGCGCAATAGTCCATCAATGGGGTTGATGGGACCTGTTGGGGAGGCCAAAAACACTGGGTGGGGGACCGGCGTGGTGGTCGTAAAACTTGGCTGACAGCCATGTTGGACTTTGCGATGGGTTTGGCACGGGGGGGGGCTGCGAATGCTACTGACGCACTTGTAGCCCATTGTTGGCTGCTACCCTCCCCCCCCTCCCCGCCGTATCCGACAATGGTCAGTTGGAATCCCCGAATTTTAATCTAGGCCCCTTCAACATGTTTTTCTGTGGCACTAGTTCAATCAGATCATCTGATAACGTGCTATCAGGTCATCCCATATGTTCTGTTCGAATTATTCCTTTTTAAATTGAAGCAGCCGGTGATTTGCAAAATTCGCAGGTAGGGATTTCAGCCTCCAAGAAGATGAAAGTCGATGATAGGCTGGGTGTTTCATCAAAACGTTAAGCTTTGTAGACAGTGGCAGTCTCTTAAAGGCGAAAGACCCCAGCCAGAGCCACGCTCGAGAAGGGAATCTTTTGACAAGGCCACACAATAATACACTCTCTCTAATTGTTACCACCTAATGCAGCAACAGTTAATGCTAAAATCTACTGTCAGCAATTAGGGGCATTTGAGAAACCAAGGTTTGAACGGAAAGGATGATGTTTTATCGGGAGAATGTACGAACCCTCACACAGCACAAAAAAATCGAAGAAGGACTTGGTTGGGAGAAAATTCCTCTTTCACCCTATTCTCCCGGCTACGAAATCAGCGTTGGGAGAAAGAGTTTTTACAACGCCACAGGAAGAGGTTGAAAGTGTCATAAGTACATTTGCGATTATATCCTTAATTAAATGTAACATTCGGTCACTTATGCGATGACCTGATGTTGTGGTCGAACACCTTTGACACATATCCGAAAAAGCCAAGCATTTATGTTTGAAATGTTTTCCATATATATATTTCTCGATTGATTGAACAACCTGTTGAAACCCCTTCTCAACCGTGCTTTCCTTTCTTCCTCTCCGCCGCCGGCGTGGCAGTACTTCATAACGGAGACGCACCGGTTCCCGACGGTTGTGCAGCTGATCCACCACCATTCGCTGGCCGCGGACGGACTCATCTGCCCCCTCCTCTACCCCGCGGCGCGTCGCGAACACCCCTCCGCCTCCTCCCTCCTCTGTCACAGCTCCAGTGCAGGTTCCTCGCTAAATTCACGCTAGAGGGCCTTTTTTAGAATCTTTGAAAGTTGAAGTATTGTTAGTTTGTTAAACCTAGGACACGAGTTTCGTTATGTTGGGAGCCTTCAGGGGATGCTTTTTTTCGAATCCGCAATGGATCGTATCTTACTTTGTGGGGATGGTTTGGCCCTAAATAAGTATTTCGTGTTTCAAGTGAATCGGTCAGCTCTTAAAGAGTGGACCCTGTGATGTGGACAGCACTGGGTGTTACTACTTCGAAGATAGTTGGCTAGGACAGATTCGCTGATTTAATCGTTTTGTATTTCAGTCTGCACTTAAAGCCGGCTGGAATAGTTTTAGGGTCTTTGAGGTTGGAAAAAGTACTCGTTTTGAACTCCAGAGCCTAGGGTGGTTGTTTGGCGATGTTTGGAGCGTTCTGGGAGTGCTATTTCGAAGCTAGGTTGATTGTTTCGTATCTTCGGTGGTATTTAAAGGCTACTACAGGAGCTTTAGAGTCTTTGGAAGTTGAAGAAGCGCTAGCTCACTAGCTCTAGAGCCTAGGTCAGGAGTTACGTAATGCTGGGATCATTTCTTCTCATTTCGGATGGATTAGCTAATCATATAAGACCACTGAAAGAGGTCAAGTGTGTATCCAATTTGAGAAAACATCGTTTTTTTTGATGCTCTAGAGCCCTGAATGGGAGTTCGGTGATATTGGTGAAATTCGGGTGGTTTTATTTCTAGGTTTGTTAATATGCTCGATTCGTATTTCGGTCACCACTGAGTCCCCAAGCTAGTTTAAGGGTACTTGAGAAATGAAGAAACAGTTAATTTTGCAACTCCAGTGATTGCTGTGACGATGTTAGCAGCATTCAGAAGTCCTACAGTTCTACCGAAGAAGCGACATCTTTTGTAACCCAAAGGCTCTTTTTATCTGTTTTTGGGTGTGGTGTTATCATTCAGAAAATTGGTATTTCAAGGCTAGTTCGCTAGGATCCAGTGGCTAAATTAATCTTTTCGTATTTTATGAAGCTAGAAGTTCTTTTCCGGTGCCTCCGAGAGTCTTCGAAACTGTACTTTTTAACTCTAGAGCCTAGAGTATAAAAGCTTGGTTATATTTTGAGTCTTCCGTTGTTATCTCGAAGGCACGGTGGCTAAGTGGTTTTGTGAGTTGAAAAAATAACGTTCATTTTGGAAATCTAGAGCCACTAGATTGTCAAAGCTGTGTTGCGACTTTGTTTCCCAGTCGAAGAAACGTTGGTCTTTTAACTTTCGAGCCTGGGATGTATGTTTGCTGATGTGGAGCGTATTCTGATAATGTTAAATTGGTTGTTTTAGCACTCAAGTAATGCTGAAGAATTTCTAGGGTCTATGAGAGTTGAATAAGCTTTGGGTAGGATAGGGTCAAAGTACTGATTAAAATTTCTTTCAGTACTTAAAGGGAACCTGGAAGACTACAGAGCCTTTGGAAGTTGAAAAATTGTCCGATTTCGAAGTTCTAGAGCTTAGGACTTGAGTTTGGTAATGCTAGTAGGATTTGAGTAGTGCTATTTCAAGGTCACCTTGGTCGTTCCGTATTTCAGCCAGCACTAAGAGACATTTTTGAGATTCACAGTCTTTGAAAGTTTACTATACGTTAGTTTTCGAAACTCAGACCCTAGTATTAGACTTTGATGGCGTTCGGAGCCTTCAGAAGTGTTGTTTCGGAGCTAAGTACATCCTGAAAGTGTTAAGAAGCTATTAAAATGCCAATTTTGAACCAGAACTAAGTGTGCCCATGATTTTTGTAGCATGTGGGTGGTCTTATTTCGATGCAAGTTGACTGTGACTGAACTGAATTTTTTGTCACTGTCGGGATTATTTTACAGTCTTTAGAAGTTTAAGAACCGTTTGGTATTGAACTCTAGTGCCTGGGGTGGTCGTTTTTCAAGCATGGCAGCACTCGTTTAGCGCTATTTCAAAGTCAATTGGCTAAGACCTAGCCACTGAATTTATTTCTTAAAACTAAATCCCTTATGTAAGAACTGCATGGTCTTTAGAAGTTGTAGAATCGCTAGTTTTTTAACTCTTCATCCCTTAATGTAAGTTGGCAGTCAGGGTATTATTTAAAACCCTGTCGCTGATTTTCGATTTTCTCCTATTTAAGGAGGCCTAACGAATTTTAGAGCCTGTAGAAATTGAAGAAAAATCGTACTTTAACTCTACAGGTTGTTATTATTTCGAAGCCAAATGGCTAGGAGGATACAGTGGCTGATTTGATCTTTTCATAGAAGCTCTAAAAGTTATTTTGCCTTGGGAGTCTAAAAAGACACTAGTTTTCAAACTCCACAGCCTAGCGCAGGTGTTCATTAATGTTGGTATCCTTCGGTTGGTCACTGATCTGTTTTTTGCCCTTCTCAGGTGGCTCAGTCGACGGTGGCGCCTGTGGAAACGGTGTTGGATTGGACGACTGGGAAATCGATCGCTCGGAGATTATGATGCGCAATAAACTCGGTGAGTCCTACACTCAACCTTTTTAGCCAAAATTTGAGCACTTCTTCCATTAATCGGTCCCATCCTGCCTTTCAGGTTGGGGCCAGTACGGCGATGTCTACGAGGCGCTTTGGCGGCGTTACAACTCCATCGTCGCCGTCAAAACCCTCAAGGTGCGTTTCTGTGGTCTCCTTACACAGATTTCTTTGTCTCCTTGTCCAGTGCGATGAACAGAAAGTCGATTCAAGCCCCCACACACCTTTGGCATTTAGCTCCGTCTGATGTAGCGTAGTGTATTGAGAAATTATGGCACCGCCAGACACTAATTCCTTCATTGTTTACTACCAAAAGACGCTGTATGTGCGGGTGTGAGTCACTGTTGGATATGGACGTCTAACGAAGCCTAGCAGTGGAGTGTGTGTTATCTCAATCGGTGTGCAGGGATTGAGAAGTTTCCCTTGTGTTGTGTAAACCTGATTTAAGAATTAAGCAGTTACGGAACACTAGATGGGAGTGGAAGGGAAACAGGCATTTCTTGATCAGGAGCGAAAGACGTTTGTCCAAATCGAGAGAGCGATGTCTCCCCATAAGTTCTGTCAAAATTTAAACATTTTTATGCTGAAATTAATTTAAAGGGTACTTTGTACCGTTTAATGGAGCTGAACATTACCTTTTATGTTTGGATGCATTTAAACTGGTTATATCTTGCTTTACGGACCAATAAAACTGAAATTTGCTTGAGTAAAATCCTGTTAACACGGAAGTACCACCCAATAGTTATTTGAGACACACAAACAATTTTTGATGGGTTCAAGAAAGGCAGGAAACTCAGTAGCCGTCGAAGAGTTTAGAAACATTCACTGAGTTCATGGAGGAGGAGAATGTGGGAATGAGAGACGACCGTTGCAGAAGATGGTCTGCGAAAATCAGAAATGGCGACGATTACATCCTCCACGAAGGGGAAGACGTCCAGTTGAGGAATCTTATCCTACATTTTTCCGTAGAGTCCGAATTGGCAATTCAACTTAGTTCAAACCATTCAACTGTTCATCTTCAAAAATTTGGAGTATGTGTATCTCCCCACGAATTGTCTGAAGACAATCTTGGTTACCTTAATGGATGGAAGGAAGTCATAGAAATAGTCCAGGATGTACGTTGATGATTAGATGTTTGCTTAAGTGCAACATTTGGTCACTTGGTTTGTTTATTCAAAATTCGGACATAACTTATGGAATGACCTGATATGTGTTGCAGTTAGATCACACTCCGAAGAGTAGGGTAAAACTCTAGCGAAGTTCGAACTTTGTAAGGCTGTGCCTGACCCGGTGAGACCCTGCTTTGACCTTTTCTGAGCCAAACAATCCACACTCCCTTGAGAAAACTACGGATTTCCAATGCTGGGCTCTCTCTCTCCTACATGCTGCGCCTAACTGAACTCTAGGGCTATTTCCAACCCAAAAAAAGTCGAACCGAGTCAAATTTGGGGTTTCTGTAGTTTTAGCAAAGCGGCCGCTAATGATGTGACACGCGTAGGTGAATGTCTGTTTTGGTTTGACCTTGTAGCAAGACGTGGACCTGAATCTGAGCGAGTTTCTGGCCGAGGCAGCCATCATGAAGAACCTGCAGCACGAGAACCTCGTGCGGCTACTGGGTGAGTGTTGTTCTTTTAGCTTGTATGTGACCTACTCTGGGGAGCTGGCACACGAGTAGCGAGGGCTTCGTGTACAACAGGGGTAGTTAGTTTGTGATATAAATACCGGGGAGCTATGCTACCTACATTGTCCGATTAGTTAGATAACGAGTGATAAACGGATGCGCGGTAACTCCAAAATACATTCGTCGAAGAGCAGCAACGACTCAAGGTTATAACGGTGGGGAAATAAATTTTAGTCCGAAATCAGCAGAAAATTATAAGCATACCATTCTACAGGTGCAACAGTTAGCTTCCTAGTATTGGCAGTTTCATTCACATTCAGGGTCTCATAGAGAGAACGGCAATCGGCTGGTTTGGATTCTTCGGTAATTTAATATACCAGAAATGCCAAAATAACCGTCGGGAAATTGCGCGAGCTGATTTGGTGCTTTCGCCCCCTCCATTCTTTCGTTAATTAACTGGGAGGCTTTTTTTAATATCTTTCTCGGCGCTCAACTGTACGTCGTTATAGTCAATTAACGCGCTTGAAGCTCAGCTTTTCTGTGAGAATTTGACTGTTGTGACGTGTCTATGATTAATAGAAGCGAGGTGGCTGAATTATTCAATGCACGTGAGGGCAAAGCCCGAGGAATGCCGTTAGTATGGTCCTCCAGCACCATAGTGATTCTTCTGTTTATGCTATCTGAATATTTCCATCGCAGTGTTGAGCAGCGACCATAATCGTCGTGGTACAAGTTTCTCTTTTTGAATCAGGTGGGGGTTTCAGTCATCGTCCTCACTTGTATGAATCGAGACGGTTTGAGACTTTTAAAGGTGAAAGCGTAGTGTACACACATCTTGGCAAAGGGAGGAGTCAAATATTATTTACTGTGTACGCGGTAAAGTCGAATCTTTCACTGAATCCGTGACAGGCATCGGGGCTTCTGTGGCTTCCTGCTTGCCTCGCGAAAACGCGAGCGGTGATTCGGTATCACAACAGCCGTGTGTGCATGGGGCGAAACTTGTCCGACCGGCTCTGATCTGACTCACTGGTGACAAGGCGCCCTGCGGTTTAATTTGCATAGCCCACAAAAAGGAGGGGTGGGGGGGGGAGGGGGTTGGACGCAGTACTGCGTATTTTTTGCAAAGGTATTCCGATCTCTGGTCGCCTCTGTTTACGTGTCCTCAGGTTTACCTAGCCTCGAAGAATTTGCCTGATGCGACCACTCACAAACAGGGGGTGAGCTGAAGCCAAGTCCCCAGAAGGACCTTCATTGATTGGGGGTGGTTCGCAGTTGTGTTTGAGCTTTCAAGTACCCCGTTTATTTGAACACGGTGGTGAAACGATGACTACGTTCGCCTGGAAGGGGGGCCCGGTTCTGAGCCTCAGTGCGTGCCTCTGAGGAATTAATGGATTAAATTAGCTTAACGACATGATTGTTGATATTCAAGACAATGCACTTCTACGGTAGACGTAACCAGCTTCGAAGTTAGGCGTTTTTTTTTGAAGAATAATTCTGAAGGAGGGCATATTCTGAACGAAGTAGTGCTTCTTTGAGTTTTAGGGAAAGACAAGCAGTCGAATGAAGCTAAATCTCCGACCGCTTTTTCGTTAACTTTTGGGAAGCCCTGACGTTTTTGTCGTGCTTTTTCAGGTTTATAGTCCTCAATGTGAGCGTGGGTAGTCCCTTCCTTACTCTTTAAGTCGCTGAATCGACTTGTAGGCTGTAGGATTTTTCAAAGGCAAATAATTTTTTTTAATGCACATCACTAATATGGGCTTATCCTCAAAGTAGCTGCTGTCATTCAGATCAACGCTCTCAAGTCCATGTTTCCAGGTTTTTCGGAGCCAGGTGGTAAGGACACAGGGTTTCACTACTCCTTCTATGTTTATAAAACAATTTCCTGCGCGGATTTCTTTGAGTCCTCGAAAAAGCAAGAATAGGTTTGACGAAACTATGTTGAAAGTATACTCGTATTGTGGGTGAGTGGGAATCGAAGGACATCTTACAAAGCAACCCTCAAAGAATGCGCTGGTGATGAGACGACCCCACCATGAAGTTGTTTTCCTTTCCGGATTTTAATCAAAGTGTAATTTAGGTTTATGGTTATCTCTCACGCCATGCCCTCCGAATCTCCTCTGAAAATCGCGGCCAGTTAGGTCAGCCTCTATGGTAGGTGGTGGTGGTGGTGTTGGTGGAAATTGAGTCATTACCATTCCCTCCAAATCGATGAGACGTCTATCAATCGGGCTTTGTCTGGTCTCAAGTTAGAGCCCGCGTTTTAAGTCAACGCCTGGTGCATTGCACGCCAGTGTGATGCTGCTCAATTTACAGCTATGGAGGCTGCATTTCTTCACTGGCCCTTTGTGTTTATGTTACCGGTGCGAGTCCACGATTGACTAGTTAAGAGTGCCTCCCCCACTGTCCATCATCAAGCACAGCTGAGAAAAGCGGAGTACAGTCTCTAGAGGCAAGTGGCTGTTATTGTTGTCTCGTCTCGTCTCGTCTCTCTCATCCTCTAAATAAACGTCTTGTTTAGTAGAGGATTGCGTCATTATTTTGGCCTTTTGGGTTATTACCTCGTTAACTGCGAAAAAGCGATGAGAACAGATTATCACTAATCAATTTTCAAGCGTTGTATGTTCATGGATTCGAGGGGGCACTTTGTGATAACTAAACAGGGGGAGAACATTTTATCGATTGACGGTGCAAAATCCACGGATGAGGAGTTAGAAGGGCGGAGGGGGGAAGATAAAGAGCGCGACCATTGGAAAAAGATCCTCTCCTAGAGGCCAGACTCGTCCTAGACAGAGTGACGTTGTCGTAGTCGTCTGAACTGCCTAACAATCCCCTGGAGTGTTTGTTCGTCATTCCACAAACCCAGCAGCCTCCTCAATAACTCAAAATCTCAAAAGGCTGTGTGGATGCCTTTTTGGGGGTATGTATTCGAACGGGTCCTTTTCTGGGTGCTCCTATTTGTAGCAAATTCGAAGAATCACACCGCAACCCCAACTAGAGTCCAGTATAAGATAAGTTCAGACTCGCAGCAGCTGTTCGAGCTACTCGAGTGTTTCCTGAGGAAGAGCTTGAATTCCCTGCCCGGATGAGATGCCAGCACTTAGTGGTATCCAATGATAGCTATTACTGCAGTAACAGTAGGAGTATTGTTGAATGATTGTAGTTCTAACAGTAATGGTAGTATAATTAGTAGTATCAGTAAGAATGGTAGTGGTAATGCTAATGCTGGTACTATTATCAGCGTTGGTAATGGTCTTATTAGACGTTGAAATGGAAATTATGTTGGTAATAATGGTGCTATTAGTGGAAGTGGTTGTAATAGTACCGTTTGTAATAGAAGTATTAGTAGTAGAAACAGTAAAAGTGGTAATGGTATAATATTAGCGGTAATAGAGCAGTAACGGTACGATTTGTGGCGTTAGTATTCACAGTAACGGTACTCGTCGTTGTATAGTAGTAGCAATCACAGAAATAACATCATGAATGCCGTTTTGCGATATAAAAAAAACTCATCTTCCACGGAGGTTACTGCATTGCCGGTATTTTATTTGGGCCACCTTGGGACTCCGCATGGAGGATTGTGACTCGGGTTCAGTGGAGAAGGAAGAAGAAGGATTGCGATTGTGACCTCGCGTAGGGCTCAAGCCTCATTGCTAGTTGATGCACACAGGGTTGTATTTCATCGCCGTCGCCCAATCAACACACAAATCGTCGAACATTCTAGTCGGTTGACGCTCCATTTTCAGGAGTCCTTCTATCCAATCGGCGACCTCTGCTTGACTTCCTAAATAAATAGTGGACATTTGTCATGTAGTAAAGCTATACCTCGTTTATTCCGGTTATGGGGACACTGTTTGGTACCGTACCTGTTTAATGCGTGTACTTGAACTACTGAAACCCTCCTGTACCGTGTACAACTCCCCTTTCCTAAAATAGCAAGGAAAATTGTTAGGAAATAACGTCCGAAGCGAAGTCGCGAGGAATTACTGTCGCGATACACTTTTCTTTCGCTCTCTTACTGGTGAATTCCTCTTCTTATGTTTGTGGTAAAGGTGTTTGTAAACATTAGTAAAGAGACTGACAAATTAATCTACTAACTTAGTCTTACAAACGTAATCCTCGGTTTCGAGTTATACATGTGTTGAGAAGGCCACCCAGGAGCGGTGGAGGCAAATGAGGAGTTGTAGGAGTAAATAAGTCCCTAACAGCTCGAGGCAGGTGATGATGATGGGGTCCATGGTACAGAGTTGGGTCTTTGGACTGGCTTCCATAACCAGTCGTCTATATTCTTGTTCCGACCACTAAGGTATATCTGCCCGTGAACTTTTAATCGCCCAATTCAGTTTACATTTGGCCTATTGAAGTCCCACCTGCTGCACTAGTATTAAATGCCCAATCTTCCCCTTTCAGTACTGTTGGTTAATCCTGAAGTAGTAACGATAATGGTTGGGAAATGGCACCTAAAGCGAAGTCGTGAATCCACGAAGTAGCGAGGGTAAGTCTTGTCGGGTGAAATTGGTGATTTTACTCTCTTTTGATGGAAATTCATCCGCATTTGTGTGTGTGTGACAAAGATGCCTATAAGCAGTAGTAAGCCCAGCAACTTATTCCTAGAAACTTAGCCTCTAGTTTCGAGCTATACGTGTTTCAAGACGGCCTCCCATTTTGTCAAAGAAACCCAGAACAAACTTGTTTTAAAATCGCAAAAATGGGGTCCCCGACATACAGATCGAGGGTGGTGGGAAGTGTCACAGAGTGACCTCCATAACCAATTCTCTACGCTGTATGCCACATATTCTTCAAGTGGGTCTTGTTGAGTGAATTTATGCTCATTCTCTCTTACCTGATGGAGCATTTTTCCCTTGTGTTCATGGTGAAGATGGTTGCAATAGGTTTTAAGGGGACGGACTAACTGATCTACGAACTTAGCCCTCAGTTTCGAGTTATATCTATGTTTCAAGACAGCCTCCCGGATTGTCAAAATTCCCAAAAAGACACCTGTTTCAAAATCGCAAAAAGTGGGGTTTCCTACAAGCGATGGAGGAGAAGGAGGAAATACGTACCCAACATACAGATCAATAGTGGAGATAGCACAGAGCTGGGTTCTTAGACTGGCCTTCATAACCAAACACACAAATCCCTTTCGCTCCATTGTTGGTGGAGACCTACCAACTTAGTCATGCTAACTTAACCCTGTTTTGAATTGGTCACTCAGAGTGTCGAAAATCCCAATTACACACTTGTTCTGAAAGCTCAAAAAGGCATAACTACAAGTGGTAAAAGACGATGGTACAAAGTTCATTCCATAACTAAGCGCGTGTGTATTCTCCTGTGTCCCTCTCACCAAGGTGTGTGCACACGGGAGCCGCCGTACTACATAGTGACGGAGTACATGCCCTACGGCAACCTCCTCAATTACCTGCGCCAGCGCAGTCCCGGCGAGCTGCCACCACCGGTGCTCCTCTACATGGCTGTGCAGATCGCCTCCGGCATGGCCTACCTCGAGGCCAACAACTTCATCCACCGGTGAGTCACCCCGCCCCACCCTTTCCCCCGCTATGGGCCACTTTTCAACTCAAAATCTATCCAGATCTCTTGACCAGCTGTGTCGTAGATCTAATTGAGGCGCTTTACAACTTAAAATATGTCCTGAGCTTATGACCAGCTGTATATGTGTACCTACTGAGGAGATTGGTAGCCGTAGATTCAGTTGAAATGCTCTTCAGAGTCACCTGGTTGTTGGAAGACGGTCTGTGTGGGTCGTCCAATCCACCTAACCAACCCCTCCCAGGTTTTAGCCGTTTTCCAACCCCATATTCATCCAGGTCTCGTGACTGGCTGTGAGTCTTTTGAGGAGGCTATTGAGAGTCAGGGAGGAAACAAGGCGGTAGTCGGCGTTGGAAGCAGTGGTCATTGAGCTTGGATTTGCCCGGAGAATCGAGGTCATGAATCTTACGCCTGTTCGAGATATGTTGAAGTCTTCTTTGAATGGCAAGAAGAGCCACTGAATTTTTTCGGGGAACACAACAGGCGGCCTCAAGTTGGTGGTTTGTGGCACATTCGATCACTTCCCAGAAGGGTGAAGGTCTGTTGTGGAAGGCACGATTATGTTCAGGTCAACAATTTTGAGGAGTGCTTAATCGACCGGTCGTCCTATTTGTATAAATTATCTGAAAGCCTTATGGGGGCCCATTAGATAGGTTCCGAGGACGCAACGCAATTTAAGGAGTATTTTGTGTTGTCTGATGGAGTTAAACCCTATTTTTTTGTTTATATTCACTTAAACTGAGCACAATTAGCTTGATTATGTTTTATGGGTTCAAGAAAGGAAACTCAGCAGCCGAAGAAGCGGCTAGAAACACTCACTGTCAGTTTATGGAGGGGAGGAATGCGTGAATGGATGAAGATGGTTGGCGAAATTTGAGTGAAAGTGGGGATTTTGCCCTTCACGAAGATGAAGATCAAACCAAACACGGCCCAGTTGAGGTTGACTATAAGCTGCTTCTTGATGCAGCAGCTCTTGAAGAAGCTCATCCTGCTTTATCAGTTAAGTTGAGAACTGTTCGTTGTCATGCTCCTAAATGTCAGCTTCGTGAATTTTCTGTACACAGTCTCAAATCTCGAGTTTGGAGTTTAACCGGTCAGGGAAACGGTGGTTGACCGGGAGTGATTTGTTGTCTGGGGAATCGAGATGGTGATTGGCCGTAGTCCTGTTGGAAAGATGTGACCAGGTCTTCTTTGAAGCATTGGGATTTTTGGGGAACACAACAGGTGTTGAAAAATCTGTTTCGAGAGAGTGGTCACTGGCATTGGGATCCTTCGTGGGGAAGGCAGTTGCTTAATCGGTCGATGGTCGATTTCCTCCTATTTATGTAATTCTCATTGAACCTACAAGGGGACCATTTACACTGGAGTGCCGTGTCCGAGATTGTAGGTTTGTTTAGTGAGACCCAAATTGGGTAGGTGTGCCTCTCACCTGTATTCTGGAAACTCGCAGTTCAGATCCCAGGCAGGGAGTGTGAAATAGCTCTTAGACTCCTAAGGGTCTCGAGGCCCTATAAGTTCTGTTTCAGCTGCATTAGGCGAAAAATTTTGTGAGGACCTTGTGCGTGTTCAATCATCGCTGTTAAATCATATTAGGCCTGCGTATGACTCATTAAGGAGGAGAAGCCGAGTTTTTTTTGGGAATTATCCGTTAGCTAGTTAGAAGAGGCAGAGGAGGAGGAGGAGGAGGCGTAGAAGTAGAAGGGGTTCAGGAACAGTTGTTCCGGTTTTGTCAGTCCTGGAGATTGACGGCTAATTGACGGGGAGGCGGGCTTGGGTTTGTTACCCTTCGGTGAGAAAGAACGGGAACCCCTCTGCAAGTTGTCCAGGCCATCACACTTCAGTCCTTTGCTTGCGAGATTTATTCCATCCCCCTCGTTGTAATGTGGAATTCTTGGCTGCAGTGGTCGCTCTCTAGACACTGTAGTGAAATCGTGAGCTCGAAAAGACTTCTGTTTCCCGGAGGTCTACTGAGTTGGCCTAATGCGTCCACCCCTCATAGAAGAAGCGCCTGTCATCTCAAACGGGTTGTAGTTACAGCTGAGGGGAGGTAGATGCAGCAATCAAATGACTGCCTAGCTTTTGAGTGATTGGCGCTTTGACGTTGACATGGATGCAATCACTACTAGTGCGAAGTCGTGGCATCATCATGGTCGAAAAGTAAAGTGCGTGGTGAATCATCGGGACTACCTATTCTGCCTTTGCCACCTTCTTTTTCTGTCGAATAGTAAAGCCCTCTGACAAGGAGAGCGATTGCACTGTAGAGCCTAGGGTGGGAGTGGGATGATGCGGACAGTTGGTGGTTACAAGCCAACTCAGTTATGAGGTTTTTAGTAGAGTGACCTGTGTTGTCATTTTATCAGGCCTTGGTAGATACGATACTGTACGTGCTGCCTGGATGGGTGAATAGGCAGTCGACGACGGCAGTCAGAATTTTGCATAAACAACAGTAAAATGTCATTCTTCCCCTGTGCCTGTGACAGGCACAAAGGTGCAGCAGATGAAGGGTGCAGTAAGACCACAACCTGGTCCCTAAAGATCAACGAAACAACCAACAGACATTCTAATCGAAGATGAAGTATCGGAATGGTACTAGGAAATCATTTGTAAGACACCGGAGCAGAAGGATAATTCGCTTCGAAAAAATTCCTCCCCCACCACCCTTGTCTCCTTTACATGGGAAACGTATTATGCCGGAATGCAAAAACAGCCCTCCTTTGAAGGTGCTCTTATGATTTTGCAATCTCAAATGGCAGGAGCCTCTCGGAAGGCACGTTGCCTAGGCAACAAAGAGAGGGGTAATTCTCTTACAAAGAGGCACCTCCATTACCGGAGGAATTAGCCCAGGCAGCAGTGATTTAGGACGAACAAAAGTCTATCGAAAGGTTATGATGTGATCACTGAAATGCCAGGTTTTGACTAATTCACGCCTTTTCCACGCGTTCATGAAGTTAGCACTGAAGTGTGCAGCTGTGGACATTATAAGAGGTTATTTACAGTAGTGATTTATAATTCAAAACAATGTATATGATGGCTGGTTGTTATTTTAGTGACCAATTTTGGTTCATGAGAAAAATCATATTAAGAAACAATGGAAAAACGAAGTTATAGAGTGTCAAAGGAACTCATTCCATCGAAGTTCAACAGGAAGCACTGAGAAGGGTAAGCTAGAATCCATTCAGAGTCGGATAGTAAGTAATCAACTAGACGGCCAGTTAGGACATTGAAGAAGGGTGAATTTGCGGATTACAGAGTGACTGCATCAAAGGATATTCTAATTTCCTAGAAGGCGAATTTAAAGTTCTTGCGCCAAACCTCAACTCCATGTGAAATATATTCCGGGAAAACGCAATATTTGATGGTCTGCGGATGGAGGAGCTGTTAAAAAATATACTGAAATTGCCGTTTACAATTGCAAAGTGAAGTTGTAGGAGTAGCTTGTTACGATCTACTGCCCTTCTCAAAGACCTGGGTTATTTTATACGTTTGCGATGCTATCTCTACAAGGCAAAAATGCGTACGAGTGGGTTCGTACGCAACTAAGTGCTATTTGCCTCGGTCAGAGGGATTGGCTCGAGCAAGTGGACAAGCTTCGCAAAGAGTTCCTTGCCAGGGAAAGAATGAAGAGTAACTTGGTTTTGTGAGGATGAAGATGGAGCCTTGGGTAGAAACGTCTGCGGATAGATTCAGTGTTCGCTGTAGCTTAACGGCGGTAGTGAGGATTTAGCATCAAAACCGGTGCCAAGACACTCTTCTTCTTCTTCGTCTTCCTCGTCTTGATGTCACGTAAGCCATTTTAGGCAGGCAGTGGTGCAGTGCATGTAGAATTCTGATAAATGTCGTTTTTGTGACAGAAAAAGGGGTTGATGCGGGGTGTGGGGGTGGGGTGCAACAACAGAACCACAACAAAAAATAATAAACCAACCAATAAGGAGGGTTTGGGAATCGTTAATTACACACACAACAAGGCCTATTGATGACTTTAAAAATACACCATACAGCTGCCATCTTTGCCGCCAAAAAAGCAACGTGGCTTCTTTACAAGGGTTCGTTAGTACTTTCAATCTCTAATAACAGGAGTCTGTGATTCGGATTGGAAATAATTCTGGCGAAGACTATTGATGTTGGCACAAAACGAGGCTTGCGTTTGTTTCATCGAGTTATAGCGGTAAAGACTGAAAAGGGACTTCACTCCAGGGCTTGAGGTAGGAGTTCTATGCTGTAAACAGCTCAGGGAAAGATTCTAGCCGCTTGATCAATATAACTGTTTTAATAAGGGTCTTAGAGCCGGTTAGGAGTTCTCCACCGACCCTAGTTTTGGTGAAAATAAAAGTGAAAATTGGCGAACGGTACTTAGGAGAGACGGAAACTCCCCAGAATAACTTTGCTGTCTCCATGTCCCTTCAACAACAGCATGGTGTTTGGTTCTTGAGTGGTGCAGTTTATAGATTTTAGCATGGAAGAGGAGTACAACCAAAGCAAGCATCGTAGAGTCACTTCAAGAGAACTCTGAGCGGTGCAGTGGGATACTGTATGTTCTTGATGGATCGCACTTTTACACAGATACGGTGTAACGCCTTCTAGACACCACAGATCGATGAGCTGTGTGTTGGGTGTAAAGGGACCGCTAAAACGGTTTTTGAAACTCAAGATGATACAGACAAGGTAATGATTCAATCTAGGAAAAGGCAACTCATTGAGTTCGTTTTCATCGACGCTCTTAGTACCACACCCTATGAAAGTCGTGGCCTTAGCTTTTGAGGCGGATGCTGAGCCTACTTGAACTCTTTGGGCCCTGAAGACGAGTCCACGTGGAAGGGCGCTATTGCTTTGATCGTTGAATTGTGGACTCTGGGTCGTAGTGGTAAAGCCAAGCATCATCCCCAGTGAAAACCGGCTCTGTGGCTGCCACAATTTTTTTGTCCACAACCAATGTTGTGGAGAGTTCACTTCAGAGGTTCTATTGATTGCGATCGTTCCTGTTGAAGTCTTGCCCAATCCCAAATTGTGATTATGAAGAACTGAATTTTCCAACCAGGCAACGAAAACTGACTTATCGACGCCTATTTTTTGTATTTTGAGTAGCAGCGTCGGTGTTTCCTTGTCTTCCATGCGAGCGAGGGCCGTTCTCTTAAAAGTTGCTTCTTCCTTGGTTTGTGAAAAGCTGAATCCACTTGTTGACTGGAGCACGGCTCCCACAAACCCTTTTCAAGGCTTTAACCATTTGTGTTGCTACTTTCCATTCAAGTTTCACCAAAAATGCGATCTTATCTCGACATATCCGTTTCTCATGGTAGCTGAAAAGGTAGCTTCCCTTAACAGGGGTATGCTTGAAGTTGATTGTAGATAACTTAAAGCAAGGTAAACAGCTAGTGAAGTGCTCCTCCGTGTTTTAACTTGCAAATTTACTGCTACTAATAAATTCCGCTGACTTTTTTACCCACGCTCGTGCCTGGTAGATATCGCGTTGTCCCTGGATTCTGGGTGACGTTTTCAAATTTTGTATAGTAGAAAAGTAGAATGGCAATTGTGTCCATTAGAAAGCTACTAACAGGGTAGTACCCAAGAATCATTTTGGCACATAACCTCTTACGAATCTAAGAGAGGACACTCGGTAGTAACCGAAGAGGCTAAAAACTTGTCCTGTGTTTATGGAGAGGAATGTGTGAATGAAACAACTTGCAACATTCTGTGGAAGTGGAGATTCCACCCTCCTCGAAGGTTGAGTTTGATGCTGAGCTAAGGAGATTCTTGAAGAAGCAGCCGCTGAAGAAGTTTTGTCCTGCCTTATCAGTTCTTTTCAAACCGTACTGCTCATCGTCATCTTCATAAACCTTGGAAATGTTTTTTTTTTCTCATCAAATCTCGAGTTGACGACATCTGCTCTTCTCTCCAGCCAACTTGTTTCATCTTTTTAGATGGAAGGACCCGTGACTGGTTTCGAAATATGGATCTTTTTCTGTAGATTGTGTGCCACAGAAAAGGGAACTTCAGTGGGAAAAGGCTCTCCGATTAATCTGGAGGGATCGCCCATGAATAATGCGTTTTTAATGCTCACTTAGCAAATTGGGGGCGTTGGAACCAGGCGTGGATGAGAAAAAGTGGTCTGTCATATTAGGTCAAAATTGGCTGATGTTTCTTCTCGACAATACACGATTTCTAGGTTTTTCTGGACCACCCTTATTCCTGGTGGACAGCGTGTTGTCATTTGAGAGCTGTGACATGACGCGGTGTTGTGTGCGTTGCAGTGACCTGGCGGCGCGCAACTGTCTGGTGGGCGAGCAGCACACCATCAAGGTGGCCGACTTCGGGCTAGCACGCTGTGTCCAGCTCCACGAGGACGCCTACACCGCCCGCAACGGTGCCAAGTTCCCCATCAAGTGGACCGCCCCCGAGGGCCTCGCCTACTTCCGCTTCTCCACCAAGTGAGTCCCCCCCCTCTTACTCTTGGTCGTCGGAGTTAGCCAAGCCTTGCCTAAGTGTCGCTTATTGATCTATGCAGTTGTGTCCATTCGCTCTTGCGCCTGACCAATGTCCCATAACTGGCTGAGCTTGTCAGATGAGTTATAAGGGGATTCGCCCGCCCAGTATGGGAAGCGAATGGAGATTTAGCTGATTGGAAATTATACTAATGGAGGTTCAAACTGGATTTTCCGATTCTCGACTAAATGAATTCAACCCTCTTGCTTTTGACTTTAAGGGAGCGTTGGGGTTTTCCAAATAGTTTCACTTTTGAGTTAGTCTCGTCTTTATCGAAACACTGCTTAGTTCCGCTTCTCCACCAGGTAGGTCCTTCCCCTTTTCACCCCTTCCCATTTGAAATTAGGGGTTCTGAAAGTGGTAGGTCTGTCTTGGCGGTGTCTTACGAGTTGCATTAGAATGACGGTTCATCGAAACAGTCATCCCTCCACAATCAGTATGGATTTATCTCAAAAAGGCACAGATTCTCTCGGACATCTTATGTCAGAAATTGAGGGTGTAGGAGAGTAAGACCGTCCCAAGTACGCTAGTTTTCTCGTCTTCTACTTCCTCACCGAGTCTTCCGACTATAATTGCGAGTAGACGACTGTTAAATCTGCCCAAACAAACGGAGATTTATGTCAAACGTGCGCTAGTTTTCGGGTCTGTCACTTCACCGATTCTCCCTCCTATAAATGAAAGGCGATAACTGGTATGCCTACCCAACCAAACGAGAAATCGGGAGATAGAATTAACCAGTTAAGCCTTGTATAGAGGTTTCAGATGAGCTATGGACAGGATATGTTTGAATAGGGTTTCATCTGAATAGGTCCTCATTTCTGCAGATTGGGATCGGTTATGTCCTCGTAGGTAGTTTGAACAGATGCTGCGCGACTCTCGAAATGTCCCCTCTCCATCCCTCTGTCAGTGTGTGAGGCATGGATTTATGTCAAAAGGACAGATGCACGCCCTCTCTCCTCTCTCTCTCTCTCTCTGACCCCGGCCTCTGAGGTCAGCGACAGCAGCAAAAGTCGGCCTTCCTTGTCCCTTTTAATGACCTCGGAGACCAGATGGCTTTGGTAGACAGACGGAGTCTCGTGGACGAGAGGGGGAGGTGTCTTAGCGACAGTCCAGTGGTGGTAATGCGGCTTGGAGGGCTGGAAGCCATGAGAAAATAAAGTTAAAGTAGATGAGCAAAGGCCTGGAAGTCTATTAGTCACAGGCCAGACGATCGAAGCATATCGTGGTCTAATTGAAACACATGGTGATTTTGGTTATCTCTGTGGGCATTCTATTAAGAGGCACTATGGTCACTTCCCAGGAACCCACGTAGTAGTAGGGACGTTACCGGAAAACTGTGATTGCGTTTTTGAGTATTTGATAGTTCAGTCTATTGTTGAGGACTAAACGCTAAGAAAACAAGTCCTCAGAAGGCATATTAAGTTTGCCTATGGTTGACGAAAACAGAATGGTCTTAGCTTAATCTATGATTGAAAGAATGCTCACATTTCGGTGGTCAGGGCTATTGCCCTCAAAGTTAGCAGCATCGATTGAACTTTAAGTAACCGAAAAAACCAAGTGTTTTATACAATTTTTTTCTGCCTTTAAGTAGTTAGACTTGTATTACTAAAGGCCATATTTATATGGGCAGGCTTTTGATGAAAGTAATGTCCGCGATAATTACGCTACTGGTCGCAGTTTACAGCTACTCGTAAATGCAAATGATACGAGCGTAGATCAAAGTCTCCTTGTTTTAAAATAACGACATATGGACACGTCGTTCCCATTTACTCCAATGCTCTTCTCCACTTGATGTTTTCAGGTTCGAGGACATCCGTCTTTGGCGATAAGATCAGGAGGGGAACGTTTTCCTAGCCAAGTTGTTCTACGTACTTCGTGAAGTTGTCTTTTCCATCTTTGATGATTCATTTGATTTTTGGATAGAGAAGGTCTGATGGAGCTCGAGTGGTCGAGGAGGCACTGCCATGGAAAATCTTAAAGACCACCTTGAGCAACCCTACAAGAAGAGTGCACTATTTCAGCGTTGTTAAAAATCGGAAAGGGTAAAGCGTCCTCCTTTAGTAGTTACATAAAAAACTAAGTAGTGCAGTAAACTTGTCATTGTTATTTGAATTTCAAAGTATAGGTTGGTCAATAATGCACCCTCTGAAAACCGTGGTCATAATATTTTTTGGCCGACATTTCTAATTTGAAACTGGGACTTAGGTTATGAAGACCACAACGCTTTCGGGACTCAGCGTGAAAGCTGAAAGCTTGCTCAATCCCAGATTACTATTATGAAGGATTGAGTTCACCAACACGGCATAGCAAGTTCCTAGATGGAGTGTAACTCTCCGATTGACCGTTTTTCTCTGTAAGTATCCTTTTCTATTAAAAATAGGAGATGGTGGGGGTGGTTCCTGGTCTTCCGTGCAAAGACGACGTCTATTCCTTCTTTGAAACGCTATCTATAAACCTTACTTGGGCCTCTACGATCTTTGTTCCAGTGTTCCATTCGTAGTGATGGGTGGTGAAACAGAACACCACCCATCACCATGAAGTTGCATCCCATTCCGTTTTAGCTTCCTTTAGACATGACAGTGTTACTGTTTCGGAGCGTCTGATGCTAATCTCTTTTTGTGTTGTCGCACGCGCAGGTCGGACATGTGGGCGTTCGGAGTGGTGCTGTGGGAGCTGGCGACCTACGGGCTCTCGCCCTACCCCGGTGTGGAGCTGCACGGCGTCTACCAGCTCCTCGAGAAGGGCTACCGCATGGAGCGGCCCCGCGGTTGCCCCGAGGCCATCTACAACATCATGCTCCGATGTGAGTCCCCTCCTCATCTCCCTGATTTTCGGCGCCATAGAGTTGTGCTGGGAATGAGGCAAATGCATCAGACAGCGGCCGACGAGGTCGTACAAGGGTTTGTAAAATGGCGAGACTGCATAGAGTTAGTATTTATTGAAGGGGAGGGATAGAAGAAGAAAAATGAAGCGTTGGAGGAAGAAGAAGAAGAAGCGGAGGTGGAGATGGTAGGAGAATGTGGAGACTGTCACTCTCTTTTTGAGTCACGATACACAGTCACGGAGTGGGGGTAAGATAAATACACCAGACAAGTTCGTACATCTGGAACGGATGACATGGAGCTGTTGGTCTCGGAGACAAATGTCCGTCAAATAGCTGGCATCGCCTGCGCGGTGCAACACACCTGCTCTTTCGGCGCCCGATTCTTTGGGTGCCAGTGGTCAAGAGATCTGGAGTTACACTAAGGAAATGTGCCAATCAGCACATGGAATTGAGACTCGGAACGGTCGCCCAGTACGCATTCGCGACTGGATGCTGCTGAGGTTATCTGTTCGAAGGGTGCTGTGGAGGTGTGGATCTTAAGTCCTACGCGGTTCTCTGCCTTGACCCGGGATGTCAGTGTATATCGTTGCGGTCAAGGAGATGAGCAGGCACCAAAGTCCGAGCTGAAGTCCTTAGTTCGTCGTGTCGAACAATGCTACTTAACTTTCGGGTTGGTCGAAGCTGGTCTGACCACGGCGTCCGAAGCGCAGGTAGCCAAAGACGGAAGTGTAGGTGTTCTATTTGTTTGCTAGAAAACTGTGAATACTGCGGTTGGCCACTTTGTTCAAAGAAATCGCCAACTCGGGAGGGCATAGTGAATCACTTTTTTATGTCAAAGACAAGTACATTTATGGAAGAGTTGGACATGTGAATGATGTCACTACTAGAGCGTTAATTGCGTCCGTCGGCGGGCCTGGGCCTGCTTCGTTTGCGTATAAGCTCTTCAATAGGCCGCACCAGGCTTGGAGAAATAGCACCACATTTGGAACAATGTCACGTTGAGGAGTTTATGGGAAACAGATTGCAAGGGAACAGCACTTTTGAGGAGGAAGGAGGTGGTGACGGAGTAGAAGGGTGAAGGATTGAAGTTGGAAGACGAAGAGGAACTGACAGAGATGGAAGAGTAAAAGTAAAAACAGGATGGCAGTGGCGATTTGTGCAGGAGGAAGATGGGGTGGAGGAAGAAGGCGAGAAGAGAAGAGACAAAAAAAACGATCACAGAATAGTTCTCAAGTTTTAATCGGACTGATGACCACCTTGCTTTCTTTCCAGGTTGGTCATGGGAAGCCGCAGATCGTCCCACGTTCGCAGAAGTCAAGGTGGAGTTGGAGGAGATGCGCCGAACCATCGACATGACAGAGGGTGAGTTCTTTCCTCCTCCTCCTCCTCCTCAAGAATCGTATTACTCTAGCACCCTTCAGTTCACTGGGTGTGTTGGAATGTCGGTGCAATTTAGGATAGTACTTTGCTAGCACCAACATGGTGTTTCGTCGTAAACGTCACTGAAAATAAATAATTTATTTAGGTGCATAGTTGAATTTGTCAAAATGTCTACCGGCCAATGAAAACGCGTGTGAAAGGACAAGGGTGCAAGTTTTTGAAACACACGCAGCAGATAAAATTCCTGGGATTGGCTAGGTTTTAGGGCTGTTCGTTAGAGTTTTAAGCGTCCATCGTTTCTTCGAGCCTCCACTATACCAGAAATGCCTGTCAAAAATGACGTGTGAATGAGGAATGTGGCTTTGAATTGTCTGTCAAAGGACAGGACGTTTCAGATGAATTTAACAGTCTCAAAACGATGGGGGTAAGTGTAGAGTTTAGTTGATTTAAAAGACATTGCATTATTGTCGTCAGCAGGGTTTACTCAAAGGGGGGAGGGCAAGGCTGTCGTCCTCTAAAACTTCTGCTTCAATTAGTCTTTCTCAACTATGTATCACGTCATTCCATAAGTTCTGTCCGAAGTTTGTCTTTTTCAAATTGAACTGTCTGTACATTAACTTTAGATTTTTATGTGTATTTAAACTGATCGAATTTCTTTTTTTCAAGATTTGCTCGATTATAGCCTAACTAACATGGAAGTACCCACGAATCATTTTAGGCTCCACACAATGGTTTATGAGTTCAAGAAAGGAAACTCAGCAGCCGAAGAAGCGGCTAGAAACATTCACTGCCAGTTTATGGAGAGGAGGAAGGCGTGAATGGACGAAGATGGTTTGCGAAATTCTTCTGAAGTGGAGGTTATACCCTCCACGAAGGTGAAGATTGAACCGGACGACGCAGAGTTGAGTTTGATGACAAGCCGCTTCTTGAAGTAGCAGCTTTTAAGGAAACTTATCTTGCGTTATCAGTTGAGTTGGAATTGGCAATTGAGCTTCGTTCAAACCCCACAACTGTTCATCGTTGTCGTCTTCAAAAACTTGAAAAAGTTCCTAAACTTGGATAATAGCAGATGGAAAGAAGTCACAGGTGGTCAGAGAAAGCACATCGATGCTTGAACCGTTGATAAAATGCAACATTAGACCACCTGTTTTATTTATTCAAAAATCGGACAGGATTTATGGGGTGGCCTATTACGATAGTCCATCGTGCCATGAGGACCGAAGCATTTTGAGGGGACTGGCGTGGTCGTCGTGAAATTTGGCTAACAAGTATCCCTGACTTTTTCCTGACGTGTGTACGTAAGCGGATGGATGCTGTTGCCATGCATATTGTGGTTGCTGCCTCTTGCTAATTAACCTCGTTACCCAGGGTAATTCCACGTAGGCACCCGAATTCTTCAGCCTAAGCCCATTTCAATAGTTATTTCTGCAGATTGTGAAGGAGGAAATTGGCTGCAGTGTCGCTGTTTAATTAAGACCATTATCTCTTCATTCGAACGGTGAATCATGACTTAGCCCTTTAACACATCTGTGAGAAACATCCCAGTGGTACTATGAAATATTTATGCCTGAAAGTCCCTAAATATTAGAGGGAGTGCTAGTTTCAGTGTTCTTCCACTTTCACTGGAATGCAAGTCACTGCAGATTTAATTGACTGAAAAAAAGAAGGCGTTTGTCCATTACTTGTTCTCCTTCAAGAATGTCAAAATGTCGGACCTCTGGCGTCCTCTCAAAGGCGTATTGAGGGACTGTTGGTTGGGAATGCAGCCGTGTTTCTTCGACCCTAGATACGGGGAGTCGATGAGCTTGGCGTCCTAACAGACGATAGCAAATCGATCGATCATTTGGACCACTCTAGCCTAGGCTCCGCTGCTGCTTAGCTAAGATTTCCATAGATTATGAACAGCCAGCATATGCGTATTGGTAGAAAATTCATCCGCATATCTCACAGCAATTTGTCACCATTTCACCGTTTCACTATGGAGAATTCAGAAGTTATTTCTCACTAACTGCCTATGTTATTTCGGGAATAGCAGACAGCACTGGAAATGCAAGTCATTGCAGTTTTAATTGGCAGAGAAAAAGAGGCGTTTAGCCTCTATCTGTCACCTCCATTGTTGTTGCCGAAACTGCCAAAGAAAGGGTTTTCGTGAAAGTACCACAGAGATCTCTAGCGTCCACGCAAGAGATGAGTTACCCTGGGTGAGTATCCACCTGAACCTTGACAAAACTTCAGTCGTCCTAATCGGAAAGAGAAAGTCGATAGACCATTTTTCGGACTGGAACACGTCCACTTCTACCCCATGTTTGTGCTGTTTATCGCCCCAACGCTCACCCTGTCAGACGTACAAACGGGCCCAAAGTTTGACCCCCACCACCCGGCCTCCCTTCACCCCAACTACCCCTTTCCTGGGCACGACTCGTGTTCAACCCATCATTATCCATTGTGTGCACAGCAGGGGAGGAGGGGCACCTGTGTTTGTCCGGTTTCCGGGTCGCTCGTCCGACTTCTACCAGTCCCTTCTTGTCGTAATCCGAAAAACCTGTTTCCCCCATTCCCACTTCCCACCAGTGGCGAGACAGTTTGGGACCACTCTCGATCGATTCACGGGCTCCTCGCACATGAGCCATGACAATTACATTCCTTCGATCGTCAAACCCAGTTCTAAAATCACACCCTTCAACTCCAGGGCTTTGTGTTTCAGCATTGCTTATAAGGCTTTTTCACACCAGGCTAGATAGCTAAAAGCGTTCTCTCAAGTCGGATGAACTGATTGATGAATTGGGTGCGGTGGGGTGCCTGGCGCATGGGTTCTTGGGGTTGATTAAAGACCCATAAATGCACCTCAATTTCTGCCCTTGGGAGTAGTGTCCTGGATCGGGGTCTCTGTGTATCTCGTTCGCCACCCCCTCCCCCTCCTCCCCCACCGTCCATCCGTAAACAAAACCGGCGCAATTAAACACACCAAGTAGCTGATTGGGATGCGCTGCCACATGGGCGTTTTAATTTTCCAAAACCCGGTTCCACGTTGTATTCCTGTGGCGTGAGTGTGCGTGTGCGTTTAACTGGTGCTTCGTCCCACATTTTCGCCGCTCATTTGAGATTGATCGGGGGTGGGGTGAAGGGGGAGGGAGGGAGGGAGTGGAGGAGAGAGCAGGGTGTTTCCGGTTTTTGGGTCACCACTCTGTTCCGCCTTCTCTATCTATCTCTCTCTCTCTCTCCATCCAAAAACCCTGGCGTGAATTCTTTGAATCGGGAAGCCGGTTATCTACAACTTTGCAGTTGGGTGGAAACCCTAAGCAGTCCATCAACATCCCCACTCCAGTATCCAGTTGGTGTTGCGCCATTTTTAGAGAACTTGGGCAGTGAAGCCCAATGGGCGTTACTTAAAAGTAAGGAAACGTCTCCCACAAAGGTGGCAATCACTTAAGCCGTCCACTCCATGTACAGCAGAGTTAGTTAGCCTCCCAGTGGTTGTGGTGGTGATGGTGGTGTCGATTTCATTCTCACACGCGCACCTGCCGCTAACGGTTTTCTTTGCATCACGTAACAGGGCTTCTGAATGCTTCAAACGCCACCACAATCTGACCTGCTTCTAGCCCTGAAGGATTTGTGACACTACTCAATGTGTTAAGCTAGGCAATTCTTAAGACTGCGAAGGACAAAGAGACCAGACTGCACAGAATGTGCTCTCCACCTGGGTATGTTCATCTAGCCATGTTCGAATTCCGTTGCCTGAAAAGGTCTATGATCCAGTCAAAACAGCGTTTATGGAACCCTGTATCGACTATGTCCACTCGGAGCTGTTACGTCTAATCTCGAGTCGGGTATATCCCACTCTTCAGATTACCCAGAGGTCTTGCTCATGGGCACCTGAAGGAGACACTTCTTTCACCTTTTCTTCTTTCACTTCCTCTGTTTCGTCTTCCTCATCCTGTTTCACTTTTTCAAACTAGTCAGGTAACTATATAGAACTCTACTAGATCCGAGTCCACATGTCCACTCTCAGCCTGGGCAATTTATCTCCCTCAACTCCCTATTCTAATCAATGTGTACTGAAACTAATTAACCGCAATCTGGTGACAAGGACTTGATTCTTATGATGCAGACAGAGAGGTTAAAGGTATTCAGTTTTTTTAAATTAGTGGTCATTGGCTTCTTCTCCACCTCTCCTTCCGCCATCTCGGGACTGAAACAAGAGTGTTATGATGCCATCAATTTGCAGTGTTAAAGGGTCGAAATGGCATCCGGCTTGAGTAGATTTATTTTCATCAAACTCCCCCTCCCCTCCACTTTCTGCTTCTCCTTCCTCCTCGTCTTCTTCCTCTAGTACTTCCTTAACTTTTCGTTTAAGCCTAGGTGTTATTTGACCTAATCTGACTGCAACCTGGTGACTGGAAATAGCTTGTTATGGTATGGCCAATATACCGTGGCAGAGAGGTGAATGGGTATCCTCTTGACTTTTTTGGGTCTATCTACCGAGGACGCTTTCCCTCTACCTCATCATTCTCCTTGCCGTCAAATAACATCCACGCCTTCCCTTCAAAACTCAGGTGCGTTCCCTCCGAGTTGTTATCATTCACGACCCACTCTCCAGGTAACCCAGAGGTCTTGTTCACATACACCTCCACTTCCGCTTTTACAGCCCATACCGCTATTAATAAACTAGGATTAATGTGTTATAGTACAAGCAGTGCGCATTAGCAGATTGATGAACCCTTTCTTCTTCCCATCATCTTCGGCTTCTTCTTCTTTCCGCCTTTTCCCCCTCTTCTTCTTATCCTTCTCCCCTGTGGTCAAATAACATCCACGCAAACTTCGATGTTTTAACTAATCAGTTCATCTCTTCTTCGTGGCGTTTTCACGAGATTAGTGTGAGACATCCCCAAATGTCATTTCCTCCTCCCCCTTCTCTCACGCGTTGGCGTCTTATTTCTGGTTTAAAAGGCGCCTATTTTGCCCTTAGTCCTCTCGCCAATGCCTAGTACCAACGGCTCCTCTTGTTCGAAGTTAGCGATCGATAGACTCACATCATATTAAATTACCTCTTCAGCTGTCGCCCAGGAGCTGGCCACGACAATGCCGAGCACCCAAGAACCCATGCAAAGACCCCATCCCCACCAGAACCGTCACCACACCCACCAACACCGTCAACTACCACCCGGCGCTTTCAACACCAACGGAGCAGCCACCGCCGCCGCCGCCGCAGTTGTCCCAGGCTCTTCCTGCTGCACTTCCACGTCGGTGGACGATGAGGAGGAAGAGACGGGCTCAGTCTCCCAATCCGGTTCCTCCCCCTCCTCCTCTCGTGGGGTTGTGGAGACGGACGGCGGGGACGGTGACGACGAAGGCGACGACAATGATCCCCTTCACCTCACCGGCTGTGCTGGCGGCGGCGGCGGCGGCGGATCGAGCACCACAACGAGGACGGTGAATGTGGAGAGCGGCTTCTACCAGGGCGACTACATAGTCGGTGGCGGCGATGGGGGCGGCGGCAGTGGCAGTGGGGCCCCGGCCTCGGACTTGCCCCTGCACCACCACCACCACCAGGCCACCAATGTCAGCCAGCTCTCCGCTCCCGCCTCCCTGCCCCCCAGCCATCGGCGGTGCCACCAGAAGGCGGATAAAACGGCTCCGATGCAGCAGGCGATGCTGCCACAGCCTCAGCTGTCAGGGTCCTCAGTGACAAAGAAACGGGCCCAGGGTAAATTTGGATGGTCGCTGTTATCGGGTCTTGCCATAAGTTCTGTCCAATATTTAGAGAATATTTGACCGCGTCTAATGCGTCTGGATGGACTTAGCTTGGTCATGTTTCATTGAAATCTACTTAATTTATACCCTGCTAACACTTTAGGCTCAAAATGTTTCATGGGTTTAAGATTGGAAACTCAGCAGTCGAGGAAGTGACTGGGAACATTCACTTTGTTTATGGTGAGGAATGTGCGACTGGACGAAGTATAATCGAGTTTGGTGATACCCAGTTTCTTGAAACAGCTGTTTAAGAAACTCATCCACCTTTACCAGTTGAAGGATTGGCAATCAAGCTTAGTTCAAACGAAACAACTGTTCATCTTTGTCGTCTTCTAAACTTGCCTTATCTGACAAGAATGTCAAATCTCGAGTTGACATCTGCTCTTCTCTTCGTTTTCCCCAACGTTTTCACCATATTTGGCAGATAGGCTTGTGAGTGGCGAGGGAAAATGGTTGTTTTATCGCAATGTTAAGCGACGTAAAATATGGCGGCTTCGTGAAGAGGAAAGACCCTAGCCACAGTCACAGCCGAGAAGGTAACTTCATGGGAAAAAAAGGTTTTTCGTTCGTTTCTGTGGGTTCGCCAAGGAATAGTCCACTTGGCAACAGGTAATGCTCACATCTAGTGGCAGAAAGATTTGGGGGAAAAAGACCTGCTCTAGTAAATGAAACGATAATGTGGCACGACTCCGCACAGCAGGTAGTGATAACTTCACTGCTCTTTGTTTGGCCTGATAAAGCAGGTGCTACTGAAATGTGGTGAGTAGCTGTGATTATGCGGACTGTGTGATATTGCAGGGCAAAGGATAATCACGCCGGCGGAGAGCGGGGTGGGTGAATCGATAGTCTCGGCGGACTCACCGGGGCTGGAGAAGGGAGCACGACAGACCACGGCAACAGCGCCGCACCAACAGCAATCGGCACACCGGAGGGAGGCGGTCATGGCGATGCCCCAGCAGCCGACGATGGTCATGATGATGCAACCGGGCCATCAGATGCAGCAGCAGCAGCAGCAGCACCTGGTGATGGAGGCGGGTGGTGGAAGAAGTGAGCCGAGGCGCAAGAAGAGCCTTGGCAGTGGTGGGGGAAATCACTGCATCACGCCCACGGGAGACCTTGCTGAGGATAAGGTTCGTCGATTTTTTATTTATTTGTAGATTGAAGGGCTTGTAAAAGTTATAAACCCTCGGGAGGATTTAGTCAAATTGCACTGTGTTAGGTAGGATCTGACTCTCGAGGAATGCTGCTTAAAGGTGGCTGTCGTAAGGGTTATTGAAGCCACGGATTAAGTTTTCATGACAGGATTCATGGAACCGATTTTCGGGTGGGTTGTCTTGGAGTGGTACAGAGATGCACCTAAAGGAATTCACAGCATCTCTTTAGTGCATGGTTGTTAAATTCGGAGACCTCAAAAAACCTCGATTATATAAATTCTGCCATGCTGGCTGTCAGATTTCCATTGTTTGGAGACGGGGGAGATGGGTTATCTCCTCTATTTACTCGTTGTGGTTCTTGGTGTGTTCTAGGCAGTGACAAACGTGATTGAAGTGTTTATCAAGGTTCGTACTCAGCATATGTGGGGAATAATTGGCCCAGAAATAAGAAGGAGGAATCGACGTTTAGGCTTGACTCATGCGTGCTACGAGGAGAGAAGTGATGAACTGGATAGTCGAAAAGCAACACTGAAAACCATGTTGTGGATCGAAGAAGACCTGGGTGTTCGTTCACCACGGGAAAAAGAGGGAGGAGAGAGTGAGAAAGGCTTCTTTGACTTCTAATTTGCTAAAAATGTCTCGAGAGTGGCTTAAATTATCTTCCCTATGGCCTGCCAACGTGCAACTAGGCTCCAATGACACAATGATTAGGAGTTGAGGAGAAATCGATGATCTGCTATCTGTCCTCACCAGGACGCAGACTTGGATCTGCCAGGGTTTTGAGTAGTTCTCAATCGGTTTTTACGATTAGAATAGGATAAACTGAAAGATGATGTTGTTGATGATGATGAGGGGAGAGAAGTGACTGTGAGGAAGACCTGTGGAATACTTGAGGAGGAGTCACTCTTTCGTGGTATACCCGACTCGAAACTAGATGTAACAAATCCGAGTGGACACAATTGCTGGCCTTGTCAGTTGACGACATTAGAATATAGCGGCCCGTTGTCTGTCTACCTAAACAGATTCAAGTGGGTGGCGTATTTCCAGTGATCTGGCTTTTAAGTTTGTCCTGCCAAGTCGCGTCATAAAGGCTACCTAGCGCAACACATTGAGTAGTGTCACAAATTCTTCAGGGCTAGAAGCAGGTCAGACTGTGGGGGCGTTTGAAGCATTCAGAAGCCCTGTTACATGATGCACAGAAAACCGTTAGCGGGAGGTGCGCGTGTGAGAATGAAATCGACACCACCACCCACACAACCACAACCACTGGGAGGCTAACTAACTCTGCTGTACATGGAGTGGACGGCTTAAGTGATTGCCACCTTTGTGGGAGACGTTTCCTTACTCTTAAGTAACGCCCATTGGGCTTCACTGCCCAAGTTCTCTAAAAATGGCGCAACACCAACTGGATACTGGAGTGGGGATGTTGATGGACTGGTTAGGGTTTCCACCCAACTGCAAAGCTGTAGATAACCGGCTTCCTAAATGAGAAAAAATTCACGCCAGGGTTTTTGGATGGAGAGAGAGAGAGAGATAGATAGAGAAGGCGGAGCAGAGTGGTGACCCAAAAACCGGAAACACCCTGCTCTCTCCTCCACTCCCTCCCTCCCTCCCCCTTCACCCCACCCCCGATCAATCTCAAATGAGCGGCGAAAATGTGGGACGAAGCACCAGTTAAACGCACACGCACACTCACGCCGCAGGAATACAACGTGGAACCACGTTTTGGAAAATTAAAACGCCCATGTGGCAGCGCATCCCAATCAGCTACTTGGTGTGTTTAATTGCGCCGGTTTTGTTTACGGATGGACGATGGGGGAGGAGGGAGGGGGGGGCGAACGAGATACACAGAGACCCCGATCCAGGACACTACTCCCAAGGGGAGAAATCGAGGTCCATTTGGGGTCTTTAATCAACCTCAAGAACCCATGCGCCAGGCACCCCACCGCACCCAATTCATCAATCAGTTCATCCGACTTGAGAGAACGCTTTTAGCTGTCTAGTCTGGTGTGAAAAAGCCTTGTAAGCAATGCTGAAACACAAACCCCTGGAGTTGAAGGGTGTGATTTTAGAACTGGGCTTGACGATCGAAGGAATGTAATTGTCATGGCTCATGCTCGAGGAGCCCGTGAATCGATCGAGAGTGGTCCCAAACTGTCTCGCCACTGGTGGGAAGTGGGAATGGGGGAACAGGTTTTTCGGGTTACGACAAGAAGGGACTGGTAGAAGTCGGACGAGCGACCCGGAAACCGGACAAACACAGGTGCCCCTCCTCCCCTGCTGTGCACACAATGGATAACGATGGGTTGAACACGAGTCGTGCCCAGGAAAGGGGTAGTTGGGGTGGAGGGAGGTGGGGCGAGGGGGTCAAACTTTGGGCCCGTTTGTACGTCTGACAGGATGGGCGTGGGGGCGATAAACAGCACAAACATGGGGTAGAAGTGGACGTGTTCCAGTCCGAAAAATGGTCTATCGGTTTCCTACTTCTTAGTGGGACGACTCACTGTGTGTCTGGGTTCGCCTGCGACTGATCCAAGGTTTCCTTATCCTCCTAATACGCCTTTGAGTGGACACAAGGGTTCATCTAATAGATAGCCAACCTCAGAGCCTAGGCTAGGGTGGCCAAAATGCTCGATGGAGTTCCTACTATCAATTATGCCAAAGTGTCTACTTTCGAGAAAACACGGCTGTATTCTAATTTGGGATCACTCAATTTGGTCCTCTTCTTAATACGCCTTCGATTGTACGTAAGAGTTTCACCTGTTGTCGGTTGGGTCGATGTGTCTAGCATGGAAAAACGGCTTTATTGCTAATCCGGGGTCCCTCAATTTAGTCCTCCTCTAAATCCTCCTTTAACTGGTACCAACTCATTGCTAAACAACTCTGGAGCCTATTAGATGGTGGCCCATAGGATCGATTAATTTCCCATTGTCGGTTCGGACGCACTGCTCATCGAATTACAGTGTCTAGGTTCGAAGAAACCCATTGGGTGCTCCTCCCGAGTTCCCCATCCCCTAAGTACGCCTTTGGAAAGACTCTGGGGTTTCACCTCATAGACAAGCGCAGCTTCTTGATCTCTTCTGTGTGTGTGTGTCTGTGTAGCAGCGACTTCGACTGGATGCGGAGTCGATGAACCAGTTCACCACGCTACCGGCGCAGGACCGCATCACGCGCTACCTGGAGAGTCTGGGCGAGCTGGGCGGCCACGTCTTTCCCCCGAACCCTCACCAGCAGACGCGTCAGCAACAGCCACCGCCTCCTCACATTGCGCTCTTGCCTCACTTCCCCCCACCACCCGCCGTGCCGCCACCTCCGCCTCAGGGGGGCGCGCAGAGAGGACCTCCCACCGCCGCCAATCGGAACTCGAGTGGCGGTGGTGGTCCGCAGGGACACTCTGAGTAAGTGGCCTCCCTGTGCGGGGTGTTTCGGGGGTGCCTGTGAGGTAGTGAGAATCCTATGACACTGTGACGTCTGGTTTTCGCTTTCAGACGACGCAGAGCCGGACTAAACAGATCAGCATCGTGCTACCAGACGGTCCCGAGTGTCCCGCTGCCTCCACAGCCGCAGACGCAGCAGGCGCCATCGGGACAGACGAACGGGTGGGCTGAGCGCCGCCAACGGGGCTCTAACCAGCAACTCAAGTCGCCGTCACTTCCGGAAGCCGCCGCCGCTGTCACCGCAGACGCTGTCAATGGGAACCAGGCACTCACGTCCACCGACGACGTCTACCAGGTGAGAGGCTTGTAGCGTCTAGCTACTCTTGGATTTGCTTCCCAGACGTATCAGCCAGAGGGAAGAGTGCTTGTATTGGACGTGTGTAATAGATTTGGTTCACTTAATTTATCGGTAAAACCCCTGGCCATCGTAGATTAGGGCCAATGCACTCAGTCATCCTAGGGTTGATCCAGGGGAAGTACACTCACTCCAATAAGGTGATCTTTGGCGAAACCTCAGTAATCCGTGCTTCTTTCTATTTGAGTTTTAGCAAAAATGTGACATCCAACTCCCTCTAAGAGTGTCGGTTTTCTAGGGTTGAAAGTGCAGCTTCTCATTTTAATTATTTCAACTAGAACATTTGGGCTGCTTTTTTTAAAAAATGTTGCAGAAAGCATTGGCCCTTCTTCCACTTTTCAGGCCCCCAACATCCCCCAGACTGACTCCGCCAACGAACCAATCGCCGACAACGGCGGCCGAGTCGCCCCCTCCCACTCCTCGCCCTCCTCCCCCGCCTCCAACTCCCTCTCCTCCTCCTCCCCCTCGTCGTCATCGGCGACGGACGAGGTGGCCGAACTCTCCGCCGTGCTCTCGCGTCTTTCCGTGGAGGCCACCGCCCTCTCAGCCGCCTGTCCGCCGCAGGACCACCACCTGGCGGGCGAGCTGGCCTCGCTGTCGCAGCAGCTCTCTGCCTGCCGCGCCCAAGTCCCGTCTTCTTCGTCGGCGGCCGGCCAGACGGAGGGGGAGTGTCTGGGGGGTATCGCGCAGGCCCTCAGACACATCCAGGAGGCGCTGAGTGACCTGCGAGTGCGGATAGCGGAGCGGCAGCAGCAGCAGCAGGAGGAGGTCTCGAACTCGTCTGCTGCGCCGACGCCGGTGTCAACTTGAGGCGGAGGAGACGCCAAGACGGATGCATTTAGAGGACGAAGGAGCTAACCTTGAGCCCCCCTGCCCACGATAGTATATCGAGAAACGCGACCATGATGAGGACTATCTCGCTCTATCTCTTTCCCCCTGTCCCTATTTCTCGCTCTCTCTATCTTGTGTGTGATTTTGACTTTGGGTTTGTTTGTGCGAGGTGTTATTAGAATGGAGTGAATAAAGGTATACTATTTAAAAAAGAAAGCGGCTTTTGAAGAGGAGTGTTGGGGAATTGGTGCTAGTGTGGGTTAGCTTCCTTATCAATTAGCTTCAAAGTGCGATTCATGGGTACAATTTGAAGTTAAAATATTGGTGGATAACGGGCTATCGTGATGTGGATGAATGCGTTAACCCCGGTGTTGTGTGCCACTTGATGATTTGCAACGAATCCAAGGGTAGTTTCTTTATGAAAGATGGATGGATATATCCGAAACAGTGTGGTGGCAGTGTGTGTCCTTTTCTAGATTTTTTTTCTGTATATTTTTCTTCTGTTTTGCATTCAAAATATTGTTAAGGTTACAAAAATGATCAAAGCAGTTTTAGCTTAAGCTGGACCACATGTGATCTCAATTTTCAGCCACTTTAACTGCGTAGTTCCTTTTAAATTTCCTGCAACAAACAATCATTGTTACATTAAAAATGAACTTACCATGAAATACCAATGTTGTGCCCAGCTGGCTGTCATCGGTATTCTGAAGATGTTAGCAACCATAAGGACGTTTCAAAAATGAATCAGCTACATCAGATGGAATGACTAGTCACAATACCAGAGTGCGAAGACCTGTGTGCTTAGAGCACTTATTCGCAACTTATGTGAAAGCGTTGAGATATATATTAGTCATAAGCTGAGCCAGCAGGGTTGAGTCATTGCACGCAGTACAATGGTTAGCGGAGTTAGTGATTCAGGCGAATGCTTGCCTTATCACACCTTTATGACATTCTTCATCACAAAAACGCATGCTACTTTGGTACTATGATATAATAAAAATAGGCATTTTGACATAAGATTAGCATGTGGCATGGTCAAGTATCCCATAAATAAAGTTGATCGATACCATGCTCTTTCACATAAACAAACGCGAAAATTCATATCGAATGACTAAATAAACCACACCTTTCCTCCTTCCCTAAAGAACCAGCCTTCAACTAAGGAATATACTTTATTCACACAACGAAAGACGGGGAAAGACACAGACAGGCTGATAGAGGTCTCAAAAGCGAGAGGAAGACGTCGGCGTCAGGTAGAGCTGCTTGTTGACCCAGTCGAGACTCAAGTCGAGGGTCGGTGGCATGAAGCTGCCATCGGGGATCATCGCGTACTGTCGCTGTTGCGCCTCGTAGAACTCCCGCTCCGCCGGTCCGTCATCCTTCGCCAGGAGGGCGCCCAGCGTCGAGCTGGTCACATCTGGGAGACGAGGAAGTTCAAGGCATTTCTACTACTTAGTGGTCCCAGCAAACATGCCATGCCAACTATTGCTTAGATTAGCGGTACTGAGCACGATTCGAAGCAGAATCACTGGCACAATCTTCTGCTGTGACACAGTTTGCCCGAAGCACCCTACCAATTTGATTGGATAAAAGGGGCCACCTAGGGTTTCCGTAGCTTGCACTTCAATGAGTGGCTCCTAGTAATACGCCCTTTTTACCCTCGTCCACTTGTGACTTTTGATTCGTCACTGGTACCTACGCTTCCTCTCGCCCGCTAAAAATCGGATGTCCTAACCAAAAGGCCTTTAATTCGTGAGCGGTACCAAATACGATTCACGAACTTTAAGTTATCTCCCGCAAGGGGTTTTACGGAATGATAAAACCCCGCAAAAACTGCGAATCGGACTCCAAGAGGGCTAAACTTTCTTCTCAATGAGAAACTTCTATCTCCTCAAGGGTTTGAATACGATGAGCCTCAACACTGAAGAGAGACAGCTACCACTATTTTTTTCTCCTTGAACTATTTAACTGGGTCAATCCCATGAGTTATTCGTATACAGAAGTGTTCGACTCCTCTTCCACTTCAGTCTTGAGGCTATCAAGCTAACTAACCCGCCTGTTTCAGTAAATCTTACGCTTCTTTTTGCCCTCCCTCGATAGTCACCACCCCCTCAATGACCAGCCGAAGTTGATGAACATAGATGAATGCACCTGAATGAGCCAATCCAATCAGGACTCTGAACAGAATTCCTTGTCCCATAACGCAGGCATACATACCCACTTCTGAGAAAAGACGTGCGTCCTCTCCCACCTCTGTCTTTGTGGAATGAGAAGATAACTACAAATAAGAGGAGATCAGTGGCCAATCGCTACACCAGTCACCCGATGAAATGAAGAGTTGCTTAAATCTGAGGCACCCAACCTCCACTCCCTTCATTCTACTCAACTCGTAACCCTCGTTTCCAGGAGAACCCTTCTAGAGAGAGAAAGGGGGGAAGGTGGACGCACCACAGACGAGGTTGATGGAGGTGAGGGGATGCACGAGGTTGCGATTCATCCACAGGTAGATGCCCACTCCGCCGAACAGCGCCGCCATCATGGCCCACGGCACCACAATCGCCCACCACCTAGTGGAGAAAAAAATGCAAAAAATGCAAAAAACTCATATTTATTCGCATAGTCGAGACAGGAAATATCACAAGTTCTACATAGTCCTGGATCGAGGTGCAGGTGCAACTGTATTTAGGGAAAACAGAGACAATAACTGTCAGTCAGTGGATGAAGACATGAGACGAAAAAGCGAAAATAAAAAGTAATTTTAAAGGTCGCAAGGGGATACAACAATACCTCAGTCGTGTGATTGGGAATTCGGTTCGAAAAAAGTAATATAAAGTAACAAAAGAAGGGTATATTCAATTGAAAAGCCCGCTCAAACACGAAGAGGGAGGAGGAGGAAGATAGGCAAACAGTCTTGATAGAACGCAAACATCACTTTTTTCCAAGAATTCCACCAGGATTTCTTCAACCTTAAGTGACAGGACACCCAAGACTCGAATTTCCAACTAAAAGGGTATTAAGGTTACGTAATCCAAGGATTGGACAGAGTTATATTGATGGCCCAAAATACTAGGTCTTCAAACATTTCAAGGTTTTACTTCACCGTATTGCAGAATTTAGGATCAATGCGAGCAGCTACAGACAGCAACGGATTATTATCCAACCCACTTAGAAGAGCCCTCCTGCTTGATGGACTCTCGGTCGAAATAGTGGTGTAGATGAGTGAAGACAAAAGAGCAAGAAGTGTTCAGGTGTGACAACATCGACACAAGGTGAGAAAATGCACCACCTCGAGCTGGAGGAAAAGAAATAACTTTGACACTTCCAGACCAATCCCCAGAGCAGAGATAACTATTTAAAATGGAGTAGGGACCCAAGCTGAAGATGACTTCAAGAGGTCTCAGACATGACCTCAGTCGGCTGAGTGGAAATTTGGCCCGACAGACAACCAACAGCGATAAAAGATTGTGATGCCATACTAAAATCGTCCGCAAACACGAAGAGGGTCCATAAAAGGTCTCTAAAATCATCCTCGGAGGCACCTCTTACCACCAAAAAGCAACGCAATCGTGACGGGTTTCTTCATTCTCAAATGACAGGTGATGGACAAATTCAATAACCCAGACAAAAAAACTTTATTTGGGTTAAAGCATAGAAAAAAACCACGCTGAAATTTCAGAGAATTGGTATTACCAAGTGGTCGTCGATATCCGCCTCTGTGCATCAATTTTCTCTATACCCCAAAACCATCCATTGAACGTGCAAGGTGAATAGAGAAAGAGCAGAGGTATACTCGACCAGACCCAAATAGAGAAGCGCGTAGAGCACTGGGTAGGCGCCCGCCTCGGTGTATACTCTGAAGTCTACGCCGAATGTTTCGTCATCTCCCCAATATTCATACATTCTGAAGAGGAGGACCTCAGGACACTGATAAGATCTGAACATTCGCGGATCGTGGGAGGGGCGATGTGTTCAGCATGCTTGAACGGTCTGCTTGCTGGTTGGCAGAGAACGAGTAGTAACCCCTGGTAGTGCACGTAAGGCCACAAAAAACTAACACGATTCTACCAAAAAGCCATGATTGTGTAGTCTAACTATACCTGCCTTTCAAGTAATTAACGCGACTTTCACCAAATTTCATCCGGAACCATCAATGGTGTGAATCCTTACTCAACCCATATATAAGCACCCACTAGCTTGAAGGACTACCAGTCGAAATAACATTGTAGACGGGTAAACACGGAAGAAGAAGAAGAAGACGAGCCAAGATAGTCATTTAAAACAGACGAGGTTCGGATAAGGCCTTTTGGTGAGCCACTCATTTCACCAAAAGCCGCCTACATGCCAGCACTCTGATTCTAGGATGTACTATCCTACCAACACCTTTTTGAGATAATTTATAACCCAAACAGGGTCGAGAATGTTAACCCAAGAACTGGAAAAAACGGCTGGTCCTACTACGAGGTATCTCTCTATCTACTTTTAGCATAAGAAGCTAGTTTAATGTTGTCATTTTCCCGCACTCACGTAACTTACCTAGAAGGGATGTAGTCGAACCCCAGGCTGTGCAGATATTCATGCGGAGTGTACGCCCACACCAGATAAATGACTGAAAAGAAAAAAACCGTTTAAATAGACCGCCGGATTTGCTCGTACATCGGTCTATCAGTACCACTCACGGAATACAGACCAGGAGATGAAGCACGTCACGAAGCCCTGTATTCCCCTTTCCCTCATCGGTCCCGGCGTATTGACCAACTTTGGAAGGGTGACTGAACGAAGGGACCGATCACCAAACTCCTAACTTACATATGTACCGCTTCAACTTCTCTCGAGTCTCAGGGGTCTCCGGCATCTTTAAACCACAGCTACTTAAATCGAAATAAGTAGGGACTTATATTTAAGGAACACTGCAATGAACTAGAAAACAAGGCTCGATTGAGTGCCCAAAAAAGTGTGTATTTAGAAAACAACAGCACTAGTTTACAGCGTCAACTGAGAGAGCTGCTTCCGTAGCTCGGATTCACGCTTTATCTTCTCCACTTGGGAGGGCTCCAGCTTCGTCGTCTTCTGAAGGTTCTTCAGCTTCTCAATTTCCCCGAGTTTCTGCGAAAAACAAATGATAAGGAAAGTAGCGGAGTGCCTACCTTCTTTATATAGGCAATCTGCTTCTTGTTCGCCTGATCTTGCGCTGTCAATGCCTCGTCGTTTTCACTCATTGTCTGCTTCTTTTTCGCGTTCTTTCCACCTAAAAGAGGAGATAAAAATGGTATAGATCTACTACTAAAACGAAATAAGTGAGACGTATTTTCTACTGAGAGCAATACCTTGTTTACCATCTCCAGACTGGATGGCAATGCCGCCGACAGGTCCATTCCCACCGCGCAGGGCGGCAGAAGCAGCGGCCGCGGCAGCGGGGTCAGTGACGGCGAAGTGGGCGGTGGAGCGGAGGTTCCGGTTGGGTCGACCCGACGCCACGTTGCGAGCGTGCTCCGCGGTGCTTGACATGTTGCGCAGGGACGGGGGGACATAGGCTTTGGGCTTCTCCAATCGAATGGCTGCGGGGGCCTATACGAGAGGCGGTTGTTTAGCGTCAGCCACTTATGTTCAATGACTACAACTTACAAGAGGTGGCCCAAAAGTTACATTTAATGGGGAACTTCCACCTAACCGAATTCTTCTTTGAGCGTTTGAGACGTGATTCTTGCTGTGTGTGGGATAGTTGTGCATTGTCCTGATTGCGATTCACTAGAGCAAGTCTATATTTCCTCAATCAAGCTCGTTTTGAACATTTTAGTTGCTAATTCCTGTAGATTTAAGCATTAATTATTACTGCATTGGGTGATAACAATATCAAAGTGGACTATTAATTGGCAATTCCAACAAATTGAAAGATGAACAATCCTTTTTCCCATGAAGTCCCTTTCTCGTTCCTCAAGAAGTCACTGTCCACGGAATTTAACAGTTTGAAAAAGACCCATTTTTAGCCAGTCGCAAAGTGAAAAAGGTTGCTGGCGAAAATGAAGAGAAGAGCAGATGAGATTTGAAATTTTTCAGACAATGCAAACTTAGGAAGTTAAGTTTTCGAAGATGACAGCGATAAACAGTTGTGTGGTTTAGGCAAATTGGCAGGTATAGGCTGGGGACCCAAGCCTCCGCAGCACCTAACGAGCCAAATACCTCTGCTGCATCCAGTCTCTACAACGTACTGAACGACTGTTCCAAGTCACAACTTTAAGTGCTGATTGCTCACCGACATCATGCTAGACGTGAGCAAGGCCTCGTCCAACCATTCCACAAGCATTTCTCCGGGATCATCAGCCTAGTGCCACCCAGACACTGGTCATCCTACCTGAAATTTTTGTCGATCAACAGCAAATAACCCCAACAGTTCCCCCAAAAGAACTAGCGATGGCTCTCAGCTATTCGGGAGAGGGGTTTGCACCTACTTGCTTCGCAGACGACTTGTCAGCAGCAGAGGTAGAGACAGTGGGTGGCGGGGGCAGACGATCGAAGGGGAGAGGCCGCACAAGCACCTGGTAGAGTTCGTGCTCAGTCGCCGAGGGCAAATCGACCGTGGCCGGTCGCGGATTGGCGCGTTTCTCCACCCGCTCGTGGGCAATTGGTCGGCCCGTGTAGTGCCAGATGGTCCATCTACACAGGTCACACAATGAATGAGATGGACAGCTCGGAATTCTAGGTCTACTTATAGAATGAATTTCCAACAACCGGTGGTCTGACGAGGCCAGGTGGTACGGAGCATAAGGTGTGGATGAGGAGTTTTCTCCCAACCAAGTCCTTCCTTGCTCCTTTATGACACGATTCTCGCTGCACTGACCTGATGAAACAGAAGCCCTGTCCTATTCATTAGAGGTCTTTTTTCCTCCTCAAAGCTTGCTCCAAACGCCCCCTAATTGGTGACAGAAGATTTGAGCATTAATTTTTGCTTCATTAGATGGTAACAACTTGGCGATCCCACCAGATTGAAAGAATCTATAACCATGAAGTTCCCTCTCTTCTGGGCTCTGGCTGGGGTCCTTCCCAACGTCTACAGTGCTCAATATTTCGATAAAAGATTCATCTTTCGTCTCCAGTCAAAAAAGTGAAGGAAGTTGGCGAGAATGGGGAGAAGAGCAGACGTCAACTAGAGGTTTGAGATTGTTTTCACACAATTCATGAGACACCCACCCACCTTCCAAATTTAGGAACTTTTCACTGTTTTTGAAGATGACAACAATGAACAGTTCATTGGCTTGCCAATTCCTCAACTCATGAAGCAGGATGAGCTTCTTCAAGGGCTCCCGCTTCAAGAAGTAGCTTAGCATCAAACTCAACTGGACGTTGTCCAGGTCTATCTTTATTTTCGGTGAGGGCAAAATCTTTTGCAAGCTCTTTCACTCACACATTCCTCGCCATAAACTTAGAGTGGATGTTTCTAGCCGATTCGTCGGCTGCAGCTGAGTTTGCTTTCTTGAACTCATACAACATCATTGTGTGCCTCAAAGGATCCTTCCTAAGTACTTCCATGTTAAAAATAACATTGGACCCCACTGTACATTATAAAGTGCTCTTCAAATTTCTTTCTTTTTAAAAAATGTAAAATTCGGACAGAACTTATGGGATGGCCTTAGAGATAACCCACCTTGAATAGAACTACTCCCACTCAAAAGTGCTAGCCTCAGAGAGGCGCCTAGATTAACAATACTTTTTAGACGACGAATAATAACCCCCAACACTCGCGTGAGACAGGAATAGTGAAGTAGACGCGTCCATTTACAGAGGAACTCTCACCCAAAAATTTATCGCCTCAGGAAAGTGTCTAGACTGAGAACGAATCTCTAGACGTCGACAAATTTCCTCCCAGCACAGCTCAGGTTCCGATTGAGGCATGAGTAACCAACTGTCCACAAATGCCCCATTTTAAAGTTCTCGCCTCGGTGAAGCGTCATGACGCAAAACAAATTTGCAGACACCAACGAATTCCTGTACAACCCAAACACATAGATGAACGATTATAGCCATTCCAAGTAACACCTTCTCCCATTCAAAAGTACTCGCATCGTGGCTGACACCAGATAGCCAACTCCCTTCCAACACCCTGTGCAGCTCAGAACGCGTTTGAGACATGAGTAGCCGAGCGGATGGCCACAACCATTGTCCATAAATGACTCATTCTCCCAATCAAAATACACGCCCTGGAGAAGAGTCTACCCTGAAAACACGGTTTCTAGACGCCCACGACTCGGTTAAGACTTGATCGAACGAATGAAAGAGTCCACTATCCATAGGAAACTCATTCTGAAGGGGAGCTTCTCTCACTCAAGACAACACGTTTCTAGATGTCAAAAAATTAAAACTCCAACACCCTACAAAGCCCACGACTCGCTTGAGACCCGAGAAACCGAATAAAGGCGGGGGAGGGGACGCACCCATTGTCGACGCGCAGACGGGGCGTGGTGATAGCAGTGACGAAGTGCTCGCCATCGGGCAGCCAGGCGAGACTGGAGGTGTTGCGAGCCGAGAACTCGCAGACAAGGCGGCGCTGGGGCGGCGCGGCGAGGTTCCACACGGCGCCGTTGCCGTCGAGGTTGCCGAAGCCCGCCGCCAGCAGCAGAGTGCCCTGGGGGTTGAAGTGCACCTGGTTCCACGCCCCCGAGCCCAGGCTCTGCACCTTCTCGCACTTTATGTTGTACACCAGCACCGAAGCCGGCATCGCTGTGGGGAAAAAACATAGACAAGAGCCGATATGAACATCTATCCGGCCCTAGTGCCGGGCTCCAGAGCGTGGCTTCTTCTGTTCTGCCAGCTTGCGAACAACACGTCGGTATACTGCAGCACCATCACTACCATACTAGCTTTTACAACTTAACAAACAGCCAGACCTGATTAGGAGTCACTATGGCAACCTCGACGTGCTGTGTGCAGCATCACCTTGCAGTACCGGGCTCAGAAGCGAGACCCTTCCCGGTCTGGGAGTCGATCAAGATCCACCTATTCAGTAGGGGCTTCAAAAAGGCCGATGATTTAACGATTCTGATTGGACAGTTGGATCAAACACGTCCGTACACCACCGAACTACTAGCTTCAGTCAAACGGGTAAGTAGAGTGATTCAGCGAGACCCTCAAAGAAAGTGGATTGTTGGAACAAGTTCGGGTCGCAAACAAGAACCAGTTGAGGACACGGTAACTGGAGCATCGCGTCAACAGGTCTCCACTCTCACCAATAAGAAAACGTCCGGCTTCATGAATTCCAAACGGATCAAGTTCTCCACGAAAAGCCTATCTACTTGAGATGATCACTTTCCCTTTCTGTTGTCAGGGTTTCAAAGGAATAAGACGCCATTCTCCTTAACAGAATCCCGTTTCTCCTCTTCAATTTCGCCCACATGAAATCAGGTTCGCTAATGACAACCAATCCCAAAAATTCTGGATTCCTTGGCTTATAACGACTCTATTTTTACATGCAAAGCCTGCTCATTTGATTGACTCACGACTAATCAGAAAACGTCTGGCCTCTCGAGCTTCCAACGGCAAGTCCTCCATCTACTTCAGTGAATGAATGTCCCTTTTCGGTGACCATGGATCCAAGAGCCTACAGCAGATTCTTCGTCTTACTGGGTTACTGGGTTCCGCCCATCTAATTTAATGCTCACCACCGAAAACCAATGAGAATATGTCCGACTTTCAGGGTTTCCACTAACTCAGGTTTTCTATGCAAAGCTCATTCCTTTTACGGCAGCGTAGACCAAGAGAAAAGCCACCACTCATCTCCAACTAAAACCCGATTTTTTCGACTTTGCCTAGAATTCCAGTTTTCAATGAAACACTCATTCATTTGAGGAGACCAATGCCCCTTTTCTGACACCGGGCACCCAGGAGATAAGCCACCATTCTCCCCAATAAAAACCCGGTTCCCCTGACCCGTTTCTCCATCTCCCTGTGGTGCTAATGAGTGTCGCGCCCACCCAGCGTCGGGCTCAGACTACTGTCCAAAAAAAGAGGAGGAGGTGGAGAGGAAGGGCGGAGGAAACTCACAGCCGTGGCAGACGATGAACTGCTCGTCGGCGGGCCGGCCGTCGGGCGGGGAGGGGCGCCAGAGCACCTGGTGGATGGGGCCGGCGCGCGGCATCGGCACCGTCGCCGAATCGCCACTCTTCGTCGTCGTCAGGAAGTGCAGCATCGTGTCCCCGTAGTAGCTCTCCTTGCTCATCTACAACGCACAGGCTAGCGTATACTACTTAAACCAGCGCATTCCCCGGTAGTAGTAGTAGTGATGGTGGGGAATCAAGGAGTCCTTTACGTCTTCACACACACGTCGTGGCGTTTAGTGGACGTCCGGTTAGATCTTCATCTTCGTCCAGGGTGAAATCTCCAATCACCTATAAACTGACTGAATGTTCCTCCTAGTACCTTCGTCGGATGCAGAGCTTCCTTTCTTGAACTCATAAACAAATTGTAGGTCTCACATGATTCTTGGGCACTTCAATGTAGTTAGCAGTGTTTTAACGAAGCAAATGTTAACTTTTGTGTCCTCTAAACTACAATTTCATTCGCTTGAATGTATCTAAACATAAAAATAACGTTCAACGTCATTACACATTGTAAAACGCTCTTGAAATTTTGTTAAATTTAAAAGAAGGTACAAATAGGACAGAACTTATGGGGTGACCAGATAGATATATTGATGAGGACACACTAAAACACACGATACATTTGAGTTCGGTCCGAACAACCTGCGTTTCAGTAAAGATTGCTCTACACAGGATTTCTCGCCCCCCCCCCCGCCTTTACCAATCGATAGACAACTGATTTCCTCAGAAATGAGCTATCAGATGACAAAAACTACCCGAAAAGGCGAACCTTGGTGGAGGCGAGGACGAGGAGACTGGTGCCCAGGTCGCTCCAGTGGAGGGAGACGGAGTCGGCGCGGAAGAAGGACTTGTTGGCCACCGGAACACAGGCGCCGTCCCGCCACGCGTAGAGGTTCACCGCCGCGGGCTCGCTCTGTGTGGGAAAGTGGGAAGAAAGAGCAAGCAGTGACCTAAAACTTTGGTGGTAATTACAGTCTCAATTCTCCGAAGTAGTGCTAATTCATACAAATTGTGGATTATTGGCTTCAAGGAAATTTTAGCCCACTAGTAGATTAAAACACCCCGTTAGTTCTTTTACAGACGATGACGGAGGTGGCGGAAATCGACTTCTTACTTGAATACCAAGAATCCACCACAAATGCTCCTTGGCAATGTTGAGGACTGGGGTTGTGGAAGTCAGATGGGACGCTCAACTTCATCCTTTAACAGTTCCAGCCATATCGATTAGACTGGTGCATTACCATCATCTTGAACGATGGCGGCGTTCCCCTCCGGAATCCACAGTTCTTGAACAACCGTAGGATGAAGAACTCGGTCGTCCAAAATCTCCTAAATAACCTCGGCTGTTAATTCTTCTCCGTTAGGGGAAGGAAATGATTGGCCCGTCGACGGATTTCCAAGAAATACCACCCCGGCTCCTCGACACAGAACAACAGCCATGTTTCAAGTGTTTCTTTCGGCTGCCTCCAAACCTAGTACACTTGGCGGGAGGACGGTTTTAAGGCAGACCAATTATGGGGTTTCTACTCCCCACCACTCCAAACGCTTTGAAACGCTTGTAGTCTTCGCGAGCAGAGGTCTCCTAATTGCAGCTCTTCCACGGTGGATTCAAAATTTGCTCAGCTCCCGACGAGGCGTTTTTGAGAAAACTGGGTTCTTTGCGTGTCCATTAAGGAGGTCTGCAGTGGTTTTCCGAGCCATGGTCTTGCTATCCTCTCTAACAACCAGTCGATTTAGAGTCCGACGTCTCTCCCAGTCACAAGCTGTGGTCCGCCGAGGACGTTTTTCCCTCTCTTTCAAAGGGGCGGCAGTGTCATTACTTTTAATGTGAAGTATTCGAGAGGGAGGGGGGCAGTTTCTTCTACGGGCAACAGCAATTTGGCCTCTTTGGAAGTCCCAGAGGTCTGCCACTTATATAAATGGACATTTGTTAATATCTGTAAAAGCAGTTATCTTAAATGAACATAGGACATGACAAAATAACAAACAACAAGGCAATATGTCAAGTGCTGATTGTTTATGACATGTTCAAAGATTATGACACCGAAGTGTTGGGTGTTTCTACTATAAGGACACTTCTTAAAGTACAATTACTCTTGGAATGGAATAAAATGCTATTTTATTATTTAGTATTATTATTTATTAGTGACATTATGCATTAAAAACTTTAAGAAGGACCACTTCACTTTTCAATCTACAGGACAGTAGAACCAAACTGGTTAAGCACTAGACTGTGCACCCCCAGTCTCTCTTTAGAGGCCTCATTTCAGCGGGCCAAGTTTCAGAACAACTTTTACGCAATACTAGGAGTTTATCAGAAGTTGCTTCAATAAATACAAATCTCGCTGTCTTCACTTGGGCTTGGAGATGCATCTCTCAATAAAAATTAATGCGATCGAAGCCCGCGACTTGAGTGTAGCACCATCAAACTTCAATCCCAGGCATTAGCGCGTGACCATGGCATGTTGATAAGTTATTTTTTGCATTGGGGGCTATGAGACTTAGAAGAAGCGGGTTGGTTCTGCAGAGAGCAAGAAAAACTGTCATTAAGCAAAACATGGGACGACCTAAAACCACTCTCAACTAGTCTATTTCCTATAAAAGTTTCAGGAAGTTTCAGCCAAGCAGCTGAGGGATTTCGAGACCTGCACTGAATGCAGTTTGAATAAGTTTCAAAGCACTGTTTTCGACAAGAGTATTTTAGTTTACTGGCAATTCAAGTGATGCCACCAGGTCTACCAACACCAAGTCTCCATTTTAGGCAATAGACTGTGATGTAATTTATACAAGCATGTACAGAAGCTAATCACTACGTGGATCTTTGACCGCAGGAAACCACCTTCTGATTACACGGAATTCGCAAAACTAAATCTCTCTCGGACCTCAAACTCCCTTATTTAAACAGGGTTTGGAATGTGGTTAATGGTTGTCACTTGTTAAATGTCTTTACTGGGTCTCGAATGGTTTATCTAGGGATATATAGTTGCCTTTATGGATGAGAGGACCAATCACCACTTCCGTGGACTCCCGCCCCCACGGAGTGTTAAAACCTGCGAACTCAACCCGGGAGATTCCATGGTGTCCCTTAATCCCCACTAATCACTCGCTTACGCCCCTCTCTGTCCACTTCAAGGCTTCTTTACAGCCCACCAAGTTTTAGAATCATTTTCATGTCTCTACAAGGAATTTATGAGCGTCAGCTTCATTCGATTAAAAATGTAGCTGCCTACATTTGAGACTGGAGAAGATGCAACTGCCTGACTTTAATGTTGATAAGTTAAAGTTTCTTATCGGGGACTATATGACATCGAAGTGGCGAGTTTGGCTCTGCAGGGAGGAAGAGAAACCATCATTAGATGATCCGACATAAAGGAAAGAAGAGTCGTCCCCGAAGAAGTTTGTAAATGCTTACAAACAAGACCTACCAACACCAAGCTTGTATTTCAGGCTAAGGACCGTGGTTTACTACTTGTAAGTGCGGTCCAGAGGGATCCGTGGAGAACTTTTCTTAAAGAAACCGCACACTACGCCCATTTTTGACCGTAGGAAACCACCAGCTGACTGCACAAACTCGTCAAGTTAAACCTCCCTTCCTGAGAAGCGATTCACAGAAGTGAAAAAAGCAACTCTCAGAACGACCACGTGCTGATCTGAAACTGACCACTGACGCAAAGTCCATGTCCACGGTTTCCCTTCACTAAGTATACATCCCCATCTATCTACCTGGAGATAGATGGATGCCTTTTCTGGGTGATCGACTCATTACAACGCTCCTAGATGCTTGTTCAAACTTCTCGAATTCTATTCTATGACATCCTTTTCTCGTTTATGTCTCCTGTCCACTTCAAGGCTCTAAATTTTAGAATCGTTTTCACATCCCTACTGCAAATTTATCAGTGGTTGCTGTGATAGATAAAGATTTGGTTGCCCTTATCTTTAATCAAAATCAATGTGGTGTAAACCCCCCCCCCACCTGAGTGTGACATCAGCTCATTTCGACCCTTGGCTCTGTTCCTTGTCGAAAAGTTACATTTTCATCGGAGCCATATGAATTAGAAGCATCGAGTTCGCCCTTCACGGAGGAACAGAGACCATCATCAAATCAGTGATGGGATGACTTGAAACCTTCTTTAACTCGCTTCAGGAATATCATGAGGAGTCACAAGCCCTAAACACAGTCTAAACCAGTTTTAAAGCACTGTTTTCAAAAGGGAGTTTTTAGACTAATGGTAGTTTGAGTGGTACCGCTATCAGAGAAGGGGTTAACGAACACGGCCTACTAACACCAAGTCTACTCCAGACTATGGACTGTGGCTGTTGGTTTACTCTCTATAAGTGCCGTCAGGGAATTGACGTAGACCATTCCTATAGAAGCTACTCACTCTTTGACCACAGGAAACCACCAACTGACTACGCAAACCTCGCTCTGAGAGATTCAAGGTAAAAAAGGCCATTCCCAAAAAATCGCGTGATGATTTAAAACTCACTTCTCCAGACAGGCTCTGATTGTGGTTATTGCTTTCCCGGCAATAAATGGGCCTTTATTAAGTTTCGAATGGTCTACCTGGAGATCGGTGGATACTTCTAATGGGTGAACGGATAAGTGCACTGGGATTGTTAATTTAACAGTAGGGAGCCCACGGCATTACCTGTCTCTCGGCCTTTTCGATTCAATGTTCACCTCCCTACTCGGAGTGCCTTAGTAGGAGATTCAGTATACAAAAAAGACTTGTGTACCTTAATCTGGAATGGGAGAAGATGCCTCTGTAGACAATGTCAGTGTGGCGTAAGATCACCAGACACCTGAATTATGACTACTCCTTCGTGATCAGCTACACCTTTTACTGGGGTTTCGAGGTACAAAGAAGTAGAAAACGCCGTATCAAATTAATCATGGACCGGCATGAAACTCCTATTCACAGCCTCTACTTTAGGCTGTGGTTTCTCCATAACATTAAAAGGCATTCCCCCCACTTGTTAATCCCTTTCAATTCCCGTTTCCACTCAGAATAAATTTAGTTAACTTCAATTGGGGGTCGAAGGAGACGCACCAAACTTAATGTGATACAGGCCCGGCCCCAAGGAACTTCTATCATAGACTCTGAGGTATGATTGATCCCCTTCGATATCGATATGTTAATTCGTCGTAGCACCTTTCAAACACCTAACCGCAATAAAGTGTCATAGGTTACGATTACTAGACGAAAATCAGAGCGTGGATGATTTTACCTATTAAAAGCAGCTTATTTATGCAAAAACACTTCCGTTGAGTTTAAAAATGCAAAGCATGCGCCACTAAAATAAGACTCACCTTTTCACTCGGCGAGTAGACAGCCAGGTGACGATTTCTGGGAGATTTTGCGAGCGAGCAGTGACGCATTCCTTTGATACAGAGTCGCTTGGCGGGCTTTTCGTCTTGATGAAAGCAAAGAATTAGAAAAAAAAGGGTAGAGACAACTTACCGAGTTTATCGTCGGGATAGAATTGGATCTCGCCTTGGAATACACGGACGCATAGCTTGGCATCACTGGACCATTGAGGTCGCCATGTTTCGGTTGGGATATGGGTGCGGGAATCGATTAATTTGCCGGTGGAAACTTCGTATACGTTAAGATTCGGTTGTCCGTCCGGAAACTCGGGAGTTTCTACGATAAGACACTCAAATGAACACAGAGAAAAAAAACAACAACAGAGAGTAGAATCACAACTTACTCTTAAAGGGGGTAAATGTACATAAGTACTTCCCCTCAGGTGAGACAGCCACTCGGGAAATGTTAGCTTCTTCCACCGACAAAATTTCCGAATTGGTATCAGCATTGCGGAGGCTTATCCTGCCAAGGAGGATCGTAAAATTGCATCCGCAACTTACTTTGTACCATCACTCAACGCGAAAAACGACCCATCAGGTGTATAATAGATCACTTTTGCGGCATTATCATTTTCCCTAAGAAGGGCGAACCAACATAAAATTGGTAAAATGACTACTTGGTGATCAGTTTGAGCCCATCACTCGAACTGAATTTAAAAAATCTAACGCCGTCACTGGTGTTTGCTGAATTTGTAGTAAAATAAGAAATTTAATTTACTGGTAATGTCAAAGTGTGTTATCGCCATCCTGCACACCAATGAGCACAGCAAACTTGCTATTGTATTCAGCGCCTTCACGGTACTTAATGATGACAACGAAACTCTATTAGGTGGTGTGTTGTCCTAAATTCAAAACTGTTATTGAATCAAATCTAATTTTTCTCTAATAAATTTATATCGTTGGATTTTGAAATCTTTTTAAAATAATTTAGGTATAACACTCATGTAAGTACCATTTTTAAGCTCATTAATTTCAGAAACTTCAATGGAGTTGTTTATTCGGGTTTGCATTTTGCAATATGGCATTGCCAAACGAAAGCCTTAGACTATCGCATAATGTTAAGAACATGCATGCATTACCAATCGTATTGAAGCAAATTCATCATACAAATTCATGCTATCTTATACTTCTGAGATTTCACAATTTGGTTACAAAGTAAATTAGCTGGTATTTTGATGCATGGATGGCATTCATCGATGAAAGCATATCCTTGCGTTTTTAATGGAATTCCTTCTTTCTAAATTTTGCTTTTTAATCAACTTGAATGTCGAAATTCTTTATGCCCATCTAATTTAGTGAGGTTTGGTCAATCAGTCTCGCTGTTTGCAGTCCCTTAACGGATCTCTACTAAACCAGAAATCATTGCATCCAAATTTGCGCCTAAAACAAGTTAGTGTTCCATAGGACGCACTATGCTATGACCAATTTTTAGTAATCCTTAAACCTATTTCTCATTTCAAGCTCAATTTTACGATTTTCCAGCATCGAAATGCTGAACTTGTTTTCCTTATCTATCGAAAAAAAGAGATAGAAACGTCAACTCCAAACTAAATTGAATATTAATGATAATATTAATTTCGAACCCCTAGGTTGTTTCGAGCAATTGTCATGCAAGCATTAATATTGTTGTCATGAATGCTGAGGTGTGAAACGCTTTCGCCCGTTGAGACGTAGTCAAAAGTTTATTATATTTTCTTGGAAATTTTAAAACTAAGTCATGCTGGCACTGACGATTTTTTAAACTTTCGACGAGAATAGGGTAAAATTAGTGTTCTGTTACGTTTTACCGTAATCATAATTTACCATTCCTGACGTAGAAGATAGAGTAGAAATCAGTGTAGCCCTATTGAAAGAGAAACGAGGCCTATCGTAGTCAATTTAAACGTGTCAGCAACTAGAGGCAGATGATTAGTTTTAACGCTAGTACATTAGTCACTAGGGATCACGATACATTTAAAACCTTCAGTTATTCAAAAATATCAACCAGCTCTTCTACAATTGGTTATCAGTAGAGTAAATACATATTTCTACCCCAATTGAATAAAACAAGACAATCGCTAGAGAATATAATCGTAATTTATTAGTCCGTGTCTCGGAATTCCACAATACAATGAGTAAGTTTAATTGCTTTCTTCAAGTTCCTTGAGGTAATTACCAAGCTTTGTGCGGACACGTTGTCTGATCTCCTTGAGAATCAAGAGGAGATCCTGCAACTGCTCAACGATCTTTTTGCCAAGGGGGTCCTTGGTGAAGAACTCCTTAATTTGTCCTGCTCTCATCATCAGTCTTTTCTTCAGATCCTCAGAGGGCTAGAATTCGATTGCAAAAATCAATAACACAACCCCACATAGAAAATTTAATATTGTAAATGTAAAAATCTTACCGTATCACTATCGTCTCTGAAAAGAATAGGAAAGACAAAGATAAATACCTGCAATACTACATAAATAGATAGTTGAAATTCAGTACTATCTACTTACTCGGCTCTGACGACAACGAGGGCGAGAGCGAGGAAGGCAAAAGCAAGAAGTATGGAGAGCTTCATTATCAGCAAAGGATTCGTTTCTGACGACCGAAATCGCCAAAAACATCTCCTTTTATAGACCCAGCCACATCCGGTGTCCTTTGTTTACAGGCGGTCGAGAGACCAACATATCGGAAGCCGTCATTACAGGTGCACTTGTAAATTGTGTAAATTGACCATTAGCAGGTAAGTTATGATTTACTCATGTGAGAAGAGAAACAATTATGTCCATGTGGATAACTATAAGCTTTAAATAGTCTAATTTAGCATATGTAAAAGAAATAAAATGTGATTATCTGTCTGCATTTTATGTTAGGTACAGGAATTAGTGGGAAAGATGTAATAATTTTCCTAAAAGATGAATTTTTAGAAATGCCACCTTAAATGCATAACTTTAAGTACCTATACTTTTGTATGAGCAGAAACACCACTAAAACATTTAAATATTATGATGGGTTTTCGCGAGATATATAAGGTCCCAACGGTTGGTTCATTTCAGGGCTTTTGATTGCTTTGGTCCTTAATGTAGCTTGTTTCTAAACTTCTGATTTCATAATAACAACGTGAATTATCAACAACTGCGAGAATTTGGGTGTCAGTAAAATGATAAGATACATCGCTATGTGATTCGAATTCAAACTAGGAAGGGACATTCCTGAATACTGACGCTTTTTCTAAAAATAAATTATATATATCTTGTAATCCGATAAGTTCTGCTCGGATTTCACCTTTTTAACCGTTTTAATGATATAATTTTCGGTAAGCAACACGAAATATAAGACAATTAAAGGCCAGTATAACATAAAGGACCAACGGAATAGCTAAAACTCATTAACGATGCATTTTTAGAGTTCAGAACGGATTCAAAAATTATTGGGAATGATTAATCCCACTAGTACTGAAACGTTTAAATTTAACGAAATTTAAAGAGTATTTCATGATGTCTAATGAAGTTAAACATTATTTTTATATATAGATGTTTTTAAACTGGTCAGTTTGTGTATTTTACAAAACTAAAATTGAAATTTGCATTTGAGGCATATATTCGTTTATGAGTTCAAGAAGGGAAACTTTACATCATCAGAAGCGGCTTGAAACATTCACCAAGTTTTCCAGAGAAGAGTGTGTGATTGAAAGAAGTTTGAGGAGATGGTTTTCGAAATTCAGGGGAAGTGGAGATTTCAACTTCTAAGAAGAAGTTCGAACCGGGACAGTTAAATTAGGTTTGGTGATATGCCTCTCTTAGATAAGCAGCCCATGAAGAGGCTATCCTGCTTTACCAGTTGGGTTCACATCATACAACTGCTCCTAGTCATCCTCAAAAACTTGGAAAACTTGGCAAATGGGTGCCTCCTCATGCATCATCTGAAAATGATTCCAAATCCCGAGTTGACGTCTTCCAAATTAACATCCCATTCTCGCCATTTAATCTCACTATTTTTGGTGGATAGACTTTTCACTGACAATAGAGATGAGACTTAATTGAAAAAGGTTTCTTTCCCTTTCAGTCTGGTGGAATCGCCAAGGAATAATCCACTTTTGATTGCTACCACCCAACGCAGCAGCAATAAACGTTCAAATTTTCCTTCAGCAATTAGAGCTGCGTTTGAAGCATGGATTCTGGAGCACAAAAACTTGCTGTAGTGAATCGAAAAGGGATGGTGTTTCATCAGGACCCCTCACACAGCAAGAAGCACGTCACAGAAGATGGAAAAAGAACTTTGTTGGTGGGGGAAAATTTCTCATCTACCTTATTCTCCTTATTACCCTGCCCCTCACTCTCCTGGCCTACCGAATCATTTTCAAGAGGGAGTCTTTGCAACGCCACAAGAAGAGGTTAAAATTGGCATTTGTGAGGTCATTCGATTAATCACATCCAGAAGAATTTTGCATCAATAATGAAGGTTTTAATAAGCTTCTTATGCAGTTGGAGGTAGTCATAGATAATGAGAGAAAGTGCATTAATGATTGGATATTTACTTAAATGAAACATTTGATCCATTGCGCCATTCAAAATTCGAACAGAAACTATGGACCGACCTGATAAATAAAAATAGACATACTTTGTAATTTTCGGTTTTAATTTAATGGCAGGACCAAACATTAAGTTCATAACAGCATGGATGTTCTAAAGGGGTTTTTACGAGATGCAGTTTCGAGGTCATAATTTTAAGACCCTTACTGAGTTTTCGTTATGTACGGAAACACCATATTATGAGATGTTTTCGTGAGGTGTACCTGATCTCAAATGTTCGGTTCAGTTCAGGGCATCCGATTGCTTTGTCGTTACCGTAGCCTGTTTCTATATCTCTGGTTATATTAATGGTAGCGTGAGCTATCATCAATTGCGGAAATTCTGATGTTTAACATGATAAGTTACATCTCAAAGTGATTGAAATTCAGTATGTGAAGGAGCATTCCTGAATGCCGGTCTGTCAGACCGTGCAAATAAATTGATGACAAGCCGGATTAGCGGCCAGTCAACAGTTTACCTCCACTCATTAACCAATATCCCCATTTTATCATTATTTCGGTTCATCTAATAATCATAATAATAAATTAATTACTCCTTAACTTTGTGGTTTCAGAACTTTTTGCGACAGAATTCACTTGTGAGGACATGCGTACTCGGGAAAAGTCCAGCAGTAAACAGAGCGGTTTCCGATAGATCAAATGAAAAAAAGAATTGATAAACAAAGTTAGCCCTTACCGGAAGGGTGGTGCCATCCAAAATCTTGAATTAAGGAAATATTAACAAACGAACGGGTATTTACCCCTATCACAAGGTGTACGCAGACTAAACAAAACACAAATGTGGGACTTGTAAAATTTTCGAGTTGATATTTACATGTAATGAGTGGATACCCATGCATGTGACAGCCATCTCCGTCTGATGGCTATGCAAAATTCATCCACCATTAGAAAGTGGTAAATAGTAGATCACACAGTCCATCTACCCATGTCTCATTGCCCGTTTTTCATTGCGAAATCCCTGACTTACAAGCCCATTTTGCTTTTGGTGCTTTCGATTCAAGAGCTGGGGTGGAAAAAATAGTGGAAACACCCTGGCAAATCACAAAAAAACATGTTAATGTGATGCAGGTCCAGCCTTTAGAGCCTAAACTCTCCGAGGTCTTAATTCGGTCACATTGTGAACTGTTGGTTTCAAAGGAACTTTAAAACGGTTTTCATTTAAAAACACCTCCCAATTCTATAAGAGACGATGGCGGCGGCGGCGGCGGCGGCGGCGGTGGTGGTGGAAATCGACTTCTTACTTGAATATCAAGAATCCACCACAAATGTTGAGGTCTGGGGATTGTGGTGATGGCCAGATGGGACGCTCAACTTCACTAGAATGCTCTTTAACAGTTCCAGCTATATCGATTAGACTGGTGCATTACCATCATCTTGAACGATGGAGTTCCTCTTCGGAAACTACTGTTCTTGAACAACCGTAGGATGAAGAACTCGGTCGCCCAAAATGTCTAAATAGTCTCGGCTGTTAATTCTTTTTCCATTAGGGGAAGGAGGAAATGATTGGCCCGTCGACGGACTTCCAAGAAATAGCACCCCGGCTCCTCGACACAGAACACCAGCCATGTTTCAAGGATGGGAGAAGGCAGCAATCTGGATTAAGTGTTTCTTCTTTCGGTTGTCGCCAAACGTAGTACACTTGGCGGGAGGTCGGTTTTAAGGCAGACCAATTATGGGGTTTCTACTCCACCACTCCAAACGCCTTGAAACATTTGTAATCTTCGCGAGCAGAGGTCTCCTAATTGCAGCTCTTCCACGGTGGATTCAAAATTTGCTCAGCTCCCGACGAAGCGTTTTTGAGAAAACTGGGTTCTTTGCGTGTCCACTAAGGAGGTCTGCAGTGGTTTTCCGAGCCATGGTCTTGCTATCCTCTCTAACAACCAGTCGATTTAGAGTCCGACGTCTCTTCTGGCCCGCAACTTCGATTTTAGGCCAGATTTGCATCTCCTCCTCTTTAAAAGCCAAGCATCCGGGTGGCAGAAAAGCTGTGGTAGCCTGACTAAGCCTCAGTTCTCATCATCTTCTGATCTATACTCGCTACTGGAGCAGACACTCCAACCAGAGTCTGGGTAAAGTCCTTTGTCTCCATATCCAACTTAACCGCATACTTGCGCTCTTCTCAGACGCAGGTGTCTTATTAAAACTCTGGTACACAAAGCCCTCACTTCTCTCTTTGGTATTGGAGGGAAGCTTTAGTGTAGCCATCCGCTTCAAGATTATAAGTCATTATTGGAGCGAAAAGGTTGGTATCTAGACCTGAGATATTGAAATCGAATCCATGTTTGCTTTTAAAGAAGTACACTGTGTTTTGACAGTTTTGTCACTTCCTCCAGTGGTTTTCCTGATACCTTACACGAGAAAATGGTCTGAACAATGATAAACAGTTTCACTCAAACGGGGCAACAACAACAACAACACTAAGCCGAGATTATCGGTTTGTGCTCTCCACAACCGGTTGTTAGGCGCATATGCCCCTACGGGAAACTCAACTTATTTTGATGCTCTGTACAACACTCATTCGTGATAAAGAAGGTGGTATCGAAAAATCGGCGGAACTTTTTAATAGCAATAAATTAGCAAGTTTAAGAAAAATAAAAACGAGGTTAAAACACTTAACTTGGTGTTTGTCTTTGGTTCCCTTGCCATAGAAGCTACTTTTGACTTCCATGGAAAAAGTATTTTAAGATAAGGACAAATATTAATGCTCAGCTATATTAGACATCAAGAAATGCTCTTTAAATTTATGTCAATATAATAAAAGCAATGCTTGGATCCAACTTATGGGATGACCCAATGCATATTTACAAGTAGCTAAGCTCTAGGAATCCTACAAAAACCACTGCTTTCCCATCGATTCGGTATGTCTTAAGTTATCTTGATGCAAATCAGCGCCTTCAACACATCCGGAAAAAAACCACTGATCATTTTTTTTCTCACCTTTAATCCTAACACCCTGCAAAAACACAAGAACATCATTTATGTCGACACACTCAGAAAGTTGATCTAAACAAACAGTGCCTAGTTTTCACTGCATCAAGAGCACTTGTTTCCATTCATCATATGTACGGAATATTACCCTCTTGAGTGCAGTCGGTACGATAGTACCGTATAAACATGTAGGGCGAGGGCTGCATTAATCGCTGCCTGGAGTGAACACCCATTGTTGGATGGATAAACATGCTTCGATAACCACCAGTTGTGCCTCTGATAAGAGGTGATAGGTGAATTTCAACATTCACTTAGATATGCTGATTGACGGAGAAGAATTCTACAGGAAAAAAAGCAGTCGTTAAGTAAGAGCATCAGAACAGTTTGATAAGTCTCAATGAATTAAAAGGGAATTAAATAGTCAATGATATCACAATCAAGCCAAAGGGACTGCTAAAAATAACCACCCCCTATTGGGAGCGTCTAATACATCCTCAATCCAGCGCAGCCCGGAACCTGAATTCAGAAAGGCTTATGCAGCAGTACTAACAGCACGGCGATTAGTTTCTTCCATGATCGTGGATAGTCGTTCATCGGTAGGTTAAGATAGCGAAGTTCGAGTGAGTCCAAGCAATGAGACTAGTGTAGTCGTTAGCATTATTGGCTGTCTTAGGAAATTTTTTGTGCAAATTTTAGCGGAGAAAATCTGTTGCTGTTATACGAGAGTAATGACGTTGCGAAATTTCGGAGTCTCGCAGTCTCTAACTTATGCAGCCCGATTGTTGTATTTGCAGTGTTCAGAGGTGAGCATTGAGCCTAGTGTGCATGAACGTTTTAACAACCAAATAACACTTTTGTGTAAAATATACTCAGAGGTCGTACCGTCTAATTCCTCCAGATGAGTTGTATCCTAATTATATCCTCTCGAAAATTAAATAATACTTCACTAATATCCAGTACTAGTTACTATTTAAGTGTTTAATTTGATTACGTAAACCAACCTAATCTTACGAGCCTCCAAGCAAAATTAAATGTTTTTCTTAAATAAGAGAATGCACCAGTGACACCACGGATGTAAATTGCATTTTTTTGTCGAAAAGGAAGTATATAGAGAGCACGTTAGAGCGATAGGAGTTTCTATAACACTAGTACTGGGTAAAGTCCGCATTGTCGCAGGATTTAAACGAAGAGTTACAGTTACTGTCTAGCTGTCATCACCAAACCCCTAATGGAGTTAAGGAAGTGAGAACGCAGCGACAAAAGTTACCTCGCTGATCAACATTCTAATGAAATAACATTTTAAAATCTGTGGTAAAAGTCTAATCAATTCCCAGCAGTAATCCAGCAAATAATTAAATGCAAAATAAAATAAATTGAATCAAAGGAAAATCCTAATTTAACAGGCATTTATAAACCTAAAATTGGTCAATTTAGCAATCGGTGATTAGTAAGTTTGAGTGCGTAGGATATTTTGTGATTTTAGTGACGACAAATTACTTGAAAGGCTCTCGAAAAGCGATTTTGTGGGTGAACATATGGGAAGTTAAGGTCCCCTGAAACCTCCTTTCTTAGCATGAACAACAAGTCTTGAGCCATGGTTTGTAATGCAATAGCACTAGGCGAAATGGTAGATGTAAAAAACTGGACATGCAGTAAGGGCCTAGGGTCACTGTTAGGTAAGTGGGTTTTTCCACTACTATTAAACCGTAGGTATAAGCTTATATATAAGGGTAAAATCATACGCATATTCAGATTTAAACAGGATTTAAATAAAAGGGAAGAAAAGCAGCACTTTCCCCAGGTTGGACAAGATTTGATAGGTAGGAGCTTATAGCACTGATCGAGTATGTCTTCTCGAATACAGAGGTCTCGATGAACTTGTGAGAAGCATTTCAGGGCGCATTTTATAAAGTTTAGCAGATCCCGGGCTCCTTCTTGATTTAAGTTGGCATCTTCCTTTCCTCATCATTCTTCTGGTAGGTTTTGAAGAGGCAATGGCAGTGCATATATCCATCACCTACTTACCAATGAGTTAAAGGTATAAAGGATGTTTAAAAATAAGTTCACAGAGTAATATTTGGCCATTTTTCATTATTAGCCAGGGGAATAACTTGTATCACGATGATCAATCCATATAATGAGGTGATTTGGGTGATTGTTCAATAAAAGCATAATGGTAGGATAAACTGGACAATTGCAGATTGCGGTTGTGGGTTAGATGGAGACTCAGATATATTTCGTCGATGTCAACCTTCCTGTCAAACCTAATGAAAACGTCAGAACTGCTTGTCACCCACCGGGTTTCGAGTAAGCAACAGTGCCACATTGAAGCAGCTCAATGTTCTAAATCATTTCCGATTGCATGTAGAATTTCTCGTTTTAGATTCATTGCTAAATTAATTTTCAACATCGCAATTTAAGCTGACATCAATGACGTCAAATACAAAGATATCCAAAGTGATTTCTGATTCTAGTCGATAAAGACGCATCGTAACTAGCAACATTTTTGATTATGCAAACATCTTTCACATCGAGATTTATCAGGTATTAAGAATCCCAGTTTCTTAAAATCTCAGGAGGTGCTAGACCTTGGACGCCACGTCTTATCCCTACCATCTATCTTCGAAGCACCTCCACACATTGACTGAAAAATTCATCCTAAAGGCTTTTTCCATACATTTATTCTACGCTCGCTCTTGTAGTGGCTTTCTCCTAATGAATTTAACCAATTTGCGCAGGCCAATATTTGATGAACCCCGTGATAACACGTCCCGCTCCCACCGAGAACCATAAACAAAGGCTGCTCCCCCCGGATAGGTGGTGCCATCCGAAATTTTTGACACAGGAAACACTAACAAAGCATCGGGTAAGTATTTGTGTGCTCAGACTAACTAGTGGAAGTTCCTAGTAATTATCTATATCGGATCTGATGGTATGGGCCGAGCTCCAGAGCATGGGATGGAAGTTCTGCGATGTGAGCACTGATCAATGGTGTTCTGAGGACTGAGAAATGACACTTTGTTAGGAAATGATTAAAAGTATTCACCGATGTCTTTACCTTATTGAGGGGTCAGGCAAGGTGGATGAGTAAATTGAACTGACGTAAAAAGCAAAGCTTTATGTGGGGGTGGGTTTTAATTCAGTTACGGAAAAAAATTGAAAAAAAGATAGTTCATTTTCTTTACTATAATCAATAAAGAGACAGAAGTGAACAGACTAACAGGTTTGTAAGAGATTAAGTCTACGACTACTTTTGAGGATAGACAAAAAACTTTGTTCTCCTTAGTTTCAAGCTATAAATGCGGATTTCCTTAATTAAACAAGCATAAGGGGATTTAGAAAACTGATTTCGGAAATAGTTTGAACTGTTTCAAACTAATCATTTGTCGAAACATACTTCAAATAAATCTTCACCAAGCCTGCCTGAATAATTAATCTAGTAAAATTGAATAAACCAGTTAATTGATTTTAAAGTTGGTGGAATTTACTTTGCACATTGAAATTAATTTGAGCTGCACAATCAGCTTCTTAAGGTCATTATCTCTAAAAAAGAATTTAATATCATAATCACTTAATTTTGGTGCAGCACTTATGAGATTAGGGTTACAGGAAAATCTGCTTTTTAGCTTTGTCTTGAAATAAAAAGTGCCTAGGAAAAAACCTTTTTCCAACAAGCAGAGATATGTTTTATAACCCATTATCTTCACTATTTATGCGTAAATTAGCATTTCTTAGACTAAATGCTTCACGTCGGTAACAAAATTTCGCCATTCAGATGCTATGAATATCCACTGAGCCCTAAGAAAGTATTTGGAACCACTGATAAGAGATGAACAAGTAGTCACTATGAGGTTTCTTCCTCCGTTATGCAGGTCTTAAGATGGAAAACAAACTCAGCCACTCAGTAGCTCTAATCGGGGCTGTATTTTCTCGTGGAGAAAATCAAATTGTAGGAGTCCTCAAGTCACATTGAATAAAACCAAGGATCACTTGTCAAGTAGGCTAATCAATCGATATCCGGGGTCTTCCCCTTCACAGTAACCCACTGAACTAAGGTCCCACTGAATCCATACCTGCATTTCAAGTGTGTAAGGAAAAGAGATTAAATGAGTCAAATTTATATTTTATATCGAATAGGTATAGCAGAGCAATTTTAGTTAGCCTCGGCCTTCAATTGCTTGATGTATTCAGCCAGTCTCGAGCGGGCTTTTCCACGGGCTAAAGAGGCAAAAAAGGATTACTTTTTAACACAAGTTCAGGTTCCGCCAAAGCGTAGCAAAGTCACAGAAGTGTGCCTTACCTTCCGTGAAGATTTCTTTCAGGTCAGCGAAAAATTTCACAATTCTCTTGCCAAGCTCGTCTTCCGAGAAGAATTTCTTGATCTGTTCCTTCCTCGCCAAGATGCGTTTTCCCAAGTCCTCAGCTGGACTGTCCCTATCATCGAAAAAAGTGACGATTGACAATGAGGACAAGATTTGTTCAAATGAACAAAGGCTAGTGACACTTACTCAGCCGAGACGGCTACGACACAGACCAGAGCGAGAAGAGCAAGAACGGTCACACGCATCTTTAGTGAACTTGTGTGTGCTGGTTGCAAGTGGTGTCTGAGTGGCCATTTTATTTGAACCAGGAGCATTCAAATCTGGAATTGTTTACAATATCATGACTTTCTCGCGTTCTTATTGGCTGGATGGCCACCACATTATTCGATGAGTTATCGCGTTCAAAAGAATCCTAATTTTAATTATTCTTTTTAATATTTAAAAAATGTTCTCGATCTGATAATGATAGGACGAAAAAAAACCAACTAGGTCGATGCGAAAATGGATTGGCTTGAATTTAACGGAAATTTAAAGTATTACCTCTAATTGACATGTTGTTGGAGAGAAGAGGCGAATGTTTCGATCTAAAGCGCTATCACATTCTCAGATGCTTAGATTACCGTAGACCTGCTTATTCCACGGGAATTCGCCTCAACTCGATGGGTATGGAGATGACAATTTCTTGGTCCGTTAACTAAAAACATGAAAATGCATTAAATTACCAATTTAAACTTTTATTATCATGATACTTTGTATGTTCATTCCTTGGATCCAATAAGTGGTTCAGGCTGTGCTCTGTGGCACACCGGAAGCCTTATTCACTTGATGTAAACAACTGAGAGCATCACGAGAGTATAAATAGGGCTCCTTCGCGTTACTTAGCAGTCGGAGTGTTCGAAATGCGTCCCATTGTGCTTGTTCTTCTCGTCGCTATTATCGCTGTTGCCAGCGTGTCTGCTGAGTAAGTCCACTACCGATTTTCGACCTAACCTAACTTCTTTAGGGAGGTAAGTAATGATTGAGGAGGAGGGGATTGATTTGACGGCTGTTTATAGGGCAACCCCGTGAGAGCTCTTCGTATGAAATGGAAGGAAAGATGCGCTAGATGGGAAGATTTCTTCGACAATGACCCCCTCGGCCAGAAGATTTCTGAGCATTACAAGAAGTTCAAGGAAATCGTAAAAGAAGGTAATCGTTTTGTTACGTTCTAATTAATTTCTTTTTTTGCAGTCCGACAACGTCTTCGCCAAAAACTGGCCAACTACATTAAAAATCTCGAAGAAGAAAACTAAAAAGCATGTCTAATTGTCAAATAAATAAATAAATGAGCTAATTGATTAAAATACACTGTTTAATTTTGATGAAACGGGAGTGGGAAATCCTGTTAAAAAAGGCTTTTTTCTAAAATTAATTTAGAAATTAATCTATTTATTATTACCTATGAGTAGTTTACAGACGATAGCGGTTTGGACCAAAATCCTATAATACTAAATGTACACTATCACTAAGTATACTTAAAGTTGTGCTTCAGGACAAACTGATCATGCCTCACGTGTATTGGCGTGTCTCCCTGTTGGAATCCAGAGAGCTTGTCCAGCATTTGCCCTTGCGATGGATTCTGTTGAGATCTCTTTAGGTGAATTATAAGAATGTCACTCCCATCTTTTTTGCCGGAATATCGAATAAATAAAGCAATCGAGCAAATGTCCTCTCCCTGATCATCTACGACTTTCTTCCAACTGCGAATAAGCTTATTAATGATAATATTTTATACAAACTGTTTTGGTTTTGATTCGAAAAATGTCAGTTTCAACCTCTTCCTGGGTTGTTGCATAAGCTCTTCCTCTCAAATGAATTTGTAAGCTACCAGGGAATAAATGGCAGTAGCCTAAAGGAGCAAGGTTGGTAGAACAAGATGCATGGGTTCTTTGGTCTGTTCTGAAGTGATTCCTGCGTGTGTGTGTGTGTGTGTGTGCGGGTGGGGAGGGGGTCTTGCATTGTCCTGATAAAACATCGCCCCATTTCCACTTACTAGAACAGGTCTTTTTCCCTCATCAGAGCTTGTTCAAGACCTCGAATTGATGGCAGTAGATATGAGCATTAATTATTGCTGCTTTAGGGGATATCAATTAAGAAAGTGGATTTTTATTTGGCGATCCCGCGGGATTTACCGTAGTTCCTTCGCGTCGGCTGCGGCAGGGGCCTTTCCCCCACGATTATGAGTTATTTTTCGTTGCTGGTCACAAGACTATCCGCCAAAAATGGAGAAACTAGTTGGCGAGAATAGAGGAGAGATCTAGGTTTTTTTCAGACACCCTTCTATATGTGACCCATTTTCCTAGTTTTCGAAGATGACAACCGTGAATTGGTTGTATCGTTTCAAACTGACTATATTGTTAATGCCTCAAGTGAAACAGCATCGTTTTCTGCAAGGTCTGCTTATCTTGTACAATCTTCACCTTCGGCTGATACTGGGTTTCCTTTCTTTAACTCACAATACGTCATAATATGCATCGAATGATTCTTGAGTGCTTCCATGCTAGCAGGGTTTTAATCGAACAGACTGTGATTTAATTGTTTAGTCAAATAAAAATTTGAACAGTCAAAATGTAAATAAACATTAAAAATAACGTTCTGATCCCTTGGACATTACAAAACTTCATTTTCAAATTTCGTCGACCTGATAGCATTCTGGAAACTGGCGCTGAGTTGAGTCGTGTCCAACCAGCAGGGGCTATCTGCCTGCTGGTTGAGCTGCAGGGAGTAGACATCCCCATGTGTGAACTCAGTGACCTACTCAAGGCTTTCACAGTTATATTGATTTTAAATCAATGCGGCATTTAAATAACACCATCAACCTAAACGCAAGAGAACGAGTTGACATAGATTTATGTTCCCGGTTGTCTTACTGATGTAATGCAAGTAGGAGTTATGATACTAAGAGCATTCTAGACCTATTTACAGGGTGTTCGCAGGAAAAAGTGCTTTTTAACTATGAAATTAAGTAGAATTGAAACAAATCCATTGCATAAGGAGAAGATTTCCTCTCAAAATAGCAGCCACTAACATCTATTGCATCCTAAACCCATTGAAATCTGGAGCGAGCCGATTCTGAATTCACTTGTTTGTTACTGATAGCGCAGCAGTAACTGCTACCGTCTTTCAATACGGCCCATGAGAACTGTGCTAGGTATTTCATAAACTGTTAAAACGATCGTTACGATGACGGCGGACTATGAATTGTCAGACACACATAAACTGGTTGCTTTAAAGTGCTCCTTTGTTTATCTAAATAGTGGTAATTTTGGAATCTAACTGAATTTCCGATTCAGCTTAGAAAGATGGAAATAATGGAAACTAAAAGCATACCAATTTTATGTATTAAAATGAAAAAGAACAAAAGAATATCAATTTTTGTTTGTTTGTTTGTTTGCTTGTTATCAAAACGCAATGTTCAAAATATAATCTAACTGAATTTGAAATAAATAATTTCACTTTAAGATATCTCGTGCGTGAAGTGAGAAAGTTCATAAAAGTGTGAGTTTTGCGATTTCTTTTCGAGGTACGCAAGATTACAGGCATAGGGTAAACTCCTCACAACTTCTTTTTATTAAAAGTGTAGTTGAAAATCAGTTAAGCTGGAGTGACTTGGAAGTTTAATCAAGAAGCTTTTTTAATGTATCTGAAAACGATTTGTTAAGCAGTTATGTAAATTAATTGAACAGGTTACCAATTCTTTGTCCACACTATCGCAGGAATAAATGATAGAATTTATTAAACTTGACTGACTAATCTCCCAAAAAAACAATTATTTTTAAAAATCGACAAATAAAAAATTGTGATATTCCAAGGGCGAGGTAATTACGAAATTTTCGAATAGGTAAACACAATATAAACGATGATATAAGGGTCTAGACCCAGAAAGAGGCTAGAAAAATTTGATTTGAACTTTCTCTAGGATGAAAACTCTCCTCATAAGTTTCTTTTATTGTGGGTTTCTTTGCTGTACCTGCAAGATGGCGGTTAGCTTCCATCTCGACGGTATAGCCAAATAATGAATGATCAGTCTATTCAGAGAGTTCAGATCTGGGGTAGTTCGGAGAAGGACAAACACGGACTTGAGTGCTGTGAGCTTGATTGTAGAGGCGCATTTTTCAATTCCCTCTTCAAAGTCCGAATTCCTATGGCGGGGCCAACCATCAACTCGTTTTCTGCCGATGTTCGGGGCGGCGTTTCTGCTGTATGATCGTCTGCTGGTGTATTTCTAACGTTATCAACTCATAACCACCTCGTAATCCTTAGTGAAATTCTCTGGTTCATGCCAATGGATTGTTTCCAGTGCATGGTCGCTCTCTACATTGAGAAAGGCCACAATCCCCCCCTTATCACCGTGATACTGCAGATCTTCAAGGATGTGTTGTTGAATTTATTCAGAATCACATGTATGTGCCTCATCATCTTACTGAAATGCTGCAAGTAAATACTTACATAAACCATTTCAACTGACGAAATCGGGGTGATAAATTTTGACTTAATATGCAAATATCCAAATATATATTTGATATGCTTTTTAAAAAGGCTTCAGTGTTCCTAAAGTATTTAATGTTTAATTTTTAATGAATCTTACTTAAATATACTTAAGATTGTTGAAACTAAAAATAATTTTTCATTAATTTACATAAAGCATGGGGTTTCTCGATAAAATGTGACAGATTTGTTGTACATTCAACTTAATAAAAGGTTAAAATTGAAATTCTCTAATTATTTATTCAAAAGACTTCTTATCTTAAAGGAACTGTAGGAACTGAGGTTAGTACTGTAATATTTGAAATAATGAGAATCGTTTAATTGTACAATTTCTCACTAATTGCAATAATGCATCGAGTTTTCTGTAAATGCCACTTTATTCGCCTGTTATTACGAGATGCAGGGTGCTTGGAGTAAATTTCGCAATCATAGCATGCAAAATCTAAAGTGGTCGGTAACGAAAAGGATTACTGAGGTTTAAAGGAAAAACACTACACCTTTGTCAAGGATTTTTTCTCAGAAGAAACCGCCGGCGTCTATTACAGCCGGAGCATGGTAGCCTTACTCTCTCCCTGCGGTAAGGGTCTCCTAGGGAACTGTTTTAGTTCTGTCTTAGATAAACCGGGCTTTTGTGGTACCTCCAGTAGTACGGCACAACCACATATAATGGTCCGTCGGGTGGGTTAAGAGATACAGAGGCCAATCATTAAGTGAGGAGGGGGTTAGACTGGTGTTGCGGTAGTAAAAATTGGGTGTCTAGAGTGTTGGACTTATCCCAGACAAAGGCCACCCATTGCTGGCTACCCTCCTTATCCAGGGGTTAAGTGAAGTGGTTAGCAATTTCACTTAGGTATCCAAATTCAATCTTAGACCCTTCCCAACTTTTCGAGGAGGATATCTTCTGTGAAGCCTCTACCAGACCGTCTGCCGCTATGCTAGTCAGCATCACTTCCGCGTAGTCTTTATTGTCACGTGGTCGCCGGATTGATGTGTTGACAATGTAATGATCGTCCAGTGACTTGAGGGTACCTTCGCACCACTACCACCCAGGGACATGTGAATCCCCCTATTCACTGACTGCATTAGCTCTAAGCCATAGGATATGGACAAAATAATGGAAACACCTGACATTTTAAAATCATATTATAAACAATAATAACTTGACATTTTTTGGTGTTTTCGTCATTATTTATGTTATTAGATCTGTTTTTTAATATTTTTTACATTATAAAATGGCAGACCTCTCGGATTTTTAAAGAGGCCAAATTGTTGATACTCTTCGTGTGGCAGGCGCTGGTGTAAAAGAAACTGCCACTCTCCGAGTGCTTGGCGTTTCAAGAGGTTCTGCGTGAAATGTAGTGACTGCCACCTTTGAAAGAGAAGTGAAAACGTCGTCCTCAGCAAAGCTCTGGCCTAACTGCCTGAAAGTCGAAGTTGATGGTTGAGAAAGACCGACGGACTGACTCTAAATGGAATTATAAAGAGGACGGCAAGACCACGGCCCCAAAAATTACTGTAGAGCTTCTCAATGAACATCTGCAGAACCCAGTTTTCCCAAAAAACTGTGGAGCTGCAATTAGAAAAAACCCCTGATCCCAAAGATGACAGATGTTTCAAGGCGTTTGGAGTGGTGTAGAAAACTCTTGGTGTACTGGTCCTTCCAGCTGTAGAAGAATCATTGTCTTTTATCATTGTCTCCAACCACCAGCCGTATGTGCTACGTTTGGAGACAGCTGAAAGAGGCATGTAATCCAGACTGCTGCTCTCTGCTAACCGTAAATCATGGTGAGGATTCTGTGACAATGAGCTGGGTACTACTTCTCGGAAATCAGCCTGGCCAATGAATGATTCCCCTTCATTCTACCGTGTATAGTTTTAATACTGCTCAAAACTTCTCGAAATCATAAAATTCACTGTTGTTCCCTGCCGAGGAGTTATTCGTGTTCTAATCACTTTCCCAAATCGAGCATTCAAGTAAGCAAAGCAATGCAATAAAACACTAATTCAGAGGAACACTTGGCCACTTGTTTTGTTCGTCCACAAGTCACGCGAAACTTATGGGGTGATTTGTTATAAACACTTTCTTGGCATTCGTTCATACTATTTTATTTGAGACATGTTTTTCACTACTTGCTACATTATTCTCGTCGTTCTTCCCAACAAAGCAAACGCATCGATTTCCATCTACTTCTACATATCTTGCTCCCTTCCTACTTCCAATCAGTTGGAGGCCGACTAAGGCTCAGTACTCATCACTGGCTGGCGCATAATCGGCCTCACGTAAGCTAAGCAGACCGTCCTTACCACATACCAGACACCTTTCCGTACTCACAAAAGCTGCTTACATCAGGTACTGAAGTCAAAGACAAGTAGCATTTTTTAAATACAAATATATTTCTGCGTCACATAAAAATAAGGTACACCACCGTGCTATCTTGCAGCCGTGATTGCATATATGTTTATATATATATAGAGAGTAAGAGAGTGGAGGATAGGTAGGTTTGTCGGCGACACAAAGTTGAGTATAACACACACTTCAAGAGCCAATAAGAAGACGGATAAGGGAAGTATTAACTACCGTGGAAGATAAGGGAGTGAGAAGCGAACAGGAATCAGCTAGCTCATTTGGTGGAGGTATGTTTCTGGTTGTGTGCTTGAGTTTGTGCTGACCAGAAGAAGTTGTAGAAGCAAAGAAGGCACGCTTGGTGGTTGTAGTGATGGAGAAGGAGTAGGTGGTTGTCTAGCGACAGCTACTAGCTAGGAAGTTGTGGTGTTGTAGAGCATCGACGGAATCAGAATTTCTAACAACTACTACATTCTTGATTCTGAAACTAGATTTATACTTTTGTTCGCTTGCGATTATGCGTGTGTTGAATCCTCGCGCTATTTTTAGCTAACTATTAACGGACATCCATGGGAAAGTTGGCCGTGTCCAGCGGCAGGTTCATAACATCTAAAAGAAAAAAATAAAGTCGAGTTTGTTGAATAGCAAAAAAGGCTTTTCTCATGACTTAAAATTTCAAATGGAACACCATTTACAATGACTTAACCCATGGATTTAATAATATTGCATTTCGATAGAAGTCAAGTATATCTACCGGCAAAATAAAATTTGTCATATTTTAATAAATTTTTAATTATTATGCAACTTTATGTAATATTTACAGTTCTATGCATGGGTAAAATTGTTTTACTCTATCAATATAATCGTATTGTCCTCTAAATGTATATTCGCTTGAACGAAGGCATCTGATTATAAAAATAGAGGCATAATAAATTTGGGAATTTAAAATATTTTACGCTTTTTCATCAATTAAAACCACTACCTCAAGTTATTTAGTTCATACAGAGCAGTTGGTTCTTTTTATAAACAAAAAAAGAATGAAATTCTTGCTTTAAGTAGACTCTGATTCTTAAAACCCAGATGGTTAATTTGGCCCTTTATTCATTATGCAAATCTTTGCCAGTGGTTTGAATGCTATTCCTCTAATTGCGTAAATGGACATATTCTAATTTTATGGAACTGAAGAATGTAACACAGAATAGTCTAAAATCCCGCAATTTTTATACTTACGCTGCAATAAACTTTTGCGTGCGTAGACTTAGTGGGTGAATGTAACACCGTTTTTAGAATCACAAATTTAACACTGCTAGGCCCTTGTTAAAACCATTCTGATTCTGGCTACACTACCATGGTTCTCTGCCATTTTTTGCTTCCAATCAACACATTTTAGTGTTTTAACATCGCTTGATGCTCACTTGTTACAAGAACGTCCCAGAATTCGTCCGTATCCGGCGGCAGATCTGCACCCAACACATCGTCAAACATCGACCCATCTCTGTAGCCCTGCTGATGGGAGTTCTGCTGCTGCTGCTGCTGCTCCTGAGTTCTAATCTCCCCCTGACTCTGCTGCATCGGCTGCTGACAGCTTCCCCTGCTACAGGACATCGAGGGGACCTGACTCTCGGGTATGGAGGGCGGTGAGGAGTCGCTGGAACAGAAGGACCCAGTGGCTGCGTTGAAGGTGGTATTGGTGGTGGGGGTGACGACACCCGTCCTATCCTCACCACTGTTGGTTTGGGGAGTGACGCTGATGGAGGTGAGGATGTCGTCGAAGCTGAGCGACGTGAGGTGGGAATCCGACTTGGCATCCTCGTTCTCCTCCAACATCGCGAGGATCTCTGGGTCGAGCTCCTGGAGGGTCTCTGGAAGGTTTAGGTCCTCGTAGGGCGACTTGCAGGGGCGTGGTTCTGTGGAAGTAACGAGGAAAAAATAAAGTTAATGAGAATCGACAGATTCTGCAATCTATACACGGTGTTCGCATTAAAATTTACCAATTAATATCAGATCATTCAATAAGTTCTGTCCAAATTTAATTATTTATTGATTAATGTTCTTTCCCTTGTCACCCATGACTTCCTCCCATCTACCAACAAGTTTATTAACACAATTAATGTAAAATTATTTTTGTTGTAATTTCAAGAAGAACTCGCAAAATGCTATTTGTCAACTTCTCCCAGCTCTGAAATAGCCTCTTCTTTAAAGTGACTTTGTAAGCTACGCACCAAATGGTAATCTGAAGCAGTAAGGCAGACGAGGGAATAAGGTGGCGGATGAGGAATTCTCTCCCAACAAAGTTCTCCGATCGTGCGCGAAGTGATTTTGGCTGTGTGGGGACACGCTGTGTTATCCTGGTGAAACAACACCACCCCTTTTCCCTTCACTAGAGCAGGTCTTGTTTCCTACCCAAAGGGGGATTCAAACGCAACCACAATTGCTGACATTATATCTGAGCATCAATTGTTGCTACATTATGTGGTAACCATTCAGATTGCATTAGTCCTTGTCCATCTCCCCAAACTGGTCGAAGAGAAACCTTCTCCAACGAAGTTTCCCTCTGGGGAAGAGATCCATTTTTCGTCAGTTGGGGCGAGTGGAGGAGAAAAGAGCAGATGTCAACTCGAGATCTGAGGCACCCTGTTTCCAAGATGGCAACGATGGACAGTCGCTGGTTGGTTTGAACTAGGACTTACTGACGACTCTTCGATCGATAAGGGCTACTTCAAGAAGCAGCTCATCATCGAACCCAACTCAAGTTTCGGCTCCACTTTAATCTTCGTGAAGGATGGAAACTCTGCTTATGAGTTTCACAAACCATCCACAGCAGCCATTTTCTGCCATTCTAAGGTACATTTTATTGCTCAGGTCTAAACAGCGTTTCATTAATTTAAATGCATCTTAATAAGAAAATGTTGTTAAGCTCTCTTGGCCATTGTAGTATCCATTTTTTTAATTTCGTTCAATTTGTTATGAGAAAAAATTCAAATAGAACTTTTGGGGTGACCTGATACGATTTATCTTTGTGTACGTTATAAACCTCTGAATCAGACTGTACCAGCGTGGCAACTGAGAGGCTTTGTACCATTTTTCGCAATCCATTAATTAAATTCCCTGTCGAAACTAGACAGAGCTAATTTAACTACATAGGGGAGGTAGGGCAGTTTTCATTCGAGTTTCCTTAACTTCTTAAACTCTTAAAACGGTATGTGCCTCAAGTGATTGTTGAGTAACTTCCCTGTTAGAATGGTTTAAATCAAGCCAATTTTAATTTATTGTTTCGCTAAACAAAATGTGGCATGTTTAAATACATCATAAAATTAAACTTAATGCTCAGCTCGTTAGGCATTGCACATTCTTTTATTTCGTTTAATTTAAAAGGTAAAATTCGATAAATCAAGTAAATTTTCCAGTTGACAGCAAAATTTTTCTTATCCTTAGCTATACATCGCAATCATCCTGTTAAATTTCATTTCTTTTTGAATACTTATTCCTACTCCAATCACTCGATTTCCGAAACAACCACTCAATCCAGCAAATCGCATCTACCCCTCCCAAAATGTTGAATTTCAATCTACATAAGGAATCTAACAAAAGTCTTTAGGGTAAGTTGAGCATTCAGTCTGCATTTGAAGTGTCCCTCGAATGCCCAGTTAGACATGGAGGAATTAATTATGCACAAACAACGTCAGTTGACATTTGAAAGCAATATAAAGGTAATGACTTTGCACAGCATAAAGTTTTTATGCCTCTGGTATTTCTGCAGTAGGCATTTTTAAAGTCGAAGATAAACACACGCTATTAGAATTGCAAATTGCCTCCTTTAAGTCTCGATCAATTTAGAAATAAGCCAAGATTTCAATTTATGCCTTAAAATACTGTAACAGTTTGATAGAAAAAAAAATTGCTTTTCTTAGCTTTAGGTTAACCCATTATTCAAATTGTTATTGATACTGTTAGTTAACCTCGGCATTTTACTCATCTGTATCTGACTGAAGATATCCACCTTAATACGAGCGACTAGCATCTGTTCTGAAGGTTGTGCAACACCCTACTAAAAGCGGCGTAACTAGGCCGTAACTTCCCCGTAACCATAAACACCTCTTTTCCAGTCACTGTGCTGTTTTTTCGCTCCCTTAGGAAAAATTCACCGATGGGAATAGGGTATTCGTAAAATTCTTCCGCTCGGTTGGCTGTATATCCATGAAGAGGTTCGAGCATGGAGTAAATTGGAAGCCAACAATACTTCGGTCAGAAGTTCTTTTTTTAGTCCTAAACCAAGAAGGTGGGAAATGTTTCATGGCAATACTGGGTTTTAAGCTTAAATGTTCATCTTGAGCTAACAGGAAGGCCCAATACCTTTGGGAATCATTTTCACTAGGGTTCCATGGGACTAGCTTTTTCCCTCTTAAATTTAACAAAAGAAATTACTAACTGGTAGTCGCCAGCAAGCAAATCGACGATCTTTTTAGAATATATATCTCAATTCAGTACAAGCTTCCAGAATGTGCAATGACTTCAGTTCGTCGCAATCATAAAGCATAAATGGAGGACATACACTCTGGATACTGTTAGGGACACAAGCTTCTCAATAGAGGCTTCTGAGATAAGGCATCCTCTGCATAAATATAGCGGCCCTGCTCAATCCTGCGGTGATCTGACAGTATCATCGCACCTCTAGCGAGGTTCATCTCTAGTAGTTCGCAGCTCCGCACCTAGTTGCTTGCATGTAAATTCCCTGAATCACATCTAGGACTGAGTGCAGGTGTTGACCGATTAATTCGATCAATCTAATCTCATCGAAACAAGCTCCAATAAATCTTTCTATTCTTTCGTTACATTCATTAGTCCTCAAGCCTAGTCAGTGAACAAACGTCAGCAGTCGCCCTCTAGCCAAAGTTGCCAAGGAATTTTCCTACTTACCACATTGAGACAGCTCTGACATGGCGGGTTCCGAACAGGACTGTGGCATTTTCGCCACGGAGGGGTCAAAACTTGTCGTCGTCGCAGCCGTAGTCGCTGGCGGCGCTGCTGCTGCTGCTGCTTTGCACTCGCTGTCAGTGAGGAGGAGGCTGAAAGACGCTTTCGGTGGTGGTGGTGGTGCCGGCATGCCTGGCTGCGAGGTTATCGGTGCGGGCTGCAGCTCAACCACCGGCTTGGCCGAGTCTCCCGCAACCACTGCCGACGAAGGTGCCGGTTGGGGCGCGCTGAAACTGCGTGTGTAGATGAACCAGGGAGTGGTGACGAGGGTTTGGGTCATCAAGCAGGTGGAGGACTGAAATGGAGACACATCGGGTGGTTAGGATTAATTTTGCGGGAAAGAGTGGTTTCTGTTCAAGCTCCCTAAACTTTCTTTAAAAATTTGAACTCTTCCTCGTAGAAGCAAGAATGGATCTAGACTGGAACACCCAGGAGGGAGTAACCGGCATTATCACCATTATCATGCATAGACGAATCACCCCTAGGACTGAGAGCATCGACCTTGACCTAACTAGCCAGATGGTTTACTGAAAAATCGTGTTAAATAAATCCTACACACACTCTGAGACGGACGTGATCGATCTGTCTAGGAACAGAATCTAAGAGTAGCTCTCGGCTACGAGACTAAGGTCACTAGACAAAAACAGCTACACTGAACGCTGTGAGAACAGTCAGGCGACATGAACTGTGAAGTAGCCTACGAATCGACTGTAGCTAGAAGGAATTAGCAACATAGCAGAATAAATGCGTCGATTTCCTCCTTGAAAAACGTCAAGAAGAATTTGCAGCCTCGCCATTTCTTGCCGAGTGCATTAAACACCGTTCCAACTTCTACCATAAACCTTACAGCGCTCACTGAAGTCCGCTACTACTACTACTACTACTCATACCAGCGTCGCAGAGACTAGATTGGTCCGAATTTATCGAATCGGAACTTCCAAGATCTTGATTGGCACTGCGCTGCCCTCAAGAAAGACACTACAAAAGAAGTTAGAATCAACGCAACAGTTTTTAAGGATACCCTTGCCCTGTTCCAGTCTCATTTCGGCATGACAAGAAGATAAGTCTATCTCCTTGCCTACGGAATTTCTACTAAATATACTAGATCTTGTGTAGCTATCAGCCTGAGGAGACTGAAAATGTTCACGCTTATGTTTGTGTGTTTATTATAAGCAGAATTTTCTGTAAATACAACAAGTTCCAGCATAAAGCCATCGCCCGGGAAAAATCGCGGCTCTAGAGCGTGATCGCCCTCCTCTAGTGAAATTGATAGCCAGCGCAGCGACTATTGCGCAGTTAGGCGCTTGATATTCATGCTTATTAAAGAATTGGAAATCACTAGGCGAAAGAATGGCGATACCCACCACTTCAAGAACGCGTTTGATGAGGAGAAAGTTGCTAGAATGAAATAAGACTGCAGGGGAGTGAGCTAGCTCCATTGCTCCTGGGTTACAAGCAGAAAAGGTAGGTTGTATCTTGTCCTTATTTGACCTGCGGCAATGGCTGGGTTCTTTCTCCTTCACAAAGTGGCACGCTTTTAGGCGTGTTTCAATAAAATACCCATTTTTCGCTAAACGCTGGTCACAAACCTACCCATGAAAGGTGAGGCAAGCTGGCGAGAATAGAAGAGGGAAGAGCAGTTGTCGTTTCCAAGTTTGGGAACTTTTCCAAGTTTTTAAAGATACAAATGAGTAGTTTTGTGGTTTAAACTAGGCATTTAAACAATGAAAATAGTGTTAAGCTCTAGTGGACATTTTAACCAACAGCAAGAGTAGAATTGCAACACACTTTGGTTGGTAAAGTCTGTTAGTTTTTAACTTTCCTTATACAGCTAGACGTGCAGAGATTTCGTCTGAGAATGTTGTAATCAATCGCGAAAACTGTGTGCATATTGTGCTAACTGTGGCGTTATAATCTACCTACCATAAAATAAGGACCTAATTGCCTATTGAAAGGTAGTGTCAAATTCCACCAGGATACCCTCAGATTTCCCATAAACCAAATGTCAAGGTTGTAATAGTGAAGGATTTATTGGACGATTAAAACACGCCTTTACTAACCAGCAATTGGGACTCTTCAAAAGAGTAATTTACTACCTAATCTAATGTTAGCAATTAGGCCGGCGTTTGAACGAAGCTTTGCAGAGAAAAAGGACCTGCTCTAGCGAATGGTAAAGAGGAATTGTTTCATCGAAGGACCGAAGAAGAACTTGGTTGGAAGAAAATTCCTCATCCACCACCTTATTCCCCTCCCGACTACCTTGCTCCTACCACGGGCTACCGTTTGTTTCGTAGCCTACAAAATCATTTTTAAAGAAACAGCTTTTACAACCCAGCAGGAAGAGGTTGAAATTGCCATTTGTGAGTCCTTCGAATCGAAAATAATAGAATTTTACAATAACGTTCATTATAAACCTGCTTATAGATGGAAAAATCATGCCCAATCAGGAAAAGCGTATTGATGTTTGAATCTTCAATTAAATGTTACATTTAAATTTAAAACATAACTTATGCGAGAACACAATACATGCCACGTTGAAAGATGCAGCAAAATTGGCCTAATTTAAATTCCCTCTCTCTTTTAACCATAAGCGAAGTCAACAGCCTCCTAGACTTAATTTAATTTCGTAAATTTAATTTTAACCACTTCATATTTAATTTAATGACATTTTGAATGTTTTTTTGCACATTTAAATATTGTTGTTGAGTAAGAAACGCCGACAGATAAGCTTTAAATTATCGACGAGAAAACATTTATGGAATTGTCCCAATTCTAAATAATAGAAAAAAGGTGAATGGAAGAGCCTCGTTTGATGAAGCTTGCTCGTTGAGACTGACGATTTTTGGGTTCTATCGCGTAGCTATTTCGAGGTTCGTTAACCGCTGGCTTCCTTCCTACTTCATTAATGATTGCCTTGGGCCACGACTTTTTCGTCCTCATTTGAAAAACCCTCTGATTGGCTGAGTGATTTTTCGGGGCGAAATTCCACTCATCCTTCTGGGACTTTTTTCCCATCTTTTCAATCAATGGAACGACCTTCTATTTTTCATCTTTTTATATTAGCATATTCCCCTGCACTGCACCCCACCCCCAACCGACAAGGGTAGAGCAAAGTGACGAAGACAAAAGAAAGGAACTTTTTAGGGTTGTTGTCATGAAATTCCGACAGCCATCGAGCGTCACTAGCTTACTTTTTTTCGCCTAAAAGTGACTACCTCTTCATCGGTTCAGTCAGTGGATGGAGCATATTCCATTGCTCTTTCAGGTGTGTATTAAAGATGTCCATGCACATCTTTCATTATTCATAAAGGTGGTTAAAACAAGAAGGGAATATTCTGGAAAACAGCCATGATTCGCCCCGATCATCAAAATAATGAGCAGTGCTGGGGGGGGGGAGATTGAAAACACTTCAGCTTGCAATTACTGATCACTGGATATCGAGGGAAGCCAATAATAATATCCTGTGACCCCATAAGTTCTGTCCGATTTTGGCCTTTTTCTAAATTGAACGGAATTAAAGAATATTTATAATATCAAATAAGGCCTAACGGTATTGTTACATCAAATTGTATTTAAACTTATCAAATTTTGCTGCTTCCAGAACAAAAAAAATAGTTAATTCGTTTGATTAAAATTCTACTAACTTGGAAGTACCCAAGAATCATTCAAGACACATAATGTAGAAGCCGCTAGAAACATTAAATCAGTTTGTGGTGAGAAACGTGTGGATAAAAGAGGGTGGATGCAGAAGATGGTTTGAGAATTTCAGTGTGAGCGGAGATTTCATCATCAACGAAGATGAAGATCGAACCGGACGACGTTCAGTTGAGTTGGACGGTCATAAGATGCTTCTTGCTTTATTATCAGTTGGGATGAGCTAAATTCTAACGACACAGTTGTTCATCGTCATCTTCCAAGTATTGGAAAAGTTCCTACTCTTGTAAAATAGATGTTTGAAAGCTGTCGACTCAAATCTCCAGTTGACACCTGCCAACTTGGCATCCCCACTCTTGAGAGCTTGTTTCATCTTTTTCGGTGAATAAACTTGTGACTGGCGACGAAAGTGGATCTTTTATCCGAATTTTAAGCATCGTAGACAGTGGTGGGTTCGTAAGTGGAGGGAAGGGCCCCTGTAGTAAATGAAGTTTCATTGGAAAAAGGTTCTTTTTCTAACAATCTGGTGGATCGCCAAGGAATAATCCACTTCGAGTGCAGCTACAATTAAAGCTCCGATCTGTAGACTGTAGGCAATTAGAGTGGCGTTTGAGGTATAATTTGAGGATGTAAAGAAACCTGCTCTAGTGAACCCAAAAGGGGTGATGTTTATTTAGGACAATGAAGCACGATCCAACAAAGCAAGAATCACGGTACGAAAGATCTAAGAAGAAAATTATTCATCGACCCTTCTTCTCACAACTTTGCTTCTTCACACTATCTTAAGTCTTACAACATCATTTTGAAGAAACAGCTTAAGCAACGCAGTAGGAAGAGGTTAAAAGTGGCATTGTAATAAATATTAGCATTAATAAGCTTGCCATTAGATGGACGGAAGTCACGGACAATCAGGCGAAGTACACGGGCGATTGAATCTTTAAATAAATCTAACACTTGGTCACTTGTTTTACTTGTTTAAAATTCAGATAGAACTAATTTCGTGCACCTATAGGTAGGTAGCACAAGTACGAATTCACAGGGCCTAAACACGTTCTTCTCCTAGTATGTATGGGCCTTTTCACGACACACTTGTGTCAACACGCCACTGGCGCGGAGCAGGCAAGCAGCTTCACTTTTGACCTTTTCCTCTTCCCGTGTGTGTCCGCCAAGAAATTTCACACGCCCTGATTTGTGAGTTGTGATAACTGTAAATGCCATAACTGTAAAAGCCAGGACTCGGGAGCTGCAGTTTGACAATTTTGGCATGCTGGGTGGAGGAAGGACATTATTCATGGACTCTACCGATCGATCAATTGTCTCCCAAGACTGCGATCTGGAAATCTGGTTCTCCAAGTTTTTTCTTTATAATTCACTGAGTTTTGCCGTCAACGCCACACCAGTTGGACAAGTTTTTCATTAGCTTCCGAAATTAAAGCCTTGGAAAAATTAGCTTTAGTTTAAACACCAACTTTCGCTCGGATGCTACACACTTATTTCAGTAAATAAGCGTATCTCTGCCAGAAATTCTAGTTGCCCCTTTTTTCTCCCCCATTAATTAATTAATTAAAGGGGACTGTCACGGAAGGGAATATGAGGCAAGGGACCTTCGACTCACATCATACACAATCTGTGCTTCTCCTCTTGTCACAGCACTGGTGGCTGTGAGTGGAGCTAGGCACGACGCACCGGTGATCGGTGTGACCTGCATCGGCGTCGGTGGCGGTGGCTGCGGCTGCGGTGTCTGGAGACCAGTGGGGGTCGATTTGGTGACGACTGGCGTCTGAGGGGCCTGCAGTTTGAGCACTTGGAGCGGCCGTTTCGTTGAAGAACCGCCGATAACACCGACAGGCACGTGGGCTTGTCTGATGGGGCATTTGTCCAGCATAGCGGTGGCAGTGGTAACTAGCGACGGCTTGGCTCGTTGAACGAAGACCTGGTGAATGTCGCTGTCACCGTCTACGTTTGCGTCACTAGGGGGGGGGGGGGCAGAAAATATGATCAATAGACATGGTGTCTCATGGTTACTCTGGGAACAGACTGATGAGTAAGAGGAAAAAGAAAACATAGGGAATGAAGAAAGAATGAGGCACTTATCAATGGGACTGTCTGTCAAAAAGTGTAGGGGCAGACATTGGAATACAGCTTTTCTGAGCGATGCCTATCACATTTAGGACGATTTACTGCTTTTGATTGCAGCGTTTAATTCAATCATAATTAATTTTTACGATAACAGGAGTGGATGCAATATCACCAACTGAAGTTTAGAGGAGAAAGCCCTATATAGAGGAAGATTTAGTTTTACTGTACAGAATAAGAAGCTTTACCGACACAGCACATCTTAATCATTGAATAAAATCACCACAAATTAAGGTTACCTTAATCTCAAAAAAGGCACGTTATAATTGCGAAAATCGATTCATAAAATGAGCTCCTAATCGCGATAACCAGTTTTTCACTCCTCATTCATCTAATCACCACTCCTCCGCACAAAATGTTAATCCCCAATTTTCCAAAAAAATCTGCTGTAAAACTCAACAGACGGAAGGCTTAGAGACAAACAAACAAGGGTCTATTTGCCGACCAATCTTGCATTGATTTTCCTGGCTCCTGTCAAAACATTGTCCCGCGGAAACACAGCATGAAAGTTTAATGACTGAATAAGAAAACACCTTTGATGTGGTTAGACAATAGGCTGTTGCTGTTGCAGCTGCGCGTACCAAAATAGAAGCGGTTCTACCAGAAGAGGAAGAAAGCACAAAAAGCAAAGTTGAGTTTGTAAAACTAAAACTGAGATTTTGTAGCAATACTCGTTTCCTTTATAAGAATACTAGCTCAATTCTAATTCTGCCTAGTACTCTAAAGTAGGATATCTTCACAAAAGCTGTATAAATTAACCTTTTAAACTGATCCAAAGTCGCCGGACAATTTTCAATTCACTTCCCCAAAGAATGGCGCGGTCACATTAATTTGCCAGTAGACACGGATAATCACAGACAGGCTAGACAGCAAAACCACCCTTGTAGGAAACAATCATCAATTATGAGTCTGATACAACCATCTCGAAGCTAACATTACATATTTACAAAACAATAACCTGATATAAGTAAATGGTAAACCTTTTTAAGATAAGATTATTTCATTTTATTTAAGTATTTTCGTGTGTTTTAGGTAATATTTAGACTCTGAATTAATCATTTTTCAGGGGTCAATCTAAGCGATATTAGGAATTTAGGTCGCCTTATTTGGCCAAGCTATTGATTTTTTTAAATCTCAGTTTAAAAAAAAATTGTTGGCAAACCTATACAGAAGGGTGTTTGAGTAGTTCCGATAATAATCACAACAATGTCAAAAAATAGGGATTCAACATCTCCCAAGCAAATTCTCTCATTACGAGAGTAAACAAATTGCCGACCAATCAAGGTTCACTTTGAATCTTGGAGGCTCCCTCACAAAAGACTTGAAACAGCTCTTTCTTACTCCCAAAATAGGTCAAATTGTAGTGCTTTTGACAGGGTAATCGCCGGCTTACCCTATTGGCTGATGCAGACAATGAATGACCCCTTCGTAGGAACAGGAGAACAGTGTTCTCACAGTGATGAATTTGGAAGGCTTGGGTGATTCTTCCCCTGAACTTGGAACCCTCAGACGATACACCGGTGTCCAAATTGACCGCTTCTGTTGTACACCTGATTGGAGAAACATGCCCGCTAATTAGTAAGGAGGAAGAGTAAGCTGGGCACGTCGTAATATACTACTTACATTCTCCCAGGAGCAGGCTCACTCGTTGAATATCGTCCATTGCGACGAAGTCCATGAATGAGTGGCCAGTCATCCCTGAAAAGACGTTGGCTCCGTTGGTTTCCCTGATAGAATGAGAAATTCATAGAATAACACTCTGTGGTTATTTCTCAAGACATGTTAACAGTTTCAACCCCTGACATTACCATCATCATCGTCATAACAGTTTTAGAGGCCCAAATGAGGCTGCAACAGATGCTGTCTCAGTTAATTTGAGTAAAACATTTTGACGACAATCGTGCAATGTCTTTGTCTCTTGAACTTCCTTTTAAATCTTTTACATTTTTGCAGTTGCGATGAGACTGTCAACTGTCACATCGATTGGCTCCCAGGCAGTAGTGGTGACAGTCCTCACTGCTTTTTTCCTTGCACAATCTCATGCAGAAAGATACACACTACCTTTTTTCACACTCCTTGCAGACCAAAATGTAAACTAAACCCTCTCTTCAAGCCCTTTTGAACAAACAAAGGTCAAGTGCATCTGACTGCTCTTTACAGCTTCAACTTATATGATGAATATTTCTGTCGCAGTGGAAGTGCATTTTTGAGATGTAAAAAGCCGTAGACACACTCCAATCGCCATGAAACTTCTTAGTTTTCACCTTTAGGAGTCTCCAGAGACTAGTCGTTTTTGGTGGATGTTTGAGACACCTCCACCAACGTGGAGGTGAAGCTAGATGAGTAACCTGCAGTGGTTCTACGGTGCCATTGCGCTGCTAACCGGCTAAGACGCCTACCGATAAATCACGTCAATCAAATCGTAACGCTCCTGCACACAGTTCTACACATATTCTCTTCTCCCCTTGGAAATAGAATTTTCCATCTTATCTTGGGTGATGGATTCATTGACAATTGTAAGGGGACGATTTCAAAGCAAAGGCGGTCAGTGAAAAAATCCTCTTAGGTCCTATTCCAAGGTCTTCCCCTCACTGTAAATCCTTCCCTATGTCCAACATGGCAGTGGTTCTAAATGCGAACGCAGAAGAAACATTTCTATAAACCCACTGTACCAATTATTTTTACTATAGCTTGTCTACTCTCTCTCTCTCTCCTACCACAAAATTTCACCTCAAGTAACCCCGTCTAACATTTCTAGATGGAACATCTTTTCGCCTTTTTCCAGGAAATATACTTCACGAAACACTTATTCTACATTGAGATAAATGCATCCTCCGCTCAACCAAACGCTTGTGTGCGGAAAAAACACCTGTTCCTATTGGTTTCGGTGTTCTGTTCGGTGAATTAGCCTCTCCTCTAACATATGCCCAATCGGTAAAACGTAAATCCTCTCAGAACAACTTTTAATGCTTTAAATAAATTGATATTTCCACCAGACGCTAAAACTATTCCATTAGTCGGTACGAAACAAATTGGAATAGGAATCTTTGTAGGTAGCACTCTGTATCCACACCGAGCTCAGCAGTGATTACCGACGCTGCAATAAAACCTCCAAGTGAGATCCTATTCGTTCTTTAATCACTGCAGACCAGACATTTTATCGCTGGCTGTGATAACTCGTAAACTACTTCAACTGGATTATAAGCTCCTTTTGCGTATCCTCTGACACGCAGTCATTATCTCCGTCTCTAATAACAATCCCTGGCAAACCAAAAGCCTTCTCTTGAGCTTCACTGATCGATTCTTTGGACATGTATCTACTATACTTACAGGCTGTCGACAGACTTCACTACAATGCTTCGGTCGAGCACCGTGCTGAAGAAGCTCAGAGGAAGGAGTCTATTACTTGCCGCCGCTGTCGCATCTTTGGAGGGTTTCGATGCTACCGGAGCGTTTTGCAGCAACAGACGTCTCTGACGATTCGCAAAGTATCGTTCCCGGTTTCTGTGAAAGGAGGACGATGCCGCTGCCGTCGTTGAAGCAGACGGCAGAGTCGTTGTGGAGGTGGAGGGGGAGATTGGAGTAGCGGAGGAGGAGGAGGAGGCGGCGGTCATGGAGTGGTGAAGTATGTCTGTCGCGTCACGTGGAAACTCGAGTTGTGGCGCCGGATGAAGCAGGTAGAGCATGAGGTGGTTGGCGGGTGTTGACTGGATCGACGGCGTCGGTTCAGAGGGCTTTGCGGCTGAATTCGGTGCTGATGCGGTTGCTGAGGCGGAGGCAGCAGGTTTGATGTCCTCTGGTGTGGAGATGGGGATCCGGAGGATTGCGAAACACGTGCAAATCTGTGGAGCAATATCCAGGGGGTAAATTCGCCTCTTAGCGTGAATTACTTCAGCTCAAACGCCATGTGTGTTTCAGTGCACTTTTCGTCACCTTTTTGCTGTCGTGCACGAAAACAGGTTTACCGATTAAGAAGACACGCTAAGCCGTGAAGTGCAAAAGTAACCGGCACAGCACCGCTTTAAGGTGGTTTATGTTTCAGCGAATCAATTGTCACACGTTGGCTCGCACCCTACATCTCTCGGATTGGCTTTCAGTGTCGCGAAGACAACCCTCTATCACACTTAAACAAAGATTTGGCTAGTACTTCTTAGAGCGCGACTGATGTTTTTCATGATATCATGCTTTCTGATACCTATATGTCCCTCAACCAAGCACTTTCATTTTAAATCGAACTTGTGAATTACGGAACTTGTTTATGAAAAGCACTATTCTCAACCATTCATCTGTTCTACAATCGCATTCTAGGGCAACCTATTGTAACTAACACTCTTTGTCTTCTTGATAGGGTTACGTGAAACTAAACTAAACAGCCCCAGAGCAAGATTTCTTTCATAGAGTGGATTCGTGCCTACCCTCGTATCAAGGCCTTCAATTAAACGTTTCTTCAATTATCGCAATAAACAATTCAAGCCAGCTCGTTGTAGAGTGAAGACGGAACTTTTCATAAGGTAAAGATCGCTAACCGATGCCAAAACGAATTTAGCCAGTCTTTTTACAAAAAAACTTCTTTGAAACACAGGGATATTTTTCATTGGTAGACATGCACACAGTGCAGTTGGTTGTAACACAGCCGTGTCAGTTGCTTGTTTGTGGGAAACTTTGCTTTTCCAGAGCATTATTATTAATGCTCCACTCCATGAGTTTTATAAATAATTGCCAATAAACCACATATCCATTGGTCGAAATATGGCAGCATGGCAGGTGCTGATTTCTAGAACTTTAGGGGCATAAAGAGCGAATGAATTCCACTTGTAGAAAACGGCTGTTCGGAGCCACAGTTTGTTGGAGCCTGCCTAAGAACCAATCCTAATTAATGGTTCATGCAAGTCCAGCTTCCAGCGCACTTGTGTTCTCCCCCATTAGCCTTGGGTTCGGTCTATAATCCTGAATAAAAGAGAAGAGGGTTACAACAGGAAGCCCAGCCTATATTAGCAAATCTACCTTTCGGTTGCCTAAGACAAAGCCGCAGATGGATACCCATCTTGTTGCCGAGCCACTCCTTATCAATAACTCGTAAACGCGCGGTAGGCATTTAGGAGGCATGTTCTCCACTTTAGTCGCCCTAGTGCGCCTTTGTAAGGACCATTAATACAGCACAGCGTCTCAAGGCACAGTTGTCTGGTCACATCCCTGAGGAATGTCAGTCTTCGTTCCTCATGAAATTCTTTCATTTACAGTCCTGCCTTTACTCGAGAAGAGATTTGAGAGGCCACCTCCTCAATTCTTCCATTGATTGTCCCCTAGAAACCTAGAGATGTAGTATCAGAATAGGCTCTTGTAAATAAAGGCTTGGATGAGTCATCTCTAGCTGTATCCTCTTGATAACTATTCACTCAACCGAAAAAGATCTAACTGGTGATTCACTCCAGTTTGAATTCACCGGAATTCAAGTGTAATTTAAAATTCCCTTGAAGAATTTTCTGGGCAGGAAAAAAAAACAGAGAGAAATCTGCTGGATGTTTAGAATGACAGTTTCGTTGGTGATTGAAACCACTCAACACAACCCATTTCTAAAACCCCAAATATCTTCCCTTCAAAACTAGCAGCTTCAAGGGTGCACGGTGAAGGGAAAAAAGGAGAACAGGCTGCGCGCCCACGTGGTGAGGAACTGTGAATAGTAGATTTAACAAAAAATCGACAGCTTGCCAAAACTTCCTGGAGCCTTTTTTAGCCAAAAAGCTTCATTGAATAAACGAAGCCTCCAAAACCACAACCAAAATAGCTTGCTATCTCAGTTCATTAACTTGGAACGAAGCTACTTCCTGATTCTATGGAAAATTTTACGTCTGTTAAAAATGCCCATCGAGTGATGAAGAGGGTTTGTGTCTGAAAGGATCCTTTGTTCGAACGAACAACAACTGATCTGCTGTTCCAGATAAAACCAGTTTCTATGGCTACAATTCTGTCTAGAAAACTGCGCCAGACAGAACTAGGGTTATTTTGCAAATCCATAAGTATTTCGCCTTTGCAGGATATCAAAGAAAACGAGGTCCCTTTAGAAATGGATCCAAGACGGGAACCCCACGCCTAAATTCATCATGGAAGAGAATGGCCTGAATTACATACTGGTCGCTGCTAAAAGGCATTTCTCTCTAAAGACTTAATGGGAATTGTATTGGAGTCTTCGAGGACCGTGGAATCGGAATATGTCTTTATCGCGTGAACTGAAAGCTGTTTCAGCCCCTAACACGAAGCCTGCTGTCAGTTAAGACCTTCGCATCGTGGAGGTCAACTTCCTTGTCACATCTGAAGAAAAGGTCAAACATGCTTTACAGCCAATTTTTACGGTGACTTCACCGGTATGCCAGTGAGTGGCCTACTCCAAACCCCCAAATTTTATCCTGCCGATGCACTATTGTGGACTATGAAGTGCTGTTGTCGAGAAAGGCTAGTTAATCGACGATTATAGAATAGCCGCATTCGGATTACGTCGGCTTCGTGCTGTAAAAAACGCTAGTAGCAGTGGTTATTTGGAGCACAATTCTATGTCGTCAATAGGGTACTTCCCCTGTTTATATTTCTTTTGAATTAACTGAATATTGCTTTTAGGATCCACTTTTTTTCATTCAAGTTTATCTATTGGAGGAAGTAAATAGTTGACACAAGACTAGTGAAATCAATTCCTGTTTGTGAAAAAACCCTTACGTTACAAGTTTGACACGCCTATGACCTGGATCGCCCTAGTGTTTACACGCTCGACGCCTGTTAGTTCACCACGGCTTCGAGAAGTCATCAATTCCTACTTCACTTTTGTTGACTTCGAAAATTCGACTCGTACTTTTAAAAGTGTCAAGTCGTTTAACAAACTGACTGATAATACTCTACTCTGACATTAGGTCGTACAAGTATTGGTTAGATGATAGACTTAGCCATCCGTTTGATGTGAAAACCCCCACACTTCAATACTGGACTCTGCTCCATGCCCTGTCTAGGTCTTCTCTACTGCGTTACCACGTGACACGAGGCATTTTCACCACAATGCTTGGCATTTCCACAATATGTGAGTGACTAACCTCAACCTTCTTATCCAGATAGATGCGATTTTGCCTTCCAGGGATCTTATTTGGCCTTATTCAGCAATCAGACAGGTTTTCTATCTAGCGCATGACATTTTTGGGCATGCTATCGTGTTTGCTCACACTACGCTCCCTCCTTTGAAAGGTCAAACTCTTCTACCCCACTCATACAAGTGCTCTCAGTGATTCTCTCCATCAATCGAGCAAAATTCGGGTCCCTTTTCAATGCTATCACCTTAACGCTGTGAACACAATAATCCGACAACATGAATTGGAGTCTGCGAGTCCACTAAGGCTAGAAGTTAGCACAGCAGCAGATTTTCTCGATAGGAGGAACCTCAAGCACCGAAATTCGGACTTTCACACCTCGGGAGTTGAATGCTTTAGCCTCTAACATGAGGCTTGCAGCACTCATTGAAGGCTTTCAGCGACCTGAGAGTCTCTTTGAACCGCTACTCTGGACATGTTAATCCCCCTTAATTAGCCAAGCTGTTTATCGATAAAGCAGGTAAATAATATCATAACAAAGCTGTCTTCATTAGCACACATACACACACACATTCAATAGACACTCTGGGACGGACGTCTTACCTGTGGCAGCGGATCCATCTAGGAAGAGAATCTAAGAGTAGCTACCCGCTACAAAAGATGGTAGTCTCTTTAATTCATTCGGATATTGCGTTAGGATTCGAGCTTTGTGGTATTCTATGTACACAAACCGTATGTCCATTAATCATTACTTAACCTAATATGGCCCTCCGTTGTACTTTGGTCGTCTAGACAATGTGGTGCTCACTAGACCGACTTACGACGAAAACAGGGACGGGGCTGGCTTACCATGCCTTTTCTTTAGTCATTTACTAAACAAATCTTTTTACAAAAAAATTACAAAGAAATACCACTAGCTTTCGTTAAAACGAAGGCAGGAAACTGGCTGTTTCCTTAATGTGAGTGAGGGTACATTAATTGATAGCCATCAGGAAATAAATGTTTATTTAAACCAAAATTTGTTTGTTTAAGCTAGGAAGCCTCTCTTAAATTGCGGGAAATATGGCAAATTTAATTCCCGTTCCCTAATCGTGCGAAAAAAGCGGAAGCACGCATGTAACAAAACCAGGGCAAATTACTTTCAAGCATGAACATGAAAGTTAAATTATTTTTTATTGAAATTTAAATGTTGCTTCTCTGTAAGAACATATTTCGCCATCCAGATCATGTAAAATTGCAGTTAAGATCCAAGTATCCAGGGTTTAATAAAGCAGGCCGATTTATCTACCTGCGTCTGTGTTTACAAACAGCTCTTACATCGGAAACTCCATGTGTGCTCCGTATGTAAACGTATATAAGAATTTGATCGACTGACTGATTCTTCTAGGGTTAGCAACTTCAATTCCATACCGAATATTGTGGATTAAGTAAGGTCCAAGAGTAGAGCTACCAGATCGTACAAACATTGGACAAATAATCTGGAAAATGGTGTGGACACTACTACTACTACTACTACTACTACGTATACCGACCTAGTCATTTCCCAACCACCTTTAGCTAAATGGGTTCTCATGTGGAAGAGAGATGAATCGCATAAATAGGAGGTCGTGGCTTACCAGATAGGGTGGTGACTTGCCCCCAACGGAGCAAGAGGGGACCTGGTTCCCCATGGCCGTTAGGGTCGCCCCATTCTTGCTGCTGCGATAGAGGTGGGGCGACCAAAGAGGCGATACCTGCTCCCCTGTCCCAGGATTGCCTGAATTCGCAACACCACCACCGCCAGCAGTGGCTGCGGCGGCAGCCGCAGAGCCCATTGCTGAGTTCATGACGTTCGCTGTCACCGTGGGGGAGTGGGATGGCGATCGGAGGGGTGTGAGCGGCCGATTGTGACCCATGCCGCCGGCGTGGCTCACTCCTTTGGTTGGCGAGGTGGTCTGCTCGAGAATGCGCAGGCGAACTGTCTCACCTGTCACGGTGGGGAGTGCTGCTTCGTCTAGTAAGCTTTCGAGCTTCACACCAATCATGTTTATCTGCATGGGAAATAGAGGAAGCGCATGGAACTTGGCATAGAACTTGCATTGCCAAAACCTCCCGAACAAGGGCTTAAAAATAAATCTCTTCACCCTAGAACTGTCTTAGATGAATCAAAGGGTGTTGAATGGAATATCTCAGATCACCCCATAAGTTCTGACCGAGCTTTAAGTTTTTCAAATGGACGAAGGTTAAAGAGAATTTTACTATTCCCAACGGAGCTTAGCATTAGATTTTTAGCTCGAGTTGCAATTTAACAGATCAACTCTTGTTTTAGAGAGTAATTAAATAAATATTTGCTTTATTAAAACCCTGAATGAAAGAAGATGGTTCCCGAAACTTAGAAGTGGAGATTTTACCCAGTTGAGTTTGACAATGAGTTTCTCGAAACAGCAGCCCTTGGAGAAGCTTATCTTGCTCCATCAGTTGAGTTGGGACCGATAATTAAGCTTAGTTCAAACCACACAATTTTGTCATCTTTGTCATCTTTAAAAACTTGGGAAAGTTCCCAAGTTAGAAAATTGGTGCCTATTAATGTCAAATTTCGAGTACACATCTGATCTTCTCTCCGTTGTCGCCAATTTGCTTCTTCGTCGTCTTTGGATAGGCTTGAAAATGACCACTGTATCTTCTACTGAAATTTTAAGCGTGGCAAACACTACCGGCTTCTTGGGAGTGGAGAAAGACCCCAGCCACAGAGGAGAAAGGAACTTCATGGGAAAAAAAAGATTCTTCTATCAGTCTGAGGGACATGGTTAAGGAATAATCCACTTTGATTATTCCCACCTAATGCAGCAACAATTAATGTCTCTCAAATCCACTGTCAGAGTTAGGTCGACGTTCGAGCCCAGTCTTGAGGAAGAGACCTGCTCCAGCGAACTGAAGAGGAATTATGTTTTATCAAAAAGAACTTGACTGGGAGAAAATCCCTCCAACCTTATTCCTTCAAGTCTTTATTTTTTCAAAGCTTGCAAAATGATTTGGAAGAGCAATAAACCGACATTTGTGAGCTCCTCGAACAATTAAAACCAAACAATTTCACAACACTTAAGGTATTAATAAACTTGTTGGTAGGTGGAAGGAAGTCATAGACAATCGGGGGGGGGGGTGTATTGATGATTGAACCCTTAATTTGTTCACCTGGAGCATTTATTCAACATTCGGACAAAACTTATGAGATGACACGACACTTGAGTACTTTCAAATACCTTTTCTATACTTTTCAGTCCTAGAATCCGTTTACAACTCTCCACATCACGCTCGAAACCGTGGGAACTTTATAAAATTGGACGATTGCACAAAAAACGCTCTAAATATAGAACGAGCACAGCGCGTGTGTGTGCGTTTGTGTGGAACGCCACTTGTTGCTTCAGTTCAGGCTACATTCCAAAGAAGCATAAGGTGGCCTTTTTTCAGATTCCCAACTTGTTACATTTGAATGCGAAGAGGAAGAAGAAGAAGAAGGTACATGCATGTACAGTTTGTTCTTAATAAATTTTACAAAATTATAGTTAGCGGCCATCGAAGCAAAGAGACTCACCTTGTTAACCAAAAATTAGAGTACTTTCTTTAACCACTAACAACCAGAGCTAACCAGCCGGTCATTTAGATGAAAAAACACTTGGGTAAAGAGGGGTTTTGGGCCATCTAATGGGCGGCAAAGTGACGCCACACTACGTGATGGAGGAGGGTGTCTCCAGACAACGGCTAAAGAAGGCATAAAGAGGGAATAACTGCGCCCACATTTGTCTTCCCGACTGTCCCGTGATAGGTCGCACTGTCGCAAGACCGGTTGGGAAATTCTGCGGCCTGGATCTCCCACGTGAATATTTTCCCGCATAGCATTCACATTTACAAACTGCATATAAATGGGAAACGGTCACTAGGTTTAGCCATTACTCTAGTGGTTTCTGTCTTTATTTTTTTCTTGGATTTTGTGGTGCTAGAGTCTACAGGAAATTCCCAGGTAGTAAGCCAATCGATCATACTGACTGATCGCAACTCAACACCTAACAGATCCTACGTTGTGTTGAATCGATGTTCATCTACCAATGACCAATCTTTTAATAAACGGTTATAAGCGGAGGAGGTCTCCCAATCCCTCCAGGATTGTGCAAGTTTAATTGGTTAGAGATTTGCTATCGCTAACTAATCTTCAAGATTGTAAATATATGCCTTCTTTTGATATTTGTTTAAAATCTGATCGAAAATCGGTCACTCCACCCCCGAGATTAGTGACTACGGTCCCTCGAAAACCTTTATTTACTCTAATTACTCTACATTGCCGTAAATTAAGCAACGCATTTAAAGTGCAGTCTTGCAAAGAGTGCATTTATAGTACCTAATTCAACAGAAAATAATGCTCAAATGTACTGTAGGTAATTGAAGCAAGCTTTGAGGAGAAAAAAGACGTGGAAGACGTGGAAACTGACATTTGTGAGTTCCTCGAATGATAAAGAACAAAAAAAAATCCTGCACTAATTAAGAGATTAACGCGCTTTTTAATGAGTGGAAGGAAGCCGTCGAAAATCTGGGAAAGTACAGCGATGATCTGACCACTAATTGGGTCACTAATTCAAATTTCGGACAGAACTTATGGAATGACCGGATCACGACCAGCCGATAGTAGAAAAAAAACAATTTTAAGTTGGTTACCTGATACCGCTCACAAGACTACAAGCACCTAAATGCATGCCTTCATCTAAAATCCTTTTAATAAACATCTGCAGGAAAATTGCATCCTCCTTCACGTTCCTCCGAAATTTCTATTTTACCATAACCTCTCTATGTATTGCTAGGTGCACACAACCTATTTAAAGTGCTATTGTCCTCTTGACAATAGCAATCTAGCAGAAGCCGCAGAGGTGTATTTCGGATTAGTTAATCTGCACTCCTATTCTCCATGGTTGAAACAACACTGCAGATGTGGAAAGTGTTGAGAATGGATGCATAAATGTGGCTTTAGGTAATTATTAAAATAACATCGATACAATTTTCCGGGGAAAAGAGTTTTGCTCCTCCACTTCAAACTAGAAAGCATAAAGTTAACACGAAGCTTGGATGGGTATCTACATCTCTATAATATAATCAGTAACCTTTCGTACCTATAATTTATAACTTGCGGGTTTTCGGATATAATTTAATGTTCTAACTATTAACATTCTAACTCTATTTTGGGTAATTTTCGTTAGAGGAAATATTTCGGAAATGTTAGTCCCTTTCAAGTAGACACTGTGATTAATTCAGACCTATACAGAGCCCTAATCCCTTACCGGAAAGCAATTTTCGATCAAACCGGCTTTTCTGAAGCCTTTTAAGCCCGACAAATCGACTCCTAAAATTAAGAGCTGCACGCGTCTACCCAAAGACGGACTTGGACGCCAGGGAAAAGGAGCAAGAGTACTAAAAAAACCTAGGCCACTATGGAGAAAAGGGTTCTCCTCCTCCGAGCGCCTTTCGCCTCTTTACCTGGTTTCATATTTGCATTTCCTTTCCTTCTAGCAAGCAAAAACATGGTCACCATCCCCTAGGCTGCCCGTGCCTTCTACTGGGAAATCCAGGTCACTCTAAGATGGAGCCTGGGAGGGGGGGGGGGTGGAAGCGAGTATTTGAGGAAACCGCAGAAGTGCTGCAGGTTGGGCTTGGGTGACCTTAGGGGGTCACATCACCAGCTGCTGCCACTGCTGCTGAGGGAAAAAAGACAGTTGACCTACCCAGGGCCAATTAAGCGCTTCGGCCAGCGGAGGGGAGGCGTAGACCACAGTGAAATCCGTGGGATGCACCATCAGCCCGTAGAGGGACTTGCTTAGCAGACTGATGAAAGGCACTGCTTTTGTTCCCAACACTGAAATTTAAAATAAGTAGAGTGATAGATAGTCAGCGCTTGAACCAAAATTCGAACCGATAATGCACGACCCCCCCCCCCTCCACACTGGAAGAAATACGACACAGAAGATGGAAGAATAACTTGTTTCGTAGCTTACACAACAATTGGAGACATTTGAAAGTGACATATGTGAGTTCTTTGAATCTAATCCCAAAGAATTTTACATTAATAAATTATTAATATGAAGCATGTAAATATGTGAAAGGAATTCAGAGATGATGAGAGAAATTACATTGATGTTTATTCACTTGCTTTAAAATTCGGAGATGACTTATGGGGTGACCCGTTATTGGGGCTGCAGAGGACAGACTATAGATAAATTTAAAAACATGATTTTAAATGAGGTAAATAAGAGTATAGTCCTCTTTAATAGCACATGCAGTCGCTTCTTAGAACCTCTCTACCCCTGTTTGTGCTTGCGTTTTCACAAAGAAAAAGAAATGATCTCATGTCCTTGGTTATCGCCATATTTCACAGCGAACTTTGGATGTTCAACGCAACCATACTTGCAAACAGACAGCATACATCACAACGGTCTGATTACAGGTCTCGGTTTCTGTCTCTAGTGACGACTAGTACTGAAAAGCTAAGCGATACCATTCTGGGAAAATTATGATCCTCTCCAAATGTTGGCTTTAAAAAAGCCAGTAAATTAAAACTGGAAAATTAACTAATTCATGTTCACTGTAGAATTAATTAATTAATTAATTTACACGGCGACAGGAATGGTTTTTGGAGTGAGCTAAAGGTTTCACACATCCCACGATTCTCAAATCATTCGTCATCATTTAAAGTGGAGAATGAATACAGAGTAGAACCCCCACTTAATTTATCGTGCAAGAGAATAACTGGTATCGTTCCTCCCGAATTCGGGTTATGTCGAAAGAATTGGAGGTTTTCGCCTGCAGCACTCTAACGGAGACCTTTGTGCTACCTCGTATAAAAATGAATGTAGACACCAGTACTCATCACGTGGGCTAGGCAGACACGAAAAACTAGATACTGGACAGATCCCCGTGCTTATACAAAGACTAGCTAAACCGTGTGACTCAGAGGTCTGTGTAGTCCTCTCTCCTCGTACCACTCGTAATCGCGTGACAGCGTGCGTCCCCCCGAATCACCAAGTATGGTTTGGCTCATTTGTCAAACTATGAATCTTCTTCAGGGGTAGTTGATCCATCTAGGAGAGAACTTTAGCGTCTATTTACTTTTTGTACTTTTTAAATACCCAAAAAAGTTATCTACTTTCCTGCGAAGACCTTTTCACGATACCCATACCTCAAACAAGTTGCTACCCGTTTCTAAGTGAGCCCTTGACCCCTACTTCACTTCCAAGTTGAGGCCATCCGGGTGTACTTTCTCTTGTCATCACTTTTCTGGATTCTATTAATTCTCTACTTTACAAACTTGGGGATGCGTAGAAATTACTTTGTCAGGCATAATCAAATTAGGTAATCCAATTGCAAGCAGTTTTGTGGTTTAAATACACAAGAAATAAGTGATAAATCTGCCACAAACTTGAAGCAATTATTTTCTTTCAAAGCGACCGCAATCCAGGCCACCTGATCCTCTCCAGTCTCCGCCCCACCTGCCATATCCAATTACGCGTTCTCTCGATTAATCACTCCGACCAGTTAATCAAAGCGGATTGCAAATTAGCCTTTTGAAAGTACTTTTTCCCCCATAAAATTAACGAAAGTTGAAGTTTAACTGTCGCTTTGGTGAAAATAGCCCGGATCGAATTGGAAGTTTATTTTTATTTAAAAAGAGTCCCATTTTCGGGTAGATTGAAGGAGCCTCAGCCAAAGTATTGGAAAAAGTTGGCTTCAATTTGAATTGACTTTTCGATAAGTTAAGAGGGCTTTACTACGGAGAATGAATGACCCGTTTGTAGAGTTTAGAGCACATTAGAGTTATGAGCAAATAATTTTTCGACTTAGCCGAAAGAAAAAACACTCAGTCAGGTCAATAGATTCTCTATCAACTTATCGATCAGTGTCGGCGTTCTCAGACCAGTTAGAGAGCTGAATTAAGATCAATAACCGGGTCCCGTAGTCACGGAGGTCAGTATGTGTTCTGTATCGTACTTTTAGAATACAACGCCAAATTGTAACTCACCACGCGAGAGTGAGTTGTAGAGGAAGAGTGTTTGCCCGGCCATCCGAATGACCCCCGACTTCTCTAGATTTAGTCCGGAAGCCGGGGTAGACGTGGTCGAAATGGACGAGGCAGCCTTGGCAGCCCCGTCAGAGGTCGGGGGTTCGGGCAGGGAGACGGGAAGGGCTCGAAGGAGGCAGGAGAGGATTTTGCTCTCCTGATTTCGCCGAAGTTTCGCCGCTAAGCGCGACTTCTCCTTTCGACGCAGAGCTCTCTGCTCCCGGGGACTCAAAACGGTCGTGTCGGTGCTCGAGTCTGTCGGTGACGTTAAACTGTCAACCCCTCGGCTTTCTATGAAGTGATTAATGGGTTAATTAAAGCGTGACAAAGACAGTTTACAACCAAGGCCATGGTCTCTTCAGCCATGCCGATTTTTTCAGTAGGGTAGTCAATAAGTTTGAGAAAATATACCCTGAATAATAACCCTAACTGAGATTGCAAGAATGTCCCCACTCTGTAATGCTGCATAATTTATTCATCCAGCGGAAAATCACACATACACACACATACTATTATTCCATATTTGGAGGAGGGGAAATGCTTGCGTTTGTTCGGGCAAATTCAATTTCTACTAGACTTTGAGGGAAGAATTGGGAGTTAGAAACAGAAGAAACGAAGAAAGCCTACTTTCCTCAAAAGAATTATCGAAGGCCTTAGGCACGCTACCTTCCTCTGAGAACTGATCCCATTCAGATGAGTAAAAATAGTTCGAATGCTCTGGAACTTCATAATTCTTGAAGGAGACGATTCACCGTGGAAAAGGAGAAGAACTTGTATTAAAAAGAGCAATCGCAGGAGCTTTCAACTTGAAGAGGTAATTAAGGTCGTTAGTAAATGAACATCGGTACTGAACGCCGTGCAAACGATCTAGCGGCACGAACGATGGAAGCGGAACATAAGCCACGAGACAGGCGGATTTCCTCCTTGAATCTCAGCAGAAAACGGTGTTTAACGACCCTGGCATGGAAATTCATGTTTTATCGCCGTGTGGACTGAAATTTCCAAGCCCTAACATGAATAAGATCTTCACCACTACTCAGGCCTGCTTTACAGAGGTCAATTTCTCATAGATAAGGTGCTTGCCTAACCTTTTTTCCAACTAAAACAGTCTCCTTAATGTCTCTCGTCACAGGCGAATTCCTTCGAACCTGAGCTGACGTCGATAAAGACACTAATGGTCAGACAAAATTTATTTTAGCTCAACTAAATTTTGCATTTACGAAACACTTTTTCTTCGTTCCTGATTAGAATGCCAAAACACGGGGCCTTGTTCAGGTAACGTCGCCGCATAATCTGGCGCCTCTATTTGCTCTGCCGAATCCAATCACACTAATTTTTAAAGAGGAAAAATTTAAATCCAATATTTTAGATAGAAACATCGTGTGGGCATTTCCAACCCCCTAAGTGGGACTGATGAAACGGCATCGCCGCCTCTACGTTTTTCTCCTTCCAAAGTAGTATTAATATTCAAAGAAATGGACTCACTATTTTGCCTGACGTGGGCTTGACTTGTGGCCGGGCGCTTTCGGCGGTTCTCATTGGGAGGTTTGTCCAAATCTTGGCCGACAAACACGGAGCCTGAGGAGGCCGGGGATGAGTAGCCGGTCTTGGTGGCCGGCACAGCGGTCGGGGTCAAAGAGGCGGACGACGATGAAGACGACGCGGAGAGGAAGATGGGCTGAGTGCTCCCAGGGCCAACGCCGTTTATATCGACGACCTCGTCCTTGGAGGCCATTCGGAAGACGGGTATGCACTCACTGAAACCGGAAGGGATATTTAAAGGAAGTGCTCTCGAGTAGTGTTCTTTTCTATTTCTGCACAAACACTGCCTAATGCAGCTTGCGTCATTCCCATTACCCTAATGATTGCGCCGCCAGCGACAGATTAAAATTTAACCCGAACCACTGGAGTTCCATTTCCCCCAAATCTAAATCAGGGCAGGAGGGGGGCGAAATCCGTGGTAAAGAGAGCCAGCAATTTGACAGAACACGCTCAGCTGAAATAGATTCGTCGGAAAAAAACGACCACTACTAGCTTTCCTCCACTGCCTAAGGTGTTTTTACAAGACAGTCTCAACATTCTGAGCCACTTCACCACTTTTCCACGGATTTACTCTATTAGCTCAGCGTTGTTTGCTAAAAAGTCCTACGGGTGTGGATCATTACCATAACTTTTAAATATATAAAATTGTTAAAATGCACGGAGACATCTTAGCTATCGCAGTCTAGTCTCCACGTTTATTTGGGTAGGGATAAAACTAAGGACAAAATGGGCTCTTGGAAGAATCCACCGATCTGCTTGTAGTCATAGTTGCATTCATCGACCTCACATTCCCATATGTACTGCGTATACGGGACTTTCAGAGCAATTTTTACGGATTTATTCTACTGTGTTGAAGCTGAAGGTATGAATCCCTCTTCCCCATTTGTGTAGGTATTGACAACCCGAATCATGGAAGTTGGGGATTAACTTGGATCATGAGTACCCATGTCGGACTTCCAAGTAAGAAGGATCATTGCAATTATTAAATAAACAACGACACTAAAAACAGCACTACGAGGCTTGCGCGATAGCTAGAAGGTAAAATAATCTCTGGCGATCTGATTGTGCCAACAAAGCAGCATATATCCTCCTCGAGAATCTGCAGAACGTGTCAGGAATCCATCGGGCTTTTCTGGTCAATTGAACGTTTCAGCTCCCCCACCCCCACCCCACCCCTATCATGGGGCTTTTAGTACTCAATGAAGACCTTCGACCTGTACTTATACAAGCATGGCAGAGGTCAACATCTCACCGAAATATTTATCTGCTGGTTTTTTACGACTTTACCAGTTTGTTTGACCTCTGCAGAGACTACCAGATCATCATAACCCAGTGAACTCTTATTTATCGTTGGCTGCTGTAGAGAAAAACATTCACCACCACTGCCACAAAAGTCCACTTAATAGACGGGTCAGAATGGAAGCAATTATTTAGGAGATACTTCCACTGGTAAAGTGGAAAATAAGCTTGGAGGGTTTATCGGGACTGCTAATTGTAGTTATTCTGAATGAAACTTCCTGAAAGTAGTCCTTTTTCATATTATTGTCTTCAAATGGATTTATTGCAGGTAGCACAGACACAATGTGTCCCCAAAATCAAAGAGAGAAAGGAGCAGAACAGTGTGTAGTGTGTGAATATGGCTGAGCTACTTTGTCGACGGTAAACGTCTTGGTCAAGTAGATCAGGTCAATGCGCTTAGTTGAGGGGGTATTAACATTTCCATGAGTACCGCGGCGGGTCAACTTAAGGTCACTACAGGTTAAATGCTTCAGTTAACAACCACATTTTTCTTTTCCTCATGAGACTGTCGTATTAATTGAGAAGATCCTGTCTAATCACATTCCAACCAATGCCGTTCTTTCGGTAACTTGTTCTCGATTCACTAATATTGCAATAAAATAGGCCTCTAGATAAACGCACGATAGACCTCTCATCCTAGGGTCCGGGGTAGATACTTCATCATTTTGGACGCTACTGAGCCTTAAACTTCAAATTGGAGTGCATCTCATCCCCCCTCCCTTGAGTCTAGTAGGTGCATTCCGTAAGCTACCACATCAAGCTCAAGTCTTAGATGACGTTCTGCTGACGTAATTGAACTAAAAACTGTGGCGGGGTGAATGTAATACTACTGCTGTTTCTGGCAACGCGGCAATCCAGTTGGGAACAAAAAAGGCCCTGTTGCACAGAATTCCTTCTCGCGTGGAGGAGCTATTAATCACAGACACACGCATTGTGTACACACACACTAAATTCGGTTCAGAGAGGGGAGGAAGGAAAGGGGGCTCTGCTCTAGTCTCCCCCTCCCACACTCAAGCCCTTCACCGTTTTGCACTTGGAGGATTAACCCTTTTGTATTAATTAGGAAGTTGGATGGTTGGTTGGTTTCTGTGCAATGTAGGGGCATTAAGGTGCACGAGCTAGAGCAATGTCGGTGGGGGGACGGAGATCCATTCATTTTATCCTTCCGGGACAAAATGGTTGAAAGAAGAGGCCAGCCAACCTTTGCTGCAGAATTTTTTACTCTGTCTCAAGGTACTTTGCACCAATACCGGACGTAAAAGTACATAACCTGAACCTATTGATCGAGACATGTCAGTGATCTGCTTTTGCAGCTCCTAGGAGCTCTGAAGGGTACCTTCTTTGGGAACCGCTATAAGTAATCTTGACAGGTTTGGTTGATTAAAACAAGCTTCCACCAATCGGTTATCAATCGAAAATACTATTCGTATGAGCTGACTGTTCTTTTGATGCAAGGCAAATTCATTATTCTGTGTAGTGCCTTTTAGGATTTCATGGAGGCCAACATATTACCTTTTTAAGCTAGGAATGTTGCAAACCAAAGCCTAAAATCAACACATCACCCATTCTAATGATTTCAAATTGAAGCTCCAAAAGAATGTACTACTTCGCTGTTGTTTTTTAGCAAGTCAAGGGTCTTTTAGGCCTCATCATCATCATCATCATCATCAAACGCATTCCTGTAAAGAACACCATCCATTTTTGTTGCCCAGACAAAAAATGAAACTGGAATCCTTTGTATACACACACACGAGCGCGAAAATTGAGTTTTTTCGGCTATCCCGAGATCACTCTGGTCTCGATAAACAAACACATTCAAGAGCAGTGAGGAAGCGAAAAATACCACTGATGTTTATGCATATATCAGTCGACTTAAATAAATCATAAATAAGGCCCCGCACAATAAAAGTCCATAAACTTAGAATGGCCTTCAAAAGTTCCATAGACATTTATTCGAACCAACAATTGCACCTCAAAGAATCCATTGTTCTGACGTTGTCGGTAAATGAAAGCAGTCCTCCATTTCATTTTCAAGGCCACTTTGGTTGGTATAAACATTTTTCGGGGTAATGGAACTTTTAAAGGCGTTTTTAATAAATTATTTAGAGCTTAGAATGGCTTTATAAGATTGAAGTTATTGAAAAGTGAGCTAAAAGAGTTATGGGAGGGAAATGGAACTCACTGTTGGGACGGGGTTCCGATGCACACCATCCGAGGCGTGGTGAAGTGGACTGGGATAGGAACGAGGTTCCGCGGTGACATTATTGGCGGTGTCGATGGCTTGGAGGTGGTTGCCATTAGCCGCGTCAAAGTGGCGGGAACAGTGCCTGAGAGCTCGCTACTTCCTACCTTCTTCACTGCGTTCATCCAGCACCGATACCTCTACACATAGCCAGAAGTGAAAGCCAGTTAGTTTTCCTTTTAATTCACACGAAATGGGAGCTTCCTAAGCTACATTGGTTCGCTAGATATGGAATCAAGCTCATCGATTGATTTTCTAGCGCTGTGTTCCAATAAATTCCCCCTAAACTTTTGATGAGGAAGATAACATTGATGTTTCACTAGATCACAATCCACCCAACTGCGTTTGAGGCAGACCGCTTTACGATCGCCTCATGCATTTATCTGCGTTTAAACGGCTGGTGCTTTATGGCTTTCTGGAACGATGTCAGTTAGAATTCCTTGTGAAATTTCATTTAATTCCTTTTTTTTCGCATTCATTTAGTTAAACACCCAAAGCAACCAGTGAAGGGAATTTATGGTGACCGAAATGGAGCATCTGATTGCATTCCATGAAATGCTCATTTCGAGTCACAGATCTTAAAGACTAAAAAGACATCAGAGAAAACGGAAACTAACGAAAAAAGTGGTGCAGACGATTCTTTGTCTGTTGGTGACTTTCCCCTTCCCAGTACCCAAAAATGCTAATTGCGCACTCCGTAAATTACCCCGCGTTGAAAATAGGCCCCAGTGCCATATACAGCCTATCAGTTAAGCATGTCCATTACGCTCCAACCGCCTCGCGCTATCATAAAATTCGTTTGGAGGTGTGATACTCCCTGACAGTTGCTGTGGCCAAATCACCCCCCCCCGGACCAACGATGGCTGTAATGGGGCTTTACAAGGTGTCCGTTAGCACCTCATGTCCCTGTTAATATAGTGTCTATGTAGTCTGCCCTAAATAGCCCCCTTGGACTCGTGAACGCTGTCGCTGCAAAAAAAAGTATGTTTGTTTTTCATTGAGAAAAGGCGTGACAGTAATCAACAGGAGCCTCATAAACAGACACGGCGAATAAACACTGACATAAATTGTTTTCTGCATTAAATCCAACCACCCTCCTGCCATCAAACTGCTCTCAGGAATGAAGATTCAACTGGTGTTTATAATGGTGCGGCCACTATTTGAAGCGAAACCGATTTAACAGGTAATAGCGGCATCGCCCGACCCAAGAGCCCGGAATCAGAGCGGAATAATGACTTCAGCTCCCAGGGTAGTGAGTAATACTGCCTAGACCCCACCCATGAGTCTAATTTCTAGACGAAAAATCAGTTTTGCATTCGACCTTGTAACTGATGTCGTCTTTTTAACGGACACAATTGGATATGCATCCTGGCCTAATTAGGAGTTATTCGACAGTCGTATCTCAATTTTGCATTTATTTACCAAAAAGCCTTCTCATAAATAAATCCAATCGATTTGCAAGCTCTCTTTTAAAAGGAATGGAAAAAACACGCCTCGAGTTTGTAATTCAGCGTTCCAGTGTCTTGAAAAGGCGACTTATTTTCGGCAAAATGTACCAGCCTCAAGCGCAGAGTTCTGTTTTGATGCTAATTTTGGACGCTGAGTTAGTTGGTCAACTGGCAAGAGGTCTTAAATTTTTTTGTTAAAACCTAAACATGGCCCTGCAAAATCACTTCTATAAATGCAACATTTCTAATTAGAATTTAGTGCTGTAAAAGCGCAACAGAATAAAACGATAAGTCCGCGCAAATAAATTTCAATTAAACCTCTTTTTTAGAAACAATGAAAACGTACTGATTTTCTGTTAATAAGAACAAATTATCTTCCATATTAAATGAAAATCCACTCCCTTAGACATTTCAATTACGGAGAGTTAAGATATTTATTAACATAGTTTTCTGAATGTACTCAAGCGAAGGATTGACAGTTTTAAAAAAACACCAAAATATGAATATTGCATTATTTGAAGATAACATGACAAATATGACAAATGAAATTCTTTTCCATTCCATTTAAAGGTTAACGTATAGATTCAAAATAAAAAAAAAGTGAAACTTGCGGGAGGAGAGGTCAAGCCAACTGAAGTTCATTGAAAGTAGATCGTTTGCTTGCAATCCACTGGAGAGACAACCTTGCTAGTACGCGATGCCATTGGCAGCTGGCTACATCAGTGACCTTAAATGAAGCACCAGTGCAAGCTCTCCTCGTGCTACCATTGGTCGGCCAGGTGGTTTGGCCAACCAATAGGCGCGCGCCTGGAAGAATTTCTGTAGACCACACTACGGGAGACCTATCAAGCCTTTTTCCTACGCTTTCTCCTTCCCTCCTCAACCTCCTGCCTCAGCGGACGTTTATACAGCCCTAAAACGGTCGGAGGATTTTCACGATTTCCTGTTCAACCATCTAAAAGGCGATAATTGGTCTATTCATCCTTCACACCTCGTGCATTATTAATTTGTGGTAGGAGGTGAAATGCGATCTTGCGCTGGCTTATAAGGGAGATATTAGTCAAATTATAACTGAATGCAGGAGAAGGAAGCGGTCTATGGTTTTATCTCATCAATTTAAAAGTAATCATATATTTGCAACTAAAATTGCTAGATATTTCTGATTTCTGCTAAGGAAGGACTGATAGAATTCAGTTTTATTTCGTGATCAATTTGATAAAGAGCACAAGGCGCTTGGTAAATGCGAAATTTAATAGATGTAAATGAAATCATTATTATCATCAGATTTTTATTCCAAATAACTGGAGGTTACGACGTTCATTACAACCTCAATCAAGCGCAAAAAGGAAATTTCAGTCAGCTGATTTGGCACTTACCTTGGAGAGAGGGGCATCCTCAAACACTGCTCTGATTCTGTCTTCTTTTAACTGGCTTTCCGTAGTGGGATAAGACCATCTGGGAGGTTTTGCGGAGGCCAATCATTAAAGCAAATTGGAGTAGTCACGAAAAACGGGCTGGTAACCTTTTGTACTAGAAATTGAGATCCGCGAAGCCTTTATCTCACTTCTTTGCCAGTACTTCCTTGCAGATTTTCGTTATTGAGGCGTCCACTGACGTTGGGCCAAATAGTGGAATCATCTTAGAAAATCAACAACATCTTTATGTAGTGTAGATCCATCTTTTACGGCAAATGTAGTCTCAGTTCTCCGAGGTGGTGATCATTCACACAAGTGGTCAATTGCTGGCTCCAAAGGAATTTCACCCCAGTCCTCTGCAGTTGAAACATCCCTCAGTTATGTTAGAGACGACTACAGCGAAGACGCTGTTGGGATCTGGGAATTTTGGTGGACAGATGAGATGTTTCCCTTGCCATTCTTACAAGAGAATTCTAGTTCTCTGGATTGATGCATTACCATCTTCTGGAAACCACATAGGATGAAATCGGTAGCCCGAAATTCATAAAAAAGTATCGGCTGTTAATTATTTCATCTAAGGAATCATTGACTCGGCAGCGTATTTCCAAGAAATAGCACTCCGTCACATTACCACCCCTCCATGTTTTACGATTGGGAAAAGACAGCAGTCTGAATTAAAGGCTTCTTCAGGCTGTCTCCAAACCTACACTCGGTGGCCGGAGTTAGGAATTAGGGTAACCCATAATCCGTCATGGAAAACACACTTTTTCCACTGGTCCAGGGACATTCCAACACTGAAATTTTCTACACCATTCTAAAGGCTTTGAAACATTAATAGGTTTTGCGTGAGGAGATGTCCCAACTGAGGCTCTTCCGTGGATTCCAGCTCCCTTGTGCAGCCACCGACTAGAAACAGCTTTTGTGGAAAATCGATTCGGTAGTGATTGTAGGATGCTCCCTAACGATTTGATTTGAGAGTCCGACAGTATCTCTCAGCCAACAACTTCGACAACTTTCGGCCAGCCAGCACTTCCTGAAACATCCCGCAACACTAGCGTCTGCTAACCGAGCACCAAAAATTTGGCCTCTTTGCAAATCCGACAGGTCTGCCGATTCAGCAGCTACCACAATCACCTTCTCCTCTTCCTGATTTTAATTGCCGGGAAAGTTGTCATGGTGCTAAAAACTACTCTTATCCATGTGGTGGGAGACCGTTCCGGGCCATCACCCTTTGAATGACGGTGAAGGGTTAAAGATTGAAGACACCTGGAAAAAATAACCGAATTTTCTTTTTCATGAAACCCACAGCGTTAGCACATATGACTATAAAACCTCCTAAGTATCATGCTTGACTAGCGTCTGAAGTTTCTGAATATGATAAATTCCTAGATAATGAATGTTCTCTGTTTGTTCAGCTCTGTCGACTACATAGAGAGACACCAGGTTAATACTTAAATATCATCTTCCATGGCTGACTGAGCCATTTGATACAAAAGACCTCCCAACGCAAACCACAGCCCCTCGTTTACGTTTGCGTGAAAACTCGGTCCCTTTGCATTCTAGCCTTCATCCTTGTGAGGGTAGCCATTTACTTGAACTATTGAGGCAACAAGTCCCAGTTCTAGGCAGTCCCAAAACACTCAAATAATCTCTGTAGGAAGCACTGTTCTTCAGCCTAAAAGCACCTATCATCAACAGTGCCATTTGCGCAGAGGCCTATCTAAATTTCTCCCATCGTCTACTGACCTTTTGAGAATGCAGTAAACCTTTAACTTTAGTAAATAGTTTGACTTTGCTCCAACAGAACCCAAGACCGATTACCCTTTTGGGATGTCATTTTGTGAAAAATTCCTGTGGTGTGCATGCAGTGAGATTGTAGTTGATTTACAGTTTACGAAGGTCCATACCCAAACCTTTTGAGTACTTTTGAGACATAAAGATATTTAATAGAAGCAAAAATATTAAAATCTAACAAGGGAAACTTCAAATTTTCTTCGGAATAACAACTTAAAATATTTTAATCATTGTTTAAGTTCATTCGTTGTGGAAAAATTGAAAATATAATAAAGAATTATAATAAATAATAATAATAAAATAAAAAATAAGTTGATGTTTTGGTTCATTTTAGAGGCATTAAAAGTAAGCTAAAACCTTCTGGAAAAAGGCAGACCACTCGTACTACCAAAGAGTGCCTCCCCTCCCCCCGGGAATTCTTGGCGTTTCACGAGGTACCATCACAAAAGTAATGACTGCCTTTGAACAAGAGGAAAAACGTCCTCAGCAAAGCACAGGTCTAGTCGAAAGTTGAAGTTGTCGGCTGAGAGAGACCGTCGGACTCTCTCTCTCTCTCTCTCTCGAATAGATCTGTTAGAGAGAATCGCATGACCACGTCTCCTGAATCACTGTAGAGCTCCTCAATGAGCGCCTAGAGAACTCAGTTTCCAAAAAACTGTGCATTGGATGAGCTACAGCTATAAAACATCTGCTCTCAAAGACGACAAGTGCTTCAAACCTTTTAGAGTGCTGGAGTTGAAAACTCGAGCAGAATTGGTCCGTACCTCGAGCAGAGTGTAGGTAATGTTTGGGGACCGCCGAACGAAGCATTTAATCCAGACTGCTGTCTTCTCCACGGGGCCAATAATTTCCCTTCATTGAGGAATAATTAATGGTCGATTTTAGGGATTCAAGTAGGAAGTCGATTTGCACTTCCTCGGACATCGTCTCTAAGGGAACTGGATGATGTTTTAACTGCAGGGGCTGTAATTGCCGCAGAAGTTATATATTTATCAATGTGTTAATATTAATGCAAATTTTGGTGATCTTCCAAGTTGTTTCCACTACTTTGTTCAACCCATGTGTCTTCCTTGCGGAGGTATTATCACAACCACGTAGCTACCTGCACATCATTACTAAAAGGCACCTGGGATGGGTTTGAGAGGAATCAGTTATTTTCCTCCACTTAATCTAAACTCCCATGGGGATTGATTGAACACAAGGTCAGTTAGGGTAGAACATGTTTTCCTTGCTAGACCGAACTACAAAGAGAGCAACACTGGGTTATCACGCGTGCGTCTCATCTTGTTCTCGAGGCGCTTTAGCCCTCATGTCCATCTCCACCACGGTCCAGGCTGCTTGTCCCATAACTATGCGGTTTGAGGACAGAAGACTCCAAGGTGAAGGCTAATTGGAATGCGTAGTAGCAGCTGAGCCACCTGGGCAGGCAAGGTTAATCTACAAACTGCGTACTAGGAGCTGTCCACAGCTTGACGCGTGCTGTTTGACGCGTTTGCATGGTTTATGTGAAACCGCGTATGCCCCAGCAAGTGATGAGGATTGTGTCTTAGCTATAGCAATACTAGGTTTTATAGTTATTAATGAACGAGCTGCTTGATGAATACTAAAGTCGAGTTTTCCCTGTTTGCATGAACAGGAGCCTTAATTGGTCGGGTCTACAAAAAGGCAATTCATTTCACCCATCTCAAATATATCAACATTTGGCTTTGTGAGGAGTTCTTGTTTCTTGTTAATATTCCATTACTTGGCGGTGATACCTGATCCCAACACATGCAGTTAGGCGAAGGATTAGGTTTTCTGTCGAGAAACCAATGCTCGACCCAGTTCCAGTGATGAGCTGGTTGCACACTGTTTTGTAACCACCGAATCTAGTACCTTTAGTTGCAAAATTTTTTTTACTTGAAAAGTAGCTAGCCTGTAAAGAAAAAGGCCGGAGAAACCAGCTTATCACCGCCTCTTTGAGAAAGAAAATATTTTGTATTAATAAGTTAACTAACTCCATTACTTTTTTTACGAAATTTCTTTTCTTAAAATGTCGATCTCGTTTGAAAACAGTCTGAACTGATTAAATTCACCAATCGAATTTGATGACGGCTTTCTGACACCTTAATTGAATCTGGACAATACCGAAAAAAGGATTCTTCTGTTATTTCAAAAGAGTTGATTAAAAAGTTCGTGGTTTTTTTGAAACAAGTAGAACTTTGAATTCTAAAAATGTTAAACATCAGGACATAGGAGAGGTTGTTTACCTCTTTTTCACCTGCATTAAGTTTCTGGCATGACCTCGTTTTGTTCAAACTCCTCTTAGCGCGAAGCTGCTTTTTTCCACCACTGAAAAATTCGACAATTTTTATGTCTTGTTGATTAATCAAAAGTAGAAAAAAAAAATTTTAAAGGTGCACAGATTTTTGAGGCTTTAAACAGGCTTATGGGAATTGTTCTTTAAAACCACTGCAATAAACAAGTGGATTCAGCGGACAACTTATAAAGACCGCCTTCGATCACAGGCAAGACCAGAAATCACCTCAAAAGATGACGAAAATATCGAGCTTGTTTACATTTTGATTGAAAAGCTCAGAGGCGAACAACTGTCGGTCAGATAACTACTCCCCAAATTTCTTATAACAATTGGCCGAATGAACTTTTTCATGGTTTGAAGTTGAACCCAGCAGAATGGGTCTAGAAAGCTTTGCTGTTGCCTGATCAACAGAATCTTCGAAGCGATCTCCCCCAGTATAATCGTGACACAGCAATGACTAGCACTCATTTGGGTCTTCGGGACAAATAGAGTTCAGTTCGGCTCAAAAGATTTACTGGACGTGATTCAAGCGATATGTTGATGGCAGATTGATAGGTAAATCAAGGGGCGATTCGATGGCAACTTCCCCGAGTCGACTCATCCTGACAACGCAACAGCGCATTCTTCTTCAAGGGTTGAGTACTTTGTCTCTCAAGGATTACAACAGGAAGTATTTCCTAACTCACCGTTCCAGCAGTGTCTAATGAACTGAATTAGATTTCCTCCTTTATTCGAAAACCCAAAGAATCCTCAAAGAATGCCATTTTATGAACGGCACAGAAGAAGCAAAGTGGTGTGTCGCCCTCTGGCTCTGATTTCTTCAAAGCCTCTCTTCGATCCGAAAAGCATCAACTTGAGAAGAGCATTGACCTGACTGGCATCTTTGTGAGGATAAGCTCCTACACGGGTTTGCAAAACCCCAAGTAAGGAAATGCCAAGGCCACACACACAGAACCACTGGCGTAGTTAAAAGGCCTCCAGCGGCCTATAAAATTTCCCCTGAGGTAAGGTAGTTTAAGCACTAATACTTTTCCTGTAGGTTCTCCGCTAAGTTCTCTTCAAATTTTGCCTTAATTAATCCGAATGAAATTTGAAGCATTGAAAAATTGCTAAAGGGGTTTATTCTTATTTGTCTTACTGATAAAATTAAATTTAAATTTATTTGATTAAACCCTGCTAACATGAAAGTACCTAAGAGCCATACGAGGTGTGGGACGCTAAAAACATTCACTCGGTTTATGGAGAGGAGTGTGGGAACGATGGTTTGCAAAATTCAGTGGAAGTGAAGATTTCACCCTCCACGAGATGGAAGATCGAACTTGACGACGTCAATTTGAGTTTGATGACAAGCAGCTGCTTCTTGAAGCAGCAGCTCTTGAAGGGAATTCTGCTTTATTAATTGACCAATTGGCAGTTAAGCCTAGTTCAAACTATACAACTGTTCATCTTCCAAAACGTGAGCTTGGAAAATGGGTGCAGGCGTCAGGAATGTGCTTTTAAAAACCACCTCACCTCTGCTCTTCTCGCCAACTTGTTTCCCTTTTTTTGGGAAAGACTTGCTGTCGTAGACAGCGACTTCATAAAGGGAAGGACCAAAACCACAGCCGCCGAGAAGGAAAATTCATCGATCACAGGTCCTCCTGGTTCAATCTTTTGGGATCGCCAAGGAATAAGCATCCACTTTGAGTTATTACCACAATGTTGCAACATTTCTGCATTTCCACAGATTTGAACAGTCAAAATGTTACCTGGAACGAGCGCAGTTTGTCTTGAAATATGCTTTTGAAATAAACATTACAGAATAATACTTTACTGTTTTTTTTTTCTAGGTTTACTTAAATTGTTAATGTACACTTCGATTCAACCTTCAAGGTGTTAAACCCTGATAAATCAAGTATTTACAAAATCACAACGAAGAGAATGGAACCAGGCTTGAACTCCCCACGTGAATCATTAATGAAGAGATTAACTTGCAGCGTCGTGACTATGATGGTTTGTATAGGCCATAAAATGAAAGGGGAGATAGTGGTTGCTGCTCAATGCTCGCCCCTAAACTCTGTGATGAAAGCAATAGAGCGGCAGTTGACGATATTAGAGCGGACGATGTGATTTCCTTTAAAAATCTGCAGATGAGAATATATTAGAGGAACCTGACTTTGTAGCTTAAATCGCGTGTTTTCACTCTTCCATAAAGCGTAGCTAAGGTCGGCTTCCATGTTACACCTCAGAGGAAAGGCATAGACGGTTTTCAACAAGTTTTTTATGGAGATTGCAGTAGTATCGATGTAAGTCCTTCTCCGAACTCCACAGATTCTAACTCACCAATGTAGTTCACGTATGTTTGGCACTGCTGAGACAATTCCTGCGATGACCAGTCAATCGATACCTGACAAAACAGTTTTGGAGTGAAATTTCCAGAGGAATGCTTCAAATCAACTTGTTTAAGTTTTATAGAAACTAATTACAGTTATTTCGGGTAAAAATCATTGAAGACGATGTCTTATGTTCCTTGACCATTGGATCTCTCCCTAATCCATTAAATCTGACATCCATCAGTTTCTCTTTTTCTGATGTAAACTTTTCCTCAGCCACCACACATTCCTTTCTTGACATATTAAAAATTAAGAAGGTATTGTGTAAAATTAATGATAACTAAAAATATTAAATTGGTTTCAAAGTTAAAGCTGAGATGTATAAAATTTGATTCAGATAGCTTCAGCCAATCAGAATACGAGTTTAGTCCCCTTCGTTCCCTTTTGTTGTGACAAGATTTTCATCTTATAAATAAGAAAAATGTAACCCTATTTTAAGAATTGGAGCGGTTACATTAAGATCTTCTGTCTCGTAAATTTTGAATACTTAATTGATCATGGCATAACATGTATAATTGTTTATAGACGACGTCAGAAATAAAACCGAAATCTTCTATTGGATGGGCTCCAGGAAATAAGAAAATCACATAGCGTAAATGAAAATTATTCTCGTCTCCACACCAAGCAGTATTTTCAGTTTACCTAGCCACAGTTGAGCTGCAACATTCAAGAAATTCATGAGGGTCAGGTGAGACACTCTCATCCAGTTACTGCATTCACCCACCCACTCACCCACCCACCGCCCCGCCTCCACCTATTTTGCTCCGGTCGAAAAAAGGGTCAGAGGAGACAGTGATCGTTTACACGAAACCGTCCTCCTGATTGCGGATGTGAGCGAGCGCTCTCGCTAGGGCCTTCTCGAGGCCACGAAGTGGCGTACACACAAATAAACAGACAACCGGCACCCATAAATCCACACAGAGCTCCAGTCCGCCTTCTCTATCTCGTCCGCCCGCCGGCCACTAGCTCGCTAGGCAAATATTTGCCACTTATGACGGAAACACGTGCCTCGATTGGAGGCGGCCTTTAAGAGGACACTGGAATCGTCTAAGCATCATTAGAGGTGAGAGATCCAACTATCAGCAGACGACTACCAAGTCATCTTATAAGTTCCGAATAGGTAAAATAAGTAAATGAATGTTGATTTTAATTAAAGATTCAATCACAAATGTAGTTTCCCTGATTATCATTCACTTCTTTCCAAACTTATTAATACCTTCAATGTCGTAAATTCCTAGGACTTTAGTCATTAGAAGAACTCACAAATGTCAGTTTCAACAGCCTCTTCCTGCGTTGTTTAAGCTGGTTCTTCTTTCCAATGCTTTTGTAAGGTGCTTCGAAGCAAGTGGAAGTTGGAAGAAGGAGCAAGATCATAAGAATAAGGCAGTGGACCAGGAATTTTTGTCCCAAACAAGGTTTTCTATCTTTTCTGATGTGATTTGCTTTTTTAGATATTCAAAAATTACTCCTTAATTTTCGTTAGATTGGGTGATTTGATACGCTAAACCAAGCAAAGACGAATCAATGATCATTTTGTTATTATTTTCTACTGCGTTACCTAAAACCAGAAGCAGTGCATCCCTTGAACGAATTTAGACCATCGTTTTCGCCTTGCTCAGCAAATAAAATGTTTTTTTTTTCGGGAGGAATTTTACTGGAAAATATCAGTGTTTCAATTCAAATCGCAACGCTCCAACTGATTCATCATGCGGCATGAATTGGCCTCTGCTCAATTCTCCCCTTGAACATTGTGTAATCAATCGGATGGCGTGAACTTGGGCATCGCTATCCATGGAAATGAAACAGCAGTGGATAGCAGAAGTAAGTCACATAGCAGACCATATGGTACTCTCGAACAGCGGCTATAGTAGTGGTCCATTCGCATATTACCAGGACTAAGACCCCCTGCCAAGCCTGTCTTCTGCCATTTCTAGGACGAATACACTGGTCTCCCGCATCTTTGGTTTCAACCAAAGTCATCAATATACTTTCTTTCTCTCTGCCTTCGCTTCATCTATTAATAAGCTTGTTAATACCTTTTGTTTGGATTCGGAGAATTCACAAACGCCATTTTCAGCCACTTCCGGCGTTGCAAGAGCTCTGTCTTCCAAATGATTTTGCAAGTAGCCCGAATTGAGAGCAAGGTTTGGAGAATAAGGTGATTCGTGCTGTGGGAGCTGGTGGCGCATTATCTTGATGAAACGGTACCCCTTATCGATTCACTGGAGTAGGTCTTTTCTCAAATGCCCCTCTGATTGTTGGCTGTAGATGTGAGCATTACTTATTGCTCTATTAGATAGTAATAGTTCAGAGAGAGGTTTTCCTAGGTGAACCAACTTCGAAATGCCATTTTCCCTTGAAGTTCCCTGTGGCAGGGGCCTTTCCCTGCCACCCTGCCACTGTCTACGACTCTTGACATTTCCATAAAGCATCCATTTTTCGCCAGTAGCCAATCACAAGTCTTTTGGTGGAGGGGTATTGCGGTGACCCTACGGTGACCTGAGCGTATCTTCGCCTCGCTACCCCTGGACACGTTAATCCACCCCTCAACCGATGTTGTTTACCGATGATGCAGGTCAGGCATGTAACACGGCTGTCTTCAACACCGCTCTGATAAACGCTCCAGGACAGACGTCTTCTCTCCTCTTCCTATCTGGTTTTGAGGGACTCATCGTACCCGTGGTAAAGGATCCATCTAGTAAGAGAATCCAACAGTAGCTACCCGCTGCAAGTCTATCTGATAAAGGTGAAATTAAGTTAGGGAGAATGGAGAGAAGAGCAGATCTGACACTATTTCCCACAACATTTCCCACTGTTGATACCTGAATGTGTAAAATTTTGCCAGAGGTTATATCTTGAGGTTGATAGATGGTGTCGGTTGCTTTGACATGTTTATATTCCCGTGAGTGATAAGACTGTTGACTTCTTCAAGATCATCCCGTCTATCACAGAAAGTAGATTTGGGTCGTCATTGAAGTTAAGTGATCTAAGCAACTGCGATTCAGTCCTGGATTTTAGTTCGTGTCTTTTTCCTGCAACATTTGAAGGATACATGATAAATACGCAAACTCGGATGCATTCATTTTGCCTAGGTGGCTAGAATTCAGGCAAGTCTTCCAAGTATTACGACTTGAATTAAATAAACAAACAAACAAGCAACGAAATGGATTTATTCAGAGCGTTATGCCTTTAATTCCCACCAGTAGGAGGCAATTTTAATCAAAGTAAAAATTGTTGACCTTAAGATATTTAATGCACACAGCTGACACAGTCATCACGAAAATACCAACTGCTGGATTACCATCACTGGTGTTTAGCTTTATCAGAGTTTAGCAAATTTTCTTAATAGAAATAACTCCTGGGTTGTACAATGTAAGGAAACTCAGAAACACTATAAATATCCATTTTGAGCACGACACTTGCTGTGAATCTTTATTTGCCTAGGAAAACTTAATCAACTTGAAATTATGTTTACTCAGTCCTGCTATGATTTATAAAGATGTTCTTTATTTTCAAAAAATGTTCTTCCTTATTGGACTGCTTAAAAACGGACTCCACTCTGAAAGTCCCAAGAGGTAATGAACAAAATTCATTAAAATTCAGTCACTGGGCAAACTTTTGAACGTTGGTAAAACCAATTTACCCATGTTTTCGTGTAGGCTAGAGTTAATGTACTTGATCATGCGATTTTTTTTAAATTTGGAGCTTAGTTTGATGTTAGGAGTGTCGTGAAGCAGCAGTCTTAGAAGAAAATTCTCCTGCTGCATCAGTGGAGTTGAAATCGGCAATTAAGCAACTAAGTTCAAAACGCACACTGCTCATCGTTAGCCTCTAATTGAATTGTATGAAAACACTCTTAAATCTCGAGCTGACGACATCGGCTCTTCTCTACAATCACGCTAACTTGTTTCAATTTTTTGGATAAAATGAACGCTTGATAAAAAATGTTGAGAATTAATTACAGTGGCTTCATAAGCAGCAGCAACGGCAGCAGCAGCAGCCTAGAAGGGAAGTTCATTAGGAAAAGGTTCCTCTTCCTTCAATCTGGTGGGATCACCAAGGAGTAATCAACTTCGAATTGTTACCACCTAATGAATCGTCAATTAGAGTTCAAAGACAATTTTTCTCTCAGCAGTTAGTGCGGCGTTTGAACCAGGCTTTGAGCAGAGAAAAGACACGTTCCAGTGAATCGAAAGGGAGAAGTTAGATTGGAGAAGATGCCTCATCCACTTTCTAGGCAAACTATTTGTTCGAATCCTTACAAAATTATTTGTAAGAAACAGCTTTTGCAGCGAAGCAGAAAACCAAAGGAATTCTACAGTAATGGAGATAAAAATAAGCTCCTTAATTGAAGTAGGAAGTCATAAAAAATCAGGAAAGAGCTTTGAGGACTGTATTTTTAAATAAATCAAACATTTTTCAATTGTATTATTGCTTAAAAATTCGGCCAGGACTTAATAGAGGACCTGATCCTTCCTAGAGGACTATGAATCTTCCCTTTGCTGGGATAATCACCTTTATGGGAAGCATTTTCTAAGAAAGTTTGTATTTATTTAATCGAGGGTTGTGGCTTCTTCATGGTGAGAAAATTCACGGTTGAAGTTGTAGGATAAACCGAATTCAGCTCACTTAGCGAGGACCAATTCAGACGTCTGGTTTTTATTAGGGGCACATTCGCTTACACTTGATGGCTGTCCAAGGTAAGAAACCCAGGACTACCGCCCAGGAAATCTCTGATGCTTTCATTAGTCTTCAGAACTGCTATCAATTACTCAAATCTGGCTTTGAATGGAGATGGAGTGTCCTGTTTTATTAATAAGATGGTAGACCGAAATGAGGACCGAAAACAAGACCGTGCCTCATAGGCAAATCAAATTAAGACCCAAACGTCGCACTTGGCACCTCTAATTTTGCATAGTTGATGTAGTTTTCGTCCGAAACTAGAGCAAGGGACGCAAGTGGACAGTGATGTTGGTCAGTAAACAAAAAGGTCTCCTTGTTTACAAAGTAGAGCTTAGGAAAGTCATATGGACATGAAACGAGAACCCCGTGAGAGCGAGAAAACTGCAGATCTATGTGCCTTGACCTGCTGTAGCTTTTTCGACACATGATGACGCAAGAGCACTTCAATTCAAGGCCAGGACACAGGGTGGAGGAATCCTGAAGGCCAGCAAGTTTATATGAAACAATATTTTATTTTCTGCGATATATATCAGGTCATCTCCTAAGTTCTTCTGGAAATTTGAATAAGCAAAACAGGTGACCTAATGCTGCATTTAATTTAATTTAATGCTGCTGTGATTATATATAACTCCCCAAAATCCTCTTACACGGTTATTATCACCATTTTCCTAAAATTCCTTTTGTTTATCATAAATGTCAGTTTCGTCCTCTTCCTGCTCCTTTGTACAATCAGTTTTTTTTCCAAAAGATTTTGTAATTTTCAAAAAAATTGTTAGTCTGAATGAGGTGGATGAGGAATATTTCTCGACCAAGTTCTCAATGGATCTTCCTTGACGTGATTTTGAATGCACTGTCCCGGTGAAACACCACCACTTTTGATCCACTAGTGCAAGTCTTTTTACCTCATCAAAATAGGTTAAAATGAAACCCAAATTGCTGACGGTAGATATGTGCATTGATTGGTTTTAATTGAGAGAAGGGAATGTTTTCAACATGAAATTTCCTTCTCTGTGGCTTTGGTGGCTGTAGTGTTTCCTCGCTCACCAAGCCGCCTCTGTCTAGGAATCTTAACATTTGGATAAAAGATCTCCAGTCACGAGTCGTCTATCTAAAGAATTTGAAAAATTGACGAGAATGGAGAAAAGAGCGGATTTCATTTGCAGAAATCGGATTGTTTTCACACAATTCACTTCCTAAGCTTGCGACATTTTCCAAGTCCCTCAATATGACAATGTGCTGAACGGTTTTATGGTCTTCACAAAGTTCGATAAAGCAGGGAAGCTTATCATCAAACTCACCTAGATTTCCTGTACAATATTCACTTTCGAGGAAGGTTAAATCACCAGTTCTGAATTTCGCAAACATACTTCCTTCATTCACACCATCTTCATAAACTGACAGTGAATGTTTCTAATCACTTTGTCGGCTGCAAAGTTTACTTTCTTGAATCCATAAAGCGCCATATCTCTCATTTTTCTTTGAGAAAATATGACCAATTTAAATTCCACATAATTGAAAAATGTTGTTAAGATCAATTTTTGAAGTTCCTTCAATATGAAATAAAAGTAAAATTGGTATAGAACTTTTGAGAAGGTACAGATGAGAAAGTTGTCAGATTTACTATCGACTAGACTGCGAATATACAAATAACAGCGTCGTTAGGTGATGGAATGCCCCCATGGTAGTGATGAAACCCACTGTCGGCTATGACAAGCACAGCGAAACGGAAGTTTGCGACAAACGAAGAAACGGAAAAGTACATTCGGGTGGCGCTTTCGGCGGAGCCTCGCAGAATTAATAAACCACCTGAGCTAGGCTCTTTTTCTGCCTCTTGGAGTACTTTTTATGCACTACTGTCGTAGAGTTTGGCGTTCTTGACACACTGAGTATTGCCACGAATATATTTAGGGGTCATACGGAGGTGTTCTGAGTGTTAAATATTCAGTTGTGAAGGTCTCTGTTTGCCCTCTGTGCCTAAGAACACTTCCGAAGCCGGAAGGACATTAAGAACCACTGTTTCGACACACCTAACTGGAAGTGCTCATATGATTTAGATCACACCTAGCGGAATAACTCTGTTTACTGGGAGTGAAGGAATTCAGTGGACTACCAAATTTAATGACTCTTGATTGTGTAAACTTCCTCGCTGACCTTAACACAAATGTTTCCTCTTAGAAGTGACAATGCTCCAGATGGAAATATTAAAAATCAGAGTGCTCATTTCCGTTGACATTGTTGGTTAGGTGATGAGATTGTGATTACCCGTGATCTGTTGTTGACACGACAGACTAGGCATTGGACAGTTTCCCATGCTCTTGAACAGCCCTGCCAAAAATGGTGACTCAACTTCTCCTTCGTACCGCACTTCCCCTGATTCACTCTATAAGGATTGCTTGCATTTATCCTAGGATCTGGTCAACCCAAATCTTACCACTCATTGATACACGGTTGCTCACTTTCTCAAGGAAGACTCTGCACACTGCAGATACTCTGACTTCTACCTTCGTGGCCGTAGAATGTATAAATACAGCTGGAGTCTTTTTGATTCCTTATGGTTGATGCCGTAACAATTAGTTGAAATAATGGCGATCAATATCAGTTGGGTATATAAGCATTCAAATCGATTTAGCCGACATGAAGAGTGTGCGTAAGAATAGATCCTCTGATTTGAAGCTTCCCTTTATCATCATCTCCAAGAAATTATTTACTTCTCGTTTAAAATCAGGGCATAAATTGGTGCCTACTAGTAAAGGATTCCCAAGTTTATCAGACAACAATGATGCAACAAGAGATTGATGGGAAAGGTAGCATTGATCAGTGAAAAAACTAATTAAAGATGGACACATCTTTAGAACATCTCTGCCCTAATAACCCTTGAGCAGAGTAATACACGAGATATGAAAAATCAGCATGACCTAACAGTTGTTTTTGATATTCTCAAAAGTCATAACGAAAAAACAAAGGATGCAATCAGACGAACAGTTATAATCCAAAAAGTTGATTAAAAATTAGACGTACATGGACTAACACATATTGAAGACTTATTTTAAAATGTTGTTACCTTATTTTGAATAAAGTGGCTTACGTAGCTGCATTGGTGACAGTTTTAAATGAAACAAAATTTCAGCACTAACGCTACTGTCCACGATCACATGATGACCCAAACCACAGTGAAACAGGATCTGAGAACAGGAGTCAATCACTTAGCTGGTCGATTTATTGACATCTAACAGTGTTTATTGTAGTCTTAATGCAAATTAAGACTAATTGCCGCCGATAGAAAATGGAATATCAACAACGACACAGACAAAACCAAGTTTTGGAGTTTTATGATATTCTGAGGAGCCTTAAGTGAAGTTACCAACTTCGTAAGTTGATGTTATCCCATAGAAATTGGAAAGAATATGAGAAGTTAAAAAAATATATTGTATATAAATACAATTATGATAATCAACCATAGAAACAGCAGCTGTTGGAGTTAATATTAAAATATATTAATAAATTATTTCTAGAAATAACAATTTATCCCTAACTTTTGGGGGATTGCTATTTTATCGTCGACTGATCTTTTTATATTAGTAGCAGCAGAGAAACAGAAAAGACGGAACATGGAGAGCTCTGTCTTAATTTGTGGCAAGATTTGGGTGCATTGATCAACCGCTAGACCAGTGTGATATGGGATCAAAGCACGCAATCCATAAATGGTGATTCAGACCGTTAAATGCGGTATAACGACAAAGCGCACTGACTAGGCGAAGACGAAGCTGAGTCACTCCGTTTGGCCAAGCTTTATTTGAGCAAAGGAACCTTCTAGTGTCTAGAATGACTAGTCTACATAGCTCCTTGACGCTAAGTATGCGTCAGCCTGATATGAGTATTGAGGCCTAGATAGGTCACTCTAGACTCCATTTTAGGAGCTGACCTCAGGTCTAGGAGGAGCACGGCGTGTTCTTTCATATTTCCAAGTGATCGACTACTCTTAGGCTAGGCAGGGGCTCTGAAGGAAGAGGATTGTACAAGTAAAGTGTGGTAGAGACAGAAAAGACCTCTTAAAACCCAGGCTCTAGATGCCTTGATCTAAACTAGTTCTTACTGAATAAAAAAGCCTATTCGTTTGCTGACCACTGCAGTAATCCCAAGTGGAGATCAAATCACCTGCGGTCTCGCCTTTGTCGGCATTTTATGACTTGAGATATCCCGAGCAGCCTGCTAATAAGTCAGTTATGAGGTGGGTATAAATTTAGTATTTTATGATGTCCAATAGATCTGAGTATTTTTGTTCCATTAAGAATAATCTAAACTGATTAAATTTTGTTTTACAGAACAGTAAACGAAAATTTTGATTTATTTAAACATGGAAGTACCAAAGAATCATCCCTTGAGGCATATAATGCTTTATGAACTCGACCGATGAATCAACTACAAGCATTTATTGGGTTTAGGGAGAGGAATGTAAGTGAATGGCATAGGATGGTTGCAGGTGGTTCTCGAAATTCAGAAGTGGAGATTTCACCCTCCACGAAGATGAAGAAGATCGAATCGTGCGGCCAGTTAAGCTTGACGATAAACTTCTTGAAGCAGCAGCCCTTGAAGAGCTGGAATTGGCAACAGGGCCTAACTCAAGCCATATGACTCCTCAAGTTCCTCAACTTGGAATTGCCTGAAAACGAAAGCAAACTTCTAGATGGCTTTTGCTCTGCCCTCCTTCACTCTCGCCAACTTGATCCATCTTTTTGGATGGACTTATCGAGGTGTTAAGCATTGTAGGCAGTGGTAGGGTTGTGAAGAGGAAGGACCCGGAGAAGGGTACTTCATGTGAAAAAGGTTCTCTTAGCAATTTGCCAGGCTTAGCTTTGGAGTTAGCCACTTTGAATTGTTACAACCCAACCAGGTAACAAATAATGCTAAAATCTACTGCCAGCAATTACGGCTGCTTTTGAGCCAAGCCTCTAGGAGGGGTGATGTGTCATCTGGACACATAGAAGGAATTACGACTCGACAACAGATCGAAGAACTTGGCTGGGAGAAAATTCCTCACTCACCATATAGTGGAGGTGGACTGAACAATATTCAATCTCCCTGGAACGGCAGATTTCCGAGGGGAGATCTGTAGTGTGATCGCAATCAGTTGGTCTATTACGGTACTTTCTTTTAGCTGCAGTTTCCAGTTCTGGATTTGATGTCAATGCGTTTCAGGAGGAGCTGTAATCAAATAGCCTATTCTCGGGGTGAATCTGCATGATACAACATATTCCCGCCCACTTTGATTCGGATGGGGATTGTAGGCTGAATCAAAGCCCACCAGTAAGTGAGTGCAGTAGCTGATTCGACACAAAGCAATCACCTCGAATGTACTAGAAGGACTTGGCCTATTGGAAGTAGATTATGTATTAACGGCAGTACCAACGGTGGGAAAGACCCACTTGAAACAGCGCAATTACTGCTAGAATTTAATCATGCACAGCATGATCAATGGGCCTTGTTACTGCTAGTAGTGGTACTATTAATGCAATTGTTAATGTTGTTTCTTAAATGCGAAACCCCACCGAAGCCACTGGAGACTTTGGCAAAGGTCACACAGGCGAAAAACTACCCCCCAACGTGCGAAGTGGGCATTTTCAGCAATCTCTAGTTAAGGCAGGAATGCAACTGAGTTGGCGTCCCCCTATTCAATGATCAATGGATCGGATTCTAGACATTTTCCCAGGCCGAATTTCCTTTCCTTCATTTCAGGAAGAAAGAGCAGTTTGGCAGCAAGACTATATTCTACACATATTCAGTGGACAAGGATATCAAAATAATGTAAATTATTTTACTGAAAATGACCCCATTGTGACTGTTAGAGCCTCATTGCGGAGAAACCCGATAACCCGTGGAGAGAAAGGACTCCTCAGGATAGATTATTAACGTCGTCGATCAACCGGTCTTTTGTAGCACTGGTTGCCACCAGTGGTGGTTAATGCTAATCTCGACGACGGCCTCGTTCAGCGGGGTCAAACGCTAGGAAAGACTAGTGCAGTCATCACGCGATTGGCGTCTGACGAGGATTCTGATATTTCTTGGGGTGTAGTCGATCATTGAATTTTCTTGTTACCCCCAGGCCTTATCTCCAGTTCCCAGCTCTTCTCACAATTCAACCTAATCTCCCTCAAATCTCTATTTTTTTCTATAGATTTTCGAGGCGGAAATGTGCTGTGTAATTTTAACTCGATCATAGGGTACGCCGCCTTCTTCCAGTCACAGCCAAATCGCGGTCTCTAATGCTATTCCCAAGTCATTCAGAGAAGCATTCAAGTGCGATGATGTAGGCGCCTAGGCGACCCGTGCTTTAGGTGAATAAATATTTTCCAATTACACTTTTAATACACTATGACAGGCTCAGAGTTTGAGTATCGTCAGAGTGTTTGATTTGATTTGATCTGATTTGATTTGATTTTTGTGAATATTGTGAAAAGGAGTTATTTGCGCGGCAATGGTCTGTTGCGGTAGGCAACACTTAGGTTCTCTCCGAGATGGATAAACTACCAGTGTAAGATGGTCCCACTACCGGTGACGTGTGCACTCTGTGTTTATCAGGAGTGTCTGATTGGGGAAAGCACTCAAATGCCTTGTGATATAGCAACAAGAGGGCTTGACCCAGACTTAGATTGGTGACGGGTAGATTGGGTGGACTGACCTGGTAGACCACCGGGCTACGTCTCTGGGATGATGTTCAGAATCCAGTTCGCCGTCTCTGGATAGCTCACGTCACGCTGAACTGGTGATGAGATTAAGCCTCCACAGATCCAAGAAAATGAGCACGCCAAACAACTCTATGCACAAATCCCAGAATATAATGTGGTATTTCATGCAAGGTAACGTTGGGTCCACACCTCACAGTCACCCAACAAGATGCCAGATCGATTAAGCTGGTTAAGCATTACTCGAGATTGTCAGAAGCAGAGTTCAGTGATATCTTCACATGAAATTGCACATTTTCCTGTGCAATTTCCTTGTCTTACTTGGGTCTCTCAAATCCACCCTAGATTCTCAATTATCATTTTGAAGTCTGGGGATTGTTGTGGCCTGATGAGATGTTCAACTTCATTAGAACGTTGCTCGTACCGCAATCCTTTAACAGTTCTAACTGTAAGTAAGGTGCTCCATTATCATCTCCGGCTTAAATTCCAAAATAGTCCCGGCTGTTAATTCTTCCATTAGGAAAGGGGATATATTAGCTTGGCGGATTTCCCTAGAAATAGCACCCCAGCACATGTATTACGATTGGGAGAAGGCAGCAGTCCTGATTAAATGCTTCTTTCGGCTTCCTCCAAACGTAGTACACTCGGCGGCAGGAGGCCGGAAATAAGGTGGTAAACGACGGCTGATTCGTCGGGAAAAACCGCGTTTTCCACTGCCCGAGGCACCAATACACGAGGTTTCTACCCCACCTTTCCAAACCCAGTGAAACAATTATCTTTGAGAGTACAAAACGCAACATTGAGTCAACTGTTCTATTTATTCAAAATTCAAATAGTTTATATGTAATGAACGGATTAAACAAGGATAAAGGACTCTAATCAGAACCTATATTGGATTGACTCTTTTGATTTGAGTGCTCAATGGGTGACAGCCAATGAGTAGCCTGGTTTGGTAAGGCCTGGTTCTGTTTAGCTTGTGGGTGAGTGCAGCGCTTACGTTTACGCCTTTCAAGGACAGGACGCTAGGGACCACGAATCAAAGACAAATAGCTTAGCAGTACAAGCGCACATAACTCCGTACGACTGCTTTCAAACAACCTCACACTCTCCGTGTTTGCCATTGCTATTAATACAGGTTCATACTTCCATCCTCGGTTTTCTCTTACCTTGGAGGCTTTCGAAAGTTAAAGTGAAATCCACTTTATGTTTCGCCCATAATCAGGTTTGCGGCCTTCTTGAGACCCCAGTATATCAAATAATTTTAAATCTGCCATTCATACAGATGGCGCTGGCTGTGCTGATCTCCAAAACACCATAGTTTTATGCATCCAATAAAGTTGGCTCACACCAGCTTTACCTACGGCCTTAGTAGTTAATCGTACCGTCTCGCCTTTGGGTTAATCTGCGAAATTAACTTTTAAGGCAGCACCAGATTTTATTCGACTTAGCGAGGAGAAGGTTTTCATCCAGTAGGTGTAAATCGACTAGCTGATTCAACAGGACATAACCTTCCACTTTTCGTGATGTTCATGTCCAAGCTGTGACTCTAGGTGGACACTGGATACTGATGAAAATACACACCTACCCATGCTCTATTTGGGTCTGGTCAAAAGATCTCTACTTTATCTTCTCTGTCTTGTGTTAAATAGGTCCATTTAAAGTAGTTTGCACTAAGTTTAACCGAAGATGTAAGTATAAACTCGTATTAGGATAAATAACCAGCCGTACGGAGTCATGAACGCTTATTCAGGCGACCGAACACAAATCACGACTTGAACAAGTATCCACTTCAGCGCTACACATTCCTGGCATAGAAAAATGTCTTCAAAAATCAATTACATGATTCTGAAATGAATTTTAATCTCATAAATCAGGCAAAGTGACCGATAGATACTGCCCTTGGAGTTCTGTCATAGAGCTAGGTAGAATTATTAATCATGCTCCGTTTTCATCTTCTTGGGGTAAAAAATTGAATTCCCAAAGTCCGCGGATCGCGATAAACAACACAGTCTTTTCCTTTATTACGGTTTCGTTTCAGATTAAATCACATCATAATATTTCAGGATGTTATAAAAATCTAAACTTGACATATTTTAATATTTTTATTCATTTTTTATTTAATATGTTTGTTCAGAATAATCATAAAAAATCGGTTTTAACCTTACAAAAATTGCAGACCACAAGGACCTCAAAGAGGCCAAATTGTTGGTGCTCCTAGTATGGCAAGCACTACTGTAACAGAAACTGCTCTCATCCAGAATGCTTAACGTTTCAAGAGGGAAGAAAACGTGGTCCTCAGCAAAGAACAGGTCCTGCCGAAAGTCGGAGTTGTCAGAGAGAGATCACGGCTCCTAGAATCATAGCAGAGCTACTCAATGAACACCTATAGAAGCTGGTATCCACTAAAACTCTTCCTCGTCGACAGCTGCACAAATCTGGATTCCACCACGGAAGAGCTGCAATTAGTAAACCTATGATCTCAGTAAAGACAAATGTTTCATAACTTTTAGATTGGCCAAGTAGGAACCTCCAGAATTGCTCTACCACCTTATTTCCGACCTCCGTCAGGAGGTAGCCGAAAGAAGCATTTAATCTGCATTGCTGCCGAGCGTTGCGTGATTATCCGGGTGGCTATTTCTTGAAAATCCGCCAAGCCAATGATTTTCTCTTCACTGAAGACGAATTAACAGTCAAGAGAGACTAGTAGGGAATTTTGGGTGACCAAGTTCACCCTATGGGTGTTGAAGAACTGTTGTTTTCTTAGGGGGAAAGCCGCCATCTTTCAAGATGTTAATGCAGCAACAATCTAAACAACAGTTATGATAGTTAAAGACAGGGAGGCACGAGGAACATTCCAGTGAAGTTGAGCGTCTCATCTAGCCATCAAAATTCCCAGACCTCCTCAAAATTACTTAGGAGCATTCATGATCAATTTTAGAGATTCCTGTAAGAAGTCGATTTCGCCATCGTCTCTAAAAGAAGTGGAGCGTGTTTTGATCGGAGATTGGGCTAAAATTCCCTTGGAAATAATTCATGATTTATGTAAACCAGTACCTTTGAGAAGTCTGCAATTGTAGCAAAATTATGACCCACATCATATTAAAAGATATTTCGTCCTCAACTCTGTAGATGCCATAGGAGTCGTAAAATTTGTAGAATTGTTTTATTAATTTCTACTGAAGACGTTAGTATTAAAAAACCTTTAGTTAACATTTCCTTTTTTTAAATATAAAGACCTTAACCTTCCAAGAAAATTTTCTCGGTGTATGGTCTCGTGACTTATTCCATTGTCTAAAAATGCCTAAGTACTCCAGAGGGCCTTTTGCACGCAAAAAATACCTCCTACATTATCATAGAGTTAAGTTTAATCTACAACCATTTAGATCTGAACACAGTCCTGTGCGGTCTCAGTCTCTCTTTCTCTCTCCAAAACGATTTTTTGTCATTGGAGGAAATTAGGCCACCACAGCGAAATTTGCCCTTTAAAATGATTCTTTCTCTGGCTAGCTCGAAAAGAGATATCCCCACTACTCCCTGGGGCTGTGAATTCTATTTCACGATGCATTTGGCGCACAAAAAAGGCAGCGAGAATTAGTGGCTACACCAGAGCAAATTTATGGAGCTGAACATTACTGTAATTTAAAATATATTTTAACTGATTATATTATGTTTCTTATGACTTCAAGAAAGGAAACTCAGCAGCCGACTAAGCCGATGGAAACATTCACTCAGAATATGCGAAATTCAGAAGTGGAGGTTTCACCCTCCACAAAGATGAAGAAGATCGAATTGGACCTCAAGTTGGTTTTGATTATACGCGATTAGTGTATTTATTAATGACATCGCCGCATATTTCATTATAATCCACAGGCAGACTGATGTGATCGTCAGTGAGATCTACCAAAAGTAGAACTCTTCGACGTTTGTGTATATAAATGAGAAGGCCTTCACCTAGTACGAACTTCGTGACTGATACTAAAAAATAGCCAGCATTCCGAAGCTGAAGGTCTACTGCAATGCCTTTTTTCAGCATTGTGTGCTGTGAGGTGGTCTGGTCAAGTTTATAAGGTGTTCTTGACAAGTTTTAATGAAGACTATTCGTTTGAATTTTCAGGTATGTTTAAACCCGTCTCTATCCATACGCACGAAAACGAGAATGCTTAATGATGTCAGAAACCATCACTTGATTCCTTATAGAGGAAAATAACTAGGAATGTCATTATATTAAGCTCCTACTATCAAAATAACGATGAGATCATGGTCTCTGCTCATATCGTGATGAAAATACCCCAGTAGCATTGCAATAAAGACTGAGAGGTACCTTTGGTTAAGGGAAGCAAATGAAACAACTGTTCGCAAGGAGGATGCCTTTTCAAGAATCTACAGAAACTTCCTAGAGGATTCTGGCCCAGGAATGGAGTTGTGAAACCAAGCCAGTCGAATGTTTCAGCCTATACCATTAAGCTGGACCGTTGTTCCTACTTATTTTAATGACGGAGAGGCCAACTTTGCTGCCGTTCATAAAGTAAAAGTGAAAAATTGGCTCCAATTTTCCGAGACCAATGCATCAGCCCCCCAGATCATAGCCCATTATGATTCATAAGGCTCTGTTGAGTAAGTTACTAATCGCGTTACTATTAATACCAATATTGTCCTGTACATCGACTACAAAGTTAACGCAGATTCTGAGGAGACCATTCTCTCTAGTAAGGTATTAACCTAACTTCCTCAGTGCTCATTCCCGAGGGGCCGAGTCGAAGACATTGGGAATTGTGCGATTTTTTTATATTATCAATAAATCTACTGAATCTTGCCGTAACCAACTGATGTCACAGACGTTTCTCCCGATGGCTAATCTCAAACACCACTTTTGTCTTCAATTAACGACCTCCATTGATAACGAACTTTCAACATGTTATTCAACTGACATTTACCACTGAAGTTCATCTGTATCTCTCACAGACGGTAATATTTCAATGATATCAAATGCTCTACTTATTTCCTACATACATACATGGTCCCCGAAATCTTTCAGTTGCCAAATTCCTTATGCGTTAAATGGGATATTTCCTTGGTAGGCGACGGTTTTAATCTATTTGCTCCCCCTTTTTTTCACGACATTTCAGCCCTCAAAATCTCTTCTCAGACAGTCTTCAAAACTTTCTGCAAACAGTCTGAATTTGTGTTTTCGAGGATCGGAAAAAGGACGAGTTATTCGGCTTAAAATTGGAGCAGTGAAAGAGAGGGAAGGAGGGAGGAGGCTTGGGGCCTTCTATAAGGCGAATGCCTTTCGACAGCTGTTCTCTTTCCAGCTACCATTCAGATAGGCCCCTTCGACTTTTTCATCCTCCAACGGAATTCACTTAAATTTACGCCCAAGCCGACGGAAATAACTGGGAAAAAGCCATTGCCTCTCGTTCTACATCTCACACCATTTTACCAATTCTTATGTTGCAACTTCCTCTCCACTTGGAGAAGTTTGATTTTAATTAAAAGGTACAGTTTCGAGGGCCAGTTTGGCCTAACTGGGCTCTTCAGGTGGCCTTAGAATGGGGTCAATTAATAAAGCAGAATCTACCAGTCAATTTCGTAGTTCCTGTTTTGTTGATTCCGAATTCTGGGCTATAAAGAGGCAATAAAAATGAGGTTTTGAGGGATATGCACGTGGGAGTGTTTCAAAACGTTGCAAATGTACCAATATGAAGAGCGTAAGGGGATTTTGGGTCATTAAAAGTATATCAAATTATATCCTGAAACACATGTGAGAAGTTGATCCTATTTTCTTTAAAAATTGGTGGTTATTGAAGTGTAATCGCTTTACCGAATAGAGCATTTGCGCAAATTTAGCCAGTTCTCTAGGCAAAACAGTTCTTCAAGGTATACTACAGTTTGTATGCACAGAATTTGGCGGGTGCATAGGTAGACTCAAAAGAAATTCAACCAACTAGGAAAACGTCCTTTCCATTAGCGTCTATATCAAGCTGATTTAGCACTTTCCGTTGAGAAAGAGTACTCTCAAAAGTCCTTTTTCTCTGCCAATTAACTGGACCTCAGGAGAAGTACCGAGAAGGCGGCTCACCATATAGAAGAGTCCATCGGTGGGTTGGGAACGGATAAGTGGAGTGAATTGGAAAAGTGGTTAGCAAACGATTTTACACTTGTTCCTTTCTGCTAGGAATAACTGTGTGTAAAAATCCAAAATAGTGAGTTGACATCTGCTATTCTCCCTTCCATTCTCGATAATTTGTTTCAGCTTTTTGGATAGGTAGACTTATCACGGAGAAAGTTTTTTTCTCTAAATCAACGAATAATAATTCACTTTGAATGATCACCGCCTCAGACAGCAACAATTACTGTTCAAATATACTGTCAGCAGTAGATGTCTCATTAGGACAATGAATGATCCACACGTAGCAAGATTCTCATCCAAACATATCGATGAAAAACTACGTTTCTGATACATCTCTCTCTCTCTCTCTCTTCAGTCTACCCTGTGTTTCGCAGCTTACAAGATAACTTGGAAAATACAGGAAGAGGTTGAAGTTGACGTATGTGAATTTTTCGAGTGAAAACAAAGTATTTTCAATGATTGTATTAATGAGCTGGTTAAAATATGGCCACTTGTTGCATTTATTCGAAATTCGAGCAGAATTCATTATTTGGCTGATCACAACGCTAACCATCATCACGATACAAGTAATACCTCTCTGATAGAAAATCAGGTTGGCCTTCTAGACTTGATCAATTCAACCACCTCCAGGAGTGATGAAGGAGGCTCTGAAAGTAATTTAGTGTGCTTTAATGCATTTAACGCATTTGAAACGACAACCAAAGACTAACCTATCGAAGTTATTTGAAACTACCTGCCATTACGGGTTCTCTTTCCATCTAGGCAGTTTATCAACTGTGGGGGTTTTATCTCACCAAAAGCATCAACCTCAATGCTGAAGAACAGTCGATTCTAATCAACTAGCCCACCATTTTCCTCCGCACCTCTACAGGCCGAAAACTACAGATACCCACTGCTACCGCCTTTTGGTGTTCCTTTGCGCTCTAATAAGCTACCACCACATATGCCGGAGCCCTGTTTTTTTTGACGGTAAGTGGAGAAGCTAGAATTGTTTTAATGCACCGAAAATCCAATCTTCCTCCCACTGATACCACGCATTTGCGCTGATTTATGAGCGCTGCTACGTAAGATATCAGGAGACTCGATGGAGAGAACTGCAAAAAAAGCCAAATGCAGCAGCCTAGTTGAAAGGCAAATGAACCTGAAATTTCTGAGGTTTATTGCACGCTGGAAGTGAGCTAACAAAGTGGTTTTTGTTGGTCCTGTAGACAATGATCCCAACTCTATCAGTACTCGAACCTAAAACGCAGTGATTAAAACAAAGTGAAATGGAATAGTATTTTTTGTTTAAAAATATCGCATTATCAGGGAGGGTTGTAAAACCACGGCTTCTAAAATCACTGCAGAGCTCCTCCATAAACATCTAGACAACCTAGTTTCACTAAACTGCAAGAATCTGGATCCTACCAAGAAGGAGCTACAGTTAGAATACCTCTGCTCTTACAGACGACAGATGTTTCAAAGCAGTTAGAGTGGTTGAGTATAAACCTATATTGTAATGTCCCCCGGGCAGTGGAAAAGGAGATGATCTTCTCTGACGATTGATCATCGTCTACTACCATAGTTTCGAACTCTAGCCGAGTATATATTGTTTCGAGACAGACGAAAGAGGCATTTACTTCGGACTGCCAGCTTCTCCCAACCGTAAAACATGGCGGCCGGAGAGAGAGAGAAGAGGTGTGCGAACTGAAGTTTTTATTTGCAGTCTATGAAGGCAAATCGGTAACTGGATTGAGGAGGGCTTTTACACACCTGAGAAAACTGATTAATGATGAATTTGTAAAGTCCGCCAATGTGGCATCATGTCGCCACAGGCCAATGACTTCCCTTCAGGTAAGCAGAATTCAGAGAGAGACTATTTAGGAATTTTGGGCAACCAATCTCTTCTTGTGGTTGTTCAAGAACTTTGCTCTCTGGGGGGGAGCGCCATCTTTTCAGGAAATGTTAAAAAATGGCGCGAAAACCATCCTAATGAAGTGGGGAATCTCATCTGGCCTCCAGCACAATCCCCAGATCTCAACCTCATTATTGAGGAGCATTTATGGTGGATTTTAGAGATTCTAGTAAGAAATCGGTTTCTATCGCCTTGGAGCCAACAAATTACCATTTATGTGAATCGATGCATCGGAGAATTGGGACCGTAATGGTCGCTAAAGGTTGATCTACACCATATAAAAATATCCTTTGTTGATTTTCTAAAGTTTTTCCACTTTTTTGCTCATCCTCTGTAAATAGCGAGATTGGATGACGGGAATACCCACCTGATTCGTTGTGTCAGACGAAACTTGTACCACGATGATCAATCGCCATCGTAATAACGATCCGTCAATTTGAACTGAAGTCCACGATGATGTGGTTGTGGAAGGAATTTAGCAAAAAGGGGTAGACGATTCCGGATTTCCTCCACAAAACATCTTCAAAGTGTGTTGAAACGGCTTAGGTTAAAGAACACTCACATCTAATTGCGTGCTTCAGGCTCTACCATAGAGCTTGCACTCTATGCAAGACTTCGCTAGTACTCGTGCAGTGATCAATTTCCCTTCTACTTGCCAAAAAATAACACAGTTCTCAGCCTTTGGGTACGAAAACTATACCAGTCCTTCCCCGAATGTTTGGCCTTCCCATCCCAAGATCTTAACTCTTTAAAGTAAAAATAGGTGTGGTCTAGGGGCCGTCGTCTCTTAGACAGTGTTAGGACCTTTGCCAATACAGCAAAACCCCAGTTAATCATCAACTGACAGAGCTGTTTTTGCGGAGACCCTTGGAAAGTGCGAATCCATTTTTTTTACTCCAGATTTGAGGCTGCATTTTGAGTAAACATTTCGAATTTACCAACTCCTTGTCTATTTTCTCTTCTGATAAATCTGCTGAATGCGCTTTTAATGAGGAAATATTTTTCCAACTGACGAGACTGCCGATGTCTTTGCAAAAGCCTTATCGAAGAAACGGAAGTCAATTCATTAAGCAGCTAGGGGTCTACGTAACTTCATTTTTTCTATGGGGGAACGAGTTCTAGTTGCGGTTCACTTGATTGTACAGTCTGCTGCTTTGTCACCGTTCTGCTGTCCTCAATCGTCATTGAAAACAACCCTATGATGTATAAGAATCCTCCTCCTACTCCCATCCATGCTCTGGATACTACAGCCTTGTTTTCCCTCTTAAGGAATTGAAGTAAACTTCGCCCAAACGTTTTTACTTCAGCTCGGTGGACGCCCTCACTTTGTGCGTGTACAGCCACGCCCCTGATCGCATCAAATGTTGGTCCCTTGTCAAAATATTTTCCTTTCTCACCCCCTTCTAGGAGCCAAAAATTTTCTCCGAGAAAAGGAGCACATTTGAAGCCTAGAGTTAAAGTTGGAAGAGGATATAATTGAAGGGCAAGCCAAGGGACTCTTGACAGAGAAACGGAATAGTTAAACTAAGCCTGGAGCTGTACTTCTTTTAAAGAGGATAAGAGAAAGTGCGTGGACTAGGTGTATAGGATTTATTAGATGACCTCAAATCGCAAATGCAAAGTGCAGTTCAGCAGCTCATCTTGAAATGTGCTCCTGTTGCAATGGATAAGCTGTAAGGCTTTTCTTCGGGCCTAAGAATCCAGATTTTTACATGCCTAATCGTTCACGTTATACACTTGAAAAGCAGCTAATGGTAGGATTGTAAATTCTTATTGAAACGTTCTCAAAACTTCTACGACAATTGGTCGATAATCAAGGCTTAATTCGGATATAACTTATGGGGTGACTAGATTTCAGCTTGATTAAATGAGACAGGAACGTTAAACAATACATTAAGATAACTCAGCCCGTTTGAAGTAATCTAAATAGTGCTTTGTCTTTTTTCTCATTACTTTACAGAGAGTGTACCTATGTTAAACTTGGAAAGAGAACAAATGCGTACACAGTAACGTTAACTTCAAGGTGTAAAGTGACATTTAGCAAGCACGTGATTGCATTAAGGAATGCGTTCTACCTTTTCTCGCACTGGAGATGGATAAATCCACTTCTTTTTAACAGTTCCATTTCTTTAAGCTCCTTTAAAACCAATACTAGACACTCTTTAGGTTAAAAATTTAACAAGAAATACACTTTCATCCTTGAAAAAAAGAGGTTAAAAATTGCTTCATGAAAGGTATTTTTGGGCAAAAACCAGCAAAGATAATGAGGTGAATATTATTCATTTTGGAGGTTTATTTATTCGGTTTTTCATCAGTAGCGTCTTATTTATAGCTCGGCAAAAGTGTGAGAGAATAATTTGTTTTACAAAAAAGTAAATACACAAGTTAATTTTTCAACATAGTTGGCGAAATGTACAAAAAGGTGGATCGGAACTATAGTAGAATTTTTGAGTAAAATATTTGTTTTGCAGAAAATCAGCTAAATAATTAGAACTCATTTCATATCATTGCAGTTTGTTTCTGAATAATGCTGAAGCACAATGTTTACGAAGTCAAGCAGTGGCGCCGTGTTTGGCTTCTTTCATGCCAATAAATTTGGTTCTTCTGATTTTTTTTGGTTTTTTTTTGGAAAATAAATAATACGTCTGGTGGAGCTAAATTGCGACTGGGATTCTCAGAGGACATTGTGCTCAATTCTCGAAGAATGCACTGGTGCACTACTGTAGTGATGATGGACCCACCATTAAGTTTTTTCCCGCCATTTTTGTTCAGTTAAACTAAAAATTTGTTTCATTAAATAACCCCAGCCTATTAAACTGCTTATAACGTTAGGTGCTCGACTTTCAAGTTAATCTATGAGCATCACACATCATATCATAACACGACAGGTATTTGAGTCAGCTTTTGAGCCGAAACCAACGCAAAGAATCTTGCTTAACTTTTTTTAGAAACAGGTTTATCTTGTAGTGGAAATAGCTCACATTTTGGCCTCATTGTCTTTGAACAGGTTATAAACAATCCAAACTTGATATGCTTTAATATTTTTTGCCTATTATTTTTTGTTATTCAATTTGTTTGTTTAAAATGACTCTCATCACACATATTTAAAATATTGTCCATAAACTTGTACACATGGGAGACCTCTCGGACTTTCAAACCCAAAAACTGTTGTTGACAGGCGCTAGCGTAGCAGAAACTCTCCCCCCGCCCCACCCCCTTAATGCTTGGCGACGTTTCAAAAGGTGCTACTGACTGCCGCCTTTGAAGCGGAGAAGGAAAAAAACGTCGGGCTCAGCTAAGCACAGGTCAGGCAGAAAGTCGAAGTTGTTGGCTGTCAGTCCGACTCTTGGTGGAGTTTTTGGAGAGGATCGCAAGACCGCGGCTTCGGAAATCACTGCGGAGCTCCTCAATGAACACCTACAGAATTCGGTTCCCATTAAAACTGTTCAGTAGCTACAATTAGAAAACATCTACTCTCAAAGATGGCAAGTGTTTCAGAGCATTTAGAGCTGTGGAGTAGAAACATCCAGTGGAAAAATGAGTGATCTTTTCTGACGACGAATCATCGTCCACTACCTTAGTTTTGACCCCCCGAAAGAAGCATTTAAGCCAGACTGCCGCCTTCCTTCAAACGTAAAACATTGAGTCGGGGGTTCCGTAACGATCAGCTGGGGTGGTATTTTTTGGAAATCCGCCTCCGGGACAATGATTACCCTTCATGGGAGAACTAACAGCCGAGACTACGTAGGAACTTTAGCGGTTGATCAAGTTTATTCAAAGGCTTAAGAACTGTGGTTTCTAGAGAGGAAAGCCGCCACCTTTATAGTGGTTTGAGAGATCCAAGTAAGACAAGGATTTCTACCACCACCACCACCACCACCACCACCACCACCACCACCACCACCACCACCACCACCACCACCACCACCACCACCACCACCACCACCACCACCACCACCACCACCACCACCACCACCACCACCACCACCACCACCACCACCACCACCACCACCACCACCACCACCACCACCACCACCACCACCACCACCACCACCACCACCACCAACATTGTTTCTAAAGGAAATGAGAAAGGGTGTTTTAACTGAATAATGGGCTTAAATGCCTTTGAAACCAACAATCCACAATTCGCATGAATCAGTGTCACCTCGGAGAATTTAGGCTGCTGATTTCTCAATGTGTTTCCATTATTTTGTCAAATTCCTGTAATTTCGCAAGAAATTGCTCATCGTCTGCTTCACCTTTATTCCATAATGTTGTGTAGAGAGAGAGAGCCACTTCAATGATGCCTCTGTTGATTAGACTTCAGCAATGCTTTTCGGCATTATTCTGCTTAGAGGTTGCTCGGTACCGAATTCTAATAAAACCAATTCGAATTTACCTTCGACCCATAATCTCCAATATCTGGGGTTGTTGCTAAACTCTGATCCAAATTTACTCGCCACCTATATTTTTCCAATTACCTTTTCAGCAGTTTCAAAATGTTTCGCCATTTTTTGAATGGCCGCTCGTCTTCAAATTCTTCGTCTCTTCCTTCTTTGCACACTGAATCAATCTGTTGCTAGCACGAGTTACACACACACTTCCAGAGCCACAACGAGTTGAACCAGGTTGGAAAAAGAGTATTTCCACTTCGAGAGACCAAATAATAAAGGGACTAGCAAAAAATTTCCTTGAGGTAACTAATTACAGCGTAAACGACGACTTGAAGCGTTCTCGAAAGTTGTAAGTATGTAAACTATTAAAAGCTTCAATCCATCATCGTAGGTAGCACAGGAAAATGTGCAATTTCATGTGAAGATATCACTGAACATCTGCTTCTGACAATCTCGAGTAGTGTTTAAGCAGCCCAATCGATCTGGCAGCTTGTTGGGTGACTGTGAGGTGTGGACCCAACGTTACCTTTCATGAAATACCACATTATATTCTCGGATTCGTGCAGAGAGCTGTTTGGCGTGCTCATTTTCCTGGATCTGTGGAGGCTTAATCTCATCACCAGGTCAGCGTGACGTGAGCTATCCAGAGACGGCGAACTGGATTCTGAACATCATCCCAGAGACGTAGCCCGGTGGTCTACCAGGTCAGTCCACCCAATCTACCCGTCACCAATCTAAGTCTGGGTCAAGCCCTCTTGTTGCTATATCACAAGGCATTTGAGTGCTTTCCCCAATCAGACACTCCTGATAAACACAGAGTGCACACGTCACCGGTAGTGGGACCATCTTACACGGGTAGTTTATCCATCTCGGAGAGAACCTAAGTGTTGCCTACCGCAACAGACCATTGCCGCGCAAATAACTCCTTTTCACAATATTCATAAAAATCAAATCAAATCAGATCAAATCAAATCAAACACTCTAACGATACTCAAACTCTGAGCCTGTCATAGTGTATTAAAAGTGTAATTGGAAAATATTTATTCACCTAAAGCACGGGTCGCCTAGGCGCCTACATCATCGCACTTCAATGCTTCTCTGAATGACTTGGGAATTGCATTAGAGACCGCGATTTGGCTGTGACTGGAAGAAAGCGGCGTACCCTATGATCGAGTTAAGATTACACAGTACATTTCCTCCTCGAGAATCTATGAAAAAATGGAGATTTGAAGGGGATTAGGTTGAATCCTGAATTAAGATGCATTGAGGGAACAGCTGGAGACTGCAGATAAGGCTTGGGGGGTAACAAGGACATTTAATGATCGACTGCACCCCAAGAAATATCAGAATCCTCGTCAGACGCCAATCGCGTGATGACTGCACTAGTCTCTCCTAGCGTTTGACCCCGCTGAACGAGGCCGTCGTCGAGATTAGCATTAGCCACCACTGGTGGCAACCAGTGCTACAAAAGACCGGTTGATCGACGACGTTAATGATCTATCCTGAGGAGTCCTTTCTCTCCACGGGTTATCGGGTTTCTCCGCAATGAGGCTCTAACAGTCACAATGGGGTCATTTTCAGTAAAATAATTTATATTATTTTGATTTCCTTGTCCACTGAATATGGTGAATATGTCTTGCTGCCAAACTGCTCTTTCTTCCTGAAGTGCCATTAAATTCATTGAGAAATTTAGTACTTTTGCTAAATAAAATAATGAAGGGAAATTTGGCCAGGGAAGATGTCTAGAATCCGATCCATTGATTATTGAATAGGGGGACGCCAACTCAGTTGCATTCCTGTTCTAACTAGATTACTATCACCCACCGTACATCAAATATGGTTTCACGAGTGTAGTCGTTTTTCCTCAATAATATTTTCTATCTTCGTGTCAAGAATCAATTAAGACAGTGGTTTTTAATGCTGATGTATTTAGTGGTTGATACGCCTGGCTGGGAATGCAATTTCAAGCAAAGACAATAGTCCTCACAGGAATGCAGGAAAGATAACCTCAGGATGTCATTCGTTGGCCTGGGAATTCCGCAGTCGAATATTGACCTGCTTAACGGCATTTCTTTCTCCTGGAAAAAGCATTTTACGCACTTATAAATGCAATTTATCTTGAGTGACAATTTTTTAATCCTGCCTTTCTAAAAATGAATTTTTATCAATTAATATTTCTCCAAAAATATTTTGTTTTGTAGGAGATTTTTTGTCTCATTTTGACTGAAGTTAAAGAAATATAAATTTAAATATTCAGCTTTCTTTGAATAATATTGACTTAATTGTGTGCCTTTAATTTGTTTAAACCAAATTATTCAAAATGAAAAATTCACTTTATTTTTCCCTTTAATCCCTCGAGAAATTGGCACTGGTGCTATTTAAAGATATCATCCATTTAAAATCGCACATTTTTTTCTTTCAAATCATATGTAAAAATGAGTTATTTTAAATCGTTAGCGTTTAGTTTTTAAAATGCCTAGTTATCTTAAATAGCCGAAATTTGCGAAAAATACGTCTATAGCATACTTACCTACTCAAAATGGCTTTGACAGCCCAGTGCGGACTTCATGTAGATGGCATAAAATATCGGCTGGCACATGCCTATCTTTAACTAGTGGGAGTGGAAGGATAACACTGCAGAGTAACGACCATCCCCTAGGAACCCGTAAAATCTGTTCTGTGTTGTGGCCTTTGTCAAATTTTCTGGTCTGCAAAAGAGAGGATGACGAATGGAGATCATCTCCTCTCTATCCCAATCCACGACTGGAGAGGCCCTATTACAGCTTGAGTAGTTATAGGCAGGTGGTGATTCAGAGTGAGTAGCAGTGTGTTGACTGATTGCATGAAAACACTGTGGGAACTGGAGGCCAAATTATGCCAGACCAGCATGATAAATCAACGTTCTGCTACAGGTTACGGTGAGTAGAAATCTCCAGTGTTTCGTAAGGCACCGATAATCAGGTCAAACTTAACCTTGTTTAAATTGAACTAGGTTCAATAATTACAGTATAATGTCAAATCGAGCTGAGCCTTTTTCCATGTTAGGATACACTTTAACTTATCGAATTCTATTTCACAGCTCAATACAATTAAAATTTGCCTGATTAATAACCGCTGAGACAGAAGTACCAGAGAATCATTTGAGGCTCACTATTTTTTCATTAGTTCAGGAAAGGAAAGTCAGCAGCAGCCGACGGAGAGGTTTATAGGGAGGAATGTGAGAATGGAAGATGGAGATTTCTTCACCCACCATGAAGATGAAGATAGAACAGTATATACAGTTGCTTTTGGTGGCAAGCAGACTTTGAAGAAGATAACTCTGTCCTGTCAGTTGAGTTGGAATGCGAAATTCAAACTAGTTCAAGCCATACAACTGTTCATCTTCATCTTTTAAAACTCGCAATAGTTCCTAAAATCGGAAAATGTGTGCCTCATGGTTTTTCCAAAGATAATCTCAAATCTCTAGTTGACGTAATCCGCTCTTCTCTCCGTTCTCGCCAACCTCTTTCACATTCTTCGGTGGATAGACTGATGAATGCCGATGAGAAATGGATCGTTTATCGAAATTTTAGGCATCGTATAAAGTGGCTTCGTAAAGAGGGCTAAAGACCTTATTCACAGCCGTCAAGAAGGGAACTTCATGGGAACAATTTCAGGGATCGCGAGAGAAAAATGCCATTAGAATTGTTAGCACCTTATGCACAGGAAGTTGGGCTCTAGGGCTGCCTTTAAACCAAACTATAAGCTGGAAAAGAATACCTGCTCTAGTGAATCAGAAAGGGATGGTATTTCCTCGGAAAACACTGAAAGATCGAGGAAATTCCTCACCCACCACCTTATTCCCCCGACCTTACTCCTCCTTCGGACTACCACCATTTGTTTCAGAGTTCTTTTGCAGAATAAAGCGCTTTTGCAGCTGCAGAGGGGAAGGTTGTACCTGACATTTGTGAGGTTTTCACGGAACCGAAACCGCGAGAATTTTGCACTAGTGAAGGTACTAATAATGAAGTCGTAGACAGTGAGCTCAATCGCAATGATGATTGAATACTTAATTAAGTTTAACATTTGGCCACTAGTTTTATTAATTCCTAATTCGGACAGAACTTTTGGGATGGTTTAGTAAATTTTTGAGTTATACTCATGACACTGAGAACTCCACGGTAACTGGAGCTTTCTGGATGGATTATGGTGGGTGGAAATGACTAGTGACCAGAATTGCTCAATCCCCCGTGGAAACCTGACTGAATTCGACTTAATACCAGCTGGCATATCCATTCTAGGTAAGGCGAAATGATCGTCGTCGTCGTCGGCGGGGGCGGCGGCTATTTGGCCATCTGTCCAGGCCTGATCCCTCTTCCGCCTGTCTTCAGCTCGAATTTCGGCAACAACCAACAGTTGGCGGTGTTGAAATTAGGCGATTTCTTCATCATATGAACACTCGCAAGTGGGAGGAATGCAAGTGGGGCAAATTAAAATGCAGGCACAGATGCACACTTGTTGAATGCAGTTTGCAACAAGGCGAGGAAATTCTCCTCCCCCTCCCCTGTTTGGGAACATGTTTCGAGATTTTATCTCGAGGCAGTTTAGTTCCAAATTAAACTGTTTTGGTGCTTCCTGAATCAAATAAATAAATGGACAAATAAATATCTTCATAACTACAAAAAATTTTATCCATGGCTTAAAAAGTAACAATTTGGCCAATTTATGGCGAAATAGAAGATTTAAATATATTTACATGCATTAGTTTTTTTGTAAAATCATAATCATGCCCATAACGGTAATACTGGTCTAGGTATTATAATCGTGGATTAAAATACGTAGAAACGATCCCAAAAGCAAGGTCTACACAGGGTATTCAGAATAAATTTTATAGCAATGCTTTTTTTAATTTTCTGATGTTTTGAAGGTACTAGTGGCAACCAGGCTTCCTCCTTTAAAGTTAAAACCTTTAATTTCCAATTTTAAATATCAAGAAAAACGAAAATAATTAATAAATTTGACCGTGTTGATTAAAAACGAAATATGGTTTCTAGCAAATTTCTTCTGAGCATCCGATATTACAATTCCTCACTGGCACTAATGGGTGAAATTTTGCTATTTTTTTTTGAATTTCAGAACTGGAACATGAGTTAGTTCTCAATCTTAAATTATTTCGTACAAAAATAAACGGAGACAGAACTTGAGGTTTTAATGAATTTTAATTAACAGATTTTTTTTCAAACAGAACTGAATTAGTATATTCCACAACTTCGGTATTTAAAACGTGTTTTATTTGAAATGGGTGTAGAGATATTGGGCTGCATAAACAAACTGTTTCTCGGGGGAATTTATACCGGTTTTTGAATAATCTTATAAAACATCATTCCAGTAATATCAGTCAATTTTTAATCCCCAGCATAGAAGTTCTATGAACAGGGAAAAATTGTCCCTCTTTGGGGCCAAAATACGGCTTAAATAAACCCCACTGCAATCTCTTCTAACGTTCATCTTCTGAACGATATTCCAGAAATTGCAAAAAGAACAATAACCTTAAAATTAGAACGATTAGGGAAACCATAAATCTTGATTACATTACTGGCGAATCGAATTCACCAGGAGTCACTTTTCAAAGACGAGATCAGTTTTACTAGAAAAGTGCTTAATATCAGTTCGGATTAATATGAATCTATTTTTTACTAAGTAGGAAATAAATAATATTGGAAATAGATTATCTTAAACTTTTTGAAAAAAGCTCCTTCAATCTTAGTTACTGATAATTCAAAAATACCCATAAAATACCTATTTGTTTATGAATTTCATGTGAATTAAGATTTATGACAATTTACGATAAAAAAAGTTTGTTGATTTTCAATAAATTTAATGCATATATCTCTTCTGCGTACTTTGAAAATAATTTGAAGATGTGGATTTTCAGTTTAATAGTTGGGTTAACGCAGATATTATCTCATCATAAAGTGCTTTGGAAATTATTCAGAGAAATGGGTAAATTACTTACCACTTATATGTCTTAAGTAACAATTTCGTTTTTACGCACTTGCGAATTCTATAATTTGGGAAGTCACATTTTTCCCAGAAGGAGGATTTAGCTTACGCAATTTTAGTCATTTGTCAATATATTTTGTAAATTATTTCTTTGAATCAGTTGTTGATTCTGACGCTCAAACTCTCGCTTAGCCTGATTGTATTCCTTCATGATGCGCTCATTGTGTTCTATAAAGACCAGCAAAGCTGAAGATTTGGTTCGATTTATAAAACATCGCTTTAAGACAAGGAAATGTATAGTTTAAAAATCCCGGCATTTTTAATAATTGAATCCATGGAAGTAGGTTCACGATCACGAAAATTTAAACGAGAAAGTGGAAAGAGCACATAGTTTACGACTCTGTATTGCATCTTAGTTGAGGTAAATACAAAGAAAATGAGTTGGCAATTAAATAATTGCTTGAAAGGTGAGTTTCTCATTCCGCAACCTACCGGCCAGTACAATAACTCAACAGTTATTCTAATCACTAATCACACGTGACTAGAACGCGATGGCACACAATGTGAATTGGAATTTCGAGAAGGGGTTCTTGATGAAATGGAAAACATCATCCCACCGAAATTCTGCTAGGCATAAAGGGGTAAATTTCCCCCGCCTCCTCCTGCGCCTCCTCTTCCTCCTCTTATCCTCCTCATTTCCCTCTGCAGGAATGAATTTTCGCTCTTCAAATCCTTAGGATTACTGCTGGATAATGGGGGAACGGGGGCTAAAACTACTTTAGGGAAAAGAAGAAAAACTAGCTCGCTTCCACCAGAGGTAGTGGTGGAGTAGAGACGAAAATGACGGGGCGTTATTGTGCAGCTTTTTGTTCAGGGAATGTGTGCATCTCGGGAGTCTAGATACTGTTCCACTCATTTTCACGACGGTGTAACTTTCTCTCTCTATGGGAATGCACAAATACTGATGGTAGTAGCAGTCTTTGGCATGTTAAATAACCAGTGGTTTTAAATTCAACTTTGAGCACACTCGGAGCCTTCGGGGAGGGATGTAAGTGCTACTAAAGTCTACACAGACAAAATGCTCGAATTTTAGTACCCTCTGGAAGCAGGGCTTATGCTCTATCGACGGAAGTTACTGTTTAGGGTGGCAGAAGTTTCGACCAGGACGCTTGAAGCAATTGAGGACACGAGAGAGATAACTTATACTTTTTCTAAGGCCCCTGAAGTACGTTTGCTTACTGAGCACTAAGAAACCACTCTCCTTGAAGGGCATAAGAACCTCTGCTAGGTTATTCACGTGGCCTCGTCTGCAAGTGAGACTTAGATGAATGAAATCACCACCACCACCACCACAATTGGGAGGCTATCTACCTCTGCCCCACAAGGAGTGGAGGACCCGTGTGAGTGCTCGTATGCAAGAAGTATTCTTGATCACTGATTTTAAGGAGAGGAAAATGTGAATGAAAGAAGATGGCTGCATTGGATGATTTGCTAACTTTGATGAAAGTCAAATCAGAAGGCGTCCAGTTGACTTTGATGAAAAGCTGCTGCTTTAGACAGCAGCCCTTGAAGAAGCTTCTCATGTTTTATCTCGCCAACTTAAGTGGATCTCAGAAATAAATTTAATAAATGATATCAAAAGTATTTATGCAAACCGGCATTTTTTCAAGAGTTTAAAACACTTTTCCACTTATGTAGTTGATAAAATCCTACAGAATGGATGATGAATTCAACACAACCTCATGGAGGATCAATCCAGCAGATGCAGCTGTAAAGCTAGAAGAGGTCACCAAAATGGACAATGTGACTGCGCTAGAAAAACTGTTTTTTTTCTCCTGGAAAATTTGCAGAAAAAGAGTTGGAGGGGCTGTGGTTAAATTCATGTGCCATATTCATATAGCTGATCTCTGCAGGTAACCGATAATAAATGGCATTTGTGTGCCAGAGGTATTCGACCGCACCTCAGGAAAAAGTCGAATATGGTAGCCAGCCGATTTTCACGATGGAGGCAAAATTTTCTCAACTTTTGGCTTCTGCCAAACGCTCAAGAACACTTTAGTTGCATAGATGTGATAGTCCTAGCCCCCTCCTTTACTGGATGCATCGTTGATGTTACGGTCAGTTGTTGCTTTATTACAACCTTTTTATTGGAACAAAAATGCACTTTTTCCACAGAACAAACGCAGGTAATACTTAGTTCATCTCTTGAATTCGTGGGCGTGGTTAACACTAACGATTGCAATCATATTCCGTACTCATCGAAGCGGAATCTAGGTACTTTAAGACGAGCCAATTGAAAGCTCAAGGACTGCTAATTTGAGATGGGAATCACTCGAATACTATCAAGGTCGTAAAACGTGGTACTTTTAGACTGAGCGTCGTGTAGGGAGTGATTATCTCTCCCATAAGTTCGGTCTTATTCATGCCTTTGAGAGTGGAACGAAGTTTAAACATTATTTATAAAGTCTAGTGTATCTGAACATTACTTTAAAATAAAAATTAATTAGAACTTATCAAAGTTTGTTTGACAGAACACTAAAATTACGATTGGATTAAGTAAAACCCTGGTTACTTGGAAGTACCCGAGAGTCATTTGAGGAACACAATGATGTTTTATGAGTTCAGGAAAGAGAACTCAGCAGCTAACAAAATCACCCTGTTTAAGGAGAAGGAAATTCGACTAAAAGAACTTGCAGAGCATGGTTTGCGAATTTCAGAAGTAGTCATTTAACACTCCACGAAGACGAAAATGGAACTGGCCAACGTGCAGTTGAGTTCGATGATAGGCTTCTTGAAGCAGTAAACCTTGAAGAAGCCTATCTTGCTTTGCAAACACACAACTGTTCATCGTCAACTCCACAAACATGGTGAAGTGCCTAAACATGGAAAAAATGGGTTTCTTGCGAAGTGTTTGGTAGTAATCTCAAATCCTGAATTGACGTCATCTTCTCTTTACCGTTCCATTTTCGCCTGCTTATTTCGCCTTGTTTGCTGGATGGGCTTGTGACTGGCGACGAAATATAAACCTCTAATCAAAGGAAAAAGAATTTCCTTTTAATTTAGTGGGATCGCAACAATTAGTGCTCAGGTCTACCGCTAGATAGTAGGGCGTTTAAATCCATCTTTGAGAAGGAAAAGAGGGTTGTTCTAGTGAATTAAGAAGGGGTATTACTTCATCAAAACAGCGCACGACCCCACACACAAAAGTTCAAAGAAAAAAATGTTTGGGAGAGAAATTCACATCTGCCTTATCCCCTCGAATCTGCCCCTCCTCCATGCGGAAGAAGGAGCCTTTGCAACACTGCAGGAGTTTAAAACTGGCATTTATGCGTTCTCTGAATTATCAAAACTACAATTTATCTTATAATCCTGGTTTTATTTGGTCAAAAAATAGGGCTGAACTTATAAAATATAATTCAAAATTTTTATCAATGAACTCACAGTCCAAATTTGTAGCATCTGAGTCCTTTAAATTGCCGTATCTGTGTTGGGAAGAAACTCAAAGAAGGAAGACGTTATTTAACGACTATGCGAAGTGAGAGCGACAGTCTTGCGCACAAACTCGCACACGTCATTATGACACTGGTATGCACACACACGCATTCGTTCACAAAATGCACTCGACAAAACCCGAGAGCTTTCAAGAAAGCTCAGCTTGACAGAAGGCGAGTGTTAGACTTGCTTTTCTGCTACCGACATGGACGCGGAGGAGGAGGAGGAGGGACGATCGTAAAGTCACGCGGTTCATCGACATACGGCAGCAACAGCAGCTTATCTTTGCTTTTCCATGAGAGTAAAAGAAAGATGCCTTTCAAAATGTTAAAAAGTGCTTGATGCAGTGTGGATATCAGCGCTTTTTCGGCTCTGTAGAATGCTTCTTTAGCCTATCCTTACTGACTGAAATTACTTGCCCATTCGTGAAGGCCTCAAAAACTCAAAACTTCAGTCATTCTCGTAGTTACCAATTGCTCCATCCATCAAAATATGGAAATTAAGGACACTGCTTAATTAACATTGACATAGAGCATTGTGAAAAAAAGGAGAGGCATTTACGTGGGAACTGTGGCGGCCAAGATTAGAAGTTAGTCTCATAACAACAGATGGTTGAGTTTTGCTGGTAGATTTACTAAAATTATCTGCAGTAAATATGTGGTTGGTGGCTTAAGGTGAATCCGAAAAGTCAACCAAGATGTTCTGTTTGCATTTTAAACCAAATAAACAAGTGACCAATTGTTACTTTTAATTAAAGGCCCACTCAGCAATATACTTTCCGTGATTATCCATATTTTTATCTCGACTTCTAAACTTCGCAAACTATCTTCTACAGATTCACAAATTTGTCTTCATAAACCATGAAATGTTTCCACCCGTTTCGACTACTGCTGAGTTTCCGTTTTTAAACGCATGTAACAAATGATTCTTTGGGTACCTCCATTTTAACAAGGTTTTAATAAGGCATCTTTCGAGTGTATCTTTACTCAATAGAAGCAAGGATCAGCTTCACTGACAATATAAAAGCCCTTTAAATTAGGACAGAACTTATGGAACGACCTGATGGATTTTTACGTGGGACTGCTGGTCAATCTAGCAAGGCTCCGGAAAAGAAGTATAGCCAAGTATAGCCCTTGCCACACCTGTTATAATTTCTAGTTATCCCATGGGTCCCTTGCTGCGTGTATTGACATGCAACCCCACCTATATCCATGCATTCGTTATTATAGCAGCGAACTCTAATCAGGACAGAGAATGGATGGGATACATTCTGGAAACTGGTGCCAACTTGGGTTATGTTCCTCCAGCATGATCCATCTACCCGCTGGTTATAGAGGCCGGTGAGTAGAATTCCCCAGGTGGTGACGCTTGGGTACAAACACTCCCTAATAAATGAAGCTTTCGATGCATAACATTAACTTTGAATTAAAAAGTGATCCTTTCGAATATTCATCATTTAATCCTTCTCAATAGGTCATTTCGTGCATTTAGCAAACTGAAAATATGCACATCGCTGCAGTAATTACTATAAATTTTCCTCTTTTTGCCTCTGCATTGTCGAATATTTCATATCTTATTGGATGAAATATTTCGACCAAAAGTGATTTGCGTATTTCCACACAAGTAGTGTACAATCAGATCATTCCTAGGATCTATTAGGATTTTACCAAGATCAAACTAGGAATCGAATGCAACATTTAATTAAAAATTTAATCATAAATGTACTTGCAGTGGTTATTTTTGGCTTCTGACAATTAAAAAGCTATTTATGTCTTCATTATTCCGCAATTCCCTTACTTGTGATTATGGGAAAAAGGTTATTAACTGACAGTTCCTACCTCTTCCTTTGGCGTTGCAGAAGCTCTTTCTCCCAAAAGATTTTGAAAGCTACAAAATCAATGGTGATAGTTTTGGAAAGGAGCATTGACCTCAGGAAACATCACTCCTTACCATTCAACGGAAAAGGCGGGTTTTTCCTTCTGAAGCTATAATTGTAGGCAGTAAATTTAGCCATTAATAGTGACTCAATTATGTATTTAATTAAAAGAAATATTTCTTTAAGATCAGACCAGAATGATAAAAGAAGAACCTTCCCCCAAGTCATAAGAAGCCATCACTTTGTACGCTGTCTTGCCTTTCGATAAAAAATCGCTTTTTGGTCCAATTAATAAGTCTATCCACCGAATAGGAAAAACATGTCAAGGATGGAGGAGGTTTGAGACTGTTTTCAGCCAATTCATGCTTGGGTGCCGATTCCCAGGATTTTGAAAATTCAGGTGAACAACTGCATTGTTAAGCACTACGCTGAATTGCCAATCCTTCAACAGATGATGCGGGATAAGCTTAGTCGCGGGCTGCTTCAAGAACCTTACCATAAAACCCAGCTAGTTGTCGTCAGTTTTGATCCTCATCCTCGTGGAGGGCCAAATCTCCACTTCCGAATTTCATAAACCGTCTTTTTCAAAAATCTTTCATAAGCTGAATCAATCCTTCTAACCGCTTCGTCTGCAGCTGAGGTTTTTCTGAACTCACGAAAACATGATTGTGTGACTCAACTGATTTTTGGGCACCTCCATGTTAGATGAGTTATATTCAAGTAAATTTTAATCTTATTATTGCAATCAAGGAAAACATGATCAATTTAAATGCACCTTCTAATGATGTTCAACAGTCCTCATCAAACCTCGTTAAAATTAAATTAGCCAACTTCGGACAGAACCAATTCAATGATCGCATATTTTAAGGCGTTAACATTGCTGTTAACAGGGCGCAGCTATTCATTTCTCATCTCTCTGCGGACACTTTACAGTCTTCAATTTTTCTCATACTTTCTACGCCTTCTCTTCTCCCCCCTCCCCTGTGACCACGAAATCCCTGAAAAAGTGGTGAAGTTTCAAACCAAAATAACCACCGCCGAGGTGAAATTCTCGGGCCAAGGTAAGAAGTCTGAAAAAGGCGCTGCCAATTTACGCAGAGCCTAATAGCCTGGAGGTGGTGGTGGTGGTGGGGGACGGGGTGGAGCTACTGTCTCTGTTTGATGGCGCTGGCTTGGCTCACAAATGGCCACGCTTTCGTGCACACGACCAAAAACACATTAAGGTCCCCGGGGATAGGCCTAGTGAGCCACAAATTTGGGTATGAGTAGACGGCCCAATAAATTTCCAGCATAAAACGCCAAATTTCAGGCCTGCTCTACCTAGGTGAAAAGCGAGGCAATCGATAGAAGGTAGTGAGTGAGACTCATGTGAACTAAACACCGTACGGAGAGGAATTTGCGTCATTTCCCCTAGAAAATACCAGGAATTAAATAACCCATAGTCTATTTAATGTTTTCAAATCTTGGGAAGTTATAAGAGGGCTAGCTTTAAGTTGTTTTTCAGTGCTATCCACGAAGAGATGAAGGACTATTGAACCAGACTACGTCTGTTGAGTTTGACGATGAGCTTCATCAATTTGGAATAGGCATTTAAGCCTAGTTCAAAGCATAGAACCGTTCATCGTCTTCATTCTCAAAATCTTTGAGCAGTTCCTAAGTATGGAAAATGAACTGTTTGAAGGTAATCTCAAATTCCCGTTGACCTCTGTTCTTTAATAAGCGATTCTTGCCAAAGTGTTTCACGTTTTTGTTAAATGGACATCTGAAATGCGACGAAAAAAGGAAATCTTTTGTCGAAATTTTAAGCGTCGTCGCCATAAACTTAGCAAAGGGAAATGACCTTAGAGTCGAGAGGGAATCTTCATGGTAAAAAGGGTTCTTCTTTTAATCTCTTGGAGGTATCACCTAGTGCAGCAGCAATTAATGCTCAAATCTGCTACCAACAGTTAGGAAATTTGAAGCGAGCTTTGAGAAGGAAAAAAGCCTTCTTTGTTGAATGGAAAAGAGGACAATGGATGACCTCACACAACGAGAATCTCGACCCCAAAAAAGGAATTGAGAGAAAATTCCGCTTCCATCTTATTCTCCCGACCTCTTTCCTCCTTTGTGCTGTAATTTTTTCGTAACTAACAAGGTCATTTGCAAGAAATAGCTTTTGCAGTGCAGGAGGAGGCCGAAACTGGCGAGGGGGCAATATGGGGGCTCAGTGGTTTAGGGTTATGATTTGTGCTTCGGGTGCGCTAGGTCCCGGGTTCAAATGGTTCAAATCCCGGCTGTGGCCGTAAAGGATGAGCCTTCGCTTTTTCCAGCCCGCCCTTAGGTCCTTCACTAGAAGTGGATGAATGGAAGTGGTGGCTGTAGTAGGGTAAGGGCTCGGTGCACCGCCTGCATAGAAGGCAGCGTGATCAAGTGGTCCAACGCGCTGGCTTTGGGCACCAGTCTGGTTGGGATCCCGCCACTGTCATAATTTCTCCCCTCTTCTCCTCCTCCACTGCTGCCGTCTTCGATTCCAGATTAAAGGATTTTTACAATAATGAAGTTATTACCAAGCTCTCATACGCTAATCAGGCAAGCACAAGAATGCGTCTTATTTGAGTGTGGGTGGAGTATGAGTTCCTGGATTTATCAGTTAAAATTGGCTTCGAAATCTACTTTAGACGATTCGATTCCGATCATCTGTTATCGACCTAACTGATTTAGGTTTAAGCATGCTGATCTATCAGATTGTGATGGTGAAAAAGGCATTCTCTCTATGTGGTAGAAATCCACTAGATACTAGATCTTCCTGTGATGGTTTGATGTGTTAGACCTTAAAGAACTGAGACGTGCATTTCACCTAGGCCTACCACATAAAATTCTGCCTCATCCACTGTCGAGAAGAAGAAAAAAGAGTAATAATGCTTTTTGCGTGAATTATGCAAAATCTAGACACGTAACTTCGGTTTATTGGTGTGAATAAATTGTTCTCCAGAGGCTTCAGGGTGTTTCCCGATTAATTTGGCTGTCTCATTGGGAAAAAAGATGAAAAAAACGATTAGATTTCAGAGATAAAATAAATCAGCAAAACAAGACTTTTTTGATAATAGTCATGAACGACTTTTATTCATAAAATCGCGACCGTTATAGTGTGTCATGACCTCATTCCCCCTAAAATATTGCAGGAGCACATCTGATTTTCCATCTTACCTCAGAAACTTTTTAAAATCATGTGTCGCCGATTAAATAAGCGTTTGCAGTAAAGGAAACTGCTCCGGTTCATTAATAGCATCAACCATCGGGACGAGATGCTCTACAATCGAGGTCTGGTGTAGTAGGTAGGGAAACACACTTTGACTTCCACTTGAGGTTTTTAGTAGGAAAGCCGATGGAGATATTGATTTCTGGGTGCTCCAACCTCGGTTTTCCTCGCTAAATCCCCGACATAATTGCTTTATCCAAGCCCGTATCCAGCTGAGGATAAAACTTGCGGCCATTAGTGACTATAGGGAGAAATCTCCGCATGTTCATGGTCACCTTTTCATTCGCACGCAGGTCATTTGATAGGGCATGCAAAACTCCAGTGGTTTCATCAAATGTAGAATCCTCGAGTTAATAAATCCTTCGCAAGCCACATCACTAAGCAGTCGTAGAAGACGTCGATTCTTCGATCATGTCTCATGACTTTTAAATCCATAGTAAGCTGTGCTACCCAAATGGTACGATTACTATTCGTAATGTACTATTCGTGGTAAATATTTTGATCCCAGAGACGAATGCATAGTAACTCCAAACGTATATTCAACGAAGTACAAGGCGTCATAACAATGCTATTAACGACTATCCGATATATGCAGTTAATAAAGAAAATCATAAATTATATCGACCAATCACCGTAATTTCCCCACCTGTTTCGAGGGCCAGCTCAATATTCATCGCACCTTTCAGCAGGGGATACCATTGGCCATTTCACATCCCCGCACCTAATTCCATGCTCGTATTTTGCTACTTCACCAACTTCGCGAGCCCTACATGAAATGCTTGCAGATCCAGGTTTTGACCAATAAATCTTGTCATCTCAGTCTCGACACCCAACTTCACACACTTTACTTATGACCCAAGAAAAGCTCTTCACGCTGTAACACGATCTGCTCACTTCTACTCACGTGTCTGAAGAAAGTGCAAATGCGGCAGTCCTACTTCCTGTTTTCATATTGTTACTGATATTATCCCTCGGGTGGAATGAAGAAGAATTGTATGATCTCGACTATAAGTTGTGGTGGATTGCTACACTTAGATACTCTCTAAGATGGATTAACTACCCAATGCCAGAGAGAGGAGAAGAGAGGGCGTGCGAGGTGGAACGTTTATCAGGAATGTGTGTCTGTATCCTTGAAGGTGGGTGTGTTGAAATTTGACTGATGTGCTTTATCGGTAAACAGCTTGACCGATTATATTAGCTCAATGCACTCAGTCAAAGGGGTTAAGCATGTCCATGGGTAGCGGTGCGAAGAGACTCCCAGGTCACTATAGAAGAGTCCAGTAACTAGAACTGGACAAGTTTTATGCGAGCAGCCACAAAGCCGACAGTACTACAGGTTGAATAGGTTCCAGATATAATCTAAAGTGGTTATCACTTTAAATGACTTCCAAATACTTTCCAGGTAAGAGAAGACCCAGGATGGAAGTATAAACTTATATTACGAAAAACGGACCAGCACAGGGTGGATGAGGTGTTGACGGCACACCATCCTACGGCGTTGTGTGTACTCATTCTCGTTACGGGACACTAATTTTCACTAGGCGATTTTTGATTGGTTCGTGCCGTTAGCGTCCTGTCCTTGAACAGGTACCCACGGAGCACAGCGCATAAGCGCTACATACGCCCCCCCCCTTTGGAACCGTAGTCATCTTTGATGACGGAGGAGGGAGTCACAGAATTCGATTAGTTATGAGATGTCCGGTTACTAGGTTGGGAACGGCTTTGTGAGAGCCCGAGAAAATGATATCGATTGAATTGTTTGGGAAACAAGAGTAGACGGGAGTACGTGGAATGGTGGGACTGGGCCGAAAAAGTGGGTGAATACGCAGGAATATCCGGGTTTGTGGTTTGCATAAGCAGCGAAATGGTGTCCTTCCGGCGTGTGACGTGTCCGATGATCTGATTGAGTTACTGATATTGAGTATGGGTATTGCGGATCAGTGAGTAGGCCAGTTGATTAGGCTTGTTGCCGACGATCCGATGGAGATGCAGTTTGGCGTGGCACTTGGCGGTTAGAAGACAGTCTACATGGGATTGTACCCGTGTCTTAACTTTGTGCAAGTGGTGAGTTGTTGTTGAGTGTGTTGAATTAAGGAATAGGTCAGGAGATGTGCAGTGTTCATTCTAGTTGGGTTGAGGAACTTGGCAATTTCGCTCTTAATGTTAGCTAGGCGGAATTGTGCCTCAGCAAGAGCTAACCAAATTACTGCACTACGTGGTCGAAATTCGGAGAGCCTGACATGTCAGGGCGTTTAAGTCCTCAGCCACCATAATTGTGTGCTAGTTAGTATTGTGCAAGTGTTCTCAAGGCGTTGGCAGTGCTCGCGAATTAAAGTGGTTATCTCTTTAAAAGACTTCCGAATACGTTCACTTCCAGGATGGAAGTGAAAACTTGTATCAGGAGAAACGGAGTAGCACATGGCGGATGAGGTGTTTACGGCACACCGTCGTACGGCGTCGTGTGCATTCATTCCCGTTACAGGACGCAAATTGCCACTAAGCGATTTTTGATTGGTTCGTGGCGTTAGCGTCCTGTCTTGAACAGGTATCCTCATCAACACAGCGCATAAGCGCTATAAATCCATCCTCGCTCCATATTATCTATTACTTGTATGAAATAATTGTCTAGATCGTTAGTTCCTCCTCCCAATATATGGTTAGATTTTAGAGGCGTGTGCGTGGTAAATGCAAACGAATATTCAAAGAAGTACAAGCCGTCATAGCAATAATTTAAACAACTACACATGTATACTGATAGTAACGAAATGGAAACAAATATAATTCGAAATAATAAGATCATTATAGATATCTAGATATCAGGAAATACAAAAGTATCCATTACCGCATTTAAGAAATCGGAAAAACTAATAAATATTAGTTGAAAAATGTGTTTTGAATACACTGTTGTCGGTACAAGTCAGACGTTTCTTAATTACCGTGAAAGGTAGCTTTGCAAATTAATTGAGTTCTACTGAGAAGGACTGGCATAAACAGGTTGCTGTAGCAACCACCTCGATGGTAAGACCCGCAGGAAGTAACTTTGACTTATGCTTTTTCACCAGCCTCTAAGTAATGCCCCAAAGTTACATTAACCAGATCGACGTACTTGAACACTAGTAGTACTTAAGAACCAAGTCAACAATTGGTAAAACCACCACTGTCCCAACGGGGGAATATTTAACATGGCAGATGCTCGTTTTATCTGTTTCAGAGTCGGCATTTCTGCCCACCATATGCTGCAACCATGCCTGAGTAAACAGCCAGTCTAATTAATGGTTAATTTATGGAAACAGATTGTTTAAGTGGATTTATTGCCATTCGCACAGAGAGGGTGCTGGTGGACACATAGGGTGGAAATGAGTTCAGCGTGGACAAACGGGGTTAGCTTGATCGGCTTGACCGAGGAAGTGATTAACACCGTTTTGTTTTGATTTAAGCAACATCGAAATTCTTCAATATATATATATATAGTGATGGTCATTTCACTTTTTTCTGAAGTGTAAAATGTTTTTCAGCTTTAACGCTGCTCCGATTTTACATTTGTGTAAATAAGATAGGTAGTAGTTGGTATTTAAAAGTTCTCAATCTTGGAAAATAAATATCCTGAAGTATTTTGTATATCTCCAGGCTTGAAATTTGAAATAATTTGTGTAACATGGCCGCACTATGAGTTAGCTCATTTTTTGCACATATGACATTTATTTGTGCATTCAACTTTGGATAAGTAATTTAACTGAAAATGTTTTGGGAATAAAAAAAAGTAAGGAAAACACCACGGATCAGGTCAGATTTTTAAATAACTCGTATCCATATCAGGCGTAATAATTTCGGGTGTTTAGTTGTTTAACTTTTCAGTAATTTTTCGAATTTTTCATGAAAAATTATTTTGTTGGAAAAAAATTATCAAAATGTTATGGATGATATGAGCTCCCTTTAATTACACGAAAAAATTCGGCACGTTCGGACATCTGTTGATTTATGACTTTACTATTTGCGCGAAATTCTGAGATTTATTTTCAGTTTAAAAATGATAAATGGTCAGTTGATATATTCTTTAAATTTAAATGTTTAATAGTAAGCTTGGGTTACGGAAATTTAACTTCACTATTGCGTATGTTTTGCTGATTACCAAAATTCATCTATAGAGGGAGGAAAGTTTTCCATCACGACTACAAGTTGGTTTATAATAAAAAAATAATATTTCCTTTTTCGTTGGGCTAAAATTTCACTAGCGTCATCAAGGGGTTTTACTCAAAACAACTTCTACTGCGACCTCATTTCACACCAAGGACCAAGGCAGGATTGTTTTTGGGAGGGTGCATCGACTACAATCTTCTACTTCCATTCACAATCATTGTGAAGGACAGTATTCTCTTCCACAAATCAGTCGATGATTCCAGTCGTCATCAGTTGTCGTTGACGATGTCAGGCTGAAAGGCTAAGGCTTTAAACCGTCTAGGAATGAAGCGAAGAATTCCAGAATTCTAGAGCCTAACAAACACCAATTCCACATGTTGACCACGTCCTATCATCCTGAAGACCCACAATATGCACATGCACTGCGAAATATGCCACAATTAACCCCAGCCGTGACTTAATTTCCCGAGTAATTGCACTGACAAATATTTTTAAATTGCCTTGAAGTCGGTATAACTACCATCATTCAAAGTTTATCTGTATAAACTTATTACGCCACTATCGGAGCATCTCAACAGGGAGTGATATACTAAACATCACGTGTGTGCGCCTCGGCGGTGTCAATCAATTTTGCCCCAGGTACCTCTGGGGCAGGACTGCCCTCCTGTCAAACGTCAAATTAAGCGGGCGCACTTCAATTAGTTTGTCAGGGTCTGTCAGTTAATAAGATGCACTTCTTCTTTGGAAATGATCCTATCATGATAAGTCGACCTTAAGACCTTTCGGCGATTTCTGGGCAAAGCATTGTGGTATTTATTTACACATTTTTTACGAATACTCAGTGGCTTCGATGTAGAAGACTTTGACACGGGATCTCAGGCAACCATGATTTGAGTAAAGATCTAGAAGGATCAAAGTTAATTAAAGTTAGACTATCCCAAGGTGCTGCGTCCTTTAAAATTATATCTAGGATTTATACGGCCTAATTTACAAAAAAAGTGGAAACACTTAACATTTTGGCATCATAATATTTGAGCCTGTTGTAAACATTTACAGCTGTTTACACTTCTGTTGTTTGATGCTCTTATTTCATAGCTATTTAGAAAAGAGTTTATAACCTTTGAATTTGAAGGAGGTCAAGTTGTTGGTGCTCCTCGTATGGCGGCAGGCGCTGGTGTAAGAGAAACGGCCCCCCTGCGAATGCTGCTTGGCGATTCGAGGTACTGTCGCAAAAGTAGAGATTGCCGCCTTTGAAACGTCGTCCTCAGCAAATCAGTACAGGTCTGGCTGAAATTTGAAGCTATTGGCTAAGAGAGACCGTCGGACCCTAGATCGGCCAATTAGTGGAGAGGAACATCAGACCACGGCTTCTAAAATCCCTGACAGCTCCCCAATTAGCATCTTCAGAACCCGTCGTCGTCGGGAGCTGCATAGATCTGGATTCCACCGCGGAGGAGCTGCAACTGGAAGACTTCTTCTACGGTTTCAAAGCGTTTTAAGTGGTCGAGTGAAACTATGAGATTTTCTCTTATGAATTGTCGTCCTGTACCTTATTTCTGACCTCCGGCCGAGTGTACTACGTCTGGAGACTGCTGCCTTCTCCGAAACATAAGACATAGATGGGGTGATTTGGGGTGATATTTCCTGGAAATAGCACTCTTCATGGATGATTAAATAACTGCCAGAATTATTAAGGAATTTTGGGCGACCAAGTTCTTCCTATGGTTGTTCAAGACTTGTTTCCGGAAGGGGACGCCGACATCTTTGAGGATGATAGTACTGAACGCATCTATACAGCTAATTTTTATGAAGAATGACACAAAGGACAATTCTAATGAAGTTGAACATCTAATCTGGCCACCGCAATCCCCAGACCTCCACCTCACGATTGAGCATTTATGGTCGATTTAGAAGTTAATGCAAGAAGTCGTCTCTGAAAGGACTAGCGGAATGTGTTCAAACCGAAGAAAGGGCTAAATTCCTTTGAAAACACTTAACACTTTGCCCGAATTAATGTCTATGAGAATTGAGTCTGTAATTGCAGCAGAGGGTGGACCTACACCATAGTAAAATGCATTTTGGCTATTGTTCAAAGTGCTCCCCACTATTCCGTCCTACCCCGGTAGTTATGCGAGTCGATAAGCTGAGCAGTTCTTTGTCGCTCCAATGTCATGTTGGCCCGAATTTCAAACATGGCAATTCTATTAGTATCTGAGTTTCTGCAATTACTCTGACGTATAGCAGGCTCGCGACATTTCTTGAGACTGGCTTTATATATGATATGTTTCAGTTAGGTAAAGGCTTACGTTTCAATGGAGAGTGGTCCAATACTCCTACATTTACCTTCCACTTGGGCCACTTACCAGGTACATTAAGAGGCCTCCACTGAAGAACCTTAGTTTTCCTAGCATTCGCTTTTATCGAAGTTCACATTTTTGGAATTTCTCTGACTGTCTAACAGAGTAAAAGGTCCAATCGATATCAGGAAGGGAAACGCACTCAGTAAGGCTCAGTGCCGGGGCCTTCCACCAAACAACAGAACGGCGTCGATGACGCCATAGCAGTGCTTTCATTCGCATGCCTTCTACTTATCTAATGGTTCGATATGGGCTTCTGAGCTGGCAGATTCTTGTCACAGTGGACACCTACAACACGTTCATATTACAAATCAGGCACATCAGTGCCTGCCCATTATCAGCTTTCCTTACCATACCATCTACCTTTGCCAACTCGGAATCTGAGTGACATGGTTCGCTATGTCGAACTATCCAACCCTTACGACGGTAAGACATGACACGACTCCACAGGTGACGCAAAGGGCTTTAGCTCCGACATTTTGTTTGAGCCTTTGAAAGGAGCAAATTATATTACCATCATAGACCCTGTTTATCACCTCGAACGTGGCAAACACGCGCCAACACTCCTAGCGTGTCCTTGCTTATTTGATGGTATTAGTCTACGATATTGACTCGAGCTCCAAGCCACCGCATCAACTTCTGGTTCAAATACCTCTACTGTATACGCCGAAATGCATTACATTTTTTCTACACTTCCTACTTGAGATAACCGAATGAGAAGTTTATAGGAAACTGTGGAAAATGTTTCCAGAATGGTTTGTGTATCATTTCTCGATGAGAAACTAGGCACACTGAGGGAACAACGTTTGTAGTTTGCGGTGGGTAGGTTTTAAATTCCTCAATTAAGGCTGCCAATTCAGTCTTTAATTGACGAATCTTCCTTGGTAACTCGAGGTGATGTTTTCCTCGTTTCTGAAACCAGTAGTATATTTAATGTATCAAAATATTTGGAATTAGTTAACGTGTCAATGAGAGCGAGAGAGTACCCTAGAAAGAAGACGGTCTCACTTTAAAAAAGGGATTAATTGCAACCTAATTTTATAAATTATCAAGGCGATAAATATTAATGGTCATTGCACTACCGTTTTAGGATTTTAATTTTATATATTCGGTCCTAATGACGTCTGTTAGAGAACAAATCCGATCACGCAACCATGAACCTAAGGCCTCCTCTTCTTAAGCATTGCTTTAAGGCTAAGGACGAGAAATATGTGATTCTGACGTCGATTAAATGGTCTTTTTCTGCTACTACAGGGTTGTCTTTCCTTTCAACAGTACAGGACCTTCCATTAGAGGGATAAAATTAGGAATTTTTGGAGACTGGCGCCGTCGTTGTATGAAATCCTTTACATATTTTCGTTTCTCTAACGCTTGGCAGGGGGCCGAATCCTGCTGCAGGCACCCACTTGGCCATCCATTTGCTACCCTCTTTATCCGGGCAGGCTTAACTACAGGGTTCAACGATTCCAAATAGGAGGCATCTGAATTCTCAAACCTAAGCCCCTACCTCTCTTTGCGCCATACTTGAGCAATCAAATGGTCTTTATTAATTCACAACGATTACTCCGTAGTCACAATTGTCAGTTCCCTTTCCTTGAAGCTGGAGGGTTTTAACTGTTGTCGAGGGGAGCACTCAGCAGCCGCGTCAGTATTGTCGCTGTTTTGATGGCCTAGATGACTCATCATAACAGGGCATTCCATTGTGAATCATGACTATGATTAAGGAATTAAGGATGAAGCGTAGGATACGTGAACACATTTAACACACCTCCAAAACATCACGGACCAAATAATATTTTACTTCTGAAACCCTGTACTGATGCTGCAGTCCTTGTACATCAGATGTAGTAAGCCTCCAAAAATGTGAAATTCATATCAGGTCATCTCATAAGTTCTGTCCAAATTTTGAATATTTAAAAAAGTCACCAAATGGTACATTTAATTATAGATTCAAAAATCAATCTATTTTTTTTCCAATTATCAATGAATTCCTTCATTTTGCCATGTTATGTTGTTTTTGATTCGAAGAACTCACAAATGTCAGTTGTTTCTTCCAAGTGATTTTTTTACTGAAGGTGGGGAGGACAAGGTGGGTGAGTAGTTTCCTTCTAACGATCTTTGTGACGTGATTTTTGCAGTGTGTCCCGATGAAGCATCACGCCTTTCGATTCAATGAAACAGGCCTTTGTTTTCTCGAAGTTTGGTTCAAATGCCCTGATTGCTTTGCATTAATTTTTGCTGCATTAGGTGGTAGCATTTCAACCTCAAGGTTTGAGAATGCTTTCAGATCCCAATTTAATGAAGCACCCATTCTCAATGTTTTTGAACTTTTCCAAGTTTTAAAATGATAATGAGCTGCTGCATGGCTTTGACTATGGTTTTTGGCTAATTCCACCTCAAAGGATGATACAGGATAAGCTTAGTCGAGGGCTGCTTCAAGAAGCCGCTTATCAGCAAACTCAACTGGGCTTCGTCAGGGTTCGATCTCTATCGCCTTGGAGGGTAAAATCTCCACTTCAGAATTTCGCAAAACACCTTCTGCAACTAGTCCCTTAATTCACACACCCCTTTTCCATAAACTGAGTAAATGTGTCTAGCAACTTCGACTGCTGCTGCTGCTGCTGAGTTTTCTCCTTTTGGGAACTCGTAAAATATTGAGTTTCAAATGATCTTCGGGTGCCTCTATGCAAGCGTAGTTTTAATCGAACACATTATATTTTAGTTGTTCAAATAAAGCTAAATGCGATTAGTTAAGATGCACCTTAGCTTAAAAACGTGTTTAGCTCTAAAATAGAAAAAAATAGCCTTCAATTTCCTTTCTATTTAAACAAAAATGAAGATTGGAATTATGTAATGGCTGTAGGTAGTCTAAACAACGAGAGAAGCCCACTGAGAAGCTACAGCACAAGTGTTTCTACCTCAAAGCGCTCATTTGCTTCCATCATTGGATAAGGGGCACTCAGGTGATTTTACTCATTTGCACACCTCTAAAATTGTATGCCCTTCCAGTTAGTCACTTTCTTACTCCATAATAAACCTTCATCAATGCACATTTTACCTTGTTTCACAATCGAGCACATAATGACTAATCTGTTTCGTCAGCCTCCTCCTCTCCCTCCTCAAAATCCCACGGTTCACTTGCGTGCATGTTATTTCTAGTGCTCTTTTAAACAAACCCAAAGAGCCTCGTCAATGCAAACCTCACAAAATTAGAGTTCGGCACAGCCTTTTTCCACTCCCCTTTTTTCTGTTGAGACTGCTTTTTAGTCTCTCTCACTCTCTCTCTCTCTCTCTCTCTTCAAAGTTCCCAAAAGACTCTGCACCCACCCCGAGAACTCTCTCTCCTTTTCCCTGTTTCGGTCTCTGGTTTTTCTCCAATTTCATTAAAGCCGCAGCAGGCAAAACCCCTCAGCGTCTTCTTTTTGTAGGTTAGACTCCGCTCGGGTTCGGGCATTCTCTCGCTGGTTCATTCAGGCGTCTGTAAAACCGTGAATAATAATAATACTTAATGCTCACGCGACTGGGAAACCTTTCACAGTTTATGCTTTTAGGCAATCAGTCAATTAGCATTGGGTAGTCAGAGCAAAATCACATAGTAATATTGTTTTTTTTTTCAGAAAAGTTCAAGTCTATCACGCTCAGCACACCTTCCATATAAGTGTGATCTGTGGGATTTGAGGTAAGGAGTATTTATTAAGGGCATTTGATCCAAAATAATCGTCTAACAGACAAATTAAATTAAAATCCTCTTGATAGAAAACCCTGCTGGCATGAAAGTATCCAAGAATCATTGAGTTCACGAAAGGGAAATCAACGGCAGCCGAAGAAGTTTGCAGAAAGCAGTTTGAGGAATTCAGAAGTGGAGATGTCACCTTCACGAAAATGAAGATCTAACCGGATGACGTCCAGTTGAGTTTGGTTGTTTATCAAAACTTTAATTACATGCAACATTGGGTCACTTGTTTTATCCACTAAAAGGTCAGGCAGAACTTAGAGCCACCAAGATGGTGAAATTATGATAGCTGATCCATGTTTCTTTGAGCACTTTCCGAAAGCAATCCTGTAGAAGTGAACTGGAGAATACTACAAGGTGGCTGTTTTAAGAAGAAAGCACCATTTGAGCAAGCATTCTGATAGTAATCATTCATAAGAGTTCCTTCTTAAAAACCTGTAGAAAACGTTTGCAGGCGTTTGCAGGCCCTCATATTTTGCATACCCAGATTTTCTTTTTCCTCTTGTAGGCGTAGAATTTTCCTGAAAACCCTGGAGACATTTTTTGTGATACAAGGAAGGAGAACCGCTATCCTAAGAGTCAACGGTTTGTCTGGGCTCCTCGCTCTTATCTGGTGAAATTCAGGTTAGAAATCATGTATGTTGACTCCATGAGGAATTCAAAAAAGACATCCACCTAAGCTTATGAAAACGTGTTAAAACAGAGGTGATGTGAAGCATTTTACCTAAAATATCGGAGCCGACAGCGCAAGCCAATCCCACACAAGTAGCAGCCTAGCCCCCCAGTTCTGCAAAACCTGTTGCTATCCGCATAATAAGGGGGCAAGAAACAGCCTGTCAAAGATACCGCAGGTCTCACGCGACCCAAAACCGGAAATAAGCCACTCACTATGACAACTGCCTCTATTGTCTGCGCCAGCGCCCTCCTAGACACCGGAATGGCCTGAAATGGAGATCACGAGCACATTTGAATGGGTTCGTTTGCTTATCAAATTACAAATAATTCTAGCATTGAGACGATAGCACTAAGGAATAAACGATAGGGTGCATTTTTCGTGACAGGGCCTTCTGTGCCATCTTCGTGAAGCCGATAGCTATTCTTAGGTCATCTTCCTAGATGAATCTATTACCCGATGCCAAAGGGAGAAGAGGAGACGTAAGTCACAGAATGTTTATTAGAATGGCGTGTGTTTATGTGAGCAAGTGTGTACAGGTGTGTTTGGATCTTAACAATAATTTTGACTAGTCTCAACAGAAAATGAAAAGGTTTGTTTGGCCTTAAATTTGAAAGCAAGTCACAAAAACAAGGGAGTTTTCATCGACATCCTTCGCCATCCTCTTCCTATAGGGCCTTAATACGTGTCCTTCAGGAATAAGAGGGAGCATGCCGATTCACCAGGAAAGGGTCTTCTCGAAAACTGCTTATACTAAGTTAATATTGGGCTCTATTAATAAGCGCAGCGATGTAATCAATGTCTATCTTGACTACTCTGAAGTGACATGAATATCTCAATATCTGGAGTTTTGAGGAGAGAGAATATCGAGAGGCGATTGGTGTGGTCATGGTAAAATTTGGCTAAAGACACTTGTTTTCCAATTTTAGTTGCGCTGTTGCCGAGGCCATAAATAAGGCCTATTAATGGATACTCTGGTTATCAAGGGCTTAATTACTATGGTCAAAAATGCCATTTTTCTTGCAGGTTTTTGAGGTGAAAATCTGCTGAGCGAGCGCATGAAGATAACCGCTTATGATGAAACCATCGTAGTCTCCACTGAAATTTCCCAGTTTATTTCACCAGCTTTTTTAAGTTTTCAAGGAGAAACTCTGAACAGAATCCATGTTCTCCTCCGTATTTTGATGATCCGGCTTGATTCACTATGCTCTCGTTTCTGGCCGCCTATTATGGTTATCACCACCATCTGCATCGATGGAGTAGAATTGTGTAAACCGTAAAAAAGCAGTTTGGATGTTCAAAAGAAGCTGTCAGACTTAATTCTTTAATATTCATTCCCAACACCCTGTATAAATCCAGAACCTACCCACAATGTGCAGGCAATCTTGCGGTTACCAATCCAAACACACCTCTTTCAGTCAGCCAGATATCCTTGATATATTTTAAGGTTTTTGTTCACTATTCTATTTCTTTTCAATTTATTTGCTCAAAATAAATAATTTTCATAGATACTTAAAAAATTGGTTATAACCCTGCACAAATGGCAGACCTCTCCTCTTTCAAAGAGGCCAATGCCTCTCGTTTCAAACGATACGGTCGAGGGAAGCCGTCGAACTCACTTAACTAGAATTGCCGAAGACACCACAGCTCATAAAATCACTGCAGAATCCAATGAACACCCAGAACAGAACCCGCCTTCCACAAAAAACTGCTTGTAGTCGGGAGCGGCACAATTGTGGATTTGACAGAATAGCTGCAATAAGGGAAACTTCTGTTATCAAAGATGACAAATGTTTAAAAGCTTTTAAGGTGGTGGAGTAGAAACCTCCAGAATTGGTCGGTCTGTCCCTCGAGGAGTGGAAGCACGTGATATTCTCTGGTGAATCAGCGGAGTTTAACTCATTTCCTACATCCAGCCTCCGAGAGCACACTGGGGGACAGTCGATAGAAGTATTTAATCCAGACTGCCTTTTCCCAACCATAAAACGTGGTGAAAATCCATACCGCTGGGCAAATGAAACAGCACCCCTTATGGACGAGGACTTAAAACCTTAGACTCCTTAGGAAATTTGGGTGAACGAGTTCTTCATCCTATGGTTCCGGAAGGGAACGCCGCAATCTTTGAAAGTGATAATACTGTACCACTCCATAGAGCTCTAAAACTGTTAAAGCCAAGTGACACGAGGAACAACATTCCAATGAAGTTGAGCATCAACGATCTCCAGTTCTTAACCTAATTATTGAGCATTTACGGCAAATTTTGGCCGTTCAAGAAGTCCATTTCCAATTCAAATTTTCTGTTGATTCAGTATCTCGGAAAATTGAAGCTGCAACTACCGAATAAAAGGTGGACCAAAACCAAATAATAATATGTATTATTTTTTTTATTTTTCAGTGTGTTTCCACTATTTTGTCCGGAATTGTTGCCTCAATACAATCCTTTCTTTGTCTCTCAAGCATAATGTTTTATTCTTTCTGGGTGGCTGGTTTGTCTCAAAATTAACGACTACAATTTTTTGCCCATGCCTTTTAATGGAAGTGAGTAGAGACCACAGGGCTGCAGTTACTTAATGAGCTCTAACTAATGTGAATTTTGATTGGTTGGCGTCGTTTGCAGGGCTCATCTTGTGACTTGGCCGTGTGTCCTCTGGTGATGCGGTGAAAGGAGAAATTTCTAGGCTACTATTTGAAACCGAAATCTACTCAAAAGCTGGTTAGTTGGCTTCTGTTTGTTCGTTAAATCACTTTATCATTTAGCGAGAATAGTATTCTCTGAGGCACAGTCACAATGTTCACTTCTTCCCACAAGGCTGGTGCCTTAATTGCCCTACACGGCGACTCTCTCAGTTAAGGCTCATGTTTATAAATTAAACAAACCGCAACCATTTGCTGGGCCATATATAAAGAAAGCTGATTCTAATCTGGTTCAGTATTTTTAGCTTAACTCCAATTGTAGCGTTGTAACTACTGCAAATGTTTAATGAGAGGCGGTTAAGCTTGTGTTTCATGAGTAATTTAAACCATTGAGGGTGAGCGTTTTGTTGTTTAAAATGCTCAGGAAAGCAGAAGCAATGAAGCGAAGCTAGAGTACACTAAGAAAGGCATTGATGAAGGCTCTGGTATGTAATTTAGCGCGAAACGCCATTGAAGTAAAATTGAGTGTAACCAAAATGCGGCTATTTATACATCGTTCTCAAAGTAATTCCACTTTGGGAAGCTGTTTTGTTTAACTCGACTGTTTTTCACAATATATTTTTAAAGTGTCACACTTGTTTCAGTGGACTGGTTAGTTGCTTTAGTAATTATAAAATCTCTTATCAGTAAAACCATCACGCACACAGGATACAGTAGGAATTTGACCGGAAAGAGAAAAAGTTGTTGGCAACCAAAAAGAATTCAGTAGAATTAAAATAAATTCAATGGAGAAGGTAAGGGAACTATTGTTTAAGAGAATACCAAAAGTAATCGTTGCCAAATGACCGAAATTAACCACAAGTGTCAATTACAGTTCAAACCTGAAGCAGGAGCCAGAAAGAAGATTTTGTGTTTCCTTTAAGAGATGCTTTCCCCAAATACTCAACAATTTTGTTTAAATAAACTATTTCATCGGAGGCCAAACATTGAAGGAACTGGTGAAGCCGCAAAAAATTAGGTCGAGTTGGCGGCGAATCCTACTTCGAAACAACAACAACAACAAGTAATTCTTGCCATGCGTCTGAATTCAGCATAAGCCCCTCCTTAAAAGTGATCTTTCGCTCTCCAGGGAAATGCATCAGAATACAGCCATAATAGTTGAGAAATTCGGACTCTGATCAACAGGCCTTCTGTTATTTTGGGTGTAGTTCCTTTGATCTTTGCATTTTTCTCCTGTCTGAAAGGAACCAGAGCGTTTGTACTTTACTCGGTGGTTTTCAGACTATTTCTCGAAGCCTTGTCTAAGAGAAATAGAACTCTCATTGAATGCTACAAGCCGTGGTTTCTAGAAAATTTACTACTACCATTGTGTACACACGTGAGCAGGATGACTTAAACGTGCTATATGGGGGGAAAAGACGTAGCAGTCAATTTGCTTAGTGAGCAGGAAGGAATTTCTTTGAAGTGACATTTGCAAAATGTACGCAAGAGTGTCGAAAGTCCATTAATTGCATTTCCAGGATCTGTAAAGACATCCATGGAAATTGCGTGATGATTTACAGAAGTATTATCTATCCAGATTCCTAAACGTGGTTCAAGATGAGTGTCCACGTATGAGAACACAAGATAGAGGTGTGTGTCTCTTTTGAGAGCTTTTAATTATTGACAGAAGGAGGGGGCCTAGACGTAGATTTACACGTCTGCAAGTATAAATCCGGATAACCCCACCCCTCTCACAGATAAAGATGACACATACTGATAGTAGTCATCCCAATGAACTGCATCGGTGTCCCAGTGGTGAGGCTGTGTAAAAAAGAGTGAAAGATACGATGACGTGGTGTGACCTCATCCCAACCTGTACCCCTCCCTCCCAGTCTGGCAGATAAGGGACAGTGGGTTGGGGGAAAAGACTTCTCCCCTGTCTACGCGCAGCAGTGGGTGACCCGGTTTTTTCACCTTTATAGCCACCGACCTCAACTCCAACTCCGGAAAGCTCCTGCGCACAAATACGAGCTTTGGGACAGCTGGCTATTAGTTAAGCCGGAGTGTTTTTTTCAAGGCTTTTTAATAAAAAATATATAAGATTTGAAGCCTCACTATATTCACTAAAAACCCTTTTTACTTCATTATTTCCCCAAGTAAAGAAAAGCACCTGGAAAGCTTAATTCATTAGGAATATATTCGTGCATCTCTAGCGGAGTTAATGAGTAAAAAGCGTTGATAAAGTCATTTTAAATGTGTTTACCCAAAACTGAATCCTGTAAGTAGAGGGAATTATGAATTGGAAAGGCAGTAGACTCGCAGGAGTGTTCATGTGATCGATTAAATCAACAAGATGTTTCCATATTTGGTTATTTTCTATAAAAATAAAGGCACGTACAAGGGAGGGTTGGTCAAAATAGTGTAAACACCTATTATTTCGGCATCATCAAAACTTTGATCAAGTTTTTTTTCTGAATTAATACCTGGGTAACTGAGGCTGCCATTGCTACAAAAGGTGGATCTACACTATATTAAACTATATTTTGTTGATTTTCAAGGTACCTGTACCCCTGTTTAGGTCTTGTTGACGAAGGTTCTGGTTGTGTAGATAAATCGGAGCTCTTTTATGGCTCCACCGACATCAGCATTTATAGCTAAGTATTAAATATTAAGAATCTGCAATGACATGTAGACATAAGTGTCTAGACCCCAAAGGACACGCTGAAGAAAGGAGAGATTTTACACGAAATCGCCAATACTCTAGATTGTGTAGTTTAGTTACAAGTACACAGTAGCATGATATTTTTCTAGCACTGAAATTATTAACCTTAATAAATTCAAGCAAGCCAGGGAACTACATTGGGAGTTTAACTAGGTTTTAGCTATGTATCCATTAGTATTATTATTTATTACATCATTTTTGGCAAAATTCTGATGGAGATAAACGTAAGTGATTGAGGATTCGATAAAAAATATGTGGAACTTGTTCTAGAAAAAAGATTGAAGTCTCTAAGTGGATTAGACTATTCATAGACGTAGAAACAGACGACTATGAAGACCACCCTAGCTCAAATCGACGATAAGAAATCTAAAAATGGATATAACATAAAGAAATATCAAAATGTGATTGTAAAAATTAAAAAAAACTATGCTAAGTCGGCGAATTCAGCCCTTCATGAAAGTAATTCAGGCTTACTGAGGGAGCTTTCAGCACAGCGATACTATACTGGCTTCCAACGATGATGCTGTCTGATTGACAGGAGCCCCTTTTATAATTATTAAACGAAATTGAAACAGACAAAGAGTTCTTTTGTGGGTTTTTATATTGGCGAAGATGGAACTTCCATTTGTCCCTGAAACAGACAGTCAAAGCCGTGCCTTCTCCACGGTGGACATGGTTATATGGATGGATTTGGAGGATATGATATCGAAAGACTGCCTTAGAGTTAGAAAAACCAGAAACACGAGCTTACTTCGCTAGGGTTTTGAAGAAGCTAGAGGACACTTTGATTAGAATAGCAATGAAAGTGTATAATCGAAAATCTCATAAGCACAATGTTGCTGTGCCGGACTTTAGCGTTTTTTTAATAACTAAAAGCAACATCGTGCCACCAATAGGATCCAAAAGCGTCCTAGTGAAGAATGCTTCAAAAATGGCATTCGTGTTAGAAAATAAAGACTTGAGAAGTACACTGGTCTTCAACGACAAAAATTTTGAGAAATAAGCACACATTAATTTTGGTTTTGCAAAATAGGTGGTTCTACCTTTGTTTACTAAGTAGATGCGATTTGTATCTGATTTATCAAAGCCCGAGTTATAATAATGTTACTACTGACTAGAAGCTGCGAATCTAATGAGTTTACCCCATTCTAGGGTGATGTTATTATCAGTGCTAAGGATTGCAATGACCTATACCGTATGTTCTTAATAAATTTTATGAAACAACTCTAGTTTATTTTTACCAGATGTGCTAAAGGTGTTCACTCATAATACGCTTCCGTTTTAAACGTAAAATACATTTTCAATCATTCACATGGGTGAAAGCAACGAGGATGGATTCAGACCACAACCCTTCCTAGAAGAGATTAACAGGTATCGTGATGGCTGCTGCTCATTCTCCAAAATCTCCTCGGATAAACTAAGGTTTACGCGGAATACTCTCACGTTGTTTTCTTGCTATCTAAATCCGCCTTCTCGGGAGATTTTCTCCTTAAAAATTTGAGCAAAAATAAGTGCCTTATGGGCTTAAGGTGGATTCAGGTTCCTCCTCACCTCACCTCTCTGTTAAGTCAGGGAAGTGGTTATCTGCCCCAATGTTTCGCCTCCAGCAAACTCACCATCTCCCAATCTGTCGATAGACTACTTTTTATGGGGCAACGCTGCTGAGAAAGGCACTTATTGCATTGCTGCCAGCACCGCAAAAGTCTAGTTATTCGATAACCGGGCTATTAATATTGCTATTATAATTTCAGTGTTTTTGAAATATTTTAATGGCCAATCCTTAAAAGCTGTGACTGGGGTCGTTCTCCACTGTCTACGGCTCTTAATGTTTAGATAAAATATTAGTTTCTCGCCAGTCAACAGCAAGTCGCCTAAAATGGAGAGCAGAGCGGATGTCAAAATGCGGTTTGAAACTGTTTTCCGACAAGTCACGAGGCACCCGATTTCCATGTTATGGAGCTCTTCCTATTTAATGATGGCGATCAACAGTTGTTTGGTTTCAGAGCTGCTTCCAGAAGCAGTTTGTCATCGAATACCACCGAGCGTTAAGTTCAAGCTTTATTATGATATTACCATGTACGAATTTCAAAAACCATCTTCATTCATTCGCACATTCCTTTTCACAAGCTGAGTGAACGTTTCTGCCCGCCTTATTAACTGCTGTGTTACCTTTCTTGAGCTCATAGAAGATTATGTGCCTCAAGTGATTCTTGGGTACTTCCGTGCTAGCAGGGTTTTAATCAAGCAAATTTTCATTTTACTACTCTTTTAGCAGAATTAGATCTGTTTTAATGCGTTTAAGCACAAAAAATAATGTTAAACTCCTTTAAACATTATAAATACACTTTCAGTATGGCCCATTCCAGATAAAATTAAGGAGGAACCTCTGAGATGACCTATTAGATAACTTCATTAGATATTCTATGAAATAGTACAAAATATCAGGTTAAATAGTGTAGATGAGACTCCAGTAAAGCACTTTTAATGTCAGTGGCTCCAAAGTCAGTCACCTAATTTTTTAATCTGTCTACACTTCTTGTATTTTAAAAGCCTGGTCTGCGCGTAGCCAGTCTTAAAGTGCTGCACCAGCCAGAAGGACGTTCTCTAGCCTCATTGCAGGACTCAGTATTGCTGCTGCGGCGGTGGTGGTGGCGACGGTGGCGGTGGTGGTGTTGATGGGCCATTATCTGGTCAGCCGATGAGCAGGGCAACGTAAATGGCATAATTTAATCACACCACCAGATTGGTTTGAAATGAGGCGAATTCGCTTGATTACGAAACAAATCCCCTCGGACTTAATCCACGCAGTAGCACACTCCCCCCCCCCCCAACCCTCTCACTAGATGGAGCAGGAGGAGGAGGAGGAGGAAGAGATGGTGGTGGGGTTGGCTTTTGCGTGTGGGTAATAATTTGGGTTTGGGCAGGGTTTTGAGTGCTACCATAGTAAGGCATAGTCGAATCGGCAAAAATGACGCTCTGCTAGTTGTGAATTAATGTCTAGAAAATTGATTCCAGGCCTCGAAGAAGCTTTGATCTCCTCTGAAGGGTTAGGGATCCTAGCAAAGATCACAAACAACCCATTGGACCGATTAGCAAGATGGGATAAGGTGATAGCAGGTCTTAATGGAATATGATTCTAGTTGTTTTAGGCTAATTAAAAGATATTTATTTAAATAAATAAAAAGTGACCTAGAGCTTAATTTTATTTTGACTAAAATCCCTCAGAAAGTAATTAAATAAAATATACGTGAGGAGGTAAAAGGGTGTTTGCAGTTTTACCTTTGCCTTAAATAAATTACAATATTTCTTCCACAATGTTCAGTTGAATAAAAAACTTTTAGTTGGAGATTTTACTATTTGTCAACTATTTTAAGTGACTAAAATACTTATTTTGCTTATAGCATATGGTGCTGTAGAATTTTGCCACCTAAGATATTCCTAGTATCCACCATAAGCCATTTTAAGCAATATACTTCAAGGCGTCTACCTTTTTCTGGGACACGAACCCATGTTTATTTTTATTTCCCCAAAAGTGCCCACAGTCGGAGACGCTTTCAGCTGACAAAATCCTTTTTCGGTCACTGCACTGTGCAGCTTTTCAGCACTGCCCATTTGCTATTGCGGTCAAGCGCACTGGTGTACCGACGCACCCCGCAGTGGCCAATCAGGGTGCTGCACCGCCTGCTTATTTAAGTGTGTCTCTTCGGCCCGAATCCCATGTTGTTCAAGGCACAGCGCACTGCGAAACCCTCCTCACTCACACACACACACACATTTCTCCTCCGCCGCTGCCGCCGCCGCCACCGCCGCCGCCACCGCCACATTCGTCGGCAATTCCCGTGAGTCGTGCCTTGCATGGTACTCAGTACTTAAGTGCACTTTAGCAGAAGTCGTCACATGTCCTGTGCCTAAAAGAGCCCGCATGAGGCCACATTAGGAAGTGGTTGTTGTTTTGGCGCAGTTACCATAATTACCCCCATCCACTGGGCGTGGTCTCCCTCTAATATTCACCCTAAACTGTCGGCCCCAAAACCACAGGAGCCTGTTTTCGACTTCATCGGAAGTCGGTTAGTGGTTGTCGGATCTCAACTAGGAACAAACTTGCTGAATTCTCTATTAAATGGAAACCCTTGCGCAAGAATGCCTTTGTGGGCTCAATTATTAATGTAGGTATTTCTGTCGGGGAGGAAGTCAAAGAAAGCAGAGGTTTTTATGAAGCAGCCCGGCGGTGTGCAACTTCGAGAATGAATAATTCAGACTCTCTCTCTCGTCGTGACCGATGTTCGATTCGACCGAAAAGCATTTTTTACAGCAGCGATGGTGCTGCCCCAAACTCTTAGAGGCAGTGAACGGACATAAATCTGGTGTAAATAACTCGAATACGATATTCATCGGGAGTTTCGCCATTCTGTAATAAGCAAAAGATAAGGAAATTGGAACGATGTGTCCGTATGATTAGGTGTAAAGGGTGCACTTCTGAGTACACTTAAATTATTTATTTTAAGTTGGTAGTTTATTAGAGCGAGAATTTATATATTGTATAGTGTGATTTAGTATATATATATATACAAACTTTAAATACAAACTTTAAATTGTTCATCTAGGAACGTGTTATATTTTAAATTTAAGTTAGTGTTTTTTCAGTATGTATGCTAACTCTGTTGTATCGATAGATTATTTTCTCATTTTAGGGCATAGTTAGCTAAGGAACTACAGTTTTACTCTCATTTTTACTCAAATTAAACGCAATTCTCTGACTAATACATTTCATTACATATCTAGAAAAAAAAACATTAAGAATACTTGTAAGGAATCAATTCACTACTTTAAACGTCAGTCTAAAAAAATTGTTCAATGATTTTATAAGTGAATTTAAATCAAAGAGCCAATCGCAGATTCTCTATTAATTTACAGTTACCCGAAATTCAATGCCTCACCTACTGGCAAGGTTGCCTTTCAAAGCCTTAGTTGAACAGCGATTCTCGTTTTCAGACAAAACCAAATAAATAACCTTTTCTAGCGTCCCCTTTTCGCGAAAAATTAACTCTTGGGACCGAGGTGATAATATCGCTGGTCTTTGACGCCACGAAAGCGTGTGTGAGTTCCCGGGTGGAGACAATTAGTACGGGAGCCTCTTGTGGGTAGGAGTTTTTGTTTAACTGAACAATCACCATCCCAAGCGGTCAGAAACTTTAATTTCACTGAGTTTAAAAGAGTTTCTGCTCACACTTTGGGGCTGCATCAATAAAAGGTGACCGACTAAGAATTACAGGCACACTAATCTCGTAAAAATGCATGTTAGGGCATTTCGGGCTGTGAAATATGTTTGCAAGCGTTGATTTTCGTCTAAATATAATATTCAGTGTATAGAATCAACACCACTTGCAGATATTCCGTCACCCGAAACTAAATTATTTTAAAACAAACATGTTTTATTTATTTTATTTAAACATTTAAAAATTCAAAACTGAAATCGGATTTAAATAGTGCTAAACGGCAACCGATTTCGGATTGTAATTTATTAATGGGCTTCGATAAACAAATTTTTTTGTATATAAAACCAGTCAAGCATATCTAAATATCCTGGCTTGAAATTCTCACCAAAATTGGTATCTTTTCAATATTTAAATGATTTTATTAGGGGGAAATGTTACCGTTAAAGGCCGAAATGCTCGTTAATTATCAACAACCCATTATTTTGTTTAAAATAAACACTTGCGAAATAAACAAAGAAGTTTTCATAGAATCTCACAGAATTAAAATGAAATCAAATTTACATTTAGGCATGAAATGTACGCTTTGCAGATGAATTTAAATTTTGGCTTCCACTGCAAACACGGCTTTGCTGATCATGAGTATTTTATGCACTAAACTAAATGCCCGCATGAAATGGCAATAAATCATCTTGTTTTCAAACATAATTTATACACAGCATGTAACCTGCATATTCTCGTTCATTTTTTAAGCCGTCAAGATTTTTCCAGGACTTATAAAGTTAACTTTAAGTGTGCAAATTAGATGCAAAATCAGTAAAGTTCAACCACATAAAAAGTTTTTGTTAAAATTTAACCAAAGAATTTTATTTCCTAAAATATATTGAGAATTTCGAATTATTTTGCAACTTTTTTATTTAGTGAATTATTTAGCGTACTTGTTTTTTGTAATTGGATGAAAAAGGCATCTATGCAATTTTCAAGTTTGAATCAAATATCGGTAATAACCAAGTTTTCAGATAATTTTAATCTTCCATGTCGGGCCATACCAATTTCTTGTAAGCTAAGCAAAGTGATTTATGCATCAGTTTAGTTAAAGAATTTGTTTTAATTTGATTTGTGTTACGGTTGTTGCATGTCATCTCAGAGGCCGTAGTCTGGGCAGTGAAAATTACCGGCAGTCAAAATTACCGGCGCCTTAAGGGCCACTTAAACAACCAGTATAAGTTTGAGTGAAAATTTGATTCTTGTATGAGCAGTAGTCAGTTCTTCCTTGAGTGGGATATTCTATTGACGAAGCAAAGCCCTATTTCTGCTTCCAGGGCATATTACAGCACTATTATAGAGATTTTTGAAGTCGGAATCAACCAAATCGTCTGTTTTGTTCCTTTCATTGCGTCTCTATTGAAATTCTCCAGTTCAAACCACCTTCTTATTTTGATGACTACCAGCACAATTGATCATTATGATCTATTTATTCTACTTGTCCATGATTAAGGTGGGGTTCGAGTCTGGATGCGTGCTCTTTGGAGAAGAAGGTTATGACCTTTAACCCTACAGGGGAACGACAGATAGTACATTGCAGATCTTTCCTAAGGAGTGGCTGATGTTTTTCACAACCCCTCCCTTGTTCTGCAGGCGCTTTCATTGAAATGCCAACAAGACACCATCAGCAGCAATAGCAGAAGCCATCTGGACTCTGATAGGAGCAAATCATGGATGCAGCCTTCATATGGAAACTCTCCAAGCTCGGTCGCATTGGCTCGACGCGCCAACGCTTCGACGACGACTTCGCCGACCGACTTAACTACCAGTACACAAGTGTCCTCCTCTTCCTCTTCATCGGACTTATAGGAATTCGTCAGTATGTAGGTAAGTCGGATACAAGCAGTGTACTTTTCCTATTCATGTTTGTGTTTGATTGAGATGATTACTACTCAAAGTAGAGGCATTAGCAGTGGCTTTTATCGATTAAATGTTTCTGTCCTTGAGCGCAGAGGGAGGAACACCGTTCTTGGAGCATCTTTCTAACTTGGGTCAGTATCGGTCAACTATTTCATTGAAAAGAATGAATGGTCAACTTTTTTTTAAAATCTACTCGGTTGTCGTTACTTTACTGACTTCTATTAATTAGATAACGTAGTTAGTACAACGCTGGCTACTTACGTAAAACCAATAATGTCAAGCGTGGTAATCCTGCTTTAGTAATAGGCAAGTCTTGAAATAACATCATCGAATTTTAAAACACAATCTTAATCAATGCTTCCCCCACACTGTAGCCATTTTAAAGCACTCATTCCTTTTATTTAGTAAACCAAGTAAGAGCGTCTCCTTGAAGCGAAAAGACACTATTTTTTATAAGACAAATTTTATAATTTGTGGAGAACTTGTAAGTGTAATTTGATGTTTTTTCCAAGTGCCTTTTCAGCTATATGTCACCGTAGTGCACTTTAAACTAACAGCAGTAGCCACCAAATTCAGTCAAATTTCTGTATGGTTAATTCACTTAAATTTTGCATACCTCAATTCCAAGACGATTCAAGGCGATTGTTGTGATCATGAATTGACCCCTGTGTATGACCAACTGAAGGGGGAAAGCATGACCGTGTAAACACCTATCATAGCCCCACTTTTGGAGTTAAAAAAGGCCAAAATAGGTGCTAAATCTATGTACCTGAGCCTGTAGTCTACTGTTTCCTTGAAATTTAAGACAAACCGCGAAAAGGAAGTCGATTAGAAGCCATTGGCTTGATTTAAGAAAGAAGGAAACAGTCTGAACACACTAGATAAGGCAAGGCCTTGGAAAGAGTAGCAGAATATGCACTGATTTTATAAGAAGGTCATTCATTTTACAAAAAATGGAAACATTAGCTTATTTATGGACATGATTGTGCCTCAAATCGGTGTTTCCAGACGACCCTCTTTAGCGAATTCTACGGGCCTTTTCCAGAGCCAAGTCGTTGCATCACGGTGTTTCCCTTCCTATATCTCATTAAAATATAATCCTTTGGAGATTCCTTTGATCCGTATAAAAAGGAAGGGTTTTGACAGATTTCCACCTGGAAATTCGAAATTATCTAGGAACACGCTGGATCGGGCTTGTCATAATAAAACAAGGCCCCTCCATGGAGTGTACCTTAGCGTTGATTAATCAAAGCTTCCTTCAGCCCCCTTCCTATTTCCATTCATTTCAACTTTGTACTTCTTTTCGCCACCCAATCACAAAGAAAAGGTTGTTTTACTTCAGTGAATAACCCGAGGAATCAAGCAGAAAAGAGGGCCTAAGATCCACGTTTAATCCAAAGGAAAGTGTTCGGGGATATATCTACATAAATACAGACTTTCTAGATCAGTTTTCATGCCCCGTTTTACCAACCGAAACATCCAAACTAGACAGGCACTACTTCCGTGGCTTATATTTAAATATCTTTCTCAGGCTTGTAGTTGGCCTTACAACGCTTAAGGAGTTTGAATAGTGATACCGGGACCATTTCCGGTGTTGTTGTCATGGTAAACACGAATTGTCAACTTGAGAGTTGTTTGACTGAAGACTTACTTGTAATTACCCCGCCACAGATAGCACTCACTCACTTTTTCAAGTTGAAATACAATATTTTTAGCTCAGATTTTGACGAGACAACTGAAAAGGGGGAAAGTGGTTGGTAGTCTTGTTAATCGCCTGCTTTGTTGCTCTCTTCCAGTTGTCACAGTCCTCATTGCCTCGTTGCTTCTAGTTGTTTTGTTTAAGGCATTTCGGAAGAATTAAGCAGCCACCGTATCGCCCCCAAGAGGAGATAAGTTATTCTATTCCTCGATGGAGTCATCAGTTCTGCCCTTTTTCATTCCGGCATGAATGAAGTGTTTCAGCTTTAAGAGAAGGAAAAGCAACAAAAAAGGATTAAATTTATTATTCCAGTTCTGCATTCCCTCAGGTAATCAGTTCTCATCTAGTAACGCTGTTAAGATTATCGGAATCTGTAGGAAAGATAGAATATTCACTTCTTAGGCACATTAAGTCTGTTTCCATTGAGAGACAGGCATTAGCGAAGCTTGAGATCCTGTCAATAAGAATAATCTCACTTGACACGGCTGAGGCGAACGGTGCGGCTCCTGCACCTGCGTTGTTCCTATTAGCGCCGGTAACTCTTAATTATGCATGTAGCTCCACTACTGTCGGTGTCTTCAGCTCTTGTGTGCTTCTTTGTGGAACACAGACACATCAATATCGTCTTGTATCCGCTCTGCTAACCCTCTGAGAGAGAGGAGAGAGAGAGAGAGGAAATTACTTTCGCAGCAGTGAAAATACATGAAACTCATTACTGCTTTTCATCTGAGAAGGAGGCGTGAATAACGCCGAAAGTGAGGAGAAGGCGTATATTATGGGACAACAGAAGTGTAAAATGTACTATCTTGGCAAGCCTCTTAAGAGTAAAGAGTGAAATGAAGCTCCGGAATCCACTTCTAGTTCCCCAAGAGTACAATGCTCTTTAAGAGCTGGAACGGTTGATCAATGGTATGGATTTAACTCTCCTCTCTAGGCAGCAGTGGTTAGGAATAGGACATGTCCTTTTTGACTCGAGAAAGAAACTGGGGAGAGTGTTGGCGTGCGTTTGCTACGGTCAAAGAGATGAACAGGCATATGAGGGTTGCGCACCTTGCGCCTGTCAAGGGTAGTAATCCCACGCCTCATCTAAAGCCCTTTGTTTGCCCCTCGGAGTCATGTCACATGTCCTATCGTCACTAAGTTTGGTTAATTCGACGTATCAAACAATGCCGCTCAGAGCGTCTGCAGCGTGCGTGATCAGAGATAGAACTGATATTCGGCAGGCATCGAGGTACCTGATATTTAAAGGAGAAAGGTACAAGTGTTTCAAGAAACTGCAAACTGAAGTATCAGTAGAGCTTGATAAGTGGAAGGCGTGTAAATGAAATCAGTGCTGTGGCGTCATCTGCTCTTTCCTATGGTTTGGTGGAGGGTCTCGGGACTCAGTCTCAGTGGAGTGCCTCGGCATGTTACAATTCTTCAAGTTCGTTTATGTATCCGCCTCGATAAGCCTAACATAGCCTCACTGGTAGGATCTTTAGTTGAGGAGCGTAATGTGTCCCACTTAAGGGAGCGGATTCCAGCGATGATCGATTTTTCGTCAGCGATACTCTTTTGTTTTAATAAGAAGAATCTCATCCAGTGTTTAGGATCCCTTTTTTGTTATGCAACGTAACTAATACAAAAAGTTATAGATACGTATCTAAGATACTTCTTATAACCATGAAAAATTGGGGTTCCAATATCTTAAATAACATATTTCTTCCATTTGTGAATGTAAGAGCATTTTTAAATTGTTTAAAACACCGAGTTTGTTGCACCCTCAGGGGCCCAAGAGAGACATTTTAGGAATTTTTAAAATACAAATAAATATAAATGTTGCTTTCTAAACGATTAAGCAGCTGGTTTTTATAATCATAGAATCTACCGCATCAAATAACTTGAAAGTTCAGTATTCACAAAACATGAGTTGAAATGAATAAATCATCAGGATTTGATATGAAGCGGGAAAAAAAAACAGAGTTTTTCATGGCGACGAAAATGCAAAAACACAAGTGTAAAAAGCAAAATGCCTTCACTGTATCATGACATGGCATCTCGCATTCAGGATCGTGTCTAAAGCTGCGAAGAACCAAGGTGATAGTTGCTGTTGGAATTTCAGTATTTTTCTCAAGGATGTGGCGAGTAGCAAATGAGGGTAAAAGCATGCTATAAAAAATGCAAAAAACTGTTTTAAATTCCCTGTTTCATTAGAATTTAATGATGCAATGGTAGGGTCTTCTGAAGGAATGACAGTCTCATCAAGAAAAGGAATGTTTGCTTAATAAATACCAAGTTTGTTGACTTAATTTAAAAATAAACCGTAGGTTTATTACTGCCTCAATCTACGTACCAGAAACTGGAGCAATCTGATATTACACACTCTCCTGAACGATGGACTCAAAAGCCACGTCAATTCTGGTGTCAATAAACTGGGTTTTTATAGTGACGGCTTCAGCCCATTTCATCAACAGCCACCAACCACATCTTTCCATACCCCATCAGATGGTCCATGGGTGTGCTCCCCATGAACTGCCTGAAAGCAGTACCAAGTCTCGAGTTGACGTCTGCTTTTTTTCCCCGTTCTCTCAACTTGTTTCTCTTATTTGAATAGACGACTTGTGACTAGCGACAGGCGAAAAATGAATATTTTATCGATACGTTAGGCGTCCTAGACAGTGTCAGGGTGAAAAAAGAGAAAGACCCTAACCACAGCCGAGAAGGGTAACTTCACGGGAACTTCACTTCAGTCTGGTGAGATCGTCAAGGAATAATCCACCTAACTATATTGTTAAGAGTAAATCAAGAGGGGTGATGTTTCATCAGGGCAATGCGAGAACCCCGACCACCCTTCAGTCCCCACACAGTAAGAATAACTTCAAAAAGATCGAACGACAAAGTGGCTGGGACACGAAGCCTCACCTTGCTCCTTTGGAATAACATCTGTCTTGAAGTTCGATGGAGCCCAAATGTTGAAAAATCAACATAATATACTTTTAATATGATGTAGGTGCACCTTTTGCGGCAGTTACAACCTCAATTCTCTGGAAGATTGAAGTCTCTTTAGGACCCTTGAAGATGTTTGTCGCTGGTCCATTTGCCCCCTGACTCCATCATTCACTAGGTGCGCAGATCCTGCAACATTGCGTTTTTTATGACATTATCTTGACCCGAATTTGACACAACTGCGCAAATTTGGGGAAAACACGATGAAGTTTCTTCCTCAAGGGAAGCACAAATCGTCCTTACCCCCCTGTTTTTTACCAAATCCTTTTCATTTCCTCCTCGTTTTGTTCATCATCCTCATTCAGTCCTGACTGAATTAAGCACGTTTTTGCCCATCTAATTTGTAGTCTAGTTTCCAATAACCTTTGTAGCTTCTTATGCCTTTGGAAGCTATGGATTAGTGTGCTATATCGCAAGGGTTTCAAATATTCCCACCTCTTACTTTCTCCAACACCCATTCATCATTCCAAAGCCACAAGTAAATAACTTCAACATAACTTTTTTTAACATGTTCGCCTTTGGCAGCCAGGTCACTGGTTCAGTTCCCTTTTATTGCCAATGAGTTGTTTGTGGTAGGAGTTTTGCCCTTATCCTGACTAAAAAAGCCGCTTTTGTGAGGTGAGATGACATTTTTGAGTCCGGTGGATGGCGATTGCTCAAAATTATGTTATTTGGTTTAAATTTAATAAAATTACATTGACAAATCTTCCTATTTGGAGTATAAAGTGGATTGGAGATGATTTCCTATTGAATTTGAGCCATAAGAAAAGGAACCCTCTTGAAAATTTTGCAATAATATAGCCCATCTATTTAAATATTTACTGAAATCGGACTACTTTCTTAAACTTCATCGGGAATTAAAGGGATTATTTCGCCACCAGGAACTTGGCTTAAACTGCCTTCTAGAAAATTTTCCTTGACATAACTCCTGAAAACTGTTTCATCTCTAGCTACGAAGTAGCTGCTTGCCATTGTCATTAAAACTAATGGAATTAATAGACCCAGAAATGAATGCACCTCTTGTCTGTATGAATATAAACTTGAGCATTTGGATGGCCGGAGCTTGCCTTCTCAACCTCTTCAAAGCCAGTTGAAGGTGCACCACAGCGTTTTCTCTGACTCTGAGGTTGCCACCTCCTCCTCCCCTTTTCCTTCCTAGCCCTATGCTTTCAGCAGCGTGTCCTCGGAGAGTGCGTGTGCTTTATTATCGACAAACTTCAAAAGGACTGGCTAATTAATTGGTTTCTGTGAGAGCCAGAAGGGCTTAGGAGCAGAACCACCACCAGCAGCAGCAGCAGACGCGGTGAAGGGTGGGTGAGTAGGTGGGTGGAGAGGAGAGAGAACGGTGGGAGTGGTCTCGCGTGCAGTTCCCCTGCACACCTGCGCCAGCTCATATATCTTCATTAAGCCTACCACCCAACTCGCCCCTTTACCGTAGCTCTCTGGCCTGTGATGTGATCTAACCTGCTTCATGTCTCTTTTGGGCAAAGTGATACAAATGCTTGGAGCTTAAACGGAGGTGGGCTTTACTCACTAGAATGCCGGTCTGATCGGACAGTTAGTCGCAACCATATCTGCTCATTCCTTAACTTTTGTTTGCGTTTTGCCTTTCTTAAACTGAGGGAAATTCAAGGAGTATTTTAAGGTGCACTTACATTGATCAAAACTTTGCTTTTCAGAATTATTAATTAGAAATATCCTCGACTAAAACCCTGTTAACTATGTAGGGGCAAGAAACATCCAATTCATCTAGGGAGAGGCGTTCAGACACAGAGATTTCGCCCTCTACAAAGATAGCAAAGAAGATAAGACTAAAAGTGTAATTGTGCATAATTATAAGCTTCTAGAAGTAGCAGCAGCCTTTGGAGAAGCATATCCTACCTTATCAGTTGAACAGTTGCCAATTAAAAACCTGGTTTTAACCACAACTTTTCAGTGTCTCATTTTCTAAGCCTTGGAGAAGTTCCTAAACCTGGGAAATGGATTTATTTCCTGCTTTAATTTTCCACCCCGCAGGTAAACCGATTCAATGCTGGATCCCCCAGGAGTTCACACGGGGCTGGGAGGAGTACGCGGAGAACTACTGCTGGGTGGCGAACACGTACTTCGCGGCGCTGTGGAAACGCCTGCCTCTCATGCCCGACCGCCGTGCCAGTCACCTGGTCTACTACCAGTGGGCGCCGATTGTCCTTGCCACCCAGGCCCTCCTCTTCTACCTCCCCAGCCTCATCTGGCGCGTGGGCCTGCGCAATTCGGGCTTCTCGGTGCACCGAGTGCTCCAGCTGGCCGCGGAGTCCAACGACCTTGTGCCAGAGGTAGCCCTAAAGACGGTCCATGTTATGGCCCGCTACCTCGAGACGTGTATGCATCGGCAGCACATGTATAGGTGGGTCCGATTACCGTAATAAGCTTGTCGGACTGCTTCGAAGTACTACTGGAGAAGAGAAAAGTATTTTAAGTAAATAAAAGAGCTACTCTATAGATTTCTGGTTGTTTGAGTAGGCTTCCTCTGACTTCAAGAGATTATTTCATCGATGCTAAAGCCAAACGCTGAAGACCAGGAGTCATTTGATCTTGAAGATAGCACCGGATATCGAAGCGATCGTTATAACTCAAACGTAAAAAGGGACAGAGCACTGTAAGCCTTATCTGAATTCGCGACATTTATGATAGTGGAAAGTACTCTAGTAGGGCGGAGGCAGATTTTGCAATGTATACCGTATGTCCGAGGTGTTTTGAATTTGGTTAAGGAGACGGCCTCTATTAATTCTACCATATATATATTTCCTTGGGTTTCATTGGCTGTTTGAAACACTACCTGTATTCTACATTCATCTAGAGTCTACTCTAGTAAATTAGGCGTTCATTTCTTCTTTAAACTTCAAAAACATGTTTTATAAAAGGAAACTTCTTGTTCGTTAAGGATTCAGGTTGTAACCTGGGAACTTTTCCACAGCTCAGATTATCTAAAAATGCCTACACAAACTACTTTTTGATTAATTAGATCAACTAAGAAGCTTTCAAAACAGCCACCTGGCATCAAGGAAAGATTATAACTCTTGAAGTGCCAAAAGCGTCCCATTATACACGGTCCATTTAACCTGGTCCAAATGCACGACCTCTGGCATTTATGGCTTAGGGTAAAATGGAGTCCACCTAAAATTGGCAGCAGTTACAAAATCGCTTTATTTGCAATTCAACCGGGAAGCACGGAGCCATAGTGGGATTCGGAGGGCTCTACTGCACCTTGTTTCAAGTGACATATTCACTTTCTGCCATTGTTGATGAGTAAATTAAAACTATTCATTTGAGAAGAAAAGTGTTGAGTAATAAGCGCATGATTGTAAACACGCCCATTGTTAGAAGCCGTTGACAACAAATTGAATTAATAAATAATTGCTTCGGTGTTTTTATTAGGCTATTGCATTCACGAGTGTTTTCGTCAATATTGCTAACTTTCACTGGGTCAGATGGCGTGTCACGTCTTGAGGGCAAATTTCTCGGAAAATTTTTTATCAATGGGAAAAAGGCTGATAGTGGCGATTTACCAAATCAGTAACCAAACCGTTGGATATTTATTATTACTTTCAAATGATTAATAGGTCTATATTAAAACCTTTTTCCTGAATCCAAACGGAAAATTCTTAATTCCATTATTTTGTCACCTTAACTCGAGAGAGGTTAAAGACACGGTCTCCACCATGATTGCCTAATTCCACTCAAAAAGCCACGCCCTGAAGGCCAAGGTCTCAGTCGCTTCCAACAATAACAATTCACAATCTTTTATACAGGCACTACCTTTCACTTGGCTTAGACATTATCAAATTGAATATTATTACATAGTTGTCATCTTGGTAAAGTCAAAACTATCATTTCCCGCTAACGATTAACAGAGAACAATTTTACTGTGTCTGGGAGTGAATAAATGACATGTTTTCAATGGTATTTATTAACTGAAAGCATATTTTAATAAAATTACATAAATAGGTATCCCAAAAATCTGCTTAGGTATGCAAAAGTTCACTTTGGCTGGTTACTTGGGGCTCTATTTTATCTGCATTCTTCAGAAAGCAGGGATTTCACTGAAGTAGCAGCTTTTAATCTAATTATTTTTAAAATCACATCGAATAAAGCTGTTTGTGGATTTATCATAGACCCCGTTTTCCAGATCAGTTAATCAAAGTTGTCTCTAGAAAACAACTTTACATGTAGCTGAGGTAACTACGTTCTAATGATTCGTTCATTCATTACTGCTTATATCCGAATTAACAAACTAACCAGCCAGAAACTCGTAATATACTGTGGTTCTTTTAGCAAGCTAATTGGGAAGAGAAGATGTTGGTAGATACTAAATTTAATCCATTTACTAAACAGTAAAATTTCATCATTATCGTCAAAATATTTTACCAAAACAAATGTCTTTATTAACGGCTATTAAGGCCCCATTATGAAGGGGGAACCTGAAGCAATTCGATTTAAACAAATAGGTCATCGATTAACTGGGGCCTTGGTAGTGTTGGTGCGGTGTAAAATAGTGTCATTGATGGTGGAGGATCTCTGGACTTCGGTGGAAGTGGAAAAATTTCCCCTCAATCCTGCTACTGATGCTATACATATTGCCTGTTATTGGTGGACATCTTCGTTATCTAGGGTTTAACTAAAGCGGTCGTCAGTAGCTCCCTCTTTTTAACAAATGCAGAGGCTTCACATCACTATCGGAGGACAGGCAGCCGAAAATCTGTGGCGGTTTACTGAAATTTTTATCCGCATAAAGCGAGTTCCGGTTCGTGCTTTGTACTGTAAATCCCAAGTCATACATTATTCCCCTTTTGATCTATGCAGATGTACTTTTGAGAACCGAGTTATTAATGCCTCAGTAAGATGTTCTACTTGGCTCAGAAGCTTGTTTCCTGTAAGAAACTCACCTCTGTGACGTTTGAAGAACGAACACTAGCAAAGCTCTTCATTAATTGCTGAAGGATTCTTGGCAGAAGCTTAAAATCCACATTCCGATTCCAATATAGCGGGTAAATACCCTTAGATTTTCTTTCCTGGACTGATCAAGTACCCAACATAGAATGAAGAGCCCCAAAACCAGGAGAAGAAGACGTCCGTCCCAGCGTGTGTAATAGAGAGGTGTGTGTCCGCGTGTGTCTAGGTGTTAAGGTTCGGTTGACCTGATTTATCAATATACAAACTCGGTCAAAAATCAGTCACCGGTGTCATTCAGACGTTGCTATGCGAATTTTGCTGTCAGGTCACCGTAGGGCCGGCAAGACCGTGTAGTGTCTGCAATTGCAGGTATGGATGGATCTGATTCAGCATGGCATATATAAACGAGTGGTTTCTTGATACAGAGGTAGAGGAGGTTGCAGACTGGAAAAAAAATCTAGAAAATGGGACATAAGAAGCAATGGTAACAAGGATATCTGGCTGATTGTAGGTGTGATGCTTTCAGGGGATTAGTCGGAATGGACGACGGAATCGGTTCACAAACTTTTTAAAGTGACAGTTGGGTTTTGGCACTTGGATGTTAGAAGACACAGTTAAAGTGGGATTGTGCCTGTGCCTTAGCCTTGAACCAGTGAGTAAGCAATGCGTGCTCCGTGGAGAAATGTCGAGGAAGGAGCAGCCAAACAGTGCTGTTGCATCAAGGCCAGTTTGGGGTGCCTAGAGTCAGCGATCGAAGTGATTGGTTGAGACAGTGCTATGTTCACAATTCAGGGTATAGGGCAACGCACTCGTTTAACAGGAGAAGTGGGATCTGTTAACACCAGATTTTCGAGGAGGAAATCGTTTGCGCTGCGAGGGAAACCATAGCGTCTGTTATTTTGATGTCCTCTAGCCATAGTCTCTTTTTCTCCATTGTAACCCTTGATTTCATGCTAGATTGTTGTTTGCTAGTTTTTAGCGGTAGAACATTAAGCTGGTGAATCATACTATCCTTTAACATTTATACCCAAAACCCGTATTTGCCTGTGCAATCAGCATCATCTTATCGTCAACTCCCTTTCTTCACTTCTCTTTTAGTCTGTATGTCTCTTGTTTAGGCATAAGTGACACCGGACCAGGGTGCTTTTAGCTGTGAACTGCCTCTGCTAAAATAAATTGCCTTGAAGGTTTAAACCAAGAGAAGAATGTCTTCACAGAACAGCTTTTAGAGCTTAAAACAGTTTAATAACAAACTGCTGATTCGTGCGCAGTTTCTTATTAGACTTTGGCAGAGTAGCACGCGCTGCTTGACTAAACTGTGGAGAAGTCGCATAGACTATAGGAGTAAATGAAATTTTTGAAAGAATAGCAAGGTATGATCTCGATTCAAAAGAATGGAGGGTGAATTTTCAACTCTTCGAATAGCAGGTGAGAGGAGTTGGTGGTGTTGTAAATTTTTCTGATGAATTTAAACACAATGAATTTAACAAATCTACAATGACTTCACCTTAAAATAAAGCCATTCATATGTTTGTAGAAATATGCTTGTGTTGTACTAATTTATTTACATTAACGGTAGTTTACATATTTTTAGGTGTTCGGTTCAAAATCCAACTTTTACTTTAGCACTTAAGTAGGTTGCGCTTTGAACTTAATGAATAATGTGCAAATAACGATCATCAGGCTATTAGGTAATTCACAAAGCTGATTTTGATGCATATTTAATAAGCCTTCCGCCAATTGAAGATGGCACTAGGAAAGAGGGAGCAGCATTGTAAGAATGAGAAATGAGACCTCCTCCAGTTCAGTTATTGCAGTTACAGCACTGAGACCTCATTATAGAACCTGAAAACGAAGTTTGAGTCGCTGAAAATGCGTAATATCCATAACTGCTAACACTACTGCTTGGTAGAAGCTATTTAAGTACAAGAAACTAGGAATTTTCGAACAATTAATCGATTCCAAGGAGTTTTAAATAAGAAGTTGACTCACGTGAAATGGGTAGCCTAATGAAACCCACAAAGTAACGATACATTGGTTTGGATCCATTAACAAAGCTCTCAACTCCTGGTTTAGCAGAGAAAAGGGTTATTTCGTTCATTTATGCAGCTTTTCCCTACAAGTACTCATGCACCACTTGGCAGTGGTTCCGAATGTCCTTTAAGGTTTACGATTACCTCGGGCGTACTGGTCATCCATAGCACTTACAAAAATCCGTTACTTTTGAGAAAGAGGATAGAAGAGAAGCAGAGCTCTTCATTGAGTTCAATCTTCAAGATGGAAGAGCCTGAATCCCGATGCCAATGTCCTCCTGAAGCCCTGTTTCTGGAAGTCAAAGAAGGTGTAGAAGCCTGCAATGCACCTGGAAAAAGCCAGTTTTATCCTCTAAAATGCATTCAGAACATTCTCAATGCAACTTCATACACTCCTATTCCTCTACGCGCGTTACTGAGAGCAGGAAACGCTGCTTTAGATAGGCCGTTAATTTAACTCAATAACAAAAATACCCCGAAATTTTGATGCGAAAATTAACTTTAATTGACGTCCAGTTTCAGATGCGGAATTTGCATTCAAAATATTTTCATTTTGAATCAAAGGAGGAGATTAAACAGTCGTTAAAAATGCTTGGATATCTGTCTAATCCGAATCAACAGATAAAGACGGTTAGCCGTAATTTATCCTTCACTTCAGAGTATTTTCGAAAGTGCAGATAATAACTCCTAAGTTTCTTAAATTTTTTTCACTATAATAATTAATGCATTCTCCACGACACCTGACCGAATGGGGCTTGATTAAGACAGTCTAGAAACCTTGATAGAGATAAAACAAAACTTATTTTAGTAGTTCTAATTGACGAAAGAAGGCTTTGAATTAAAGGAGCTCCTTCTCTATTCATCGAGAAGTGTTTGGGGCATTTCGCAGGCGCATTAAAAGCTCGAAGAAGGACGTGCAGCTATTCCCTCTAGCAAACGAAATTTGTGGTTAACTTTGATCTTCGGCAATTGAAACTGAGTAAAATGAAAGGTATCTTACAAAATTGTACTGCCGGATGTTGTTGAAGCTTTTTCCTAGCAGGGACAGTATTTATCAGACATCACCTTTAGTTAGGTTAATAAATAGAGTCCCACGCTTTACTCACTGGCTGAGCCATAAATTCACGATCCTGAATAGTGGACACCATCAGGGCAATTAATGATTCGTGAACCTATTTCGGAGAGCTTCGAAAGCCCTAGGATTCGATAAAATGTGACTAGATGGGAAGGATTTAGCTGCGTAAGACCTCAGGTAGAACCACGAATCGACATTTGACTATCACTTTAACACAACGGTGGAGAATGAGTGTACAGATTTATCCAGTAACATCGAATGGAGCTTTTCACAGGAGTGGTTTCCAGCGTCATTACATGATTGCCCTTGAGCGTTAAATATTCCAGTCTCTTTAATGATCAGCATCTCACTGAACCGTTTTAACCAACATCTGGGACTACGATTTTGAAGAGCCGCAGGTACAAATGAAAGATAATAAAGGTAATGTTTCAGTCTTCTGGAGTTCCTCTGAGGATTAAAATTCATCTATAAGTCCATCTCATAGATTCTGTATGTTTATAGGCAAATTTATGTTTATAACTGCTTCATCGACTGCTGGGTTCCCTTTCTTGAACTCATCAAGGACTGTAGATGACTCAAATGATTTGTGGGTATTTTCGTGCTAGCAGGGTTATAAGTGAGTAAATTATAATTGCATTGTTATGCAAAAGAAATTTGTGATCAGTTTTAATGCATCTTAGATGCTGAAAATGCTCCTTAAATTTTGTTTATTAAATAAAGGTGAAAATTCGACAGGACCTATTCGGTGAGATGCTACATGAAAATCACTCAGATTCAAGCTATTTATCGATTGGTCTCAGAGTAAGCGTAGGCTCTTCATATTTGTCTGATTTGATTTCCACTAGACAATCTGGCGACGAGCGCCAGTACCCACTAAACTGCACGGCGTTCATTCGTTGAATGGAGAGAAAATGGCTGGATGGAGAGACATGGCGAGCGAGAGAAAAGCGGGCTCTGCTCTTTTTATGCTACCGGCGTCAGCAAGTGAGCCCATTCCGGAGGAGGAAGGCAGTGCTCATTTGAGCACTCAAACTAATTAACTCTGCATGGGCAGCTCCAATTAGGTGATTGGCTACTCTGGGTAATTACATGCTCGCCGCCACTTCACTGTCTCTCAAAGCGTATAAAAAACACCCAAAAAGAAATCTTTTCTTTTGGAATCTTTGTCTAACCACCTTTTTGTCCGAATTGCCTCCTTGAGATTGCAAAGCTCACGTAATCTTTGTTTACGAGATGGTCAACAGAGTTCGTGGACTGAGTGGGAAATTTGTTTAAACAGCACGCATACACGAGCTTATTTCTCAACATGGGAATGCACTTCACGTGTTTCGGATTCAAATTGGTGCCCAGTACTGGGATTCACTCACTTCATACGGGTTGCTTAGAAATGTTTAGAGGCGCAGTTACCTTATTAATAGTTACTCACAGACCTTTTCAGTTAAATTTTGAGTGGCCTTGAGTTTTCAACCTTTTTTTGAGATAAATTCCTGATCTTCAATTTGAGCAAGAGTCGTCTTCGAAATTACCTTCTTCCATGTGCTTTTCTAGAGCCTCGGTTATCTGCTCTTCTTTTCATTTGAATTCTAGCAAAAAAATGTGGTACTAGACATTATCTCACGAAATCGTCTTTCCAAGGATTCAGAGACATTCAGGTAACCCGAAGGAAAGCAATTTATGTGTTCCGACAAGTTTGACCTTGCTTGAAATTTATTACCTTAAAATCCGCAAACTTTTTATCCACCATCTATGAGAATTTATTTAAAAGCCTTTGAGAATCAAATTTAAACAATGAAACAATAAAAATGTGTTTTTTAAATTCTACTTCGGTAACTTCTAAATTCTAAGAGGTCCGTCTATAAATACCGTTTTTCCACTTTTATGTACACTTTTATGTCAATCAGAAATGTTGAAGCAAATGAGGTTTGAAAGCACCCATTTTCATATGTATGCATCTAACTCAAGTATGTGTCACCTTCAATAAAGGACTGGTTTGTCTAAAAAGTTGGGTTTGTTTGAATGGACAAAAAGTCGAAGTCCATGCAGCTTGATTAGGTAGAAATGGAATGCACTATAGTACGACTGAAATTCCTCAACTGAATGTAATTTGGCGGGTAAGCCGGGAGTCATTTGTTGCAGAAATGGACAACTTGGTCGTGATTGCTTTTTCAGACAAAAGTACTGCGGTGAGAAGCCCCATATTCCCACCACGACCACTGCCTCTGTCCGGTTTCGGAGTTCACCGTCGATTGAAATGCAGACGCCTTCGGGAATCGCGAGCAAGTCGGAGAAACCGTCTATGCAGCTACCCCCTACATCCTCTGTCTCGTCGACTAGACACTCTGTCAGTAGTGGGGGAGGGGGAGGGGGACCAACTGTTTCCTCCGGTCAATACGTCCAGATACCCCCTCCTGCCTACCAACCACCTTCGTCCGGGATTCAACCAACCGTGAGTTTTGTACTTTTTACTCAAAAGAGGCGATACAACCCTCTCATAGAATCGCTATATCACTAGTAGGAGTGTACTGAGTTGTTGTCACAATTTCGGTTACATAAAAAATTTCTTATAGTTTCAAATCCGGAAAATGATATTGTCTCCAGGTAATTGAGTAAAACTGTATATGATAACGCTCAAGTTGTTAACATTCCCATATCTTTAAAATATATTTTAATGCTAAATCTATAGCATCCACAGCAAACCCAAGAAGTTGCATTTGTTCTGGTTGCAGAAGAAGTAGTACTTTTTGTGTGCTGACAGCTCATCTGCTTCTGTAGACCCACAATCCAACTCCTGCTTCTAGGTTTTAATATCACAGCAGCAAGCTTCCAGTCTTTTCTGGTCCAGTAATGAATCCACGATTATCTTGTCGCACTCTTTCACCAGGGTCGAAGAGCGCCTTCCCTCCCGATGCTCCAGAAGTTCCACAAGGCTCCTCCGCCACCGGCTCCGATGATGGCGGGCCTGCAGGAGGAGGAGACTGAGGACTTCCACAAATCCTCCTCCTTGGACACCGCAAGTGTGGGTGCAGGTCTGAGCGAACACCTCATCAAGTCCCCTCCCTCTGGTTCTCATCTCTCCACTGGATCGATTGTTGCTTCCGGTAAATTTGGCAGTACCTTGCAGCGTTTATGAAACATCTACTCGGTGTTTTGGGGCGTGTAGAGCTGTTAAACGCATTTTGAAGACAGAAAATGGACTTCTAAAAGCGCGAGAAAGGCCAGATTAGCATAAATGAAAATAATATTTGGATAGAGGATGAGTATTGAGGTAAAAATGCACAGAAAGGTTTAAATTTAGCGGATTTGAAGGAAATTCGGTAGACAGGGGAAGTTCAAAACCGTCTTCAACGAGATTTACTCGTAATAGCCAAAAAATTGGTGCTCTTCGGAAAATCAAACCTGAAGCGAACTGATTTAGCACTCTCCCTGGAGACAGAGATCTCTACGAACTTGTTTTCAATCAGGCTTTGATTAGTACTTGCAGCATAGAGGCGGTCAGAATCTCTCTCTCTCGTGTCTGAAAACCTTACACCATTCCTCAATAGACAAGACAAATTAAAATCTACATCCCAACTTATCACCCGATACTGGTCACCACACCATGGGTATTTCCTTGTGTAACCGACGTGGAAAACGTTTTTTTTCGCTGGATACACGAACATGCATGTCCAATGGCCACTCCATGTGTTGTAATCGTAGGCCAAATGGTGATGGTGCTTTGTTTTGGGGGGAGTGTTGTGGGCAAGGGAATGCCAGGCTCGCGTATAACAGCAGTGAACTATTAATAATAAAGGATAAAGTCGCCTCCCTCTTCTTTCCGCCCTGACGAACAACAACTGCTGCTGTTCCGACCAGTTGATGCCTAGTGTCTAGGCCTAGGTAGATTTAAATTAAACCTAGTATGTTTTTTCCTCTTCTTGACGCCGCACAAGACTTCTGGTGGTGGTGGTGGTGGTGGTGTTATTTTAGCGAATGCACCTTAAGGCTTACTGGTGATCTCTTGATTAGGAACAGCCACTCTCTCTCTCAAGAAGGGGTAGCGTTTGTAGGATAAGGAAAACCTTAGTGTAGACCTCTTGTCTGTACTCGAAACTAGACTTGAAATGGACCAAATTTACTAAAATAATTGTCCTGACTACTTCTAACCGCCTAATTGCTACTCATACCATCAATTTATCATCGAATTTTTGAAAACAACTTAAAAATTCTTACACAAAGTTGTTGGGACCTAGTTGTAGGACAGTGGGACTTAAGCAGGTTTAAGCAGGAAGAGATGGTAACTCCGCAGAAGTGAATGAGTAATTGGTCGATGCGAGGGTTACTTGAGTCAGGGCTCAGAGACTAATATTTAACCTTCAAAAAGGTCCATAAAGCAACAGAGGAGGACTAGAAAGGGACCGAAACTGTATAAACCATAACGTCATCAAGGAATGGGTAGAGGATCCAGCTATGTTCCCACATTTAGCGCGACCTAGATATTGTACGTCTGTAAGCTAGATTACGAAGTGATCACACAGGTACCTAACCACGTAACATTTGCTTGTTTGTCTAACCCAAACTGCTGGTGTTCCCTTTTTGTAGTAAGAGATAACTGCTTTGTGTGTTAATTAAAATACTAGAATCGTACTTAAGGTCCAGCCAATGGTAGATCACGCAATGAAAATAGTTTCAATAAAAAAATTCGATTCAATGAATGAAGAAAATGAAGTGCTATAAGCAGATAATTTTAGCTCTCTGGAGCGTAGAGTCTACCTCGGGTTTTCTAGACCTCCAGACGTGATTGGAATGTTGCAAATTTACCAAGAAGATTAATAATGTTGCAATAGACAGGGTAAATGTACTATGCGGGAACATCGTTCAGCATTTCTACCCGAAGATTGTTCTAATTTAGATAAATAGTGATAACTAGCATCAGCGTTTGTTGCAAATGAGCTGATTTATTTATTAAAAATTCTAACAAAGCTTATAGAATGCCCTGATGAATTGTGCCAAAATAGACGTCAATTTTTTGATGTCTAAGAACAGCTCTCATATGCTCCTGACATTAAATACACATTTTCTTACCTTTTCCGCTTGAAAAAATGTTGCACACTTCAAATGCGAAAAAAATTAACGTATGGGGTGATATAATGACACACGCTCACACCTAGTTAACGTTCAATCGGAAATTTTCGGGTGATTAAATTCCCACCTGCAGCATCCGATCACTATTTGCGAGTTTAAAAAAGCCCCTGGGGCTAATTCGCCCCCTAAAATCTTTGATGTCGTGTGTGTTGCATTAAGACAACGTTCGCACAACCGGGCCGGTTTCGCCACAAAAAGCCTAGCACAGTAGGTGACAAGAAAAAGGGAAGCGCCTGAGTAAAAGCCATTCATCCAACTCGCCTTTGCTCCATCCAAGGCGCGAGTTTAAGAAGAGCGCTGCTCTTGAGAGCCACTCGTCCGGCGAAAGCACAAATCTAATTTTCTGTTGCCCAGTCTATCTCCTTCTTCTCCTTCTCCTTCTCCTCCTCCTCCTCTTCCTCCTCCTCCATCTCCCGAAAAGTTCGCATTCTCACGGTCTGAAATTAGCGAGTCGAGGCAAAATAAGAGACTGCGGTCGAAATCACCCATTGCTCGATTACTGAGGTGGCAGTGAAAGGACAATGCTTCTGACGATCGAATGGAACTTAACTGGAGGAAACCAACTTAAATAGGTTTAAATATAGGGTTTTTAGTTTAACTCGGAAAGCCTAGTTCGAAAAAAATAAATTTTGTTATTTATAGACGGTGAAGAAATTAGATAGGAAGGTGTTTACTTAAGATAAGCGGTCCGATTAGCGCCAAGTACAGCCCCAATCCTCTTCCTGAATCCTCACAAACTGCCTCTGTGATTTCTGCCTACCAACAAGGCTTTTGCTGTACTGGCGATGAAGTCGTTGTAAGATCGACTGACAACCTTTGCTTTGAGAATTTGATCTCTGGGAAGCTTGAAGGGTAGAGAAAAATGCCTTCATCTCGCGGAAGCTTCAAGGTGGAGGCCGAAACATTCATTCCATGCAACCAAGCAGATGCAGATTTGCCTTGTTTCTTTGCAGAAATCAGTTGTACAAAAGCAATCAGATGTTCCATTATGTTGCTACTTCTAGCCGCCAGAGGTTCGTAGTCTCTGTTGCATTTTTCTAGTTCATGCCAACAGGATTGTTCTAGCTTTCGGGAAGCCGCAGCGTCCGTATAAAAGCTATTTTCTTCCATGAATTAGGTGGGGCACTAATCGTCATTAACATTTTCCTCTTTAATTATTAATGATGGCTAAGGGTTTCACTAACGACTGAAACTTTAACACCTCGGAAAAGAAGCAAAGCAACGTTTCTTCCTTTGAAATTTGTTCTGAGTATAAATAATTTCAGTAACACTCCAACATAATATTATATGACGTAAATTGGACAAACAAAGCCGAAGCTCGAAGCTGAATAAAACGAGAAGTCTTTAAATGCATTCGATCGATAAGAAAATACTCCGATTCTACGTTTATAGTCGTTTGCTGAAAGTTAATCCAAATGTTTGTTTAAAAAATCTCTACCGATTGAAACTGCCGACATCGAAGAAGGGTCATGATCGTGTAAGGTACCTAGAAAACTCAAAAACTATGTGCAGTCCCGAGATCAGCATCTACTTCATTAAAGTACCTGAATTTTGACCGTTTCCTTGCTCCTAGAGGATAAAAAGTGGTAAAAATAATTACAGTATAGGTATCATTCACTTCGTTAATAGGGTCGAACATTATTACTGCCCCATTTTAATGCTTTTCGTTGGAGTAGAAAAGAAAGATGGTTATGTGAATGGGGTATCCTGTCATTCCCCGCAGCTAACTTTCCCTTTCCTATTAACACAAAGGTGTGACGGACACTCGCAAATGTACTAGAATTGCATTTTGCCCTCTATTACCAGCTGATGAATCGACAATTTCTCCTGTAGTATTTTAAAATCCTAGTAGTTTCAGGAGACGTAGAGAGAGACTGGTGATATCAATGGTCATAGATAGGTTATCAAAGCTCAGTCCAGATCTAGATGCACTTCAGGCACCACCTATCAGCTCAAACTCAGAGATGATTAGATACTTCTAGGGGATTCTTTAATCGATTTATAGGACCACTTTCTCCTAATTATACAGCACTTTATTACGATACGAGAGAGTATCAATTGAACACAATAGAGACAGAGTTGAAGCCCAGTTGTAGATTGGCTAGACATGAAAAAGACCAAGTATTTATACGTCAAGGTGACAAGTACGATTGGTCACCGCGCTGGTCACTACCACTACTACCAAAATAGTTGTGCTTCAAGGTAACTATTTACAAGACCCGTTTAGAAACACGTAAAATCCAAATGCAGTACACTATGCATTGGCATGAGGCTTTTCGCTCATGGTAATTAGTTTAGTTATTGAATAAACTTTTACCGCTGGAATTCAGTAAATTATGCACCCCTAGGGTCGTGATGTTTTTACATTCAAAATATCTTAAAATTTAACCCATGTTTAAGTTATTTCTTTCCTATTAAAATTATTAAAAATCCTTTTTACCCCTCCCCAAGACACGGTTTTCATTTCTTTATGCTAAAAAGTACTGCAAAATAGCTTATTTTGGACTCTGCGTTCTTTAAGAAGGAAAGTATGTTAATTTTTCAGTCGAAAACTGAAATTATAAGAAAATCATTTTGTTTTTCTATTATTAATTTTCTGTCTCTAATGCCAATCAAATTTCAGACTCTAGAGTAGACGAATTTGTTTTCGCAGTAATTTTTCTCTTTTCTATTCTAATTTTAGTCGGTTTTGATGAATAAGTGCGCAGTTTCCTTCATCTTAAATGTGTTTTTTTGATTTGATATATCTGCTACAAAAATTATACGAGATTATTTTTTGTAGTTACAAATTAGCGCCAAGAAGAGGGCAGGTCCTAATGATGATCAGACTGCATCAGCCAAATAAAACGATATGAGTAGCAAAGGGCATTTTTGAGATTTTTGGCATTTGTCCAATTTTCAAGTCTCAACTGAGCTCTGGATGGAATAGAACTGGGGAGATTCAACAAATCTCTTCCCTTTCACCTCCTCTGGTGTCATTGTCACCTGTGCCACTTTCCTCTCTTCACCCACACAAAAACCCACTTCGATCCAAAGCGACAACGGAGAAAAAGCCTGGGTGCACACCCATGACCCTTTTAAACGCAGCTGCCTAAATAGGAACGGAAAGAGTGAGGTTTTTTCAGCCTACAATCAGGCGTATGTGGAAAAAGTTAGTTGTAAGTAAATTCCTGCGGTTCTGCGCGATAGCACCTGAACAGACCTAGAAGAAGAAGTAGTAGTAGGAGTCTGAGGGACTGCGAAATTTGATTTCAATGTTTACTGAACACTGGTGGAGGGAATTTCCTCCGACCTTTAGGAAGGCGAATCCAGTGTCAAACTCCGAAGGGCATATTGAACCACTTCGAAACATTAGTAGATCCTAATAAGGGAATGACAGGTGGATGTAATCAGTGTTGTAGCGTCATTCCCGCGGTCGAATAGTTTGGTGGAGGGCCCCGGCGCTGAGCCTCAGTAAAGTGGATTTTTATAGGAGGAGGAAGATTCCCACAAACTTCTCTTGCTATTGGTCTAGAGTGCGTTGCAAGTTTAAATATCAGTCTAATATCGAGGAGGAGATGCCATGGACCCAAATATACTCACCACTCAGTCATGCCGATTGAGCTAATAGACCAATCGTGTTTTGTGCCAGACGTATTCGGAACTGTAAAATATATTTGCAATGAAGCAGGGGCACCACGTTTGGAAGCCTCATAATTTTTATACCGTCGAGTCTAGTTTTGGTTGCCACGTTCAGAGACACCCTTCTTCGTCGATAATTCTTTCAGTTTGCCCCTTTTTATTCCTCCTGTCGCGTCTTTGTTCCTTGGTAGTGTGGTCTTAATACCTGCCCTTAGCAAGTAAAACCCTTTTTTCTCTACGATAAATTGCCTTTTTTTCTCGATTTACAATAGAAAAGTCCAGTAGCAAGAAGACAACTTCACCCGGTCGACACAAGCACAAGTTGAGTCGTCCGCTCTGTCACTGGCTCCTGACCTGCTGTCCCGGTGGTCGCAGACGTTTGGAGGAGCGACACAAACTCCTGCCTCCAGCCTTCATCGGCGCCGCCTCCGCAAACACCCGGAAATCACACCGAGGGAGTCGCAGGACCCGTGGCCGACGCAGCTGGCTGGGCTGCTGCAGTCGGGAGAGCGGCACCTTCCTCACCACGCTCTACTGCTGCGTGAAATGCCTCTACCTCATCAATGCGGTGGGGCAGATCTACCTGATGGAACGCTTTGTCGGCGCCAAGGCTACCTTCTATGGCGCAGCGGTGCTGGCTGACCTCGTGAGCGGACGGGACTGGCAGCAGTCTGGTCACTTCCCTCGCGTCACTTTCTGCGACATGGAAGCGAAGAAACTAGGCAAAAATCATGTGTAAGTTCCGTACTCTGGGGAAAACCGTAGGGTGAAGCAGAATAGAGAAGCTGGGTGTGAAGGGTAGGCAGAAAGAAACTCTTAAGTAGCTATTGATAGGGTATTCAGGTTAATTTAAGAATTAACTCTTAAAAACGACAATTGTTAATGCATTTTAAAGCTATTTATTAAGCAGGGAGACAGGCATTTTGTCATCAAAGAGTTTACTGAAAATAGCCGACACAGCGTGTTGTGCAACCTCAATCCATCACCTCCAAACCAAGAACTGGAACAAGTTATTTTTACGCCTTCACGGGCGTAACTTTAGCTCGAAACTATTGCTTTGACTAGGTAGTTCATTAACTGGGCCTTTGCAGTACTGGCAAATTGACACAGATCACCAGGTGGATAAGATCCAAGCAACGATTCCTCTAAATTCCCTGATGTGTGGCTGGTATGCTCACTTCCACAACTTCTATATGAACGTAAGCGAAGGTTTTCACTGGGTGGTAGAGGCAGAAAAACCAAAACCACCCAAAAAATGCAAACGTGAGTTTTATAAAACGCCTCCTCTACATTTTTGATGGGGAATTCTGCTCTAGCTTTCTTAAGCTGACTTCAATTATGTAATATTAACAGTAGTTTCAGACTAATTCTCACGTGCGGTATGAACTCACCAGTTACCCACTTAATCGTAGCGTGGGTGAAGGCGTGGTCTTGTCAGTAAAATGATTACGTCAAAGGTTCAATGGGTACAAATGATGACCTTGAAACCGGTGCATGCAAAGATGAAAATTTCAAAGGCAAACGTCTATAATAATATGTCCAGGTAGTTATTTGTCGAAAGATTTTTTAAATTCCTGACGAGGTATATAAGACGGGGGCTCTAGGCGGTATAATAGAGAGCTTCTCTTTGATTCTCTTCCTGGAAGGCTGGAAGCGTTTTGTGATTTGGTAGCAGGCTGGTAGATTGCGTAAATACTGTTTGAGCCGTTGGATTCGTAGAGGAATCCTCCACTTTTGAAGCAGAGAAGGAAAAACGTCGTCCTTAGCAAAGCAGCTCAGGTCTGGCTTAAAGTCCAAGTCGTCGGACTCTCTCGAATCCAACTGATCGAGAGGATCGCTAGACCGTGGCTCCTAAAACCCCGTTTCCACAAAAACTGTTCCTCGTCGGGAGACGCATGAATCTAGAGACTACTCTGCTATGAAAGACAAATTTTTCGAATGTAAAAATTATTTGGAAATTAGGGATAACGTTTTCCAAAGTTCTTAAGTCGTCATACTTATACATTTTCTTTGGAAAATAGTAATTTTCTATGGCAAATAATTAACTATGTCATCAAATAAGCAAAGGTAGTTCTTCACCTGGTTAAATTAAATTTGACGTAATTGGCCACGCTTCAGAGTCCTAGCGTGATGTGATTTGACGCCTTGCAGTAAACCATAAGCGCTGACGAGCCCATTTTATCTTCTGTTCCAGCTACACCATCCAGTGCGTCTTGCCAATCAACATGTTCCTGGAGAAGATCTACATATTCCTTTGGTTCTGGCACATCCTGCTGACCATCATCACAACAGCCTCCCTAGTGAGCTGGCTGCGTCGCCTATTCTGGAGACGGTCGCGTCTCAAGTTCATGCGTCACTATCTCAAGGTCGTCTCCGCAGTTCCTCCCATCCTCGATGCACGTGATCGCCAACGCACTCGTCAGTTCGTCGAGGAGTACCTGACCCCCGATGCCTTCTTTCTCATCCGCATGATCGGAACAAACAGCGGGGACCTCCTGGCCAGCGAGCTAACCCACGAACTCTGGTTGGGCTTCATCGGCAAGGGCGCACAGACCTGCGTTCCCACACCTTCTGCACCACCCCCTATGGGCCGCTTGTGCCCCAAACACTCAGTCTGTTCTTGCGACAGCTGTTCCTTCTACTTAAGCAAAGTCAGCGGGTCTTCGCGACCTCCGGGCTCGAGATCCGAGGGTCGGATGTTCGGTGTCAAGTACTATCCGGGTGACAGGAGCCCTCCACGACAGAAAATCGGTCCTAATCTATTTCAACACCTGCAGATGTGCGACCAAGCGATGTTGGCTCCCCGACGGATTAGCATAGATTCGGAACATCAGACAAAGTTTGCCCTGGAGGAGTCTATCGGTCCCTCTTCGGGCACTCCTGCTCCTCCACCGACCTCGACAAGCCTCTCAGTGGAGGACATTGTATGAGGCGGCGTTTGTCACTTCTGCTCAAATAGACACTCTCTCTAACTTAGCCTCAGTCACACACGGAAAGGGGCCTTAGATGCTGCATCACGCTCCCTCCCCACCCACTTCCTCTAGGATTTGTATATTTTTGCATTCATCGACTCTGCTTAACCGTAAGATCTCGGCATTGATCACTTTTCTCTCTGACTCTAAGAGCCCCCCTCCCTTCACTCTGTCTATTTGTCTTGCTCCTTGTGGACCTCACCCCCTTTGGTTCGTCCCCAGCATTCTTTTCATTCTCCCTCTCCCAGTCCCACCCAGTCGCGCAACATTTCAACAGATTCAAGAAGAACTAAAACTACTCCTAATACCAAGACTGCATTTTCTGCCTCGCAGTGTGCGCACGTGAGCGTCTGTCTATCCCTCCTTTGAGTGAGTGTGAATAAAGAGGAGAAGGAAGACTGGGAGGGTTGAGAAGCGAGACGGCTGCCTTTTGCACACACCACTCTGCATTCCCTGGGGAATAATTTGTGCGCTTGAGTGGAGGAGGAGGAGGATTAAGTAGGACGTGTGTTTCTTGTGCACTAATGGCTTTCAAACGGACTTCTAGACTTCCCCAAAACAGGGCAAAAGTAATTTACGAACCACGGTTAATAAGGACTCGCCAGAGATTCTTTGTCAGCAAATCTACCAAGGATATAGTGAACGCATTAAACAGTAGATGGTTTTCGAGTAAACCAGGAGCATTCAAGAAATTTCTAGAGTACTTTTTAGAGTGGTGTGTGTCGGTGCCTACAGGTGGGTTTCAGATTTTGCTAACCTGATTTATCGGTCAAAACACTGAGTTCTGGTGGTGATTAAGGTGTACTTGGAGGAAATCGGCTTCTTACTTGAATTTCTCAAACCGACGACCATAAATGCTCAGGTCAGGGTGATGAGGTTGTGGTGGCCAGATCATCATCGTGGAACTCCCCTCTCAGTGCTTTACGGTTGGGAGAAGGCAGCAGTCTTGAGTAAATGCTTCTTTCGGCTGCCGAAGGTCGGAAATAAGGTAGCAGACGATGATTTTTTTATAGGGACAGACCAATACACGAGGAGGTTTCTACTCCACCACTACAATCTCTTTCAAAAAAATTTGTCGTCATTGGGAGCAGTGGTTTTCTAATTGCAGCCAGGTCTTCCATGGTCGAATTCGGATTTTTGCGGTTACCGACGAGGAATAGTTTTTGCGGATTCTAGGTTCTGTAGGTATCTACTGAGGAGCTCTTCAGTGACTTTTGGAGCAGCTGTCTCACGATCCTCTCTCCCAACAATTCGATCTAGAATCCGATGGTCTCCCTCAGGCAATTTCGACATTTTATAATGCAATAATCACTTTATTAGCTGTAAAAAGCTGTTATTTTCAATATACACAGCAACTAACAAAAATTGTAAGCAAAAACATTAAAATATGTCAATCATGGGATATTTATTACATGCTCAATGGTCACGGTAACAAAAGGATCGATGTTTTCGCTATTTTGGCCATCCAGTTGCAATGCCACTCTTCAGTTGTCAGCCATGACACTTGGATTCCTTATGTTAGTGAGCCATTTTGGGCCAATTTAAGTAAAGTGAATAAAATATTAATTATCTGTTTTTTTATTTTCTCAAGGAAGCGGTGAAGGAGAGAATGAAGCATTTTTTCCTTTTAATCATTTTAAACTTCCTCTAAAAAAATTTGCTTCTATTCAAAATTTTTTAGATTCCATTTTAGCATTTCATTAACCAACTTTGGAGCATTAACGTTTTTCCCCATAGATAATTTAGAGACTACAGAAACTGAACTGGTAAGCCAAGCATTTTTATGCGCTGAATTATTTTAAGTAGCCAGTTTCTACTCAAATAATTTTTGTAGGTGATATTTCAAATGTTAGTTACAATCACCTTTTAATAATAATTACGCTCTTGTAGTGATCATACTATTACCTGAGTCTCTTCGCACCGCTTCTCATGGGCAGGTGAATCCCCATTTTGACTGAGTGCATTGGCCAAGCTGTTCACTGATAAAGCAGGTCGATTCTATCTTAACAGTTCCACAAAAACTTTTCCATGCACCTCTTTAACAAACACTCTGGAACGGACGTCTGCTCTAACTGCTCTCTGGCTGTGTGGAACTTATCATCTTACCTTGAGTAACAGATCCATCTAGGAAGAGAATTGAAGGGTAGCTTTCTGCTACGACAGTTTGAGAAGAGACAAGACGGGGAGGGATATATTGAGCTCCAGAACTGAATAGGGGCGTGATCGATTAACCCTAGGATTGTGTCTGGGCATTTGTCCGTCCAGTCTACGAAGTTTTTTTTCACCTAAAGCCCATAGAACCCATTGCGTGTGTACTTCTGACTGGTGGTCGGAACTTGAAACTAGGATGTGCATCCATTTGCTTTTTTGCACCTACCTGCAATCTCTAAGTTTTTTTCCTTGGTCAGAAATAATTTCATCTGTTTGACACTCATCTTGGCAAAAAGGTGTGGCATAAATCATACGAAAGTGGTCCGAGAAGTGGGTGGAATTTTCTAGAAATTGATTTATCTCAAAACCCACGCCGTGTCTAATGAGCTTGTTTTTAAACCCCGTGGCAGTTCAGTTCACTTTACATCTCAGGTTGATGTTGCCAGGTTCGAAGAACGTTTTCGGAACCCAGTAGTGGATTTCTTTGAGTTTTGAGAATTAAATTGGCATATTGAACCTAAATCAAGATCATATAATAGGTGGGGAAGCAATTTCCATTGAAAACACTCAGAGTACGCGAGGACGTATTGTCGTCAGGATGGCTTCCTTAAATTCTCGGAGAATTTAACTCCTCTAACTGGTGCTGATTATCAGGTTATCATTCCCAACAACCGTGGCCATCACCTTTTGAAAAGACTTCTGAGATTTTAACTTGATCTTAGTTCCATCGATTTCAAAGTGATACTGGTAAATCCAAGATTCATTTCATGCAATAATACCCACTAGTAATTGCGGAGAGATGGCTTCGAAGATTCCCTTCACCGGGCGACTGAATGGTTGTTGAGAAACATAGTGATGAAGAAGCTTACTCAGTTCCAAGTTCTCAGGAAAAATCTAATTTACCTACCTGGCAGATGAAAATTCTGATGAGTAATTAATAAATGATTGATGGTTAATCGAATTCTGATCAGCAGCCTCTATGTTTAGGACATTTTGAGGTGGTTTCTGGTACTAGCTAGGAAAAAGTGACACTTTTAACGTTCCCCTTCTTTTGAAGCAGCAAATCGTCCGCTCATAATCTGTATTCATTTTTAGAGAAAGTGTTACGTTATTTTCTATTTTTAAAACCCAAATTATCTGCTCTCCAAACCATTCTGGTTTGAACAAAATTGAAAAATGTGACTTTCTCGGACAGGATCATCTTTTGCCATCTAATTTTCTACCTCCGGCCACCGAGGGTACGTTTGGAGACAGCCAAAAGAAGCATTTAATCCAGACTGCCTACTTCTTCCATCCATAAACCATGGTGGTAGTTCCATCAAGATTTTCCATTATTCTATTTCTTGGAGATCTGCCACCGGCCAATGACTACCCTTCATGAAAGAATAATTAACAGCAGAGGCTTTTAAGGATTTCGGGCGACCAAGCTCATCATTCTATGGTTGTTCAAAAACTGTGGTTTCCGGAGAAGAACGAAGTCTATAAATGTTAAGGAGTAGCACGAGAAACATTCTAGTGAATTTGAACATCTCATCTGGCACCAGAGTCCCTCAACCCATGTGATTGCGGCAGAAGGTGGTGGATCTACACCATATTAAAGTATTATTTTGTTGATTTTTCAATGTGTTTCCACTATTTTGTCGAATTCCTGTACCTGCTACCAGAGTAGGAGACATGGCTTCTCTTCTAAAGACTCTGACCCGAAAACTACAAGCATTGTTAACACCCAGTTATGTGCTCCGACATGTTCACTTTGGTTAAAATATATAATTCCATTTTTACTGAAAATTTCGCTTATTTTTTCACCTACCTTTCTGTGTGCATATGTGTATCAGTGGCAAATTTAGTTGGCTAAGTTAAGTGTTAAGTGCAGTGTGGTAAGGCATTCATTGAAAGAAATGTGCCTTTTGATTTAATGAAATCCCTGACTTTCACTCCAATACTCCTCCCCTTATTTGGCCTGTTTTTTCTCAACCTTTTGAATTTTCAACTTCAAAATGAAATAATCCCATCTACTTTAGAGTATAAAAGATACGCTAGAGTGTTTTTCCATGAATAAACGGAGTATATTATTTTTCGGTCTACCCTTTACATTTTGCATATGGTGAAGTTTCGAAGTTGCATTATGCAAAGTCAACTGAAATGGCGGAGATCGGAACTCAAGTGTTTACACGAAGAACGCAGTTTCTCACGCTGTTGAGCTCCTGCTACAGGTAGAAGAAGGAAGTAGGGAATTAATCATGATGGACAGTTCGGCTGTGAGACCTTTTAAAATGACTCACTCGAATCTGTGTGAACTGAGTTTCCAAAATCTCGGTGTCGTTGGCTCAGTTCTAGGCAGTTTATTATAAAACTTGTGCATTGAACATGGGTGGATGCTAACCTAGCGTCGATTGTAGTGCCTTTAGGAAATACAAAGTGTTCGGAATGAGTTTTACTGGAAAATATCAAGTCATTCAAACATTTGATGAATATTTGAGATTACCGAATGCGGCCGATCAAATTTTGTCCAGAGAACAATTTATTAAATTTTGCTTACTAAATCCCGGCTAACATTAAGGTGCCCAAGAATCATTTGAGAAACAAGATTTTTAAGAGCTCAGGAAAGAAACTCAGCAGCCAAAGTGGAACGTGTGAATGAATTCAACGGGAGTAGAGAATTCACATTAAACGATGTTGAAAGTGAGATTGATGAAAAGCTTCTTGTGGAATTTGCAATTAGGCTTAATTCAAACTATGCGAGTGCTCATCGTTATCTTATAGAAACTTGGAGAAGTTTCTAAAAATATTGTTTGAAAACAGTCTCAAATTTCCTGTGACATCTGCTCTTCTCCGCAGTTATTCTCGCCAACTTGTATCACTTCCATGGTGCATAGACACGTGACTGGCGACTGGGTAAAAATAAGCTTGTTATGGAAACGTTAAGCGTTGTAAATAGTGGCAGCTTCCTAAGCGGGGCTAAGACCCCAGGCAGAGCCAAAACGAGAACTTCATGGGAAAAAGGCTCTTCTTCTTTTAACAAAGGAATCATCCATTTTGACTAGCTACTACCCAATGAAGGAACTAGAAATACTCAAGTCACCTGCTCTAGTGAATCGAGAATGGGTGGGGTTTCATCAGGTAAACCGGTAAACCCAGTCTCAACCAGCGCACACACAGTATTGGTAGTGTCTCCTCTTCCTCCGATCCTGTCTAGGAGAGAGATAGGTTTAACAAGAGAATCTTCATTATCAAATCGGTTTGTTCTAGGTTCGGGTAGGAAGGAGGATTGTGACGATTATTCCAGTAAATCCTTCGTGAAATCCCATTTCTATGATATTTGTATTACATGTAACTGCTGCACGCGTTTTCCTTTTTCTTACTAGAATGTGGAATTTATGGCGATGTAGGGATGTAACCAGAATCTGCCACTTTGGCAAGCACTTTATCATCTGAACAACCACTGTTTAATGAAACCCATAACAAGACAAGTCTCTAGTGGTCTAGCAGAGAGGAAAGCACGATAAAAAACTTGTGGACAATTGCCTAATGTAAGAGTTTATCTCCTCTGTGCATTACGCAGACATGAATAAAACGATTGGTAACGCAAGATTTTTGAACTTCGTCTACGTTGACAGTATTCTAGGCTCTCGCAACGGTGTGGCTTTTTCCTCACGTGCTGTATTTGTCCACTGAACAAAAACTATGGAATTCACGCGGTGTTTTGGAAAAAAACCATTGCAGGTATACCGAAAAATGCACATAAGATTCCCACAGAGGGAAGGTGAAACGTCTGCTGAAGCTTGCTTTTAGAAAGATGTGTGCTGAAACTTTGTGCAGGCTTTATAAGATTTGGATGTTCTGACTCATCAACACGCAAATTTGGCCAATTTGATTAGGGTAAAAGCACTCACAGGGGTATGGCTTTTCCCCTTTCAATAAATATTGCTTTCTCGATTCCTCACCTTTTTTTTATTACCTGAATAGAACTATTTAATTCACCCACGCATTGGAAAAAATTGTAAGTCTAGCTGAAACTGCACATGGGACCTAATAATTGCTTCGCATGGGTGCACTAAGCCTCAGTGCTCACCGTCACAACGGCACTCCTAGTTGTGTAATGTGCTTCTGACCTCGTAACCACGAGGAGTGTGCGCCAATTCACTTTACACGGGGCCTCGCCGCATACCAGAGAAACAAGGCCTACGTGGCATTGACCTGATAACCGAGTCTTCATCCGATTAGCCGTCACGTGTAGCATAGAACAAGAGCACATTTTATGGCTTCGGTACTAGTGTTTTTGCACTGAAATTCCTCTCCTCGAATGGCATATTTAAAGCAGTGAAATTTTAACATGGGAAGAAGGCATGGAATTTATGATATTAGGAATTTTTTCATATTGGATAGATGCATTAAAAGGCATAAATTAACTAGAAAAAAGAGGGTTTTCGGGAAATTTTTTAAGGAATGGTAAAAAGTTCTTCTAGATTTGTTGAAAATGTTCGCGCACACTAAGCTTTCCTTATAACTTACTGGGAGAATGAGTGACTAGAAACTATCGTCTTTATCTTAATGCATTAAAATAGATATGGTCATTGCTCAAAACTTCATCCAAACACTGCGAACATAGTAATCCTAGGACATGAACTGAAGAATTGCGATCGAGACTACCAGGATGTGGTGGCCAAACAAATTGCAACATATTAGCACACGATGCTCTGGGACAGCCAACTTCGTCCCAGGAAAAAATGCTGAAAAACATTACAGGGACATGGATTGAATTCAGAACTACGCTGCTGAACTACTGTCTGCTGTATTTAAGCTCAGGATAACAAATTTAGCTAACATTAGGTAGTTAATACGGTGCAGGTCCACCACCTTAGCGGCAATTACAGCCTCGATTCTCTGAGGTGGTATTGAATCACTCAACTTGTGATTGGGTGGGAGGAAATGCATCCTCAACCGTATTTTCCGACCTTGTAACTTCAGAATGCCATTTGTTTCGCCGCTTACCGATCCACTTGGAATAGAGGCTTTTGCAAAGCAAGAAGAGGTTGAAACTGGCATTTGTGAGCTCTTCAAATAGAAACCAAAGGCAGTCGAAGTGCATTGATTAACTGTCACATTTGATAGCCTGTTTTAATTGTGCAAAATTACGACAGAACTTATTTAAATTTTAGCCTCAAGGCTCGAAATACAAAAATTGCATAACATTATTTTTCCACCTTGAAGTTTCCCAGGTAGGAGAAAGAATTATTCCAAATATTAATAAACTTCCAATGGCACCTAACAAGGAAAAATTCCTACGAATAGCTGGATGTTAATGAAAATTTTCACACTTCAAGCAATGTCTGAATCATCAAACGAACTTAAAAAGCTTAAATCTCCGTATTTTATAGGACAGTCTTGGGTCATGAGCTCATTTAGCAATAGCAGACCGACTAATCGATTAATGCTTGTAGTCTAGCTCAAGCGGTCTTTATTTACTGCACACATTCTCCGCATTCTCCTTATTTTTCGCCTCCTCTCTACCACCACTAAGAGAGACGAATGACATACTAACATTCTTGGCTCTGAAGTTAGAAACCTAAATTAATCGGTGCATATTCAGAGGTTGTAACAACGATTCCCCGAGGTATTGATTCATACAAATTGTGAATTTCAGGCCATTTATCAGTTAAAACACCCACATCCAATTCTTCTAGACACGGGTCGACGTTCTACTTGAATCTCTAAAATCGACTACCATAAATGGTACTCAATAATGCTATAACTAGTCTTACACCACGATTCTAGCTACTCTATGGATTGGTGTTCCATTATCATCCTGAAAGATGGCGGCGTTCCCACCGGAAACAGTTCTTGAAAAACAATAAGATTAAATCCGTCACGCGAAATTCCTAAATAGTCCCTAATCTCGGTGACAGATTTCCAGGAAATGGCACCCCAGATCACCCCGCCGTGCTGTACGGTTGGGAGCAGACAGCAGTCTGGATTAAGTGCCTCTTACGGGTGTCTTCACTCGGCCGGGAGGTAGAAAACAAGGTGGTACAAGAGAAAATCACATTTATCACTACTCGAGGAATTAATTCTGAAGGTTTCTACTTCATGTTCTTGAAACGCCAAGCGTTACACTAGCGTTACATTTCTATAAGGTTTTAGCCAAATTTTGAACCAACGCAACAAATAGCAAAAAAATAATAATAAATCATTAAAAGCTGTCAAGTTTTGGTCGTTCACGACATGTTCAAAGATAATGACGTCAAAATGTTGGCTAAATTCCACTATTTTGTCGCACACTTGCATGGTTGAATTGGTGATTTTATAACTCATCGTTGGCAGAGACTCAACAACCGAGTTTGTTTGCTGTTCCATTTACTTTGGGAGCATCTAACTCTCTCAGGCTCTATTCCTCCAAAGTCCAAGCCTGTAATCTGATTCATGCATTAAGTTAGCTCTAAAAGATATGCTTGGGTTATCGAATTATTACTAGCCCTAGAAAGGCAACTTATAGTTTATTAATCGAATACAGCCTTTTGTGCAAAACGAAACCTAGGCTACGGTTTTTTCCTGTAACCCAGGTAGGAATGTTCGACCGTAAACAGAACTTTTAATTTTTAGAAACAAATTCCCTTGTCGCAAAAACGAGATGTTATCGGAATAAACCCAAAGTAAACAAGGCCACACCAGAGTTACACATTAATTTTACAACACGTTCGGAGACCACAATGGCACTGGGATTATTCCATTTACGGCCACAAATCAGGTATAAATACTCGGAGCATCGCTGTGGGCTTCATGCACTACTATGAACACTACCACCCTCAACATCACCACTGCTGCAACCACAGCTGCAACCACTGCTGCTGCCGTCGCTTGTTCGACTAGCCAGAATTTCTTCGACAAGCTCAACACACCCACTGCTGGATGGGTGGCCATCGTGGTCTGCTCCATCTGCTTCGGCACCAACCTGGTGCCTGTGAAGAAGTTCTACATGGGTGACGGCATGGCCTTCCAATGGCTCATGTGCTCAGGCATCCTTCTGGTGGGTGTTATTGTACAAATCCTCCTCAGTGTGCTCTACCGCGTCCCTCAATTCCATCCTCTTGCCATGCTTGGGGGCGCATTGTGGGCCACGGGGAACTCTCTCACTGTGATCATCATCGAATGTGTCGGTCTCAGCATCGGTATTCTCATTTGGTCCATCGCTAACATGCTCTTTGGTTTCACTACCAGCCGGTGAGTAACTAATACCCCGAATTTCTACCTGCGATTCCCTCCTTGATGACCAATTTCTGTTTAACAGCTTCGGAATCTTCGGTATCCCCGGCAAAGTCCCTTCAAATCCCGCCATGAACTACGCTGGTGTGACTATTGCTGTGGCCAGTGTGGCTCTCTATGCTGCCATTAAGCCGGAGCATACTAATGAAGAGGAAAAATCTGTTGAAGACATCGAATACGATGCGGAAAAGGACCGGTTTGTTTTCACCAATGGCGGACTTTGCAATTGCAGCCGCATCGGTCTCCTACCTTCGGGGGTGCGCAGAGCCATGTAAGTCCAACACTGCCTCTCTCTCTCTCCAGAACCACCCGACTTGACCGCTAACTATCCTCGTCCATTCCAGTGGCGTCTTTCTAGCCATTGTCGCTGGGTCTTTCTACGGAAACACCTTCGTTCCAACCATTTACATCCAGAGCATGGTTAAAGGTGCTAGCCAAGAGGGCTTGGACTACGTGTTCGCCAACTTCGTGGGCATTTGGCTCACATCCACCGTCATCTTCGTGATCTACTCGCTCTGTCAAAGAAACTACCCAATGTTCCCCACGAGTGCCGCCATTCTGCCTGCTCTCTGCAGCGGTATTCTCTGGGGTTTGGCTCAATCTTCCTGGTTCATCGCCAATGCGGCCTTGGGCGAACCCATCACCTTCCCGATTGTCACAACCTGTCCCACTGTGATTGCCACGCTGCTGGGCCTGTTTGTTTTCAAGGAAATTAAGGTGAAGGCTGGTGCACCCAATACTTGTCTAATTAGTGATCTAAGAATGAGGTTGCATTTTTATTATTTTCCACTTATAGGGCAAGAGAAACTTCATTCTGCTCTTCGTGGCTTTCGCCCTCACCTTCACTGGTGTTATTCTCAACGCTCTCTCCAAGTAAATGTCCCTACGGGATGGAATAACAATATTCTGTATTGAATGTCACTCTTGACTTATTTTTCATGCATATCATGAAATTATGTGGGATTAGAGAGGGAGAGGTGCATTTTAAGTAGCGGCGATGTCTTTATCGACTAAAGCGCTCAGCCATACACACCAGTCTATCAAGGTATTTAGAGCTGGAAAGGTGTTAGGCTATGGTCAAACATTGGGGCATTGGTGGAGTCGTCGTGAGAATAGGCCGACCACACCCATTTGTTGAAGTGTCATCGATTTTCAGGGATCCGGGTTCTAACTGGTGCTCGTATGGCACTCTTTCAAGATGATAATACATCACCAATCTTTTGTGGGATCGTGCTACGTTGCCCTGAAACCTAACTATCCAAAACAGGTCATTTTTGCCTCAGAGTTTGCTCCAAACGCCCTAATTCATTAATTATCGTAGGTCTGAGTATTAATTGTAGCCGCATTAGGGTGATAACAATTCAAGGTGTATTATTATTCCTTGTTAATCCTACCAGCCTGAAAGAAACACAACTTTTTCCCAATAAACTGTGGAAACAGCTGTGGCCAGGGTCTTTCCCCTTAATGAAGTCACTGTCAACGGTTATCAGTTATCGATTAAAGATCCTTTTCCGTGGTCAAAAAAGGGCGGCAAACGTTCACGAGAATGCAGAGTAGAGTAGATTTTGCGGTCGTTTTCATGCACCAATTCAAAAGGCACCGATTTTGCAAGTTTTTGAAGATAACAATGAAAAAATGAATGGTTTGAGGTAAGCTTAGCTGCCGGTTGCTAAACTAAGAACGCATGATTTGCTTTAATGACTGCTTCAATAAACTTATCATTAAACTGAACCATCTTTCACGTATTCTCTTCATAAATTGACTGAATGATTTATGTCTTGAGTATTATCATATTAGAAGGTACTTAAACGGGTAAATTTTAATTTCACTGTTATGTGAAATGAAATATGATCAGTTTAAATATAGCGTTCTGCTCTATTTGACATTATAAAATGCTCTTTAAATTTCCTTTAATAGAAAAAAGGCAAAATTCGGACAGAACTCATTGGATGACCTGTTAGCAAGGATATCTCAGGATGCATTCAAGATCACATACAGTCAGATCTTCTAGAATGTGCTAAGGCAAAGTATTCACGCAATTTTAGTAAGAACAGATGCTGTTGGCTACTTGTCAATGAGTTACAAGTCCTATTGTCTAATCGGTTGGTCAGATTACTGAAATTTCAACTGGAATCAGACACTCTTAACGATTAATGTTTATTTTATTTATTTTAAATCACCATGACAACCGCTAAATGAGCAAAAAGAGAGTAGCCATTACTCACTGATAGCCTCAAAAGATGGGGGCTGGCTGGGTGTGTTCTGGATAAACAGGGTACCATGTATTTGCTCTACAACATCAGCAACAAACTTCCCAAATGACAAACTTAATAGACTTTCCATGCTTTTGGACAAGTTTATAAATTATTTCACGAAAAGGTGCCTTCTTTTTCACTATTGTTGTAAAGAACGAAGGTGAGCTCCCCCTTGTTTTAATAAATTCAAAAAAAGACAAGCACTTAGGTTAGAAAATGGTTGTCTTTATTTAAACAAATGGATCTAGTAGTCTAAAATGACATTGCATTCAAGACGACACCAGTGATGGTGAAGGTTGTCGCTAATCCGAGGATGATAAAGTTTTTAAGACCCTGTAGCACAAAGGCAATTTAACATTTGGCACGGGGTTAGAGAAGCTCTCCGCATGGCAGGAGGAACTTACGCGAATTTCCTTGTAGATGAAGGTGCCAATGAAGGTGGCAATGACCATGGGACAGGTTGTCGTGATTGGGAAGGCAATGGACTTGCCGAGAGCATCGTTCGACACGAACCAGGCGGTCTGAGCAATGCCCCAGAGGATACCACTGATGATGGAGGGGAAGATGGCAAGGTTGTCGGGAAACCAGGGCTTGTTCCACTTGATGATGGCATAGATGACGAAGATGACTGTCGAGGTGAGCCAAATGCCGACCATGTGCGCGAAAACGTAGTCGAATGGTGTCAGCGGAGTTTGCCCCTCCACCGCATCTTGTCCCCGTACAACTACGTCGATGGGACCGAATGAGCAACCGTACAGACTACCAGCCAGACAGGCCAGAAGGACGCCACTAGAAGGAAGGTAATTGTCACAAGTGCCCAAGGGACCTGGCAAACGCTCAGCCAACTCACAGGATACGGGTAACCACTTTAGGCAGCGCCGAAGGGGAGAGGCCTTTGCATCCACACTTCTTCCTCTTCGGTTTCTCCTCTTGAAATGTCTCGGTCTCCACATTGACTTCAACAACATCGGTATCCTTCAGGTCGTAAGAGCCCTGACCACCTTCCTCACCATCATCATCGGATTTGGTTGAGGGCTTGATGGAAGCGTAGAGGATGATACTATGGGAGAGGGGATGACCAGCAAAATGTGATAACCCTACCTGCAAGCAGCTACCGCAACACCGACATAATTCATGATTGGCTGGGATGGCAATTCCGGTTTACCAGAAAACGCACCGAACCTACGGAGAGAGAATCCTGCATGTTAGTAGCATATTCGTTAGTCTGGGGGAATGCGATTGATCCCAGCATACTTACCGAGCTGTGAAGAAACCGAGCAACATGTTAGTGACCGACCAAAGAGCCAGACCCAGGGAGAGACCAATGCACTCGATAATGAAGACAGTCATGGCATTGCCCGAGGCCCAAAACAGACCTCCCAGCGAGCCCAAGGGCGCATAATACACTTGCCCATCGGTGAAGTACATGACAATGTTGAGGATCACTCCCACCAACATGATTCCGTTGCACATGAGCCACTGGAAACCAATACCGTCGCCCATTCTGAATTTCTTCACTGGCACCAAGTTAGTGCCGAAGCAGAGAGAGCTGACGGCCAAGGCAATGTAGCCTGCGGTTTGACTCTGGAATCTCGGAGCCGCTGTGGCATTGGCAACAATAGCATCCGTAACGTCTGAAAGCATGATCTGCGGAGGGAAAATGTCGGTGAATTGCTCTGGCCTAGTGACAGGAAGGAGGACCAAATTGTAAAGAGGACTCACGGAGTCTCAGGGGGAGAATCCTAGGCTAATGAAGAAGGCACACCCCTTTTCGTGTATATATATCCAAGCCTGATACTCTAACTCCCCTTATCATTGGCTCTCTCTCTCTCTCTCCCTTGGAGTGCTGTGTATATTTGCTAAAGAAGTGTTTGACCTTGACCCAGGCAAAACAACGAGCCAACCAGTGAGGCAGGTGGGTGGGTGGACTTCTTCAGTGCTTAGTGCTTACACATGATGCTCTAGACAGAACAGCGTGCCAACTACTGGACCGGAACACATAAATTTATTTTGTAGGCAGTTTTTGGCACTTGTCTGACTTTGGCACCAGTTAGAAAGATATCGAGTAGCCTGCGACCTTACGGAAAAAGCCGTCTTAATTAATTTTTCAGCGTTTCTATCATTTGACTCCGTGCTATTAGAAAAAACAGTCGATACCTTTAACGAAGTTGAGAAAAAATGAAGAAGAATTAGTACATTATTGACGGTTCTAGTAACAATAAAACTTCAGGACGTAGATGAGTCGTTGGAGCAGTAGGAGGGCCCAATACGACCGATCTCCGACTTTGTTAGACCACACAAAGCGTCACGTGAAATAAGATGATGTGCAAAAGCAGGTGACCCATGGTCAGCACGAGGATCATCGAGCTTACCGGTCCAAGGTAATCTCTAGAATGTGCTCCTCCAACCAGCCTTCTGAGAATCAGAGCTGAAACATCCCCTTAGCACTTCTAGGCATTCTGCAAAGCGGTCCAAACAAAAATAGGTCTCTTCCCTCTCTTGTTTCGAAGTTGCTACCAAATGCGATCCCTAGTTATGGGAGGACTATCTTAACCTTCCAAACCCTCCTCTGTATTGGCCACTAGTGTCTTCCAAGATCCTATAAGACCTTCAAATATTATCAAGGTCATTCACGGTCTGTTAATTGTTGAACCGTGATTCATAACCCATGATCATCTGTGTTTTCCATAGAGCTTCTTTCATGTTTACAGTCTAATGAAACATTGGGGGTAAATGCGTAAAACAAGTGAAAATTTTCACAAAGACCACGCTACTCATCTTATACCAGTAGAGAGTATATGACAGTCTTAGCTGAATTGCCTTGTCTAGCCACCAAGGACGTTGAGTGTATTCGAAGAAGGTTATTTAAGAGATTTCACAATTCTGATTGATGAATTCGACACCTCGTAGTGGTCGTTTGAAGAAAATCTCCTCCTATTTACGACAAAATTCCATATAACACGAGGAGTTCAATTGAGCATCAACTCCTAGACGATTGTTGTTTTCGCTTCCTTGATAAGACTAACTGAGGCTCCTAGGATCTGCAAACCCATTGGTTGAGTGCTGCATCACTGGAGTAGCTAGAAGCGTCGGTTAGAAATTGCCTGATTGAAGGCAATTTTGTCAACGGAAACTGCTTCTCAGTTAAGTGGCCACAGGAAGCAATCACAGGTTTCCACCTTTATCGCAACGTTTCATGCGTCTTGAATCAAAGCTGTTAACATCCAACCCTCCTTTCCACGAACAAAGCCCTCTTTACGGTGGACAAATGAGCTTCCGTGTTTGACACCCCTTTACCGCCCATTTCTAATAGCAATGATGCTTCTACCCTAACTGTAAAGCACCCCCATCTCAATAGCGTTGATTAATTAGATATGACAAAGTAATTACAGTTAACAAGACCTCCTCCTACGCAATGCAGGGAGGTGGTGTTCCCCTTAGTTTCTGTAAATTTTACACCCTCCTCCTTCCCCCCCTCTTCGTAACTTCCTGGTGAGAAGAGGGCCGGAAATTTTAGTCGGTTCTCCTCCTCCTCCTCCTTCTCCACCTCCAACACCTCTGTGACAGGCTAGGATGAGAGGGATGATCAATTAAAAACTTCCATCCATCTCACCTTCACTTAAAGGCGATTTCTCCCTACTTATTTGTGTGATTTTATGAACGGGAAAAACTGTTGTGTTATTTACTTTATGTAATTGCATTAAAGCACTTAGTGGGTACATTTTCATAAAAAAATTGCTACATGAGGCCTTCGCAGAGTATGACCACGGTTTACTAGGCTTATTTGGGAATATTTTGCTTTTCTGTTTTTATGCATCCAGGGATGATTAAAATGGTAGCCAATTCTTTGCATCTTCCTCATGCGTCAAAGCGTACAGCCCAGTAACTGGGCCAAAATAGCAAAAACGACCCATTTTGGTAAATTCGGGTTTCATAAAAGGTTTTTGGAATACGTGATGTAACTCACACGTTCCAGTGGTTCGCCTTTCAAGCACTCCGGTAGCTAAAAGTTACTCACCTCTTCCTCAACGATATCCTGATTGGCAGTCAGCTAAACGTAGTGTTAGGGCGTGTGAAGTCAGTGCAATCGACAAAGGCCCCCTGTAACGGGCTTCAAAGTAGTGTGCACTGATTTTGATCCCATGCGAGTGGAAAAATTGGTGTGCGTCCGATCTAAAAGAAAGTGCCCTCTTTTGACGCCTTCCGAGGCTCATCTGCACCTTTTTCTGGGATTTTTTTCAATTCGAATTAACGCTTTTTTCCAAAATGTACTGAAATCGGTATTCCCACTGACTACACTACCTCGATAACCGAGCAGTAGTTGTACAATGACTGAGGGAACCTCAGAAGCTGTTTCTGGAGTAAAAGATGCTCTCAATTATGTGTCTATGCCATGTTTTCCCTTGGTAGAAAGAAAATTGTTTTTTAATAAGAACGAACGATGATTACTGGTAACATGACAAAAAAAGTTGACTCTAGAAACGAAAAAAAGGATATTTATCAGTTCGACTGTCAAACAAGAGTTTGGAGCTCTTGTAAAAGCTATCTGATTTGAGTTGTTCAAGTTTCTCGCACCCGTAAAAAACATCCTCTATCGAGCACATCCTCAAAAAATGGGCTATTTCGAATCTCAATTCAGTCAAGAGTGATAAATTAATTCTACTAGTAAAGTGTTAGTAGCGCGCTATCGGTGGTTTATCTGGGTTCAGTTGTTTTAATAGAAGCACTGAAGCCTTTCATATACACACGGGCTATGAAGAGCCGTGAAAATACTGCTTTTCCTTCCATTAGGCGACCAATCCACCCAATCCGTCCCTCATAATCTCCTCTTCTAAATGAAAACCCTTAACGAACCCCAACAAAAAGGTTTGATGAGGCTCTCAGGTCAAGAGTGGGAGCATAATTCTTGATTTAACAGCATTCCAGCGATCGGAACTCGGTCGTATTTAGGTTGTTGAGCTGATCTAGAGAGCCATCTACACCCTGATGTGTGCACTCAATCAGGCCAGCCAATAAACGAACGAGCCACTCTTCTGTTTCCTACCGAGTTTGACCCTGAGGTTGAGTAACTTTTTTCTCGTCTTCCACACTTCAGTTTTTAGTGATCTTTTGAATAAAGACCTCTTCATCTCAATGAATATGTCTAAAATGAACATGCATTGTAAAAATGCATGTTCTTGTTCACTGGTTAGAAGGCTTTTCCACCCACAGAATTGTATGAAAAGTGAACTTGGGCTTAAAAAAGGCTGTCAGCAGTGAAGAATCCCAATCGTCCGTTCGAGGTGCTTTTTCCTCATTAACCCTCTGAGCCTTTGTTGTCGGTTAACGAGACATTCTTTTCCTTCTCTGAGTAGGATGGAAAATGAGACTCTTACTCTCTATGGCTTTGTGGACCGAACTTTAAAATATAAGTGCCAAACTGCCGGCTACGTTGCGGTAGCGGTAAGCGCTGTCATCCACGAAATTTACTTGTTGCCAGTGAAATAGTTTAAGATGGGCGACAGCGTTGGTTTTTAGTGGCTCATGAGCAGCGGAATTCTGTTTGCAGGAGTGATCCACAACTTGATTATGTTTTCACCCAAGGAGGTGTGTTTTCCAACCCTATGCCCCTCTGAGAGGTTTATTTTGGGCTTTGGGCAATGCCTTGACCGTCTTCATTATCAGGAGTATCGGACTCTCGTTGGGACTGGCTATTTGGTCAGTCACGAGTCTTCTGTTTGGCTTCTTCATGACTCGGTGATTAATTTCAGTCGGGATTAAACCACTCCCCGAGCGATTGTGGCACTAAACTAAGCTTTCCTCTCTCCTCATTCATCACAGATTTGGAGCGTTTAATGATGTACTAGAATTCCAGCCAGACCAATCATGCGTTACATCGGAGTGGCGGTAGCTGCTTGCAGGTTACTTTTTTCGCATTCTACCGTTCATCTTCTCGTAGTATCATCCTCTACGCCATGGAAGAATATGTCCTTCCTTTTCCGACCTGTCTAGCGTGATCAGACGAGCTCTGTGAGTTGCCCGAATGCTTCTACTGGCTTTGCAGGGCCAGCTGACTTATATTGCTTCTCTATCTTTCCCCAACTATCTTAGAGGCGTCCTTCTGGCCTCCGTGACAAGTTCTTCGTGTACTGCGGTGAACCAGTCCGAGAAGACGATCCCTTACGGTTCTCCCCCACATATTCGCGTACTTTGTGGGTATTTGGCTTTCATCGGCAGTCATTTTCGTCGACTACGTCATTGCAAAGAAGAATAAGCCCTGGTTTTCTGAAAACCGGGCTATTTCCCCCCCCCCGTTATCAGTGGAATCCTCTGGGGGGTTGCTTAAATCACTTGTTACGTAGCCGCCGACACTCTCGTGCATATGATCGAAGTCAACTTCGTCATCATCTCCTTGGGTCCACTTGTCATCGTCACCACAATTGACACATTCTTCTTCAAGGAAATTCGCGTAAGTCCCCGCTGTCATGATAATGTGCTTTTTAATAAAGGGCGTCAGAAATTTAGTCTTCCTCCGGTTTGCCACAGCCCTATACTTCACTGGTGAAATCTTGATCCCACAGTCCTATAAGACAGCTTGAACACCTTTTTATAGAAATAATCAAGCCTTATTTTTCCAGTGCAACGTGTTCAATGAACTGTTTCATATTTTTTGCATTGGATTTGTAGTCGCACTATTGTAAATCATGTAAACACTAGTATGTAGTCAGCTAGAGATGAGATAGCATTTTTACGTTAAAATATTTACGAGTTACTGGAATAAAGCAAAGCTGAATAGAGTTGGATCGAAATTATACGGCTATTTTACGACAGTGGGTATGCACCCTATGTCAAGGACATCTCAGCCATCAACGTCACTAGAGTAGGAATAAAAACACCATCAAAATAATCAAAACCACCGACTCCACTCCCGGGAATCTGGAGCATGATGCTTGGCCACTTAAACTGGAGGTTTTTCTAAAAACCCGCATTTATTCTGTGTTTAACTGACTGGGCTATGGCATTAAGTCATCCCATAAGTTCAATTCGACCTTTTACTTTTTAAATGAATGAAATCTAAAGATTATTTTATATTATTTTATAGTGCCGAGCATTGTTTTTTTATATTCGGATGCTTTTAAACAGATCAAATTATGATGTACAGAAAAATAAAATTAACAGTTTCTTGAGTAAAACCCTGCTAAAATAGATGTACACAAGCACCATTTAAGGCATGTTTAATGAGTTCGAGAAAGGGCACTCAGCAGCCACTAAGATGAAGACCGAATCGGACGACGTCTAGTTGAGTTTGACGATAAACAGCTTCTCGAAGGAGCCCTTGAAGAAACTTATCCTGCTCTATCAGTTTCGACTTTTTCAAAAACTTTGAAAGTTTCCTAAACTTCGAAAATGGATGACTCAAAAATAGGTGTCAGAAAACACTCTAAAATCTCAACCTCACGGCAATTTTAATTTCCTCCGTTCTTGCCAACTTGTTTCGCCTTGTTGGATTAACTCACTATCTTATGAAATGACTGAACCTCAACCACAATTTTCCCTGGCTACTTCAATATCCAGCCGCATGCACTCCAGCACCGCTTCTTTCTCGACCTTCTCAACGTGGTCTGCCTCCTGACAGCATCCACACCCACAAATGCAGATTCTCACTCAAAAGCATCCAAACCGCATTGACGTCCACGAGCACGTTCGATCAGTTCATGAGCCAGTCAAAGATTCGCAAATAATCGGAGGGTAGTCGGTTGATTTCGACAGCTGCTGAATGTCTTTTGCACTCTTTGACAGAAGCAATTTCGGTGAGGTTACTTAATAAGTTAGAAGTGACCACATTCACGTTCGAATTCGAGATGCGATGAATTCTTTGGAGAAGATCAACCCTCGGACGTCTAAAACACGCTTTTCCAAATCAGATATCTTGGCGTTACGGGGATGATATCGTTGACATGTTTATGGACAGAAAATTGAAATATTTACAAAAAACGCCCTCGAACACTATGGTCATCCTCGACCACAGATGTTTCCGTCAATTAGTGGATGTTAAAATCTTAATTAAATTTTAAAAAAAGGACTTTAACACTACTTTCATAGGCCTACTAACACGACAACTTTTTTCTCTCCCAATTCAGTCACACACAGAGAGAGGAGGAGGAGCAAGAAATCATCTTGAAGTTCAGTTGAGATGGATGGATGGATGGAAGTGTTTAATTAATAACTCCCTCCATTTCATTGACTGAGCAGCCCTCTCATCCTGGCCTGTCACACAGAGGTGTTGGAGGTGGAGTGGGGGAGGAGGAGGAGGACCGGGTAAAATTAGCGGCCCCCTCCCCTCCTGGAAATTACAAAGAGGGGGGAAAACTGCAGAGTGGGGAAAGCCAGAGGGGACAGGGAAGGAAGTACCACTCCCCCCCCCTGTTTTGAGCAGGAGGAGGTCTTGCTAACTGTAATTACTCTGTCATATCTAATCTATCAAAGCTGTTGGGGTGGGGGTGCGTTACAGATATTTAGTGTAGGAGCATCATCATTAGTATTAGGAATGGGAGGTAGAAACTCATTTGTCCATCACAAGGAAAGAGGTGTTCGGGGGAGGGATGTTAGCTCAACTCAAAAAAACTTGAAACGCGGGTCCTATTGGTATGTGCTCATGTAAGCGAAGCATAAATCCTAGTGATAAGAACGACGAAAACCTGTGATGATCATCCCCATTAATATGTGCCGCCTGGTAGCTGGTAAAACTAAATTGCAATGCAAGGCGCACTCTTTTAAGATAAAGGCCAAATACATTGAAAATACACTACATCGGATGATTTTACTCAAAATAGTCTCAATTAGCACCGTCTATTTAGATCTTGCACCTTCCTTGCGAGGAAAGGTTATCACAAAAACTGGTCTTACTCTGTTCATTAACCGGGGTTTTTTATAATTACTGACAGCAAGGCAAAATGGTTCCTCAAGCGACAATGCCGCGTTTGAGAGGGAGTTCAAACTGGTCTTGTCCAGCAAAGAGAATAACAACTCGCCAAGAACCGAAGTCTGGCATATTATTGACTAACCCTTAATGCTGAATAAGTCAACACCTCCGAGTCGACATCTAAATTCAATCTAAGCCCTTTCGGCACTTTGTTTTCTGTAGGTTTTTTGCAGAAGAAATCAGACGTGCTTTCCTCTAGCCCCCACAGCCTCCTCCAACACTTCTGTCACATTTCTACCGTTTTCTGGCAACAGCTATTAGTCCCTGAAGCCAAAAACGTCCGTCCCAGTGTGTATATACGTGAAGGCAGATGTATTAACAAGTGGTTGACTTTCTTTTTAGTTAAAAATCTTGGCCAATTATATCAGGCCCAATGCACTCTGTCCACAGGGGGATTCATTTCTAAATGGGTAGAAAGGCGTAGATACTCTCAGGCCACTCTAGGGTCATACACCTTCATTGCGATTGCCCCTAATGATAAAAATTTATCTTTCTCCTATAAAGAACACGCTGGAAGGTTCCAGTAAGGGCTCGTTCTCTTTATCACCACCTATTATCAATAAACGAAGCGTTTATGCTTTTAGTGGAAGTCTAGGGAATGCAATTGCCTTTACCACCTCTTGTAAGACACAATCGAATATTCTGAAGCTGATCCGTTCGTACTGATGTCTGTGCAGCCAAGCGTTCGCCTTATTATCACCAAGTGTTGACTTGAGGTGGAATTCATTTTCAAAGCCTGCTTTCTTCCTTAATTCAACTACATTTTCTCAACTTAACACCAGGGCCAGCGAAGAAACACGTACGATCGCAATAATTTCTTCCTCCTACCTAGAACGCATCCAAGTATTTAAATTTCACACCGGTTGATCGGGTCAAGGCTGGGTGGAGGGGCTTCCGATCTCACGAGTCCCTTAGGGAAGGCTGTTGGAAAAAAGCCTTGCGACAAACGAAGTTGTACAAAAAAGCACCTTCCAGCACATTAAATACCACAGCGAGAGGCAGTGTGCACGCCCTGATTGAATTGACCTGATATTTTAATAAATAAACTTTGGCATTTCACGCTCAGGCCCCCTTAGGCGCGTCGTAGAGGTTAGTGCTTTTTTGTGCAGGTAAAAATTCCCCAGCCTAAAGCGCGTTTTTTTTGTGTGTGTGTGTGTGTTTAGCTCCCGTGTTGCAGAGAGAGAAAGAATAAAAAACCCAAATTGCAGTGTGTGCAGGGCGGGAGTCTTGGCCAAAGTTCACTTGCAATTAGGTATGTGCACGGGCGTCGAGGCTTTTTCATCTTAGTCTAATTAAATTATGACGGCCGGTCCAAGTGTTGTGGATCAGGTGGGTACTTTTGGCGATATCGCATTTACTCTAGTTCACCTATCATAAAAAACAGTAATTTTCTATACCGATTTACAACTAAGGTCGTAGAGATCTGTAGTGCGTAACTATACTAAAGCTCTCTCTCTCTCTCTATCCATGAAGGTACAACTACCCCGACTAAGGTTAGGAGTCCTCATGTCAGAAGGAGTTTAGTAAGACGTGCGTTAATGTGACGGTTGATAGGGTTCATTGTCCTGCAGCTGGATCAATACACGCCATCCAAATGGGGTGATTAAGTTGGAAACACACGTTTGCGCTTTGGAACTTTTCTCAGAACTGATTGGCGAAGGAGAGATTGGTTAGGTCAGACTTTGTGTGAGCCTAAGAACCTGTCCAGTATCTAGTTAGTCGCTTTGGCATAGCTCTTCGACGCTGTGTGCGTTAGTCAGTGATGAGAGTTTGAATTAACCAGCGCCTCTATAGATCTACACTTAAAAAGAACTTAAGTTTGAGTAAGTAAGTAAGTAAGTAAGTCATTACATGCCACCATATTAGCCCCCTGTGGTTTGTTTTTATATTGATCGAAATCTAAAGGTATTTTTAGAATGCCTTCAGGAGCTGAATACTACTTGTGTTTAGATTAGTTTAAACTGATTAAATGTTGCTTTAAAATTAAAGTAGAATGAAGAACCGAAGAAGTATTTGAGGCACGTAATGTTTTTAATGAGTTCATTAAAGGAAACTCAGCAGCAGCCGAAGCAGTTAGAAAATTCCACTCAGTTTATAGAGAGGAATGGCTGAGTGGAACGACTTACAGGAGATGGATTTCACCCACCAGGAAGAAGAAGATCGAACCGAACGTGGTCTAGTTGAATTTGATGGTACGCTTCCTGAAGCCAGCTTTGAATTAAAGTCATTGAAATCTTTCGAGTTATGTTATGTAGAGCTAGTAAAATCTATTCGCTTACTGGTGAGTTGAAATCGCAGGGTACTGACGCTTGTGCCAACTATCTGAGTGCGGTTGAGTTGATTAGAGTGTATCATTTCACTACAGCCAATATTGCAATGCCCCACCGCCACCACCAGCATTACTAGTAAAAAGCTTTATGTGGAAAGCGATGCTATCACCCAGCTGCAAATGTTGTCTTCGTCGCCGTCTTCACAGCACCAGTGGCAGTGGTGGTGGTGGTGGTGGTGGTTGTTGTGGGAGCATTCGAATCCAAATCTCCTACGCTAATTGCGATCCCTCCTGCTCCCCTTGGAGTGAATATTAGGCATCATTTTCAAGCCATTTGGCAGCACATTTACACTCCACTAATGTGCCGCGCAGCCCGGGTGATAAGATTTCTGTTGCAGTAGCAGCCGCAGAAGGCACTCTCAAAACCGCTGCCTGGTGGGGTATTGTGAACACCTCAATTACAATTCGCACCCCTTTCACGGTAGCACGATGGCGTCACAGATAAGCCCTTGGCTCTCTCCCTCTCTCCCTCGGCGGGTTAATTATCGCAAATTTCAATCCTCCATTCACACCAACTCCTCCTCCTCCTCCTCCTCCTCCACCTCCTCCTCCCTAGCTGCTAATACTTCTCCACTGAAAAGCAGAGAGGGTGTGTTGGGGAGAGGAGCGGTTTCGCGTGAGTTGTGATGTGAGTGTGTGTGTGGCGTGCGCTGGTGAATGTGATTACAATTACTGATAAATGGCTGGGGCTGGGGAAAACTCCGGCTGACAGCGAGCGGGTAGAGGGGAGGGGGGAAGAGCATAATTGCGTCTACTGGCTGTATGTGATCCCGCCTCCCCGCCCCGAGGCCGAGCTTCCAAATACTCGGTCTCTCAATGCCTTTTTACACTCACACACGCCTCAATCTGATGACGCTGATTAGGTGGTAGATTAGCCCGCGCTCGATGGTGAAAGGGGTGGGAGGAGGAGGGGGAGGAGGAGGAGGGGATAAACGTGTTTACTTGATAGAGCAGATTTGCGGTTTGCAGCTCTTAACACAATCACAACGACAAGCGCTCTCTCGCTTTCTCTGATTGCGGTATAATTGCGTTTATGTACAATGTTTCATTTAGTTTTCACGTCTACCAAAGCTTTGTCGTGTCGATTCCTAATAGGATATAAATAGGTTGTGCAACAACAAGCCGACAATAAGCCCCAGCTTGGACAAATGTAAATTTCGTTCAGGTTGGAAAGGTAAAACAGTTTTGCTTGATTTAGTGTCCAGTGTATCCTACAAGTGTGCATTCCATCATACTACGTGAACATGCATAATACTAGCGTTGACTTGGGATTATTGGTAGCAGCTCCATCAAAATACAGTGTTTTTTGGATAAATTCCAGTTTCATCAGAAAAAAAAAGATATTCATGAACGATAACAACAAAATTAAGTAGATCTGAAAGAAATTCAACCGAGTTTTACTCAAAATAGCAGTTAGAAGTAGCGCCTTTTACACCCTTTTTACAAGGCGACCAGGAACGAAAGTAACTTTAATTGAAGTCGTCGATTAACGCGGCTTTATTAGAGCTAACACGGTGGCCTTTTGCGTCTCTCTCGAGGAAAGCACCCAACCATGATTCTTAATAGTCAGTCAGTGGGTTAAGATTATCTGTGGAGTTTTGCAGAGACCAAATATAGGGAGAAATGTGTGCAGTAATCCCTCGCTACCTCGCTACCTCGCTACCTCCTTGTTACTTCAGTGGTTTTAGGAGTTAATACGCATTAAATAGATGCTGTTAAAACACTAGCGAACCGGAATTTCAATGACACTGTCCTCCAGCCACTTCATCTGCAGAGTTATGAGGAGCGCAATATGATCAGCTGCAGAAACTTTGCTAATGTATTCCAACCAAATACAAATACTGTATTATAATTCTATAATAGTAACATATTGAGCTTGATGGAGCAAGCCCTATCCTTTCATTCCGGACAGTTCGCTTGATTTTCTTAGGCACATTTATCAGCCTCTTGACTAATTTTTGCAGTCTTACAACCAGCATCGCTAAACGGTAGTCATTTATACTTTATAGTAGAAGGAGAGTAGGAAGCCAGAGTCGATGGTTAGACAAAGCTGGAAAATTACACCCCTTGAAAAGGTCACTCTTTGAGTGTTTGAGGGAGAGATAGGGGTAGAGAGAGAGAGAGTGGAGGGCAATGGGATTATTAGAGGCCTTTATCTCATCATCATCATCGTCATCGTGCTCATCATCATCCCCATCATCCTCATAAGGCCTCTCCCACCAATTTGGTGATTGTAACTCCTCCTCCTCCTCCACACCAACTGTGAAGACAATGACTTTGGACATAATTAAAGAGGGTATGGGGATTTGAGTGGAGAGTGCTCGGTGTGGACTGGCCAACCCCACCCCCTCCCACCTCCTAGTCCTCAGTCCCTTGTTGTTTGTGGCGCCAGCAATTAATAATAATGCAGACGAGAAAAGTGAGCAAACGGTTAGTAGCAATGGTAGGGCAGCTCCGCGTATGCCACTCGCGATAATTATAGGAGGAGGAGGAGGAGGAGGAGTGGGTTAGATAGGGGCAGGGGAGGCGAGTATGGGAGCAGATGAATAGGGGAAAATTAAATGAACAAACGCCGAGAGAGAGAGAGAGAGAAAGGGGGCAGAGGGAGAAGGGAAGCGAGGGTCCCACAGACAAATTAGAGGCCTGTTACGGCGCCAATGCTCATTGGCGGGAGCAATTAGGGAGTGAAATTCCTCTCAAATCACAATTTCACTCTCCTCTTGAACTGGGTTTGGGCGCAATTAATTGTCTTTGGGTTTATAATCTCTCTAACTCGCACAATTACGCCCACATTAGGCCGAAATTCGAGGACTATACATGGATGGAGGAAATGCAGTTTTGGCACCTTGACATCCACTAGGTGGATTGAAGTAAATGAATGTAAGATCGTTGCATGAAATACCAAGTCATCTGATAAGTTCTGTCTTAGTTTAACCTTTTTTTAAATCGAACGAAATCTAATAATTTAATAATGTAAAGTGGAGTCGAACATTATTATTTTTATGGTTAGAGTCATTTAAACTGATCAAGTCCGGTTTTGCAGGATAATATATAGAAAATGTGCATGATTAAATCCTGGTGACATGAAAATTCTCAGGAATCATTTGAGGCACGTGTTTTATGAGGGAAGATCAGTAGCAAGATCAGTTTTATTAGGACAATGCGCGATCCAAATGAACAAGCGTAATGCCGGGAAAATTCCTCGTCATCCGATCTTACTCCATAGGACTTCTATCTGTTTCCTAGGCTGCAAAATCATTTAGAAGAAACGGCTTTTGCAACACGACAGAAAGAGGTTGAAACTGACATTTGTGAGATCTTAGGATAAACTTCTATTACAATTAAGGTGTTAATAATAGGAGAAAGTGCATTCATGATTAAATCTTTAATTAAATTTAACACTTGGTCACTTGTATTATTAAATCAACATTCGGACAGAATTTCATCGGAGGACCTGATAGAATTTGAAGCGGATAATTTTGATTCCCCCTTCTTTTTTAGATTTTCTAACTTATCTAGGGTACGTTGTGGATGCCTTTAGAGGATTGCTCAAATCGGAAATCAATTAAAAACATAAAAATGAGGTCCCTTGGATTCGAATTCAATCCCATCTGGAAAAGATTTCTCCTTGACCTTCTCAGTCAAGGAAGCTCGTCTTTTATCGATTTGTTCAATTATTCCTACTTGCTACCAAAGGGAAACACTGCTAGTGGGGATCGATCCCTTTAAATCAAATCATACTCAGTCAATCCGCAGGATACGAGAAAGAGTACAAGCTAAAACAAAGTGTTGAACGCCTGTATTGAAAAATAAACAACCGTAAGAGTGTACAAATTTACACTTTAGAAACCAAAAACCCTCTTAATATCGGCCTCTAAGTTTCAAGACTTCATTCCAAATATATCGACTGCCCATTCCTGTTCTCTATTGAGTCAGCTCAGGTATTCATCAGCTTCATGGATCTGGAACATTTCGCACACATTCGACTCGTCTAATTTGGCCGCATCAGAGAGGGAGCTTCATAGAAGAGTCATAGTTTAACCACCTTTGAGGTAATTTTTTACCCATAATATCGCTAACGTTGGTAAACATTCTACAATACCTTAAATGCAGCAGTGATTAACGTAATCCCAAGGTGGTGTTGTGAATAACTTTGACTTACTACTATTTGGGTGGTCTCGTAAATGTGTTGCAGGTTTTCATGCGTATCACACCTGCTTCTTTGAAGTGTAAACCTGCCGTATACTTGATGAAAGTGAGAAAAACTTGCATAATGATGATTCCCTATTTAAAAAATACGGAGATTGCGATTCCTACACCATTCCACCTATTGAGCATTGTCATAAAACAGTGCGGCGTGATGTGATGCATTCGGATGTACAGGAAACACTTTGAAAAACCAAGAAAATATATTTTATTATGGAGTATGTCCGCCTTTTGTGATAATCAAAGTCTCAATTCTCCGAGGCGGCACTGATTCATAAGTAATTGTTAACTGTGGATTCCAAAGGATTTAATTTAGTCTATTCTTCAGTTAAACACTCTCATCCAGTCCTTTTAGAGACGAAGGCTGTGGCGAAAATCGACTTCCTACTTGAATCTCTAAAATTGACCATAAATGATCGGTGATTTTGAGGTCTAGAGATTTTGGTGGCCAAATGAGGTGCTCAACTTCATTAGAATATATATTCCGATGCCATTCTTTAACAATTTTGGCTGCCCTCTGGATTGGTGCTTCATAATCATCTTGGAAGGTGGCGGTGATTCTCAACGGTAACCACATTTCTTGAACAGCCACAGAGGGATGAATTTGGTCTCCCGAAATTCCCAAATAGTATCGGCTGTTGATTCTCCCATGAAGGGTACTATTCTTTGGCTTGGCGGTGGATTTCCAGATAATCATGACAGAATACCGCCGCCATGTTTAAGGAGGTTTCTAGACCACCAATCTAAACGCTTTGGAACCTCTTTTCTCACTGCTGTTCTACCGTGGAATTCAGCTCCCGTATGCAGCTCCCGACGTGGAACAGTTTTTGAGAAAACTGGGCCCTTTAGGTGCTCAGGTATTCAACCCTGCAGTGATTTTGGGTGCCGTGGTCTTTTGGCGCTCTCTCACAATTCCATTTGGAGACCGACGATCTCTCTCAGCTAACAACTTCGACTTGTTGAGGAAGACGTTTTGCCTTTTGAGGCAGTATCTTTTAAAAGACCAGTTTATGCTACATTAGCGTCTGTAATACGGGCACCAATAATTTGGCCTCCTTCAAATTTCTAGGGTCTTTCATTTTTTAAGGTTATGACCTTTTTGACTATCCGTAAAAGTTTTGTAGAAATATACTAAAAAGCAAAAATAATAAACAAAAGACATCAAAATATGTCAGGTTTTGGTTGTTTATAAGATATTTAATAATTATATATCCCAATATGTTAGATGTTACCACGAGTTTGCCTAAGCCCTGAAGGCTACGTGAAATTTCAGAGCACCGTAGTTAAGCACTGGCAGGATTCGGCCAAACCTTAGAAGAATGTCAAAAACGCCTGTAAGACAATTGTTGCATTGACTGCACCACTTCCTCCAAACGTTCAGTCTTCGTCCTATTCCCCATAACTTAACCAACTGATGAACTCACATACATACAAGAAAGACACTAATCCTCACCACGGCAGTGCTACAGAAGCCAAGGTAACCGTCGGCACAGGTAAAGCAGACGTTTTTGAGAAGTCCCTCACTTGGAGAAATCCTGAATCTGCTTGAGCCGGGTGGTGGTGCCTGATGAGAGCCTGAATAGGCCCTAATAGAGTCCTTCTTCAATAAAACAATTTGGCGGTGGTTTAATTTCAATTCCAGACGCACCAAAGATTGAAGTTGAGGCAATTTCTTCGTCAGGAGACCAAGCTAGAATTTGGATTACACACTGCTGCTTAAAGTGTACAAACTCGAAACACCACATACATCTTAAAAGAGTGCCATGCTTTTGGGCCAATTTCGTGAAAAAACATGAATCAACATCCAAGTTTAATTGTTGTTTATGAAACAGATGATAATTACCTCGTCGTGCCTCAAAGCATGCTAAAAAATCCAGCTGTAATAAAGTCAGCAGGAGTTTGTGTGTGATGAAATTTAACTTTGCATAAATCATCATTATCACCCTCGTCACTATTCCTCCAGCCTCGTTTGTTTTTCCCCAAATATCGCGCCTCAAGAGTTGCCATAAATGGTGGCGCTGCCTATCTAAGGCGGAAGAGGAGGCGGAGGAGGAGGAGGAGGGGTGAAGGAGAGGGGAGAAATTAACAAGGTGTTGCTGTAGCGCTAGAGTGGGCCTCTGAAGATTGGAAACAAGTGCCTGATAATTACGGTTAATTTGGTAGAAGGTTTTTCCATTAAGAGGAGGGGACGAGGAAGAAGCAGAGGAAGACAGACGCCCAAGGCCCGGGCATCACATCAATTTGCCTTCCTTAATTCGCGTGCCAGCAGTTGGAAGGGAGTTGGGATGAGGAAGGGTGAGGAGCGGAGGAAGAGGAGATGATATTGAGTCGTTTAATTGCGTGATTTCGATTAATATCTCTCCACCTCCTCCTCCTCCTTATTCTTCCTCCGGTCCCTCCCATACTCACTCCACGCCAATCATGGAACGTGAAGAAAATTATAGTCAGCCAGCCAGAGAGTGTTTTCATTAGTTTTCTTGCGTGAAAAGATACAATAAAGTACTCTCGTGACTACTCCGTGCCAATTAGGTCTCTACATTCTCCCATTATTTCATCTCTGAGTGAATGAGAACTGCAGTTGATAGATGGTAGCAACTCAGCAGCTTGAATCCTCTGTGGCTGAATTCGGGTCCCAGTATGATATTCGGTCTTAATCGTTCAAATCAAAAGAGAACATTAAACTGAACACTTTCCACATTTACTAACCGGTAAAAGTGGTTTCTTTTAAAACAATGAATGACTACACATGGATTCTCTTTCTAGGTGGATCTCCCCATAACCAGAAAGAGGAGAGAAGATGTCCCTCCCAGAGTGTTTATAAGAGTTACGTGAAGGCAGGTGTGTCAAGAAATGGTTGACCTGCTTCATCGGTAAACAACTTAGCCAATGGCACTCAGTTCAAAGGGAACTTCCCATGTTCAGGGGTAACGGGGCTTAGATACTCTCAGGTCATCGTAAGGTCACGGCAGACTTCCAAGACTGACCGGCTCCTTTTAGATAACATTTTCAACCGGTTAAAGTTTTTTAATTAAAAACATCTCGATCAAATCTAAGAAAATCTAGTAAACTCCAAAGCCAAGGATAAAAATGGATCCAAATCTCGTTTTAAATAGAGATTATTGGAATAAATTGCACATAATAATGTTTAATTGCTTTTTTAATAGATGTGATAAAGCGTTTAGGTAAATAAGACTTGATAACTGGACCCACTGAAATAATTCATCATGGAATGATTTACTTGCTCTCCGACGACACACAACGGCGATCAAAATGCCGACAATGCTCACCCATCAAAACAATCTTATACGTCTATGAGGAGGCGGTGGTAGCTATTAAAAAAGGCAACATAATAGAGAACTATCTGATTGCGCTCGCGGTAGCATTTTTGCTTATCGTAAATCTGTAGAAAAAAATGCACAGAGAGTCGAGCTATGTCACCTCGTGAATTGAATGTTTTAGTGTCTAACATGAAGCTGCTTGTGCCTGATGAAGGCCAGCCTAATGGACGTTAAAATCAGTTTATCTAGGAATAAGTGTAAAATTTACCTGCCACAGGTTCCTGGAAGGGTGAATTGAGGCTATTAATAGACGCCGCAAATTAAGACGGTTAATTTCTGAATTCACCGACTTATAAGTCTATTAAATTTAGCAGTTAGCAATTATGCTAACCACCCTCTGTTGGGTACGTCAAATTCCTCCCTAGTACCCTGTAATTCAGTAGCTCAATCAAACAACTATGCTGACGAGGGAGAAAAAAGATGAATTGGGGACTACAAGAGAGAGAGAGAGAGACGAGGGACCAGACCCCTGTGATGCTTGATGGGGAAACGAGGGGTAAGGAAGGAAGTAATTAGGCCTGTTATCATTTGGTCGACAATTATGCCCGCGTCAAACGCGCATGCTCACAATCATAGTAGCAGCAGTTAAAGGCTAATTGCTGCTCCACACCATGGCACTGGCCTCTCTCCAATCGTCACAGACGCCAATTACACTTACAGCACTGTTTGGAGCTAAACCATTTAGCCTCCACCACCACCACCATCAGCGCCGCCTAATTCCAAGCCTACATACTCTCTATTACTCCACTATTAAGAAATGTAGCTTGCAGTAGGTCAGGGAAGGGATATCTGTGTTGACCGGTTCTCATAGAACGGCTGGGACATTCAGTTGTGGGTTTTCACCAAACAAATATATATAAGAGAATGAACATGTTAAGCATATCCTGATGCGATTCGCTGGTGTAGACAAGACTTCACTTCCTCCGAGAAGTATGGATCATTGCGTTGAGTTTTACAAAATTAGGTCTCACCTGTAGATTATAAACCCGATTAAGGAACCAAAAAAGAGGCCCAGCAAAGTTGTGGACTTCAGAGCTGACTATTGTGAGTACACCAATGCTATCTTCTCTATATTAAGGCCTAGTATAATATACATATGCTCAATCGGTATCTGATCAATGGGTAAGTTAATGATATAAATTGGAGGATATCGACAATAAGCCGATAATATCAATGATCTACAGATGGTGACACCGACGTGACCGGAGGGGATCGCCTTATCCCCATGAAGAGATAGGAGGTTGCACAAGAAATTGCTCCTAGGTTAAACTACGATTCTTACAACAGAACTCGTCGATCTTAAACCGATCGGTTATTCCTGACATTCTTCAAAATCTCCTGTGCGACTCTTCAATCCAACGAGCTAGCATCTTGATAGGCTTAAAAGAAATTCAATGCCCAAGGAAGCACACAATAGTCATTTCGCTCTCCCATACCTGAAATGATGCTAGAGCGAGCTAATTTTACACTTTCTCGAGCTGGAAGTGTCTCCTCAAAACCACTGAATTCTGCAGCTAATTAACTGGATTTTCTTAGTACTGGAAGCTAGGCTAGTTGTGTCTACAACAGCGACATCACTCCCTAGTCCTTACTACCTGGAAGCTCGAAGGCCGAATCTTGGGATTGGTGCAGTGACCTTCTCTGGCGACCATCTCTGCAAAACTTTGACAAACGCAACTCTTTATGCGAAGTGATGAAGGCATTTTTGAAGCGTAAGCTTTGTGGTAGAGGCTGTTTCAAGTTCTATTCAATAGAAAAGTCCCGAAATTCGATGCCAGGGTAATCTAGCTCTACTTTTCCGAAGATTTTGCGCAGTAGAACTGTTTATCTTCTGCTTTTAAGCAAGTACTGTTTACCGCATTCCGCAGTCTGATTTGCTTCTTAGTCTTCAGTCCATTCAGCTGGCTTGAGGGTTCCACAGAGCCCTCACATTCTCTTTTTAATCATCCTTATATAAAACTAAATAGGGTTTTTTTCTTTTAAAATAGAAAGCTCTCTCTGTGTGTGTAAACATCTCTAACACATCTGGGAGAAAACAGATATTTAATTAATCAAAAAGGCACTGCATTTAGAGACTTCAACGAAATACAGCATATCTGTGCCCAGGTCCTAATTCAAGCCTCTTTAACCCTTGACAAAAAGGCGTTCATTCCAGCGCTTTAGGAAACCTCATAGATTTCCCACTACCCCTCCCCACCCGGGGAGGTATAGCTAATCTGCTTAAATGGAATGCAGAGATACTTGGGTAAGTATGATGTGCTGCTAATTGTCCCGACTCAAAAAGTGCCACACGCCTAAGTGACTTCACATTAGCTGCTGCTGGCGGTGGTGTAGAGTCGCAACGCACAATTAAATCGAACCTATTTTCACCACCACCACCACCGCCCCACGCCTCCTCACTTATACTTGGTAGCGCAGGAGGCTTGAGGCGGAAAAAAGGCCTACTTAAGGAATTGAGGGTGGGTATAATGAGAGGAGAACACACCCGCCATCCCTTCGAAAGGCTGCAAATGTTTCGCTAAGTGGTGGTAGTGCATTATTGTCTCAAATTGCGGTAGACTCATTAAATGATTAGTCTGTATTCTCCATAAATTTTGAGAGAAGAATCATTTTGAATATTAATAATAGCACTAAATTACCTTTGCATTTTGAATGAATAAATTATAAGGGATCACTGTCTTCGTCATGGGTGGTGCAAAATATTGGTAAAAACATTCTTTATTTCAATAAAACAAAGAGAATTCCTCATTACTTATCAGCGAGTTATCCATTTATTTATGTAAATGTAACAATTCCCATTTTACTTGATGGGATTTGAATACCACTTAGTTGCTCAATTTCAAATTTCGGAGGCTCTTCATACCTTATGCTTTACCACATAATTTAGGTTCTTATCCTTCTGTTTTCCCTCTGATACGAGACAAAATTGGCAACTGATGTTTCGGGTCACTTTTGTTGACATAGAAGTCACAAAAATTAGGTCAGAATCTGAAATCTTTTTTGATGAACCATCAAGGAAGCTAGGAACCGTTGAAAACGCCCAGATGGTAGTCCATTGAGGCTCAATTAAAGTTTGCCGAAATGTCATTCTACTAGCCTGCTTGAGTTACAAATGATGGTTTGATTACCATACGCAGCTCGGACATTCGATTAGAGAGGCTCAATGTACCTCGATTAGACTATGAGAGCAAGTTTGCGAAGGTCAGCAAGTGGGTTTGCTTATTTAAAGCTAGGTGTATTTGCTTGCTATGTGGATGTATGCCGATTACATTACCTACTTAAGCGCTGGATAGTTTAGCGCATTGAATGATGTCAGAAAGCTTCTGGGTTAGCAGATTTTCTCCAGCTGGAAAGATTCCAGCCAAAATCGAGAACCGGACATCACTGGAAAAGATTCTTCTTTCGATCTGGTGGAATTGTCAAGGAGTAGTCCACTTTGATGTGCTACCACCTAATTCAGCAACAATTAATACTCAGATCTACTCTTAACAATTGGGACGTTTGAACAGAGCTTTAGGGAGAAAAAGACCTGTTTCACCAGGAGAACATTCCTCACTCATCTTATTCTTCCGAAAGTGCCTTTCTCAGTGCCTTAGGAAGAGCTTGAAGTTCAAATTGTTGAGTTCTCGAAATAATCAAAACCAAATGAATTCTGCGACAATGAAGGTATTAATAATTTTGTTAGTAGAGGGAAAGAAGTCATGGATCATGAAGTGAAGTAGATTTTTGATCGGATCTCTAATTAAATGTAGCATGTAGTTACTTGTTTGCCTATTCGAAATTCGAACAGAACCTAGAGGGATGACCTGATAGATATGCAAGAATAAAGTACCCATTGGTATTGAGAGACTTAAATGTAGGCACTCCGCTTAATCCGTAGTTCTGGCTTTATAAGTCCTTGGAAGAACGCACAGAACCAATGCTATGCGTTCCACAAATACGCTTTAGCAAGAGATGGCCACATATGAATGAAATCACCGCTTAGGGGCTACCTGACTCTGCCATACAGAGAGCGCCACTTATCCGGGCTTTGTCCAACACCCAAACAACACAGGCCATCAATTTCGAAGTGTTTCATTGTAAGGCTGTTTTATTGTAAGAATGCATGGGTCCGTACATGGCATCATGACATTTGCCAATTATTTCAACAAACCCTTCAATTCAATGCTTGAATAACAATAGTAATAATAATAATGACGATGATATAATGAGGTGTTTGACTGACACTTTCCCCCTCCCTGACAATTATGAATATTAATGTAACATTATAAGTAAGCAGGCAAGCGTTTACTTGTCAGTAAACACGCTGAAATTCTGGCACTCCATTAACAAGAGTTAGGGCCATTGGGGGTCGGCGTAATTTTCCGCCCTCAAAAGCTATCTTGGGTGGGATTTAACAAAAAAAGGTTGAGGCAGCCTCGTTTGTCTCCTCCTCCTCCTCCTCCTCCTCCTACGCCTCATCTCATTCTTGTAGAGGTGCTAGCACTGACAAAAAAGATGAGCACGTGAAGAAGCAGGAGGAGGTGGGGCGTGTAGAGCTGCAGCCTCACAATCGCACACTAAGGAGTCAATCAGGCAGTTAGTTCTCTCGCTCCACCTTCATCTATTTACTCCTCGTTGTGGACGTGTCAGTTAGACAGTCGTTGGAGCAGAAAGAAGCATGCAGGTAGAGAGAGAGAGGCAGAGAGAGAGGCAGAGAGGGGCAGAGACAGTCTAATTGGGAAATATATAGAGTCATGTAGTAATGTAGCAGCAGGGGCGACGCCCACAATTAACGCGTTCTCTTCCCCGGGGTTTATATCCTGCTGCTGCTGCTGGTGCTGCTGGGGCTGTAGAGAAGAGCACAGAAAATAACGAAAGTCCTACGAGAAGGGTGGTGGCTTGGGCATTTGTGAGCAACTGCAATTGACACCTTGGGAGGCAGCAGACTTCTCTCCTTTTTTGCTCTCCCTCAACTCTAATTATTTGGAATTTTTGGGTGGTTTTTTTTTCGGGGGACCACCCATTATGGGGAGAGTTCACCAACCCCCTCCTCAATAAAGAGCTGTATTACTGGTTCTCTTTTTTTTGCTACATTTTAGGCCTAAAGGTGAGGAGAGGGGGATTTGTTTTCTTACATTTTTAATAGGAAAAAAATTAGCTGCTTATAGCAAATAGCTGGAATGCATGTGGGCTATTTCGCAATTCCTGCAAGTCGTTCTTTGAGATTGTTAGTAAATTGTTCCCTGTTCGTGAGCTAGTTTACATGGAAGTAATGTGACATGGCAAATTCTTGAGTTAGTAGTCGGTTGAATGGCCAATAGAGGTAGTTAAAACTAGTATTAATGATGCATACAATGTAAATGTCGATATTTACGGCTGGTGTTAATTTAAGCCAACACTGACTACACGAGTGAATTACATTACATCACCAATTTACTTTCCATGATCATCTATGACCTCCTTCTATACATGGTTTTGGATTTAATTGAAGTAACTCATAAATGTCAGTTCCATCCTCGTCATACGGCTGTTTCTTCAAATTGGTTTTGTAGGCGAAAAATGGCAACCCATGAAGTTCCCTTCTGTGCTGTGCCTGGGATTTTCCCCCTTCATGAAGCAGCCATTGTCTACGACGCTTACAGTTTCAATAAAAATCGATGTTTCGCCAGACGCTAGTAGCAAGTCCATCCCATTTTTCAGGATTCCGTAGATGACTGACATGGATGAACGGTTGTATGGTTTAAACTAAGCCTAATTGCCAATTCAATCTCAGCCAATAAAGCAGGATAAGTGTCTTCAAGGACTGCTGCTTCAAGAAGCAGCTTATCGTCAAACCCAAACTGGACGTCATCCGCTTCAAGCTGCATCCACGTCGACGGTGAATCTCCACTTCCAGCGAATTTCTCAAGCCACCTTCAGCAACCATCTTCTCTCTCACACACTCCTCCTCTCCATAAACTGAGAGGATGTTGCCAGCAGTCGCTTGAACTTATCAAACTTATGTGCTGTCAAATGATTCCTGTTGAGTTCAATAGAATTTGTCAATGTTATTGTTCCGTAAATCGGGATTTTATAAGTTTAATTGTATCTTAACACTAAAATAATGTTCATCTCTATTAAACAGAATGAAATAGTCTTTAAATTTTATTTTATTAAAAAAGATAACTGATTGTATACACTGTACCGCATACTCGAAATAAATTTAGCAGTCTCTTTGAAAAGAGTGAATAGTAAGTGGAAAATTTAATTGACAAATAAGAAATAATACATACGAAAAAGATTCACTAATTTCAAAGACTTCAATTTAAAATAACCGCCATCATCTCGATGGTTCTACACTCACTGTAAGGAGAAAAGATTTTACAAGGTCTTACAGGGTCTCAGTTGTTGTACCAACAGGATGGAAATGATGTCTTGATTCTCGCAACACACTGGATAGGCTGCATTGCATCCGACATCCATTAAACTTAAGAAGTGACGATATTTGTGTGCAAATTAAATCAACTTCTTCGCCGGTTCTCGATTCCGATTAGACCCAACAAAATTCCTTACTATTATGACTAAGACTTGTTAATTCAAATTCGTGAAAATATGTTCATATTCAAAATTAAAGGCTAATTTATTTCTGTCGTCCTCAAAGTGGACTTTTTTAGTAGAGGCAGCACGGCGATTAATGTCGACCTCGACCACAGCGCCCCATGGTCTATAATGGTTAGGAGGCGGGTTATGATCTGAAAGTTGAATGATGATGTTGATGATAAGCATCTTTTTCAGGTTCCAAAACTCTATCCTGGGTTGTGACAGAAAAATTGACCCCTATGAGACATGCGTGACCTCCTTTGAATACTCTCTTCATGGAGGAAGCTGAGACAGAATTGCAGTCAGTTGACAAAACCAGAAGTCCCCTCTTATAGCGCTTATTGCAGCAGCTTTTCGAGGAGGAAATCTGTCGTGCGATCGCAATCAGATCATTTGTTTCGCTGCCCACATGCAACCACCAGAGCCTTCTCTTAGTCACCAGCTCAAGGCATCAGAGCGTTTTCACAGTGGTGACCATCATCTTCTACTCCTTGAATCACTTCTCAAATCGACAAACAAGTCAGAAGCGTTAGAACGCATACCCCAGTTGTATTGTAGTAGAAAATTCCATCTGACCAATTAACCTGCTTTTAATAGGACGGGGATGAATTAATAATAGCTTGAAAATTTCCACCCTTTATTAATACTTCAAAATAGGGTTGATTCTCTTCAGTATTTCCCTTCCAAATGAGCCTTTTTGTGAGCCCTACTCTACACCCATTTCCATAACATCCAAATCAACGCGTTCATTTCACCCAATTTCCGCATAATTCCAGCCCCAGAACCCAACTACACAAGCGCCCAAAAAATAAACACGGGTAATGCAGGCGCGAGAGCGGGGGGGAGAGAGGAGAGAGAGAGAAGATTTGAGCTCTGCACAACAAGCGATATTAAACAAATTGACATGCAGCATCCGGACCACCAAACCCTGTTCGCGATTCCTGTACAATGATGAGACGGAAACGCTGGAGGCAGAGGCGCGTAGGTGGGTGCGAACGATGCCCGTGCATCGGTTTGGGAACAATGCAAAAAGCCAAAGCGAGTGATTTTCAGGGGCGGGGAGGGCGAAAAAGCTGCGCGTTTCCTCCCTTACTAGTTGGTTTGTTTGTGCGAGTGTTTCAATAAAAGTTGAAGCATGTTTATAAAAAGGCTGAAAACGGAACAGTATTAGGCTTTTTAAGGGGAAGCACTGGAGAGTTTGCGGGGTTGGCGACCACCTACACAACTGAAAGTATCCTCCTCTCAGTATATTCAAGCCCTTTATCCAAATTGAGGAAATTCCACGTTGGTTAGGTTGTTAACTGTCTTCTTTACACCTACAGAGGCTCTCATGGGTCTTCTGGAGCCTCTGTAGTCTAAATTAGAGCAGACTGCAAGGCCGGGATCCTTTGAAACACTGTTAACCTTTGTCATCGCCTATCAGAGATTTGATGGAATGGCTCAAATTGAAATGATTCGAAATCCTTCGGGTTTATCTAGAGCTGGAAGCCAAATTTGATGCACTACCTTCCAAAATGGACAACTCGTTGGGTTTCCTGTGGAATTAACAATTTCAACATCACGTAAAAACCGTTATGCTTTAGTAATTAAGTTTTTTCAGCATATGGTATTTGAATAACTAGCAATAATTCCTTGTGCTTGTACCATTACGGTTTTTTAAAATCAATAAATGCACAGAAGGTCCGAAATAAATTTACAAAATAATGCTAATTTTCTGTTTAGGATATGTTAAGTTTTTTAAGACAAGAGATGCTTCCTTTATAAGCATAATTGGATTACTAAAACCCCTGTGATTCATTGGGCAAGATGAGAAATTGTAGTATGCAGGCCATCAGAACACTATGAAAATAATCGGGTGACATGAATGAGATGATCGCAATGTTAGGAGGATCGGCTTGACCTTGTACAGTTAAATCTCTCCTAGAATTATCCACCGAAAGATGAATCGAGTAATTGGTGCCTTCGCAGAACTTTCGGACACTGTAGTTAAGCCGTGAACAATGACTGGGTTAGCCAGTGATATGCAACAATTTCTACGGCAGTTCCAGGATTCGCGATAATGGATTAGGCTTCATGAGCCTTCCGATTTGGAATTAATAAAGTAATCGACACTGCTAAGGGTATCAATTTCTCAAAAACAAAAACCAAAATCTGTCAAATCATCATCATATGTATGGTATTGATTAATGCCGGAGATTGGTACGCATTAATTAACATGAGGACAAGGGGTCTCAATCAGATTACCATTCTGATTAGTCAAATAATTGATAGATTGCATGAATATCCAAGACTTCAGCTCGTTTCGGCTCTTAGATCAAGTAAGGAATCACCAATTTAGGGGTTTTCTGAAGTACTTGCGCAAGCATAGATCCTGCCGCTTAAAATGTGTGAAAAGGAGGCATTATTAGAACCCTGAATTAACATGTCATGAGGTGACCTCACCACAGGGGATGCCTTCAGCATTTACGGTTGAAACATGGGAGCTAAACTGTGGTTAAGGAACCAGACTTATAAGAACGTGACTGCCAACATTCTATAATTCAAAGCGCAGAAAAAAATTCATATCCTCATCAAAGGACTGGTATTAGTTTGCAAGATGATTAGGGATCCCACTCAGGTCAAGATCGAGTTTCGGACAGTCTGGGGATTAGCAGGAACCTCCTCTTTAAAATTCGCTGTCCACCCTCCCTTTGCCCCCCCCCCCCCTGTCAAACGTGTGTGTGAGCAACTTTCTGCCCTATAATGCTGGCGCGCAGTGGAATAGACGTGGGTGCGCCGTGCGTACGCGCGCACCCAGCGTTCGCGTGCTCGCCTACGCCCCCTCTCCTTGCCCCAGGAGCTACACCCGCCCATAGAGAGGTGCATCAACGCACACACACACAAACGAACAGTTTTCGTTCATTCGGCGGTCAGAAGTAGCTCAGGGCTCCAGAGATGGATGGCGTCAGCATCAGTGCTCCCAAGACCCCCAACAACACCACCAGTAGTAGCAAAAGCAGCGGAGGACCGGTGACACCTGTCAGTAGCCATTCGATGACGATGGGAATGCCGATGAATTTCGCCATGTCGACCGCGGCTCTCGGGCCGCCGCCGCCGCCACCGCCGACGGTGCTGTCGTTTGAGCAGATCTTCGGCGGACTTATGCTCCCTCCGCCACCCCTGCCACCGCCACCACCGCCTGTGACGGTTACGGCTACGACAGCGTCTGCAGCAGCAGCAGCAGCGGCGGCGTCGGGATCTGGCAAGACATCGGTCTCGAATGCCGCCTTACCGGCCTGGATTCCTACCACTTCGAGTACGGAGGCAGTTGCTTCGCTAGTAGGAAATGGTGAGGATTACTTTCCGATATCTTCAACACCTTAGCATTTCAATTTTGTGCGTTTTTCATAGCAGAGATTGGGAGGCGCCAAATACTCCTTTCTAATCCAAAATTGTTTGGCATCGCAATTTAATATTTTCATTTAATTGTAATTGTTAGTTTGTTAGTTAGTTACTCTTAAAAATCCGTGGAAAAATCGGTTTTTGCTCAAAGATTTTTGAATGTTCTTTTGTTCGATTATCGGGATTTGTTAAAACTTTGAAAAATAATCGAGATTATTTTTCAAGATTTGAAGTTGTTTTAGTGCTTTCTGGACATTTGATCAAATAATACAGTACTTTTGAAGCAATTGCTGAAGCTTGCATCTCTCATATTCATCCTGACACTTAAAATATGAAGAAAGATTGAAGGACAGAGAGAAAAAATGATATTACAGAGCCTGGATTTAACGTGTCATGGGGTAGCTTACAGTAGATTTGGAATAAGTCCTGCACTCCGATAACAATTGCCGAGAATACGAAACCAGACATAAATAGAGGTGGGTGTCTACACTCTAGAATTCTGATTGTAGAATTTGAGATGGTCTCTCCTTGCAATGGAGTTCTTTCTGACACACAAAATCGTTGTACTTTTTCCGCAAACCTTGAAAAGATAGGAAAAGATAGAGGGAAGGCCAACTTGATCTTGTCTGATCCAGGTTTAGTGAGGGGAGCAATAACTCATGGGAAAAGGCAGTGGTGGTGCTGGATTGCAATTAAATACTTCTAAATTACTCTACTTAGATAGGCCCATCCACGTTTAAAGCCAGTTAATTGAATTAAACAAAGATGGTCTCAAATGGAAGTCTTCCGGGTACCTCCTTCTTCCGTTTCCTCCAACTGCGGTGAGTAGCCTCAGAACCTCAAGGGATTCCCTCTACTTGGAGTGCACTTTTTCTCTCTCTAAGTGGCTCATAACCCCCCTCCCCCCTCCCCCATTCCGGAAACACGACCACTCTTAGGTTCCGAGAACGCCCGCGGGACGGGGCGGGGGTGGAGTGCGTGTCTGACCTTTTACGATCAGCAAAACTTTTCTGAGGAGTTTTTCTCCTGCGCTTCATCTATCTCTAATAAGTACCCCATACGCCCCGTCCATCCCCCACTAAACAGAACGCCCGCCTGTGTGTTTTTTGTCTGCATAGTGAAACAATAAATGCCATCTTGTCAAGACTTCAAAGCACACACAGGTGAAATTAATTTAAAGAAGTGCCTTTTAAAAAGTAGAGGCAACGAACGCGCACCCCTCTCCCTCACCTCTCGATAACTGATTTATTAGACCCCCATTACAATAATCGTTGCTGTTGTTTTTTGGGTTCCTGAAACGCACGTCTTTTTTTTCCACTGTGGAAATTGCTTGCAGGTGCGAAATGAAATTTGCCTAAAATATCAGGAGGAAAGACGATTAATTTTTCTGCGATAATGGGGAATTTAGAAGCTGGGGCTGCGACTTGAATTTCTCTAAATGAAGTGACACCACATTCGGGGGACTATGGCTGGAATGAGGTGATTTATCAGCCAGTCTCTAGAGCCTGGTTATCGTTCACTCTACAAAGTGTTTAGGAGCGAATTTGCAGTCTTAAATGTATGACGGCCTCAACAACCTCGACAACCTTGCCTCTTCAGAACCATTTTTTCCTTATATATTGCAAAATCATTTAGAGGAGCCTTTATAGCACCGCAGGAAGAAATACAAAGTGCCGATTGTGAGTTATTCGAATGAAAACAAAATAGAATGTTACAATAATGAAGGTATTACTAATCCTGCTGGTAGATGGAGGGAACTCATAGATAATCAAGGAAAATACGCTGATGTAACTATTGGTCACTTGATGTATTTGTTACGGCTTGAGTACTTCTGACAACACGGTGCGAACTGGAGGGTTTATTAGCAGAGTAGGCGGGTAAATGGGCACTTAGCTAGAGAATAGCCTTTTACACACCTGAAAAAAACTGATTACTGTTTAACTTGACAGGCCCGCCAATATGGCGTCATGCCGCCATTTATTTACTCAATGTTCAGAGAGAACTTATGAGACGATCTACAAAATACCTTCCACAGATGTCTACTATAGCCTTTATCTCCCCCGAATAAGGCTAGACTCTGGATCTCTTTAAAACTGCTTTATTCTATCGTCGATCAAGTGGGGTTCATGGAAGTTCATCGGTTGTGGGGATTTGGCCAAACATGTGGGACGGACAACGAATTTTGTCTTTACCCTGGGATGTGACACTGAAGTTGACCTCTGACCTCTGACTTCAGGCCTCATGATGGAAGCTGAAATGACCACACGACGTGCAAAGACTGGGTCCTCCTACCCACAGCACTTGTTTCTGTATATTTTCTGCTAATTTTTTGCCACAGCCACCTCATTGTCTCCTCCGGATTGTTTTCAATGTTCAAGAGGAGATCATTGGGTACAATCTCATCATGTTACCAGATGTCATTCTCTCCTCCTCCTCTCTGGGTCCAATTTCAAGGTCATCGTATTTAGTATTATTCAGTAAAATTTGCTACGAGTACCCAGGACACACGACTGACACGTCAATCAAGCTCCGAGCTACTCCCTTTCTGGCAGTTTGAGTGCACAAAAAAGGAGCAGCTGGTAGAGGAGAGAAGAGAAGCATGCGCGCTAATTGGTTGTCTCCTGATTAACAGGGTAATTGAATTGGGTGTGGGTGTGAGCGAGCAGGTGGACTGAGGCAGGTGTGTGTGAGCTAATGAATGCTGTATTGTCCACCTGCCCGGTGGTCTCTTCTACCATCCTCCACACCTCCCACCTGCAGTCGACAGCAGCGTCAGCACATTGCACTCTATAATGATGCTAATTAACTGTCCCACCTCCACCGCTCAACTCAGCCCGGCTATAAACGCTCCCGCTTCTGCTGCTGCTGCTGTTGCTGCTGCTGCTGCTGCTGCTGCACCACCCACAGTTGGCCTCGTCAGCTCATATCAATTAATTAGTAGGTGTCCGATGCTGTTGCTCCTACTGCTACTGCTGCTGCCGCTACTTCATTCTCTCTACCTCACCTACTTGCTACCTCGCTCATTGATTGAGCCGGGTAATTCAATTTGCCTTGGTAGGAGGTCCAAATTAAATAAATGCCCCCTTTCTTGCCTCTTTGATTTATGCACATTGAGGTGAAGCATTAAGAGTACTTCTTATCTAATCAGTCGAACCAATAAGGACCACATATTATTCAATACTTAGCAAAAATCGCTTTTTTTAAACAAATAATTTTTGATTGGCATTTAAATTAATCAAATTCAATTTCTGACAATAAAATTGGCTATTTAAAATTGTTCTCAAAACATTAAACATTACATTCTTTTATACAATTACAGTCAGAGAGTAGAATGAAGAATTATTTTCAGGAAGTTTTCTATTTTGTCCAATTTGTTCATTTTCTGGTTTCAATTTGATACTTCTATCTTTCTGGCTTCAAAAACTAAAAGTTGACTAGAAATGAAAATGCCTATTATTACTAATTCTCTAATTTCAAGTTCGATCAATAGACAACCTATGTGTATTGTTACTAATTTTAGGGTCCCAAAATTATTCTTAAATCTTATTATAATAAATTTAAAATTGGAAGCTGATTGAAGATTTTCGAGAGTGCAAGTGTCTTCTCTCCAAAACTGCATAATTAATAAGCCTAGACCATACAAAATGCAGATAATTGAATCAAAACCCAGTCAGATCAGCCAGCCAGCCAGAGGAATGAGGATGAAGAGGAGAGTGAGTGAGTGAGACAGAGGGCAAATGAAAAGCAGGTCTGGCAACCCCCCAGGGTGGTGGTTGGGTGGAGGGGGGGGGGCAATTGCCTAAAATAATTGAACTCTTATCACCGGTTAATTAACTCAGACCCACTGGGAGCTGTCTTGGCCAACTCCCAGTCGACTGTTGACGATTGTATTCCAGCCCGTTTTGACAGATGCTGCTCATACTGCTCCTTTGTTGTTTAAATTATTACCGAGGCAGGGACACCCTCGGATAGGCCACACACGCGAGGCCAGATTAGGCTTCCGGGCAGAGTATTACTCATCCACTTGAGCTAATAAGCTGTTGCACGTAGGGACTAAATTAATTAGGTCCTGCCTAGTGGCATAATCCCTCCCTGCCCCCATCCCTGGCGTCCTATTGGTCAACATGAGTAATTTCTAAACGCGTGCGAACGTTTAATTAGGGCCGGAGGAAATCGCATTAATGAGTCGAGGAGGCAAAGGGAGAGGCACACACATAGTACCCAGGCTGCCCTTTTCCCACACGTCCACACACACAACCACGGGTGGATTGGGAAATGATTTATCGGCGGCATTAATCGACAAACTAGAAGGTGGCTTACCATCCCAGAGGCTCGGGCGTGGATAACTCGGTTCCTGTTGACCATCCAAAAGGCGTGCTTAATCTTTGAGAGGAAGAAATTCAACAATCTCATTAGAAAAAGAGAGAGAAAAAGAGGGGGATTGGAGCTGCAGATTTAGCTGATTCAAATGCGATTTGACTATTGTTATCAACGAATGAGCAAGTTGGTTTTCCACTTTCCCTAGGCGAAGAGCCTCCTACGAAACTGCTCAAGCTCTGATTATGATATGATGGTCTTCTATCTTTGTACTAGCAATAAGATTGGCATCTTTATCGACGATCTGGGGCGAATTCAAAGGGGAACTAATGTATTCGTCGTAAAAATCGCCGGTTGATAGTGATTTTTGACGTTTTCTTGAGGTGTCCAGCAATCCGAACCCTGAAACTGACATTGATCAACGATATCAGTCGAATTAATTTGACAGACTGTGGGAACCATCATTATTCGTGTAGGTTCCAGTCTAAACTCTATCAAGCTTATCTGACGAAGAATGGTAGTTTAAACTTTAACACATCTAGAAATGAGACCAGCTTAAAGCCCCATTAAATCTACTCTTAATGGTTTTCGTAGATGCTTCAAACAACGCGATGCGCAGCTGCCCAATTTCAAGCCCATTCGATGGTATCTCGCACAGTGCGTTTTAATGGTGAACGATAGATAAATAGGGCAAGGGAATAGGGACAGAGGTGGAGGTGGAGGTGGAGCTAAAGACGTCAATTAGGCCTGCCTTTAATCTCCCCACCCCCACCCCCCACCTCCAACTATCTCGGGGACCTCACTCCGCAGTTTGTGGGCCGTAAAATACTAATAAATATCTTGGTCTGATAGCTAACCCCAATACCCTTCCATCTGCACTCAACAAACCCTAATTCTCATAGAATTATTGCCATTAAATTCCAGCCCAAAGCATCTTCTCGTCACCCTCACAAAAGCCTTGACTTGGGATGAAGATGGACAAAAAGGCTGCTCATCCATTTCTGTTAATTCCCACAAATCGTTGAGCGGCATGCAGATGCCATCAGGAGCCCTCTCTCCCTCTTTCCTCTTTCTCGTTTTCTGCATTTTCGTGTTGACTATGATTTCCGTTGCCGTACTTGGAGTCGAGTGGTTACCTTCCCCCCGGGCCTCCACCGTACCTGCTGCTGTCAACCAGTGGTGCTTCTCGCTTTTTCCCTTATTCCCTTTTCTCATAGCAGCGCCTTTGTTAAAACCGTTTAGTGTGGTGTGGAGCAGTGATTCGGCGGCCTGCCTAGCAAGCGGAAGAGGCACGGGCTATCTCTTCAGTGTGATCAGCAAAGAGTATAAAAGGTGAAAAAGCCGGCCACTAAACGGACAAAAGAGACCGGACTTGCTGACAGCAGGAATTGCCCTCTTGCCTCCTTACTTAAACTTGATTAATGTCATTTTTGGGAGAATGCTATGCATTCCCTCCCCACCTCCCTCCCTCCCTCCCTCCATCTTTTGTCTTCTCGCTTTTTCGTTAAACTTCCTTTTAGAAAATTCAAGGCTTTTTGCCTGACTAAACTGTGGGACTCATTTTGTGGAAGATAAATCGTGGCACAATAAAATGGAAATTAATCTCTTAGACCTGCGGTTTGTAGCAGCAGTCATGGGTTTTTTGAAATTCCAAAAATGTTCCATCTTTCTTAGATAGATTTCACGATGGCATCCATTGACCAAAGCGAGAGTAAATCGAAAACAGTGTGCTTATTTTTTTGGATTCCAGTAAAATTAACAATTTTAAAATAAGTAAACAATGAGACCTCATATAGGTGATCAATTTGATTGCAAGCGGTTTTATAAAAGCTACCTATTCATCTACATGGAGCATGTATCTTAAAATAAAAACTACTATCGCATTTTTTTCAAAACCCAAAGGAATACAGATTATTAAGGTTTTTAAAAATTTATTTGGGCTTTAACTCCAAAAGGCGGTAGTCTACAAGGTTATTAAGTGAATAAAAGAGATAGAAAGAGAGACTATTTTTAATTGAAAACATCGAGACTGTCCAATTTTTAAATGCGTGTGCCTCTGACGAATAACCGTCACACAGTTCAACTCTCGAAATTTCCTCTTAAATTCCATTCTTCCGAAGGCGTTACGATATTGTGGAGAGAATCATTGAAGTGATCTTTCTTTAATAGTACCGAGCCTTGAAGAGCAATTTGGGGCGGCCAAGATTACAATGTTTCTGTTATGTCTATGTCATTTGCCAACAAAAGGCTTCAATTGGCTTGTAACACTTGAGTGCGTGGTTCAGATGGCAAGAAGGCTAAAAGCTAAAGGCCAATTATGGCTAAAGGACAACTCATAATCTAATCCACTTTTTCCTAACCGCCAGCTTCAGAGTACTTTTGCGTGCTTGCTGCTTCCTTAATTGGGTGGCTGATTGGGGGAATGGTAAATTGAAATTAATTTTGTCACGAGGCAGGGACTGAGAAAAGCCTCAAGCAGCAATTAGGGAGCTGGCATGTCCGGAAGGCAAAGGGCAATTAGGAGTAAACTTCCGGTCACCACCACCGCCACCCGTCTCAATTATGCATCAATTTTATCCCACTCCGACCCCTTTCACCCCTATATCTCCCTAATAACTCCCTCCAATTAAGGGTCTTGTGCAAAGTTTCATTCACGCTGGGGCGGGAGTGGGTTGGTAATTGTGAATTCATTCATTCATGGTGTCTCTGTCTGGCGGTGAATAATTGCAGTGTTGATAGACGCTAGTCCCTCGCCACCTCCTTATCCAGTTTTTGTGCCATCTCTGTCTCCATCGTGCATCCCTAATCAATAATTGAAAGAACTACTCACGGAGCTGCTTTTTTGAGTGGGAAAACACAAGAGTTTCAGAGCTGCATGCAATCACTTTCAGAGTTAAAATACAAGAGACATGGGGTCACTTCCAGTTGAAGAAAAGCCGAATTTTTTCCTTCAATCTGTTAATCAGAACCCTATGCTTATGACTTCAGAGGTAGTTTTTACGTTATTTAAGTAATTTTCACCTCAAAGACCCACAAAATTTTGCTAACGGATGGGGCTAAAACAATGACTACCCTCCTCTATTAAGAGAATACTAATTTTTTAGTTGTTTAAATCAACTGTCCTAGCCAGCTTCCTTTGAAATTAAATAGAAGTGAAAACGGTCTTTCGAAAGTGGTATACGTCACGGGGTATACCTGACCACAATGCAATGCAAATAGATACATAGTTACACATACTGTTTCCTATCAGAGAAGCGACATCACTTCAAAGAACTAGTGGTGAAAGGCGGTGCTCGTTTGCGTATGTTAGTTTAACTTGTCTTCGTCATCATAAAGTTTTCTCCCATAGGGGCTGCTAGGGTGGGTTTGAGGGGTGAGTAAGAGAGTTGTCCTAATTACTAATTTGGAGAATTAATTAAGCATTAACTGCACACGACAGGTGGTGCGTGTGTTCCCAATGCCCGAGGGGGTGGGCAAATACCTCACCCACTGCACACATAATGGTGTGTATGTTAGGGTGGGAGCAAAGTGGGACACACATAACCTAGCCCCCTCCCCCCACGCCCCCACCGGTTCTCCTGATGCCTGATGGTTGACATACACGCAAACGGTTATCACTTCTCACTCATTCACCCACACACACGCATATTGCTGGTGGGACAGACATGCGATGCAGCGGGCAGGCCGTGCGTGGTACGGACAGGCATGCAGTGGCCCACGAATGCCTATTGGTCGAAAGCCACTCACGCGGGTTAATTGAATTGCGTACGATTATAGTCCGATTCACTTTGCTCATTGCAGTGCTGGCAGCGGTGCTACGATGCTCGTGCATTCCGGTGAGAAATCACGCACACACACACACACACACACACCCAGGCAGCTGGGAACTCTCACTCTGACTCTGTTATTTTTTCTGGCTTCTTTTTTCTTTGCAGACAACTCAGTGAACAACATGGTCGATATATGCGGCGGTGGCGGAGGCGCCTTCGGGGCGCATCAGGGCACACCGATGTTGCCGCAAGGATTCCCCTTCGGCTTCCCGACGCACCGGTTTTCGCCTAGTGCGGCCTCCCATCACGCCATGCAACATCAGGCTGGAACCGCCCAGAATGGAAATTTCTCAGGTGCAACTGGCAGCAACAATGGGTCGGTCGACTTGAAGGCCAAAAAGGCTCGCCACAGGTACGTGTAATTACTGAAATTGAGTTGTCTTACCACCTGCAATCACAGCTGAGTTATAGGAGATAAACCTGGGATTTAATGGTGTAGAATGGCGACTATACGAGAGGTCCAATTCAAGCGCTGTTGATTTTATTGGCGGATTGAGGTTTATCAAATTGATGAGCTTACCAATCCAAAATGTGCGCGACTAGAGTGCGATAATAGGTCGAATGGCTTTCTTCCTATGCTCTGAGGAACAAACGAGCTAATCGGATAAAGGGGTGCTTACAACTAGTGGGGTTATGCGGCTCCTTTAACTCTGTGCTCTACTCCACGTGCTAGGACGACCTTCTCGGTGTACCAGCTGTCGGTGCTAGAGTCCGCGTTCGACATGTGTCCTTATCCCGATGCTCTGACGCGAGAGGACATAGCCTCGCGTCTTCAGCTCTCCGAATCGCGGGTTCAGGTGTGGTTCCAGAACAGGCGCGCAAAGTGGCGCAAACAGGAGGCGGACAGCACCGGCGGTGGTTCGTCCGCTGCTGTCGCGGCCAGTCTGGGAGGCCACAGCGTAAGCCCCAACAGCAGTGACCCCATCGACTACACCGCCATGGGGCACCTGGTGCGTCGGGCAAAGCGGGCGGTCACCGCCGCAGCCGCAGCGGACGAAGGCGCGGAATCGGGTGGGGAGGCGCCCTCCGGCGCCAAACGACTGGCCTTCTCCGTCAACAGCCTGACTACCCCTGAAGTGGAAGATACATTTGTGCAGAGAGTGGACAAAACCAGCCTCGCTTTCGCGCAGCAACAGAACCAATTGAGTGAGTATGATTAAAGCTTTGACTTTTGGACCTACAGCAGCCGAGTGGGGGTGCTGGTTTGAGTCTAAAAGCTGGAAAGGCCTGCTGGAGCGATTGAGCACTTTTTCTGTCCTCCCTGAGTCGCCTTTTTTTCCTTCTTATGAGGGAGAAAAATAGCAGTTATGTGCGCAGGAGCAAGAGGGGAAGGAAGGGAGAGAGAAGAGAGACTCATTAGACAGCGCGTCAGCATTAATTAATTAATTAATTAGCCAAAAGTAATCGAATTAGCGCTCGTGCGTGCGTAACGCGCACACACATCGCTTCGTCTAATTAAGGCCTAAATGTCCAATGCCCCGAGAAGGAGCAAGTAGGTAGAGCGACCGTGCCACCACCACCTCCTCCTCGTGCTTTCTCTCCTGGATGGACTCCTGAATTTAATTATCGACTGCCCGGCGGGTTGGAACGTGCCCCCGCATCCCGCTTAGCCCCACTCACCCACCCACCCAGGGCTGATTAAAATTTAAATTAGCGTGAGTGACGTCCGGTGGAGGGATAGGGACTGGCAGGGGTCGGGATGACTAACGCATCGACCGGTTCTGGCGATGGCAGTGAACGACTAATGCTGCCATTGCAGCATCCACCGCGGAAGCTTCAAAGGCGGGCGTCCATATAGCCAATAAAATAATAGTTATTATGATAATGCCAATAAAAAGCACTTGATTGGTCATAAAGCGGGTGATGCTGGCTCAAGGCAGGCCCGCAGGCAGTAGAGAGGAGAGGCAGTAGGGATTGTGATAAAATTTTAATATCCCGACCTATTTTCCCTCCCCAAATTATGGTGGTCGCATTAAATGCTGAGGGTGAGTTGAATGCTTAATTGACCAGGGCTATTTCTTTCCCCCCATTCCTTTTGCTCTAGATGGCAACCTACTGCGATATCTATGCACCTTATTTGCTTCACAAAATGGCAATCCCAGTGGAGATGAGAAGAACTCGCCGATCCCCCTGCCCCAATATCCCCCTCCGCCACCGCCGCCGCCACCACCACCACCACCCTCGGCTGCCCTTCCAAGGGCGGACCTACCCCTCCCCCTGTTTCCCACCAACCCGCTGGCAACGAAGCTCCTTCCAGATATGGAGGAGACGTCTGTGTCTGCGAGGACCTCTCCCTCAGACAATGGAAACAGTTTCACTTCCCTGGACTCGCGATACCAACTGGCCAAGAGGTTCCTGGACTCACTGCTGATGCAAAAGGCAGTGATGCAAAAGGACAGTGAGTAGTAGTGAATCCTCCAGAAGAGAGAATGCATTATCCAAGTTATGCACCCCCAAACTCACCTGATGGTTCTATATACGTATATTTACAAACCTATTGCCCTCTTTATTAGTGGGCCCGTGCGATACATTCCTCTTTATAATAAATGTGTGTTTCCTCTTTCGAATCTGAATCTGTTTAAATCGATTGTCTTGGGGACAGTCTAGCGATGTACTTTGACAAGTCCCTGGGATGAGAAGGTAGGCTTGTCTACCAAAAAAGACAACAAGGTCCGAGAAAGATGGAGGCATCAACTGGTCTTTGTCTGGGTTTAAATGAGAAGTTGAAGGCTGATGGGTGGAGATGACGCACCATCTCACTGTTTACCATCTAATTGATCGCTTCTACTAAGACACGAGTGAATTACATAGCAAATGTTTTGTAAGGAATTATTTTGGGAAATAAACTTCCCAAAATAGATCTTGGAAGCGTGGTTTTTACTGGGTAATTTATAGATTAAAGTGTGAATTTGACAGAAGGGTTTTCTTATTTTAATAACTAACAAGTCTTGCCGTAGGTTCTGTCCGAAATTAACAAAATTTTATGGGGTCTAATGGACCTGAACGTTGTTTTATATCAAGATGCATCTGAACTGATCATACTTTATTTTGCAGATCAATAAAATTAGTACTTGCTTGACTAAAAACCTACTAATATGAGAGTACTCAAGAGTCATTTGTTGCACATTATGTTTTATGAGTTCAAGAATGGCAGGAAACTCTGCAGCCGACGAATTGACTAGAAGCATCCACTCCCAGTTTGTAGAGAGGAATGTTTGAATGAAAGGTGGTTGTAGAAGATGGTTCTTCTCCACGAAGGTGAAGAAGATCAAACCGGATGCGACCCGGTTGGGTTTCAAAGCACAGCTATTCATCGTTGTCATCTTCGATACATTGGAAAAGTTTCTCAACTTGGATAATTTGTGCTTGCCCATTAATTATCTCTAAACAATCTCTTGTTGAAATTTGCCATGGGCGATTATCAGGATTGTAGTGGCCCTGCCTTAAGGTATATTAACTTGGTAGTACCTTCGCAGGTCGCGTGTACTTTTCCCAAGTCACTCTCATGACCTTGTTTATTGACCCAGGCCTCATTAGCCCAGAGTTTGACCGATAATCCCGGTCATCCCAATCTGCACAACAAAAACACGCACTTTTCCAAAAATAAACGTGCTGGGTACCAGCTGTGACGCTGTCCGCCTACTTCTACTCTCATGGGGAACTGATCTTGCCTATCTCAAAGATCCATCCCATATATTTCACTCTTTAAAGAATTTAAAATATCATTTTGTTTGAAATTAGATAGCAGGCGTCCACACTAAGATTATTGGCAGCTATTAGAAGTGAGGCAAAACATTAGGAAATTCATAAACTTCAGATTCTGGGGTCGGAGCTCGCTGTTGCTAATGGAGCAGTTGTCACTGACTGACCTCTAAAACGAATCGAAAAACAGAATCCGATAGGGTTTATAAAAGCACTTTTATTAGGAAAAGCAGTTTTCTGTTGATTCCATTTGCCTATCGGCGCCTGCCAAGCTTTGAAAGGACCCAATTCTTACTCCATCGGGACAAATTTTCAAAAGAGCACAAAGTGCTCAATCTAAAAGAAGTCTTCTCCACATTGCTCTGAAAGCTATATGGATTTTCACGGTTACGGTAATAATAACTACGGTTGTTTAAATGAAATGGAAAAAAGCGTTTCAGGGAAATTAGAGCATTTGCCATGAACCTGTTGTTAAAATATTAGTACATTTATGTAAAGCAGCTGTGCATCAATACCACTTGGGATCCGCCAAATTTGGGTGGGTTAAAACCCCCAACTGAAGTGTCTAAATGGGTTCAAAAAAAGAAAATTTTATCTATTTTAAGATGAACAAAATCTAAAAATTATTTTATAATGTCCAATGAGGCTGTAATTAAAATTATCAAAGTTTGCTTTGCAGAACAATGAAATTGAAGTTTGCTTCATTAAAACCATGTTAACAAGAAAATACCTACCTGAAATTAATTTTATGCACAAGGTTTTTTTAAGAGTTCGAGATGGAAAGGATACTTAGCTGCTTGCAACATTCACTCAGTTGATAGAGAGGAAGAAATGCGTGAATGAAAGATTGTTGCAGAACGTCGAACCGGACGAGGTGCAGTCGAGTTTAAGGATAAGCGTCTTGAATAAGCAGGCTTTGAAGAAGCTTATCGGCTTTGTCATTTGGGTTAGAATTGGCAATTAAGCTAGTTCAAACCACACAGCCATTCAACTTTGTCATCTTCGATACGTTGGCCACGTCCATCATCCACCGCATTATTCCCCTGACCTTGCTCCTTAGTCCGGCACATTAGAACCTAACATAACTTGATTTTATTGGAACAGTCTTTTTGAAAACTATTTTAATCATGCAGGTGACAAACGGGTCATTTTGTAGCAGTACTGGCAGGGCGATAAATGCCCTTCTCAATGATACAGTAACAGTCCATCGCTGTAAAAATTGACTCAGTGCAGCCATTTATACTTTTCCCTGGGGTGTGTGGCAGAGGGGACCGGATATATGTGGCTACCCTCGTTATCCAGGGTTTATCTACCAGGGTCATCAGAAATCCCACGTAGGCATCTAAATTTAACTTAATTTCTACTGGTATTCGAGGAAAAAAATCTGCCTTGTGGGCGCAATCAGATCGTTTGCTGTTATGTCGATAACTTCTGCTGACAGCCCCCTCTTTCGTAGTCGCAGTTTATGCCACCAGTTGTATTTACCATGAGCAGCAACTATAACCTCTTTTCTTCAAGAAAGCCCTAAAATGCTAGAGGATGAAGCGTAGAATGAGTGAACAGCTGTACCATATCTAAAACAACCACTTATTGCTCGCTAAGTGTGATTTAGAACTACTAGAACTCCTAGAATTTCCTCCTAGTCGGTTCCACTACCCAAGATAAGATGAAGAGTCCCCGATTGATTTTTAGAAAGGTGTCTCATAGGATTTGAGCAACTGCGTTAAGATCTGTTTAACCTTGCTCAATCGAAATAGGGTCAATACACTCAGTTCAGTGTAAGATGCTGAGTCCCCAAAACCAGAGAGAGGCTAGAAGACGTTTATTAGAGATGTGAATGCAGGTGTGCTTTACCACTAAACAAAGTGGCCAATTATATGGGGTCCAATGCACTGAGTCCAGAAGGGGATTCACATGGCCATATGTGGCGGTGCATAAATACTCTCAGGTCACCGTAAGGCCACTACAAACTAGACAGAGACTGCACTTTTAGCCTCAGGCAGTCCTTAGTTGAATTTAACTAGCGATGCTTCCTATGATTACGACATTCAGCCATCTAAATGTGTGGTTATGCATACCTGAATTTCAGTGGAATGTACGTCAAAGACTATTTTGAATTCACCGTCGGTATTGTGAGTTTGCTATGATTTCGACTGCACATTCAAGCGAATGTGTAACCTACCTTAGTTGCTATTAATAATTTAGGACTTGCCTATTTGCTACCACTATATAGGGGCTTCCTAGTAATAATAAAGTTAAAAACCAGTTATTTCCCTTGAATCACTCCTTAAATAAACTTTTCAAAAATAATAAAGTATCCATCAATCAAAATGCACTGCTTGTTTAAGTTGAGATTATTTTGGAGATGAATAAACAACACCTTAGACGCGTCTCGATGACAGCATCCACAGTGCTTAACCTCTTACTAACTACAATTCAGTAGGGCATTTTTTAAATTGCAGATTGTTCTATATTTAGTTCATTACCAGGACTTCATTAAGCAGAAATTCTTCGTAGATTTTAGACACTATTATGCCCTTATTTGTTAATCTAAAATTAAAGCTCAGAAATTCAGGCATCCAAGGGACCCTGTACACATTAATCTTGCTATTCACCTGTGTAGACCCACTGAACAGACCTCTCGAATTGCCAAGTGGCTTGTAAACGCGAAGAATTGGAAAGTGGCATGAAGCTCTTGTTAATGTTCCTCTCTTGCCTATGAATATCTGCAAACATAGCAGAAAACAACAGACGTGTGCCTACTGGGTCTCACACGCAGTTTACGCATCGCATCGAGCGGTGTTTTCCTAATTTTCCAACAAAATTCCATTCTAGCTATCTCCCCTGTTTACAACTTGTTAGAATGCAAAAAATCCTCTTGAAAGACAACAGTAATTTTATGAATCACGCAGAGATAAAAAAAAGCGAAAATGGAGTTTTCTTGAGCGTCTACCACTAGTTATTACTCACCGAAGAATGTCAAATAAAATTAGGGGTCCATTATGAGTTTTTGATTAAATAGTTTAAGTAAGCTAAGCGCTCCAATTCCATGGTAAGCAAAAAAATTAAAACTGGGAGAGATTTTCACATTGTGAACGCATAATTACTTAGATTTTCACGTCAATGACACAGTGGCCTTGGGTAAGCAAAAATCTAATTTAAGTAGCACATCTTAATGGCTCGGAGCTGCGAAATAAAAAGAAGTTCCAACTAACCCCGTCGAAATTGGTGCGAGAGAGAGCGCTTGTTTATCTCAGAACACACATGTTTATGCCCAGGCTCGGAGAGGGCCTAAACAAAGCACTGAAACTGGAACCGAGCTTGCACGAATAGCATGATCGGTAGGACCCGTTCTGAGGTGAAAATACCCCGAATAAGGATAGGGTTGTCATCAAAACAACGCAAAACTTAGTCGTGTGAAGTCGTATTGGAATCAGTTGGATGTGCAAGAGAGAGCTGAAATTAAATTTGAAAGAACAGTATTTGTCCAATTTTCCACTGATATAATAAAGGTATTTATAATGAATTACATTCTTCCAAATTACAAAGCATTAATTTATACAGACTGAGAGGTTTTACTGAAGGAAATTAGACCCATTCTTCGGGTAAAACACCCTCCTGTTCTGTTAGACACGATGGAGGCGTCAGCGGACTTCGAATTCTTACTTGAAACTCCAATATATACACCATAAACACTTCTCAATAATGTTGGGGTCTGGGTGGTCTGGGGTGGATTGTGGTGGCCAGATGTCGAGATGCTCAACTTTATTACCATGTTCCTCGTCATGCCGGCATTCTTACAAAACAATTCTAGCTGCTGTTTCGATTGGTGGTGCATTATCATCTTCAATGGTGGAGCTCCTCTCCGACAACAATTCTTGAACGGCCATAGGATGACGAACTTGGTCGCCCATAATTCCTAAATAGTCTCGGCTATTAATTCTTCCCTTAGGGAAGGGAAATCATTGACCGGGCAGTAGATTTAGAAGAAATAGCGCCCAGGCTCAGCACCACGGAACCCCCGCCCCATCATGGAAGAATACAGCAGTCTGTATTAAATGCTACTTTCGACTGCCTCCAAAGGGGTTACACTAGGCCGGAGGTCAGAAATAAGGTGGTAGGCGACGATGATTCGTGAGAGAAAATCACCCCTTTTTCGTGGGGAAGGGATCAATTCTGGAGGTTTCTATTCCACCTCTCTAAACGACTTGAAATATTTGTCGTCTTTGAAAGCGGAGGTTTTCTAATTGCAGCTTTTCGGTGAGGAATAGTTTTGCGGAAACTGAATTCTGTAGGTGTTCATTTAGGAGCTCTGTAGTAATTCTGGGGGTCGTGGTCTTGCAATCTTTTCTAAAAATCCGATTTAGAGTCCTGCCGACGGTCTCTCTCAGACAACTTGGAATGCCGGCCAGACTTTTGCTTTGGTGAGGACCACCTCAGTAATTTGATAAAACGATCTGGGAAAATTTACTAGAGACTGTAAAAGGAGGCAGAAAAATAAAATACAATTTGCGTTAATGAAAAAACTCTTAACATGAAAGTACCCAAAATTCAGTTGAGGCCCAAAATGTATTATGGGTTTAAGAAAGGTAAGAAAATCAACAAGGTAAGAATCTCAAAATCTGATCATCTCCTCATCACTCACTGATGAATAGACCTGCGACTGGCGACAAAAAAATGGAACTTTTATGGAAATGTTAAGCTTAATAGACATAGGAGGCATTGTAAGCGTGGGAAAAAACGCCAGCACAGTTGAGAAGGAAACTTTATTTGAAAGGAGTTCTTCTTTCGACCTGATGGCATGGCCAGGGATTAATTCAGCTAATATAGCTAAAATTAATGCCCAAATCTACTGTCGTCAACAGTTAGGCGTTTGAACCAAGCTCTAAGGAGGTGAAAAATCTGCTTTTTGGGTGATGTTTCATCAGGACAATGCGGTACGACCCACACACACAAAGATTGAAGAATAACGTGAGTGGGAGGAAAGTTCTCAGCCGTCACCCTATTTTCACCACTTTGTTCCTTCAGGCTACAATTGATCTCGTAGCTCCCAAAGTCATTTTGTTAATAGATGAAAGCTTGTCAAATATGGTGGGGAAAAATGTATTGATGACTGAATCACTAAGTAAATGTAGCATTTGTTCACTTGTTTTATCTATATTCTGTTCGGACAGAATTTACGGGACAGCCTGATGTTATTCGTTAAGGGATGAAAACAGACAAATTACTGGAAAATTCGCCCTGTTTATTGCAGGTACTGGAAAGTTCGCAGCTTGCATAGCAATTTAAATAGCACTTATAGACTCACAAGTAGTTAATAAAATGTAGCTGGCAATTAATATGGCGAGGAGTCGTAAAATGTTCATCCACCTAGCAATATACTATCAAAACGCTCGTGCATACCGTTGCTTGATTTAAAAAATGTAGGTTTTGGAGACTTAGCAATGGCCAAGCGTTCACTGCTGATGTCACCCAATCAGCAAGGAGATCGTTTATCCAGGCTGAACACAACTCCACTTACAAGACTCTACTCGATATCGTGAGTATAGAGATAATCTCTGCTAGGGTTTTTGAGCATTGAAAACAATCTGGAAGCAGTGTGGGTGATGATACTCTGTTAGGACTCACGTTACGAGGACGCCAACCCAATCCTATCAGGTCATCTAATGTGTTCTGTCTGACTTCTACCGTTTTAACTTGGACGATAGTTAAAGAATATTTCATGATGTATAATAGGAAAAAATAGCACTTTATGCAAAGATGCATGTTAACTTATTAAATTTCATTTTACCTAACAATAAAATAAAAATATGCTTGGTTAAAGTACTGTCAATATGGAAGTCCCTAAGAAATATTTGATGCACAATGCTTTAGAGGTTGAAGAATGGAAACTCAGCAGTCGACGACATGACTAGAAACAATCAGTCATTTTATGGAAAGGAATGTGTCAATGAAAGAAGATTGCTTGCGAAATTCAGAAATGGGGATTTCACCTTCCACTGTCCTGCTGTGGTTAAAATATAATACACTTGAAGAAGATTGTCCTGCTTCCGTTTCTAAGCTTATTGGAAACCACACAACTATTCACTGTTGTCATCTTCAAAAATTTGGAAAAGTTTATTAAACCTCGGAAAATGGGTGCCTCAAGAATTGCCTGGAAACAATCGACTCAAATTTAGTGTTGACATATGCCATTGTTTCACCTTGTTTGATATAGAGTTTTTTGACTGATGACTGGCGAAAAAAAGAAGCGTCTTAGACGCTGGAGGCTTCGTAAGAGTGGGGAAATACCCCAGCCACTTCCACAGCCAAGAAGGGAGCTTCTGTTGAAAAATGGTTCCTCATTTAATCCCTAAGAAACAGTAGACGTGAGAAATTGATAGATAATTGGTGAAAGTGCAGAGATGAATGCAACATTTGGTTATGACCTGATGCACTTGCTATACTTTGCGTCTTGTCCAATTAACCTGCTCCGTTTCTACGTACCGTATGTTGAATGGGTCTAGTGGTTTACACTTTAACTTCCAAAAGAGTCCAAGGCAACAGAAAACCAACGACGAAGGCACGGGGAGAGTGTGGTTTTGCTTGAAAGGTGCTGTAGGGAGTTGTGAACGACGCCTATTCTGAACGATTCCTTTTAAAGGAATCAATGTATTCTATAAAGTTTTCATAATTATATTCATCCATCACAAATCCATAATTATAACTTCATGAACAAAGCAAGAATTTCCTAAGGAGAAAAACGCCCACATCGTTGGAGCCCGTGTGGTAGGGGAATGACGGAACAACAGCACGGTGTTTGCTTTTTCTAAAGTTGGTTTTATGAGAGACGGCCATGGTTACAATCAGAGCAAGTCAAAGGCATAAGAGGGGAAGGACTCAAAGGGGGAAAGTTAGCAGCATCCAGAGAAGAGCATTTGCAGATGATTGATGGACATAGTTTGCTAGTGGGATGAACATGAGGCTACAATTTCGCCCTTAACCACGAAAAAATGGACTCTCTAAGTTGATTAACTGGGGCTCCTTTCACTTAAAGTCTTTAAAGTTTAAAACCGTGGGTTTTCCACCACCTGTTGATTAAAAACGACACGGAAGTTAGTGGCACCCATAGGGCCCGGAATGAAAACACATTGATGCTCCCATTACTTCTAGGGTAATCGAGAAGCCAGACATTGTGAAATTGAATCTGCCTAATTTAAGGAGAGATAGGTGTCTCCAAGGCCTGCCTGAAAATGCAGACAGTGATTGTTCTGTCTGGACGAATTAATAGACAAACGTCAGTCCATGCATTGGAAGCTGACTGGGTGATTTAAAAGTGCCAGCTGGGAAGACGATGTGTGTTACTGCAGTAGAGGAGATTCCTACATTTTGATAAGTAGAAAATCGTTTTCAGGGCAAAAATTGAGGTTAAGTTGGGATGCGCTAGAGGATAATACTACGTTGATTTTTTTCAGAAGTGTTAAAAATGTTCACGCCCACTAAGTTTCTTCTTTTAACAGTTTAAAACATCATTGGCGATTCCCGATGGTCACCAAAATTAATGCAAATTTTGGTTACTGTTCAGTGAACAGCGGCAATAAACGGTATGAAAACAATGCAATAGCATAAAAAGATGAATTGCCAAGGCGATCAAACTGTAACAAAAGCTGAGTTGATTGGGGTGGCACAGTGAATTTCCCCATCGAAAGCATTTATCTGGTCATACAATGAATTCTGTGCTAATTTGGAGTGAGTAAAACAAGCAATCGAATGTTAAAGTTTATCAAAGCATCAACTATCAGTTTCAAACTCTTCCTTCTGCGTTGCAACCGTTGTCTCTTCGAAGTGATTGTTTAAACTACGAAATTAGTGGTGATAGTCTGAAGGGGGGGGGTAATCGGGAGAGGGTAGTGAAGAATGATGAATTATCACTCAATCAAGGTCATCCGTCTTTTTTTGCGATGCAATATAGGTGAATGTGTGAGGTCGTGCTGCATTGTCCTAATGAAACAATACTCCTTTCCAATCACTAGAGCAGGTCTATTTTCCTCCAAAACCCCGGTTCAAACGCAGCCCTAATTGTTGAGAGTAGAGTTGAGCATCAGCTTTGCTACATGAAGTGGTAGTAGTAAAGTGGGTCTTTCCCAGCCTAAGAAGCTGCCAGCGTCTACGAAGCTTAACAATTCGATTAAATATCCATTTCTCGCCAGTCATCCGAATCGATTATTCTCTTCGTGGAGGGTGAAATCTTCACCTCGACTATATCTTGCAACCTTCTTTGGATACGGTAGCTTTTTGTTGTAACTCCAGAAAATTATATTTATAATTTTCTGATTATTTCAGAAAATGTAAGTGTAAGAGGCATCCAGGCATGCTTGTATTTGTTACAAGCATGGTTGAGAGACGGACAATCACGGTAAAAATGAAATTGACCACAAAACTTACACCACGGTAACTTGGATTGATGACGGTTGTTGTTGAAGTTGGCTGAATGATTTGTATTTTCTGTAGGACAGTGCTTGGCCCTTACGCAAAAAGAGTTATCTTCTGTACTCAGTGGTAGTTTAGTGTCTGTTACTAAACTCTGATGTCGAGCAAATACGTCTGCCGAAATTGGTACACTTCAAGTGTTAGCCGAAACAATACGCCATACACCTATTACTTTAACGGAGGTACAAAAGGCCACATCGGAAGACAGGGTTCTTACAAAAGCAATACAGTTTACCCGCTCTAGATGGCCAAAGATCCCACCTCAAGGGGAATTATCAGAGTTGTATCATCGACGCAATCTCTTATCAGTCGTAGATGCTTGCTTAATGTTTGAAGACAGAGTCGTCATTCCATCAAGACTGCGTCAAGCAGTACTTCGACAGTTCCACTCTGGACACCCTGGTATATCGCGGATGAAATCGCTCTCACGGGGATACGTTTATTGGCCACGTCTGGATAAAGATATCGAGAAAATGGTAAGGGAATGTGGCAGCGAAATTCCCTAAACGTGAAACGCCGGAGCCGTGGCCTTCAACCAAATTACCATGGACACGCGTCCATTTGGATTTCACAGGTCCAATAAATGGAATCTGGTATTTAGTAGTTGTTGATGCTCACTCAAAATGGCCAGAAATCGTTCCATTAAAACAAGCAACTACTAGCGCTACCGTGACTTCGTTGGATCGAATCTTAGCGACGCATGTAATTCCAGAAACAATAGTGTCTGACAACGGCACACAATTCGCATCAGCTCAATTTGAACAATTTTGTAAAGATAGGTGTATTAAACACTTACGTATACCACCTTACCATCCTCAATCAAATGGACAAGCAGAACGTTTCGTCGATACCCTAAAACGAGCTCTTTTCAAAGCAAGGGGGGAAGGGACGACTGAGGAGATTCTACAACGTTTCTTGTTGGCGTACCGAACAACCCCGCTTCCAATACTCGGGGGAAAATATCCGGCGGAAGTGCTCATGGGCCGAAACCTTCAAACTACTCACTCGGCTTTGTTACCTTGAACAAGCGCTCCTCGGTCAAAAAGAGCTTTAAGGAGTGGATTTAACATTGGTGATCGTGTGTATGCACGAGATTTTCGGAACAGCCATAGCTGGACACCGGCGGTAATCAAAGATCGAAAAGGAAAAGTAATTTACGAGGTGGATGCTGATGGCGAAACGTGGACAAGACACAAGAATCATCTACGACCCCGTCAAAAGATTCCCAGGGACTCCATTTCCCCTCCACCCCTGTTCCTGTTGTTGGATACTTTTAATTTACCCAACCCGGTTCCCTGTCACACTCAATCAGAACAGACGCCAACCCTCCGAAGATCGGGAAGGATCCGACACGTACCCCAACGACTTCAAGTAGATCCAAAGGAAAAGACGTACACGAAACCTTAACAGGGGAGGAGTGTTGTAACTCCAGAAAATTATATTTATAATTTTCTGATTATTTCAGACTATAATTTATTCCGCATTTGCTATTGACTGTAAAATATGTATAGTTGTTTATGTTGTTACTAGGACGCGTTGCACTTCTACGAATACATGTTTTGAGACGTTACGCATTCGTTTATCTGTGGCTTACTATCCTAGAAACAGAACGTAATATTATTAATCGCATTACTTTAGATAGCATCCATACCTCATAAATATATATTACTTTTCATCACCTAAATTGCATCTTACAGCCTATACCACGAAAAATTTAGGCTATGATACAAGCGCCGGCTTCCCTATCACACCTGAAAAATTCAAAAAATGGCTTTAATATATCTTTTTCGGATAGCTAAACCTCTGGCGTGGAGAGGTCGACACTAATTGCCTCGCGGCCAGTGTTACCTAAAGGGACAAGTTATTCAATGACGGAATCAGAGCCGTTTCTTAACAAACTCTTTCCAATAGGAAATCTCAGTTCAGTTTCTTTTATCTCCTTATCTCGTTGCACTGAAGCTGCATTAGAAGCTGCTAGTGGGTGGGGAATATTACTTATGAGTAAAGTCCACGGACAGCGAGTATGTAGTTTCCTTATCTTTCTAATTATATTTAAATAGAATAATGTTTATGGTAACCCATTTTTGCATTTCCTGAAGACTCTGAAAATTCTCAAGCAGCTGGTCTTTGGCTAGGTCCGAGTCATTAACAAACAATGAAACAAACCAATGTTTATGTACAAGGAAATGAGGAATCTTTGACATCAAATCAAAGTTAAAGTGTATTTACTTACATGTCCGTCTACTCGAAAGTCTTTGAAGTGCATTCCTAAGACCTCCACTGAAGATTTCGCAGGAAAGTGGGGCCGGTCTATAGAGACCTAAAAAGATATTTTGAAATTGTTTCACCTTTTTAGGAATACACTTATAACTGTCGACGAAAAATCGATCTTTTGTCGAAAATGTAGGTTTTGGAAATTGTAGGGGAAAGATTCCAGTCCTATCAGTTGAGAGGGGATCTTAATGGGGAAAGTGTTCTTCTTTCATTCTGGTGGGATCACCAAGGAATAATCCGCTTTGAATTGTTGCCATCTAATGCTGCAACAATAATGCTCAAATTCACTGTCACCTGTAATGAGGGTGGATGGCGTTTGAACCCAGGGCAATGCTCGACCTCCCACACTGATTAAGAACTGGTTTGGGAGAAAATTCTACCTCCAACTTATTCCTCAGACTACCGTGCTTCCTACTGGAACCACCTAACGGAATCGCTTTGAAGAAGGAGCTTCTGCAAAGCCACAGGAAGACTTGGAATCTGAAGAAGTTTGGGAGTTTTTCGAATAATGAAAACCAGAAGAAAAGTATGTTAGTAGATGGAAGGAAGTTATCGCTAATAAGCGAAAGTGCACTGGTGATTGAATTACAAGTGAAATGGGACATTTAATTATTCCAAATCCGGGTGGTACTTATCGGATAACCTGAAATATCTTGTTTGTCTATAAATTAGCGTGTTTAGTTGTGTTATTTATTATCTTGGTTTTGTTGGTTTGGAAAGAACTCTGGAATTCTTGATTTGCTTCTTTTCAGAAACACTTTCAACAGTGCTTCTGAAATCTATCAACCACATTACCGGAGACGTTACAGTTGACTCTTTTCATCGTCAAAAAGGCACCAAACCTGTGAAATTGGTGAGTTTCATTCACTGTGGATATAAACAAACCGAAGTTCCTTTAATGCCTGGAATTCACAAGCACATTTTTTCGTAAGTTGAAAGAACAACAGAGAGGTGCACTTTAAGAGATGACGTTTTCTTGTTTCACTAAAAATTTGCACTCAGTGGCAACACCAGCTTTGTCGTGGTAGTTGAGAGAGTTTTATCGAAAAGGTCACAAATCTTTTTTTAGGCAGACCCGGTATTCGAAGAATGCACTGAATTCGAAATGAATGTTTACATTAGTTTTGTGATTAACATCAACAAATGAACGGCTTATCATTTAAGACCAGCAGAAGAATTCGAAAGACCGACAGTAGGAAGGAGCGATGAACTTGCCAATCTCTTCCGAAAAAGTGGTTGAAAACGACAATTTGTTCCGATGTCTTTTCGCAAATTACCGCTTTATTTGAGAAGTAGTGGTACTAACATAACAGTCGCTATTAGAGTCTTCCTCATCATCAGCGCTTATCCATGCGATTCTGGGACAAACAGAAGTCGAACAAAATAGCGGAAACAATTTGAAAAATCAACAAAACATAAATTTTAATATGGATTCTCGGAGATAGTGATTCATATGAATTGTGAATTTGTTAAAAAACCTCGTTAGTTCTTTTCGAAACGATGGTGGCAACGGCGGAAGTCGATTTCTTACTTGAATCTCTCAAATCGACGAGCATAAATGAGCCTCAATAATGAGGCTGAGGTCTGTGTAGGCTAGCTGAGATGTTCAACTTCATTAGAATGTTGATTAGACAGTGAATTTGACTTCTAGGAAGCGAGTATGAGTAATAGCGACGGGTTTTTCAGAAGTGCAAGATTCATGCTAGAAACTGAAACAGTCACTTCACACAGCGACAAAGCCACGGTCCTCAAACTTTCTTTCTCCAGATTTTCATGGTTGAAATCAACTTTGCGAGCGCATCGAGATGGCATGCAGTCATGGTGCTTACTACATCTATGCACACAGCCGCCTTGCAATCTCAGTTTCAATTCTCCAGCCCATGGCAACGGACTGGGTTCACAATGATCCTGGGAATCATTGAGCAGTGACCATTATCTTCTTGTTTCTTGCGAGTGTTTGCTTCCAACAATATTCCAATCATCCTTTGTTGTTTTAGCAACCTTTTATTTGGATTTCAAGAAAGATTTGAAACCTATAAAGATAGAGGTGTAATGTACGTGAAAATCTTTATAATTTCTGAAAATAACTAACCGAATACTTTTCTTCAAATGTAGCAAATCACTTAAGCCATCAGAATGCACAACAATTTCATCGGAAGTAGCTTGATGTGAAATGATTGTAATGGTGAGCAAATTGATTGACGACTGTGAGCCCGCGTTTGGTGAATCACTAATAGACATTGAAAAAATGTCTAGGAAACCGGTGTTTAGTGATTGGGTGGTGGGTTATGGAAGGGCCGTCTTCTCTCCAGCGTGGAATGGTCCAAAATACTCTAGCTTGTTTGTCTTCATTCTTGTTTGTCTAACTTCCTTCTGTTATCAGAGATCGTCTAACCGAGTTGTACTGTTACAGCGAAACCTTCTTTTTTATGGAAATACAATTGAACTTTCTTTTTAACTCTATGTGGTCAAAACTATGGCTTTTTAATAAATACTGATTCTTTTTCCCTTGCCTTCAGAAATTGCAAATTATTAGGGGAAACATAGTGTTTTGTGATCCCACTCGAAGCAAGAATTATGACATAATTACGAGCTTACGAGCAAAATTTTTTGGATGCAATGAAAGCAATGGTGATTTAATCACCCATAAAGGCAATATTACTTTAATTACCTCTTCCTTTATTTAACCAATTCTGAAGTGAAAACGCATTTTTCATGCCCATTTCAAATGAAATTTCAAAGAATGATTAGTACTATTTTATGATTAAATTCAGAATTTTGGGCTGGAAGAAACACTTTTCGAAAAGACAAAACGCATTCACAGGTTCTGTATGGTGACAGACAGATGAAGAGAGGGATTTGTTTCTTAGCTTTTCAAATTTCAGTCAGGCTATTTTCGTTAAAAAAATCAGAAAAATGCATTTAAATTTGTTGCAGTGGCGACTGAAACTCTTCTACATCTTATGCAAAAAAATAGTCGAACTCATAGCTTCTAAAGACAAATATAATTTCTCCAAAAAATAGATACAGAATGAAAATGTAGGACTAAAATGGTAGTTGTAAAAACATAACGGGAGTTAACATTTTTCCAGAGTAAAATAATTTTACACTCGTGTAGAATCATTGTGATTCGATTGGACCACAAAATAAGTCGACCATGATTGCTGCTCAATGCTTCGCTCGCACAACCGATTCTTCGGAAATCTACAGAAAAGAAGTGTTGGCGGACACTAGGGTCCTAATTCTTCGGGTTATATTTTAACTCGAATTGAATGTTTCAGTCTCTACCGTGAAGCTTGCAGCACACGGATGAAGATTACCTTCGCTACTATTTAAACAAACCTTACAGATGTCGACTTATCATCGAAAAAGACCCTCGAAAACCGTCTGACTAAGACAAAGAAACTATCAGTCAAAGTTAACAGCCCACTGAAATACATTGCAAACTTTTCCTGATGAGAAAATTGTTTACCAATCACTTGTTCTCGCCACCCACGCATAAAAAAGCCTTCAGGTTTACTCATCATTTCCACAAATGAGTCACCGCGGCTCACGCCTACTGACTACTACTCCTACCTACTGGCCACGTGATGCGTTTTAGTCTAAAAGGGAGAATGCGCTATTCTAATCACCGAAAACCGTGCTTCGGTTAAAAGGCTTGGTGAGGACGATCTAAACTACCAATCAGAGTATAAAAAATTGCATCCTGTGAGCATTCTTTGAGTCCTTAAAGAACAAACTCTAAGATGCAAGAGTCAACAACTGGAGACTTCCACTCACCACCTCTAAACCGGCATGCAGATCTACCAAGCTGGTTGAACATGACTCATCGACTAGTTCCCTATGTAGCGGATAAACACTGCTTGATTCACTTCTTAAATGGATCAGTTACCTAAGGTAAGATGATGAGTTCCCAAAACCAGAGAGAGGAGACGCCCGTCCCAGAGTGTTTATTAGAGATGTTTGTGGGAAAGTGTTTGTATGGCTGTCAAGATAGGGTTGGCCTGCCTTATCAGTAAACAAATTCGCCAATTATATCGGGGGTATCCACATGTCTATGAGTGGTTGCTCACCTCCTTAATAAAGCAGTGACCCTGGTTTATCCTGTGGTGACTTGACAGCTTCTGCACCTCAAGAAAGGGACACCCCTAGCAGATAGTACTTTATCACCTAATTGTGTGCATGTGATTATTCTGCATCACCTCTAGGACTGGGTACATTGACTCACATCTCATTGGTAAAGACGTTTACCGATAAATACGGCTATCCCCAACTCGGTAATCACACAGGTTTTACTATTAAACACTAGTATGGACGTCCTCCCTTCTAGCTCTGGCATTGGGGATTCTCATCATATCTTGGATAGTCGATCCGTCGTGGACTAAACTTAGATGTAGCCCTCCACTAAACTATCATTCAGAACGCCAAAGAATTTGAATCAAATAAAGCTTGTGAGTCCCTGAAGAACAAACTCCAACTGATTTCTACTCACCACCTCCTAATCACCAGGCAAGTTGATCACGTTGTTTGAGCATGATTCAACCCACCAATTTCTAGAATGTCCCGTCCAATGATTTCCCTTCATGGAAGAATTGACAGAAAAGATTATCCAGAAATCTTGAACGGCCAAGTTCTTCATCCAACAGTTGTTCAAGAACTGTGAGGTTAATGTAGCACCTATCCATAGAGCAGCTAGAATAGTTAGTGAATGGCACGAAGAAGAAGAAGTTGAGCATCACATCTGGGCACCACAATACCCAGACCTCAACCTCTTCATTGAGGAGCATCTACGTTCGACTATAGAGATTGAAGTCAAAAGTCGATTTCCACCGCCTTCGCCTTCGCCACCGCAATCGTTATTTCAGTTGAAGAATAAGCCAAAATTCCCACGGAACCAACAATTCACAACTTGCTTGAGTCAACACCTTGAACAATAGAGACTGCAAAGTGAATCTAAAGTGTTTCCATTATTTTGTACGCATAATGGAAGAAACTGATTACTGCAGTTGACATGCGCCAAATGCACTGATGCGCACGCCTACCCAATCCACCTTGTGTTAAATGGACTCCTTGGTAGAGTAGAAAAGACATGACTAAAATGGGGAGATTACCCCCAATCTTGCTACACATTGACGAGTCTTCTTGGATTACCCTCGGAGTTAGTGCACGTTGCCACCCCCACTCTAAACAGTCCAGAAAGAGGACAAGTCAGTTCGCAAGCACAAACACTCGGAAGGTCAGCTTTATACACTCCCACCAACTCGCTTGCCTCCATTTGTCGCGCACCTACTGAATTCGCTATTTCAGTAGCCAGCCACCAAACAACAGGGTTGGATAGGAGGGCGGAGGGGGGGGGGGCAGAAAATAATACAAAATAAGTACAATGAAGAACGCAAGTGGTGGCGAGAACCAAGGCTAGGAGGGGTGGAGGAGAAGCCTGGATTGTCTTCCCGATTGTACTTGCAGTATGATCAACAAGGAGAGGGGTGGGGGAGGGGGTGGGAGTGGGCCAATCACTTGATTTCGAGGTCCGCAAATTCTCTCGGAGGGGTGGTGGGGGTCATTTGAAAGTCGTTTTTCCGCATTTCTGCCATCGAGGCTGTCGTACTGGTGCCGTTAGTCGTGCTGTCCATTTCCAGGGGACTCTTTGGCGGTGCAACGTGTTGGTTCAGCATCGTGGGTGCCCTCAGTGTCAGCATATTGTTCATCATTGGTGTTGAGGTCTGCATGGTATCGCCCAGATGATTGTGCAGCTCTGATAGATATCCATAGGTGTCGTGGCGATAGGTGTAGGCTTCTGGTGAGTTCAGTGTCGGTAGCGTGTCCCCGGTTACGCCCATTTCAAGCGAAGCGTTCCCCGAGGTGGTAACTGGTGCTTGTCGTGAAAAAGTGTCGAATCCAAAGTCGCCGAAGGTCTTGACGGGACTGCGATAGAGTGGGGGCCAAGCGACAGAATCCGAGGATTGGTGTTGAGGATTGAATCCGTGGGAGAAGCAGAAGGTTTGATCTAGGGGTGAAGCCCCGTTCTCCGAGACTCCCGTTATGGTCGTCTGTGGCCGCGACATCGCGAAACTCCTCACTGAGGGCGGACGCTGGAGAGTGTGGTAGTCCATGGTGGAATAGCTTTGGACGTAGACTGGAAAGTTATTTCCGTTGACTCCGCTACCACCGGTAACACTCTCACTCAGTCCGGCGGTAGCGAAGGTGCCAGTTCCGACAACCGAAGGACTCGCTAGACAACCGCCGTCGACAAACTGCATTTCTTCGAACGGGGTAGCCTGGTGACGTCTAAAGAGCAGTAATACATTTCCACATCTATTTATTAAATCCTCACAGTTGTCAATGTTATCACCCACACGAGGGGGTGCGTTCCTTGACGTCTTCCTAGCCTCAAGACTTGTATAGTTTTATCTTAATAGAATCGGAATTTTTGCCACTGCATTACACTGGTTCATCGTGCCTCGTTTTAAGTGAAGTTTTCGTGGATAAATCTTAGCTTGCACAGGTCTTACGCACCTCAGGAGAGCAGCCTTGGCCTTGAGTCGAACGACGTAGCATCCGGCAGCAATGCAGATGCCGAAAGCCATGATGGTCAAGCAGACTGCCACCACTGTGAAGATCACCACCTGGTACCAGATCTCCTACAAAAGAGTAGAAAAAAATACCATTGAAATGTTTGGTTCCAAGTACCTAGGTTCTTTGTACTGCGAATCGGTTAAAACGGTTTAGATTATGGCTTATTTTTACTCTTCTAGGAGTAGAAATAAGTCATTCCCTCAACTGTAGTTCTAATAAGTTTTACTTTACCGTTCTCACTGACTTCCAAACGGTCTTATCCATTACTCGGTTGCCTGTTTCTTTCAAGGTTTTCGAGCAAACTAGGCTTCCCTCAAAGCCTTTTTCTCCCTCAATGAAAAGAAGGACAATGAGTATTGATTTTAACGTGAACCCAGCATCTGCTTCGTCATGAAAAGGTTGACTTGCACCTTAATGAATCGTGCCTGCCGATAGTACGAAATGAAGAAGTACAATGTTGATTAGGAGGCCGTGGCTATTGTAATCTTGCATGAAGGTAAATGATGTGATTGTTCTCACGGAGCTCATTTTCTCCTTCAAAGGCTGTTAGAAGGGCTAGGATTGATTTTCGTTGCCAAGATGGAATTACTCTCCAAGCTAGTCAAGTCCTAGGTATGGAGGGTATGTACGGAAGCAAGATTCTGCTTTTCCCAAGTGTCGAAAATGATTTTCAGCCAATGTTCACAACGATTTCATTAGTTCTGCAATATTTGGTCGGATCCACTGATGGACTACTATGTAGACGTCGCTGTCGTTGACAGAACGAGTAAAATCTGCTTGTTCAAGGCTCAGGGGAAACCAGCGGTTATTTTGAGCAAAACCCCTTAAATATGTCGCAATTCCTCTGTGTATTGGATATTTTAAATCCTGCAGTCTTCAAATACTTTCGCCCGAAGCTACTGTCGAAACTCTGATAGAGAATATACGTACTCCAAATAAGTAACTAACGAGGTACTCACGTCCCTGCCTCCACCAGCTAGGAAGCATCTACTGCTATGGGACATTTGAGCGTTTTCACAATACCAATTGACAGCTTAGTGATACAGAGACAGGTAAGCTTTCCCTGGGGGAAGGGTAGTTTATGGGTGGGGGTTTGTCATCTGATGCCCCCACGCCCAAAGAAAAGCGAGGAGGGAAAGGTAGAGTAGAAAACCAACCAATTATCGCGTCATTCGAGGCCTTTGTTACTGAATAATGTGTGGGTGCTCCAGTGCACTCGATAAATGATCTCCTTCGCATGACTTTCAAGTCCAACTATTCAAGGAAAACCTTCTATTTTTTGAAAGATTAAAGACGAAGAAGTGCATTTGAATTGAATTATACTCTGGTCTAGGTATCTTACAATCTGTTAGGCTCTCTTTGACAATTTCTATATTGGGATAATTTTTTTTTGCAAAAATTCTCATCACTAAATCTTCATAAAACACTGCTACTAATCAAAAGTCTCGTTTTTTTCATTTTCACGAGTTGAGACGAAGTGAAAAATCGTGCCAATGAATTTGATTAGATGCAGAAAAAAAATGCAACTTGAGTTTGAAAAGAAGAAGAAAAAGAAGGAAGAATGTAAGACAACTCGGAAAAAATAAACAATACATAATTTAAAATTAGTGTGAAGTTCTTTAGCTTGCTCAGGCAGTATTTCACGATCTCCTGAGATTGTAAATGAGCTGTGATTGGAAATACCCATATGCCGTTGTTCGAAAAGAGCATTCAGTTTCTCCCATAAACCTGTCTTGAGTTGAGTTTATCAATGCTATAAAGTGTAAATACTTGGAGCGCACTCGGATACTGAAAAGGGTACTGGAGACACAGTGAAGCTCGCACCTACTCACACAGCAACTGATTTCGATCAAACGTCTCTTGGTCTTGTCTCATTTCGAATCAGGTCACGAAAGATCCTGGTTGGGAGACGTCGCTCCTTTGGTATCTAACAAAATCATTTGGAAAAAAAAACAGCTTAGCAACGCCTTAGGAAATTAAAATTTGTGAGTTCTTCGAATCAAAACCAGAAGAATTTTTCAGTGATGGCATTGATGAGCTTGCTAATAGATAATAATGATGACTAGACCACTAATTAAATGCCCCATTAAGTCATGTTTGGAAAATTTAATGTTTCGATAGAACCTATCGGGTGACTTGATTAGTAGGAGAATATCTACGGTCATTCGTTCAAGCGACGCTCCACTCTCTTCAGTAATATAGATTTTGATTAAGGCAGATATGTGGCCGGTTGGTCGATTGGTTTTATTGCCTCACAATAAAAGAGATTGCCATCGCCTCTGCAACTCTTATATAACCCACAAAAAAAAAGATTCCACTGAGGAGAAGAAGAGGAAGAAGAAGAAGAAGAAGAAGTAAGAAAAGCTCAGCCTGTTGACGTGGGAGGAAGACTGGAGGAGTTGAACTTGTCTCCAGCGTCAGTTTCTGGAGCAGAAGGGGGTGACAGAGTCACACGAAACTCAAGACCCGATCGCCTGGTCTGTTAGCTGTCAGCAACAACAGAATCACACGCACACACAACCACAGAAAAAAAGTACTTGAGAATTCACTAGTCTCCCACCAGAAAATTCCTCAATCTGAATTTTTGTTTGCGCGAACACACAAGAGCCATTAGTCAACTTGTTGATTGTAGATTAAAAAGACAGATTGACAAGGAGGGCAAAAAAAGGAGATGTGGTTACTCACCATCTTCTATAAATGCCATTGTTTTTGAATACCTAATAAAACGCCCCTACTACGTTTTGAAGGGTATTTGACGAATATTTGAATGAATTAAGTGTTAAAGAAATACTTCTAGTAGGAACCAGAATGTATCGACAATCTTTCGTCAATTTTCTAACATCTTTTGAAGCTTTCTTACATGGTGGTCCAATATAACCGTTTCTGACTTTTCAAATAGGTCTTATTCAAAGTTCTCGGATTCTCAGGAATATTTTCGAGGGAGTTTATGAGATTACATGAAAGTGGCACTTCACAAAGAAGTCATTCTATTATTTCTCACCGGATTTAAAGTAAAAATCTCATGAAATTGTACCCCGGTAGTGACTAAGATGAAAACTATGTTTCAATTCTATTAAGCAATCTTCTGATTCGATATTATAACGCTGATGAAGAAAATGCGTGAAATATTAATTGTGCATTCACGTTTATCAAAGTTTGTGAAAAAAATTAAATAACTTTTACTTGATAATGGCAACAATTTTGCCTTTTATAAAGGCGGAGATGAAATCAAATTCCTCATCACTTTCTACCGCACAGTAGGCGTCACGTGAGCTGTGCAGACGAGACAAACCAGATGCTGGACGGCCATCAACAACCCAGGTGACTCAGATTTCTGAGTATAGTTCATTGTTTTAACGTACTTAATCGCTAGAGAGTACGTTCCTACCTAATCTTATCCTGGGTAGTTGATCCTTCTGGTAGGAGACAGAACCATTAGTTCCTTTGATATAATAAAGGGGAATTTCAGTTTTTGAACTTTTAATAATGAAACCTTACCGAATTCACGCTGTCGACTAGGGTTTAATAAGCAGAAACATATCGTGAACTCAGACTTCACTAATCAATATTAGGTCTACCTCCCAACTTGCTCACAGCCCGTCTCCAGCTTTGATTTTGACTACGCTGCAATGAGGCATTTCGCGCCTCATCAAAGGGCTTGCCGACAATGCTCTAGCTAAAAATACGATTCCAAAAAAACATTGTCTCACTACTGTCCGATAAGCTGCTACTGTCGGTAAATTTAGAAGCAGATAAATCAGGGGGAAATGGGTTTAAATAGATTCTGGAAAAAGTAGAGTAAGTTTAGAATAAATTTAGTTTAGACACACTAGACTCCCCCTCTCCTTTTTCATTCAAATGGGCGTTGACTTGGAGGAGAACGGATGATTACTGATTCGTATTGTAAGCGAATATGTCTTTCTTTACAATCTAAGCAGGCGATTAAAACCACTGCTCCAAGCTCCCTCCTTGATCTCAACAATCCGGCAGCATTAAATGCGGAGTTGCTTTTAAGGCCACCATGTTACTTTAGCTAACACACGTAACCAGCATAACACACGATACTCCGTTTGTGGTAGCGCAACTTCGCCTTCATCGTCAGCTTCGAAAATATGGGAAATGGCTGCCTTAAGGGATCTGTAGACGACAAACGTATTTTTTATGGAAATGTTGAGTGACTTAGACAGTAGCAGTCTCGTTAAGGAGACGCCAAGAAAACAAGGTTCTTCGTCGTTCAGTCTGTCACCGAATACAGCAACGGTTGATGCTCAAATGGGAGTGTTTTAGCCAATCTTCAGAGCAGTTTCGAAGGAACATAACATGCTAACGTCAACAGTTAAACCCTAGATGCTAAAGGAGCATTCCAAGAGTTCTTTGTCAACCGATGGACTGCTGTCTTAGAGGATTGGGAGGTGTCGTTAAGATGCTGGTCGCTAATGGCGAAACTGCTGGACTTTCCCTGTATATGTGCCATTCCATGACACATTGGATTTAGCTAATAACGATCGCTTTTCGTCTCTTTTTGCTGACGTGAATGATTAACTGATTGAAAAACTTCGATAAATTTATTGCACTCCTGAGCATATAACGTTTAAAAACCACGAGAAATTATTAAAAAATAAATTTCCACAAAATGAGGCTTTTTCCTGAATAAAGAGGAACTTTTGCTAACGAAATTTCCACTTCTTTGCGATGTACTCGATGAGGGAGGTTGACGCTTTCATCTCATCGTGTTTATGTTTCGAAACAAAAGAACAGGCAAGTTTAATAATTCCAATACCCGTTTTTTATTAAAGCGATTTCGCAGACAAGGTCGTTTGAGTCGTCTGCCATTAAAAAGTACACGTGTCGAAGTACTCCATAAAGAACACTTAATGAGTTACACTCCCAGATGATTCACTTGGAGATTCTCCAGGATTTCTGTACTCAAATTTAGAGGCATTGTCATGTAACGGGAAATCTTTCTAGTGAATTCATTTACCACAAAGAGCTTCGTAACACCGTCTAGCGGGTCTTCCTCCTCATTCAATTGGATGTTTTCATTCCTTCTGGATCACCAACTCTACGATAGGCAAAACAAGGGGATGTAATGGTCCCGCTTAATCATACAATGACCTGACTATGGCTCAGTTCTCATGACACGGTTTAGCCGGTTACAATGCCTCTTCCTAGACGGCCCAATCATCGATTGCTTTCATTAATTCTCAATACTATTGGCTCAGCTGTTGACCAATGAATCCAGTCACCCCTGACTTTAATGACTGATTCCCTAAATCTAATAGTCGATTGCATTCTTTTACTGTCACTAGATTTGCTCCTACGAATTAAGCTTATTCTGCTCCCAGTTAATAGAATACCAAACTGGTTAGCATAGATTTCTTAGAGGTAAACGTAATGCTGCAATCCCCAAGTTCCCATGGTAACTAGACGAGGCTAACCCGCTAAGGGTACCTTCCAGATTTTTTCCTAGACAATCATCCCCGTGGACAGCACTAAAGTGGAGTATTCTTCGGCATTTCTCGTCCCCACAGGACCATTGTAGCGAGTCCATTTAGCATAGTGGGCCTTAACAAAGTGCTGCAGATCCGAAAATCCCACACAGTGGTCATCTATCGTGTTGGTGTGAATTCTCTTCAGTGGTTAAGTGCAAGAATTTTGCACCAATCGAAGCAAATCACCTTTCCACTTAAATTGGGAATTAAATGCTGTTGCGAGTGCCCAGACCATGATTAACCAACTTTATGACGATCGTTTACTTTTCACTACCATTAATACTGACTCTAGGCCCACAGCTGGGGCTCTAAAACTTTCCGAGCTCGGAAGGTCTATAATAACGGCAAGTAGATCAATTGTGGTTGTTGAACACAACTCAGTTCTCCAGTTTCTAGGCCGTTCGTGTCCGATCAGTGTCACGAGTAAAGTTCATCGCTACCGTACAAAGAGAATCGATATAACTAGGAGACTGACCATTGGTTCATTCCCCATATAACTGAATACTACTGATATGACTACCCTATGCCCACTAATAATCTGGTCACCACCCCATCTTGAATAGCACTTTTTGAAACGAAAAAAAGAAACTGCCTACAATGACAGTGCTGACTACACCTTAGCTAAAATTAACCTCCCAAACTTAAGTAGTCATCTGCATCCATGCGCTTGATGGAATCGAACAAAATTGAATGTAGTGCAACCTTCTTTTAGCAAACTTTCCATGTTCCTGGCTCAAAAACAGCGGAAGTAGTGGGTGTCGAAAATCGTCGGGGAGGTAATCACAGCGGAAATTAAATTTGCCTCGTAGGAGGCTGTCTTGTAACCGGTTTTCTTGCCCTCCCCCTCTGCCTCTTCTAGAGCACCGCCAGTTCTGTCTCTCGGTTTAACTCATTGTCTCCTGACGGAGTTACCAGAGATAAATTACAGCACAGTCGTGCTTAGTCGACTGTGAAACCCGGATTTTGATGAGGGAAATGTTGGAACGGTGGCACTGAATCTCAACTTTCTAAACAGAGCAGTCGCTTAATGCAGTGGTCCCCAGGACTACTTTGGCTGGATAAACAACACCGGGTGCACGCAACCCGATCGTTATTCACCTGTATGTTTACTACTAGTGTAACGGGTGTGTAGATAGCTGGTATTCATCAATAGGTCGTCTGCTAAGTTTAAGATGATATATATTTGGCTCGAATATTTAACAATCACCGCTGTACTGTACTTAGAAATACGTATCAGCTACTGTTAGACTTCCAAGGCCACCAAACTGCCTCAATGATAGGTGCTCAACAAGTACTGAGACGACCAAAAACCACCACTCAAACTGTCAGGGCATTCCATAAGTTCTGTCAGAATTTTGAATAAATAACACAAATTACCAAATGTTACAGTTTACTAAAGATTCAGTCATCAATGTACCTGCCTCTCATTATTACCTTATTTAATGCAGCATCCCTTTGTTTGAATCGGAAGAAGCCACAAATGTGAGCAAAATGTGTTCCTTCCAAACGATTTTGTAATCTACGATTCTTGCTGTGTAGGGTGGTGTGCATTGTCTTGATGAAACATTCACTAGAGCACGTCTCTTTACTCCTCATAGCTTCGTTCAAACACCACCATGATTACTGACTAAAGCAGATTTGATGATGCATTGGGTGGTAACAATTGAAAGTGCATTCCTTCCTTGGCTCTCCAACTTTACTCATGAAATTTCCTTCTTGACTGTGACCCTGAATGGGGTTTCTCCCATTTTAGACTCTGCCACTGTCTATGGCGCTTAGCATCTTGACAAAAGACCCAATTTCAGCAATCGTATCTTCACCAAAAAAGGTGAAAGTACTTGGAGAGAGGAAATGATGTTGTCAACACGAGATCACAATTCATGAGGCACTATTTTTTCAAAATCTTTCGGAAATTTTCTAAGTTTTGAAGAAACTTACCATCAAAATCACCTAGATATCCCCTTTGATCTTTATCTTCTCCAAGATGAAATCTCCACTTCAGCATTTTGCAAAACGTCTTCTTCAGGTTTTTTTTCATTCACATAAACTGAGTGAATGTTTCCCGGCACTTCGAATGCTCCTAAGTTTCCTTACCTTAGTGTTTAAAACCTCGTGGCCCTCACTTTAGCAGGGCTTATAGGATGACATAGAGCCAATTTTCCCTTGGGATTTCATGGAGCGACAGTTTCCCTGATCATTAAAAACCTGGCTAAATTTTTTGATGCCTCTCTTTCTCATATTGGGGCCCGTTGAGACACCTCTAACACATCAACGTATAGCAGGCTTGCTTAATCAAGTGTTTTCACATTAAATTTGTGGAGCAAATAAGCAAAATAAGCTCAGAAAACTTCTAGGAGAGGTTTATAACTTCTCTCGTGCAAAGTTGCGTCAGTGGTGGTTGAGACGAAGTTTAATGGATTGTTTTCTACTTATTAAAATCATTTTCACGTCAGAGGGCCATCATAATTCCGCCTCGTAAACCCTGTTTCAGATGTGTCCTCGGAGTTTAGGGCGACAGAAAACATCAGCCAATTAATTGGAATTATACTGTCTGGCTAGAACCTCTTACCTGTGACGAGGTTTTGGAAAGGTTAATTCCAACAAGACGGCTTCAAAATTTATGCGACCAATAATTTGAATTTGCAAAACTAATAAATAGAAAGAAGAGAAATAAGCTGGGAGGTTTTTTCACGATTTTGATTACGAAAAAGACAAAGAAGTTAAGTTCAAGTCCCATCAGGGATTGAGTTCTACTTTTAGTTAATTTCGTCACCGAACTCAATTTTTAGCGTGAAAATGAGGTGATTGCCACCTAGTTGGGAGGTTGTCGTGGTTGCAAAAAATCTCTTAGCTTGGGACGCAACAAGTTCAAACTGCAATTAATCTTAGTCGAAAACGCAGAGAGAGAGAGTGTGCGTAGAGGTGTGCTTAAACACGGCAAATATGCTGTAAATTAGATTAAACTGCAAGATACCAGGAGTGAGGCAGCCATGGGAGTTGACCACAAATTATTGAGGAATGAGAAATGGAGTGCGCAGCCAGATAAAACGAGATTCTAGAAAGTTGGTAGAATTACACTTCCAGACGCACAAATGTGCAATTTTTCGTGAATTCCATCAGGCCACCCAGTAGGTGTGTGGACTTGAACTGGACTTAGTTGTCGATTCCTCAACTGATAAAGCAGGATAAGCTTCTTCAAGGAGCCTAAAACAGACGTCGTCTTGTTCGAATGTTTCTAGCCACTTCGGCTACTGCTGCTATTTCCCCTCCTTGAACTCATACACAACATTTTTTGCCTCAAATGCTTCTTTGGTACTTCCATATTTTGATCAAGCAGGTCTTATTTTATTATTCTGTAAACTAAAGTTGGAGTGACCTGAAATGCCAGTGCATCAATGCAACAGATACCTTGAAAAAGTGAAACCGTTCCACATACCCTTTCAGGATTGGGTTGCTCCAGGGGTCCGGACGCCCGGATAGCGCTCATATCTGACAGCGTTAGACGGGGATGCGAGGTTTTATTGGACGAATGCCATCCACTCAAAGGGTTCTCGTTGGATGCGTTGGAATTTGCCATTGCAACGGGAAGGAACGATGGTCCAGTAGTTGAATTTGTGGTCGTTGTGTTTGGAGCTTGATTAACAAATTAAAAAAACTAAATTTGTAAGTAGAAATAGGGTTTATGGCAGTATATAAACCATGGGTTTACTAAGCGGCGGCTGAGTAGTTGTAACATTCTTCTTACTTCTTCCCTTAAAAAGCAATACTTATGACGACTTCAAGGTTCAGTAATAGAGAGTACGAACGCTCTCCAGAACGCAACATAGTTTCCTGTTATACATGGAGGGGTGCTATTTCTTAGAAATCCGCCGCCGAGCAAATGATTCCCATTCATGGAAGAATTAACAGCTACCAAGTCCAAGAACGGTGGCTTCCGGAGTTGAAAGCAACAGTCTTTCAAGATGTTAATGTATTAATCCACAGAGCTAAGAATTGTTAAAGAATAGCACGAGGAACATTCTCATGAAGTTGAGCAACACATCTGGCCACCACAGACCTCAACATCACTAAGGAGCATCTGTGGTCGATTCTTGTTGAATTATTGTGCAGTGCATTTGGAGTAAATATTGGAGAAAAATGATCTGGTTTCTATTGTTAGATTCGTTAAGCGTTTTCGCGTACTGCATTTCCTCTTTTGGTAGTTTACAACCCTCTTTTTAAATGATCGCGTTGATGACAACGATACTAAACCCAAACGTAACACTCCACCTGATTTAGTAGAAGACAGCTCAACTAGTTGCATCAGCTGCGTGAATTGAAGAAATGTATTTGAGACCACGAGGCGACGTGAAAGCAGAAGATGGCTGAATGGGGCTTGGATTAGATTAATAGCCCCAAGTCCTGGATAAAGAGGGTAGCCAATAACATTGACGGTATCAGGGCTCACCTCGGGGAGAAGCAAAAATATGGCTGCCTCCAAATAGATCCTCCCGAATGTATGGTCTCCAACAAATACCGTTTTGTACGGTCGAGAGACAATAGTAGTAAGGAAGCAGTTTTTGAGGAAGGTACCGAATTAGAACTTGGCTCCATGTCCCTTACTGACCGAGAGTAGTGCAATTTATAATTTTTTAATTGCTCTATGTCAATCGGAATTTCTTCTTTTTTGCTTTTGAAACTTCCACGCAGCTACCGAAAGACAATGCAGTATTAACGGATGATTTCTTGGGGTACTTTGAAAAGATAACAAAAAAAACACAACAATAAACTTGACATTCGAGCGTTCCCAACCAATGAGAGTCTGTTGTGAGGGACGTTCATTTAATATCTTTTAAATCAAGACAATTTTATGTATTTACCAATCTCATGAGACTGCCACATTACTCAAGGTCACGCGAAATATTCCATGTAGTTTACACTCAACGAAAATAAAGTCGCAATAATAGATGATCTTTAGGAATCTTTTGAAACTTTACTGCTGAAACCCCACCGTTTCGACTGGTGTCCCGCCCTATTCCCAACACAAAACAACTTGTTTTTCCACATTCAATAAATATATTATAAACGCTAAAAACTTGGCCATTTTTTATGTTTTCTTGTTAATATTCTTGTTACAGGAAATGGTATTTAAAACAATTGTTCTACTGGTAGTTAAAATATAAATCGCGGACTTAGGCTTTCAAAGAGGCGAAATTGTTGATATTCCTCGTATGGCCAGCACTAGTGTGACAAACTTTCCTCCTAATGCTGGGCGTACTGTAATCGTAGAGGTAGTGTTTCAAAGCGTTTGGAGTGGTGACGAATCATCGTCTATTGCCTTATTTCCGACCTTCAGTCTAGTGTACTATGACAGGGGTTCTGTGATGATGACCTGGGGTGCTATTTCGTGGAAATCATTCATTAACGGAAGAAGAAGAATTAACAGCCGAAGCAATATGGGAATTTTAGATGATAGCCATCTTTCAAGATAATAGTGCATCAACAATCCATTCCATCTCTAGAAGACCTGGCTGAGGGTGTTTTAACTGAAGAATGGGTGGCTAAATTCCTTCAGAACCAACAATTCACAATTTGCATGAATCAATACCTCGGGGAATTTGGGCTGAAATTGTGGACCTACACCATATAAAATATATTTTGTCCATTTCTTAAGGTGTTTCCACTATTTTGTCTATTGACGCTTTTCCCAACCAAAGAACCGTTAGAGTGTGTTTTAACGGATGCTTATTTCTACCTGGCGTCGTGGTGGTAGTTGTAGAAGTGGTCGTAGTGGTCTCCGGTGGCGGCCGAAAGATCTCACAGCGAGGACCCATGCGAGTGGGAGGACAGTTGCAAATGGGCATGGTGGTGGAATCCCCGACCTCCTCCTCATCCTGCGCCTTGTTCACACACTTGCCCCCATTCAGGCAGTAGTTAGGCATCGAACCGCACCGGTCATAGATGCAGGCTCCCGTCACGTTGTCTTTCACGTAGCCTTGGGGAGTAAAATCGAAGTGGTTAAGCATCGTTTTCCGAGTCCAAACACACCAACGACATCACCCTAGGCAATATCTTGCCATAAACAATCAGAGGTATTTACAAGGAGCTTCGTTTAGTTTCTGCCCCTCGCAAAAAAACTCGTCAACTCCTTATCGCTCGAGCTATCTCAGAGAAGACGAAGAAGAAGAAGAAGTGAGAGGCAAGAATTGTGGTGATTTGGGAGCAAACAAAAGCGCATTTTGTGAAGACTCCGTAAATGGGGTGATAAACCCTAGATCCCTGAATTATTCATGGCAGAAATCAGAACAAAAAGTACGCGGTAATTATCCAATTTCAATGGATTTCGGCTTCTTAATCTTCCGAAAGAGATGAAAAGCAAGACGCATGATTGGGCGGAAGATTAGAAGGTAGAGGCCTGTCGGAATAAATTACCGCGTTTTTCTTCGAATGCGTCTGAGCTGCTTCCCTTTTACGGTTGTAAACCCCTATTTGTTATGCGTGGGTGATGACTGCGATTCCCCAGCTGAATCACAGAAGAGAACAACTTGTAGCATCGTGATTTCTGTTAATTTTTCTCCCTTAAATACCAAAGAGTGCTAGTGCGCTAAGGCATAAACCAGGGTGTCCATGAAAGCTCACAGTGGACAAGCATCACCGGTTTTGTTTAAAACCCAAGACGCGATGGCACTGTGAGGAGGACAGGTCTTAGCTAAACAAACGCTCTTCACTCGCTCGCGCTTATGTAAACATTTTCACTAAAGTCTGATTTCGTGGACGCTTCGCAGGTGCTAGGTGACACCGGTGGTCTCCTGTTCGAGAAAAAAATTTTGTCAGTGTGTGGAAAAAAGTTTGCTCGGCAGATTGACAAACTGACGGCTTGACGGACTGTGCAAGATCTGCTGAATTAGATTTCAGGGGAAGATTATCATCAATAAATATGGAAATGTGAGAAGAATCAGTTTTTAGTCAATCTTCGCAGAGTTTAACTTCTAATAGTTCTTTGTACGAATGCACAGTGATTTGACAAAATAATGGAAACAATAACTAGTATTATGGCATCATTTTCTTTGAGTATGTTATAAGCAATCAGAATTTTGTATATATTAATGCTTACTGTATACAACTTTTGCTATTTGATATGTTTGTTTAAAATAACGGCTTTTATCTATTGTTTTAAAACTTTATTAAAATGGTAGACCTCTCGGACCTTCAGAGGGGCCAAATTCTTGGTGCTCGTATAGCAGACTAGCGCTAGTGTAGCAGAAACTGCCCCTTTGAAAGAGGAGGAAAGACGTCGACCTCAGCAAAGCAGCTCAGGTCTGGCCGAATGTCGTCGAAGTTGTCGGAGGGACCATCGGACTCTCCTAAATCGAATCGTTAGAGAGGATCGCCGCAAGACCACGGCTCCTAAAATCACCGCAGAGCTGCTCAATGACCACCTACAGAACCCAGTTTCCACAAAAACTGCCTCTCGTCGGGAGACGGCTGAAAAAACCTGGATTCCACCATGATAGAGCTGCAATTAGACGACAAATGTTTCAAGGAGCCTAGAGTGGTCGGTAACTCGGTGAGCAGCAGAAAAAATTCGATTTTCATTGAAGAATCATCATTTACCACCTTATTACGTGCGTGTTGTGTCTCTGGGTAGACGGTTAGTGTTAACGTGCACTAAAACCTGGTTGAAAGAGGAATGCGTCCCATGGGACAAGGTGGCTGGGTGTGTCTTCGATACACTGAAGCCATGCGGAAATTATTTTGAGGTCCGAAGGTGCCTTTATGCATTTTGAGGTAAAAATTTAATGCTTCCGGTTTAGAGACAACCGCATTAAAACAACAACGCTATGAGATTTCCCACCAGACTAATGACAGGGCAATTTCCCTTCCTCCTCCTCCTCCTCCTCGTCCACCCTTGGTTGACAATCCATCTCGTTTCCGCGGTCAGCAGCGGCGTACACTTACTAATCTAATGACACTTGAAAATCACTTTTTCCCCTTAATTAACTCCTTGTCTGCTATCTCTACTTAAGATCCGACTGAAACATCTTACGAGGAGCGGAAGAATGAAAACAAGAGCGGAAGAAACAAACCATTGGAACTTAGAATGGAACGGGGTGTGGGATACACGATGCAAATATATATTATTTAAATGTACAAGATGAAATAACACGCAATTCTATCAAGCTTGAAAGACGCTCCCTCCCTCCCGCTTGATCGTTAGTTCTCTCTCCCTTCTCCTATAGCTACAACCTCTTTCAGTTTATTTTAAGCATAGAGGAAAGTGGGAACCGAGCTAATGAAATGCATGCAGACTGGAGATAGTCGGTTAGATATGCAACTGGGAGTTATTTTAAGAACCACGAGTGTATAGCCTTGCGGATCAATTTACACCTTCTGTTAGGCGGTTTAAACGCTGACGGGTTCTCACTGTAGTAATTGTTTTTGGTTAAGTGATATCCCTCTGTTTCCCATGTGAGTTCTATAAACGCTGGAGACTAGTACTAGAATCGGTTTGCTCCGATTTCAGGAGCTTGTCTAAGAGTTAAGTGACTCAGTTGGTTTGTATCAGCTTCCTGTCTTACCCATGTCGACACTCTTGAAGCAGGCGATCTGGATTAGTGGACCAATTCAAGTAGAATTTTGTTGAAAATCAACTCAAATGCAGCAGCCTTACAGAGCAGAAAGGCTGCGTTCATCAAATATCCTTACTAGGCAGGAAAGGCAACTCGATTCCTCTTTTTGTTATCCCCTACAACGTCTTTGAAGGAAATTAACGACAGATTACATCATCTAATGGAAAGGCAACTCAGTACTACTTCTCGAGGGCCGCATGCAAACCACAGCGGTCTGATTATCATTCTATTGAGTTCTAGAGGACTGACCGTCTTATCGATAAGTTTTGCGCCTTTTCAATGTTCCCTAAAGATCTAGATAGCTGTGAGCATTCTATCGACTGCAAGCACCTGATTTTCAATCATGTGGGAACTGGAAGGGTTCCAATCTTTCCATAACTGAGGCATCTCTGACGACAAGAGTGCAGTTTCCTTTAGGACCAAAAATAATGTTGTACATAAGCATTTTAAACCGTTAAATAAATTGGCCAATATCCTTTTGTTGTCATCTCACACCTCTCGGAGGTTTGATGTCTCCAAGGGAGCCTTTTTAAAGGCGACTTTATTATTTCGCAAAGCCAAACGTACCGGGATTGCAGATCTTCTCGCCCATCACGGTGCATCGGTACTCTTTGGCCTCTGAGGAGCAAAATACCTCGCAGAGATAACCGAAATAGTCGGACACGCAGGTGTAGGTGAACCGGAATTGGAGGATACTGGAAAGCAAAAGCAGAAAACCAGATTTGAAATCTTAACCCAAACGGACTCCAGTAGAGAAGATTAAAACTTTGGGAAGATTCTCCATCGATTGCTTTCCTAAATGGCCTAGTGGAATTCAACGTAGAATCTCAATTATTTTTTTTTTAATCAGGAGCTTTATTCCAACCAAAAATGTAGTTTTAGACAAGCAAAGTATAATTAAATTGCTTTGTAAAACCAAATTTGACTAGTATAAATGCATCTAATCATGAAAAGTAATGTTCAGCTCCTTAATTTAGAAAGGTAATATTCGGGTATGACTTACGGGAGGACCTGTCATAAACTGCGGAATTTTCCAGTGTTCGTTGGCAAGTAACCTCAAATTTATTTGCCAAGCCTACGACACCCAGAATCGAGAATAATACCTTTTTTCCAAAAAAATGTACACTTTAAAACCAGCTTAGGTAGTAGTGGCTGGTTTTTTCCACAGATGACTTTACGACCATTCCAACAAATCCCAGTTGTGGATTTTTAATAGCCTCCGAAATTTGGGCCAAAAGGGAGAAGGCAGGGGTTTTTATAACCCCCATAATGGTAATGTGTCTCCCTTAAATCGTTCCCTCTAATAAGTAGCCTCTCTCTCACTCTCTCCAGGATCTAAGTTGTCACAAGGGAGTGAGCATATTACAAGTTACCCTGGTACATTGTTGGGACCGTGGTGCTGTGCTAAGTTTCCGCAACCTGAAGAGGTGTAGTTGCGCCTTAATTGACGCCCTTCCGGTTCGCTAAGACGAAATTGATGAGAAGGTGTCTGGAACTGATCCGCACACCCACATCACACACACACACACACACCGTCTCAATTTTGAGTACGTGGGCTCTGCAATTGATCACTTTCTCGGAGGAGGGGAGGAGAAGAGGGATGGCGGAAGATCGCTAGCCTGAGGGCAGAGGCGCATGCGCTCGTGTAAAGTCATTAATTATAAGTCAGCCGGAGAGCAGCAGCAGCAGCAGCAGAAGTTGTAGTTGTAATAGTAGCAGTGGTGGTTTGCTGGATTTCCCCCTGCTGGACTTGCTTCGTTCTCGAGGCTTTAAATTAGCCTGGCAATGCTGGCGAAAATTCTCAGAGCAACAATCTCTACCAGGTCACCCAATGACTTATGTACGAATTTTGAGTGACTTATTAAAGATTCAATAATCAAGGCACTACTCTCCCTGAGAATCTATGCCTTTTGATTGGAATAACTCACAGACGTCAGTTTCAACCACTTCCTGTGGTGTTGCAAAAGCTGTCTCTTCTTCAAAATGATTTTGTAAGCTAAGGTGGTGGATGGGAAATTGTACCCTAGCCAAGTTCTTCTACCATGTTTTGAGAAATGTTTCTGATTCTGAGAGCTGATTGTGCATTACGCATATGGCTTTTTCCTTTACGAAGCCGCCACCGCTTAACGTTTTGATAAACTATCTATTCCTTATCACCATCGAAAAAAAGTGAAACGGATGTGTGAGAATGGTGGAGAGAAGAGCAGAGAACGGCAAATCGACATTCGAGATTGCTATCCGCCAAACCACGAGTAGGCACCCATTTCCCATGTTAAAGGCACTTTCCCAAGTTTTGGAAGTTGGCAACGACGAATGGTTGTAGAGTTGTATGCATGTTCCGTAACTGCTAAAGTGGGCTAGGAATCTTCAAGGCCTGATGCTTCAAGAAGCCGTTTATCAACAGAGTCAACTGAACGTCGTCCTGTTCTTCGATCACCTTCATCTGCAAGTCATTTGACTAAAATTATGATAGGAAAAGGCCAAAATATGCCCTCAGAGGCAAATTTACTTTAATGTTGTTATTTTTTAATAATTGAGGAGCTATTTCGTGTATTATTGTCACTTTATACGCAAGTACAAACCGATGTTCCCAAGCAAACCTAGAAACTGTTGTTTGCAAGTAATAAGTGTTGACTATTCATAGAGGAGAAACGTTTCTTTTTCAAAAAATGCATGGGCGGACGCTAGGATAAAAGACCAAGCGGTGTGGAATCATCTGTTGCTACGTCATTAAATGCAATTGAAAAGATCGGCAAAGATTGACTGTCGATAACGCCCATGGAAATTTTTCATGGGTCTTAAAGTTATTTTCGCGATTGTAATCGGCCACTGTGCGCCCACCAGTCTACTAAAGTCCCGCTTTAGCTCCAACAGTCTTTTGCTTCTTTTTTTTGCAAACATCAAAGAAATTCACAAAGCAACCTATTTTAACGACAAGGAGGACGGAACGAAATACTGTGTCACTACGTGTCTTCGAATGTTTACGACACCACGAATCTCCAAAGGCGGTCTTCGAATCTGAAAACATCGTCGTGAGAACTGCATCGACTTAAATCACAAATACTTCGAGAAATAGGCTAATGTGTGCATGTTTATTTTGTGAATTAAATTTAACAAAAATTAAATTGTGAAGTCCCATAAGGGCAATTTCCTGTTATCTGCTGTTGTATAGAATGGGAATTTGGATAAGTGGTGGAAATAGCAAAGGCTTCTGCCACATGCCTTTAAAACACATTTGTCACGCAAAACGGTGCGAACGTTAACGCTCAATCTTCGTTAAGACCACGGCAACGTCTATACTAGCAAAATACTGCCTCACCTCCCTCCAACCTCCCGTATATTCTCATCTTATCTGCTTTAGCTTAAAATAGGAAAAAAAAACAGAAGAATAAGATGAGTCCCTATTTTGTTGTTTATTTAAGTCTATAATTAATTTAAAATTAATCAGCTAGATACAAATTTAAATTTCGAAATAGATAATTAAACCATATTTACATATTTTATTAATCTACTGTAAGGTTTTCATGGAGTACTTTTATAACCTCAAATTTTGTTTGCCATTTAACGCTTATTCAATCTTAACTTTGAGGTGAATTTTCCGGCGGAAAATACCGAACCCCCGAGTCCTTTTCAACAGTTCCCATAAGAAAACGGAGGACTAAGACTAGTAACATTTTCACCACCGACTTTTTGAAAAAACGATAACCGTGGGGACTTTGAAGAATGACTTGCATTAGACAGCTGGCCTTATTGAAAGGAGCAAAGTTACTGAAAAGCACGATATTTCACTAAATTTTATTCTTCTTGAAAAAATTCAGTGGCTTTCTTACGAAGACATTGGCGTGCAGCTCAATAGCTCATGGTCAATCAGTCATTTGCAGTTTCTCAGCAAAACACCTGTTTAAATGCTATAACCACCTCTCGAGGATTAGGTGTGTTTAGATGAGTGGTTATTCCCATACGGAGATTACTCATTTCCCTTCCCGATAAATCTGGTTGCCTAATTTTCCATCTGCTTCCTTCCGGAGTTTGGGAAAAAGTACACCTAGGGTAGCAGCGAAGGCTTGAATACCGAAAATAGATCCTCTAACACTTTTTTTGCCTAATTTTGGCCATTAAAAGAGTAGGCAGACGGTAAACAACAAACCCAGGGGGTTTTGGACAGATCTTGATCAATGGCTCCCCGAAAATTTCAAATTGCGGCTCAAAAATTGATGAAATTAGAGGTTGTCCAGTACGTAGCAGAGACTGGATGCAACAGCTCCGGGTGGAAGTGGCAGAGGTCTTTGGAGGCATGGATCCCAGACCCATGTTTACGCGGGTCCCAAGACCCCAATTGCTCCTTTCATGAGGGGGTGTTGGCCTGTGTTTGCCACGGTCAAAGAGATGAACCGACATATAAGGGTCGCACATGTTGCGCCTGACAAAGACAGTAACCCTGGCTTGAGCTAAAGTCCTTTGTCTGCCCTTGCAGAGTCATACCACATGTCCTATTGTCACAAAGATTGGTTAGTTCGGCATATTGAACTCTGCATAGGTAGGTAGTATGACCACGGCGTCTGAATCGTGCATCGAGGAGCCTGATTTACAAAGAGGAGAGGTGCACGTGCTAAGGGCGTCCACAGTGCCCAGAGAAATTGCTGGCTAGGAAGGGCATAGTGAAAAAAACAGTACAGTTTGATAAGAGGAAGACCTGTGAACGAAATCGGTGTTGTGGCGTCATCCCCGACGTCCTGTGGTTCGGTGGAGGGCCCCAGCACTGAGCCTCAGTGATGTGCCTCTGCGTGGTACAGTTTCTTCAATCTTCGCCACATGTATGTACCATTAATAGGCCTTACTAGACCTCACCCTCTTGGATTTTATCTGAGTAGGAAAGAGTACCAACGGCACAGAGAACACCTACACTTTTCACATAAGTTTTAAGAGATTTTTTCGGATTAGAAAGCCTATTTGCATCAAATTCCTCAAAAATAGAATATGAGCGCGCTTCGGTTACGAATCTGTCCATCAAAAAAGTTTTACTGAGTGAGGGAGCTAACCTACAAGTGCCTCATATCTACCTATCCAAGTCAATAGTTTATTCCACACTTTTTTTCATCAAGCAACATTAATAAATTATATATTCTGATAGATAACTGTTGGTATATTAATAATTACCTCATTTATTATGGTTATACTTTTAACACCTATCAAAATTATCATAAATATGCACACTCCCTTATTAGATTCCCTATTTAATGACAAAGTTCGCTCAAAAAGTGCAAACGCATTTATCTGTTGTTGTGTTGCTGCTGATGTAATATTAAATATTTAAACCTTTTTTAGAATTAAAAACCACTAAAAATGCAATTGGATCAATTTGTACTTCCCCCGTTTAAGCCAAAATATAGGGCAACCAGAAAGAGAAAATTTTTGAGAAATAGTGTATCAGAAATTGAAAGAAGGAGCCAGTCTCTTGTAATATTTCACTCCAGACACGAGACAGTCCAAGGTTTTTGTGATATTGGTAGAAAAAACTGACAACAATTGAAAAAAACGATAGTGGTTTTTAGGAGGATCCAAATGCCTAGTGATGTGTTTTTAATGGAAAGGCGAAAAAATTCCCGATTTGACAAACAACACAGCTGCTTCTTTGCGTATCTGCATTGACAAATCAGAAAAACCTGGAGTTGTGAGTGACAATTTGTAGAAAACTTTTTCTTAAAATGCTGGTTTACAATTAGCGTATTTAAAAATAACAATCAAGCGTAAATGGAGGTATGTATGCATGTATCAAAATCGTTTCCGAGTTTATAAAATTGTTGATTGTTGTGAAAATACAATACATATTTTTCATAATTAATACAAAATATTGTAATAATGCACTTTATTCCTGCATTTCTGCAAATTCTTGAAATAAATGCTAATCTCACACATCGAACATCTAAAGAAGCTCAATTAGCTTAAATTATTTATCATTTAAAACTAGTGTATACAATCAAATTCCACTTTAGAAGGGTAAAAAATATTTTATACTTACTAAAAATAGATTTATCTGTAAGTGACTCCCAAAAAATATTAAATGCGTAGCTTTGTCAAAATATAGAGTACAGATCACTTTCAGTTTTCGTGAATACTTTTTTTAAAAAACTAGTTAAATAATCTCTGAAGATTATATAAATAGTGTTCCCCAATTGATTGGTGAGAAGGGGAAAGAAAAAATTAATTCTCAAAATGAAAAAAACTCTCTCAAGGCTTACATGTTGAGGTTTTTGGTTTTAGCGTCAATAGGCCGTGGGAAAGTAAGGTTGGCTGTCACTGGCTGCAGCTGGTACTCCTTGCCGCTGTTTTGTGCCTTAATCGTCGCGTCCACCCGCAGTGGCTCTCTCTACCAGGGGGACAGAGTGGAACAATGAGGATCGGTAACAAAAAAACACACCATCCCTCGAGTTAAGTCTTAATCCCACCTGGGCAATCACGCTCCCCCTTCGTCTGGAATTCCCAGCTTTCTGAGTACAATTGGGGAGTACTTCTACTCCCCCCACCTCATCCTTTTATGCAGCGTTAATTGAATTTGTGAACGCGTAAGATAGCACTAGGGCCTCAATCTGAAGAGCTGTGGTCTTCTGCCTATTAAGTAGCTCGAAACGCCTAAAATTGTACGTCCCTTGGGTAGATTAATTTATCAAAATATTTGCAATGCCAGCTTAAATATTCTTGTGATTGAACACAATAGAATGCTGAATTAAATAATAAATAGGGCGACTACATTTGGTTGAACACTGGACTATGAGCAAATGAAAAACATCCCCTCTCTCTCTTTGATTTATTTTAAGGCGTAAACGCAACCTGCTTTGGGGACGGCAATTTATTTCAAACTCCAAGGGTGCTTTTAATTATATATTTGAAGTTAAAAAGGTCATAAATTAAGTGCCAAATTGACCCTATTCATCCAGGTATTGTTGACAAAGCCAATTTCAAAGATGAATTTACCGGTGAGAAGGGGTTGAAATTTTGAAAGAACATGCACATGCACGTCTGGAGATGAAAACGCTATTGAAATAGCTTAAAAAGAGGAAAAAAACTAACTTAATAAACTAAAATTAACTTGTTTCGGTGTTTACAAGATGCCGGGTTAGTCCTAACGCGAAAACGAGAATATGGAAATAGACATCGGCATTTGCCCACTATGAATCAATTCCTTAAATTTCCAATTAAAAACATCTTAGTGTTCATTTAAAATGGTTTAATTAATTGAACTAGGACGACTAAAAGATTCGGTGGGGACAGATATGGTAGCTGTCTTTTGTAGTATTGCGCGCTTAATTATTTGCAGTAGGCGATTTTAATGTTAACTTATTGTTTGCAGCTGGTAGATCTTATCGGAACTTTTTATATTTCCCTCTGAGTGGATTTGCTGCTTCACATCATATTATTTGATCTATTTCTAGGGAATTCTAAATATTACTCCATTACTTTGCCGGATAAACAGTGATTGTGGATTGGAGATCAATTATAATAAATGCAGTCAATTCACGATGTTTAGGCTCAATTGATAGACACTCAATAGCCACTGCATTGCTTGCGCATTATTTGTTTTGTTGAAATGAATGATTTGATTAGGATTAATGCCAGTGTCAATTCGGTTCTCCGAAATTTAAATATAATAAGTGACTAATTGTTACTTTTTATGGTGCGTTTAATCAGCTGAATAACAATGACTTCTTTCTATCTATTAAACAACGTATTTAAACCCCCAATATTGTTGGGGAATTATTCTGTTTTTGATCAGAAGAATTCACAAATGTCCCCAAGCCAATTTCTCTCATCTTTTGTGACGTGGTTCTTGGTGTCTGGAATTGTTCTGGTGAAACATTACCCTTTTCGATTCATTTGGGCAGGAATTTTTCCTACAAACCTTGGTTCCAACGCCAATAATTGCGGACAGTAGATTTAACCATTAACTGTTGCTACAATTAAAAGTGGATCATTCCATGGCAATCAAAGGATGAACTTTTTCCTGTCTACTATGAAAACTAATGCTTCTAAAAAGGATCCACCGAAACTAAGAGAATGCTTCTAGCAGCTTCTTCGCCGGCTGCTGAGTTTCCTTTTTTGAACTCATGAAACATGCTACTCAAATGATTCCTGGATGGTACTTCCATGTTAGCAGAGTCCCAATCAAGAAATTTTTATTAATTCTGCTTTGTAAAATAAAATTTGATCAGCTGCAGTGGATGGAACCATAAAGTTCAGCTCCACTAAGCATTATAAAACACACCATAAATTTCGTTCAATATAAACAACTGCAAAATTCGGAGAGAACTCATGTGGTCTCCTGTTAATTGAGAACTTGAAGTAAGACTCATTATCCTTTTCCTTTAATTTTAGTCTCAAATTTTAAATTCTTCAAAGAGAAAGTTGAAGACTCGTATTTCTGAACCGCTTAATAAATAATCAGAAAATATAGTCCCAATGCGTCAACTCAATCGATCTCTTGTTTTTCACGTGACAGTAGTCAATTTCCTTCATCAAACCATTAAGATCTGTCCAGTGCTAAAATTGTTTTAACGTTTAGCGGTCGTCCAGTGCCGGTTGATGCTGTATTTACCCTTCCCGACTAAAAAGACTCTGATCCAAGCTTCAAAAAGCAAAGATTTCTGCTCACCGTCAGCTAACCCAACAAGCGGATGGATTAGGGCCTATCCTGATTAGAGTTCATCGCTAACAGACTGTTTAGTAGTATTGAAAAGTTAAACATTAAGGATGAGATTATCATTTTCTTCTAAAAGCCAAAAAGCTTGAATAGACTTTTGAAACTCACCACATTATCGACTTCAAACTGTATAACTTCCTTTGGTCCATGGGATGCGCATGCTGCCTGGACGTAGAAAGGTTGTGTTCGGAATATTCGGCACCTTTTTTATGGAAGAAAAGCGTAGTTTGAAGTCCTCTGGCTTTTAGTGGACAAACAAAATATGAGCGAGTGCTCACTTGTCATGCTTGTGGCCAACGCAGACGGTCACTTTGTAGGGTGTGTCGTCACAGTTTTCACTGCTGTCATAGGTCAGCACAAGGTGCATAGTAACGTTGGCTCTCGCCTGCAAAAAAGTGATTTTTGAAGGGAGATTTAGCACAAAAAGCAGCACAATTTCATTGTCGGTCTCCCTTTATTCATCTCCATAGCTTCACGTTGACTTCGCTTTTATTGGTTATAAAATATTCGAACAGTCGATCACTTGTTCAGAGGTTAATATCCTATTGGAATAATTTCCGATTTCGCTAAGGCAATCTCTAAAGTCCTCAGACATGGTTTCTGAGTGAGTCGCCTTCAATGATCTCTCTACGAGCAATTTTGGATGCATACCGATCTAGAACCAGCCTAACTGAATCCTATTCAAATTATTAAACAACTCAAAAAGTGCAGTTTGGAAAGTGAGTTCGGTACAAAATCGACGTGAGTTAGAGTGTTTTTGAGGTGAAAATGCAGTTCAACGAAATCAAATCGTATCTTTGAATACATACATAGGAGTTAATTCGGTCTTCTTTTGCTGAATTCCCTTTTACCACACTCTCACCCTCAACGAGAAACGCTGCTATTGTTTACATCTCTGTGTTTTTTGCCGCCAGTGTTGCGGGAACACCGACAGGTGTAGATGGCCCCTTTTCCATAAGTAAGCGCCTCGCAAACATTAAAGCCCCTCACTCAGTGGTATTGGCCACGGGGTAAATTATCGTTCTCAATACCATTTTTCAGATTTGCAGATACAGCACTGCTAACATGGCCAAATTTTGATCAGTGAAATGCCTACTGAACGGTACACATTTTCTCTTGCAAGGCACATTTTTCGGTAAACGGTTCAGTTTTCATCTGTGTTTTTGTAATATGTATTACAACAGTTTGCTATTCTCGGACTAAAGAGTTCAGAATTAGCACTTCTCGGGGACGGCAAATAAGAGACCTGTGGTGGAATTTAAACCTGCACGACATCAGCCGTGACCCGAAACACATTTCTCACAAAGAAGCATGACTTCAACACCTGGTGAGTTCCACTCACTATCACCCAACCAGCAGGCAGATCGATCCTGCTAGTTGGACATAATTCAACTAACAAGTCATCGGTGTCATGGACAGGCACTCCAGATACCGACAGTGACACACGTCAATAAAAGCCACGCATGGCGAGGCACGCCCCCACCAAATCTCACAACCCGGCTGAAATTGAAAGAATAAACCTATTCTCTCTCTCTCTTTCTCACTACTGGATATCGTTTTTTCAGACTTCTATAAATAGGAGCGAATCCCTGTCAAAACTCTTCATTGGTCGAAAAACACAAAGAATGGGTTTATCCCAGAGTATTCAAGATGGGTTTTACAGGTGTCTTATGACTAATGTCCAGTGCACTGAGAGTCACAAAGCGAAGCCCAAAAACAGGGTTTTCTCACTCCGTTGATGGTAACTAAGAGCATCTTGGTTTCCCATGGAGAGAGGTTCATTTACTGGGAATTGTTTAAAGGTAAAAAGTGAATTTAAAGTGTTCATCATGAGGGAACAGGACGGACACTAGTTAAAGTCCCTCTTCGATCGATTGTACTCTAATTAGTGGGCCTTCAAATTTAGTCAGTCGATAGAAAAGATAGTCCCGAAAACATTGATTCATTTGTTAATGGTCACTACAAAATGGAGTTAGGGGAAGTTGGCCACAGAATTAGCAGTTTTGCAGTAATGGTACAATGATGTACATAAACCAGCAGTGCTACTAAATCTGCATACACCTGGATGTGGAATTTATAATGTACCATAAATATGCCTTCAGTACAAAACGGCGGTCGCTATTTCAAGTCGACGAGATTTTAGTTCCAAAACGGTATCAAACATGACATATATACAACGAAACAAACAAAGAAGTTAGCTGTGCTTTAATCAGTTTGTGCATAAAAACTGCCACGTTATATTTTTTAAAAACTACTTTCCTATGTAGTCTAAATTTGTCTTTGAAACGAGAAAAATGCCAAACGGATTCGAGAATAAAATTCATTTGATCGGTATTTCTCCATTTACTGGTGTGAATCTTCTTCAAAAGCTATGAGTAAACGTTGATTCGAAATTAGCAATATGGGGCTGATTTTGACTTCTTTGTGTTTACAAAACAATGGGTTAGTGCTTCTCATTCAGTGGCTGTAAATGCTTACAACTACATCGGCGATAAGAATCGTGCAAACAACTTTTCACAGAAGTGGAGAGTAGCTGGAGCGATACAGTTATGGCTCAGAAGCCTCCAAGAGCCTTAAAGTGGGCCAAATAGTACTTTTGATTGTTCCTTTGTATGTGGCGAAAGTTTTAAATACTGAGCAACTTCGAAGCTTAAAGCAATCATAAGCCCGAAACGGTTAGACACTATATTCGTAAAAATTGCCCAAGGTAGCTGGACAGATGGATAATTTTTAGTGTTGAGTAAACGGTCTACAATTTCTGACGTAGACAAAAAAGATAATTCCACTTTAAAATAATATTACCAGTAAAAATGAAAAACGGAGTGGTCAATGAATCACGAAAAAAGAGCATCCATTCATTAAAAAACTGAGTTAATTTTTGCTCGCCTAATAGTCGTTTTCGATGCCTAGTGATTACTTATTTTAGGGGCGCCAAGAAAAAACGCTTTTAAATGTAAAATATGAGCAAAATTTGTGCGAAAATGAGCAAGATGGAAAGAAATATAAATATATTGCAAATTTCACAACTCACTGAGTCTATTTGCACTAAGAAAGTATAATTTTACATAAAAATTACTCATTCATAAAAATGGATTTAAAAGCGTAATATATTTCCCATAATCAGTTTGATAAACTTTTCATAATTTATGCATGAGTACGGCGACCATTTTATTAAGTTGAACTATAAGTTAATTTCCAGCAATAAAAGTATTAAAAAATACGAAGAATATTTATTAAAATCAATGATTAAAACAGTAAAACAAATTGGTAACTGAACATCTCAAATGTCACATCTTAATTAATCAACCCTACCTGGCTTTGCCGAATAGCCAATAGAAGAAGGAGGCCTGTGAGTTGGGAGGTAATCCTCAATAGCCGATTCGGCATGGTGCACTGAGGCTGCTGACGGCTCGAGAGGATGTTGTTCGGCACAAAGGTGAAAACTTGAGGCCAGCGTCTCACTGCACCAATCAACGGACCGGCTGACCCTGAATGGCTGAGGCGTTCGACCAATCAGCAGTCGAGTGAGGTAGAGTCGACCAATCACGAGCCACCCAAAATGACACAAACATTTACGTGAAACCGGAAGACAAGTTAACCTAAACAATGGGTTTTTCAGAGTGCCGTAAAGGGGGTTTGCACTTCTCTTAATTCATTGTGGAAACAACTGTGAGAAAGTCTAGGCTAGAAGTTAACTTGTTTTGGTTACTAATGCTTCAATTTGAACTATGGGCGATGGTATACCGCACTCAATGGCCTAGAAATGGAATGGAGTCTTGGATTCCAAGAGTCTACCTGCTGGTTATCCACTAGTTCAAAAGAGAAACAGGTGATGGACAGAAAAGTGGAAACACCTTGAAAAGTCAACAAAATATATTTTAATACATTGTGTGTAGGTCTACCTTTTTCGGCATTTACAGCCTCAACTCTCCGAGGTATTGGTTCATACAAATTGTGGACTGTTTTCAAGGGAATTTAGCCCACTTGTCATTTAAAACGCCCTCGAATTATTCTAAAGACGATGGCGGTATTGGCGGAAATCGACTTCTTACATGAAACTCTACAATCCACCATTAATGCCCATCAATAATGAGTATGAGGAGGTCTGGGGATTGTGGTGGCCAGATGAGATGCCCAACTTCATTAGAATGTTCCTTACAAATCAATTCTAGCCGCTGTATGGGTTGTTGCTGCACTACCATCGTGAAAGATGGCGGCGTTCCACTCAGGAAGCATTTCTTGAACGCACGCTCTGCTGGAGGCCGGAAATAAGGTGGTAAGTGATGATTCGTCAGAGAAAATCACCCTTTTTTCCACTTCTCGATGGACAGACCAATTATGGAGCTTCCTAGCCACCACTCTGAACGCTTCAAATCATTTGCCTTTGAGAGCGAGAGATTTTCTAATTGCAGCTCTTCCGCGTTGGATTTATGTAGAAACTTGGTTCTGTAGGTGTAAATGAGCTCTGTAGTGATTTTAGGAGCCCTGGTCTTGCCATCCTCTCTAAAAATTCCAATTGGTGTCCCACGGTCTCTCTTAGCCAACAACTTGGATTTCCGGCCAGACCTGGGTGCTATGCTGAGGACGACGTTTTTCCTTCTCTGCTTCAAAGGCGGCAGTCAATTACTTTTGAGACAGTTCCTCTTCGTTTGGCGATTTCTGTTTCACGAGCGCCACAGGAGAAGCACCAACAGTTTACTGGAGGTCAAACACTCGAAAAAAATGGCAAAAGAAACTTCATGTGAGAATATGACCCCAAAAGGCGCCTGTGAGGTCTTTGTCGAGTGCTATAAGGGTCATTTCACTCGCTGCTGACAGATTCAATTTTTTCTGTTGGTTTTTGAGGGGGGAATCTGTTGTGCTTTGGCCGCAATCAGAACGTCTGCTGTTGTGTTGCTCTCTTCCATCCACTGCGGCCTCAAAGACTGCAGTACATGCAGCCGGATTTTGTACGGAGTTTTGGGCTTCTCTTTATCAAGTTAGCAAAGTGTTTAAGGCTAATACAGCCTCAATCAGCTTCTAATCTACCTTTGCTATATAAATAGCCTGAAATGAAAGTCATGAGAACTAGGGAGCTTGATCTATTGATAAGGAAACTGCCACTCTCTGGGGAGTAGAGTTCGCAGGGGAAATTTGGCTTTATCTAGTGTGAAGCAGTAGTCTTCACAAGAGCATCATAGCCGGAAGTGGCGAAGAATCTACAAAGCATCAATTGGAGGAGGGTTACATAGGGAACCCATGCTCTGGATAAGGTTACTGACCTTATCAAAATCGTCGATACACGGTTAATTTGATTAAAACCCTGATAACATGAAAGTACTTATGAATCCTTTAAGGCAAATAAGGTCCAGTTAGTCCAAGAAATGTGTCCAAGGTGTCAGAAACATTCACTTAGTTTATGGAGAGGAAGTAGTGAATGAAAGAAAGTGGTTATAGAAACTGGTTTGCGTAATTCAGAAGTGGAGATTTCACCCTCCACGAAGATGAAGAAGATCGAACCGGACGACGTCCATTTGAGTTTGAAGAAGCTTTCGAAGAAGCTTATCCTGCTTTATGAGTTGAGGAATTTGAGCTTAGTTCATAGTGTACAACTAATTATAATCCCCACTTTCAAGCACGGACAATGGGTGCATGCTTCATGAATTTAGTGAAGACTATCTCAAATCTCGAGTTCACATCTCCTCTTCTCTCCAAATTGCGATTGGCGACTGGCAAAATATGGATCTTTTCAACTAAGTGTGAAACGTCATAGGGAGTGGCTTTCTAAGTGGGAAAAATCCCCAGCAACAGCCTTGAAGGGAACTTCAGTGGAAGAAGGTTCTTCTTCCAAATTGGTGGAATAATTATCTTTGAATTAATAACAACCTAATGCAGCAATAAGCAATGCTCAAATCTACTGTCATCAAAAAAGGGCGTTTGAACCGAGCTTTGAGGGGGAAAAATGTGCATTGAAAATGGATGATGTTTCAACAGGACAGTTCAGCACAACCAGCCACACAGAAAGAACCCAGTTTCATAAAATCGAAGACTAACTTTGCAGGGAGAAAATATCTTATCCACTACCTACTTGCTCCTTCTGACCACCGTTTATTTCGTTCCTAACAAAGTCATTTAGAAGAGCACGTTGAAACTGCCCTTTGTGAGTGTCATTTTGGAATCAAAACCTAGGGAATTGTGAAACAGTGAAGGTATTAATAATAAAAGACGCACATTAAGGATTGGATCTTTAATTAAATTCAACATTTGGTCAATTGTTTTATTCAAAATTTTTGGCAGAACCTATGGGAAGTTCAAAATACCCCATGAGTCGATTCTCCACCTTTAAAGGAGACCTTCGACGTAAAATTTAATCACAACACCAGGAACGAAATGACAGATTGTGGTTTTTGGCCTCCTTCTTCAACAATGATGCGAGGGAGAAGGTAAAAACTCAATCAAACATCGCCCGCATTATTTTGTCGTTTGTTGGGTGGTCCTCCTGTGGTTGACTGATGGGAAGTGGAAGAGAGTAAGTCACGTAAAATTTGTTGCTACTTCATGTGCACGCTAGCATTTTTCGCAAAACTACTTTTTAATGTGTGTATACACTACTTACCTTTGACCTTATAGCAGCACTTACTTAACAAGACGCAGAGCTCAAAGTATCTACCAGTTCATCCCTTAAGTTCTGTCAAAATTTTGAATAAATTTAATTACTCACCAAATATTATATTTACTTTCCCTCGCAAATATCGGATGAAAACCTCTTTCTTCCAATTTTGTAGCAACTAACAAGTCATTTATCCATAAGGGTGAAACAGGTTTTCACGAAGGGGCAGAGAAGAGCAGATGTCATCAGCTCGAGATTTGAGTTGGTTTTTCTCAGACAGTTCACCTACTGGCGCCCATTGTCCAAGGTCAAAAAACCCTTCCAATTTCTTAGAAGATGACAATGATAAACAGTTGTGTGGTTTGGCTACTTCTAGAAGCTTTACGTCCGCTTTGATCTTCATCTTAGTTGATGGTGAAATCACCTCAACTTCCTCTGAAACATCTTCTGCGACAATCTCCATTAATTTAAACATTCCTCTCCATCTTCTGAGCGAATGTTTCCATCGGCTTAGTCGGCTGCTGAGTTTGCATTCCTAAACACGATTTATTAGGTGCCTAAGATGACTCTTGGGTGCTTTCAGGCTAGCAGGAGTTCTACCAAAAAAAGTATGTTTTTTTGCTATCTAAAAAGCAACTTAAACAGTTCAAATAAGTCTCCTTGATGAAATTAATATTCAGGTATATTTGACAAATAAAATACGCTTTAAATTTCCTCCAGTTTTAAAATATGTAATATTCGGACAAAACCTGAGAGATATTTATGCCACACTAATAATTATAGACTTTCTTATAGATGCTACAGGCTTCCTGGCGATTCTCCATTTGTTTCTCCTTGTATAAACTCCTTAATTAAAACCATTTAAACCCTGATTTAAAGGCATGAATAGACTTGGTACTTGATTAAAATGTGATCTCTCTATTACTAGCTCGCACACACGGATCAGAACGTGAGAATTCTAGGCACGCTGTTGTGAGGATAGACATCGTGTTGTGAAGTAACAGTTGAGAGTTTCCCCTCCGTTAGTTCCTGGAAGCGTTAGAGTGTGTGAGCCTTTCTAAGAGGGGTTGACACAGGCAGGGAAGGCTATGACTTCCATGAATGAACTCTTTTATGCCGGCCCAAAGGAGTAATCCATTCTCTGTAAACCAGAGGTATTTGATATCCCAGCTAGGATTGCATTCATATCCTCTACGTTAACGGGCACTTAGAAGAAGTAGCAATAAATCTGAATGCCTTCCCAGTAGGCGATTTCTTTGGAAATGGAGGACTGTCATTGTTTCGAACCACCTCACTTCTGATACATCTTATCAGTCCATACGTCTCAAAAGACATGATTACCGAGTCAGGACCCATGCGTATTCCTGACAACAGTAAACCTGCCAGACAAGAGTTTCTCCCGTTTTCTAAGCAGTTTGGGATCCATTTAAGCCCAACCTTATGAGTGAACTGGGAGTTTCATTGCCTTGACTTGGCATAGTTTGAAAGAGGTTTTATGAAGATTTATGTGGGGAAAACAGCTCATGGTTTTGAGTTTCCTGTTTGATGTCAAACGCGAAATCATATATACTCGCACCAGAGGCCGACAAACGGCCCTGAAAGGGGATACATTTTACAGCCAAAACCAACCCAACACCCACCCACCCACCTCCACGGCCATTTATTTTGTATTCATCTCTCGGGGCAAAATGCCCACATTTAATGACAAAATGCAGGGTTAAAGAGGCTGTTTTGGTGATGATGTTCGCTCAAATTACGCAGAGTGAATGATAACGCGAAATGTTCTCAGACTTATCCCCGTCACTATCCTTACTATGAATGGATATATATAACTAAGGTCATCGCATATTACGGAAAATGAGACAGTTTTATCAGAAAAAGAGAGTAAATAAATAAATAAATGGGAACTATTCTACTGAAATTCAGCACTCGAGGAGGCTATCTTGCTGTCACAAGAGTTTATTTCAAAATAACCGCCTATATGAGCGTCTACCAGAGCCACAATCCGGCGCAAACCGGAACCTGGAGCAAGCTGACCTTGTACATGGAACCCTGAGGTGAAAGGTAGTCATAGAGACTGCTACAATTTTGTTTTGGGTGAAGGGGACTTTTGCAAAGTAAATGTAAGCTCATTAGCGCCAAGCACCCATTTTAATAAACAAGCCAATTAAAAGGAAGTTGCCGTAACGTCACGGTGACTACTAGTGTTGTTCCTGACGTCAGTGCTTCATAATCCTGCCGTCCATGGGAGCAGGAAAAATGTTCGCCAGAGGTTGAACTCTGTGACAATCGTGTGTGTAGTTGAGGTCTTCATTGAGTGCTACAAACTTCATGGTATACGCTCAGGGAATTAAGAATTCCGATACCTGCCACATATCTACTGAAGATCTTCTGGTAAGAAATCTGCTGCTTTTCCGTTGGCATTCACATCTTCTGTTGTTACTTTATTAACTTCTTTTAGCCAAAGCCTCATAGAAGTTCACTTAATGCGTCAGAAATGTTTCCATAGTGCTTAGGGTTGAGCATTGAGCAGCAACCACGATTAGCCTTTATTTTGATGACCTTTGCAAATCATGATGTCACAATGCCTTTCTCTATTGTGATTAATCAATGGGGTTTCAGCCATCCGCTCTCGAATATAACCTGCTATATTAGTGATAAATAGGCGTTTAAGCTATTAAAAGAAGTCCGGTATGTTTGGACACCCATTCAACACATCCGAAAAATATCCAAAATTTATTCCGTAAACTTTGTTCCTAACAACCCCTGTGTCTTATGAGCTTTGGTTTGTCCGGCGGACAATATGCCATTTTAATCTCCAGTGTAGTGGTTATTGAACTAGGGAGGCCTCAAACAACTTTTCAGAAGTAAGGAGTTTATTTGTGGCAAATGAAATTGCATATACTAGAAAGTTATATAATTGCCTCAAGAGTTTAACATCACACATATTTGTGCTAAACACTGGTATGATGAATCTGTCAATTAGCAGGACTTTGTAGTAAAGGCACTGGTGCTCCCCATAGTCCCCTATGGTCAATCTGCAGGTTAAGATCTGGGTGAAGGATCAAGTTTGGAGTCCACACACATGTAGACGCAAAAAATGCCTGAAAAATTTTCTTCGAGAGGTTTTCCTCGGTGAAAACTGAATGAGTAGTTGAGAACTTTATTAAGTGCTACCAGCTTCATGGTAGAGGCGGGAACAACATTCGATTCAATAAACAAGCCAGATGAATTCCGATGCCAGATCTTCTAGGATGAAATCCGCCACTGTGCGATCGTAATCAGATCACCTGTTGTTACATTACTAACTTCCAACAACAGCAGCCATATAGTCCGTCTTTTTTCCTTGACTTCAGATCATGGTTCCGGATTGTTTTCAGTGTACTCTGGGTTGAGAAATTTATCTCTATTATGATGGATTTCAGTCGTCCATTACTAAGACAAAGGGTTTAATCTTTTCTTTTTTTTTCTAGGTGAAGGAACAGAAAATATTATTCTAGAAGGGTGTCCCCAACACTACACCATCAGTGAGTTTACACTGCTTAGAATAACAATGGCCATCATAACAAGAGATTGTTATTTAAACAAAGGCTAGGCTTTATGAGCATCGTGCCTTCAGGAAACAATACTTTAGCATTCATTTTTACACTTTAATGAGGCTATATGACTCAAAAGTTGCGAATATAATCTACAGGTTGAATTCCTGTAGAAAATTTAGAAATCAAATGAGCTTACGACTTTGCCTTTGCAATTCAAGTAAAAAATATCTAATTTCTCTTCTACAAGCTTCTTCTGTCTGCTTTAAAACATGATAAGTCTTCAGATCGTAAATCTCGTACTTTCTTTATCTACATCAGCGAAAAAATTGATCCCAGCACCACGTACATTACGGGTTTCGCTCAAAAAGGTAGGAGGTAAATGGGTTGAGTCGGAGAGTGATTGTGCATTAATCCTTGGAAATCGGTGAGAGAGGCAGTGTGGGGGCCAAAGATTGCTGAGCGTAACGAGGAGAGTGGAAAAATGCAGAGGTTGTGAAGGCAGAAAGCAGCGCCTCAAACTGTTTCGCTAAAAGCACCCGCCTTTTCTCCTCTTCGTATTCGTGAGAATATGCAGTTATGTTTTGCAGCGTTCGGGTACAGTGAAACGACTAAGTTGTTCCAGATTCAAAGGATCAAGTCCGTGAAATGTATTTAAACTAGAAATTTAGAAGAGATTACCCTTTAAGCAAGACTTGTAATTCGTTAATTTCTGCTATCCCAAATTTATTTGAATAACATTTTTTCTGGATGTGCTAAATGGGCTGAAGCACACCGGGCTTCCTCCTCTAAAAGTACACTTGTTTTAATGCACAAAATCGATAAAACGAGAATGAATGATGCCTAGAGTTCCCATAGGACCTATTATTAGCAAAACAAGTAAAAGATTATGATAGTTGTAAAATACTGTCCCTAAACACTTGGACAAAAAGAAAGTCGGCAACATAAATTGGAGATTACGAGGCAATTCATACAAATTGTGAATTTTTTCCCAGAAAAAAACACCCTCACATTGTTTTTTTCAGAGACGATAGCGGTGGCGGAAATCGACGTCTTGCTTGAATCTCAAAAATAAATTATAATACCCGTAAATGATGAGGTTGAGGTTTGGGGATTGTAGTGGCCAGGTGCGACGCTAAACTTCATCAGAATGTTTTTCCTCGTGTCGAGATCCTTTAACAATTCCAGCTGCTGCATTATCATCCTAATAGTTGGCGACGATCCCCTCCGAAAATTTCTTGAACAATCAAGGATGAGGCACTTGGTTGCTCAAAAATCCTTAATAGTCTCTCCCCCTAATTGTTCTTCCATGAAGGGAAGTCACTGGCTCGGTTTCGGGTTTCCAAGAACAAGCAACCCAGATCATCATTACCGAAACCCCGCCGTCTTGGGGTTGGGAATGAATGAAATACTTCCTTCGGTTGTCTCTGAACGTTGTTCACTCGGCCGGAGGTCGGAATTAACGTAACCTTTGGATTATTCGCCGGAGAAGATCACATTTTCCATTGCTCGACTGAAATACCTACTCTGGAGGCCTTTCTTACTTCCGTCTTTGAGAGCAGAGGTTTTCTAACTTCAGCTCTTCCGTGGTGAAATCCAGATTGGGATAGCTCCTGACGAGGAACGGTTTTAGTGGGAAGTTGGTTCTGTAGGTGTTCATTGAGGAGCCATGGTCCTGTGATCCTATCAGACAATTCCATTTGGAGTCCGATGATCTCTCTCAAACAACTTCGAATTTCCAGACCACTTTCAAAGGTGGAAGTCATTACTGGTGAGACGGCACCTCATACATAGGTAACAACCAATTTTATGTATCTGTAGAAACAGTTATTTTAAATGAAGATATCAAATGATAGCAGTAAGTAACATTATGTCAAGTTTTGATTGTTTATAACATGTTCCAAGATGCCCAACTATCAGGTGTTTCCACTTTTTTGTCCATGTCCCAGTTATTTGACCTCCCAGCTTCCCAGATCTTAACCCCCTCGGAAAAAAAGCAATGAACGCCACCATGTTAGTTGTACTGACAATTCCAATTACTAGACGACAGATCTGAGCTGATATGGATACGCTTTTCAAGGACAAGACGCTAGCGACCATGGATAAAGCAAAAATCGCTTAGCCATGATTTGTGTTCGGTCGCGAACTCTGTATGGCAGCACGCAAACAACACCTCATTCATCATGTGCTGGTTATTTCTCCTAGTAAACTCCCTTTCCTTTGACGCTTTTGGAAGCTAAAGTGTAAACCAAAGAAGGTGCAACATAAGCCTTTTCAGGTTACCGGAATACCCTAGATTGAGGTTAAAAAGACCCTGGTAGAACTTATGTCAATTTTGAGCAATGCTTGTTCTCCACGAAAGCACAATTTTCTTTTTAATTTAAGGTTCTGTCCTATTTTTGATTAAATAAGTGCCTAAATGTTACATGTAAATATTGATGATTATTTAAAGAGGTGAGCAGATGCCAACACGAGATCTGGGATTGCTCTCAGACCATTCAAAGTTGTGGAAGTTTTCCAAGTTCTTGGAGGTGGCGATTCCGACTCCTCAACTGAGAGGGCAGGATAAGCTTCTTCGAGAGCTTCTTCTCCATAAACTGAATGAGTGTTTCAAGCTACTTCGGCGGCTGCCGAGTTCCCTTTCTTGAACTCATAAAATAGCTTTATGGGCCTCAAATGTCGCGTGAGTACTTCATTGTTCGCAAGGTTTTAATCAAGTATATTTTAACGTCGCTGTGTGTTAATTACTCAAAAAATTTCGTTCATTATAAGTGGTTTAACGCTGACAGAACTTATGGGGCATCCTGAATAAATTATTTTACCTACTAAACATTTCTTTTTTCTATCAGGCTCTAAGTTTCTCCCGAATACCCCTTATACTATGCACAAGAATACGGGTTAAATACGCGTGAATTCTGATATTTATTGCCTCATTTTTCATACTAGCTCTGGCCATTCTCAACAGACTTAGGTCCTCATGGACTCAATGGTTATTGACGTAATTACCCAAGCCAAAATCAAGATTACTTTCCGTGGGATCCTTTTAATACGAGTTGTGGCCATTTATCCTACTGGGAAATCTTTATAGAATTTTCCGGTTTTGGCCTAAGAAGTACTTGCGTTCTTTATGGGGAGGAAGATAAATTGTAATAATAAAATTATATTACTATTTAAATGTTGTTTTAATTGCCCTTAACACCCCCAAATCATTCATTTTAACTCTAACCTCCTCATGGTCCTTGCTGAGCTATTATTTAAATTTCCAAAACCCAAGTGATCTGAGTTTCCACAACTTTTCATGCCCAATCTTATTTTGTCCCACACATTATCGCATTTTCAATGTTCTTTCGAATTTATTGATGCTTTGTGATATATATAATATATAATATAATAATATATAATATATATAATCATATTTATATAATATATAATATATTCCTACAAACTTACAAGTCATTTATTTTAGAAAGCAAAAGAATGAAACAAAACTGAACATACAGGAATGATGTTGAAGAATTAATAAACAATGTATATTATTTGCAAATCAGTGTTGTTTGTTTATGCAATTTGATCATCATTTCGTTTAGGAAATCTAATTTTAATGAAACAAATACTTGAATAAAATAATAGAGTTTAAGAAATGAGGAAACTCATGTATTTCATTGGTGCATCTATCAATATGCAAAGCTATCACATTCCTTAGGCCAATTTTCATTACTTCGCGAACCAGTATTGAATTATTATACATAGAACTTAAAATTATCCAGAAGACGCGTCTTTGGTAAAAGTTTTTTTTCTAATAAACTTCTAACTTAAGGTTCTCTGTAGGCATCATTGTAATTACATTGTTATGTTTTGATATTCAGTATTATTTGAAAATTTGCTACTTCGAGAGAGATCCAAAGGTAAGGAAATACCGATTTTTATATAAATTTAGTAGTAATAGTGCTTGTGGGTTAACGCAATTTGCCACAATGTTGTCAGTAGATCAATTCAGTGATGTGGATAGCCTGCTTTTCGTCTTTTTCACGGAAATAAAGGGATTAAAATGATAAGTGCTCTAAATAGCAGTAAAACAGTAAGAGAATGGATGATAAATTCATTAATATTTTCAAGGCTTTTCTTAAAATAATATGGGTACTTCTCGCGTCAACGAACAGACTTAGAAAAATAGACAATACAATCACCTTTGCACTCTGTCTGGTTATCGAGGTCTTCCTTCTATCTGTTAACAAGCTTACTACTACCTCCATTATTCCTAAAATAGTCTGGTTTTGTTCTAAGCTACAAAACTTGGTAGTCAGAAAGAGGAACAAGGCGGTTGGATGCTTTTTTTTCTAACGTTATTTTTGCTGTTTTGGGGTCGTGTCTTCTCCCTGCTCTTTTCGATTCAATGGAGCAGGTCTTTTTCCTTCCTCAAGGTTTAGTTCAACCGCTTCCCTCATTTCTGACAGTAGAATTGACCAATGATTTTTGGGTTTTAATAATACAAAGTAGATTATTCGTTGGCATTCAAACTAGATGGGAAGATGCTTGTTTCTCCCTTTGACGTGCCTCCCTTTTTTGACTACACTTCACATTTCGGTAATAAATCCATTTTTATGTCTCAGTCACAAATCTATCAACCAAAAGTGAAACAGCTGGCAAGAGTGGACATGGAAGAAGAGCAGACATCGTCAACTCAGAACCCATTTTTTTAAGAATAGGTACGGTGTTGAATATTCCTCCATAACTAAGTATTAATCACATACTAAACCTGTTTCCAAGTCCTCGTTAGAAAGAAAGGCACTTTTAATGATCGGCACCATCTAGTACATGCAAGAGATGAAAAAGTGGGAGAGACAGGAAGATAGGGAGAATGAATCTATGATTTCATCAATAGCACTGCTCCCCCAGCTAGTCATAAAATCACTGAGCCATGCTCTCACCATGAAAAATTTATGCCTCAGTGGGAGGAGAGGAGGAGGAGGAGGAGGAGGGAGAGAGGTGTGAGCTTCCGTTCGCAACACACACACTCACCCACCTTTCTGCGTTTGTTTAACTCAAGTCAGATCACAGTTGAGCTAGCGCTGATTAAATATTTACGCCATCGATGGCAGCTCCACTATGTATGCCCCTGCTGCTGCGACTCAGCCAGACCCATTATGCTTTCCTGGGGCGCATACGGCAGTATCATTAATTCGCCTTCGAATTCTCACATCCGATGGTTCGGTGTAAATGAAAAGGTATCTGGTGAAGCTACGTTAGGATGAATTACAGAGACAACTTCGGAAATAGACTAGCTTATCTTAGCCAGACCGGAGGAAATAGTGGAAGCCTAGTAGGGGCACTATTCCTACTGGTGTAGTAAATTCACTTAGAATTTCACGCCTTTAAAAAATTTATTACTTATTTAACTAAAATTTACAAGATAATCAATGATTTTGCTTTCGTGCTGTGTATTGATTTATATTTTATAAATTAATCACAAGTTAAGAATAATTAGCCGAGTTTTGGGAATCAAAAGTAGAAAAAACCTCCCACCTTATGATTTCTACTGGCGAAGTCTAAATCAACTTGCTCCAGCCGCATTCCAGGGCTGTCTAAGACGCTGCTAATGGTGATAGATGTTTCGAGTAAAGCTTCTTGACGATAGTACAATACCGTTGTCTATGAAATTTCCCTTTGTAGTCACTAAACACTTGTTTTTTTCTAGTGTTAGTGTAGAATTTCCCCCTTAATTGTCTTCATAGCTGGTCTAGTTGTCGAACCACGCTACCATATTCCAATCCAGACATCTTTGAGTTTTTAAAGCACTCTAGTTGCCAACTCGGGACGCGTAGTACCTTTTAATCAGGGATAATCGGTCTAGTCCATTTTGGGTGTAGTTGGGGCATTGCCGTTGTCTGGCAATATATTGTTGAGTTTGATGTAAAATTACAAGGCCCCGTTATGGGTTCTGTCTGCTTCTATAATTAGACTCTCCTTTCCGCTGTCTGCACTCTCTTCGTAGGGCCTCTGCTATGGGCGACTTTCAAAAAGAATTAATTGGTGTGGATAAGCGTCGTTCGACTTTTGAGGGGAGGAGAAGCCTAATTTACACCGTAAATGGATGAACAGGACTCAAAAGACTGATTATGAAGCTATTTTCATGGGTCCTGTCTTCCTAAATAGAGGTGTATTTTAACAATAAAAAAGTTGCTTAGCATTTTTTATCTCTTGCATCAGTAATGACTAGTTGTTTATATCGCCAGGAGCATTAAGCAACGACTCGGAATATGAGTGAAACTAATTAATATTGTCTTGTATTTTGGAGTAAATCTCACGGTAGATTATTATTGATTTACTGAATTTGAAAAGCATCAAAAAATCCGTTTATCTCTGATCTTGGATCTTCTCCTAACGAAGTCACTTTTAATTCACTCTAACAATCTCAGGAAATTTTAAAAAACCTAATAAGAAAAAGGAAATAGAGGTTGGTATCTTTAGAGTTCCAAAGTCATGAGAGGAAATGAATACACGAAAAAATAGTCGCAAAAATTAGGGTCTGTGACTGATTTCATCCGGCGGAGCCTAGGTAGTACTTCTCCTGTTGTAAAACCATTTTTAATTCTTAAGACTAATTTGAATTTCGTCGTACTGACGTGGCGGTGATAAGTGTCGCCTCCTTTTTCCAAGTAAATGGGGTTAATAGCGATGAACAGTTGTGGTTTGAACGCAAATGATAGAACAGGATAGGCCTCTTCGAAGGTTGCTTCTTCAAGGAGCTACTCGTCGGTAAACTCAACTGGACGTCCAGTTCAATCTTTGCCTTCACAAACCATCTTCTGTCATTATAAAATGCCTCTTCATAAACTTAGTTCCAATAACTTGAACACATGAAACGTTGAGAGCAACAAGTTAGCAGGATTTATTAAATAAAATGCAAATGAATTAATCCTTAAATGAAAATATGAGCATGTTTAATGCATTTGAACGTAAAATATTGTAGAGTTTTACTAAATATCATAAATTTTATTACATTCGGAAGAAACTACCATTTTGAAGAACTTGCTCCTTCCTCAGACTACCATTAGTTTAGTAGGTTAGGAGGTCGAAGGACATATGCTGTCTTAAGTGGTGCGATTAATAACACTGCATTTCTATCACTGGGGTCATTGGGCCACCAAAGACGAATGACCATAAAATCCAAACACATATTCGTAGAAGTACGACCCGTCATAGTGACAATATAAACAACAATATATATATATATATATTTCACAGTTAGTAACATTCCTCCCTTGTTAAGATTCAAGTCGTTGCGGTGCATGGTGAACCCTTCCCGATCTTCGGAGGTTTTGTGTGTCTGCTCTGATTAAGAGCGACACATGACGGGATTGGGTAAGTTGAAGATATCCAGGAGTTACAAAATCATTTGGAAGAAACAGCTAAACCAACACCGTATGAAGAGGTTGAAAGTGACAATTTTCACAGCAATGATAGTATTAACAAGCTCGTTAATTGCTGAAAGAAGGCATAGGTAGTCACGGAAAGCACATTACTGATTGAAATTTGAATTATTTATTTATTTATTTATTCGAAAATCGACATAACTTATGGTATGACCTGATATCAGTTATTCGTTCTTGCACCGAGTTGTAGTCAGGTATGGCATGGTTTTACCTGGCAAACCACACAATTAATTTACTTTGGAATTTGCAAATTCTAGTCAGTCAGTAATATGTGGCACTCCATGCGGATTTCAAAAGCTGAGCCTCTTTTGCACCAATTGAGATCGAAATTTTTGGATTTTCGGTAGAGGCGGATGGGGAGGGAGGGAGGGAGGGGAGGGGAGTGACTTTCATGGAACTTTAATAAGCTAATTGAGCTGGCCGAATTTCGTTCTAGAGGTGGACCATTAATCAGACCAGGTGGTGGAAGTGCGAGCGCGTGGATTCCCGATGCAACATCAAAGCTGCTGCTCCTCCACTGTGACGTGCGGTTTTGACACTGTTTTGGCAGTGAATAATGCTTCCATTTATCCTTTAAGGGATTAGAGCCAGTATAGAATGAAAAATGAGGGATTTATATAAAATTTTCACTGAAAAGTGGACGACAAGGAACTATTGATGGTATGGCTCCTAAGCGAGGCAAAAAACAGTTTCCTTTTGACAAATTTAAATATTGTAAAATGAAATCGTTGTGTATTTGAGGGATTTTAGAGTTTAAATATGCATTCTCCCAGTCTATAAAAAGTTAGGTAAATCAGTGATAAAAGATCATAGGCATTCAGTAGCAAGAAGATTTAGAAACTGTCCCAACATTAATCTTTTTAAATTAAACGAAATTTACGAAATATTTTTTTATAATGTCGAATGGAGCTGAACATTATTTTCATAACGAGATGCATTTAAACAAATCAAATTTTGTTTTACAGATAAATAAAATTTAAATGTGGTTGAATAAACCTTTGCTTACATGAGTTCATGAAAGGAAACCCACTCGGTTTGTGGAGAGGGATGTGACAATGGCAGAAGGATGGTTGGTGAGAATGGTTTGCGAAATTCAAAAGTGGGGATTTCACTTTGCACGAAGATGAAGACCGAACCGGATTAAGTTTAGTTGAGTTTGATGATAAGATGCCTCTTGATGCAGCAACCCTTGAAGAATTGAAATTGGCAACTATACATCTACAGTGACTTGGAAAGTGGTGTCTCATGAAAACGTGTGTCTGAAAACAATCTCAAATCCCAAGTTGACCACGTCTACTCTCCTCTCTGCCATTCTCGCCTACTTGTTCCATCTTTTTGGAAAGACTTGGAATGCCGTCGAGAAATGAGTCGAAATAGGCAGTGTCGGCTTCGTAGTGGGGAAAGACCCAAGCCACAACTGAGAAGGGGGCTTCGAGGGAAAAAAGTTCTTATTTCATCTGCAGAAAGTACCTATTCATCATGTAGAAGTTGGCAGACAGGCTCTAAAATTCTCCTATCCAATGAGACTGGAGTAGAGGTATCAGCATTGTGACTAGTCTGTGAAAATGGGGTTTTGCTCCCCTTCCTACGCGAGAGATGAAACCTAGTGAGCTCTACAAGTGCCCCCCAGTGGTGGTTTCATTCGTATACGCACACCACAAGGTAGGGAGTAATTTATACACCATGTAGCAACGACTCTACCAGGTCATTCCATAAGTTCTGTCCGAATTTTAGCATTTTATAATGCATGACATTTAAGGGGTATTTTGCAATATCCAATGGAGCTGGCCATTAGTATTTATTTTTTTAAGGCATTTAAGCGAGTTGGATTTTATTTTACAGGACGATACAACTGATATTTGCTTGATGATAAGCTGCTTCCTGATGCAGCAACCCTCGAAGAAGCTCTTCTCCTGCTTTATCAGTGAGTTGAAGCTCAGTTCGAACCATCGATGCCTGTTTCTCCGATTAAGTGCAACATTTGGCAGGCAAAATGGAGACCAAGGGAAGCATTTGGTCTCTACTACTTCACGACAAATTCGGGCTTACACCTCCCCATTCCAGATTAGCATTGACAGTGGATGTAGCGGTTCTCTTCTTAGATGGGTCCTCTAACCCACAGGGTAAGATGGGAGTCCCCAAAACCAGAGAGAAATGAGCTGAGAAGACGTCCGTCCCACAGTATGTGTGTGAAAGGGGATTAGTGTGTCCAGGGTAGCGGTGTGAAGATACTCTCAGGTCCCTAACATCAACTGCCGCTGGCACTCGTTCGCTACAAGATTCGGATGGCTTCCATTACCTTCAGTTCGCTTCGTAAGAGCAAACTCACCAAATAAATAACTGCAACATATTCAGAAAAATAGTGTCAAAAATATGTATTTGATTAAAAGACTATTAGCAAACATTAGTGGTTTCGCGATTCATATGACACGATCTTTAGAAAATGAAAAAAACTATTTGATGAACGCAAACCGCGAGATTTTCTATAGACACCAAAATTGTAGTATTTTTAAATAGAATAACTGTCTATTTATAGCTATTATCAGAGTCCATTGCAGTCTTGTTCAACTGTTCATATAATTCTGTCGTCGATTAAGAGGTTGGCTTTTGTAGTGGTGAACAGTGTCTTTCTCTATTGACACTCTGTGAGGCTTTTATGAGTGCGCAAGTTTCTTTTTAAAGGCCTCCACCAGGGTCACTCATAAACACTTTCATTTGCAGATATTCACAGGGATATCTGCTCCTTTGTTGCCCTCATACAGCTATCATAGCCTGCTAGTCTCCAAAGCTATTCTCAGGCTTCTTCCAACGGCTTGGATCGGCATCTATGCAAATGAAAAAGACGGTTTTAAACTTCTTTACAGGAGGAAGCTTGTTGTGTGAGAAAGCATTTGACGAAACCAAAAAAGAAACAAGCAAATGCCATGTTCCCATAACTTTTATTCCCAGCACCCTGGATTTTTGCCCTATTGGGCCTGCGATTTCCGTGTGTGTGTGTGTGGCATGCAGTCGTCTCGCTGTCCTGTAGGCAAATATTTCCGTGCCAACAGAGTCCGCTGGGAATTTCGTCCTACTGATTTAGCATCCTCATCAGCGGCTTCCGTTCTCCTTTGCTCCGGTGCATGCATCAGTGCCCCACAATCAACGGCGGAGGGGTGGTCGTTGATTAAAATCGGGCAAATGGACTTAGCGATGAAGGAGAAATCCATTTCCGAGTGAATAGTACAATTAACGGAGTGGGGAAGTATCACCAGTACAACTGACGAAACATGGCGTTCTTTAGGGAGCAACCTTCCTCAAACAAGAGCCAAAGATCCAAGGTGGTGTGGGCGTGGTAAGGGCAGAAGCTGTACCACCCCGAGGCAATCTACTGAGGCACTCCGCGGATGGTGTCACAGCTCACGCTTTTCAATATGCTCTTTCCAGCTGGCCTAAGAGTAGCACTCGCATCACTAAACAGGAACACTGGAACCACCTTTATGAATGATTATTTGACCCTAATATTTGTGCATAGATTTCGATAGCACACACGCATTTGCGCTGATACCGATACACGTTTCCCTAGTACAAACGCTGGGACGAACGCCTTCACTTCCCCCTCTCTTTTATGTGAAAAGTGTTTGATTCATTGGAAGATAGGGAGAATTGATTAGAAAGAGGTAGGTTTTGCAATTTCGGGTGTATCTAATTCGAAATTGCCTATGTGGGAGGCGAGAGGACTCAACCTAGGGATTTATTCGTATTTCGTAATAAATGATTTCATGCGGCTGCTTCACTTGTTGACAATTCAGCGGTTGTTCTGTTCTGCTAGAGAGCGCGCTTTCGACTCCCGAGTGAGGCTGATCTCAAGACTGTAGTTTGATCAAGTCCTGATGCTTCCAAATTACCCTTTAGAGATTTTAATCGAAGCTGAACTTGCATTTCTTAGCACCTCAACAATGCTTCTATTAATTAACTTGGTTACTCCTTCTGGAAAAAAAAGAGAATTAGGTTATTCATTATATAGAGGCAGAGAAGGTTCTTGTTACGTAATGGTGCGGTAAATCGGATCAACAAGACAAGGAATTTCTAGATGATTTAGGGAGTTTCATTAGGATTCTAAGAAGTAATAAATAATAATAGTAATTTTAAAAGAAATCGAATGGAAAATGACATATTGGTAATATCGCCAACGAGTTTTACTCATATTAACCGCCGTTACTAGAAGCGTCTGTTGAGATGGAACAAGACGATTTTGCAATATTCAAAAGGCTCTCCTCAAAAACTACCTTACTTCTGTTGTCGACTAAATCTCAGCAAGGTGATTAGTGCCATTGCCGAACGACAACGCCAAAACAAAAGTTAAGGTGATCCGGAGAGACCGGCAGAAGCCAAATGTCGGGGTAGTGGTGTAGCTGTCGTAGAGAGAAGTGTTGGAATACAATATTGTCCAAATTTATAGTGGGTATGGCAGGAAAGCACAGCCACTGTTAGACTGTCTTCCTAGATGTTTGGGAGAGGTTGGAAAAGGCCTTTCGGGAGTGGAGTGAGTCTTCTTTCTCGGCAGAAGTGTCAGAAAAGATCATGTGGGGGGTACAAAATTGTAGCTAATGGCTACTGTTAAGATTCTAGTCCTAGATGGAGAATCCCAAAACCAGAGAGAAGATAAGACGTCCTTTCCGGGGTATTAACCAGAACGGTGTGAGTGAACATGTGTGTGATTTGACTATAAACAGACTCGGCCAATAAGATTAGGATCAAATAATTGGTCATAGGAGTGATTAAGGTGTCCATATTTAGCGGTGTGAATGTGCTGTCATGCCTGTACATACCCTCAGTAACTAGGGGTTGACTACACGAAAGAATCGGAATTCAACCTAAACAACTCTGCTGTCAGTGCTCAATCTATTCTACCCTACTTAGTGTCCGCTTATAGCTAATGGTCATGATACCAGTTTCTCAATCGTACAAAAATTAATGGGATGAGGGGGTTCCAGTCTGGATTCGCTTTTCTCGTTTTCGTCAACTACATGAATGATGAAGAATGTTTTAAACTGTTCAAGGAGGCCTTAAAAATAACTAAATAATACCGTTTGTCAAAATCTACTCGAACAACCAGGTATTTATAAACACAAATACAATGCAAAATCCACCTTTTTCAGTTTACTAAAGTTTCCTGTGTATTTGATTTTTGATTTTTAGATAACTACTCTAGACCTGGTTGGGGTGGCTTTACACAAAATACAATGCCACCCTTCAAATTATGCTCTCGAGCATTGTTCTCTTGTCAGTGAACTCAGTATCACCGAAGTGTATCTGCCCTCAATGCGTTTTACGACCCTTCATCTTTCACTAGCCATGGTTTTTTTCAAATGGCAAACGGATCTGTTTGGGTGTACTTCTCATTCACACCTGACACTTTCGATTTAAGGCTTTAAGTGCTCGTTGTCAGTGGGGATATTTCGAATTGAAGGGTTTATAAAAAAGCACTCTTTTTTGATGAGTTGTTCCGATTAAAATATCAGACCAAATTTCGTTTTAGAGAACAATGAAATTAAAATTTGCGTGAATGAAACCCTGCGGCACATAATACTTCCTGTGAGTTTAAGAAATGAAACTCGGCAGCAGCCGAAGAAGCTGATAGATACATCCACTCAGTTTATGGAGAGGAATCTGTCAATGAAAGAAAATGAAGACAACGGTTTTGCAAATTCACAAACGTAGAGTTCACCACCGAAGTTGAAGAACATCGCACCGGACGACATTCAAAGCAGCCCTTGAAGGAGCTTATTCTGCAATTAATTTTAGTTCAAACAATGCCATCCTAAATAACTTTGAAAATTTCGGAAACTAATGAATGGCTGAGTTAAAACAAATGGGTTTCTGAAAACACTCTCAAATCTCTTTTCTCGCAAACTTGTTTTACCTTTTTTGATTAATAAAGGGCAAGACCCCAGCCATAGCCATGGCCGGAATGGAAAATTCACGGGAAAAAGGTCATTCTTCCATCAAACTGATGAGATGGTCCTCTGCGAAGGGTTATATTCCAATGCAGCAACGATTAATGCTCAAATCCACTGTCAGCAATGAGGGCTACCTTTGAATCTTGTTTTGAGAAGAAAAAAACGACTCACTCTAGGGAATCGAAAGGGTTACTGCTTCATCAGAACCATGCGGCACGACCCCCACAGCAAGAGTCACTCCTCAAAAGATGAAAGAAGACCTCAATTGGGAGAAAATTACCCATCTATCTTATTCCCCAAACTTTACGCCTTCTTCAGACTACATTTTGTTACTCATCAAGTTGCAAATGATTGAGAAACTTGGTTGGGAAAAATTTCCTTATCCATCTTATCCCTTCCTCAGTGTTCTCGCAACGTTTCAGAAAGAGGTTGTAGCTGACATGTGTGAGTTTTTTTAATCGAAACCAAACCGGGAAGGGAGTTATAGATAATTCGGAAGTTACAGTGCTGAATCTCTATTTAAATGTGGTATTTGATCACATGTTTTCGGATGAAAAAATCGATGAATTTTGGAATAGCCCGGTGGTTTTGCTACTGAAATGACGTGCCATCCGTTACCTCGTGATTTTCACTTCCTTTTTTTGTAATGTCGGTGCTCCATCAAGTTTTATTCCTCTGATTCACTTAATAGGATAGCGTTAAAGAATTAAATTTAGATCTCCTAACCATAATTATTATTTCAGACAATTTTTTATAAACTTTGTACGTCTTTTTTAAAGTTATTTTAAGACAATGTTGGCTTACAGTCTACTGGAGTCTAATTGATCAACAAAACAATAATTCATCTATTCTAGGACTCTCGAACATATGGACTCATGGACTCAGGGAGTAATAAATCGACACCATCCATAGTGTGCCCAATATCCGTGTGGAAACCTATATGCTGTGGAAACCTATAAACTGATTTATCCTCAACCAGCATCTGTGTGGGCATCTGTGAGTTAAAATCGGTAGCAGAAACTTGGGCAGTTCTTGAGAACGCATTGCAATTCAAATTAAAGTAACCGGCGACTACTTATGAACGGACGAATAACATGACGGTGTCTTCCCTCACAGCAAGTCATATCTGTTCGATATGGAGAAGATGCTGTAGTGTTTTAACACTAAAGTTCATGAATGCTACATGAGTTTCACAGAAAGCAAACACGTTACAAGAAGGATGACTTTCCCATATCAAGCTGTGCTAATGCTAGTCAGCATTTTTGATGGCAGGACGTGTGAAATAACTCTGCGGGGCATACAGAGGGCTTTAGCTCAGACTTTGGGTAATTATCTTTATCAGGCGCTACATGCACAACCATCATATGCCTGCTCATCTCTTTGAACGTGGCAAACATACTTCGACACTCCTGGTCCTGACAGGGAACGGAGCGCACACGTGGATTGACCAGTTGGGATCTTAGCCCCTGCGCCACCTACTGGTCCATATACCCCTTCCACGTCCACCCGGAGCTGTAGTATCCAGTCTGCAAGGCACCGGATGACTGGTTAGTCTCAACATTAAGTGCTGTTTGACACACTCTCTCAGTAACCTCAGAGCTCTTTATCGTCGAAACCCAAAGACTCAGGCTCCGGGATAGAAGCTGCGACACCACGCTAGACGTAACCATGGCCTTGTCCTACACCCTTTGGTAGTCAGCTTTTTGACGTCAACGACTCGAAGCACAAACGTTGAGAATTCGTCCAACAAGGTAGACATTATTTATGTTCAGGGGTTTTGATATAGCTTCTATCTTCAAAAGTTGTAGCATTTAGCAACACAAGTCTACAAGATGAGAAAGAAGAGAAGACTCTGTACCAGGGCGTTCATTTAGAAAGTGTGTCAATGTGTGAAATGGAATGGATTTATTGGTCGATGCACTCAGTACGAGGATGCTGTCAGGTTATCACAGGAGTGTCACCTGCCAAACGGTGCGATGAGTATTGAGTTGTAGACCACTCAGTTCAACATTCATCGCTCAAGAATGTCTTAGAGGAACTTGGGTTTGCTTTAGGCAAAAGAGAAAGCTAAAATTTTTGAAGGAAATGATCGTTTGAGACATGAATACTTCCACTAGGCTTTGGTTGCCATATACTTTACCCCTATCCGTTAGAGACCACATTTAATACCACCGTTTCGTAAATCGACAATCATTCTCTTTTAAGGAGACTGGGCCTCGCATTTGCTAAAATGAGGTCTATTCTATCATTTTCGTGGTCCTTAGAAGACCAGTCATAACTCGATCAAGCCAGGATAAGTCCCTTAATGCACTACTTTTTCTCAACTCTTTGGGTAAGGCATCCGAACCAATTTTGTATCTCCGTAAATCAGGATTCTCTTCTCTCTTGGTGTAAGACAGTCGGAGCAACAGCAGTAGCTTGCTAGGAGGGAGTTAGATTTAAAAGTTCCTCGCACGCATGCATGCACAGTGTGTTCATTTCGTTGTTACACGAGGCAGAAATATATGCCCACTGGTGAAAGAAGTGGGTGCATTTTTTTCCTGCCTAAATTACAGAGTATCTGGTCTGCGTGGTTCGCTAAAGGTCGGTTGAAAGTTGTTGAATTTTCGTGAACTTGTTTTCAATACAGAGACGAGTATCTTACAAGTTCTGCCGAATTTGATCTCTTTAAATTGGACCAAACTTTAGCAATATTTTTTACTCTTTGATAACAGTGAACAATATTTTATGTAAAGATAGATTTAAAATGATTAGATTTCTTTTGTAAATAAATAAATAAAATTTGCTAGAATGGAGGTAAGCAAGTCGACCGGGAAAAAACTTGTTTTTCTTTTAATATGTTGAGAATTAATTAATTAATAATTTGAATTAAATACCACTTAGTGCTGCGACAATTACTACTCATGCCTACTTCCAGAAATGAGAACGGCCATGAGCAAACTTTGAGGTGGTAAAAATATCTGCTCTAGTGTGTAGACAAATGGGTGATGTTTCGTTAGGACAATGTACTGGAATCACGTCACAAGGGATGGAAGGTTAATTCCTCTTCACCTTATTCTCCAGAGTTCCTTGATGCCTCTCACTACCATTTGTTTCGTAGGTTACCTAATGGTGAGGATGACGAAACAGCTTTTGCAAGGCAGTAAGGGGTTGAAACTGGTATTTGTCAGTTATTCGCTTTAATGGCAAAACAATTTTACAATAACGAATGTGTTAAAATGCGTTAATGTTGGAAGGAATTTATGGAAATTGAGCGAAAGTATGCTGACGATGGAATCCTTAAATACAACATTTTATTTACTCAAAAAATGGATGTTCTGATTCATTTTTTAGATATGGTAATAGCTAAACCCATTCTTCGTCATTCCCAGGGGATGCCAACATTTTGGCATAACTGGAAACTCGCACCTTACTTATTACTTTGAAACATATGTGTCATAATGATCAGTCGAACCCGTTACCAACATGAGAATACTTTTAAAGTTAATCGTGTGAACAGTGTAAGAAATGTCCGGAGGTATGGACTGGATACCAAAGGTAGGAGTCTGCGGCATAGCTGAAGATCCGACTGCACTGGCAGTGAACTATTACCTATTAATAGCTTAAATAATACATTCATAATTGTAAAAGCCTTTTGGTTTAGATTACTCAAAAAACTATCAAATGGCAGCTTTAACCTTATCTTAAGGCTTTGCAAAGCTGTTCCTTCTTCTTCTTCTAAATGACTTTGTAAATTATTAATCAAATTGTATTCCGACGACCGGCAAGATCGAAAGAAGGAATTCTTCCCATTCAAGCTAATATCTTGTAACTTGTTTCTTGTCGTGTGGGGTCGTGTTACATTGTCCTGATGAGGCTTGGTTCAGTAGATTTGAGCGTTAATTGATGCTCCAAAAGGTGATAACAATCTAAATTGCATTATTCATTGGTGACCACACCAGACTGATGGAATAAGAAATTGTTTTTCAATTAAGTTGAATTCCCGGGCGTCTGCGGCTGGAGTCTTTCCCCCGCTTACGAAGCCGCCACTTTTCACGATGCTTAACATGTCGATAAATGATCCATCTTTCACCAGTCGTTTATCACAAGTCGTCTATCCACCAAAAGAGGTGAAACAAGTTTGCCAGAATGGAGAGGAGACAGGTGTCAACTTGGGATGTGAGATTATTTTCAGGCTATTTTTAAGGTACCCATTTGAGGAGTTTTCGAAGTTTGTGAAGTTGAAAACGATGAACAGTTAGATGATTTGAACAAAGTTCAATCGCCTTTTACTCAACTCATAAAGCAGGATTTTATTCAAGGACTGCATCAAAGAGCTTTTGATCCATCTCAACTGGACGTCCGATGATGATGATGATGGTGAAATCTGAACTTTCGCTGAATTTCGCAAACCGCATCTTGAAAATAGTAAATTTTCCTTGAATATCGTGTTTCTCTTTTTCCAATTTTTTTCCTGTTTCGATTGTTGAATTTAACACCAAATAGCATGTTCATTTTTTGTTGATACATCACGGCCTAAACACAAAACTTGGCACGAAGTCATTCACGACACACCGAGTAATGGTTGTGAACAGATTTTAAAACTCTACGGAGTTGCAGTTACGCCTTTTTTAGTGTTCCCGTTCGGATTTAGGTGGCTTCACCCTACAATTCCGTCTCCGGGAAAAAAGGTTCGCTGAGGATATGTTTAAAAAGTGACATTTTTATTAATGTATTCTATTAAAAGGCACTAATTAGGAAAAAATTAAATTTCCCGTCTCTTGCAAATATGGACCTATAGCTCCAGTTTTGAACCACAAGGTGCATTCTAGATTTTATTTAGTTTAGAAATTCGCTGTTTAAAATATCCATTTAAATTATTCACTTCCATTCAAGGTATGTCTAGCTAATTAGAACAAACAAAATTAAAATACAACAGACTCAATGGAAATCGGTAGAAAATGAAATTTCACCAGTGACAAAGGTTTTGACGAAACAATAACTTCTATTACAGACGCTCTCCAATCAGACAGCCTGAATTAAGTTAATGATGCACTTTCCCTGCTTTAATTCCGCTGTGGGCTTTGTGGTAGTAATAGCAAGGCGGGGTTTAGGTCGACGAAGGTCAAAATCTGGGTCTGAAGTCTTTGTAAAAATGGGCCGATATTAACCATTGTTAACTTTTTCCTGAGGTTGATGCTGAGTTTCCGTTCTTGATCCTTCTTCGGTACTTCCATGTTAGCGAGATTTTAGTTAAATATATTTAAATTTTACTGTCATTCCAAGTGCAGTCTAATCAGTTAAAATACATCTAAACATCACGCTAATGTTCAGCTTCATTCGTGAAAGTTAACGGAAAATAGTTTCATACCAGGAGCTACTAACAATGACCATGATTGGTGAATGTTTGAAACGAGTTATTTAATTTATCCTTCTAACTGACCAGCGAAAGAGTGCTTTTTTATGAAAGTCGAACTACAAATTTCCTCAGTGTTGCCTTTTTTAACACCAACACGCTATGAGCCGCCTAGATGGCAATTTCTACCAATCGAGTCGGGCTAAAAACGTCCACTTTTCTTACTACTTTCCTCCATAAAAATTGTTTCGTTTGCTCAAAAATGGCCTTCACCGAAGTACCTCTGCAAATAGCATTCCTTCTCTCGTTCCCTGTTGGAAATTTTTGATGAGAATGATGAAAATTACAGTTCATGCCAGTCCCAGAAACTTCATGTACGCGAAAGTTCTTGCAAAGTGAGAAATAAGTATTCCAGGATTGAATATGTGTGTTCATTGTCCACTGTTTTAGCTCCTGTCTGATCCTCCAGAACCTTGAGAAAAGGACTTCTCCAAAGTCTGCTTCAGATGTGGAGTCAATTAACACAGCCAGAAACTGGTATAGTAGCCTTCACACTTGAGAAGTTAAGACATTTGTGACTCTCCCCTTAGGTTTGGTGACAGGGAGTCGAATCTTGCTTCTGCCACCATTACATGGCTACCTGGTATTATCACCCGCAGCTTAATCACCGTTGTGGGCATCTAAATTCATATTAGAAAACCTTCCCAACTCGTTCTAGAGATTTTCGTGGGGAAATCTGCCGCTATTATAGATCATCGCCTCGTTAACTTCGGTTTACGGCGTCGGATAATTGTGTTCACATGTTTGAGAGTGTGTATTTGAAAGAACCATAACTAGGGTTTGGTCTACAATATATATATATATATATACACCTTACATAGGTATCAAATAATTAGTGGTAACGTTTTGTTAAACCGACAAACAGCACTATCTAGATATGCTATCTCTTGCTGGTTAGAAGCTACCAAGGTCAAAGATGTCCATTATAGCCCAAGAAATTGCTTACTAATGGGCATTATGAATCATCATTTTTACTTGAAGTATTCTGGGATGTGAGTTGCGCATTTGAGGGAAGTCACTGGTGGGACATTAAATACCTTCGACGGAGGTAGAAAAGAGGAGCTCGGACTGGGAGCCTGGGCGAGTGCCTTTGACGCAGTTTTACCCTATAAGTTCTGTTCAAATTTTAAATAAACACAACAACAATTCTTTTCGATAAGAAGATCCAGACGTGGACTCGAGACCAGAGATTATGTTCAAATAAGCTGGGAAACTTTTCCAAGTCTTTGAAGTCGGCAAAGATGAACAGTTGTATGGTTTGAACTAACCTCAATTGTTAATTCAAATTTAACAGATCAGATAAAGTAAGACAGGCTGCTTCAAGAAGCTACTTATCATCAATATCAACTGGACGTTGTCCTCTTTGATCTTCATCTTCATAGAACTTTAAAAGAACTTCGAAAACCATCTTCTGCAACCGCCTTCAATTATCCACACATTCCTCTCCACAAACTGAGTGACTGTTTCCAGCAACCGACGAAGCGGCTGCTGAGTTTCCTTTCTCTGATGTGCCTGAAATTATTTTTGGGTACTTCCATATTACCAAGTGTTATCTCATCGTTCTGTAAAATAAAACCTGAACGCAAAATTAATGTGCATTTCCAGTAGACACCATAAAGTAATCCTTAAAATTGTAGTAATTTTTTCATATTAAAATTATTAGGCTTCGCCAAGGGTTTCTTACTCCTATCAACTAGCTAGATAATTCTGTGTGCGAATAACACTTGTTTACTGTTTTGCTCGTATCGGTTTTTTCCCATTTGGCTCACATTTCAAGCACGATCTCTCTCTTCCAGTTTCGAAAACACCCTACTCCTTCCCCTGGGCTTTCCTTTGCCCAAGACAGACCATGTTTCCACAGGAAGAATTTCTCGTAGGGATATTAAGTATTCAGGCGAGCAGCATCTCATGGCCATGTTAGAGCAGGTCTTCTGAGGCGCAGCTGTCCCCTCGAGAATTGCCTCTGCCTTCGCTTCCGCCAGAAGCGCCTGTGTCTGGTTTTAAGAGCGGGGATGTAAGGCATTGGGGATTGGCTACTGCTTGGCCTTAACTTATCGATAAGTAGGTGGTAGAAGTGGGAGACATTTGGGGCCTAGATCGATGGTTGTGTCTCACTGGCTGGGTGAAGAAGAAAGTACGGTAATAGGAACCACGTCTGTACTGATGAAGGGTAGTAATATAGTAAAAAAGTATTTAGAAGAGATCCTTAAAAGGAATCAGACTTAGATTCAACAGGAGAGCATCCTTTAGAGTTGCAAATGAACCAATAGTGTAAAACTAACCACCACGACTAGCAATGTCTCAATCTACCATGACAGAATCCGGAAACGAGTAGATTTTAAACAGTTCTTGAAGGGAAATATCCCCGAAAATCCCCTTATTTCGACATTCGATTGGCTAGGTTTTTGGAGAGCGTCGACCCTTGCACTGAGCCTCAGTCGGTGCCTCGGTTTGATACAGAATCTTCAAGCTTTGCGTTTGAATCACCCCTTTAGTAGGCCTTGCCAGGCCTCACCCCTAGGATCTTTATCCCAAGGAGTAGGGGTCAATGTGCTATCAGCCAAGGAAGCGGCTATTTCCCATTGAGACTGTGGTTCCGTTCATTCATATTGGTCATAAAGTACTAAGACTAATTTCTAGACCTATAGGAGTTTTCATAACGCAAACAAACAGAATAGATGAACACTCAATTGATCGGATAATGTGTCCGGTTGATAATTAACACGATTACAAAGTAACCCCTTTATCCTAGTGCTCTGTCAGCCAAGAAAACAATTTCTTCTATTGGCGAATGTGGTCCTAAGAACGATCTGATTGATTGTAGGTTACAGTCTCATCCTAAGCAAAACCTCATCAATAATAATTTGCGTACTTCTCAGCAGCGAGCATACGATGGACGTGTATATGAGTGACTGCCAACCACATTCACAATTTGGAGTAGCTCATCAAGGCAACCAGAAGATATCTGGCTATTAATGGTGTCTCATTGAAAGATTCATGTGTTTATAAATGAGAGCAGAATGAAGTCAGAACTTTATTCACGTACAGCATTGGTCCTTGGTTAAAAAATTGTTCCTCGTTTAATTTTCCAATCTCTTCGTCTTTTGGATTGAAATAAATAAAGACAAACACTGGGATCAATCCACTCTCTATTGCGAGGATAGCTGTTTCCTTTAATCTTAGGAATTATTGGTTATTTTTTGGTGTCCTGAAGATGTCCTGAATTCAGTACAGTGAGATCAACAGGTTATTCATTATTACTACTACACTAGAAGCAAACGGATCACTTGTGTAACCTGTCTTGTCAAAATGTCCCTGTTTTCTCCACTCTATCTGTTACCTTGCCTCTATTCCTGTGGTTTGAACTCTTGTTTACCACCGGAATCCTCATGGTTAGTTTGACTTTTACCATGATGATGAACAAATAAGAAGAAGGTTATGGTTGCTGCTCTGATCACTGCAAAAATTCACAAAGTGAAGACTATGAGGCATTGGCTAGATGAAACCAAGATAGCGCCAGACAATCTAGAAGAGCTTAGTCGAAAATCTTCAGACAACGCTGGTAGAGGCTCCTAGCTTTGGGATTCAGACTTTCTGAAGTGAATCTAATGTTTCAGCCACTACAACAAAGCTTACAATCACTGAAAACAACCTTCACTACTGCCCAGACAAGCAGTGAAAAGGTGAACTTCACCACCACACCTCAAGCACAAATCGATAATGCCACCACCCAATTTCCACCAGTCCTCCGAAGTGTCGCTTCTGTATTCAGCCCCATCATGCGTGGTTTGACGTTGTCGTCTAGAAAGTCTTTAGTTGTCGCCGTGATTCCAGCTCTAAAAAGACTACAAAATCAAAGCAGAAAAGCAAGAAAGGCGCAAATTCAGCTCGTTTCAGGTTCCATTATTGCAAATTGAGGACTTAATAAAAGCTGCTTTGACAATAGCTCAATTTACTAATTTATTCGTTCCAGATTTGCTAAATTCCTGTCAAATGTCTCATTTTTTGATGACCAACTGCTTTAACAAAGGCTTAAATTTCAAGCTCTGTTGCATTTACAACTCTAAAAGAGGCCTTCCGTTTAAATGCGATTTCGATTGCCTTTAACAATCTCTTCCTAGGTACTTTTGATTTAATTACTGTCCTTCTTCAAGTCAAAAGTTTCAGAAGCATTCGGATAACACCTGTAACCTGTCACATCAAAGGATCTGCGCTCTGTGGTTAAGAGAAGGAGAAGTCGACTACCAATGAAATATCTAGCCAACACGCCATTCGGAGTAGACTTTCCAGTATAATATTTAGTTGTTTGTCAGACGCACCAAGAGTGCTCCACACATACTACGCTTACTTTGAAAGTTTAAACCCCTGTTTGCAATTCCGATGGCTTATGAAAACGAGAAGGTATGATGACTTGAACCCTCCCGACCTGATTAATCATAGGCGAATAAGTCTAATCATGGAGATAAGCCGATCCGGTCACCATAATAAAATTTAAATTAATGTCGAACTCCGTTAAAAAGAATTCAGAGACACCAACTGGAGAATAAGGGATATTGGTGTCGAACTCAATTGGTCGTCGATATCTCTTAACTACTAGAGTATCGGCAAGGTAACACATAGAGCGGATTAATCCGTGTCGTCCAATTGTGCAGTATGAGATAAGCCTCATGTTTACACTTTAAGGCTTAGGTCAGGTCCTAACACTGCTGCAAACTACCGATTTCACTGTACTGAATGCAGTCATCCTAAATATTAACGATAATTCCCATGTACCAAGGAGTGGATTAATCCCAGTGTTTGTCTTTATTTATTTCAAACCAAAAGACGAAAAGATTGGAAGATTAAACGAGGAACACTTTTTAACTAAGGAGAGCTGCTGTACGTGAATAGAGTTCGTTTGATTTAACTAAGAGAGAAAAACGAAACCAGATCAGCTGATTCGTTCGAATAAGTGAGGCTTGATTCTGACCTCTTTTAAACACATGCTGAATTAAATACTAACACATATTTATATGATTAAGTATTGAGTCCATTCATAATTTCTTTGAAGAAGAAGCTGTTATTCGAATTTTTCACCCTCTCCTTTAATTAATGGGTGTTTTAGAGCAATGTAAATATATATACTTATATTTGTTTACATAAATATTATATTATAACATAGATATTATATATAATATAATAGAATATATATAATAAGTATAATATATAATTGTATATTTTATACATAATTATATATATTTACTTATAATTATGTGTTATAATATATAATGTAATATAATGATATATAATTTAACATAATTTAATATATTACTTATTATATATATTATATATATGTATATTATATTGATATATGTATTTTTGTTTTATTTGTATATAAATATTTAAAAAACAATCCCATAGTGGGTAAAGCAAACAGTGTTTCTAAACGCTTTAATAACTCTGTAATTGCCTATTCTTCAACTAGCATTGGACCCCAGATGTACAAGCAGGTTTTATTAATCTCATTCGCTTTCCCCTCAGCCTATATTGCTCTAAGTGAATAGCCTAGTATCATTTAGTAACACATAAATCTACCACCGAGGCAACATTACTAATAATCAGGACTTCTCGCCTAACTTGAGTGATATTGAAAACCTTGAAAGTGGTCGACTGTCACTTATTTACTCGTCCGTCATTGCTCCCCATTGGAACGCACGAAAATGTTCACTGGTTCTGTTTTTTTGCTACTAAAAACTCCTACATCATTCTTAGTTCTGTATGCACACTTCGAATGAACAGAGTCACTGGCTCAATGGGAAATTCATATTTTCTTTTGGGAAGGTATTTGTACTTGAATTTCTCACTCTCTCTTCTACTGAGTGGTTAATTTAAAGGTTATAAGGGTAATCTTATAACAGGTAAGGAAGACAATACCTCTTAACAATACAGTGATTCTGTAATTGTATGCCCCTCAGTTTCTACTCTTGCATTGGCAATTATTTGTACGTTATTATGATTGCAAAACACTATATTTGTGAGCTTACTAGTTGTTTAAGCTTGCACCTTGCGAAAATTTAACCCGAGAGTGCCACTCTTTCCCCTTAGACTGTATATTCCAAACGAATGACCAGCTGTCATTTATAAACACGTGAAACTACCAAAGAGACACCATTAATCGCCAGATATTTTCTAGTGACTTTGCTGAGCTACTCCAAATTGTGAATGTGGTTGACAGTCACTCATATACACGTCCATCGTATGCTCGCTGCTGAGAAGTACGCAAATTATTATTGATGAGGTTTTGCATAGGATGAGACTAAAACCTACAATCAGTCAGATCGTTCTCAGTTTTTTAAGCCTACTGCGTGTGAATAGAACCACAGTCTCCATCAGAAGAAATTGTTTCCTTGACTGACAGAGCACTCGGATAAAGGGGTTACTTTGTAATCGTGTTAATTATCAACCGGTCACATTATCCGGCCAATCGAGTGATCACCTCTCAGCCAAAAGGACAATCGTGATTTGTACTCAGAACTATCCTGGGCTCTAGCTCCTTATCGCTGGGTACTGAGGCACTCCCATTGTTGGCACATTCACTGAGTCAAGTGTGCTATGCGGATGAATCCTCATCTCTGTTGCCTATTCAGGTTGAAAGCAGCTCAATAAGCCAGTTCATTAGTAGTCACTGACATCATGAGGCGTAAATACTGAAATCACTCTCGAAACGCAAAGGGACACATGTCTACCCACGCTAAAATGGATCTCGTCGAATACGATAGTGAATGGAAATGCCTTTTTAGGGAATTTAGAACATAGAGCATTACTCTAGTAGAAATCTAGAGGAATTTTTAGGTGGAGAATGCATTTAAGCATGTCTTAATGAAACGAGAACCCACCATGCAGATTCCTTAAAAATAATTTAATCAAAATGTTCATTAACTTTCTTAAAACCTTAGAAGAATAGCAACCTGTTGTTATCGTTCTTTCTACTTCAAAATGTAGGTCTGTCAGTATCACACCCTCTGAAAGCCGTGGCTATCACTTCAGGTGCCAAATTTAAATATTTAAAAACTTATTTGATCCTTAAGACTGCAATTTCTTTGGCCTTTTTTGAACTCTAGATCACGCAGAAAAACCCAAGTTGTACCTCTAGGGATATTCTCCACCTCGTGTGATTCACTTTTATTTAATGCTGTTAAATGCGAGACCATCATGAAGACCCTGTTGATCAGGCCCCTACAGCTATTTTGGGACTCATTGTTCTGAAAGCAACTGAATTTGGCTAGCTATCTGATTGCTTTTATTTTAGCAGCAATTTTTTTTTAGCAGCTTAAGTGTCCTCGTTATCATTTTTGAAGCTCCTGGCGACTGGACTAGACTAGACTGTTTTGGAGCACGAGTTCCATAAAACCTATTCCAACGCTTCAGTGATTTTCACTCATTTTTATTTGGGTTTCATTAGCAATTTGATATTCTACTCTATCTCAAATTACCAGTTTTTCATATTCACAAATTTAGTCTGGAGCTTGGAGCTTCTGGACAATATAGATGATTACAGGAAACTGATTAGAATTACGAAATAAGAACATGAGCGAATTCCTCAGCATAGTTGTCAGTCAGGTGCAGAAATTTCCCAAGAATAAATCGAAATGAAGTTTTAAAAGACCGATCAAGTAGTGGCGCAGTGTTTTGCCACTTTTCATCTGCAGTTAAAGTGGACTTTTCTTAGCAATTTCCTTGAATTTGTATGACGCAATACGAAGACTGATGAGACTAAATTGGAAACATGTCCTTGAGGTTAGTAAGAAAACACCTCCCATTGAAATTTTGAAGAATGAGTTGGTGGATTGTATTGATGCAACGGAACCCACTGCGCAGTTTTACTTTTCGTATTCTAATCAAAGCGTTCTTTACCTACATTAAAACCTCTGCAGCATGGTAAACTAATGATGCTCTTTGAATTTTAAGGCATAGATCTATCATCATCACACCCTGGACATCCATTCCTGGACCCACTTTCGAGATTAGAGTTTGATTGATAGTGGAAATTTAAGTGGTGGCACTGCTTTGGTGGTTTTCAGAGACTCACAATCAAGCCGACAAGCCAGAAATTCACCACAGGTGATATTTTTTAATAGAAAAAATTTCCTTATCTTCTTCTAGTTAATTCAATAATATCATGAAGAGGTTACTATGATAAAGATTTTGTTCTTGACAAGCATTTTCACACTATCATAATAAAAGTGCTTGTGGACACGTCTTCTCTTCCTTCACTCCTGGAGCGGGACTCCTGATTCCACCGAAGAGAGTTTATTAGTTTTAGACAGAACCTTGGCACATTAATGATTAGCAGAGACGTTCATGGGTACTAACAACTTGTTGCTCCTTGCATACCTCCCTCCTTGCAACTCCGGTGCTAATTTTCCCCAGCAGAGCTTGCTCATTAACTAATTATCAGGGGAAAATGCACCACCGACATTTTTCGATTACACTTTGGACAGTCTTGACTTTTTTCCTAAGCTATTTGGAGGCTCCTGGTCTTCCGTTTACGTGAAGGTCGTCTTCAAGGTCCTCTTTCCCCTTCCATAATCTTTTTCCAAAGCCTACCTGAGTACTATCAACAATTTGATATTCTATCTTATCTCAAAATACCTGTTTTTCATAGTCAAAAAAAGCCTCTCCCTTAGAGCGTCTGAAAACTATGGATGTTTGCAAGAAACTGATTAAAATTATAGCATGTAAATATGGGCCAAATATTCAATATGGAACTACCAAGAAAATATATGGGAGACGTTTAGGAATGAGTCGAGAAGTGATACATTTGTTTTAGGGATTTTTGAGTTTTTGAAAATACAATGAGAAGTCTGATGGAGCTGAATCGAGAACATCCTCGTAGGGCTGCTGCGAACGCTCTTCCAGTCGAAATTTTTGAAGGAAATCTCGGCTCGCAACTCTCGAAGAATGATTTGGTGTATTGTCTTGATGAATCAGGAACCCACTGTGCAGTTTTACTTTCCGAATTTTCATCAAAGCATCCTTTGCATTTCTTAAGGACTCAGCAACAATGGAAACTGCTCTGATTTCTCTGTGAATTTTAAGGTATGGCACCCTCCGAATTCCTTTTAAAAGCCATGGGCATCATTTTTGTGGCAACTTCAAATGTCTTAACTTGGTAGTTCCGTTTTTTGGACTCAGAACCACGTTGACAAAACCCAGTCTTCATCTCGAGAGAAATTGCACCTCGTCTGCTTCACTTTTATTTGTTATTTAATAATATTAAGAAGAGATTACCTTGACAGAAATTTCGTGGATTAGGCCGCCGCAACGCTTTTGAGACTCATGGGCTGAAGGCTTGCTCAGTCCCATATTAAGTACCATGGGGAATGGAATGTGTCTACCCGATATATGAAATATCTAGACTCGCAGCTATCTGACTGACAGTCGTCTGCCAACTACGTTTTTAATTAAACTTTAAACAGCTTCGATAATTTCGTCATTCTTGCCCTCTATGATGGTGAGGGTGGCCTTCAAAATCGTCTCTCCCCTCTTGGAATCACTGGAGCCACATGCAGACTGTTTTGGAGCACGACTTCCATAAACGTATTCCAAATGCTCAATGGTCAGTGCTCATTTGCATTTGAGTTATAACCTGTGCCAATTGGCAGTCTTCCTTGCCTCAAAATATCTGTTTTTCATAGTCACAGATATTAGCTAGAAAACATAGGTGCTTGCAGGGAACCGATTAAAATCGCGTCAAATAAACATGAAATAATTTCCTCAATATAGTTGGGATTTCCCGAGGAGAATTCTATAGGAGATTTTAGAGGGATGCAAGTAGTAGCATAGTGTACTGCTACTACTACCTCTCTTCTGTCATTAAAAGGGGTTTCTTTGAGGAGTAAATCATGGCTAGATGAGAAAGAACTTGCTAATTGAATTCTCTAAGGATATCTTGTGGCTCAAACATCGATGAATGCGCTGGTGCATTGTATTGAAGAAACGGGGAGCTCAACCACGCAGATTTCCTTTCCGTATTTGCACCTTCCTTGAGACCTCATCAGCATAGAAAATACCTGTTGAACTTCATGGATCCCCTAGATTCAAGATTAATTGTTTTTGGGCTCAGAACCACGAAGACGAACCCAATTTTCAAATGAAATCCTTCCCAATGTCACCTGACTCCGTAACAGTCCCCTACGAATATCTGGATTTTATCTGGATTTGATGAAGCTCTAATGATGGCCATAGCCAGGATCATGATGATGATAATGATGATGACTGCTGCTGGCTCACACGCAAGTCCCTCATCTTATCACCTTGCACCTGTCGCTTAGGACTGTCGTGAAAAGCCCCGCCAGATTTATTTTTACGTGCATTTAAGAGCTCATTGAGGCTTTATATGAGGCCTGTGTGTGGCGATAGATATGCATCAAATGGGTCTGGCGGAGGTTTAGGCTAATGGGCTGGCCAGTCCATCTCTCTATATTCCTATCAGTCATTTTTAAGCCAACTGAGGCAAACAGGAGGACTGGGTAGGTGTGCTTCCCCAGTGTTCCCACCAAGATCCAGAGTGTAGGTACAGTTTCCTAATGTTGTGATAATGAAGAGCACTAATCAGAAACCTGATTGGAGAGGAAATGTTTCGGAAACTGACAGGTTGAGTTGCATTCAACTAGCAGAATCGATCTGCTGCCTGGTTGAAGCTCGTTTTGCGACCCCAAGGGGTCCACATGAGCTCGCTATGAGACAACTGTCAAGTATGTGTTCAGTTCTGTTCGCATTTTGCCTTTTTTTAACTGAAAGAAAAATAAATAAGTATTTATGATGTCTAATGAATCTGAAACTTAATATAATTTAATTTTATATATTTATATGAACTAAACGAACTTGTCTGGCAAAACAATTAATTAAAATTTTCTTGATTAAAACCCTGCTAATTGCAAGGTAGTACCCAAGAGCCATTATGAGGCACGTAATGAAGTTCTATGAGTTTATAGAGAGAAACATTTGAATGCAGGAACTTGCAGACACTGTGTTTGCGAAATTCAGAAGTGGAGGAGATTTCACCCTCCACGAAGGTGAAGGCAGAACCGACCGTCACTTATTTGAGTTTGATGATGCACACAGATTTACAACAGTGGCAAGTAAAGAGTAGTAGTCATACCACGTCTTTTCCTGGAGCCAAAATGAGTTGCTGCAGATATTGGTGTGTTCTAAAAGTTGATTAACAAGTTTGTATTTGAAAACACGTGCTACAGATGAATAATAACAGAAAATGAGTCACACACAGAAAAATGAACAAATCAGAGTCGGAGTAGAAATCTTCACAAGATTCATTCTGTTATGAGTTTCCATTTTACGCTAGTTTTGATACCCCAAAATGTCATCAGCATGAGCAATCACCTGTTCAGTCATTAAGGTTCTATATCAAAATTTTGAGAGGAAACGACTATAACAAGTGTTAATACCTGATCTCGTTTCGAGGGAGAGAATTTAAGAATAGCTATCTTTTACAGAGTAGCCTGTATCGCGATGAGTATTCCCACTCATCATTAATCTAATGTAGAGATTTTGGTAGCTTCTTAATTTTCCCATTCTCCCAACAATTTGCTGAAAAAAATCAGGCTGCTTAAACTAGAGTCACAGTGGAATTTACTGAAAGAGCGTGGCTTTCAACCACTTTTACCTACTACCCTAGCTCCCGCGTAGTGTAAAAACGGCTTGCTCCAGATTCGGGGTTGTGCTACTAACAGGCTCGGTTATTTCTATTAAAACTCTTTGACGACAGTTTTGAACAATTTCTTATTCAATAAGTTAAATTTAGGAGTCATTAATGCCTTCCTTACTTTCCTGGTAAAACTCAAAAGTTGTTTCCACATTCTTGTAACTAATTTCATTATTATGAAATTTCTATAAGAATTGCTTTAACCTTACAGGATGCGGAGCATATAAAACACAAGTATGTACCAAATAATTCCAATTTTTCCAATTTGGAGTTAATTTTAATTAACTGGGGACAGAAAAGGAGACGAGGTGATCTCAACGCAGCATTTGTACTCCAAGCCCAATAGTGCAGAGCCATTGTCGTCTGGATTTTAGCTAATTAATTCGCCACAGCTCTATCTCGGTTTCGGAAATTTTTTTATTACCTGAATGAACAACGGCTTCTTAGAAATCAGGCTGTGATCATCAGGTGAATTTATACTCACAGTCATCAAGGGGGTATATGCGACCAAACCCAAATATAGCTCGGTGTCTACTCTTCAAAGTCCGCTCTGGGAGAGATGAAGTCAGGGCACTGATTACATGTGAACACACTTGAGTCATGCGAGTGAACTTGTGTTCAGGCGGTTTGAGTTCGACCGTAAGCCGAAATCGCTGCTGGTGGGTGCATGGCCTCTACAAAGTCGTATTCATGTCATTCTTTGCTATTTCGCAATAGCTGAAATAGTGATAGATGCGAGCTCGCATCATCATCTCCTATTTTTCCCTTTCTTCTATCATTGCAAACGGCCGGTAAAGCTTAGTTTCCCTACCGGACAAAATCTCCATGAACCTCAAAACCATACTAATATCAGGTTATAAATGATTTCTCTAGGTGAAGTTGATTGACTATTTCCTAATATATTTTTATTAGTGTATATCCGGTTTATATACTTTATGGTAGCTATGGACTCTAATAAGGTTATAAACATTCACCAAGTGCTCAGAGAGGAATGTTTGAATGAAAGAAGGTGGTGATCCCACCCTGCAAGAAGTTCGAACAGGACGACGTCCAGTTGAGTTTAATGATAAAGTGCTTCTTGAAACAGCCCTCGAAAAAGCTTATCAGGCTTCATCAGTCACGATGGAATTGGCAGTAAAGCTAAGTTCCAACCACACAACTCTTCATCCTCCAAAACTTGGCAACTGGATGCCAGCGGGGAAGTTTTCTGAAAGCACTCTCAAATCCCTCAATCTCTCCGTTCTCGCCAACTTAGTTCAGTTTTGTCGAAATGATAGTGGCTTCGTAAAGTTGGAGGAATAATCCACTTGAGAAAGAAAATAGGATCTGCTCAAGTGAATCTAAAAGGGACGATGTTTCATCATGATAGTTCACGTCTCCTCCCCAACACACACACATGAAGAATCAAGTCACAAAAGGTGGAAGAACTTGGTTGGAGAAATAATCCTAATCCACCCTATTCTCACAATCTTTCTGAATCCGAATGCCAATTGGAAGAAACAGCTTTCACCACGCCGTAAAAAGAGTTTAAAGCTAACTTTCATGAGTTATTCGATTAATCAAAACAAACAGAATTGAACAACAATGAAGGTGGTCATAGATAACCTGAAAAGTTGATTGTAGATTGAACCTTTAATTAATTATATAATTTGCCAGCTGTTCTATTTATTCAGAATGCGGACAGAACTTATCAGGATGACCTACTGGATTCGATCTATTAATGGATAGATGTAAAAACGCAGACTAGTGCTCATCCTGTTCTCCATTTAGTGTTCAAGCCATTGACTAAACTCTTTTCCACGAGGCATTCTCAAATTAAGGGCAAACAAGCCTGTATTGAATCCCCATGGACGTAGGTACCCGGGAAGTTATTTCCTTATGGGGATATAACTCTTTTCGCCTTCATAAATTTTGTCCCTTCGTGGTCTTGTCCTTTTTCACACCCCCTCATTGGAGGAGATCGTATTTATAATGGCAATCCTCCCATCCCCTACGGCTATTTTAAATTTCCAAAATGCCCATTGTTTCGCCCGAGGTGTGTGTGTATGTGTAAACAGTTTTTTGGTCCGATAGGTTCTCTTTCATCTGACCGCCAGAGTTATTTGCTCACCCAACTAAACACCCACCACCCGCCCACCCAACCACCCCCGCCTTCCCCGCAGAGTTTGGAGGTTTGGGTACGCTTGGAAATTGCCAAATCTGCTCTTCAGAGCGCATTCAATATTCATACGATCTCTCTCCGGGAAAAAAACGCGATGAAATCAGGGAGAGGCGGAGGGGGAGTGTGGGGAAGGTGGTTTATAGCACGGATCCGGTATTGCTGTGTTGTGGATCGGATTATCGATTGGTTATGCCGAAATAGCAGCAGTTAACAACTACCTCCTCCAAACCGCGGGAAGATTAATAAAGCACAGACCACGAGCTTAGTCGACCAGTTCCAGTTACAGAGTGAGTAGGTGTGTGCCTAATCGTGTGTTCAGTATTCGTAAGGTATGATAGAAAGATCCTGTAGCTAATCTTACATTCGTTTCCTAGATGAGTGAATCACCCAAGAAAGAAGACAAGACGTTCGTCCAAGCGTGTGTATTAGAAAGGTGTGTATGAATATCTGTGAGTGGGAATTTGGCTTTGGTTGACATGATTAATCGATAAACAAACTTGGCAAATTAGATTAGGGTCAAATAATCAGACTTAAAGTGCGAATGCTACCCTCAGGTCACCGAAGATGGCTGAAAGACTCTAGAGGCCCAAGTTGTGGATAGACTGATTCAGCGTTCAGTCTGCTTGCTGATTGGCCGACGGAGACGATGAGTCACCAGGTAGGACACAAACTCCACGTGACTTGGGCTCATCAGTGCGGTCGAAGTATGGTTCATCGATCGTTTCTTCATAGATCACTTGAATTGGGGGAGATGCATCTATCGACCCCGTTCACACTAGCGTTTTTAACTAATATGAGGTCGATTTGGCAGTATGGATGACAGACGAGCAGTTATTAGGCCTTCCTGGACAGCGTTCTTGTGGTCACAGAGTAGCAGAATTGATGAACTAAAAGAATAGATTGAAATTATTGATTTAAAACTCCACCTGCACAAAGAATCATCACGGGAAGGGTAAGGAACTAGGTGAAAACCGTACATCTCATAAACCCATCACGTGCTTTGTACGGCTTCGTTTCCGTTGCCTGCTCTGAAAACTGAACTAATGTACAGTCTAGACATTTAGCACTTTTTTGGTGTTAAATCAAATGCCTGCGTGATTTCGTGCGGCAGCCCCATTCGATGTCTCACTATAGTCTACCCGTCTCTCCCTCGTGATGTATATCAGGTCATCCAATAGACCTTTTCAAAATTTTGAGTAAATAATACAAGTAACCAATTGTTACATTTAACTAATGATTCAATCATCAATACACTTTTTTTCCGATAATCTGTGACTTCTTTCCATTTATTAGCATTTATTATCCATCTGAAGAAATCATAAATATCACCTTCAACCTCTTCCCCCATCGCTGTAAAAGCTGTTTCGCCTTTCAAATGATTTTGTAGGCTACTACGAATGTGGAAATTTCTCTTATCAAAGTTCTTTGTCGATCTTTTGAGGCGTGGTTCTGCCTGCGTGTGAGGTTATGCGTTGTCCTGATAAAAAACATTGCCCCTTTTCGATTCGATAAAGTATTTTTTGCTCCTCAAAGCTTGCTTTAATCTGCCAATTTCAACTTAACTAATAAAGCAGGATGAGCTTCTTCAAGGGCTGCTGCACCAAGGAGTTTGCCCTCATCAAACGATATTCCTCTTCGTTGAGGGTGAAATCTCTACTTCTGATTTTGGCAGCCACTTTTTTAATTCATACCCCACTCTCCCTAAACTGAGTGGATGTTCCTAGCCTCTACTTCGGCTCCTGCTGAGTTTCCCTTGGTGAATTGAAGTAATACTTGGATACCGCCATATTATCAAGGCTTCGAATCAAGCAAATTTTTACTTTATTGTTCTGTCAAACAACATTTGATCATTCAAACACAGAAAAATAACAGGCGTTAAATTTAGATTCGGTAGAATATGCCTTATTGGCTAAGGTCTACCCAACCTTAACACACGTTGACTATTAGTCACGTCACAGAGCTGAAACCCTTCTCAGGCAGTTCAAGTTACCATAATGAAGAATTCTACCTGTCTACGGGTTGGAATTTGTCTAGAGATGTTGATATCTTACTGACAGTTATTCGCAGATAAGCATTTCCGAGGAGCAGCCTCGATGTTTTCGTCATCGTTTGAGGTGATTCAGGGTCTTCCAATCGAGGTAGGGTCGTCTTCAAAGTCATCGTCTCTTTTGTTTCTGAGCAAATATAAACTGGCGTTTTTTGAGCACGAGTTCCAAAAAACTTGGCTTCAATGAGCCGTCCCTTACAGTTACAGTTTCAGTGGAAACACTCAGCATTCTGACATCACAATCTTTGAACAAACTATAAACAAACAAAGCACGACATATTTTAATTTTTCGTCTACAATTTTTGTTATTTGACATATTATTTAAAATAGATGAGTGGAGTCCTTAAAAGAGAAGGAAAAATGTCAACCTCAGCAAGGCACAGGCAGGTCTAGCCGAAAGTCGAAGTCGTTGGTTGAGAGATCGTCGGACACTGAAATAGACGTTAGAGAGGATTGCAAGGCCACGGATCCTCAAATCACTGTAGAGCTCCTCAATTAACACCTGTAGAAACTGCCCAGTTTCCACAAAAACTGTTCCTCGTCGAGAGATGGGCAAATCTTGATCCGGAGGAAGAGCAGGGATTAGAAAGCCTCTACTCTCAAAGACAAATGTTTCAATTCCTTTAGAATGGTGTAGAAAACTCCAGAACTGGTCCCTCGAGCATTGAAAAAGGGGCTGTTTTCCTCTGGCGAATCATCATCATTTAACTTGTTTCCTACCTTCGCCAAGTGTATTGCGTTTGCAGACAGCTGAAAGAAGTATTTAAACCCGACTGCTGCCTTCTCCCAACAGTAAAATATGGCGGCGAGGGTTCTGTGTTGATGAGAAGTCGATTTCCGTGCCGCCAACGTCTCGAAAAGAAATGGGCGAGCATTTCTACTGAAAAATGGGCGGAAATTCCTTTGGAAACAATCGAAAATTTGTATGAATCGACACCTCGGAGAACTGAGGCTGTAATTGACGCAAAAGGTGGACCAACACTAAATAATATATTTCAATTTTTCAAGATGTTTCCATTAATTTGTCCAACTGCTGTATCTAACAATGTCTGTCGTCCCATTTAGGAGGTCTGAACAATAGAGGCTTTCATGAAATTGACTACAAGCAACCAAAAAACCAAAGAAACCATTTAGTGAAATCTTCTGATATTTTAAACCTAAGTCAACTTTACAATCCTAAAAATGTTTGTTGATGTTATGTTGAAAACCCGTTTATAAGGGAAGGTAGCGATTCTGGGTCTTGAGCAACATCAAATACACAAGGAATTTGAGAATTCTTAGAGCACCGAACATAGCTACACGCATAGTTCCCCTCTTCACCAAATTTACTATTCGCTGGCAAAGAAACGAGGGATTCGTCTCCGGACATGGTCTACTCCCTTCCGGCCACAAAAGAAGCACGCCGTTTCTTGCAGCATGGGCGCTCTTTGACGTGCCAAAAAGGGCCTGAGAGAGAGCTGCATTCTTCCGGCCTTTGATCTGACGTAACGGTTTTCCCCCCACAAAACGAACCGTAAGAAAAAGCAGGGACTGTGAAGATCTAGATTGATCGATGTCACGTGCGCTGGATAAGGCCTTTAATTTCTCCTCGTGACTGAAAATCCGTGGTCTTCCCAACAATTTGAAGCCTTCAGCCCCTGCTTTCGCTCTGATTCTGCTGACTTTGAGCAGAGTACTTGGGCAATTTCATTGCATTGATGTGGCGCTGCCATTAGCGGGATTGGAAGTGGGATGCGGATGCGTGGCCAAGTGGAGTAATAAGAACCAGAGCGCACATTTTCAAATGAAATGGCCTGGTGGGAATGAAGAAGGTTTCAAATTTAATCACGAGGCTGTCTCATCTGGCATCCAGGTCGTCCTCAATTCCACACAGGAGGCATCTAAGACCTTCAACGCTGTTGATTTTCGAGGAGGAAATCAACTGCTGATGTGTTGCGAAATTCTTTTAGCCACCACAACTTCGTAGTTGCCAATTCAAGCCGTCGGATTGTCTCCGCATTGTTCAGGAGGTAGCTTTGAGGAGCAGAGACCATAATCACCTTATTTCATGATGCAAGTCAATATCTTCCTCGATGAATCAGACGAAGGGTTATATTAATCATCTAGTATCGTTATCACCACCTGTTTGAGTGGTTAATAAGGGTTTAAAGTACTAAAGTAATCACGAACATCTCTTGGAAAAAAAAGCAGCATATTTACTGGTCACACCATTTGAGTGATTTTAAAAGATACCCGTTAGCGGAAATGTCTTCTGCTTGAACGCCCAGTTTCGTTCTTGCCTTAGAAATTGCATCGTTACGCCTCGAACAGGCAACTGTAGTGGAACTATATTGAGAATTATTGCTGTTAATACTTTAGATTAAAAATGATTTTTAAGACTTCAATATGCCGCATTTTACAATTTCTTTTCAAAAGGACTTCGGTACAAGTCAATGTTCCAATCGGTTGACGACTTCTATTAGCTATATTCAGTCTCTCCAACATTTTATCCTTCGTCAATAGATTATTTGTGCATTATAACCCACGCAGAATCCCACTACTCATTTTAAAATATTCCATGGATTCTGAAGGTTGGCCATTTTCAATTAGCCACAAAAGGGACATTCATCGATGCCAAATGCCTTTAGATAACCGTAAAAATCGGTGGGATTATCGAAACGATCTCAGCAACGTCTTCCTAGTCAATTCTTCCTAGTCCAACGGAAAAAATGGAGCTGTCTGCCGCTTACGTCTCCCTGAAAACCCAGGACCACTGAAAAACATCGGCTGTCACGTCGTGTACTTGAAGTGGGGATAACTTCAGGAACTCGACATGAATACTGCGCGGTCAGCAGTACTGCAAAGCCTCATCAATACATTCCACCACAAGTTGTCCGCTGTTACGCAAAAGGACACCAAAACAATCGGTTCAGTGTCTAAATTTTCGTGGCTAGGATTCAAAAGCGCAGCTGGGTTATCATTCTATTCCCTAAGGGCCTTTTCTTGATTTTATTCCTCCCCTGCCGAGCCTTTGACCGGAACTTTTCATGGTCAACACCATCCAAGACAAAGTCCTAAACATGTGCTGCACCCCCCCCCCCTATTGGAGCTCCCGCGAAACGAGCGTTTTCGACCGTGAACAAACCCTGACTCCGTGCTTTCCTGCCTTGACTCAAATTGAGGTTAATAATGGTTCCCAAGGACTTCATTTGAATACACACAGAACCTGAACAAATACCATTGGAATGGGTCCAAACGCCCAGAAATAGTCTTCGAGGCAAGGGCATTACGCAAAAAGTAGAAGTGACTGGTGAACTAAGCGTAGCACAGTTCTACGCAGAGATGCTACAACAGCAGTCTTCTTCATCGAGGACCCCGGGTGCACAGTACGATCAATTTCTCTTAGCCGTGCGATTAAGAGGACCTTCAACACCCCTAGTGCCAGATTCTTAGACTTTATCCACTAAATATGACGACGATCACATCACAGAAGCCAGGGTAGAGATTTGAGCGGAAAAATGCAAGGCGGAATCACAAAATTTAGCCAAATATTTACCCCAAGAACCACAGCTTCTATCGCCTTATTTACAAGAAGCTTTGACATGTCATTTTGAGTAGATATGACAAACACGAAAATACTAATAGCACGCTCCCCTGACCTGAGATGTTAGTCAGTGGCGATCTAGAAAACGAACCGGTTATAAATGGCCACTTGAAACCTTGTGATTGAACATAAGTAATCACCGTATTTATTCATGTAGGTCCAAGTTATGGAAAACAGTAAAAACAAGCACGGCAACATGTGTAGCAATTGAAGAAATGGATAGAACGGCGTCATCGCCAGATGAACGAGTTCGAGGTGGACTTTTGCCACTGTTCGTGCATGAATGTAATTTCCCGATAAGCCATTTGATGACATAGGCCCTTAAGACACCTAAGAAGCCTAGAAGCCATCACTGTTTTTTTTTAAATAAAGCTACACTCACGTTTGAACCTGGTATTATGATTAAGTGAAGTTACAAACCACAAAAAAACTCAATTTGAAGGGGAAAGGATATCCCAAGATATTGGCGCATAGAAGCGCAAACCTAGGGTATATATCCATTATATACGGAACTAAAATATCGAAACCGAAGCAGACAAGATACAAATGTAAACAAAAAGGACAAGGAGACGAGGGAAACAAATTTAATGTTCAATACATAAATATACATCAAACGACTATATACACATCCAAAGGTACCTACTGCTAGGCCGTTCCAGAAGTAGCCATGTTTCCGAGGGTTTTCGAAACGTGCATGTAGGTTTCCATAAATTTAGCAGCACAACGATCCAGGCACACTGATTCGCCCTTCGTCAGACTTCCGTCGCTGTAACGAGGAGGTATACACTTCTCCAAGCATGAATCCGTCATTTTGGCATACAAATTTCTCATCATTTCCATTTCGAATATTTGCATTTGTCGTTCCACAGGGACATTCATGTTCGCCATCGCAACGTGACAACTAGCAAGCTAAAATGAGCACGCGGGTTAGTACTGTGAGCTAGTCATGAGGTTCACACAAACATTATGAATTACACAGATATATTTTTAGAAGTTGTGCTTACCCATTTCAAAATTTAACATTTAACTTAGCCAAATTGAATTAATAGATAATCACCGAAACTACCTTTTTTCACCTACTAATGCACAAAAATTGTATTTCATTTTATGCCCACTTTTATCATCCTTTACAGTCTTATATAAGCTCTGGAATCATCTGTCATAGACGTTAAGATTTAATGCTTTAAAATAGCAGCATATACGTAAATCCGACCCTACCTAGATGTAAGTAAGATAAAGAGGGCATGTATTGGTTCATATTTGCAATAACTATTGCAGTCTGCACTGATTTAGATTGTCATCTTCTGTGCTTATCTACTCTCGAAGTATCTTTGAATTCACTAAACGCCTTCTTGTGGTAAATCGGCTCAAAGTGCAAAGACAGGACTCGAAGTGGTCTCAAGCCGTAAAAAATGCTATTGCAACTTGGCTAGGCTGAGAACATTGCTGTATCACAGTATCATCACCCATGTTTCTCAAAAATATAACACACCCACGTTAACTAGAACCAACTATCAGAACTCTTCAGTCAAATGCTGTTGAGCATCGAGCAAATAAGACGCTGAAGCTAGGGTAGTCATTCCTTTTGCGATTGTTCCTCTTGACTTAGGAGCATAGAGGGAGAAAGAAAACAGATTTTGAGGTTCGACTAGTCTGGAAAAACCAATGACATAAATGTAATTTTTCTGCAATTTTGAAGGGTTTACGATGCGAAATTAGAGTTTTATTTTTCGTGGTCAGTCCCGACGACACCATAAACCAAGTTCTTTCCTTTTCTCTTGTAGAGTTGCTAGAAGGTGAAGTATTATGGAAAAGGATCCACAAACTGACATTAATTGAAAATTCGAATTTTTTAACTTCGTAGCTCAAATCATTATTGAATTTCACAGATTCTGACATCCTTTTGTGACTGCAAATTTGCGGAATATTACGAATTCAATATCTTCCAGCTTTTCAACTCGTTAAGAGAACTAAAAATATTCCATTCCATTGATAAACAGCAGATGTTCTTTTTTATACTATATTCATAAAATTTGTTTTAGTTAACTGTGTCGGTATGGTTTATGCCCACTACTTTAGTGTTTGATTATTAGCATCTTGTGGGCTTTTTGCGGTCATGATTGAGATCGAAATAAAGGGACATTACGGACAACTAATAAAGGTAAAGGAAAGTTTTTGTTAAGTTTTTTGCTTTGCCAGGGCTATCTTCGAAAGGTTGTAGATGACAAAGGAGTCATTTCTTATGCTGATGAGTAAGATACACTTTATTTGCAACTAACTCACTTTAGCCCCGAGTCCGAAGAGTCGATCCCTCTGAGTGAACTCCGTCTTCCTCCTAGTGCCGATTCGAATTCATTGTAAGTCGAATCAATTCTATGAATCTAAGTGGCATTCACTCACCACTTCATTTTCTATAATGGTATTTAAAATATCTCATCAGAGAGGATGATCTCAATCTTGTTGAAAAATATCAGTACCATAAAAGGTTTGTTCTGCTTCGCATACGCAATAGTTAATCGTCATCTGCAAATCCGCGACAGTAGATTTAACGCCTTCCTAATTTATAGCATTCAGAATGCTTATTGCTTTCGATCATGTGCTTTTGACTTGTTAAGTGCACTTTTTTCTCCTACTATAGATCGTTGAATCCCCATCTACAAGTCGAAGCCTTGCTTCCGGTTCCTCAGCCCGATAATCCTCAAGAAAACACTTTCACCGAGGCCCTTTCGAGTGTTCAAATTGCCAAGCCCAGTATTGAAACAAGCGCCACTTCTAGGCTTGCTAACCCTCTGGCGTGTCTGAGCTGTCCTTCTTGGTGGCCTTGCGTAGTTGCAAAAGTAATTTTGTGTGCTTGTTGCTGGATATTAAATCGTATTCAAGATTTTCATTTGTCTAATAATTTTCATGGTTCATTTTACTCCGGGTAATTAGCTGCATTAATGAAAATTTCATTTCCAGGTTCGGGATGCGCACGCTGTCGTGCAACTTAGACCTGTCATGCCACCTGCAACCGACGATTCGTCGCCTCCAAAGGAATTTACGGATTTGGCTAAAAACCTTTCTACCCTGACGGAAATTTGCGAACGCTCGACCCTTCGACCCGCTACGTCGGTAGACGCGCCCACGCTTGCGTCTCCCGATTCGTTGTTCACACACCGTATCGCCATCCCTCAGGACCTATTCCCTCAGTAAGTTTCTACTCCACTTCCTCGTTTCAATGTATTAGCTGTGCAAAATTTCGCCCACTCGGTTACAGTTATCTTATGGAATTTATGGGAACTTCTCTTTTGCTTCGTTTCTGCAGCGCTGCCGATCTAAAGCTTCATGAAAGCATTGTGCGTCACTGCGGTGAGCCCGTGAGTCTTTTCATTGACAATGAGCAACTGGTTCTCCTGTCTCCGTCAAGCGAGGTGATTCGCAAGGCAAGCCTGCTGGAAGAAATGCATCTGCGTATGCTTCGTCAAAAATGCGGCGTCCTGCGCATCATCCTCAGAAAGGCGCATGAGAGCATGGGCTCCAACGGGGAGAAGGGCGGAGCCGATGGTGCCAATAGCTCACGGGGCTCCGGCAACGACGACGCGGGCCTCTTCGTGGAGAATTTCACCGTCTCCGGCTCGTTCATGGGTCTCGCCATTGGTACCCAGGGGACCAACATTAAGGCCGCCCGTAGTGTCCCCGGTGTTGTGCGCATTGATGTACGTGAGTATCGTCAATACAGCTCTCAACCGGATGCGGAGAGGACCCGTAAGGATTCAAATGGCAGCGACGGGGCCTCGGCTAAACCGCACATGGCACACTTCAAAGTTGTGGCAGAGGTAAGACTGCGTTTATTACGCTCTATGTTCTGTCGGATGTGATGAAATTAACTCAAGTAACTGTACTGTAGACCGAGCAGGCGGCTAGGACAGCCAGAAACATGCTTGAGTTCTGCGAGCTGTGTGTGTTAGTGCCAAAGCGTCTCATTGGTCGAATCGTGGGCACCCGGACGTCCAACATCTCGTCAATCACAGAGAAATCGGGCACACGGCACATTCACCTGGAGAGCAACCGTAGCAATTTGCCCCAACCCCCTGACGGCAAGGTCCCATCCACTGACTACGTTCCTGAGTGTGTGAAGGTAAAGAGCCTTTTAATTTACATTAAACAATTCGCTATTTTATTGGGTACTTAGTCTCGTTGATTCACGTTCAATTTAACTTCAGATCGAAGACAAGCATCCCGAGCTTGCCAGCCCCATGGATAAGGATACCTTCTCAGGATTCTACATCATGGGTACTCGTGAGGCAGTGGAGAAGGCCCGTCTTCTAATCACCTTCCAGGTTGAGTGTATCTACGACCTGGAGCAGTTGGAGGTGGAGAAGGTGGGTCTGATGCGGGAACTGCCTAATGGGATGCCCTACCACCTGCAACAACAGATGCACGAAAACGGTGTTGGGCCGCAGCAACGCCCGCCCGGCGGTGGTCGTGGTAACCGTGGCGGTCCGCCCGGACCACGTGGCCCCGCTGCTGGTGATCCCAATAACGAAGACGCTCCTCGCAATCTTCCTCCAGGCAATCAGGTGAGGGACGGTTTTTCCATCCTGTCGTGGGCCTCAGAGTAACCTCAAAGCAATGTTACTCTTTCGGGGGTAGTGGCTGTAGTGCCTCTGCGCTGCACTTTGTTGGATTTGAGAGTCCCGCATTGTCCAAAATATCTATTCATAGTCAGTAGATTGCATGAAATGCAACTAGTCGATGTTAAGCAATTGAGTCTGTAAAGCGGCCTCCTCAGAACTCTCCTAAAAGATTACTGAGGGTTATGGGAGTAGACTGTAAAATCCCACCATTGTCATAACTGAAGGTTCGGAATGGGAACTGCATTCATTAATGGCAGATAAGGTTTTCACGTCTTGCTTGTTCCCCTAACTAAAATAGCGTGGTGGACGTCGCAACAACAACGCCGGTGGTCGTCAAGGTGGACCGCGTGCGGTCGCCAATGCCGCAGGAGATGACGCAGCAGACACCCAGCGTGGCGGCGGCTCAAGCCCGACCGAGGAGAAGCCCGCAGCGCAGGACAACAGCGACAATGGCGCCGTCCCCGGTGCTGGCAACAACGCCACCTACGGCCGTCGCAGGCCTACTGGTGGCAACCGCCAGCGCCGTGGCAACACCGCTCAGCGCGGCAACGGTAGTAACAAGCCCAATGGCGGCTCGTCTCCCTCAGCAGAGCAAAACTCCGAGGCGTGCAATGGCATTACCACCGCTGTTGATGGGTAAGTTGTTCGTGAAAATAACTCAAAATTGTCACACAGCTAGTCAAGTTTACCGTCCTTTTGTGTCTGGGTCGAAAGACCCGGTGGATTTATGCTTTTTGCGCTCGTCTTAGGTCAGCAGATAAGGGTTTAGTACAAATCAGTTCTTTGACAGGCTACCTAAAGTGCGAAGATTGGATTTGACTGGCAGTGCAAATTGTAGCGTCTAGGGGAGGACATTAAAGTATCCGCGGATTTCAGGGAAGTAGTTGTGAACGTGGGTGCAACCCGGATGTGACCTTATTTGTATGCGTTGGGGAGTAGACCTAGTAATTCTCCCCTCTCCCCGCGCAAGCCACTGCACACAGCCCCGTTCGTGCGCGATTAGTTCTGCAGGGGATCGATGCATTTGCTGCTGCTACTGGGCTTCGGAAATCAAGGCCTTTCAGTTTGTTTACGCGATTTTAATCACACTGGATTTTATGCTCAATTGCGTTAGTAGCTTTATTTAACTTTGCTAATGGTGACTCACTTTTTTAGAGCAAACACTAACGAGTCGAAGAAAGGAAAAGGAGGTGTGGCCAAGCCCCAGCATAACGGCAGTGACAGTCGTGCCCCCGAGGTTCCTGTCGGGGCCTCGCAGTAGTCCTCCTCAGTACAGTCTTCTGTGAATTGCGATTCCCCCCTGCCCCAACACACAGTCGGTGCCCACACCAGCTATTCTGTCCCACCATCGTTCAACTTCCACCCATTACACGTATCTCCCATCACACCTCGTTCTCTCATCCTCACAAACACAAATAACCTTCCATAACGTTGTTTTGCAAGTACACAGCTGGAAAAAGTGGATTGCATTTTTTGTGGGTGCGCAAGGTCGTTGAATCCCCACTGCCCTCCGCACTTCTTTCTCTGCCCCACGTGCGAACGTGCCAGGCTGTCTATCACGCCCTGCCTTGACCAGTCTGGAAACCAAGCTCCCTCCTCTTCTTCGCGTCCCCTGTGTTTTAGTGCCTAGAAAGCTTGTTCTCGCATTCTCTCCACTCTCTGCGCGTTGGTTGACGGACCTCAGTTGCCCCCGCTGCCCCCTCCCACCGTAACACCCCTCCGTCTCATTTGTACGCTTATGCCCCACCACTAACTCGAATCCATGCCCCCTTCCTTTATCCGCTTTCCACTCTCTCTTCTCTGTGTTACCGTGTTGCGAGCTCACCTCTCCTACTAACTCTCCTGCTCGTTCTCATTGTTTCCTATAAAAAGATTGCACAAAACTTGTGTGTGTTTGCGATAAATTGGAATGAGTTTAGGCCTCGCTATTTTGAAATCTGGATGACTGGCTTTTGAATGGATTTCGTGTCCATGCTAGGTTATAGCAGGGCCTATCTGGTTTGTGTGGCACGTAGTTTGGCTAGTCTGTTTCGCATGATCCTAGATAGTAAATGTAGACGGATAGCCCGGTCGATCATTAGTGTCTACGATCACTAGTATCCAGGTTGAAAGTGTGAACGGTGCTGGAGGGTTTACGGACAGAACAAGAAATGAGTCACTTATAGACAAGTCCTGTCTCGGTAAGGCAGACTCATGTTTATCGATCTGTCAGAGCTATTCAAACCTCTATGCCTTGTTGCGATGGCGAGATGCCCACGCATAATGTATAGCAAGGTGTGTTAGCACGCCGTGCATGAGTCACAAGGAATTGTATCTTCTAACTCATCACAGCTTACAGATCAGCAGACTCTTGATATATTCAGCCCGGAACCTGGAACAAGCAAATTGATTTGACAATCCCCCCTAAAAATACGACTAATTCTGCTGTCGAGTAAATAGACTTGCAGTACTGGCAGAAAGGAATGCTGTTCACAGTGGTTCGTTCCTTTGGAATGTCCTGCTTTTTCCTCTTCCGGTCTCCTCTCTTTCATGCAAAAGTGCTAAAACAAATCTTAATGATTGTTGAAGGTGTTCGCAAGCTAAGCTTCGTTTAAGCCCTCCGTAGTCGTTCATATAGGTAATGAAAACCATGACTATAACTCCTGTAGCGAGTTAATAACTGCTATCATGAGTATCAATCGCGTCGGGCATAAAAATAAGGGGGAGATTGTGGTTGCTGCTCAATGCTCCCCTTGAATATATTAAGCACCAGAAGCACGTAGAGATACAACAGCACAGCAGCGAATTTCCTCCTGGATAACCTGTAGAAAAAAGGCGTGATGAAGGGTGGGGGTCAGGTTCAAGTCACAGGCCTTCGAGGAGTTGAGGGTAGCAGAATTCGCATCAAGGAAACGTCGGAATGCTTGCCAACACCAATCTCTTCAGTGATTGGCTTCAGCTGAGCGCCCCAGATCTTAACTTTATAGGTGTCGAATGACACTGATCGCAGTGTTGCATGCATTATAAGGAGCATCTATAGAAGTTTTTAAGGAGGCTCCTCCCAAAAAAATATGAAAATCTGCTTGCTCCAGCTTGTCATGGAGGAGGGGGAGATTTGAAGTAAAACATTTCACATGCACAGTATAATTTTACTGTCCATTTAATGCGAACGACTACTTTGGTTTTCCTGTTGAGAGCATAGCAGACACCCTGTATGCAGCGAAATCAAAGTGCAGACCAGATCTATCCAGCCTTGTTCTGGGTGATTCATCTTTCCCAATATCCGATCGACGCCCCTTAGTGACGACGCCATGCACAACTCTCTATAATGCATAGCACGATTTGGCATCTCCTCCGTTTCCATTTCTCCTGCACGACCCACCCCACATAGAAAGAAACACATCGCAAAAGATGTAAGAAATTGGCTGGGGAAAAACTCCTCACCCGCCCCATTCTCTCTACTTTGTTTCGTCAGACGACCTTGTGCAACGCAGCAAGGAATCTGTCTGCAATAATGAAGGTATTAGTAAGCTTGCTAATAGCCAATCAAGAACAAAACTTGTTGGAGGACGTGATATGATGGCAAGCTGTTTGCCATCCTGCGTTTTCGTCTAGTCGGTAACAGTGCAACTGCTGCTGTGTGAATGAACCTTGCCAGCAGGGATGATGATTTATGCCTTCGTGGATGGTTGGGCGCTGTAGTAGAAAGCGCACCACAATTAATCGACTACATCAATCAAAGCAGTTTCTGGGGAGCTTCTTTCCAGAAAAGTGAAAAATTTGCTTGCTCCAGCTAGTATTCGGGCTAGTTGACTGATTAAAGCTATAATGGGCACTCATGGCGGCAGTTATTGCGAGGAAAACACTTTCAGGTCAGTAGTTTAGCATCTACGGTTATTCGGAATCTTTTACAGGGTTACAAAAAGCTATTTGTCTTTCCTACTGGGACTCTCAAAACCACTGTGAACTACCAGTATGTGGTGAAAGCACATACTTTCAGTTACTCATCTTTTCAATTGGTCGATCGACGTTTCTTCTCAATGTCATGCAGCAATCTCAGATAGGAAGTAGGATCTCGCATCTCCTCTGTTTCGAATTCTCCTACCCTCGAATGATTGGACTGAATAATATAAATATTACTACTAAGTTTCAATGCTTCTCAAATGATTATATTTTGCTTTACGGAACAGCAAAATTCAAATTTGCTTTCCCAAAAACCTGCTAACATGTATGTACACAAGAGCCATTTGAGGCAGCACATCACATTTTGTGCTAGCGAAGCAGCTAGAAACATTCACTCACTTTATGGAGGGGAGGAATGTGAGAATGAAAGATGACGGTTGATTCTTATTAAAACAAAGATTTCTTGATGAAGACATCTGCCTTTCTTCCATTCTCACCGCCAACTTATTTCAGTCTTTTTCAATAGACTACTTGTGACTGGCGACTGGCAAAAAATAAATCTTTCTGGAAATGTTAGGCCTCGCAGACAATGGGAACTTAATGGCTAATGGGGGGTGAACTTACATCAGGTCAATGCATGAACCCATCCAACACAGGAGATCGAGGAACTTGACTTGGAAAAAAACTCCCCCATGCACCCTATTCTTTCGACTACCTTTCTCCTTCAGTCTACCACCATTTGTTTCGTAGTTTACGAGATCATTCGGAAGAAGGAGCTTTTGCAGCGCCTCAGAAACAAGTTGAAATTGACAAAAGACTTTTACAATAATTGAGGTATTAATAAGTTTGTTTGTAGATGGAAGGAAGTCATAGATAGGCAGGGAAAGAAATTGGTCACTTGTTTCATTTAATCCAAATTCCAACAGAACACATCGTTGGACCAGATGGCAAGCTACTTGATATCACGAACAGAACACCCTGGTGCTTTTGTCTAGTCGATAACAGTACAACTGCGCTTGACCTTACCAGATGGACTGTGTTGTGGCGTACTTACAACTCAGCTAGTCGACTTGCAAGGGGCTGAGAGGGAGTGTCTGTTGATTTCAAGGCCGCTGGGTGGGGACGGCTGAGGAAGTCCTGGATTCCTTGACCCACATAGGGCATGAATGCGTCTCATACAGAGGTAGCGCTCACTTAGGTCCCTTGCTAAGACCCTCCATGGGTAGCCTTCAGTAGTGATTTCATAAAGATTCGCATCTCTCGCTTACGAGGACTTATATACCTTGTAGTGGGATCCTTCCCTTTCATAAAGATCCGGGTCTTCAAAAACGTACAGATTTCATTCTGCGCCTTACCCACTGCGTAATAATGACTCTGATACATAAAGGAAGCTTGAGGAGCAGTGCTTGGGCCTTCAAAAAAGGACTGATTTCATTTCTACGCATTCCCCGCTGCGTAATAATGACGCTGAATTACTCCGAACAGAGGGTATCATCCTCATTCGCACACCTCAACACGCCACCTTCGTTTAACCCCTCCGTTGACTACTTCTGAGGAAGTATTGTGATGCTAGGCCTCCATTTCTCCGTAAGATTATATAATATATAAGCTGTGACTAAAGGCAAGAATACTCAGAAGGGGACACTTAATCAGGTACCTGCTACCATGCTCGATCTCACCGACACCTGCTCATTTTTGCTTCCGCGCAGCAGGGTCTCTATCTCATGGCTTTATTGCTTCGTTCATTACTAGGTAGAAGCCTAGGTCCGACCGCCTTTCTATACTCTCTCTGCTTGTGACAATGTTTGCCGAATTTCTAACGGCATCTCTTATATACGTATCTCCAAATAACGAGGACATATTCATTTACTTAACTCAGTAGCCAAAGAACAAACAGATTTCCTACCTATAAGCGCATTTTTGTTTGTGCTATTTGATGTGTCTATTTCAAATAACTGCTTTTTAAGGATATTATAATATTGGTTATGCATTTTAAAATGGGAAGACTTCTCGGGCTTTCAAAGAAGCCAAAATTGTGGTGTTAGTATGGCAGGTTAACGCTAGTTTAACGAAGTTGAAGTTTCAACAGGTACTGTCTCAAAAGTAATGACTGCCGCCTGACCGAAAGTTGTCGATGTGTTTAGCTAAGAGGGACTGTTGAATTGTTGGAGGATCGCGAAACCACGGCTCCACGGTGTTCACCACAGAGCTCTTCAATGAACGCCCTTAGAACCCTGTTTCCACAAAAACAACCGCTGGTAGTCGTGAGCAGCACAAATGTGGATTCCACTAAGGGGAAAGCTTCCACTAGAAAACCTCTGCTCTCAGAAAGAATTGGTCAGTCCCTCGAGCAATGGAAAAAGGGGGTGATTTTCTCTGACCACGATTGTACTACGTTTACAGACAGCCGAAAGAAGATTTCAGTCCTCACTGTTGCTTACTTCCAACAGTTGAACAAGGCGACGGGGGTTCTGCGATGATGACCTGGGGTGATATTTCTTGGAAATCCGAAGCCGGCAAATGAATTCCCTACATGGAAGAGGAATTAATAGACGAGACTGTTTAGGGACTTTGGGAGACCCAGTTCATCATTCTATGGTTGTTCAAGAACTGTGGTTTCTGGAGAGGAACGTCGTCATATTTCAAGCTGTACTTGTTAACGACGACCACCAGGCTATCTCAGCCTCATTATTGGGGTGGGGGGGGGCATTTATAGTCGCCAGGTTTAGAGATTCAAATAAGAAGTCTTCGATTTCCGTCCCCACCGCCACCATCTACCAAAGAACAGGGGGTTTTAACTGGAGAATGGGCTAAAATTCCTCTGGAAACAATTCACAATTATGTATGAATAAGTAACTCCGAGATTGCCGCAAAAGGTCTACCTACACACTATTAAATACGTTTTGTTGATATTTTAACGTGTTTCCACTATTTTGTCCATCCCCTGTATCTATTGCAGAAGAAAAGAAAATTGTCGCTCCAACTTTACATTGGGAATTAAGATTTCATCCACTCTAGGCTAATTTACTCCCCCTTGCACATTTATAACTTTTAACTCCTAGTTATCATCCTACAGGCTTTTCATCTCAGATTTATTGGTTTGAGAGTTAATACGTAGAACCCCGGGGTCCAAAAGTCATCCAACCAACAGTTACGACATATTTGGCGGTCCCTCTTCCTGCCCCCATGGACCTGTCGATTGCACTCCTAATTGTAAAAACCTGCAGAAAACCAGCCAAACATGGCTCATTCAGCTGCCTGTGTCATTGTCATTTCACTGCAAGACGTGACTACTTGCAACTTGCCGCCATCTAATTCGGTTGAGTAATCATGTAGGTAGTGTCGAAGCCGAAACATGGCCTTCAGATCACCTGGACTGCCGTATGTCTAGTGATAATGAATGGTCTTGAAATACCTCGTACTTGGCCATGGTCATTTACAGCAAATAGCTGCCCTAAAGATGAGAAGTGGAGCCCCAAGACCAGAGGGGCGCTTATTCCAATGTGTTTATTGTAGCAAATGTGCGGCGTGAATAGGGTTGACCGGATTCATTGGTCAGCAGCTGGACCAATGAGATGTAGGATCAGGTGATTCAAGGTGAAGGCACGCGCGGTGTTAGGTGAGGTCTGGGGAAAAAGGGAGTTACTCAGAGCTCTGATTGGCCAAAGAGGGAGTTGAGTCATCTTCGGGTGTTGCGGGTTGTCCAGTATCTAGTTTATCGCGTCTGTGTGGTTTACGTAACGACTAGAATGATAAGGATTTTGTCTCAACCAGGCCCTTAAAGCTCTAGCATTTCAGTAGGACGAAATCGACTACTTCATCAGGGGGAAAATTTATTTTAAATTACCCCCCCCCCAAAAAAAAACTGAAGCACGTGGATCTTCTGTCGGCATCTGCGGCTTTTTCTTCACCAGAGTATTCGATATCGATTTACAAGTTTAACCTGTAAAAATGCGATTTCACAAATGCAAAATCCAGCGTGAAGAAACGGAGTGGCTTCTGTACCCGGTGCAATATTTAAAAACGCCATTCTTATCCAGGCACTAACAGGATTACATTCAGTTTCAGTCGAGACTTATTGCATAACTGCTAGAGCTTACTGACAATGCTTCAAAGCAGCGCTCGAAAGTTATTGGCTGGTAGATATAGAGACCCACATCTTTTGCTATTGAAAGGAGGTTACTGTGAAGCAGCTCGAGTGAGTTCTGCTATAGGGGAAGGGGTAATTTGAGCCTGATTCCTTCTGATATCTTGTCCAATGTCTCCTCCAAACTCTCTCCTCATCTTCACCCCCACGGTCTCTCTGGATCAACAACTTCGACTTATGACCCGACCTATGCTTTGCTGAGGATGGAGCACCAACAATTTGGTCTATTTGAAGGTCCGAGATGTGCGAACCATTTTTTAAATATCTTTAGAAAGTGGTCATTTTAAATAAGCGCATCAAATAATAAAGATAATAAACAGAAAAGCATTTAAACATGTCAAGTTTTGATTGTTTTTAACATATTAATATAATATGATGCCAACATATTTGGTGTTTCCATTATTTTGTCTACCCCCTCTATGAGGCAATACGATTTAGGATCAATGAACACACTCCATTTCTGATGGTTCAGGAGAACGCACGCACTCTACCAGAAACTATGATTGGGCTACGGTGAATTTGAGTCACTTGGGATGGTAGGAGCTGTCCACTGCCTGGTTTGTCGGCTCGTCGTAGCTCACTGGAAAAGATTAAGTTTGATTCGAAACCCATTTCATAATTTCAAGGGTCTATTTGCATACTGCATCAAAACAGTGTTCTGCACTCTGGCTGGTAGATATTGAGACCCAGCTCTGTTTCTATCAGCTAAGCGCTGGTATTAATCAGCTCGAGGGAGTTTTGTTAAGGGGAAGAGGTAATGAGGGACCGATTCCCTATGATGCCTTGTCAAAAGGCCGTGTTCCAAGTAAACAGAATGGATGTACCAAAGTGAGGAAATTTGCCCCCAAAGTGCCTCTTAGTTAATGTTCTCTGGAAGAGCTATCAACTACCCAGGATAAGATGATGAGTTACAATATGTGGCAATAAACGCAATCGATATTCGATTGTTCAGGAGGAGAGGCACGCACGAACGCGATTAAGCCTTCGTATTAGGACAAAGGACTCTACTCAGAACTCTGATTGGGCGGAGAATTTGAGTCACATGAGATGTGAGGGACTGTCTGGAACTTGGTTTGAAGATCACGTGACGTGAGTATGAGACAGACAGCATGATTTGATAACAGTGGGAAATGAACTACTTCATAGGGAACAAATCTTTATAATATCTTAAAAAAACTAATGCACGCATTTCATAGAAATTCTTAACCAACATTTGTTGATATCGAATCACAAGTTTAATTGATAAAAGTGCAATTTAATCGTGTAAATTCAAAGAGATTTAATGCAATGGCTTCCATAGCAGTTGCATCACCTAAAAGAGCCCTAACCCCATCACTTTTAGCCAGGCCCCTAACAGGATTACATCCTAAAACAGAATCAGTTTTCTTCAAAATCCATTTCATAACTGCTAGAACTTACTAACACAATGTTCCACCGCAAAATAATCAAGGCCACCAGTTCCGGTTAGGCCTATAAACGAAATCTGAGTGAAAGCAGAACTGCACGTCATCAGGGTCTGATTTCTGCCTTTTTAGTTTACGAGTGGACCTGGTGAATAATAGAGCCTATCTTTACATGTGCGAGTAATCAAAAACATTTGGTGTTTTAGTACGGAAGCGAAAATAACCAGAAGTTACTTATTATCTAAAAAAGTCATGATCGTGGCGGCTTGATTGCGATTGGTGACGGGGATGCTTGTACTTTATCTACTGGGTTTTGTTTAAAAGTACATGACACCCCGATATCGCCTCACAAAGTAAAGGCGTTTTTTTGGGTCTGAAAATTAAATTTGTCTGGTTTGCAAATATATGAAAAGAGGACTGCAAGTTAACATAGTTGTTTTTTTAGTTCTTACTTCTCAGAACATTTAAAAAATATTATTGTAGGGAGATTTAGAAATTTAGAGATTCAAGTAAGAAGTCGATTTCTGGATCGTTTTAAATGAAGAATGTCTAAAATTAAAAAAATAGTTAATTAAAATATAGTTGGTTGATTTCTCAAAATATTTCCACTCTTTGTCCAATCCCTGTTAATGCTATTTGCATGAAGTGCGCAGGTAAATAAAAGGCATGGTTTGAAAGCCGTGCTCATATCTTCAGATTGGACAAATTGTAAAAAAAAATCATCAAAACTTTTCCTAAATAATCGAAATTTCCGTTAATTAACTATAAAACCGTAAATATGGTTGAAGTCCTTCTTTGGGACTGTGGTGTTTATGAAAATAGGAGTGAGATCGTTGGTTTCAACATGCCACCTATTTTCGATGCTGGGAAAACTCGATAATAAAGCCGAATTCACCTCAATTAAAGACACATTTAATCTACCTTTCCAAGAACTAGCAAATACGGAGATACACAAGAGTAATAAGATTTCAAATTTTATTTAAATATTCACAGAAAAATGCTTTAAAATTTTGGAGAATTGCAAGAACCCCCAGTTTGAGAGGCGATTTTATCCGCATGATGTCTGAAAGGCTTTTTTTCCAATTCCACTGATGTTTTTTTAGGTGAGAAAAAATAACACGGAATATAACCAGGTTCGTAAACACCCAAGGCATCGTGGGAAAGAGGATGGCGATGGGTGCAGCTGACTATGACGCCGGGAATTTTAAATGGATATATTCAAAACAAATAATTAAATTATGTAGCTGCCTGCTTCAGGCACCACCACGTGAACCCATGTGAGAGGAAAGAAAAGAGCGGAAGTAGAGAGGAAGTGTGCTGGGATGATTTTTCAATCTATTTTAAGGAGCGATTAGGAGAGAGGCCGCATGGGGACAAGCACACACAGTCAGAAGCAAATTAGGTTCTGTTTGATCTACAGAAAACCACATTATTTATTATCTGATTAATGCGATCTATATTTAATACCCTTTCCTGGATAATAACCGTATATTTTGTGGAACTGTTTAAGTCATTGTAGGACCTTGTTTTGTTTGTTTAATAGACGCTTGGAGTAACGACGTGATTCCGTTCTACATTTCCCAATTCGTCTTATGTCGACTCGGAATTCGGAAGAACAACTCTCAGCCTTGGCAAACAAATTGAAAACCTAAACGAGGACCCCAGAAGACATCAAAAACCAGATTCCAATTTTAATCCATCGTTTTGACAAATTCCTGAATGTGGAGATACAGAGTTTCAGTGACACTCTGGACTTAAAGTCGTCGGAATCGACTAGGAATCGTCTACTTTTGTGACAAGAATTTTATTGCTTTCATCCTACCAAGGAAACCAGCGGATTTATCCTGGGGTTCTCTATATACTACACTCAAATGATGGGTGGCTCTTCAACTTATGTTTCCAGTGCCTCCAAGTCGCGATGAAGGCTGTAGAAAGCATGAGAGACAGACTCCACTTCAAATATCCCAGTTCATTTCGTTGTCTTATTGCAACTTACTATCCCTCGTCTTTCTCGTAGGTCTCAAGAGCCTTGTTCGAACCCAACTCGTGGTTCTCCTAAACAAGGCACCGAACACGATCATCCAGGAGTTAGTTGATGACTACGTACGATACCATGATGTAGTTGAGGAAGCTAAATTAGACATAGTAGCATAGCCCTGTTTTAAGAATCTATCATGAGTGTTCAACTAGTTATGCCGTCGTGTTTAAAGAAGGACGGTGAAGACTAGTGAAACTGACTGAAAGATTTGAATTCACCTTCCTCAAAGACATATACTGGTGTATTCCACCCCCTGTGGAGCAGCAGAGGTAGGTAGTAACAGGTCGTCTCATAAGTTTTGTCCGGATTTTTAAAATTTCGATAAAACATCAATTTTTCATCGCCAGGTACAGGTCGCTTATCCAAACAAGTTAACGTGAATGGAAAGCGGATGTTGTCAACTCGAGGTTTGAGTTTTCTCTGAGGATGCACTAATTTTCCAAGTTTTCCAAGGGACTTCTCCAAGGATGACAATGGTGTAAGGTTGCATGGTTTGAACTAAGCTTAATTGCAATTTCTAACCCAATTGATAAAGCAGGAGAAGCTTCTGCAAGAAGCAGTTTGTCAGTAAACTCAACTGCATGTCGCCTGGTTCCATCGTCATCTTCGCAGTGGATGAAATCTTCATTTCTTGAGGATTCGTTTGAAGAAAGTGGGTGAAGACATATGAGGCCTTCTGAAAGTTAACCACATGGAGTTAATTACTTGGAGTTCTCCACTCCCTGTACATCAAAGGTACGTAGACCCATAGTGGTGATGTTTTCATTCATGTACGCTCCTTGCGTTAACGACTACGTAGTAGCTCTAGACGCTCTTATGATATAGAGGCAAGACATATCTCAAAGGTCGACTAAGTCCAAATCCTCACCACTGGCTGACGCCTACTCGGCATCACGCTAGCTATGCAGTCTCAACAAACCAGCTACTGACAGGTTCCCATGCCCACGCATTACAGCCGACACTTTCGAACCAAGGTGACTCATCTCCTCCGTCGCGATCCGATCAGCCCTCTTATTAGAATCCTTTGTCCTCATACCGCATAAGAGGGACTCTGGCGGTTGCTGAGCGGTGGATACACGCGGGAACGCGGGTTCAGGGTCACGCGCTAATCCGCTGCGAGGACAAGTTGAGGTGCGCACATGCCACCAACCCAATCCAACTCTGTTGTTTAGTCTAACCAATGAACACCTGTGCTCTCCACAATGGGCCTTTTGTTCAACCCCCTTTAGGAATACCGCTGACGGCCCTCTCTCTTAGTCGCGAGAGCTACAAACGCCGCAGCTCAAGCAGTTGCTCATATACCTGCTCCACACCCCGTTCTGTTACTGAGTTACTAAATTTGCGAGGTTCTGAATGAGCCTGTTCATTTCGTTGGCTATGGCGAACTATCGCTCGCAGCACACATGGAGGCAGCCAGCCGGTTTCTCCCACGCACCGAGCAAGCGTGGGCGTAGACCAAGTCTATTTGAAGGTTTCTGTGGACCAAATGGGTTATTAAGCATGTCTTTGCCAACATCTTTGGCGGCGATCATGTCACACCCGCCCTCACCTTTGCACATCACGAACAGGTTTATCCAAGTGACGAAAGACACCATCTTCCAGTTATTGCAGAGTGTCCACCTGCGGCACTAAACTGAATGTCATAAGAGCTCTCATAGGCCATTACCAGTGTTCACCATTTCCGTGACCTTTTTGCCATTTCCTACTTTAAGGTCAGTCATCCCATGGGCTTTAAATATGCCGTTACAGACACCTTTACACCTGCTGTCTGTGAGTGGTAGCACTGAAAGCTACAGAATGCTAATTCTAAACTTACCTACATAAATCTGCTTATGCCCCTACTATACTTATTTCATTATCAAGGTCGATGTCATATTTCGTTGCACAATTTTGATGCCCTTAATTGGTGCAATCGGTATAATTTTAAATAGGTGTTTTCATACTTAAATGGTGCGGTAATTTATTGTCTGTGTGTTTTCACCTAAGTTTTTGATTATTTTAGCACCTACTGCATTAACTATCATGCTTAGTATTATTGGAACACTAAAAATTTAATCAAGGTTTGGATATTGTACTCTGGAAATTGGTATACTTTAACTCATGGAACGACTTCATACAGTAGACTACTAGAAGTCGAATCAGATTTAATGACACACCGCTGGGTTTAATTGTATATTAAAACCATTAGCCATATTAAATGTCCACTTCGAGCAGTTAAAATCTGTCTGAATTCGCGCATAGGATTCTAAAAAACGTGCACTTATTTTATTGTCTGCGACTGCTCTGGCAGGGGCGTGGACACGCCAAAGAATTTTTCGGATAAACACGTCAAGTAATTGGTTTATTAGAATGGACATTCAGTCTGCTTGGAGCAACAGGACGCGATAAGAAAAAAAATATACATTTGAAGTAGGTGAAAAAAAATGAGGCCATGCGATTTCACCTTGGGAGAGCGAAAATTAATGAACCTAGACCTGCGCGAGTGCAGAAAATCGAATGATTTCAGTCCTACAAAATTTTGCAGGCCCTTTTCCAGGTTTAAAATAGTATCCACAATTGCATTAATCGGGGCAAATTATGAAGGATGAGGTTGCGAAAGAGGGAGAAGAGAGGAGTCAATTCTGCAATAGGCATATCAAGCCAACGTGTTTTCGTGATTTCCGGCTGTTGTGTAAAGATTGGGAAGTATAACCAGTAAGCATTGTGGTTAGATCTGACTTTTACTTAGCAAACCATTTCCAAAAGCGATTTAAAAACAAATCTCTATAGAATATTTTTATAAACTCAGAAGAAAACAATAAAATTAAATTACTCTCTTCCCTTTTAGGATTAACAACCTGGAAATTTAATCTATACCCTTTATTCTCATCAAGAGGCTTTCTGAGTGTAGATAACTTCATTCAAAAATTATTAATTGTAGCATTTGTTACTGGAAACACCCCTTAATCTATAATAAATATTGTTTTTTAAGAGCTGCATTATCAAGGTCGTTGTCATAGGTTTAGTCGCAGAATTTCAATGCCCGAAATTGATGTCATCGGTTTTCGTCAAATCTCAAAAAATGTGAAATGCATCATATTATCTAAATGATGAGGTTATTTTATAATCTGCGTGTTTTACCCAAGGCTTTCTGTTATTTTGATCACTACTGTAAAAACAGATGTCGAACACGGAGCGTGGAGAAGGAGGAGGTGGAAGGTGGGGGAGGGGAAGGATATAAACTCCATAATATGCACATCAACTCCGTTTGCTATGTAAAGACAGGGGAATATAGGCACCAAGCATGGGTGTTAAATCTAGCTAGTAGCAAACAAAATCTTTCTAAAAGTCATTTTTATTATAAATGTCCATAGACATTATCTTACAAAACTGAAAGAAGTTTATGAGAAAAATTTCCACTCGTTCTATTTCAAGTTGGTATCTTTGTGATACAAGTTTGGCTTTCGCCATGAGAGTACCAGCCCTCTAACTCAACATTCAATAATTAGATTATACACACCCTGCAATTTGATTGGAAGAGGGTTCTAATTGAATACTGGTTAATTCGACCTAGTACTGCGAATTCCAGGTCTTTATATACTCCCCTGGAAGCATCCCAGTTATTGATATCCTAAAATTCCGTCGAAACAAAAAATTGATACTTCAAATGCTCTTCTTTATCCTTACCACTTTGCATTACTCCATGTTTCGTTGTTCCGATATTCAGCAGTCACATTTGCTCATTTCATAAGAGAGGAAATACAGGAGAAAAAGGATGGTATAGGAATGAATGAAATATTAAAAGATCACAGCCCGAAATCACCTTTCACGAAAATTATTAATTATCGTCCAATAGAAAAAGACCTAGGTCTCTCTCCCTCTACCAGCCAATAAGGTCCGCACACTGTCTTAAACCCTAGAACCAATAAGATTTCTATGTTTAAGTGAACTATTTCTCTATTGGCGGTAGCTCAGTCATCTAACAGGAAGACATGGAGGTTGTATTTATGTTATTAGAGCTAAATTAACTTTGAACAAAGATGTCGGGGGATTCTCTATGCTCCCGACTTCGTTTTTCCTACAATCGATATATTGGCAACTGCTATGTTGAAGGAAGATGGTTGATATCTCCACTTTCAAGTACCTGTGATTATCAAGGTTCCGTGCATTGATTTATCGATCAATAATCTCCTTGCAGAGTAAGTTAATTAAGGTTCCAGGAAACTTACGGTGGAACGAATTAAAACTGATACGAAAGCAACCAGAAGAAATCGATGAAAACTCTCCGTTTCATTGCGGGACTTCAAAATGCACCTTACTTTGCTTCATTATCACGTTGATAAAAAAAAGGAGAAGACTACCCGAAAAAATTGTGATGAAAACAATGTAGGAGCATTAACTGGGTAATCACAATCCACTAGGTCATACATATTTTCTCTCCTAACTTTAAATAAAGTAAGTGAATGAGGTTTATATATAATTAAAGATCCAATCACCGATCTACTGCTTTCCCTGATTGTCTATGTGATGTTAGTTCAAATCTCAGTCTCCTGCTGCATTGCAAAAGCTGTTTCATGTTCCCAAGGAGCAAGGTAGTCGGAAGAATGACGCGGATAAGGAGTTTTCTCCTGACCAAATTATTCCACATACTCAGACGAGATTCTTGGTGTGGGGGGTAGGATCGTGCAGTGTCCCGACGAAACATCGAACTTCTCAGTGGACTCCTCAAAGTTTCGTCCAACGCTCTAGTTGACGCCTTCAATTGATTTGAGCCTTAATTGTTGATGCATTGAGCAGTAAAAATTCAAAGTGGATTATTTCCTGACGATCCAACAAAAATGAAAAAGAATTACCTTTCTCGTCGACAATGTCTGGGAATTAAAGTGGTTTACACATTGAGTTTAACTTCCAAGGTAGGGGAAAACCGAGGATGTGAGTATGAACTTGTATTAGGAGAAATAACCAGCACGTGGTGGATGAGATGTTGCTTGTGTGCTGCAGTACGGAGTTGTGAATGCCTATTTTGGTGACGGAAAACAAATCATGACTAAGTGATTTGCGATTGGTCCGTGGTGGTTAGCGTTCAGCCCTTGAAAAGATTATCCATATCGGAGAAGCGCATAAGCGCTACAACAAGTCTTTCTCCTCTACAAAGCTGCCACCGTCTACTGCAACAAAATTTCGATCACAGATCCAGTCTCTCTCCCAAAAAGAAAAGATCAGATGTCGTCAACTCGAGATTTGAGTTGGTTATTTCCATAATATTCATTGGACACCCATTTTCTTAGAAGAGGAACTTTCTAGGTTTTTTAAGATGACAACAATGAACAAATGCATGATTTCAACCATGTTTAATTGCCAATTTCAACTCCACTGAGAAAGCTGGAAAAGCTTCTCCAGAGACTGCTGCTTCAAGAAGCAGCTTACCATCGAACTCAACTGGACGTCTGGCTCGATCTTCTTCCTCGTGGTCGGTGAAATCTCCAAACCATCTTCCTTCGCTCACGCATTCCTCTCCGTACACTTAGTGAATACTTGTAGCAGCTTCCCTGTCTTGAACTTATAAAACCTAATGTGCCTCAACTGATTCCTGGGTACTTCCATGCTAACAGGGTTGTAATAAGGCCAATTTTGACTTTATTGTTCCATAAAATAGTTTGTCAGTTTATAAAATTTAAAAAAATTGACGTTTAGCTCCATTAGAAATGACAGATGACGTTTAAAATTTCGCCTAATTTAGAATAGAACTTATTGCAATGATTTGAGAATTATTTCAAAAAAGCTGTGGTGACTAGAAGAAAGCAGCATAAAGGACGGTTCGATTACAGAATTTCCCTCTACTAAAATATGTAGAAAAAAGCATTATTTACGTGGATTTACTGAACACTGGATAATAAGGAAGCAGTTTACGGCCATCTACAGGTGCAATTCAAAAAAGAGTAGAAATTGTTTGTCAATAGGCTATTTTTCAACACCAGCACCAGAACGCCTGATATTTAACCCCCTAAATGGACAGATTTTAATCTGGTGGTCTATAAAGTACGGAAATTCCCTGTTAGGGAAGTCACGAATCTGCACCGTGCTGCCAGTGCTACAGAAGCCCAGTTAATCGACGAGATAACTACAGCAGTTTTGAGGAGACCCTGATCCTAGAGAATATATCAAATAAGCATTAATCGACGATAGTGGTGATTATTATGCTTAAAAGACTTTTGAGGACTATTGTTTAATTTCATAATCCAACTAACTCCCCATAAATCAATAATGTTTTGCAGTGAACAATCGCTTCTTCCTTTGCCCAATTAGCTGTTGAGTTGAATTCCACTTCCTTTCAAAGTGTTATAACTCCAGAAAAATGTATTTATAATTTTCTGATTATTTCAGAATATAATTTATCTTGCATTGCTATTGACTGTAAAATATGTATAGTTGTTTATGTTGTTACCAGGACGCGTTGTACTTCTACGAATAATTGTTTTGAGTCGTTGCGCATCCGTTTTCTGGTGGCCCGTTATCCTAGTGACAGGACGTATAATATTGCTAATTGTATTACTTCAGATAACATCTATTCCTCGTAATACATATGGCGACGCATATTAAAGAACTCGTGGCGGCTTTGACGAATGCACTAAAAGCCCAAACTAGTAAACCAGAGGGCATCATAAAAAAAGTACCAAATTTTGTTCCCTCAACTGAAAATTTCGGCCTCTGGTTACAAAGATTTTTGGATAAATTTGCTGTAAATTCTTCACAGATTACAGACAGTACAAAGAAACGTCTGTTGTTAAGACGATTGAACAATAATGCCTATGAGGCATTTATAAACTACATTCACCCCAAGAAACCAGCAGATGTTACGCTGGATGAAACAATTTCAGTTCTGCACATTTTATATTCAAACGAAAAATTCCCTATGTAACGCACGTTTCCAGTGCCTAAAAATTACTATGGAACATGGAGAAAGTGTCAGAGACTATACCAGCAGAGCCAATAAACTCTGTTCGAAATTCCATTTCGACTTCGTTAAATTACCAGAACTTTCAGTCATTTGTTTTTCTGTTAGGTTTAAGAAGCCCCGATTAATCTTCGATCAAAGCACAGCTAACGGCTATCCTGGACAAAGATCCCAATACAACTGTCCAGGAATTAGTGGACGCATTCGCTAGATATCAGTTTGGTAGCAGACACTAAACTGTAGCTGAATGGAGAAGATTTCTCTCTTCGTGTAAGGCCCAAGTATTGTCCTACAGGAAATACAAATCATTTAGCTGTCATCAATCCAAGAAGTTACCGAGGTGTAAGTTTTGTGGTCAATTCCACGCCTGTAACAAATGCTTCTTGCATCCAAAACAAAAAAGCAAATTATTCTCCAAAATTCAATGAAGGTCATAACAACGTACAATCAAACGGTTTACACGCGTTTTTCCAAGTAAAAACCAACAGACGACGCCAGCATCATATCAGCTGATGTCTGAAGTAATCTCGGAAACCCAAAATTAGACCCCCATCAATTTTACAGTTTCAAGTGCGTGGGGTAACAATTTTGCTGTCTGGAATAAGCAGTGTTATGGACCAATGAAAAAGGCTTGATTTTGGAGAAGGGAACTGTTGACGGCTGACACGAACTTGCATATGTTTTAGAATGAAAAAAGGGAAATTACGCTCATACCCCTCTTGACAGCAAATTCAATCACGGTGTGGGAAGAATAAAGAGCAATTCATCTGGTGATGATAATATTTCATCAACAAATAATGAAGATTTTAAAGGGATCCAAACGAGAGGATTGAAATGGCTACTTTGGCTAAAAGAAGAAGTTGACAGCACAACAGGGGACGATCTGATTGCTCTCGCAGCACAGCAGCAGATTTCCTTCTGGAAAATCTGCCGAGAAAAGAGGCTTGGTATGAATACGGAGAGAAACCGCCAACAAAATTAATTTTAATATCGTGTAGGTCCACCTTTGCGCCAATTACAGCTCCCAATGAACAGCTTCTGTGGAAACTGGGTTCTGAAAGTGTTCATTGAGGAGCCGTGGTCTTGCGGCGTCTCTGGCAATTCGATTTGAGGGAGTCCGACGGTGTTTCTCAGCCATCAACTTCGGCAACTTTCGGCCAGACCTGCCTCCGCTTTGCTGAGGACAACTGTTTCAAAGGCTGCAGCCAAAGCAGCACTAGGGGAGAGTTTCTGTTGCACTTGCGCCTGCCATACGAGGAGCACCAACAATTTAGCATCTTCGAAAATCCGAGAGGTCTGCCAATTTTTATAAAGTTATAACCCAGTTTGTAAATATCCTTAAAAAACAGTTTGTTAAATAAGTATATAAAATAACAAAAATATTAAACAGGAAACATTAAAGTATGTCATTTTTTAACTGATGCCAAAATTTTAGGTGTTTCCACTATTTTGTCCATCTTCTCTTTATCCACATTTCAAGGAAAAACGAAAAGTGGTTTTCAGCCCCACCACACCTCAGGCCGCAGATCTTAATCGGCCAATGGCCTCTTAAGAATGGTTGGCAAGACATTAATTGCTCCTTGCTGTCAGGTTAATCGACGACAGAAGTAAAGCTGTTTTTAAATAGACCCTTCCTCGCTAGGAATTCAACTAAAATCAGCTTATTCGGAGGGAGACAAGAGCTGTGCATTGAATTTATGCTCAGCATATTAAATTTGTATCCACTAACCAATTTCCTCCTGACTAACTGTCTTAAATATCACAACTGCAATTATAGCAGTTCCATTTTGAGGCAAAATTCACCGAAACGGAAGTTGACAAGAATAAAGGGCTTTAGTCTAAACAAACAAATTTGCCCAGCCAAAAAAGTAAACTAAAAAGGTAATAAACCTAGTGGGAGATCGGCACTGCAGGTTGAAGAGGCCACGACTAGTCTCCACTTTCTAATTCCAAAGAGAAGATATTTAAATAATCAGGGGTGAAAAGATATGTAATATTCACCGCGTCCTTTAAAAAAATTGCAATAATACGAAACTAGACTTTGTTGACTTCAGTCCCTTTTTGACGTGTCAAACTCATTCGAGCTGGTTAGTAGCAACGTTTGGCTAGTCGCAAAAGAGCCGGGTCTCAATATCTACTAGTAAACAATCTTTGAACGCTGCTTTGAAGCAATGTCAGTCACGAAAATGAATCCTGATATAATTCGTTCTATTTCAGTAGGCACTCCTGTAAGAAATGTGCAGAGGGCTGGTGGTACCTATAGAGAAGTTCTGAGAGTATAAGGTTTTGAAGAAATTTACAATAATTGCGCCTCATGAGTTGATTTCCTACCATTAACTGTGGGGGGCTGGCTAAGACATATACTACCGTCACGTGAGCCACGCAGACAAACTAGATAATGGACAGCCTCCAAGTGGCTTAACTCCGTCAGAGGCTCTTTGTACTTTGTCCTCGCATTGCCTTAGTCGTGTGAGTGGGTTCCCCCCCCTGAGTCACCAGTTACCTAGTTTACTTGCACTCACCTCAAATCTCATTGTTCAGCTGCTAACTAATGAATACGGTCCACCAAGATCTTACCATATTTACTCGCATAGAAGCGCGATTTCTTCAGAAATGCTCTGGGATTCCTCATCCTATACGGGGTAGTTAATCCCTCTTGAAGAGAACTTTAGTGTGGCTAATCGGTGCATAATTGTCATGTTCAAGACCATTCATTATCACCAGGCGAAAGGCAATCCAGGTGATGTGATGAAAGGACATCGGCAGAGGCAGCTGACTGAGCAGTGTCTAGTTGGTCTTGTTAGGATTTAAACCATAAAAAGCATAGTCAGGAGGGAGGAAGAGGCACCGTTAAAAGCTTGGTGGATCTAAGTTTCCACCTATTAATGATCAAAACGAAACGAATCTAAGAATGATCGATTGTATTTGTTCAGACGTGATTAAATGTTCACTTGCGCGGTACATTTGAGGCATCAGTATTCTTCACCTTATCTGCAACTTGTGTATTATATAATCTTGCAGAGAAATAGAGCCCTAGCAAGTGAAGAGGCTGCCCCTATTCCTTAAGAAATAGCCACACCTGAATTGCATTCGAAGTCGTTACTACGATGTGTATATTAATGAATCCACTACTGGTAAGCTACCCACCTCTTCTGTACAGGGAGTGTGGACCTAAGTGAGCTTCACCACTAATGGGAAAGAATCCAGCCCCTCCTAATACTTCTGACCCCGATTTCAATATATTTCCCTAACCCACCGGTTTAGAAATCAGTTGGCACCCCCATCAACCCCTTGAAAGTCGACTGGTTGAGTTGTGAGCACGCCTCCTTAGCCACAGCCCATTCCTTCGCTATGCCCACCAGCACACATGCACATGCACCACAAGAGACAATGTGCAGGTGGGTTGTGCGGTGTGGGCGGGGTGATTCATCAAGGTCGAGTGTATGTACATTCGCTTACACAGCTGCGGTTGCAGTGTTAACGACTAGACAAAGACACCGGCCTGCTCTCTGCTCGTGATGCCAAACAGCTTGCCATCATATCACGTCCTCCAATAAGTTCTGTTCTTGATTAACTATGACGTCCTTCCATCGACTAGCAAGCTTACTGATACCTTCACTATTGTAAAAAAATTCCTTTTGATTCCAGGAAGAGCTCACAAATAACCAATAACCGATTTAAAATAGATGAATAGACGTGGATATTACACTATTTACCTGGAAGAGTTTTACCCGTAATAACCGCCGCCATGCGCGTCCATCATCATTTCTCTGGAAATGACTTGATTGATGAGGTGGGCTTTCTACTACAGCGCCCAACTAGGCATTAAGGCCTACTTGCAAGTTCAGATCTGGGGCGCTCTAAAAATCAGCTGACAAGTAATCTGGCATTTCCTTGAGGCGAATCCTTCTGCTGGCGAACTCTCTCGACTCCTCGAAGGCCTTTGGCATCACACATTTTTTTCTACAGATTTTGCTACCTCGTAGACTCCAGCTCATAGCTCCTGATTATTGAGTTCAATATATTAAGGAGAAGCTTTGAACAGCGACCACAATTTTATGAGTCATGGTACAGGTTAATAGATTCCATGAGTCATCAGGACAGGGGATTATAGTCACGAGCATTCTCGAGGTTTTCATCACCTGCATGAATTACAAAGACGTGTTTAAGCTTTTCAAGGAAGCATATTGTGGGTGAACAACTAGCAACCTTCGAAAAAGTCAACCTTATAAAGGTGGATAAAGTTTGATTTAGACATTTTATTCTGAATCCTCGCCCTCCCTATTGCAAGAAAGAGACAAAAATGGGAGAGAAACACGGACATTCCCTAGGAAGAAAGAACTGACAGTACCACGAAAGCTCCAGTTAATCACTAACAGAATTAGGGTAGTTTGTTTAGTGAAAATGTCAAATCAGCTCACTTATTGCATTGTTTAAAGCCCCGATTATTTTGTGCAAAACTGGCAATAGTGGTGTAATTTCAACAACTTTTTCCCTGATGAGACTGGCGCATTCATTACAAGAGGAAAAAAATACATTTTCGAAGAGCAAAGAGCCGTGATTTAAGTTTCCAGCTTGTGTTAAAAGTTCGAATCTACTCATAGTAGAAGTCGATATGGAGAGGAACTGCGTTTCCATAACCCCTAAGCTATTGAATGGGACTTACGCCAAAAGTTTGAATCACACTACAGGCACTTGACCTGTTTGATTAGTCACAAAGGCCTTTTGGTGGTCTAAGCAGCACATATTGATCGACAGGGCGGCAATTGACCACACGCATTCGGTGGAGGAAGCCGATTCGGGACATGATTAATTGATGTGGGGGATGTTGAGACTAGTAAGATAAACAAGGGTCATGGGAAAAGTTATTTTCTTCCATTTTCATCTAGTGGAGTGCCATAGTCATCAACTGTATGAAAGGGGAACTCTTTGTCAATATTGGCGTAATTCAGTTTTCCACTGACTTTCACGGATTTGAATGTAAGACGATTACAATTATTCAGCTACCAAACGCTTTTGCCCTAGTGCGAGAAGGTGGCCAGACTGGAAAATGGATATTGCCAGGGAGTAAACAGCTGTAAGCAACAATTTCGGCTTTTGTGCTTGCATTGGGTACCCTAGTCTACTCAAAGCCACCGGTGTTCACAGGATCTTCGAGCTCCTTCAAACTCATAGGCTATTGGTTGGGACTCATTTGTGTCAAAAGTTTGTATCACATCACAGATACTCCAACCACCACTGAGTACCAACATCTGGATCTACATGGTTGACTCGATCGATGATTGGGAAGGCAACTTCGATGGTCTAGTCTAGACGTCTAGACCGCATACATTGATCTAAGGTACAGCTAGGACCACACGCACACATTCGAGCAATCCGAGTTTCGAGACATGATCAATCAATAAAGGTAATATCTAGACTATCCTGAAGGCGTCAGTTCATCACACAGGTTCTATCGGGATATCGATTAATTAAAATTAATTGATTAATTTCAATTATGGATGTAATCATAAATGTACTTCCTTGATTATCGTAGACTTCCTTCCATCTATTTACAAGCTCATTAATACCCTTATTTTTGTTAAATTCGTTTAGTTTTGATTTGAGGAAGAGCTCTTCCTTAGGCGTTATAAAAGATTTTTCTTCGAAGTGATTTTGCAAGTTACAAAACCAGTGGTCGCAGTTTGAAGGAGAACGGTTGGGAGAATACGGAAGATGGGGAGTCTTCTCCCAACCAAGTTCTTCTTCCATCTTTTGCGGGGTCGTCGTGATCCTTGCTTTCCCCTTTTCGATTCACCAGCGCAGATCTTTTTTCCTTCTCAAAGCTCGGTTCAAACGCCCGAGTTGCTGACATTAGGTTCGAGTATTAATTGTTGTTTCATTAGTTGGAGGTAACAATTCAAGGCGCATTAATCCTTTGGGATCCCACCACGTTGAAATAACAGTAACCTTTTCCGTGAAGTTCCCCTCCCCCCATCCCCCAAGATCATGCCGTCCAGTAGAGCTTCAACCCTTTTCGAGAGGCCACATCAATCAACCAATGGGAACGATGAATCACCCAGAGCAAGGTTGGGGATTCCGGTATCCTATTTTAACACACATTGCTGCCCCTGGGAAAGGGGGAAATTTACAACTTGGCTATGTTTTATAAAACTAAAATTTAATTATTTTAAAATAAAATTCTTAGATTACAATTTGTGGTGGTAAATTCTTTAAATGAGGCTTTAACACTCTCTCTTCACTAAGTACAACCAAGTAGTCAAAATCGCAAATAATTTCAAATTTCCTAAACAGATATTGCTTAAGTAAATCTTAAAGATCAAAGCGAGAGAGAGAGTTCAACGAATGAGGCCAGCAGTTTACTTCATGATTTTAGAAGACAATGCTATGATGACTTGAGATTCTTTAAAATTGTAAGTTACAGGGTAGTGGGAATAACTTAATTACTTAATTAAGTTATTATTTTCAGATTGATAAACTCGTTCACGTACTAGACCATTAAAAGCCCACTAATCGAGGAAAAGTGTACTGTCAGCTTGACAACATTTGCGGTTATTACGAACAGAACTCTTCTACGACGTTAATCTGTCATTTCTTAATTTATCGAATTACATGAAAAACTGATTATTTTGTAGCTACTAGCTACTTATATTTCTCCTGATGTCACTGAGAGATTTATTGTGAAAATACTTGCGTATACTCATAAGGGGCTTGACATGATGGTCTACCCGAATGAAGGTATCTGTAAAACAACCTAACTGGATTAATGGCGAAATGCCATTCTCAGGAAGGAAAGCAGCTTTCCAATGTTTGAGCGACGAGTTGCATTAACTGTCCATCTTATTTTTCCAGGGAAATCCCTGGAGGCACATTTGAATTTCTAATCATTTGACGAAAACATCCGGAAAGATACCGGTGTCTGCTTTCGTATTTTTAGATTTTTCACTGGACTTAGCGACGAATTTGTCAGTAATTCAGAATTGCTATAAAATTTAACAATATTGGAAACATCTACTTCTTAATAATTATTTATTTATTTAAATAAAATGATTAGTATCTTTTTCTACGAAGTCCCCAGTTCATGCCGAAAGATTGTTGTGTTTATTGTGTAGCGGGTAGCTACTCTTAGATTCCCTTTCTGGATGGATCCACTACCACAGGTAAGAGGAGAGTCCCCAGAAACAGAGAAAGGCGAGAAAACATCGGTCTCAGAGCTTCTTTTAGAGCGGTGTGTTTTATCAGTAAACAACTTGGTTAATTAGATCAGGTTAAGGGACGATTAACATGTCCAGGTTAGCGGTGCGAAGACACTCCAAGTCACCGTAGGGTCATTACACGAACCACGCAGTTGTCCGGTTACATCCCTGTGGAGTTTTGTGACGAAAACAGGTGATAGTAGTCTGAAGGGGCAAGGCAGGCAGGCATCCAAGTTCTTCCTACATCTTTTGTGGCGTAATTCTTGTTGTGTGGGGTGGCGGAGTTGTGCATTACCTTGGTGAAAACCCTGAAAATCTCCTTTCGATACGCTAGAGCAGGTCTCTTTTCCTCCTCCTCCTCCTCCTCCTCCTCGTTCAACAGACAGTAGATTTGAGCATTAACTGTTTGTGCATCGAAAGGTAGCATTCCAAAGTGCATCATTCGTTTGCGATCCCATCAAAATTGAACTAATAAGGAACTTCTTTCCATGAGGTTCCTCCATCAAGGTCTTACAGAGCCGCATTTCGGTAAAAATCTACAAATTGATGTGAATAAGCAGAAAAGCAGATTTCGTCAACTCCAAGTCTGAGATTGGTTGCACACAATTCGTGATGCAGGCACCCACTTTACAAGTCTAGGAACTTTGACAAGTTTTTGAAGATGATCACGAAGAAAAGTTAATATAGTTTTAAATAAGCAGGACAGGGCAGCTGCTTCAAGAAGCAACTTATCATCCAACTCAATTGGACGTCGCCCGGTTTGATCTTTATCGAAGTGGAGGGTGAAATTTCCATCGGCTTTTGAATTTCACAAACCATCTTCTGCAACCGTCTTCAATCATCCACACATTCCTTTTCTTCCATTCTGCGAATTCTTCTAGCCTCTTCGTCGGCCTCTGAGTTTCCTTGACTCCATTAAAACATTGTGTGTCTCAAGTAATGTGAGCAAAGTTTGATTGTATAGTTCTGTAAAACAAAACTTTAATCAGTTTAAATGTGTGCAAAATTAAAAATAATTTTCAACTCCATTAGACTTTGTAAAAAACTTTTACAATGTCTTTTAATTAAGAAATACAAAATTCGGACAACGAAGTAGGGTTAGAAATTTAGAAGAAATGTAGTGAGTTTAAACTCCTTCGAAAACCAACCAATTTTATTCTGCAACTCTGCAATATACAAGACAGATCATTTTGGGAACAATCTTGAATCACACAAACTGCCAGTATTATGCTGGGTAGACCAGCAGTCCTGGCAGCCCCTGGGATATTGATCTGATGACGGGAATGTCTACGTATGCACGTATCGGGTAGTTGTCTGGTCATGTCCCTACCAGCGGGTTGCTGGGGGGTGACCGCTTTCCTCCTTGGTATACTCTTTCCCCATTCAGTTTATAAATAGCAATAGGAACGAGCCAAAACGCTTTCAACTTCCGTGATGGCATACTTTCTATAAAAAGTGCACTTTTATTAAGAGATATTAATTGGGAAATATTTTGTGGTAAATAAAAATAAAAAAATTATAGCGAAGCATATATAATGCAGGTTTAAAAAAAGAATCACAGATTTATAAACCAGTTGGCCATGCGTTTTCGAGAGGACGTGCTAAAAGCGACGATAGTATTTAAAATCTTGTAAAACTCTGGACTGATTGTGACAATTATTTGCCATTTAGACGATTTAATGATGGACTTATCTTCGATATACCCCCGCTATGTATGTATCGGCCTTTTCTGATCCACAAGACTAGTAGAGTAGAACGCAAAAAATTGTATTGCGTGTGTAGTGTTGGATTGGCGTCCGCTTTGGTGTTCCTCACGGTGAGTGGCTGTGTGAGTCCACTCAGTTGTCGTCACCAGATGTTCAAGGGGTATTCAGATGCAAACATTCTTGAATCTGGCTAGTGGGGTTGTGTTTAACAGGAATCACCGGTAGTGGGAGCTTGAGTCTGGCTTAGAGAGGCTTTGTCAGTGTCTTGAATCATATTTTTTAAAGCAGGTCCATAAATTTTTACCTTATACATCATAACCAATACGGACAGTATTGAATCTCGGTCATATTTACTTTTTACATGAATGGAGCAAGAGTTAGGGGGAGAAGGAGCTGAAAAGGAGAACATGAGGCATCATCTCGCAACAAAATAACTTCTGAAGCATGCTCCTTTAAAGTGGCGGTCTGGGGTAGTATCTTAGCTCAGGACGATTCTATCATTGACAGGGTGAAGGAATACACGATTTCCTTGGTTTGCGTTTGGTGTTCATGATGAAAATGGTGGTGACAATGATGACGATGCTCACGACCCATTTTTTTTACGTCGGACAATTGGATCTATACTTTTTGAGTGAATGAGGGGGGCATCTTTGGGGTGACTTATTGTCTCCGTCACCCAGCCAGCAAACCAATCGATTATGCTTGTTGAGCACAACTCAACTGGGTAATTTCCAGTTTGCTCCTTCAAATTAGCATTCAAATTGGAGTTTGTCGCTATTACTTGTGAGTACTGATAGGGAAAAACGCCAACACACTTCGTGACTGGCTTTAGGGACCTCCATAGGGGTCTAGTGGAATAAATCCTTGCTTCCTCATTACTCTATTGTCACTGAGTCCATCTGCCTGACGACGAGTCAAAGATGTTAACCTCTACCCATCCTCGCTATTGATCTGATGATGCATTGATCTGATGAGACATTACCCCTTCTAGATTCACCGTCGTCATTGCTGACAGTAGACTTGAGCATTAATTGTTACTGCCTTGGCTTTTTGCTTGGGGAAAGAAGTATGAAGTTCCATTCTCGGCTTCTGTGACTGGGGTCCTTCCTTGCTTAGCATGTCTAGCCACCAAAAAACGTGAAACAAGTTGGCTACACTGAAGGAGAGAAGAGCAGATGTCGACAACGAGAGATACGAGTCATAAGTCGCCAACTTTCCAAGCTTGGGCAACGATGAAAAGCTGCATGGTTCGAGCTTGGCTTAATTGCCAACTCCAGTTCAACTGATAACGTAGGATAAGCTTCTTCAAGGGCTTCAAACTGATCAGGACGTCCGTTTCCACCTTCGTCTTCGTAGAAGGTGAGGTAGTCTCCACTTCTGAATTTCGCAAACCGTCTTCTTTCACTCAAACATTCGTCCTTAACAAAATGGCTCTATAGTTACTTCGGCTTCTAAGCTCACTTCCATTCTTGAAAGCATAAAATGGTTCCTCTGTTTTATACAATTTTTTGCACGGATTTAAATGATTCAATTTTGAGTTTATTGCCATTTAAAACAACATCTAATAAATGAAAATGTTGTTTATCATAAAATTAGGGTCTAATGTCAACAGAAATCAATTTATAGAGGTGAAAATTTGGGCAGATTTTATGAGACGACCTGATACAAAGAAATGCAAGTATTTGTAAGCATTCCCAAAATACTCCTGAAACCTTGGCAAAACTTCCACCTCTGTCACTGTCATGGTGCATTCTAATCAATGTCAGTCAAACTATTGCAACACGCAGTGTCAGCTCAATCACAGCAAAATAGGCAATGACACTAAGTAGGTTAATTAAATCGGTTTTTTTTAAGAAACAACCATCTAAATGGGTGGTGTCTTCGGGGCAGGCCATGCTGTACTATTTAAATCAGCGTTTCAAGTTAGTAAAAATTGAAAATGATGGGATAATATAAGTGATTTTTTTAACTTTTCACTTCATTTTGATTGGTTCTAAATTTGTATGAATTATAGATAATTTTAAATTTTGTGAATGGACTAAAACTGGTACCATTTATGATGCTGATAGATTTAAATAACATTTATTTATTCAATACAGCGAGACTATTGGGAAAGTATTAAACGATCTCGATTCGAAAATATTAATTTCCCTGAAAAAAAGTATAATAATATCATCCTTGAACTAACCAATTAAAACAAACTGAAATATTTTTTGCCAAGAAACACACTAATAAGTCAGCAAACTTAAATAACTCAAATTAATCAACTGAAAGTAGATTGGATGGGCATTAGTTGTTGCTCCATTAGGTGGTAACGGCTCAAAGAGGATTACTCCTTGAGGAGCCCAGCAGACTGGTTGAAGAACCTTCTTCCTCTGAAGTCCCCTTCTCGGCTATGGCTATGGCCGAGATCTTTTCCCCTTACATAGTCGCCACTATCTAGGAGGCTTCTCATTTCGATAAAATATCATTTTTTGCCTTCAGTACCAAGTCTATCCACCAAAAACGGTGAAACGAGTTGGCAGAAATGGAGGGGAGAAGAGCTGAAGTCACCAAACCGTGATTTGTGATTATTCTCAGACAAATCTTGGGTAGGCAAAGTTTCGGAAGATGGAGATAAACATGTTTATGGTTTGAACTTGGCCTAATTACTAATTCAAACTCGCCGCTTCAAAAAAATTATCGTCAAACGCGGTTCGATCTGCGTTGTGAAATAATCTCCACTTGTGAATTTCCTAAACCACCTCCTTTAATTCACACACTGCTCTCCATTAGCTGAGTGCATGTTAGGCTGCTGCTACTACTGTGTTTCCTTCCTTGAACTCATGAGGCATTATAAGTCTCAGTTTATTTTTTGCGTACTTCCGTCTTAGCAAAGTTTTAATAAAGCAAATTTCAACTTTGTTATTCATCAAAACAGATTTTAAAATCCTTTTAAATGCCTCTTCAAATAATTACTAGTTTAGCTTAGTTTAACACTCTTGGAATTTTATTTATTTGTGGATAAAATTCGGTCAGAACTAATGGAATGACCTGATGACTGAAATTAAATTTAAGTTAATTTTTTTTTTTAAATTCTGTCTTAGATTATTTGCCACCAAAATTTGATCAAATGAGACTCTTACATCAGTTAGAGTTGAAATCCTATCAAATTGTAAGGGAAAACTGCACGCTTTGACAAGCAAAATTTGCGGTTTGTCATCCAAAAAAAAATTTAACTGAAATATATGTACCGAGAAATCACTGAATTTTCCTGAAGTTCATTTTACCCCAGCGGATCCAAAGGTTTTCGGCCATGAATAGATAAGAAGTAGAGGATGTAGGAATCGGTGTTTTGCGATTACGACAGTTCATTACTGAAAGAACATTCTGGGAATGATGTCGAATTGTCAGCAGAACAATTTGAGGACTTTAAGTTGCATTTTGTTGTAATGCTCTCTGTTCTGACCTTCAGAGATTTTCCTAAAACTTCGGAGACCCGACTACTCTTGAGTCATCGGAGGCGCAAAATTAAAAAAGGGGAAATTCTTAATAGGTGAGGAAAGGGGAAAGGATGAAAGGGCCCTGTCGATCGCGGGCAGCATTTTTCTGGCATTTGTGTCGACTACCCACTTCTCTTTCAACCCTCGACTTCGTAAATAAGGGAGCTTTCTTAACTGTCAACCACAGCGGCTGTCCACTTGCATCCACCGCGGTATTTTCGAGCGCAAACCAAATCACCTGCACTAAACGCGCTTTCCGAGGATTTTATGGTTCGCCTTTGGCAGCCTCAGCACCTAACGACCCATAAGAACTTCACCTTGTGATTTTTCTTCCAGCACCGAGTAAGAAGTAGTTTAGCAGTTCTGGAGGAAGTGATGGTGGCTTTCATTCATTGTTGTAGTGCCAAAGTTTGCTTGAAAATATCGGAGAGGCATTTCAATTGGGGCTGATGCGACGATAGTAGTATCGTTTCGATTTGATCAAACTTTTACGAAGTGCTGACTGTAATCTTTGAAAAGTTTGCTTCAGGACGCCGTTGGTAGTCTCGTCAGTTTTTTGATAAGTGCATGTTTTTTTGGGCCTTCTTCTCTAAGTTTAATGGCTTTGAGAAAGGGAATGTAGAGTTGGGAAGCTTCAAACGCATATCAGGTCATCCCATGGACTCTGTCCGAACTTCGAATAAGTAAAACGAGCGACCGAATGTGACATTTAACGATTCAATCACAAATGGACTTTCCCTGATTAATCGGGAGTTCCTTCATTCCAATAACAAACTTGTCAATAACCTCACCATGGATGATAGTGCAAAGTTCGGAGGTGCTATGCCACCTAGAGTGGTCTGATTAGTAAACGTTGCGTTAGATCGCGGCCACAAAAGACGAGACGCCTGGTAACCCCAAGTTTATTAAACGAGGCGCCAGGCGTCATAGTAACAACTTAAACAACTGTACATATCATAAAGGTAGAAACGAAAGATAAATAAATTATAGTTCAAGATAATCGGGAAATTATTAATATAAAACCTCTTTCTTTTGCTTCGCAAAAGCTTTTTCCGAAAAGTTTTTTTAAACAATGAAATTAATGGTAGTCTGTATAAGCAAGATGGCTGCGTAATTTTCTCCCAACAAAGTTCCCCTTCGATTGTTTATGACGTGATTACTCCTGCCGTGTGTGGGGGGAGTCGTGCAGCATTGTCCTGACGAAACATCACCCCTCTTCGATTCACTAAAACAAGCCTTTTTCCCTCCTCAAATCCTGACTCAAAGCCCTAATTGCTGACAGTAGACTTGGGAATTATATGGCGGCCTGACGGCCGGCTAAGCCGTCTAGACAATCTAATCAACATCACTAACTGCTCAGGCTCTCACAAAGCCTGCCGAAACTCTGCTACCGGACACCCCGTCGCCAATCGAGTGGTGTGAGTCATGTCCCTTTGTTTCTATATCGCACAAAGCCGCGAGTGCACGACTGAAGCCACACACACAGGTTTCCAATAAACGTCTTGGGGAGTGGGACCATTTTAACGGGGTAATAACTCCATCTTGTTGAGAACTTAATTGTAATTTACAGTTATTTAGTGCTGCACTAAGTAGTAGCAATTCTGTTGCAATTCGACCCAAGACGTCTCGAGCGGAACTCATCATGACACGAACGTTTCTAAAATGATTTGCACAAGGTCATGCCCAATGTCTACAACAACTAAACAAACTACACAGTTTATGAGCAAGGTATCAAGTAAGCCAGTTTTTATTTTGTTTTTTTTTCCCCGTTAAACAAATTTGATTAGTTCACATGCATCAAAACAGAGATATTATAAAGTACTCTTTAAATTTCGTTCATTTTAAAAAGATAAAATTCAATTAGAACATACGAGGTGACCTGGTTTATCCGTCCCAGAACCTCTGATTCGAAGTGCATCAAATGAACACATCTGGAAGGGTGCAGATGTCATAACTACAACTAGACACTTTGAAAAAAAGACTCTGGCTTTTTTTGTTGATACGGGTGACAGCTGAAGGCACGTGATGGTTGCCTAGCTGTCTTCTTGTCGTCATTATTACTCTAGCTTAGCTTCAAGTCACGAGTCGTCATCAGGGCAATTGGAATAAATATTGTCGAAGTCTATTTTGCTGTTGTTCTTCCGGGCTGTGCGTTTACGGTGCTCACACATACGATGCCTTCTTCGTCATTAATAGAGGTGATGAAAACGACAGTAAAACCCCCACAGCAAAAATCACATCACAAAAGATCGAAGAACTTGGCTGGGAGAGAACCCTATTTTTCCCACCTTGTTCTCTCAGACTACCAGTGTTTGTTTGGTAGCTTAAAATTACTTAGAAGAAACCACTTTTACAAAACAGGAAGAGGTTATTGAAACTGACATTTATGAGTTCTTTTTCGAATGAAACTCGACATGGTTTTACGATGATAAATTTTTAAAAGATGAGAGATTGTCTTAGATAATGATTGAATCTTTAATAAATGGTCACCTGCTTCATTTATTCAGAATTCGAACAGAACTTATAGGTTGACATGATAAAAATGAGTGGTTTATGCTCCCATGAATACTGAGCAGACAACCCTTTAAAAAGTCTGCAGAATCATAATTCCTACTTTGAGGCAGCTCTGACTACAAGGAAGTACCACAACAGATTACTTGATAACTCTCAAAAATCAGCTGAATAAATGTAGGAGATTTCAGTTCTCTACGCGAGGTTTTTGACTAAGCGAGGTAGTTGAGCCCTGGCTAACGAGGTTAGCCATGCGTATGTCAACACACCGCATCTCAGTGAAAAGTCAAGCATGTTTATAAACAAATTTTTTTCACGACTTCAACAGTCCCACCCATTTCAGCCTCCGATAAAGCCGCATGCGCCCAATTAAAGTAGCAGTTTGTGAGAAGATAATTCCCCGGGGAAAATGTAAGATTAGCTCGCTTCAGCTGCACTCCGGGTTGTGCTGAATTAAGGTTGTGTTAGGCGCGTCAAAAAGCTTTATTTTCGGGATAATTATTTTATAATACCACAATCTTATTTTTTTCGATCTAATTTCTGAACAAACGACTCCCTTCGCACGACTCAAGAATATGTAAATACTGAGAGATGGCAGAAAATTGGACGTGAACCTCAGAGTTGACTTCGGCGAGTACACACCAAGGCGGACGCCAAGACAACGCTCCACAAGTCATAGTTGAGTTTGGTCGAATACACTTGTACTCTATCTCCGCTCATCTTGCGAGCTCATAGAGTAATTATGTGATAAAGAGAAGATTGCTCCAAATAGGAAGATTTTAAAGACCAGTCGATAAAAACAATCCCCTTTTCTGCCCTACTTCTTTATTCCATCATCTCTATTTCATTTCAGGTAAATTATTATTATTTAAAGACTTAATAGATAATGAAAATAGAGGCCTAAAATGGTTTGTACTTTACGTTTAACTTCCAAAAGCGTCGAAGGTAAGAGAAAACCAAGGATGGGAATATGAACCTGTATTAATAGCAATAATAAACGCTTATTCTGGCGAAGGAATATAAATTATGCTAAGCGTACTCCCCTTGAAAAGCGTTGGCGTAAAAGCGTAAGCGCTACAAGCTACGGACCAATAATTACCACAAGACTTAAATGGCGAAAACATGTGAAATATATTGATTTTCTTAGTTTAAATGGATCTATTCTTTAGAAATTTAAAATGAAATACCTTTGAAATACATATTCTTTCGAATTTAATTGAACCGACTTTGCAATTTACTAACGCCGCTGCACTGCTTTAATACCGTCCTTGGCTCTCATTGGCTAATAGGCGTGTGTCTAGGACAATTGCCATTGGTTGACGACAGCAGGCATACGGTATGATTTATGGCGAGAGTTATTTCAGTATCCTTTTCCCGCTTTCATCCATACCTTTTCCTTACCCCTTTCAATCGTTTAATTAAAACTAGGATTTTCACCCAGTGTGATTAAATTTTGCACTGTGAATGTGCTATGAAATAACAGTTAACTGACGGTCGATAATAATGCGAAAAATCTGAGCTGTCATTCTCTGTCACTGATTTAAAGTATTTTCGATCAGTTTGTTATTGGAACCACTTACAACAGCCAGGTGGGTGCAATTTCTTCAACATTTTTGATTCAGACAAGTGGCTATCTGCCAGTCAACTTAATTAGCGCCTACTATCTTGATTGACTTTTAACATTTTTGGGATTTAGTCGTTGTTTATTACAAATATATGATTCACCGACTTTGCAAAAAATTTATCAATTTCCTGGACTGATTAATATATTTCCAAAGTTGAAAGCTTATTGTCTGGATGATTCAATAGTATGCACGGTTCCCATTGGCTAATAGATCCGATTATTTGGTTGTGTAATGATGCGAGGTAGTGTGGAGATGGTCGTCATGATGCCTTTTCTTATGATCTCTTCTCAATCTCTTCCTCTTCATGATATTTGAAGAATCATCACCAGTTGATTCAAGTGACTGTGAATCAAGGTGTTTTAAGGAATAAGATCATTTTCTTTAAACATTTGTAAGCCCTAAATTGTACGAATCGGTACGAATGTGCCTCGAAAATTGGTTCTATTACAAGCAAGAGCATGAATTTCGTAAGAAGAGCATAGGAAGAACCTGTAAATTAAATCGGATCCTCTCTTTAATAAGATACAAATAACCCTTTGTTATATCCTTGGCTATTCTCAATGCATAAATAAATTGTATCGTAGATCGTCTCAGGGCTTAGGTGGAAGCAATACCAATATAACCTACCGGGCTGCCACGATTCGGACAAATGCCGATACTAATTCCCAATATGCACCATTAGGAAGCCTTGAAACTGAAATGGTACCCACGTTGCGCTTTAAAATATGCTGTGCTTTTGTTCATTTCTGGTCCCCTAAACGCGCATCAACTCTGGTATATACGTGCTACCGACTTTTTGTAAGTACATATTATTTCACCTGCGAAACGCGTATGTCGGCGCTGCTACCCAGACCCGCATACCCATTCTGTAAAGCATTTCAACTAAGCACATTTTACCACCTTTTTTAGTACAGTACCTACACTACACATGCTACAGAGATCCAGCTCGTTTCTTGGTTCAATTTCATAGTTGAACCGAAGAGAATGAAATAAGGACTTCAAGACCCTGGTAACCAATATATTTAATCCACCCGTAGCGTGAGTTCTCACATCCACTAACATAAAAACCTCCATGAAAGAAATACAGATGCTTTAATTCGTCGATACATCACTACACCATCACTTTATTAAAAAGAACCTGACTAAGCTGTTTCAAACAAGCATCAAGCTTTGATCAAAATTACAAGTAGAAAAGGGGGCATACAAGCAGAATAGTAATTCCAATAATGGCACAAATTCTGTGGAAAAAAAACACGTCTAGGCTGGTGTTGGGCCATCACTCCGTCTTGCGTTTGTGGCCGGCGTCCCTCTGGTAGAGGTAGACGAGGGAGAAGAGGAACACTCCCACCATCATGGAGATGGAACTGGCGTAGTAAGGGTACGCTGAGGTGATGAATCGCTCGTACTGCCTGTGTGTGAACGGGCGAACGGAAATCTAAAGGGGGAAGGAAAGAATGTTGCACCATTGAAATAGCGGATAATCGGGAAGGGCTTCTTGAAAAGCAAATACTAACCTGTGTGGCGCTGAAGATATTGGTGTAGCCAGGACGCTGGTAGTCGACGACAAGCTTAAACACTCCGTACACATCGGGCAGCTTCATCTGCATCTCGTAGCCGTGATCTAAGGAAGCGAAATGAGTAGATTAATACGGAGGCTAGCATTAAAGCCCTTCAAAGTGCAACAGTGGACCTACTTGCGTGCACGAGATTGCGACGAATGAAGGGGTCAATGCGGACAAGCTCAATTTGCACATCCTTGGCCACATAGTCGCGCCAAACACCGCGCTCATCCTTCTCCTCAATATCAATCTTGTAGACGATCTCGTCGGTTATGGTGTATTCGCGCAAGGGCGTGACCTCACCCACTTTGTGGTGGGTGACATTGGCTACGCGAAGAACACCCGACTCCTTGAAGGCCCATCGAACGAGACCGTCGCCGAGGACGGCGTTGCCAGAGCGATCGGAACGCTTGTTGGTGACCACGTTGACAACGGGTGAGGAGTAAAAGACATCGGAGAACATCTCAATCGATCCGGTGATGACGACCCGGGCGTCGTTTCGAGCCTGTAAAGCAGCAACCAGCAGAGTGTTCCTGCCAACACTTTGCGGGTAGGTTGAAACCGGCTTGGTAGGGTTGTAGGAGAAGGATGACGAGGAGGCGTGGAGAACGTCAAGAACGAGAGGATTGGTAGGATCTGCGGTGAGTCTATAAGAATTTGAAATTAGGTGAGACAAGGGGCTTACCCAATGCCGCGGAAAAGGATGGGGTCCTTGAAACCTCCTGTGATGACAGGTATGTTAGCGGCATTTTCGGAGCCCGAAATCACCAGGGTGTGCTAAATGGGAGATAAAAATCCGTACAAAGGCAACTTACATCACCGTAGTCCTGTTCATCAAAGTTGCTATGATCGATGACGTAGCTTTCATTGCTGTCAAACTCAATGCCACATTCGCTAGCAAAGTCTCTGACAGCTTCACCAACGTCAGGACTACCAGCGACTAGGACGTTTCCGCCATTGTCAACGAAATCGGTCAGTGCTTTAACGTTCACATACCCACCAAACTCTAAATACCAATAGGTCAACAAACGCAAAATCCAACCTCTAGTGGACGGTGCGAAAATTATTATATGCTGATAGTTATATTCTCCAAACTGTTTCAAGTTCAATGTAGAATCATCGGCATATTTAAAGGTAAGCTGATAATTACGGTCTAAAGAGGAAAATGATGAAATATTATTATGCTGAACCTGTCAATGACTGGAAGAATTTTGAGTGAGTATCACGAATAACAATATTTTCAACCAAAACTAAAACATTTTTCCCCTCGGATCTAACCGGAGTTGCTGCGATGAAAAGCAGCCCAAGGACAAATGCCAGAAACATAACTACAAAGTAGACCTCAACACAAGCGCGTTTATAAACGTGTATTTCTGTAAGCATTAAAATAAAATTTTATAACGTTGCATAAAAAGCACAAACTAGTCATTTAATGTAAGATAAATATATCTTAATTCTTTAAAACGGTCTATCTTGGTTTAAACAAGCACAACATTCAATAACACATTGTTAATTGCGTAAATTTGTATTAAATTAGTGATGAATAACAGACATATCTCTATTACTAGTGAGTTAACTTTTTATTCTTGAGGAAGGTGTTTGTTTTAGTTTGTTACATAGAGTTCGGTATTTTAACTTATCTTGGCTGAATAAACTTGTCCCTGGTCTCCGATCAATTAGGTATTGATAATAGAAATGGCCCAGTGGTTCCATAGAAACCCCTTTAAGGCTTCTGGTTGCCCTAATTTTGATCTTGGACCGATAGCCACCTCGATAGACTCGCGCATGATCCTCAGGTATCTGTAATTTATTTAAATTTACTGCTTTTAAGTAAAATGGCTGAAAAGCGTCAGGTTTTGATAAGACTATTGTCAGACTACAATAATTCCAGAGAAGCTATGGTTGACGCTACTAATCAGTATTTAACCCTCCTCATGGGCCTTGCTTCGGCCCCTGACACTGGTGAAGACATCATGACCGACGATGAGGATACTGAAGACGGAGAAAAGGAGAAGAAAGCTGGCGATGCCAATGAGGAAGAAACCCCAGAGCCTGGAACTAGTGATGTTACAGAAAAGACTAAAAAGGATAAGAAGGAGCACCTAAAGTTGAAGAAAGAACAGAAAAAGAAGGTGTCTCCGGAGGTTGCAAAGAAGGTACATTCACTGCGTCGCTTAATCCAGTTCACTTGGACGAATTCCCTCGACACCAAACACAGGTCTCCGATGTATGTTGCTGCTTCTTCCTCCCTCATCTAGTGATTCTCTAGAACTGTTCGCGATGCCAATTTCGAGGTGGCTGGAATACTCTTCAACCTCGCTCTCTGGTTCTCTAAACACGCCGCTAAAATGGCCTCCTGTGACCATATTGACACTCCGCAGGCGGTGGAAATCTTCAAGTCGCTCAAAAACGCCGCCGCACTGTTCGAATACATTAAGCGCCAACTACTACCTTTACTGAGAAATGTTGCTGAGAAGGGCTCGGATCTAGATCCCACTGTTGTTGAAGCCTACATGCTTCAAAGCCTCGCCGAGGCCCAAGAAGGTACTCTGACACACCGTTTTAGTAACCTTTTTTTACCTTCCCCATAGTTACCATCGCTCGGGCCATGGAGTTGAAACACGACCCAGGTCTGATTGCGGCTTTGTCTGCGGAGACTGCGAACCTCTACGAGAAGTGCAGTACGCTGTGTTTCGATTTATTTATCTATATAACATGAATGCTTCCTACATTAGTATTATAGATTTCTCCTTGTCTTTTATTAGAATTTGGAATCCAGAGCCTACCGGAAGACCTAGTCGCAAAGTGGCGCCTCTACTGCATTTTCAAGACAGCCTGCTTCAGAGCATACGTGAGTTTTTTTACATTTATTTCTCTAATACTGTAGAATTTATCCACCTAGTGTTTCTATTTGCTTGGGTTGTGTTTGTCTGAGTGTACGTAGGCGTGATGTGGCAACTTAAAAAGTGGTTCTTGCTCACGTGGTACTGAAGTCATTGCTTAACTGCTGGTGGCTTGTGTTTCTCGGTGGATTTATTGGAGCATGTGGGCTTGTAGATGACTGCTCTCACTTCTCTTCTATCGTTCCCGGGAAATTTCGTGGGTGATATTAGGTCATCGGCTTTTCTCGCCTCCGTCCTGGCCAACTTGTTTCATTGGTTTTGGATTGACTTGTGACTGGTGACGAAAAATGACTGCTTTGTGCATATGTTGGGCTTCTTACATGGGGAAAAGATCCCAGCTCCTCTTCTTTCATTTTGGTGGGACCGCCAAGGATTAATGCACTTTCAGTTGTTACCACCTAATTGCGGCAACAACCAATGCTCACATGTTCTGACGGTAATAAGGGCGGCTTTTAAAGCAAGCTTTGGGAAGTAAGAAAAGACCTACTCTAATGCGTCGAAAAGGGGTGGCCAGGGGTTTCATCGGGGCAGTGCGCAACCCCCAACTCGCTCAGCAGGAATCGCGTAGACAAAAGATGGAAGAAGAATTTGGTTTGGAGAAAGTTCCTCATCCACCTTGAATAGGGATGGAGCACAAGTACATATAAATGTGGGGAGTTGAGTCAAGTTCAACCAGAACTATCACTCTGCTTGCTGGTTGGTCCTTGCGTAGAGCTTCACCGGAAATTTTTAACCGTCTTGAGGCGCTTAGATGTTCTTTACAGTGGACGATATTCAGGAGGAATTCTTACCTAGTTATATGTTCCGGAGAGCCAGACTAATGGTGTACGTAGTACTCCAAAACGAGACTGATTTACCTATGAATTGGTCCTCAGGTTTAGCATTGAACAGTAGCTGCTTGCTTGTGTTTCTACCTCTCTCGATTTCTCTTGGCATTTTCGGCGAAAGTGACTTTAGATTGTTGCTCTCACGCGTTTCGTTTGAAGTGGGGAGTCCTTGGTTTTCTAGAAATTCTGGGGCTCTTTAACTATTTAGAGTGCCGTGAGGTGCCTGAGTGAGAGAACTACTCTGCTTATAAGACGAGAAACCAGGTGGTTTGTTCAGAGAAAAACTTGTTTATCCGCTTTTATACAGTCTGACTCTAGAGATTGCTGCGAAAAGTGAAGAGAAAACGGCATTTTAGTAATGTGTGGGTGTATTTTGTGTACTTGTTGACGTAGCAACCAGTGCCAGGCATAGTTTTGTTGGGATCTGGGTTGCCTGCTTTGTTGTAATCATAAACATTTTTTACAGGTGAGCATTTCCAGTTCACTGGTCCCGCGCTGCTTCGTGGGTTTACGACTTTGCTTCAGGTGTTATTTCTTAACGATTGTCATCTTTCACTTCAGGAATGGAGGGGGAGGTGGGCTGTCAATATTGCAGCAATCAGGGTTTCAAAAGTTCAAGTAAACACCAAATATGAGCCGCAAAATCAGTGTCCCTACTTTACCGCAATAAACAAGGCATTACTGAATCATCAGTCCACGGCCTTACTCGAAATTAGCCTATTTTGGGACCGAATCTATTCACAAAGTAGATAGTGGGTCGTGTGGATGTTCCACGTAGCTTCAATACAGAGGTTGGACTCTCTTTCAAGCAACGGTCTTCCATAGGTTGCGTGTTTGTTGGCTCATCTGACTGGCTAGTTTCTCCCAGTCTCGTCTGATTGGTCGGTTGGCTGGACCAATGGAAAACTAGTAAAAGTGCACTGTACCAAAAACCTGAATCGGGGAAATACGAGTACATACATGGGATAGTTGCCGGTATTGACGGAAGTTATTGGCCATGTCAAAAAGAGACAGGATTTATGTCGATCGGTTGTTTGCTGTAGGGACATTGAAAATCGAGAAAAATTAATGTGAAAATCAATGGTCTAGGAAATCTCACTATCGTCGTCAGTTAGTGACACTGTCTGCTTTAATTAATCTGCCATCAGTGAACAGGGTTTTTGCGCCGTGGAGGTTAGTGCCTTCCTCTATGAGTCCAAAAATGTGAATAGGAGACTTGTAGGCACAATAAAAATTGACCAGCAACCTTCTCTGTGAGAAGTTGGCATCTGCGCCGCTTGTACGAGTGGAAGCGGAGGTTGCTGTTTCACATTCAATTCACGCGGCGACAAAGCCCGAATTTCGTTGCTTCTAGGGGCCCCTGCACCACTTTTGGGGCTTTTCCAAGGGGAAATCTGATGCTGTACGAGCTCCATAGGATCATCAGTCTAGTTGAAGATGTGACTCATCCCCTTCTTTTCTCCTGCTGGATTTCAGGCGCACTGCTTCTACTCTGAGAGCGAGCTGAAGGCCGATCGATGCGGAATGGCGATTGCCTCGGCTCAGGAGGCCCTCAAATGTGAGTCCTCTCCTCGATCATTCCATAAGTTCTGTCCAAATTTAGTCTTTTCAATTTGAACGAAACTTAAAGAATATCCAATAATGTCTAGTGGAGGCGAACATGATTTCTGTGTTTAGACTGCTCAAATTTTGTCTTACTGAACAATAAAATTCAAATTTTCCTGATTAGAATGCTAAAAATACCCAGGAAGAATTTGAGGCTGGACAAAATGTTTTGTGGGTTCAAGAAAGGGCACTCAGTTGCCAACGGAGCTACCAAAAACATTGACTCAGTTTATGGAGAGGAATGTGTTTTTCAGAAGTGAAATCTTTTGCCCTACACGAAGTGGACGACATCCAGTTTAGCTCCTTGAAGCAGTAGCCCCTAAAGAAGCCTGTCCTACTGTCCCAGCTGAGTTGAAGTTGGCAATTAAGCTTCGTTCAAACCATAGAACCTTTCACGTCATCTTCAAACACCTGAAAAATTTTCTTAAAGACTCCAACCACAGCCGCAGAAAAGAGAACTTTATGAGAAGAAGGTTCTTCCTTGGTCAGTCTGGTGGGATAATCGGCCTGCTGCAGCAACAATTAGTGCTCAAATCTACTCTCAGCAGTTGGGGAATTCGAGGCAAGCTCTGAGGAGGAAAAAGACCCGATCAGGTGAATCGGAATGGGGTGATGTTTCATCAGGACAATGCGGCATGACCGCCCAACACACAGCAGGAACCACAGCACGATTACTACCATTTGTTTTGTTGGAAGAGGTTGAAACTAACGCCATTTGTGAGCTCTTCGAACACTCAAAACCAAAATAATTTCGCAATAATGGCAGTATCAGTAGGCTTATTCATGGGTGGATGGAAGGAAGCCATGGATAATCAAGGAAAGTAGTGGTGCATTGATGATTGAGCCTTCACTTAAATGCAACATTTGGTCACTTGCCTTATTTGTTCCGGATTCGGACAGAACTTATGAGATGACCTGATACCTCTCTTTGTCTCGCTGTGTTTCCTTAAATGGTTCTTGTTTTGTTGCATTTACACTTGACCAGACTGCACACAGGCACAGAACGCAGCCAAGGTCTACCGATCAGGCTCGGGCGCGGAGTTCTGCTTCGTTCGCCGACTGCAGCCCTACGCGCAGCGGACGCTCACCAAGGCACAGACTGAAAACGCCATGATGTGAGTCGCTGGAGGGGATCTGGGTCTTACTAGGGTGCGGAAAGGGTGGAGTTATTGTTTGGGCTAGATCGAGGGGGGGGGGGTGGGTACCTGGTAGTTTACAGGCATTACTAGGTGGCTAACAGTCTTCAGTCGGTGGTTAGAGGTCGTCTACTTATGCAGACTACTCACATGACATTCCCTAAAGCATCTGTACAGCATGGAATAGAACTGGGTTTATTAGGAAGAGGGAAAGGTGCCCGATAGTTTTCCCATTGGTCGTTTGGGGTAAGAGGAGTTGTTAGTGGGTCGCCCTGTCTGACGTGGATAGACTGTAGTGGATTTGATTTGGGACCACACATTGTCTTGCCCACAGGGTGTTTGTGACGAATTCGAGAATCAGTTGGTTTAAGAGGTTTTATAGAAGCTTGATAGTCAAGCTGATTACACCAAGGTCGTTTAAACACTAGCAAAATAGTCGTTAATTACAGACGCAACCTGGAGCAAGTTGTTTGTGCACTTTCTGTGGAGATCTCTGGAGGGCAGTACGGTGGCGGTTGGTGTCTTCCTCAAAGATCCCCATGTTTGGTTAAGGTCTGGGTGAAGGGACGAAGTTTTGTGTGGAGCAGGGAGGGGGAGGGTGCTGGGTAGTTTGTGGGATGATGGCAGGCGTATTCTGATAGTTCGTCGATGCTGAAGAAGTCGCCTACTTATGCAGATGAGTGATTTTTTTGGGGGGGAGTGAAAGATTCGAAGCCTTGTGTGAACTGGAGTGTTAAAGGTACTGTTTAAACCATTTAAATACTCCTTTTTTCTATAAGCAACACGAAGTAGGTAAGACATTTAAAGGGCACTTTAACGCATTGTTTAAAACATATTGACCACAATACTGTAGTTTTCATGAAAATCGGAAAAGCTGAAGGGTTTGATTAAAACTCATTAACAGTGCATTTCGAGAGTTCAGTGGTGATTTGAAACGGCTAATTAAGGAGAGCACGAACGTATAGCAGATAGGCTACATTTGTTACCCTGCTAAGATGATCCTGCTGAGATCAAACATGGGTAGCACCGGTGTAGTCGTCGTAAAAGTGGTTGCTGGCAGTCATTTCTGACTTCGATGAGGTGTGGTAGGCTGTCGAATCGTGCCGCTAACAACGGTGGGTTAGAATCCCACCTCGTGGTTCTATATCTTCAAGGAAATTATTGAGAGAGAATAAACCCAACTTCTATGGCATTTAACCTAAGAGATCCTTAGTTCCACGCTCTAATTAACTTTAAAAACCCCTACACAAAGTTTACTAACACTTCATTTAATTCTCCCTCCAGTTACCACCAGAAGGCGCCGACCAGTATGCCTCAACTCCAGCTGAAGGCCACTTACGGCGTCGCCACTCCTGAGATGCCCGAGGGACTGGTTTTCACCGTGGACGAATCCTGGACGGAGGCCATGCCCGGTTTCGATACCACTAAAGTCGGCTTGTGGATGAAGCAGAAAAATGCAAGTGCAGCCTGCTTCCATAAAACATGTCTACTTAAATGTTGTTAGTAGGAGGGTTTTATTTTTGTTGGCAGTTGTGTTGAAGCTTCAGAAGTGGGACCAAATAGTGGAAACACCTAGTAAGAAGTCGATTTCCGCCGCTTCCAACGTCTCTAAAAGTACTGTGCGAGGGTGTTTTAACTGCAGAATGGGCTGCTAAAATTCCTTTGGAACCAACAGTTCACAATTTGTATGAATCAATAACTTGGGGAATTTAAGCTGTAATTGAGGCCGCCAAAGGTGGACCTACACCATATTAAAACATATTTTGTTGTTAATTTTTCAGGGTGTTCCGCTATTTTGTCAACTTCCTGCATATATTAACCTTAATGATAATTTTTCTTCCCTTTTATAGTATCTACCAAAGTGCAAGGAGGCGAAGAAGCTGAAAGCCATCCCGGAGCAGGTGATCTACCAGGGCGATAAGGATCCGAATAACGCCAGTGGATGCGTCATCTCCTAGGCAACATTATAGCCTTGTCGCCCACACATTATGCCCGTTGACTGAGAAGAGTTTTATCCCCCTATGTTAGCGAAGATTGTGACTGTGATTATTGGCGAGGTTCTAGCACCCCTTAGCACACTCACCAACCCTTACCTCTACACAAGTGGGCACAACAACTTTCCCCAAGAGCCTATATGTTACATCCCTCCCCTCTCCTACCTGTTTGCCTTTTCTATTCAGTAATGAAGTGTTGAAGGATTAAATGGACCGCATTCAAGAGGCCGGACTAAAAGTCTTAAGCTCTTTACTTCGGTTGTGGGTGATATAAGAAGGTGGTCCCCTTAGGGTCACAGAGTTGAAATGACCCAGGTTTTATTGATGAAGATGGGTAATGACTTTCTTGTCAGGTCATCCCAATGAATAGGTGATACAATTGACCAAATATGTAATTAATTAATTGCCAATTGCAAATAGACTGATAAATCAGGGTAAGCTTCTTGAACGGCTGTTGCTCCAAGAAGCCTAACAACGAACTCAAGTGGGCACTGCCCGGTTTGGTCCTCTTCTTCGGGGAAGGTAACATCATCACTTCTGAAGAACTTCGCAAACCACCTGCAAATTCCTTCATTCCCACATTCCACTCCTTATAATGTGTTCCAGCAATCTCTTCGGCTGCTGTTCAGTTTCCTTTCTTGAACTCACAACGTTCTGCTCCTTGGAAATTTCTTGGGCACTTCCATGTTAGCTGGGTTTTAATCAACCAAGGTTTAACTTACTATTTAGTTATGCAAAATTTGATCAGTTCAAATGCATCCAAACATACGAATAATGTTCGGCTCCATTAGACATTGTAAATTACTCTTTAAATTTCGTTTAATTTAAAACAGGTAAAATTCGGACGCAACTTGTAGGATTACCCGGTATTTGGGAATTTGGTCCGTAACAGAACTGATTATTGACGTATTAACGCACAGGCTGCTCGATAACCTCTATGGTTTGAAAGTATATGTAGGAACGAAATCCTAACTTTCGTATCTTCCGAAAATTATATTTAATATTCTCTAATTATCTTTAACTACAATTTACTTGTATTTTGTTATTATCTTTATAATGAGCACAGCTGTTTGAGTTGTTACTATGACGCTTTGTACCACGTCGAATAAAGTTTGGAGTTACCACGCATCCCGTCTCTTGAGGCCGTTATGTAACGCAACTTTTAATAATCGAACTATCCTAGATAGCGTATAACCTTCGAATTTTATATCACTAACAAAGTAGGAGGACTCCAAGCCTATTGATTCGGAGTCTGGCTTCTGATCGCTGGACACTCATCTCATTACCAGTATTGGGTCGTCAAGCGTTAGTAAACATTCATTGTACACTAAGGGGTGTAAAATCCTACAATGTATTAAGATTCTCTCAAAAACAAATCAACTACCCAAGATAGGATACGTTCCAATAGCAAGAGTGAGAAAAGAGAAGTTGTGTGTAACAAACCTTTCATTATAAAGTTCTCTGCACCTGAGTCCAAATTTATTGGTCAATATCTGGACCAGTGAGATTTAGGATTAATGTAAAGTACGAAGGTTTGATTAGTAAACGTAACGTTAGATCACGGCCACAAGAGACGAGATGCGTGATTACTCCAAGTTTATTAAACGAGGCGCCAGGCGTCATAGTAACGACTTAAACAACTGTACATATCATAAAGATAGAAACGAAAGATAAATAAATTATAGTCTAGGTAAATTGTAAATATAATTTTCTGAGGACACAACAAACGTCCTCTCCAAGAAAGATCAAGTAGTCTATATAATAAGGGGATTCCCAATGCCACCAGTCTTTATTAGGGAATTATGTCAAGGTTGGGTTAACAGTAAATATTGGTCAACATCTGGTCCAATAAGATATAGGGTCAATGCTCAGAGCCCGTTTATGGCTTGTGGAGTCAGTGAATTGGTGAGATGAACGCTTGAAATTAGGTGCGTGGTGCGACCTTCTAGACGGTATTACGAGGCTCTCAGGTTATCACCAAGGGGCGTCCCTTTCTAGCGATGAGATTAGGCGGCCATACCAACGCAGGAATGAGCAGGGTCACTACAAATTCCCTATAACCGAGCTCCACTCTCGTTGCCTAATAGGTAAGGGGCTTGCTAGAATACCCTTCCTCGTTAATTATTGTTCCGTAAACTCTTCAGACACTTCTTAATCCAGGGGTCTGAAATAGCCACCTACTTATCGATACCCGAATAACTTTGTTATTTGTTGAAGTGAAATATCGAGACTCAAAAAGCCTAGAGCAAGTTCTATCCGCTTTCACTTCCCACTTACTTAAGTGAAACCGATACTAATGGTGCTGTCTACCTTAAGCTAAATTATACAGGCTTATTTTTCGTTGGTTTTCCTTCCAGATGTGGTACGGATGTTCATCCCCTTCTATGCTTCCTCCTTCGAAATTTTAAACCTGCAACGGTTATAGGCTGCACTTAGATTCTGTTCAAGATGGATTTACTACCCAGAATAATATGGTTTAGCTACCAGGGAGAGAAGATACGTGAGAGCTGGAACCCTTATTAGCAGTGTGTGATGATAAGTGGTGCATTCAAGCGGCTTTATGTGGTTTGACCATAGGAGAGTCCGGTAGCTGGGTTTGGGAAAGGCTTTGTTTGAGACTGAGACCATCATATGGTTCGATGGTGTGAACTGGGGACTTCGAGGTAGAAAGTAGCTTTACAGGGGAAGACCTTATTGAGCTAGCACACAACGCATTTTCTCCGCAAAAGTATGCGAATGGGTGTGGCATCTCAATAAGGGTGCCGTTGAATGAATTGAAAGCTTCAGACACCACGATGAGGCTTGAAGCACTCAGCGAGGACCTTCACCCCAGCCGCCAAAAACCCTCCTTTATCCAACAAGCACATGTTCCACCAAGGCGATGAACCACTATTTCTTTCATTTCCTAATCATGCAAACGTACACCTACACATTACAGCCATTCGTCTTCGCATCATCGTCTAGTTACACGTATGCCAAAATAAAAGTGGGCAGCAGACAGGCGGACACAGAGACAGAGAGGGGGAAGCATAGAGAAAGACTCTCAATACAGTCGAGTCTATACAGTCGAACAATCTGGTGCAATCGCCAAGGAATAATGCAACAACAATTGCTTCTCAAATCTACTCTCTGCAACTAGCTTTGAGGTGGAAGAGGCCTGTTCCAGTCAAATGAAAGGGCTTAGTGTTTCATCACAGGAAAAAAAAATCAAATCACAAACGAAAGAAGAACTAGGTTGGGAGAACATTTATCATCCACCTTACACTTGTTTTGTTGTTAATAATTCAGAACGAGGGTCTTATTGAAAAGGCCGTTTCTATCAAAGGAGGTTTTGTTTAGGGCCAGATTGTTTAGTGTTCAGATTGCCAACAACACTACGCGTCGTTATCTAACACGAATAACTCTTCTCTCGCAGACTTGCAGCTATGACAGGTTAATTCTATCGCCTAATCACTACAATAATCCTGTTAATCCCTCAGTAATGGTTACCAGTCTTTCTCTACTCAGAATTAACAAAAGGATTATGCTCGATTCCCCAAATAAGGGAACAATCACACACACCGGAGATATTTCGCCTAACGACTCTTCGCCTAACAAGTCCTAGACACAGTACCCAACGCTCAGGTTTGTTTACAAGCCGACCCAGCAGTTACGCAACTGACAAATAAACAAGACACTTCACAATGGACAGTTTAGGGGAGTATAAACGAAAACCAGAAGTGAACGCGCCTTCATCCAATCACGGTAGTAGTCCAGTGGTTCAGACACGACCACTGGGTACCTTTTACCCAAAAAATCATCGAAGCCCGGGCTTCCAATCTGTTAACCAAGGAGTAATTGGACTTCCAAAAACGTAATCTCGATCAAAGCAAGCGAAACCCATCAATTTTGGGGCTTTGACTTGTTTAGACAAGGCTTCATTGAGTGCTCTGTTGCAGACGCAAGCTGCCAAATACTTGAGCGAATCATTGTCTGGCATGAACTGAAATTAGGCGTAGTCTCAGAGAACGAATCACAACAACAGTACGGCGTGCTTTCACGTGTCCGACGTTGCCAGTTGAACTCTTAGTTTCATCAATGCAGATCATTATTAAGCCACCTTATGCTCTCGAAAAATCTCAAGACAAATGTGGTGAAGCCAGGTGAGGGGTAGATACGCAAACACTGAAAGGGAAATTATACGAAACCAAAGTCACTCACTGAGGTCCATTACCAGGGCACTGCTCCACACTGCGCTGGTTTCAGTGATATATCCACTTCTTACGTCGTAAGAGTGACTCACTGGAAATTTCCCAGTACGAAACATACAATCATAGGGCTTACTTCTATCTAGCTAACAAACAGAGCACCTGTTCGATGCCCATACATCTTTAGCACCTCATCTTTGGCCATCTACACTTCAGACGACTTTCTTTGACTTCCTGACACGTCTAACCTTATTCTTTTCCTTCCGAAATAACTGCGACTTTAAGAGCAGCCGGAATGCGTCAAAACCCACCACCTCCTAAACTCGGGATCAACCACGTGATCGGGTACTGCGAAGCAACCCTCTAATGCCTATGGAAGTTAGGGGAATTTGCACTTTTGGCATTTCGAATAGTTATTCCTTGTTACAATTTTTTATATGCTATACATTATTTAAGCACTATAATCACATTTGGAATCCAACTATACAACTTATTCTCGTGTTTACATTTTCCCAGAGTGCCTAGAGCAAAAATCGATTTACGTGATTACTATTTCATCCTGGAATGCTAAATTAGAGTAATTTTCGATTCGAAACCAACAGGAAGAAATTTTGAAAAAAGGTCAAAAGTCTAGAGGAAGGTGCAGCGATTCAAGGAAGAATAAAGCTAATATGAAGACGACTTCAGTTCATATGGAAGACCCGTACACCTCAAAAATGGAACAACGCCATAGAGACTGCTCTTCAAAATTTATTCGAATGCCATCGACGAATAACTGCCAATCAGATAGCTACGTCTCTAGACACTTCCCTGAATCACCCCTAATTGGCCGCGGTGCTCACCAATGAATCAGGGCAAACCGAATCTTAAAGCAAACTTTCGTTTATGGCTCTAATAAGTGCAATGGTAAGGACGCCCTCTCTTCCCCCTCTGGTATCGGGACTACTACTGGGCGGTTGATCCGTCTAAGAAGCGATTCTATCGGCTACACCGCTGCTGTCATTGTGTGAGGCGGCGGAGAAGTGCTTGTAGACCTTGGAGCCCGCCTCGAAACACGTGTGGCACTGCACTTGCACGTCCGAGTCTGAAATATAGTGAGACGGTACATTCGATGGGCTTTAGAGGGGAAGTATGCTACTCTGAACCTGATGACTCACTTCTCCTACAAAAGGATACGCAGCAACTGCCATAGAATCATTATTAGATCTGGTGATTTTTTCTAAGTGACTGATTCACACATGGCGGTCTGCATTGAGACAAGGCCTCAAGCAGTACTGCCGTTTGCATAGGCCAAGCTTCCTTTTTCAAAGAAAAAATTACCCGGTTTTTTTTATTTTACTCAACGGCATTGCCTCGCTCTCTTCCCCTAGATACAGTTACTTCTGCTTGCAAAAAAATGTAACTCAAGCAATAAGGGGGAAAGGGGAGGTAGTGCCATTTTATCGTCAGCGACTAACAACTGCGCAGTTACACTAAAATGCAAAGGCAGATGAAGCCTTCAGAGAGGATTTTAGTAACGGAATTACGAAGAACGACCACAACAGAGAGATCGGAAATGAACTGTCATGGCTACAGTAATTAGATCATCAGGTGAGAGTGACTTGATGGAACATAGAAGGGTTTCCAATTGCTTGCAAATTTATCCTTTCAAGCCGTAAGAAGAAGAAGGAAGACCACTATCAGCTCCTCTGATAAGTTCCGTTCTAATTCTGAATAAATAAAATTCTTCAAAAATGTGTCAATCGCAGTACAGGACTAATTGAATACGTGCGCACGAGAATGAAGTGTTCATTGACAACCGTCATTTGGGCGTTTCTTCCGGACCCCACAACAGCGCTAAAGAGCCCTCAGTGGCATCCAAAGTAAAGATGGACTAATTGGACTTGACAGAAGCAGCCTAAAGGAGCGTCTTCTACCGGATAGCCCCTGGTAGCCTGGCCTGATTATTTAAACTGAAGCAGCTTTGTTTTAATCGACGAACTGTCAAGACAAGGAGAGGGAGTGTTGTACCGATCTAGAGAGGCCGTACACGGGGAATTGAAAGGTACCCACATTGCATACCACTATACTTAGTGAACTCTTCACCACTTCGAGCCGGGCTCCAGAGCGTGGTAGCTTATCACTTAGGACAACGAAATACCAAATGGTAATAAACTCGGAACGAAGACAGATGGACGATCATTCCACCAGGAAGAGCAATAAAGTTGCAATTGAATGATCGTCATAAAAGCAAGTCTCTTATATGCTTTAGAAACTATGCAAATATTTTGAGAGAGGAGACGCCTAATTAAACGATCAAGGTTAGATTTTGACAATGGCAGTTGCACCTTTCAATCACTGTCTGGGTTCCTATTGCAACAAACAGCGACGAATTAAGACAGGGTAGACAAATGGGGAGTTGGGGTTTTCAGTTGTGGAAACCACTGTGAAATCGATCACACTTTGAAGAGGGCTCTATAGCGTCGTCACAATTATTTCAGCACTTTCGCCAAAAGTTTAGGAAAGATTATAAAATTCACCTAAACTACTGGCCTTAAGGGGAGCCGATTCGCAAAACAGTGGACAACTGTATGATAAATCAACCATTTGAGTGTTAAACAACACACCAATACTAACAAACCGAAGTAGTTTGTGTGGAGAGATGGATTCCAGTTGGTCAAACGCACTTTTCAATTAATCTCTCCTTTGTTCTTGTGTGCTCGCTCCCATGCTAGGCTCTGAGGTGCATCATTTTGCGGACCAACTTAAGTTGTGCTGAAAAGCAGACTTAACGGCAACGAGTTACGAATTGCGGGAGCTGAAGGTAGAAGTCAAGAAGTGGACTTCCGTTTTGGATAAGATAGCACATCCTAAAGTGGACAGCTCAACACGATCCGAACCTTGTGAGTCGAATAACTTTTTTGAAAAATAGACCAATTTTAACAAACTCAGGACGAAGACAGGTGGTCCATAAATAGGTGGATAATTATGCGACAGTGAAGCATAGATAACTGGTTAATAAATGGGAGTCATAAAGACATGTCTCCTGTTGAGAGAAGATTCCTATTCAATCAAGGTCAAATCCCCTTGAAAAAGTAGGTGTATTTCCTATGACAGCATGAAGCAAATGAAATAGTAAGGCATTGGAGATACAAGGGTTGTTTACGAGAAGAGGTGACAGAACTTCCCACAATCAAGTAAGGTCACATTGCCCCCAAAAGTCCAGTGCACTTTCCGATGCTAGACTCTGGAGTGCCAGCTACTTGGAATCGAATTGCCAATTTTGACAACCGGAATTTTTGTCTACGAATGAAGGAGAAACATGGTGGGAATTTAAAGAGGCCACCACACACCACTACACCTCATGTACATCACCACACTGTGACCTGAGCTCTGGAGCCCGGCAATTAGTCACATTCCTATCCCTGATTTCCTTACTGCGCAAGAAGAGAATGAGAAAGTTTGGATATGATACAGCCTCCTGAAACTAGCAACACAACATGATCTAGGCCCATTTACTTTGCCGACAATGAAGAACAATGGTGGCCCATGAAATAGAGGACGATTATTATAGTTGTGAGGACAATGAAGTTGGAAACTCTGTAATCATTTTGAAGCCAATTAAGGTCGGATTTCCCAAAAGTCAAGTGCTTTTTTTCCCAATCACTCTCTGGGTTCGTTTGACAACAAGCAGCGACGAATTAAGACACGACACACGCATGCGGGGGTTGGAGTTTTCTATTATGCAAACCACACTGCATTTTGCAAAATCAACAGGCTAATTCATGCTTTCATTTACAGGCCAGAGTTAAGAGGACACAGCTGGAGCGAAGGCAGCCAACTGAAGGAAGCATTCTTTGGCACACGCACACGTCAATTGGGCGTTTTCCCCAGACGCCACAACGGAGGCAAACAGCTCTGACTATTTTAGTTGGATCAGAAGAGCCCACAGAGGCTGTTACTGTCTTGATGCTAACACAGCCATTCCACCCTTGGCTCTGGGAGTCAAGACAACCCGTCTCGAAGGAATGGTGACTGAATTACCGAAAAACATGTGATTGAAAGCTGATGCCCTTTGTGCGACCATGAGTCGTTCATATGTGCCTTTACCTCTTTGTGTAGGGATTCAAGCGGGAGCTGGATTGGTTATTTAAAATAAAGCACAGTAAAGTTGGAATGAAATGGCAGTTATAAAAGCAAGTCCCGTGCTAAATTAAGCAGAAATGTAAATATTTTGAAGCCGTTTGGTTGGGGAGAAGACGCTTAATCGAGCAATCAACAAGCAGCGACGACTTAAGAAACTATAGGAGACACATGGAGAGTTAAAGTTTTCACTTGTTAAAACAACACTACATTGAGAAATCATATACATAAAACAGTGGATAGTTAACCTACGGTGACACATGATAGATTAGTGAATGAAAGGGAGCCATAAAACCATGGTGGCATTCAATAAACCAACTAAATAAACATTGGGAAGAGTTTTTCGTAAAGAAGGGACTGCGATCCAGGGAGGTCACATTCCCACAAAAGCCGAGTGCAATTTCCAATTACTCTCGGCGTTCTTATGACAGCAAACGCTCTATTCCCATGCTAAACTCTACTGTGGTGCCTTATTCCACAGAGTTGAAGGGCTCCATTTCATATGCCCTCTCTAGTATGACCATAACCCATTTTACGCTTTTACAGCGTTTAAATCAATGTTTTTTTTTCAAATGCACTTTGTCAGTAGGGTGGAAAAGTGCACTTTGGAAACGCCACCACACTCGTTAGAAAAATAAGGTTTCGACTAGTTGCGAAAATGGTAACAAACTCACGCATAACACGAAGACCAACTAATCGACAGAGAAACATAACGATCTAACTTCATAGCCTCTAGCTGAGAACGCACACGAGACAGGCGTGATCTCTAAGAGGTTTATTAAATATACCATAGATTTTAAGAGCGCAATCACACTCTAAGTTTTGGCCACTACCCATTTCTCCCCTTTTGAACCGGCTCTGTGAGAATTCTGTGAATTTTATTTGGCAGTAGGGATGAAAAAATTCCTCATTCAGCACTATCCAACCCCAGTTTGCTTAAAATGCCACCATGGTAACAAACTCAGAACCAGGAGAGATCTCCCATAAAAACAAGGGGTGGTTGGAACTCATGGACATAACAACACAAGAGCTATAAAACTACGCTGAGAGTTTGTCCCAAAATCACTGGTGAAGGAATTCAATTAACTTAGTGGGTAAGAATGACATGGGCGTTGTGGTCCTAGACAGCACCGGAGGACGCAAAATACAAAAAAAAGGATCGAAATCACAGTTGCCACAAACTGTACCAATGACAATAAACTCACGACAAAGACAGTTGTCACAAAAAAAGCACAAAAATACTTATCACTTACCACTTTTCAGATGATAAAAGAGAATTTAAAGACGACTTACGTTCTCAGCGCCTAACTGGGAACGCATACGAGAAATGCGTGGAGTTGATGTGGACACAATCACACTTTGGTCACTGCATCCTCCTTTTACGTTGGGGTTATTTACATGGCAGGGAGATTACTCTCCTATCAATCGAGGTGTGATTACTCCGAAAACAAGCAGACCTTTCAATCACTATCTGCTTTCTAGGCTCTGGATTTTGAAAATGAATTCTAAATAGGATTGGGTCGGCACGACGAAGGCAGTTGGCATTTAAAGCGGTAGGTAACTAATCCACAGGGACGGAGAATAAATTATTCAATGAAAGGGAGACATAAAACCTTGATGGAGCCATTGAGGACAAATTCCCCAAAAGTCAAGCGCACTTTACCATCACCGTTGATGTTCCTATGGAAAACAGACGTCTGACTACCATGCTAGGCTCTGCAGTACCACCTTTAATGAACGCAGGTGTGACAGTACATTTGATGAGCATATCCACACTGAGATAGGCTCTACGGAGTACTCAATGCTCATTGTATCCTTTTGAACCGAAACTGTTGAAATCGCAAGCTAAGCACGCTTTCAATTGGAGGATTTCGGCTTATTAAATGGCTACAATTAAAACGCTCTGTTCGGTTTAGACAACACGGCCTAACCCCAGTTCGTCAATTAGCCGTACCCACAAACTACACCAACGTTAACAAACCCATGATGACCGCAATTGACACGGAAATCAGCGCCAGCTTGATAGTAAAGGATACAGAATAAATCATTCATAAATCAGTGATGTTAAATAAACATCGAGATATTTTAAGGAAAGAAATCCTTAAAATCAATCGCCTTTTTCAATCAATGTCCACGTTTTTATGGCAACAACTGCCTTAGGTCCATGCTAGGCTTTGTCATTGGAGAATAGTCTATTTGTGGATAGCACCTAGCCTGGAAAGCACACGAAACACACGCGAAGTAGGACTCTGTGGCGTTGTCACTTTTCACAGCATTTCGATGGGGATTTTAATTTGCTTAATAAATAAGACTGAAACTTGCCCTCCTAAAGCCAAAAACCTCAACACGACCCAGCGTCACTCACTCAGTCCATTTACAGTTCTCACAATCTACACCGAGAGTAGCATACTCACGACAGAGACAGTTGACACATAAAATGGTCGATAATGAATCCACGGGGGCAAATATAATAGGCAATATAATCGATAATAGGGAGTAATAACACACTGGTGGCTTTAAGTAGAGCGAATAGGTGAACGTGGTGGGAGTTGAAGATAGGAGGACGATTGGACTCAAGGTCACACATTTCCCCAAAGCAGATGAAAAACAGGTCGCTGAAGTATGCACTGCGAGCTCACAATCAAGAGAAGAGAACAATTAATCAAGGCCAGATTCTTCTAAAAGTCAAGTGCACTTTTCAAAATCAGTGTTTGTGTTCTTCTGATGTCAAAGAACACTCCTTTTATGAACTAACTTTCGCACACTTTTTAAAAGTCAATTCAAAGACAGTCTAACATTACAGCGTCAGATTTCATGTCATTAGTGTTGGGAATTACGGAAATTTCAATCCTGGTATTACTAAATCAGGAAATCAATTGGTTGACACCACGAGAAACGTGTTTATTTGCATAAATTCCGACAGAAATTTTACTATGGCACTTGTGATAGCAACCGGACTCTCGTACAAGCAACAATCAACAGTGAATTTGCAATGAATGCAAGCAAACAAACTCACACTGTGCGTTTCGACGAGGACCAAGAACAACAGTAATCTTTGCTCCACCTTCAAATGATTGGTTAGCTTCTGGCGCTACTACCGATTTCTCGTTAAGAGAGAGAGAGAGAGAGCCAGGACATTCATCTTACACGCGTTTCGGGCAGTCCTCATAAACAGATCCATCAATTTTGACATTTGTGAAAGAGAAAGGAAACCCGAAATTCCGATGAATGAAAAGGCTGGCATTTGGTAGGAGGCACTAGAGAGCCTGATTATGCAAATCCACCGCTACCGCCACCGCCGCCTCCTCACAAGTTTCGAAGCTCACCTGAGAGCGAGAGAGAGGGAGGTTTAAACACCCGCCTGTTCGAATTCCGCCTGCAAGGCCGCGGCTAAGTGGGAGTGCATATACAAACGCGTATCCTGAGTTAACGAGCATACCGGAATAGTAACTCGACCTTAGGGAGAGATTTTTTTTCTGCCCTTCGGTTCAGCGAAAGTGCACCCAAAACCACTGGGGCCAGCCTATTTCCCCCTACGTGTCCCCTCCACCTAACCTGCCACTGAAGATAAAGTCCATCGCGAAAGCCCGAAAATTGGGACTTGTTGACGGCAAAGCGAACTCTAGAACACTTTCTTGCCACTAAAGTGAAAGGCAAGCGCGCACACTCACAAAAGCCGTCCACCAATTTAAGAAGGGGATGGGAAAGGGGAAAATTGAGTTAAAGCTAAGGTAGGAAGTAATGAGGGGAAATTTATTAATATTGGTATCTCTATGTGGTCATCCCAAAACTTCTATCCTCATTTTGTTTAAATAGAACAAGTGGACGCATGTTATATTAAACTGAAGATTCAACTACTTTCACTGATTACCCTAACTTCCTTCCATATATTAATGTATTTACTTAAGTTTTCATTACCGTAAAGTTTCAACCTTCCTTTCCTGCGACATTGCTAAAGCTATGATTTTGTGAGCTTTTGGGTAAGTGGTGGTTGAGGATTTCTCTCCCAATCAAGTTCTTCTTCGGTCTTTCGTGACGTGATTTCTGTTGTGTGGGGTCGTGATGCATCGCTCTACTTCGTCTTTTCACACCTTCAAGGCTAGTACCAATCTCAGCTCTAATTGCAGACAGTAAATTTAAGAATTAATTTTTGTTGCATTAGGTGGTGACAATTCAAAGAGGATTAATCATCAGCGATCCAACCAGAGGGGCCTTTTTTCCCAAGAACTCCCCGGCTGTGGCCACAGTTTGGGTCTTGGCCCCAGCTTACAAATTTGCCACTGTCAATGGCGCTTCGCACTTTAGTCACAAGTCACCGATCCATCCCGAAAAGGTGAAACAAGCTGGCGAGAGTGGAGAGAAGGTCAGATTTCAAATCGAGATTTGAGAGTGCTTTTAGGCAATTCTTGCTTGCACCCATTTCAGGTTTAAAAACTGTTCCAAGGTTTTTTGAGGATGAAGATGAAGGGTTGTATGGTTTGAACTAAGCTTAATTGCTCGTTCCAACTCAAGTGATAAAGCAAGATAAGCTTTTTAAGGGGCTGCTTCAAGAATTATAGCATCAAACTCAGCTGGACGTCATCTGGGTCGATCTTCATCTTCGTAGAGAGTGAAATATCCACTTCCAAATTTCGCAAGTCTTCTTCTACGAACACTCATTCCTCTCCATAGGCTCTGTGAATGTTTCTAGCCGCTCTGTTGGCTGTTGAATCTGATCAGTTCCATTTTCATAAAATTTTAGTTCAATTAACAAAGAGGGCATTCAGAGAGAACTTATGAGTGCTCTTATAAGTGCTCCACATACCCTAGGGTAATATTTGTTTTAATTGATAAGACTATCTAGTGCTCAAAAACAAAGTTGTTCCGCAACTCAAAAGACGCTGGTACGTAGAAAGGGTCTGGTCATACCTCAACACCACCGAACTGCTACTCTTACATGTTGCTTTCGTAGGTAGGTTTACATCGACCACACTGTACTGTAAACAGACCGGTCGCTTTCACGCCTTTATAGCCCTGGTTTCGAGAGAGTGGCCGTTCTGCCTTTGACTGTGACCACTTTACGACCACGATAAAACCGCGGATGTAATTCGTTACAACTGCAGGAATAAGAGTCCCCCCTTTTGGATTGGACGCTTGGGAGGAAGCGAGGTGGGAGCCTTAGTACAATTTCCTGTACTTTTAATGAAAAGACAAGCAAAGGTCTTACCCTGGCGATAATGAAATCCATTCTTGAGCGAACTCAGATTGAGTAGTAGGAAGTTGAGTTGAAAAACAAAAGAACCACAAACTGCTTCAGTGTTGTCGTAGTATTACCTACGCCACTTTAGTCATGTCCCTCGACACTGCCTGTTCCTCACGAATTCAGAGTTTTAACTTTACAGAGAGATTTAAATCAATCGCCTTTAATCTGAAAACGTTCCCTCTGCTAGGGTTAATCACTTTAATTTTTTTAGCTTACTACATCAGAGAGGGAGAGTAGTCATTCTTAACTACAGCCGTCACCTAGGTGGAATGTGCCGCCTCAGAGGGAATGCAGCACATATAAGATGGAATAAGGTTCCATTTGGATTAATAACTTAAGAGGAAGCAAGGAGCAATCTTGTACTTTAAGTACAAGTAGAAGCAAAAGACTTTTCCGGAAGAGAATGATATCCATTTTTGACTTAATCTATTCAGAGGAAGGGAGAGGAAGTTAAGTTGGGAAGACAGATGGGAAAACGACAAACAAGTAATAAATTGATGTCAGATAAGCGGGAGAACAGAGACCCAATACCTCCGCTATACAACAAACCGAGAACATTTTGGAGTTCCAGATGAGCAGTGGCAAGTGCACAGCTCATCTGGACTGCAATTATCTGCCCACAGACACGTTTGCATTGACCGATATTTGATGAAATTCAGAGGAACGGAAAGTAGAGTTGGAAAGACAGCTGGAGATACGACCTCTGAACCATAGCTTGTAGAGACAACTCAGCAGCTTACTGGGGACTAATGATCTAGGGACAATGAGCACGCCAATCATCAGTAAAAGTCTTCCACACACCCTCCTGATTAGGTCTCTTAATGCAACACATCATTGGAGGATAAAATGCAACTTCAGGGACAATCCTGCTTAGCAGGGATCCGGTCAGATCCCCACAAACTCTTTTAATCATGAGTTCAAATGTTTCACTTGCACAAAAATGTTTCTATTAGTTGATTTGCAGAGGTCTCCTTACTTGGGGTACCACTAACATTTCTCTACCACGCCGGATTCGAGAAAATGGTCGTTATTACTTCAAGATGAAACAGCTGATGATGAGGTTTTAATGCACTTTCTTGGTACTGCAGTGAAAGGACACAATGAAAGAACACAGAGAGAGGCATCGCAATCCTACTTTGCGGTTGAATTCAGACCGTGAGTAGATCAAGCTGCATCCCCAAGTACTCCATGCTCCTCTTAAATCCGATCGCTTTACAACGGAACTAGTTCCCCTGCCTTGGTTACCATGACCATTTCTCTTTCACTCTAGATTCCATAGTGGTCATTCGGTCATGCAGCAGCCACCGTTCAGGATCACAATAAAACATCGGATGGATTGCGGCCCTACGGAAGGAACGAAGACGTCTTCGAAATAAGGTCCAAGGAAGGAGCAAACTCGCGCTTTCAGTAAAAGTACAAGCAAAACTTCTCCCAAACCACATTTCGATTGCATTTAGGGGGAGAAAATAAAGCCTCAGTTTGAAAATCACTTGCAAAAAAATAGTAAACAGCTCAATTACCTAGCAAACCCTCGGTTGTGATAGCAACTAAGCAGCTTAATTGGACAGCAATTATCAAGTAAAAGTGCGCCACTAACTCTTGCTAAGATATATTTAATGGACTGGACCGTCTCAAGCTAAAACAGGGAGAGTGAATGCAACTCAACATGTAAGTCTCCAGTCAGGTGTCTAAAAGCTCCTAGCTCCGATTGAATTGGAACAGTCCACTTTCACAAGCAGGATCCCGATGCTTTGGATAATCATTACCACTTCTCAACCACACTGGATAAGAGAGAATGATCGCAATGGCTTCCACAGGGCTACTTCTCTATCAGTTGGGAATCGAGTGATCGTTCTATCCTGTATCCGCCTTGCGTTAAGTGAAGATGTGTCGCTGTACGAACGGAGCACCAAACAAAGGCGAACACACAAATCTTTTATGCAAATAATTCGATACACCGACTAATGTCTGAGTACACCAATTGTGGGGGATCTTCTAGCAATGCATGTGATTTCCGCTTGTGTCGCTGCAAGACTATTGAGACCTAGGCCACTGTCGGGTTCCAAATTGTGGAATTAGGGAGAAAGACATAAACTTAGGGCAAGTTATCTTTCGACGAAATCCGGCTAGCTGGAGAAATGTGGCATTTACCAGCTGAAAGATAACCAGGCACACACACACACACCGGCGGCAAGAGGAAGATATCCAGGCACTCACAGCCTCAGGAGGCAATTAAGCGAAAGTAGTCCTTCTTCAGATTTTAGGGGCAGAATAGCAAATTACAGGTTGCCAGGCGTTTGTGAAGAGGAAGAGACGGGGTAGGAGGGGTTGTTACCTACCACAAGGGCTCAGCGACTCTGACAGCAGCATGGACTCAAACAACCAAGCCCAAATTATACAGTTACCAACCACATTATTCCCCGAAACCCTCCTTTATCCAACCAGCATTCGATGGCACTTTCCACCAAGGCGATGATTGGCTAATTCTTTAATTTCTAATCACATACACATTCAATCGCACATACACCTACGTAATCCAGCCATTTGTCGTCTTCGTCGACGTCGTCGTCGTTTAGTTACCCGTAAGCCAAAATAAAAAGGGGCCGAGGGAGGGGGAGGGCCACAAATCGGTTACCAGGCGGACAGACAGACAGACACAGAGACAGAGAGGGGGAAGCAATCAGGCGACTAGAAGATCATCAGGGGACCGAGTATCCACCACCCCTCCTAGGTGGTGACGGGGTCGTGATTCACCGAACCGTCCGCCCCGTTCGTCGTCGTGGACGTTGCCACCACCGCTGATGCCGCTGCCTCCGCGAGCATGCGCTGGTGCATGTCGGCAGCCGAGGGGGAGAAGGCAATGACCTCCTGGTAGCTCGGTGGCGGAGGTCCATCCTCGCCAGCAGGAGTCGCGATACCGTCATCGCCAGTGCCACCAACACCAGCATTGTCTATCTCCTCGTAGACGTTGCTGGGAGCGTCTGGGGACACCGTGTCGCCCTCCAGACCGTTGATTGGCAGGGGAGGGAGGGGCGGCATAAGGTGACCCTCGGTGCCGTCTAGAGCGACGCCGACGTCCAAGTCGTACGTGGTGGAGGTCGTCGTCATGGCGACCACGTCCTTGTAGGCTGGTGGGAGCTCCGTGTTGAGGCTAAAGGGGAGAAGATGCAAAATATCGATACTCTCTGACGCTAGAATAGAGCTTAATAGAAGAATAGAGATAGGAAGAGGAAGAAGCAGGAGAAGAATGAGGTGAAGAGGAGGTAGGGAGGTAAGGCGAAAATGAAGACAGAGCTAGCATAATTATAGGAAGAGAGGAAGGAAGAAGTCGAGGAATAAGATGAAGAGGAATAAGAAGTGAGGGTGAGGAGAGGAAAAGGGATCCTTGTCATCGTCCCACCTGCCCTTGTTGCCAGCACCCTAACAATCCCGTCCTAGACTCTCGATTGAGGTTAATTCCCTTTCATTATAGACGCTCAAACTTCGCCTCAGTTTCAATCCTGTTCATTAGAGCCGCAATTTCACCTCAATTTCATTTGAGTGCAGAGAAATTCGAATTAACGCGCTTCTCTTTTCCGTAACTCCTTGTTCATTGAGTAAAAAATCAGCTACAAATGTAAATAAGCACTTCTCCGTCGCATCGTTTTAACCTCTGGGTGGTTTCAGTGATGATGCAGCTCAACCCCCCTCGTAAAACTTTGGTAATTAGGCGGCTTACCGAATATCTAATAACTTATTACATAGTCATTCATTTATCGAATAGACTACCACCAAAGCAAATCAGACAAATGCAAGACCACTCAAAGAACTGATTTCCACAGAGGGCAATCGACCAAAGTGCCTCTGGGCAGATCAGGTTAATCCCTACCACACCTCTTCATTCACAGAACCCAGGAAGAACATGGAGTGATGCACAAAATGGCCGTAGGGTCCAACTGACAATCAAAAAGTGGTAACGGGTGCCTGGCAGGCAACCAGTAATTAACTACAGACAGGGAAAAGGGATTATGGTGCTAATGGGGATATTTTTGCGGGGATGCCTAGTGTTATCCCTCGCATGCTACAAACAAGAAACTGAGCCTTCATCAACGATGAAGGCTGTCAAAGGAAGCTCGGATTTGAGCACTACACTTTCCTCACGAATACTTACAACTTTACAGTGCTTTCTCCGACAAGCTCAATCTATCGCCGAATCTTTACGATGATCCCAGAATCCCAAAAACGAGGGGATTATTCTCGTTCCTCGCGATAAACATGGAACTACACACCAGAACGATTTCTCCTAACTACTCATTGGCCAACAAGCTCCCTCACAGTTCGTTTACAAGTCAGCCTAGCAGTTGCGCAATTCACAAATAAACAAGACATTTCACAATGGACAATCTACGGCTGTTCTCTGACAGTTAAGTGCCCTCATCTAAGCATTGTAGCAGTCTCCTAGTGTTGACACCATCAATGGGTTTTTTCGCCAACAAATTATCAATGTCTGGGGGTTTAGTCTGTCAATCAAGGACTTAATGGACATCAAAAAAGTGGTCATTTATGATAGCCTAACAGGGGGCTTCAAACTTGTTTAGTTCAGGATTCATCGACAAAAATCTATGACGCATTACAGAACGTAGTCCAATCCCTGAAAGCGAACTCACAAATGCGGGTAGGCGAACATGAGGTTATTCACTGTGTCATAGCGCAACCGCCTGTGCTGGAACCCTACTCCGCCGCCGCCGAGTCCACCACCATCACCGCCTCTCTCCTCCAGTCTTCCGCCACTGCCGTTTCTCTCCGCCTGGTCCGCCTCACTCCCGTCGCGGCCCCCTCGTCCTCTCCTGTGTCGACGTCGACGCACCACCAGACCACCACCGCTGCCGCCAGTGCTGACGTCGAAGAGGCGCGCACAGCAGATGACGGTGGCGACGAGGAGCGCGGCACCCAACGCGCCCCCCAGAATGCCGTAGAAGCGCACCGAGTTGGCGAAGGCAGCTGCTGCGGCCGCGTCCGACGCGGCCACCGCCCGCGCCTCCGCCAGCGCCACGCAGGAGCGCAGCTCCGTCGGGGTGCCACCGCCACCGCTGCCGGTGGGTGGGGAGGGGGAGAAGCGCGTATAGACCCGGGAGCCCGCCTCGAAGCACGTGTGGCACTCCACTTGCATGTCCGAGTCTGTGGAAAGGCGAGAAGAGAATTCGGTTGACTGCATCTTCTGGCATCCACTGCCTCTAAGCAGGTGTGTCTCTAGACGGGTTGATATCTGCACGTTTTTTGGCGGGGTTGTCCGAGAGTGATCTACTGTCCGCCTACTTCTCTTATAACATGGACACACTGCGAGTCGAGGAAAAGCACCTAATTACCGCAATAAATGAGGCATTACGGTAGTCAATAAGACATCCAGCACATGGACTCAAGAGATCTAGATCTGCTTCCTAGACTCTAAAACACTTCAAAACAATTCCATCACTTATTTAGAAGAAAATGAAGATGTCACCCAATAATTGGTAGGCCGAGAGCAAGGCTAGCTGACCGGATATCAGTGAAAAATCCAACTAAAACGATGAATGGGGGAGAGGAGGTAGTGTCATTTTATCGTCAACGTTTAATTTCAGTTGATGCCTCCTGTGGGTCAGAAACAAGCAACATTTCCACAAAACTGGAAGGATTTTGACAACGCACATTACAATTATGGGGAGCGACCACAGAACTAAGAATCGAGGTGTCATGGCAACAATATTAAGGCAAGAGCGACTTGAAAGTGCCCTACTTTCGCTAATTCACGCCTTCATTTACAGGCCAGAGTTAAGAGGACACAGCTGGAGCGAAAGCAGCCAACTGAAGGAAGCATTCTTTGACACACGCACACACGTCAATTGGGCGTTTCCCCCAGACGCCACAACGGAGGCAAACAGCTCTGACTATTTTAGATGGATCAGAAGAGCCCACAGAGGCTTTTACTGTCTGGGATTCAAGACAACCCGTCTCGAAGGAATGGTGACTAAATTACCGAAAAACATGTTATTGAAAGCTGATGCCCTTTGTGAGACCATGAGTCATTCATATGTATCTTTACCTCTTTGTGTAGTGGTTCAAGCGGGAGCTGGATTGGTTATTTAAAATAAAGCACAGTAAAGTTTGAATGAAATGGCAGTTATAAAAGCAAATTCTGTGCCAAATTTAGCAAAAATGCAAACATTTTGAAGCCGTTTGGTTGGAGAGAAGACGCTTAATCGAGCAATCAACAAGCAGCGACGACTTAAGAAACCATAGGAGACACATGGAGAGTTAAAGTTTTCACTGGTTAAAACAACACTACATTGAGAAATCATATACATAAAACAGTGGATAGTTAACTTACGGTGACACATGATAAATTAGTGAATGAAAGGGAGCCATAAAACCGTGGTGGCATTGAATAAACCAACTAAATAAACATTGGGAGGAGTTCACACAAAGAAGGGACTGCGATCCAGCGAGGTCACATTCCCACAATAGCCGATTGCAACTCCCAAACAGCAAATGCTCCACTCCAATGCAAAACTCTACTGTGCCGCCTAATATAAACCGATTGTTAAAGAAAACCTTATTTAACAGAGTCAAACAGGTCCACCTCATATGCCACCGCATCTGGAGCGGTTTGAGTACCCGCAATTAACACGGTTTCGCTACCAGAGAGAGAGAGGGAGAAGAGGTATGCGAACTGGAGCGTTTATTGGCAAACTATGAAGGTAAATCGGTAACTAGATTGGGAGCGGCTTTTGCACACCTGAGAAAACTGATTCCCAATCACATTGTCAAGCCCGTTGTTAGACCCCTACCCCCAACCCCCGTCCCCCAAAGTCAAGTGCGCTTTCTCAAGACTATTGTCTTGTACCACACGCCCATGCTAGAATCTATAGAGAAAGGAGCCAACGATAAGCTACTTTAACAGCGTCCAGCTAGGCAGGAGTACACACGAGACACGGGTGAATTTGAAGATGTCAACTACCCATGCTGCCACATTTCGTGAACACAGTCAGCATTTTTGAGAGCCCTTTTACACCGGTTCTGTGAATTATTTCTTGAATCCACTTTGTCAGTAATAGGGAAACGTGCATTATTGATTAGCCACAAATAGCAAACAATAGTAGCAAAATGAGAACCAGGGGAGACCACCCATAAAACAGGTAATAATAAATCATAAGGGACTTCTAACAAGTTGGCCATTAAAAACGAGTAATAAAAGCGTGCTGCTGCCAAGTATAGCAATGATATAAACATTGAGGGGAAGTTTACTTGGTAAATGGACCACTCTCCGATCAATTAAGGTCCGATATCTCCCAAAGAAAAGCGCACTTTTAAATAAATGTTTACTTTCTGGACTCTGAAGCGCAACCTTTTATGAATCACTTTTTAGCGGTTAAAGTGAACTCTAACAAGAAAAACTTTGAAATCTTCGATTGCAGGGTGAGTTCAAGGAGTACTCTGAATTGTTTAACGCCATCACACTTTGCGCAGGGCTCTGTATGGCGTTGCCACTTTTAATTATGCTCTTCTTTGCAACATGTCAGCGAGGATTTTGGCTTACTTTAAAGGAACCCACGCATTTAGCTGAGTCAATTAACATTTCCCATAAACTACACCAGTGGTATTAGGCTCACGAGGAAGACAGCGGACTCATAAACTGCTGACCATAGGTCCAAAAGGACACTTAGTAAAAGGGAATCGAAAACCACGAGGTACTTTAAATAAGTAGAAAGCTCGATCAGTCAAGATCAGATCTCCCAAAGTCAAGCCCACTTTCCAATCAATATGGGCTTTCTTATGACAACTAAATACCACAGGACCGTGCTAGGCACGACAATGTTGCCATTAGAGAATCGATTTGTGGATGGCAAAATAGGAGTGAATTGACAAAGCAACTTCTCAGCGTCTAGCCTGGAACGCACACGAAACACACGCGAAGTAGGACTCTGTGGCGTTGTCACTTTTCATAGCATTTCGATGGGGATTTTAACTTGCTTAATGAATAAGACTGAAACGTGCCCTCCTAAAGCCCAAAACCTCAACACTCAGTCCATTTACAGTTCTCACAATCTACACCGAGAGTAACATACTCACGACAGAGACAGTTGACACATAAAATGGTCGATAATGAATCCACGGGGTCAAATATAATAGATAATATAATCGATAATAGGGAGTAATAACACACTGGTGGTTTTAAGTAGAGTGAAAAAATAAACATGGTGGGAGTTTAAGATAGGAGGACGACTGAACTCAGGGTCACACATTCCCCCAAAATCAAGAGCACTTTTGAGTCAATATTCGCGCCAACACTCTTGGAATCGAAGCCCCACTCCCATGCTGTTCTCTACAGCGTCACCCTCTACGAACCGATTTTTCGGTGTTAAAAGAGGAGTCAACAATAAACCCGATCTTTCAGTTTCTAGCTAGGAGAGAGCCAGGACATTCATCTTACACGCGTTTCGACAGTCCGCATGAATAGATCCACCACTTTTGCCATTTAAAAGCTTTGTGAATGAGAAAGGAAAACCCGAATTCCGATGAATGAAAAGGCTGGCATTTGGAGGGAGGCTCTAGAGAGCCTGATTATGCAAATCCACCGCTACCGCCACCGCCGCCTCCTCACAAGCTTCGAAGCTCGATAGAGAGAGAGAGGGTTGTGTAAACACTCGTCTGTTCGAATTCCGCTTGCGAGGCCGCAGGTAGTGTGTGTTCCAAACGAGCCTTCTTAGTTAACAAGGCTACCAGAATAGTAGCTCGCCTAGAGGGGAGAATATTTCAGCCCTACGGTTCAATGAAAGTGCACATAAAGCACCGCGACCGGCCTCGTTCCCCTTAAAAGGACCTACCACGTGCCCCCCCTCCCCCGACCTACTAATGAAGTTAAAGCACCGCGAAAGCTGGCAAATTGTGACTTGGTTGGCAGTGAAGGGGACTCGAGCACACTTTCATGCTTCTTAAGTGAAGGGGCAAGCGCACACACAAAGGCAATTCGCCAGTTTAGGAAGATGGAGAAGAGGTGGTGGTCCAGATGCTGTCGCTCCTTTATCACCCTGGATTCGAGGGAGTGGTAGTTATGCCTTTAACCGTTCGCACTTTACGACCACGATAAAACCGCGGATGGAATTCGTTACAACTGCAGGAACTCACTTAAAACCCGGAATAAGAACCCCCCCTTTGGATTGGACGCTTGGGAGGAAGCAAGGTGGGAGCCTTAGTACAATTTCCTGTACTTTTAATGAAGAGACAAGAAAAGGTCTTACCCTGGAGATAATGAAGTCCATTCTTGAGCGAATTCAGATTTAGTAGTAGGAAGTTGAATTGAAAAACGAACCACAAACTGCTTCAGTGTTGTCTCATTGGAACAAGAATAGAGATTCAGTCTCGTAGTTATCTAATAAACCAGGGTAATATGGAAACCCTAACCTAGTCCCGAATACCGCTGGGTTAATTATTTTAACTATACTGGTGCGTGAACACTTTCTTTCCCTCATGAAATCGAAGATTTTACCTTCATCGACAGGTTTCCATCAACCTATTTGCACCGAATTACGATAAAACACTGCTTTGAAGGCGTTCATTCTAAACGAATAAAAGTATTACTTTGAAAAAGATACCTTAGATTAGAGACTTACGAGGTAGCAAGACGCAAATTTGCACTTTCCATAGAAATACAAGAAAAAGTCTTTCGAAAGAGATAATTGAATCCACTGTTTGGTTGAATTCAGAGGTGAAGTTGGAAAGGTAGTTGAGAAAGCAAATAACGAACCGATTAAGATGTGTAAAATAGACAGAGGAAAAGAGGCCCAATATCTCCGTTATCTGAGGAACAAAGATACGTTGGAACCTGCCGTAATATCAACTAAACGGCACAATTGCACACTAATCCCCCACCGATAATGAGCCAGCCAATCACAAGTTAAAGTGCTCCTCTTACCCTGGGTTTGATTTATTTAATGCACTGGAACGCCCAACGTCAAAACATAAAGTTCCGGACACGTCCCCCAAACACTCCCTGATCCTCCTGAATTGGAAGATTTAACTTCCATAGACCTCTATATATCTACTGATTGGCAATGGAACACGATAAAACATCGAAATGAGTGAAGGAAGGCGCGAACTTGTACTTTCAGTTAAGGTACACAATGGAATCCATGTTTGATTGAGTTCAGAGAGATGGAAAGCAGAGTTGGAGAGACAGTTGAGAAAAAGAGTAAACAACAGCTGCAATGTTGTCGCACAGACAGAAGAAAATGACACCCGAGCCCTCCGTTAACTAATAAACTCCCACCTGTTTTGGCAACTAAGCAACATGCGTGAACACCAATTCTCTACGATAAGTGCTCCACATACTCCAGATTGCTTCTTTTAATGCAACAAACCTATAAATGCTCAGATAGGAGGATAAAATCGAACTTCAGAGACAATCGTATCCCCACAAATGCCATATATCCGGAGAGAAGAATAAGAGGGATGGCTTTCGCAACCGCTTAATTGGCTGGCTGGAGAAATGTGGCACTCACTAGCTAAAAGATATCCAGGCACACATGCACACAGGAGGCAATTAAGCAAAAGTAGCCCTTCTTCAGGAAGTGACAAGTAGGAGAGGAATTCTATGGACAGAATGGCAAATTACAGGTTGCCAGGCCTTTGAAAAGAGGAAATGACGGGGTAGGAGGGGTTGTTACCTACCACAAGGACCCAGCGACTCTAATAACAGCATGGACTCAAACCACCAACCCGTAATTATGCAGGTACACCACTCCACTTGTAAGAAAGACCAAAAAGCTCTCGTGATCGTGGTGGCTGTGCTTTGGGGCAGAAAAAAAAGAGACCAAGTGACACGATAAACCAAGCATGACCGCAAAGTGGGAGGTCCTCTGATTGCCCTCATTAAATGATACACGAACGGGTGGGGCGAATTCATGTACCAGGTCACTCCATAATTTCGAATGAATAAAGTTAATGGCACATTAGATTAAAGATTCAATCATCAATGTAGTCGGAAGGATAAGGTGGATGAAAAATTTCCCCTAAAACTAAATTCTTCTTCGACCTTGTGTGACGTGATTCTAGCTCCACTGGGGATCGCGTGCATTGTCCTGATGAAATATCATCCCTTTCCCTATACACCAGAGCAGGTCTTGTTTCATCCTCGAAGCTGGGTTCAAATGCCACCCTAATTGCTGAGCATAATTCAATTGGGTGGCTTATTCCTTGGTAATCCAACCAGATTGACAGAAGAAAATCCTTTCCCACGAGATTCCTTACTTAGCGGCTATAAGGTTTTTTCACTTTACGACGCTCCCACTGTCTACGACGCTTAAGGCTCCCATAGAAGATCCAGTTCCAAGTCTATTAATCAAAAAAGGTGAAACAAGAATGAGAAGAGAAGCAGATGTCAACTCGAGATCTCCAACTTCGAAGGTGAAATTATCTGTAACAACCTTCATTAAATCACATATTCCTCTCCATAAACTGAGAATGAATGCTCCTAGCCACTTCATCGACTGCTGAGTTTTCTCTCTTCAACTTGTAAAAAATATGTCCCTCAATGGATTCTTGGGTACTTCCAAGCTATCACGGGTTTAAATAATCAGATATTGAATTTATAGTTCTGAAGAACAAAAATCTGATCATTTCAAATGCATCCAACAATAAAACAACCTTTAACTCTCTTCGATATTATAAATTAATCTCTTAATTTCTTTTACTTTAAAAAGGTCAACTTTGGACAGAATTTATGGGATGACCTGATGCTGCCACCCCGATAGACTAGGCTGTTTGGACTTCAACAAAGTCCAAACTGAACCCAATTATGCTGATTAAATAACACAGAGCCTGCAGTTGCTTTTATAGCGCAACAAAGGTAGCGGTGGTAGTCCATCCGTAGATATGAGAAATGCGCATGCAAATTATTGCAGCTAAGGCAAGCCAGGGAAACGAGCTGAACAGCTGTGAGTTCAGAGGGGGCAGTCACCTGCGAAACTACACAGAGCCCTGGAGCGAACCCAGTGCAAGGACAGATTGCGAACAAGTGGGCAATTGCCGCTGCTGAATGCACTAAATGCGTACTTTTTGCAAATACCAAATAGGCAACCTGTCAACAATGAAATGGAGTGAAAGGAGATGAAAAATTTATTCAGTTTTGGAAAACGGGTTTCCTTGTGAGAAAAGCGAGGCTTTCATTGTCGAAGTTTACAGAAATCGACAGAAGAGGGCTTTGAATTTTTTAAACGTTCCCGAAAGCACGAATTTAGAAAGCTGATTCAGAAAAGCGAGGAGTAAGTAAACCGTGTTTTCAGGAAACGCGATAGGGCAACCAGTTCATAGGTTACTAAGCGGGAGAAAAAAATATGATTGCTCACTGACTTAGGCTCTACTACAACCCAAGCGACTACCGCAACCCCCCAGACGTTCGTTCGCACTCCTGCCCCTGTTTATTTAGATTGACAGTATCCTTTGTTCGAACAGCAGGGCCGTATTTACCCATGGTAGAGACCAGCATACGACTGGTCCTGACATTTAAGAGATGATTCATAAACCTGCGGCAAAAACCAATTAAAATGGTAGTGATTTTTCGGGACTTAAAGCAATTATTTTTTGATGATACTTTAACACATATAAAAACTGATTGGTAAACAATCAGCAATATGAATACCACATGATGATAAAAATACTCACCTTTACAATTCCTCGAGAAAAGCCCCCCGAAAAAATCCCTAGTGGGAAGACATCGACACAGACGGCTTCGTTTTTGTAGTGGCTTAATCACCCTATGTCTAATATTGGTCCCCTCAGGCCAATGCAATACGGTAATCGGGAGATCGGTGGAATTGACACAATAATCATTATAAAGCGTTTCTGGATCAGGAAAGGCGCTGAGTTTTTGAAGAATGCCGTTGTTCAATCGAGCGGGTATACAAGGTTCTATTGAACAAACCGACCACTCGCTCCAACCGCACCAAGATGGGGGCCAAAGGACAGACATTAAGCTGTAAAAGTGGCATGAATATGAGTCCTTTAAAACAGCTGGTATTATCACAAAGAGTTGTACTCACGTAGTAAAATTAAGGACTGCTGAAAGTATTTTGAAATCGATTTTAATGAATCTTAAACAACCCCGCTTTGTGGCCACTTAATGGTGTAACGCAGTATATGATTAAATAAAACAACATAATTCTAGTCCTTTTAAATAAATCAAAAAAATTAAAAACAGGATTAAAAAGTTTAAAAACTAGAATAAATAAATATATAATTACTTTTAATCGTTAAAACGCATTGTTTTTAAATGAAATAGCAAATTAATTTCTTATACTTACCTATTTTGAAACGCAAATTTCTTTGTCATTTTTATTTTCGGATCACAGTTGCTAAATTTGGCGCACCGTTTTTGCATTTGACCTAGGTTGAATTTATGTGTGCTAATTCCCCCTACAATTTGGATTATCTTTTGGGACAGTTCAGTATATAGTAACGTCTTAGCTTCTTTCGGCAAAATGTACAAACAGATCGTAGTAGATCCTCCGAAAATTGAGGATCTACTTTCAAAGGTTGTTCATATGCAAACTTATTTACGTTTCTTAGAACCAATACGTCAACAATGTTTTATCCCAAAAACTGCGTGATGACGCTCGAGCACTTTTACTTGAGTGGAAGAATTCGGAGCTTCTTGATAATGAGGATTTATCCGTAACTTTTTTGTCTTGGTAAATTGACAAGCTTTAGGCGTTGTGGAACGTGTTAGAAAAATACAAAGTTTTGGTCACAAAAGAGGGGAAGAACGTCATAACTTATAACAATTTTCTTAAGGCTAAAGAAGAAGTGTGCCCTAAAGCAAGGTGCTATCCACTTTCTGTTGCCTTATTTTTTATCCTTATTAGATTCATACCTGTTTCTTTCCTACAGGCGCTATTTCACTGCTTCCGTTTTCACCAAACTTGTTCATGGCGACCGTTTTCAGCGAGTGAATATTTTAAATTTCTTCAACTACGTCATGAAGACCGTTTGGTTACAACAGACACGCATCGGTATCTCACTCTATGATGTCAACGGAGAGGGCTATCTACGAGAAAGCGACCTTGAAAACTACATCCAGGAACTTATCCCATCCCTGTGCAAGGTACGTAGCTTTTGTTATTTTTTTGCCAATTCGAAGTCTAACAATGTTTGGATTGTTTACTACTGCACTCTTGATTTATAGGTATTTCTAACGTTTTGATAGTATCTATGCTAGTGTGAGTTATAACTTAGAAAATAGATCCACAATATCTACCCAATAGACTCTGAACGAGGATTGAAGGTTTTCAGCATATTTACTCTCGGCCATGGGATTTCGTTAGTTGGGACGATTGTTGATCTAATCAGTTATCTCCTAAGCTATGTAGTTCTGTTTATGCATTTTAGGTATCGATTTTTTATTTCTTTCAAATTGACAAAATCAATAATCGAAGCCAAACCATAGATGGGGGCGGGGTCTTCTTTCATTCATTTTCTCTTGAATATCTATTCAGTTGCATATCAAATAAGACTGCATCGATTCTTTCATGTATACGCTTTTTCTACTTATTTGCCACGTGACACCAGGCTCCTTAAATTCATTTGAGTCCCACTGAATGCCCACTACGTGTGAGAGGGTTTATACCTTCCTCCATAGGTTCTGTTGTCTGAGAGGTGAAGGCTCCTTTGCAACGTTTTCTCATCTGCACATTCCTCTCCATGAACAGGGCCGTGAATGTTTTTACCGCTTCGTCGACTGCTGCTGAGTCTCCTTGAACTCAAAATACGATGTTTCTCAAATGATTCATGGGTAGTATTTCCGCATTAGCAGGGTTTTAATCAGGCGAACTTTTTTCTGCTGTAAAACAGCAAGATTCGATCGGTTAAAATGCATAAATGCAGTGTTCACCTCTTTAGAGACTATAAATGTAATTCAATTTTAAAAGGCAAATTTCAGGCGGAACTTTTGAGATACTCTAATAGATATACAGCAACACCAGGCAAAGGCTTTTTTTGCCTCTCGTATCCATTTAGAACCAATCAAATGTCCAAAACAACTGGAGACGCTCCCCATCCTACTATTGAATCAGCTCCACAGATATGTGAATTGGATGCTAAATGGTGTTCCACTCCTAACATACTTTTTTGGACGAATAAAAGCATTTGTTCCCGCATAAGGATTGATTGAACACAAAGTCAAATGAAGCGAGCACATTTTCATGGCCAAACCAACACACAAGAAAGGATTGATTTTGCATGTGTGTTTCAGCTTGTCCTCACAGCCTCTCGTTAGTGAGTGTCGACATCCGTTTGAGTCAAGATCGACCATCTAGGCATTGTCGGTAGACGCTGAAAAGCCTTCACTGAGGATTTCATTGCACTAGCTTGGCTTGTTCTGTGGTTTATAACATCCGCTTCCCTTGAAGTTGAATCGGCCTATCATCTTGGTGCACCTTTCCGATTCCATTCTCATTACTGACATCACCTACTAAATGAAGGGTTTAGAAGAAGAGTGGTGTGCGTGAACACCTTCAGGAAACACTGAATTTACTCAAAAAGATCTCTTACCTGTTTGCATGTGATCCCGACCACTCTGACTTATTCAGCACCAGCGCTCCTTGTATCGTTTGGAGTCAAGTTGAAGTCCCCTTCCCCACGTGACACTATCCCTCACAGATTAATCAACTACTTAGATGATGACGATGAGGGCTCTTTCCGAGTTCGATGGGTAAATTGCTTCTTGTTTCCATTCAGTCAGGGGTACCACTGAGCGGCGACCATAATCTCCCCACTTTGGCTTTTCCCTTGTTGGCTCTGCTTTTGTTGTAATGGTAGTGTAATTTATACTACAGCTGGACAAGGAGTTCCTAGTTAAATACCCAGCACCAGACAGGCTTCTCTGACACCCTGTGAGGATTGGTTGAACACAAGACCATCTGGAGAGGGCACAGGTATTTATTGGCAGGACCAAACCGCAAAGAGAGTTAGACTGAACTGATGACGTATGGTTATTTTAGCTTGTCCTCGCAGCGTAGCGTTCCCCTACTCAGCTGCCGCTAGAGTCCAGTTTGTGTATCCCATATTTATGAGGTATCATAGCACATGACTCCATAAAGTCATCTCACCGGGTTTGTCGAAATTTTGGATAAAAAAGAACAAATGGCGAAATGTTACAATTAAGTGAAGATGCATTCACCACTGTACTTTCCCACATTATCCAGGATTTCCTTCTCTCTATTAACAGGCTTATTAAAGCACTCACTATAGTGACATTCTTTTGGTTTTGAATATTCAAAACGCTACTGCTTTGATTTTCCCGGCCATAAAAACCGAAAACCACTAATATTATGGCTCTTATTCAGTAAATATGTGCCCGTTCCCTCTAGTTATTTGAATAACTCATGGTTTAGACGGGATAGTCATGATTTAAACTATGAGCCAAAGATAGGAATTGGCACTTAGCTAGGCCACTGTTTGAGACATACAGATACCATGGCCTTCCTATATATCCCAGAAAACTTAAACCCGGAAGAGCATGCAGAACTGCAGCGTGGTGCAGTACTGAAGGAAATTTAAAGAGCATTTTTATAATGTCTAATGGAACTGACCATTATTGCTACGCTCAGATACATTTAAGCTCTTCAAATTTTTATTTTATAGGGCAGTGAAATCGAAATTTACTTGATTAAAACAATGTTACCATCATTTGAGGTAGCACATAGTGTTTAACGAGTTGACTGAAAGGAAACTCAGCGGCCTCAGCCGTAGCGGCTGGTGGCATTCACTCGGTTTATGGAGAGGAATGCGTGGATGGAAGAACTTGCAGAGGATGTGGAGGAGATTTCACCCTCCACGATGATCAAGGTGGAGCCGGACGATGATAAGCTAGCCCTTGAAGAAGCCTATCCTGCTGTTTTATCAGTTTAGGTGAAATCGGTGACTAAGTTTAGCTCAAACCATACAGGCTCTTACGCTCCCGTTTGGGCCCAAGACTTGGAATAAACCCCCTCTCCCCCCTCAGGTACCGTACGTGTCTGACTGCTCTCTCACTGTGTTGATTGCTCTCCTGGTGCAGCTGGACAACATGGACAAGGCCTTCCGAACCTTCTACGTGTGTTCGGCAGTGCGCAAGTTCTTCTTCTTCCTCGACCCGCTGCGCGCGGGCCGGGTGCGCATCTGCGACGTGCTGGCCTGCGGCTTCCTGGACGCCATCCTGGAGTTGCGCGAGGCCTCCACGCCGCTCGAGCGCCTCGAGCTCAACTGGTTCTCCCTCCAGACGGCGCGCCGCGTCTACTCATCCTACCTCGCCCTCGACCGCGACCAGAATGGCATGCTCTCCCGTCAGGAGCTCGCTGGGTGCGTCTCAGCCCCCCCCCCCATCCCCTTCTGTGACACTTAGGGAGCGCCTAGGAATCATTTTCGGGGAGTGGGTCTCCGCCTCTAGGGCATATGAGCTCTACGGGTGGAGATGTAGACTATAAGAGCTCGTTGAGAGCTTTTCCGAACTGTACTCTCCTACTCCGGAAGTTTGAAAGCGCCTAGAGGTCGTATTAAGGGTCTTTGAGCTCTTCGGTGGATATGTAAGCCGTAGGAACTCATTGGGTGTGACCACGTCTCTTCTTTCCCCTCCTACGACAGCAAGACGACACCTAGTGGTTTTCTTAGGTGAATGGGTCTCCACCTCTAGGGGTCTTTGAGCTCTGCGGCTGGAGATGCTGGCAGCTGGAGCTCGCTGGATGCGTCTTTGAAGCCCATTCTCCTCCTTCGACAATAAGAAAGTGCCTAGGGATGATCTCCGGGGCGTGGGCGTCCCCTCTAGAAATCTTTGAGTTCTGCATTGGCTATTAATCGAATCTCCCCATGAGTTCTGTCTGAATTTTACCTTTTTTCAATAGACCGAAATGGAATGGGTATTTTGTAATGTCTAATATAGCTTGAACGCTATTTATAATGTTTTGGTGTATTGAAACTACCAACGTAGATGGATATCCAGCCCGACACGGTGTCCAGTTTAGTTTGGAGTAGCAGTCGTGGCGATAGGGCTTAGTTCAAACCGTCATCATCTTCAAAAACCTGGAAAATTGATGCCTCATACATTTTCTGATAACAATTTCTGATTTGTCTCTCCTCTATTCTTTTGGTTAATGGATAACCTGTGACTGGCAAAAAGTGGATCTTTGTAGACAATGGAGGCCTTGTAAGAGGGGAAGCAGGCCTGAAAAGGAACTTTATGGAAAAAAGGTCCCTCTTTTGCCAATCTGGTTGGATTGACAGGGAATAATTCACCTTGAATTAATACCACCTATTGCAGCAGATTAGCGGAGGCCAAATATTGAAGGGACTATTGTAGTCGTCCGCTGATAACCTTTTCGGAGAGTAATTGATCTCCGCGACGCCTCCATGATTGGTAGCGAAGGTGGTCTTCATTGAGTTCTGCAAACCTGCAGAGTTGAGGTTGAAACAGCATCCATTTCACGCGGCGACAAGGCACGAATTCCAGTGTTACCGAGGTCCTCAAACACGTTTCGCTCGGCAGACTTTTTAGGTGGAAATTCGCTTGCCAACTTCTAGCCACCTCAGCCGAGTATGATGTTGCAGGTTATTCTCCTCTATGATTCAGTTTAGGGGCTCCAGTTATCATCCGGTCTCTTGGTCATCGTCACTTACTGTAAAGATTGTGGAGGGTGTATCATTTCAAAGGATGTGTCGTATTTCTGTGAATATTAATTCGAATGAATCCACCCCCCGGTAACTTGTAAATTCAGTTACTTTCTCACATTAACTATATTCCTCTAGTACCATCTGCGTAAAAGAACACTCACATGAGATATCTGGAACACCTACTTGGTGGATTTTTATTGAGTTTTCATCAGTGAAGTTTCTAGAAAGGTGTGGAATCCTCTCCAACGGGCACGTGGGGGTGTCATAAATCCATTGAGCTTGGAGTAGCTGATGGAACACCCTGATAAGCATGTCCCTACTCACCACCCCCACAGCTAAACCTCACAAGAAGAGGGCAACAACTCTGTCAAGGCCTGGATGAGTGGTAGTGGTGGCGAGGGTGTTCTTCGTTGGGTGCTGGGGGGCGAAGTCCTAATCCTGATGCCAGGTCCTCCTGCAAAACCTTTTTTTTCTGCTGTTGTTACACAGCCTTGTAGTCTCCAATTCAAGCTGTGGAATGGATTTCAGTGTGGTCGAAAGTCTTAAACAATCTGAATGAATATCTAGTGGCCAGTTTACTTACAGGTTCACCAGACTTGTTGTCTCCATTCTTACCAGGGTTTCTTTTCACTCATATTAGCCCGTTCGCATTAGCAAAATCGAGCTTTTCCTAAGAACTTTGTCAAAAACTCCAATTGAATCTGCGTGCCACTCACTTTCTGCGTCCAATTGCTAGGCGTTCTAGTCTAACTTTGTATAATGAGGATAGCCAATAAAAGGGTAGCAGAATTCGGCTCCTCCCTGATTATTGTCCCCTCTACGTCTTATCCGCCAACACTAACATCACAAAACCGGACTAAGATTTCACCTCAGGACTGAATATAAAATTGTGATAACATCTGCCTTTTTATGTTGGAGCTAGAGCCATTGACACAGCGACAGTGAGGGAGAAAATTGTGCCGGTAATATGCTCGAAACTCCGAGGTGAGTCTAACAGGAGGGGTGGAATCTTCTTTTAGCATGGCACAAATGCCTAGAGGAACCGTTGGTAAATGGTCATACCAATCTCCAGGGTTTTTTGGGGGCTGGCAGGTTTGTGTGTGGTTTCTATTTGAGTCGAAGGGAGCTACTCCTAAGTTCTCTTCCTGGACGCATCAATCAATCCGCACAAGTTGAGGAGTCCTTGACACCAGAGGGAGAAGAGGGGACGTCCGTACCAGAGAGTTTATTAGTAAGCACCGGCCAACGAGATTCCGGTCAATGCACTCTGTCGTTCTAGGATTGAATCAGGGACCTATTAGGGATGTGGTGGTACTGTAGTCACTGTAGACTGAGCAGGGAACTACTTTTTCCCTTCGAAAAAGATTTAGACTGCTATATTATTATCAGGTCATCCCACAAGTTCTGTCTGAATTTTATCGCTTCAAATTAATTTCCACTTACAGAACAATAGCATTAAAATTCCCTACCCTGCTAACATGAAAGTACTCAGGAAGACTCACTGGAGGCCCACAATGTTTTAAGAGTTAGCGAAAGGGAACTCAGCAGCCGACGAAGTTCCTGGAGATATTCAATAAGTTGATGGGGGAAATGTGTGAATGAAAGATGATTGCAAAGGTCAGAAGTGGAGATTTTCTGTGGGAAGACCTTAAAGCAAAAACCTCCCTTTCTTCCCGTCCAGCTACGCGAACGGAAGCCTGACGGGTGTCTTTTTGGACCGGGTCTTCCAAGAGTGTCTGACCTACGAGGGCGAGATGGACTACAAGGTGTACTTGGACTTCGTGCTCGCCATGGAGAACCGCTCGGAGCCGCAGTCCATCGGCTTCGTCTTCCGCATCATCGATTTGGGCGGTCGGGGGCGGCTGTGCTGCGGCACCCTCGAGTACTACTTCACAGCGCTGCGCGAGCGCCTCGGCGACGCCCCCGAGACACCCAACTTCCGCGACGTCCTCAGTGAGATCTTCGACATGGTGCGACCCAAAAACCCCGAATACATCACACTGGACGACCTGCTGCGATCGTGAGTTGTATGATTGATCGATGCGGCAGCGACTCCGCGATCTGATTGGACGGATCCAAACTGCTTTACGACTGGTCCGCGCTGATTGGGCGGAGTGTATTTGCTCTGTGATTTCTTTCTTTTAGAGGGAAAGGCGATACGGTGCTGGGGATTCTCTACGACGTCAACGCCTTCATGATGTACGAGAACCGCGAGATTATGGCCGCGAGCGGTGGAAACGAAACTGGAATATAGTCAGCTCAAGAATAGCCGCCACTACCACTCTTTCATATGGATATATTTGGTGTATAAAAATAAAGGATCTCATAGGTACTGACGTGTATATTTCCAAGATAGTGAGGGGGTATGTACAAGGTGGGGAAAAGGGATACAACACTTCATTGTTTTGTTTCCTCTGCCTTGGAGGTCGCGTTGTCGCTCATTGAAAACTTGCTCTCAAGCATCTCGGCGGCGTCTTTAAGGGTGTCACTCGAAACGGTATCGATACGAATTGGCTTAAAGTGTTTTAGTTTATCGTTATTGGTCTTGGGAGGAGGAGCGGGCCTCTGATGGTTCGCCAACTTTGCACGGAATGTAGGAGCGTTGGAGTTGAGTGCCTCAACGCAGCGTCGTACGAGTGCTCCCTCCTTTTTGCGCAGCTGCTTCTTGTCGGGTTTTTTGGAGTTGCGTTGTGGACGTTTAGTGTTTGCTCGAGCCATTTATCGAAGTTTGTATAAAAATTATAGGTAATAAACTATTTAATGAAAATTATCAACAGTTCCAGATTAAATATTCAGTCAGTGGCGCCTAGATTCACGCACCAACTAAAACCACATTAACTAGAATTTTGCGCCCTCCGGAATGACCACTTAAAAAAGTGACAAGCACCCCATATCATCTAGTTGTTTTTAATGTTGATTTACCATTATTTTATAGTTTTTGTTTAGGTGTTAGGAAAACGAATGAATAATGCATGCATTATGCCCATCACAAAGCATAGTATATGTTTTAAGCAGAGAGGCTTTAAAAAAAACCAAGATAATGGCTACAATAAAACTTATTAAATTATTCCCTGAAATACACCTAGTATTCAAGCGATTGTAGAATAATTCAGCCAGGCGTTTGCTATCGTTTTACATGCGTTCATCTTTACTGAAATAATTTGCCTTCAAACCAGTTGAATTACTCTTGGAATGTACTTAGTTGTTCAGTATATTTTCTTTATCACTGAATACTACCAAGGTTTCATGATTACTCTTGCAAGACAAATGTTCTAGAAATAGTACAATCACTTCAAGAGGATGTACAGGAACGAGTTTAAGCTATTAAACGATGCTATTAATAGGAAGAATAGCATCTTTTTGCAATGAGTGAAGTTCATTGCCATTTTAACGTCTAGCAAAACACATTTGACTTAGTGAGTTGAATTAAGGGGTTTTTTCCCAAACCGCACTCACTTATTTGAACTGCTACTTATGGTATGTCGTTAAACCTTTAATCCAGTTAATTCTTCTCTATAAAATCTCAAAAACAAACAAAATTCGGATTCTAGACTGACAAGGGGCGGTCCCCAATCTACAGCCTTCCTGGTCATGCCTTAATGGAGATCGTTCAAGAGCTCGAGCTATACGAGTTCAGGGATCTCTGTGAAGCAGTGCCAGAAATCGAAAGCGTTTCTCGTGTTGCCCCGTTTTATAAACAACTCAAAGAATACATACACACCCTTGCCTTCTTCGACGCTCAAGCCTATAGGTACTTGGAAAAAGGCCCAAGTCTGAGAACCAACCTCGATGCTGTAAAATACCTTGAAAAATTATTTACAAACTTCATCTTCTTCAAAAAGATACTGCCTGCACACAAACCACTCACCATCATTTCCGTGTTGCACATTGTTCCCAAGTACTACCCACACTGCGAAAATTGGACTGAGGAGGATTGGGCCAGAAGATATCGCCGCCGAGGTCGGCACTCAGTAATTGTGGCTTTTGAAGAAGACAGACAAATGACAGACAGAATTGCATTCACAAAGGAAAGCACTGCGTTCGATCTGCTCGGACCTCCCGATATGGCAAGTTTCAATGAGGGTGAAGAGAATTGGAAAGATGAGAAGGACTACGTAAGGCGATTTGACTGTGTAGTGTACCGTGTATCTGTGCCTCTGCTGCCAAACAATTACGAGTATACTCAGGCAGAGTACAAGTTCATTATCAACACGCTGAGGCCCTGCCAGACACTGCGGGTTGTGCTGGAGATGCACGAGAAAATCGCTACTGAAAATGAGCTCTTCAACACAATCGAGTGTTTCAAGCAGCTGAATGGAGGAAATCTGGACTTTATGTTAGCAGCGGAATTCGACTGGCAAGTCTGGTCCAACAGGAGTATGAGTAAACGCAATACTAACAGGTACCTGACACACTCCCTGATCTACAGTGTACTGTCCAAAGGAATGGGACGCGAAGATCCACTCTAAGGCTAATACACCAAAAAATCGTGTTGCTATTTCCCAATTACTTTCTGTGTATTGATTTTAAATACTTTTGTAGTTATTCAGCCTTGTCCTAAAAGGCATCGCGCGGTCTGTAACAATAATCGAAACTAAATTGATTATTACTGTGAATAATCAGTGCATTCTTATAGCGAGGTGAATAACACTTGTGCATCCCTGTTTCGCTGAAACCTGGTTTATTTTGAGTTCGGAATACGACAGCCATTAAATCAGCTTAGTTATTTTTGTTGTTTAATATTTACTCGGTTAATTTAGTCAAAATTCGATCATTTCACACGGGTGTCACATTTCGGATGTTTAGACCCAATTCTGTCCAACACAATGACCAACTGGGTGAATAGCACCATTTTTGTTAAAAAAGCATTGGAGTAGCAGAATTGTTCAAAATTTTGATATCTCAATTTGTAACGCTTTTTTGCATACTGTTAAAGTGGATTAATGGTATAAAATTTATAACGGGTTTTAGTTACTGACTTCCTCAAAGCCAGCATTGTTTGAAGTAGATGGGATTTATAAAAGAGCCACCGTAAGGACCAGAAGAGGAGGTAAAAGGTGCCCGATACTCCCCACCACCTGCACCAGGGTGTTACCTTGTCCATCACGAGTCTCCTCCAAGCTAGACACACTATGCGTGATAGTCTTAAGCTGTCCGCATCTATCGCCAATAACATTGGGAGTCTGTTGGGGCCTCATGAAAGGCCCTGGCCTCATCTTTGTGTGATGAACACACAGAATGACAAGACTGAATTAAAGGCGAGAGTTAAGGAAAACTTAAATACTCATCAGTCACTTTGCCGGATTCAATTGGAAGAGAAGACGCTGATAAAATGTTTCTATGTTCCTAGTGATGCTTCAAGGGTATCAAAATGTGATCAGGAGAATGCCAACTGACTTTGATTAATAGTTGAATTGGCGTTGAAATGAATCAAAATAATTTCAGAAAAAAATAATCGTTTTTCAGTGTGTTTCTCTCCCGGTTAGGTTTATGCGGTAGAGATATCCTAGCATAGATTTAAGATACATTACGAAATAATAACGATGTAATTTCTATTCTCTGATTTGGGTTCATTGTCGACTTGTCGTCTCTGTAATTAATGTTAGCCATCTGAGTTGAATTGCGGCAACTTCTCGAGCTACATTTTATTTTTTCTTAGTTTGTCACTTATGGTATGTCAGTGGTCCTTATGTCAAGTTTATTAGTCGCTATAAAATACTCATGGATTTATCTATTCAAAATTGTAGACTGACGAAGAGCGTCCTCCGATTTTTAGTCTGCCATCCGCGGCTTTAAGGAGGATTGTTAGCATGCTAGATGTGAAGGATCTCATAAATTTTTGCAAAGCGGTGCCAGTATTCGAAGGTGTCGCCCGTATCCCACCTTTCTACTATTCTATCAAAGCCTATATACACACTCTGGCATTCTTCGACGCCCAAGTCATCAGGCTAGTTGACGAAAGTCCAAGTGTGGAAAACTACTTAAAAGCAGCAAAGTACCTAGATAATCTTATTGAAAGATTTCTCAGGTTTAAAGACATCTTGTCTCCGGACAGAAGGCTTTCAAACCTGACCATTTTAAACGTAGTTCCCAAATACTACCCACACAGCGAAAATTGGACAGATGAAGAGTGGACTAGAAGATATCGCGTGCGCTCAGTTAAAACAAAAATTGCAACCACAGAAGAAGTTATTCCTTTGACTGACCGAGTTTCGTTCACAATTCATTTTGTGGAGTTCGGCCTGGTAGGACCTCCTGAAGTGCCGCGTTTCCGCCGAAATCGAGAAAATTGGGAATTCGAAAAACGCCAATTAAGGAGCTTTCACTGCGTGGTTTACGAAATTCGTGTTCCTTTGTTACCACACAATTACGACTACATTCAATCAGAGTTCAAGTTCATTATCAATGCTATGCAACCCTACCAGACGCTGCTGGTCCTGCTTGAAATGCACGAAAACATTGCTGAGCAAAATGAACTGTTCAACACAATTGAGTGTTTCAGGCAACTTAATGGAGGAAATCTGGACTTTATGCTCCGAGTTCAATTCGCCTGGCAGGTGTGGTCAAGCAGGAGCATGGGCGGACGTAAACACATTAACAGTACGTATATGATGCACTCTCTGATTTACAGTGCAATTCACAAGCTAGGATGGGATCAGAGAAGAACCTCATTAGTCTGATATGACCCTAAATAGCTCTAAATTATTGCTATATGACAAATACGCTTTTTGGGCGATTGTCTCAATATATTTTTGTAAATAACTGAATTACGTGTTAAAATTACACCGTTTTGTTATAATTAGAAGTTTTTAAAATATTATTTAGGTTATGAAGTTAGCTAAAAAGGCTTGATGGTTGAAAATGAATTGTGTGGTTTAAATGAACTAGAACAACAGCGAGTATCTCAGCTTGCAATTTCTAGTCTGGGTCCGCGTCGTATTTGGTTTTGTTAATTCTTTCTTACTTGAATATTATCATCATCTAATCAAAAAATTTGATACAGCTATTCTTATCTTAGCGTCTTCTAGAAGATGACCGTTACGGCATCTTTTGGGGATCCAGAACGTTTTTACATTCCTACTGGCAGTTGTAATTTTGGGGCGCAATATGCAGACCTATATCTCTCCAGGCTAAAAGCTGCTCGACCTCGACTTGAATTTCAAGCCCGTAAAATTTGGCCGGATCTGCCGGTCCGCTCTCTCGCAGAGGTCAAGTCTGATGAAGAATGCGTTATTATTGGCACTATGTTCCGGGTTCGTGATGCTGTTTTCAGTAAATTACGTGCTAAAAAATCCAAAATTATTTAATTCAATAATTGCCAGTAGTTTTTTTCCTGTATGAGATCATGCAACCGCATCTCTTTCCGACTTTTGCCGCATAAATCAGTTAATAGGCGTATTTTCCAGCTAGCTAGGCTCAAGTTTGACGGTGCATCGTCCTCAAAGATAGTGGTTCGCGTCAGCGGTAGGTTGTAGCCCGTATCTCACCTTGAGTACCCCAATCCCTTTTTCGATTCTAGCTAGACAACAAAATTCTATCTTTGTACTCCAGTCCTGTACACGGAAGCCTAGTGTCATCAAGCAGCTTGCGTATATGGAGCTGTTCGGCGGTCGCCAGTTCCAAGACCAAACTGCCGCCTCCACCGCCACCCCCCACGACCCCGCCGAGTGGGAGCGCTTTGCCAGCGCCACCGAGGACGAACTCTTCCTCGAGGACGAGCTGCAGCGCATCGACTTGGCCTCGGATGGCGAGTCGCAGGTGCTGCTGGACGAGCTCACGACGGGTGTGGTGGTGGCTTTGCGAGGCATCGAGTTGTCCCGTGCCCAGGGCACGTTCCGTGTAGCCGGTGCGGCCTTCCTTCAGCCCCGTCCTATGGTGCCTATCGCGGACAAGACAGACGTGAATCCTGCTTTACCCCCCGATCTCGATCAGGGCCACTGGATCCTCCTTGTGTCGGGACTTGGTTTTTCAGGTTCGTTACTTATGTGTTATTTCAGTAGCGTGTCGTGAGGTCAAATACGCTTATCTGGAGTGTAGTTCGGTGGATTGAATAACTAAGCCTGTCGAGAAGTGGTTTACAAATGAACATGGTCGGCGGTCGTCTTGCCGCTTACGTGTATTAGAGATCGTCTTCAGTCCAATATAGGTAGTGAGGCCGGCCTTCTTACCACACTAAGGTCTGTTCCGAAATACCTATACTCTTTTACTGTCCGCTTTGTTTGTTCATTGGTTCTTCATGGGGTGTATGGAGGAGCTTAGTATAAATGTGGCGGTTGGCTACCCGCAACTCCTTTCCATCACGGGTAAACCTCCCCGTAGGGGTACCAATACCAGAGGGGAACAAAAGACGTCTGTACCATAGTGTTTATTGGGGACGTGTTTGAAAATGTGTCGACGGTGAATTGACCAGATTTATTGGACAAAACCTGGATCCATATTGTTTAGGTTCAATGCACGCAGTCCATATTTGGCTTGCGGTAGAGTTGGTGACTCATGGAGAGCCGCACGCACGCAGTCAGATGCGGAGATGCGATCTGCTAGATGGTGCGTGGAGTTTGTCAGGCCACCCCAGGGTTAAGCAGGGCCACTACAATACCCCTCATCAAGACCGGAGTCGGCTGAAATACGCTGGAGGCCCTGCGGTTTCAGGTGTAGATGTACCTGCTTCAGTGTAGCCGTATTAAAAAGGTGGTTTCTTGCTACGTCCCTAAAGGTGGGAGGAGATGTTGCAGGAGGGCTGTTGGCCGGTGTAACTTGTTATTAATAATACGATACGTATTGGTCTTTAGTCAGGCTACCACAGGAATATCTCAACAACCATTCAACATTGTTGTAGGTGTCAAGGGCTCATCTCCGGAGCCCCTTACTCTGCCTCCGTTTAAAACCTTTGTAAGGTCATCCCTTCTCGAAGCCGCCACTTGATATTTCGACAAAACTCCATTTTTCGTCTCCAGTCCCGAGCCGTCTATCTACCAACTTGAGGGGAGAAGAGCAGATGTCAACTCGAGACAAAGCTAAAATTGTTTTCAGACAATCCATGAGGAGGCATCCATTTGTCGAGTATTTTTGACGGTCCCGGCATTGATTTTATTCACACAACCGCCTTTGCTTTGATTTAGCATTATTTCCCCCTTTCATAATCATCGTCTCCAAACCGCAAGAGAAGACCACATAAGTGGTATTCCCCCATAAACAGGTGAGTCAGAGGGCGGCAGCTGCGGTCAACACCCCCTGGCTCTCCGGTTCCCCGATAGCCATCTTTCCCGAACCACGGGACAACCAGCCTGAAATCGCCACTACCCCTACCTACTTAAATCCCTCATAATTAGTATTCCCCCCACCAACAGGTGACTCGGTGGGCGGGAGCTGCGGCCGTCACGCCCTGGCCCTGCGCCTCCTTGGCGACTTTCTGCGGAGCAGGGCGGCCACGCGGGTGGAGCGTCTTCTGCTGCTTGGCGACAACATTGGGCGGAAGTCGGAGCAGGCGGTGGACGCGATCACGGAGGAGGCGCGCTTCCTCACGCGCCACGCGGAGGCGGCGTCGGTGGCCGGCGCGGTGGCGTTGGACGCGTGGCTGGCGGAGCTGCCGCTCGGTGGCGGTTGCGGCCTGGTGGTGCAGCTGCTGCCCGGCACCGCTGACCCCGTGTCGGCGCTGATGCCGCAGCCGCCGCTCCACCGCCGCCTGCTCTTCCCACGCACCGCGGCACGATTCGGTGGCGACGCGATCGTCACGTCGACCAATCCCTGCGCCCTGGAAGTGCGGGGCAGGCGGCTGATTGCGATGGCGGGGCAGAGTGTGCGGGATGTCTACAAGTGAGTACGGCACAGCGTGTACTTTTTTAAGCCTATTTTCGAGGAGGAAATCCGCTGTGCAAAGCAGTCCAATCGCCTGCTGATACTTTGTTGAATTTCCGTTGCCATCACAACCTCTTATAGGCTCCAGTTTTAGTTTTCACCCTACTCAGTGTCACTGTCCATTGAAGAGCGATCATAATATCCTCACTTCGATCCACGAAGGAATAAATAGATCTGTTAATAGGTGAAGGAAGTCATAGTTAATGTGGTAAGGTGCACTGATAACTGAATCCTTAATTAAATGTAACACATTTGGTCACTTGTTATTTCAAAATCGGACAGAACTTATGGGACAGACAGACTGTATTCCGTATCAGATAACAAAATAGAAGGCAGTAAACATTAAGATACATCAAGTTTTAATTGTATGTAACACGTTCAAATATCTTAATGCTAAAATGCTAGGTGTTTCCACTATTTTGTCCATCAATGTATATGTGAAGAAATGGGAGATGGACAGTGTCCATAAACCCATCAAACGCGCCTTCACACTTCTTACATTTTTACCTAGCTAGTGGCCACAGTTCATCTCAACATTTAACTCTCTCCCATCCCCGTTAGGTACACGGTGTCCGGAGACGCGTTGACATGTGCCTGCCGCCTCCTGCAGTGGGGCCACCTGGCGCCCACGGCGCCGGACACGCTGCCGGCCGCGCCGGTCGACGAAGACCCGGCGGTGGGTGACCGACTGGCGCTGCGGGTGGCGTCGGCGGAGACGGGCGCCTCGCCCGACTGCCCCCACGTCCTCGCTGTGGGCGGGGCGCCCGCCTTTGGGTGCCGCACTGAGGATGCCAGCGGGGCCCTGGTGATCACCGTGCCAAGGTTCGACGCCACTGCGACCGCCGTGCTGCTCCAGCTCGAGTCGCTTGTCTGTCTGCCGCTGGTTTTTGATCTAGAGGATGTCAAGGCCTGATTCTGGGACTGTCACCATGTCCATGTTGCGTATTTTTGATAATGATATATTGCTGATGTAAGGGAGTGTTGACAAGACTTACGGGCTTTCTATGGACCCCGTAGAGGCTTAACAAAAATCGCTTTAAGTATCTTCGGAGCAGTAGGAGAGAAAAAGGACTAGGTTAATTTCAGAGCCAGGAAAAGGACGCCTCCATCGATTGCCATTGGGAACTTGTGCATTCAATTTAGGGGGGATTTGTGGAAGCGTCCAATCAAATTCATGATTTGGAGAAGACTATGGGGAGAATCAAGTCGGTGGAACCTGGGGAGCGCTCATCAGTGAATGACAGTTGCAGGGCGTGAATCTGATAAGTACTCACGGCGATTTATGTCCCTGGGAGCAAGACGAAGTTGTGCATCTTGACTGAATCCTCGAATCAGGATGTTCGAAATTTTCATAAATGGTCCGCAAGCCGTCCCACCATTGTAGCTGGATGCCGATTCCACTGTAACAACTGCAGTAGTTGGCTTGAACTTTACAGGCATTGAAGGCGGTTGAATATTTTGGTGCGAACCTAAGTTCGAGCCACATATTCTATTTGATTTTAACTGATGCTGTGGCAATAAGTGCGTCCTTTTATAGTCTGAAGCAAGTGGTAAGTCCAGAGATGGATTTTACTGCCAATTTCAAAAGCTAGCTTGAATGTTACGAATGTTGGAAGGGGAGGGATATTTGGATATGAACCAAAGTCAGGACTTGATTTATAAGCTGTAATGTGTATTTACGTTACGCTGTGGCGATGGGAGCGTCCTCAAAAATAACCAATTTATAGTTTAAAAGAAGACTTTATGATGGTTTATTGAGGCACAGTTGGCTTCGAAGCTTTTCTCTTAACAAGTGTCAAAGAATAAATCCGTTAATTATCTTGACTTAAAGTAAAATTTAATGTTGAATCCTACAAAGTTCAGGGACTATTTCACTGCAAAATAAGATTCTGTTGACTTTTTAGACTGTTAATAACCACTTAGATTTCATTCATAAATGAAACCTTCAGGCCGTTTCTCCAAGAAAGAGGCATATTCAAGCCCATCCGTTTTGGTTCGAAGATCTGTTGGAACCTCCCAATATTCCTTCGAGCAGCCTTAATTTTGATCTGCTTTCGAAATTCGCGTCACAAACAAAGGTGGGACTTTCAAAATCACAAATGTTATACTAGATGAAAGAGCAACAAACTCATAGAAACGTTGGTGTGTTTACTAACGCATGAAAGTCGCAGTTTAGGAACCGGATAAGTGCCCATCTGCAGTTCGCACAGAGCGACTAAGAGCATGACTCCAAGTAATGCAGCCTAAAGCTTTGGAAAACCCTTACCCTTTACAAGAAGATGTTCACGATTTCTGAGTTGGGTTAGAGAACGCTCTTAGAAATTCAGTTAGCCGCTAATTCGGTTTTAATAATTTCGCCTGTTGCACTGATGCCTATTCTAATATTGAGCATAAGGATAGAGATGAGATTTACGGGTTTCCTGTGGACCTCCTAGAGGCTTGCTAATACCCTCTTGTTGGTGGAAAAGTGACTAATTTTATTGTGGGCGACGATAGTGCTACGGGATCCCGGGTAGGGACGTGACCGGATGGATACGGGGCGCTCTGTCTGCCGCCTTGTCAAAGTGGCATAATTTCAATCGGATGTACGAGGAGATTTATCAGTGAAACTCTTCTAAAGGGCCGTCATTGGATACTCCGTAAGAAAACGCAAAAAATGGTTCAAGTTAATTTTAGAGCCTGCATGAGGACGAGATCGGGAGAATACTGGGCGCTCGCCTACCTTGACTGTCAGTTAGAAGTTGTGTACTAGATTTAGGTGTTCCTGGGGGTAAAACGGATCAAGTCAAAGGCTCAATTTGGGGACGATTAGGAGAAGGAAATTTATAGATACTGCAGTGTGTTCTTCAGTCAGAGATTGTCCCAGCTTGGGCTATCTTAATGCTTTAAGAGGAGATGGTCACGATTTCTACATGAGGATAGCAAACAGATTGCAATTTATATCTAAAAGATATTTGTAAATGCACAATTTTGAAAGTCAACTTGATCGTTAAAGGCGTTGAAAACAGAAGAAAGTTTGTACGAAATTTCAGGTTTTAATTATAAACTGCCAATAGCATTTGTTTCAAATTTGTGGTACGGCAATGGGAGCGTCCTTCCCAAAAATTTTAACCAATGTATGAAATGAGTGCCAAGCATATGAAGGGCTTAGAGGCAATATTATCACACTAGCATTTTTCAAAATAATGTCTAAAATTATGTAGACAATCATCTGCAATTAAAGCAGAAGTTGTATTGATCGACTGAATCCTCCAGACATTCAAGCACAATTTCTGTGCAACATCAAGGTGCTAGGAAACGGAATGGACTGTTAATACCCTCTTAGAATTCATCCACACCTGAACAGAACAGAGTTACAAATGCTTCCCTCATTTACTCATTTCTATCTGAATTTTAAGGGGATATTAACAGTGCATTCCATTAACACTTTATTGTTGCACTGTAATCGTGCTTGAACGCCCCCAACTGCTACTTCAATTTCAGATTATGGACTACTTAATTTCGGCATTATTTAAAAAGGCTAAAGAGGGCTACAAAGAAAAAGTACTTCCAGTCACCGTAATGGATTGTCTTAAACTGTTAAGAAGGACTCTCCCGTTGCCACAGCAGCTTATATGTTCGATTTGAAATTTCTTCTAAACAATCTTCTTATTGCCTTAGCACAATAATATTCAAGTACAAATGCCAGCTTATAAATTTAGCTTGAAATTAATAACACCCTAGGTCTTCTATGGACTTGGGCCTAAAGTGGCTATTACTGTAAATGATGGAAGTGCAGACTTGTATTAGGAGAAACGGACTAGCACAGGGCGGATGAGGTGTTAACGGCACACCGTTGTACGGCGTTGAGTGAACTCTTTCCCGTTACAGGACACAAATTGCCACTAAGCGATTTTTGATTGGTTCGTGCAGTTAGCGTCCTGTCCTTGAACAGGTATCCACAGGGCACAGCTCATAAGCGCTACATGCGCCCCCCTTTGAAACCGTAGTCATCTTTGATGACAGAGAGGGGAGTCACAGAATTCGATTAGTTACTAGGTGTCCGGTAGCTAGGTTTGGAACGGCTTTGTGTGAGCCTGAGAAAGTGGTATCGATTGAATTGTTTGGGAAACAAGAGTAGACGGGAGTACGTAGAATGGTGGGACTAGGCCGAAAAAGTGGGTGAATACACAGGAATATCCGGGTTTGTGGTTTGCATAAGCAGCGAAATGGCGTCCTTCCGGCGTGTGCCATGTTGGTGCACTAGTTGATGAGGCTGGTGTCCGATGATCTGATTGAGTTGCTGTTGATTGTGAGTATTGCAGATCTGTGAGTAGGCCAGCGGTTTTGGCCTGTTGTTGACAATCCGATTGAGATGCAGTTGGGATTGTATCCGTTTCTTACTACGCTTACAATTCGGAAAAAACCCATTTTACCAATCGCCAGTCATAAGTGTACCCATAAAAAGTTTAAAAAATGGTGCAAATTGGAGGGAAAAAGAGCAGACGTCAACTCGAGATTGGAGATTTTTTTCATGCAACTTAAGAGAAACTCAACCTCCAAGTCCGGAAAACTCTCAAAGTTTTTGAAGAGAGTGACTATAAACGAAATTTCAAATTCATAAGCCACTAACTGCATTTGCATTGAACTGAATCTATGGCTATAAGCGCGTCCTTTGGAGAACTGTAGCGGATTGCTACAAAAAACGAACTATCTCACTGAAGTAAGTAACCCGATCCGTTCGGTATCCGCACCGAGAAGATAGTAAGGCAGAGATGCGCGTTAGAGCAAGTGTGTATGTATGTGTGTATTTAGGATGTGAGTGCGAGTGTCTAAATAGGCTGTACCTGATTTCTACTAAGCAGGAATCGCTCCGTAATTGGTTGATGGATAGTTGTACTCAGATGCGATTTGTTGTGCTTGGTGCTTCCTATTGGGTAGCCGTACGCCAAGAACTAAGCTAATTAATAAATTCAATGATAAGTTTGCGACGAGGCTTTGAGTTAGTATTTCATAAAAAGCATTTTATGAAATGCTCTAAAGTGCTGAAATTGTTCATTATCTAATTGCAAGGCCGCAATTACATTATTAATTTTACACTTCCTGGATTTACATCAGTATTCCAGTGAAAAAAGGTACTAATAGACTGAACAGACTGTTAATACCCTCATAGAATGCATGTTTAAATGAAGCTTTATGGTTGTTTCTCAGTAAAAGAGGCTTGTGCAGTCCTCGACGTTGTGGTTGTTGCATTTGTAGAATTGTAGTTTTGGTGACAATGGCTTGAATTCTTTCACTTGACATGAATTTTAAGCTGGTTTCGAAGCACATGCAAAAATAAATGTTGGACTTTCGAAATCGGTGACTCATTAAAAGGCCCTCTAAGTGTTGATAATGCTTGAGACAATACGAGTCGCAATAGTTAAGCGTTTGATAATTGCCGTGGCGTTTCGACATTACCGAATTCTGCTTCAGGCCAGTCCCATTATTTTAACACTTTCTGCGAGCACTTTTTCACCCTCGAGATCGCATTGGTTCGTTGCCGCAAAACCCTGATTGGCTGATGAAGAAAATGGGCTAGAAAAAGCAGTCTTTGAGTTTCTGCTGCCTCCTGAAAGCTAAGCAAGGTCATCTCTTGGTTTATGTATGATTAATAGTTAGTAAATTATGCGTAGAACTCAGATGCCTCTCTTAATTTCAATCGCCTGGAAGCCGATTACTCAATTGCTCATGGAACATTAAAACATCTAATCAGTAAGGAATTGAAGGCAGTAAAATGGGAACGTTATAATGAAGCTTCACAATGTCTTAGTACCATGAGGCACTGTGGTTAACCGCCGCACAAATAACAGTTGCTATTTTTATAAATGCACCAAGTTTTTTTGCTAACTGGAGGTGTGGGCGTCCAAACAGAGAATCTCTGTCACAATAAGCAAGTGTGCTATCAAGTACAAGCAGCAGCAGCAGCAGCAGCAGCAGCAGCAGTGTGCAGTGACTTCTATTTGAATATAAATCACGACCCTTAGTCAACTACTTAGCGGAAAGTCGTAAAACCGTCAACTAGCAGTGGCTTCGAATATTCCACACCATCAGAAGTGTGAGAATGATATTTTGCAGCTAAAAATTTGGCTGTTTCTTTCCAGATATTTTAAAGGTATTCACTTGCAATACACTTGCTTTAGAGTGTTACAAAACCTGATTCATCATAAAAAAGAATCTTACCTATTACGACGATTCGCATTTGCTAATAATATAATTAGACTATGGCCGTTGTTCAATGATTCTCTGAACGCTTTGAACACACTGCTGGAGTTAGCACCGTGTCAGAAGTGTTTGGGTTGAATTCAGATGCCTTCCACGTTGAATTACTGACCACTGCGGTAATTGGATTCTGGATAACATATATACCGTTTAATGTGCATTTAAGCTTATAAACCCTTGTGCTATTAATATCACTACTGGCTCAAGGTTAAGGCACGGGTACAATCCCATGTCTTCCAACCGCCAAATGCCACACCCAACTGCATCTCAATCGGATTGTCGGCAACGAGCCTAATCAACTGGCCTACTCACAGATCTGCAATACTCACACTCAACAGCAACTCAATCAGATCATCGGACACTAGCCTCATCACGCCGGGAGGACGCTATTTCACAGCTTACACAAACTGCAAACCCGGATATTACTATGTATTCACCCACTTTTTCACATTTTGCTGTCGCGCCGCAACCTCCCCTTCTCGACTGGCTGTTAATCGCGCTTTTATTTTACACAAAAAAGGCTCTAGGAGGAGAGTATTGTGGCGGCATGACGCATAGTGGTGAACAAAGCCGCTCTCACACAAAGCCGTTCCAAACCTAGCTACCGGACACCTCGTAACTAATCCAATTCTGTGACTCCCCCTCCGTCATCAAAGATGACTACGGTTTCAAAATGGGGGGTGCGTATGTAGCGCTTATGCGCTGTGCCGCGTGGATACTATTTCAAGGACAAGGACACGAACGAACCAATCACAGATCGCTTAGTCACAATATGTGCCCTGTCACGATAATGGATGAGCACAACGCCGTACGATGCCGTTTCGTTAACACCTCAACTGTCCTGTGCTAGCCCTTTTCTCCTAATTCAAGTTTATTGTTCCATTCTGGGTCTTCTCTTACCTGGAACTTATTTGGAAGTCCTTTAAAGTGATAACCACTTTAGGGTGTCACAGTATCAGACCAAATTTTGCTGCTAATTGTAGTGGTGAAGTTGAGTTAAACTCTGACAATAATACCATATTCTTCTCCATTAAATTTATATTAAATATCCTGAATTTGTTGTTACCAACCATCTTTCTCTTCTATTGAAGTGACTGGCAATTTTCCCTTGAAAACTCTGGGTGTTTGTGGCGGATCGGCTGAACTTAGATTCTCTCAAGATGGATTAACTACCCCGTTAAGACAGACGAGACGTGTGCACTAGAACGTTTATTTGAGGCCCTTGTCTTGAGTCGTGCACTCAGTAAAGGAAAAAGGGGACATGACGCAGACGATGACAGGGAAGTCCGGTAACTAGGTTTGGGCTCTCTAGACATCCAAGCTGAGCACATGATCTTGATTAGGCTTCCCAGCCGCCACGTGTTCATTAAATGGTAATTTAATTTCTAAAGTCTTGCGAAAGACTGATGAGGTAGCCCCGCCAATTCAGTGTAGTGCCGAGACGAGACAACCCTCCCCTCTTTCAACCCCCTCGGTGGATGTCCTATCCGTTTAGTGGTGTAGCCTCGACTTAAGGCGTATTGTGGGCGGTAATTGAGCTAAGTTTCTTTGATATGCAAGTCTGAACGAAGTTCATTGTTCGAAAACCCTGAGAAAATGGGAAAAATCGGACGACTCAGCCCTCCCCTTACTTTAGGAAAGCCTGTCAAACCCACTCTGCTGCTGTGTGGATTTGCGACAAGCTTCTTGATGATGGTTATAGAGAAAGGTACTCGTCTGCTGAGGGAAGCGAAAATCTGGGAAAATCAAATGATTGTATCTCCCATGTCACTTTGGAACAATGTGATGCGGCAGTGTGTGGTGGCTCATAGCACCACTAAGCGGAGGAGTGCTGTGGTGACCTGAGAGCATCGTCCATCACGTCATATCCCCTACCTAACTGCTTGGTGGTTTCAATTCCCCAATTCACATGTACTGCGTGCATGAACCCAAAATCTTATTGGCCCAGGTGCTGACTAGTAAATTCGGTAAACCCAGTCTCGACACAGTTTCACTCACTTCCCTTCGCCCTGTGGTATTGCGACTCCGTCTCGTTTTAGAGAGAACTCTGTTGCAACTAACCCTTAAGGGATTTCGACTCTAACAGTGCTGGAAACGAATGGACCTAAAAGTGGGTTCGGCTCCAAGGTTGTCATTAGAGAAGAACTATGTTCTCACTTGTTCGGAGCCCGTGAAAAATCCATCATCGAACAATATGCTTCGATTAAATGACAAGGCTTGAATGGACCCTTGAAAAACAAATAACTAAACGGTGGAGGCTACCGTTCGACTTAGTGGGCGGAAATTCTGAATCCCCACGAGGTGTGCGTGTACACAAAGCCAGTTGGGGAAAGCACAGGTTTATTACCTAGACCGTACCACTACCCTGCGCCTATCAAATCCTCAGACATCACTACTAGCAAACCTATCCAATCCAGTGATCTAGGCTCTTAGTATTCGCTATCACCCCTTATTCCACCAGTCACACAGCCAAAAATTGACCACTACATAGCAAAAGCTGTCTTATCGCAAAGTCTGTGTACACATAAAGCGCTGTGGGGGTTGGGAATCATGGCTGCTGTCGAGTGTCTGGCGCTGTCGTAGTCAACGGGTGTGTGGAAGAGCTCTTCTTCCGTCGCCTATGCGGCGACATCATTCGTTTGAGACGTCGTCTCATCCCCAGTCTCCCCCTCCGCAATCCCCCGTCCCCTTCGACCATCGGGAGAGGACGAGGCGAAGCCTGGATAGACCCCTTCGTGGTCACCGCCGTCGTCCTCACCGATCTCCGTGATTAGCGGTCGAGTGGCGCCCTCTTCTCCGTCCTCCTCGTTGGCGTCACCACCAGCACGGGCTCCACACAGCTGGCGCTGGTAGAAGTAGGCAAGGCTGGCCGCCAGAGCCACTAGGGGCACCAGAAGGGGAGCGAAGAGGCGGCCGACGCCGCCCACAACCTCCACGGGGGCGTTGCCCAGGCCCATCACGAAGCTCCTGCAAGCCGGACACAAACTGGTGAGGCACCAACCCTGGGATTCCGTCGGGGAAGACCCAACCACCTCCTACCGTTACTAACCAGTTTCCAAAATGTCCCCATCCCATCAGCGTCACCAAAGCGCTACAAGCAGCGGCCTCACCTGCTGTGACCGGGGGGTCTTTCCCCTTTACTACCCTGTCATTGTCCACCTATGACACTTAGTATTTTGACAAAAGATTCATTTTCCTCTAGTCTCCAATCACAAGTCTAGCTACCAACGATGTGAAATGAGTCAGAGGCGAGATGAGCAGAGGACAATTCGAGTTCACTGAGTTCATTTTCCAAGTTTCTGAAGATGGCAAAATAGGCAGTTGAATAGCTTCAATTAAGCATAATTGACAATTCAAACTCAACAGTTAAAGTTACTGCTTCAGCATTGACAATACGTTTCTTTTTTGAGCCCAGTCACAGCCGAGGATGGGGCTTTAAGGGAGAAAAACTTGCTAATAGGTGGAACTTAGTTACAGATAATCGGTCACTTGTTTCGGTTATTCAAAAAATCGGACACAACTTATGGGATGACGGGTCACAGAACCGTGACAAAATACGCCCTAACCAAACGGATGTACCAAGATAGCAGGAAGAGAGGAGGGGAATGATCCCACCTGCATTTAACCTAAATGCATCTGAACATAAAAACAATGCTTAGCTCCAATAGGCATTATAGAGCATAATTCGGACAGAACTTATGGCATGATTAGGAGGAGGATGAGGGGCTCACCAGGCGGTGAAGTTAGTGGCGGCGTAGAAGCCGTCGCCGGGGGAGCCAAAGCCCAGCCAGATCTCCTTAGTGGCCACCGTGTCGTTGGTGTGCACGTGGATGTTGAAGCGAGTCGGGCCGAAAAGGGCCTGCGGCAGGGAGCGGTTGATGCGCTGGTTGTCCTTGTGGTGCGCGCCCACCGGATCGCCCTGGAAGGCCACCAGGCGCCGCCAGGTGGACGCCCGCGCGTCCGCCTTCCGCCCAACCGAGCAAACGTCGCGCCAGTACAAGTAGGCGGGCGGTGACGAGGTGCCTCGTCCACCCTCTGGCGGGTCGCGCTTGTCCAGCTGCACGACTGTGGACTTGTATGGAAGAATAGGTGGTTTGTTAGCACTTTCCTTTCGAGTAAGTCTCCTTATTGGAGCAAACTAAATGCTAGAGGACCTTAGGAAATAATCCGGCTTTGCTATGGATGGTCAAAGAGGATTATCTATTAATTCCGAACCCTTCGATATGCATGGCTCGAGGGATAAGATCAGCATCGTTCTACAGACACCTGACTAGAAATGGGAAACTGAAGGTTGAGGAACCTACCTGCCTATGACCATCTGCGCTAGAGGGTTTCAGAGGACTGTTGTATTGTCGTTGAGATTCTCATTGCTGTCTGCCGAGAATAAACAGAATTGAGGGCTTATGCATTTATGAGTTTCACAGGCAAGCGGTCGTCAAAATCCTTCGTTGAAAAGACTCCTCTATATACCGTTTCAGGGATGAGATCGGTAACAACAGGGAAACAGAACGGATGAATGCCGTATTCAGACGTTCCAATCCACCTCACTCTTTAACTCCTCCACCTCCTCCTTACATGCTTCCTCCTTCTCTTCGTCGAATCCTGGTTTTCTTCTTCCTTATAAATCTACAGTGAATACAACTTAGTATGTTCATTTAACAATGAACAACTCTCCTTTGAGTAAGCTTAAGGATACCGGAGCTTATAAACTTACCCTGCTTTCCCCTACAGAATTTAGAGGATGGATACATTCCCGTCGACTGGTAGCTGAGATCCTTCTATTAGATCAGCAACAACAGGGAAACAGGAAAGATGTCTGTTGTATTTTATTTGAACCAAAAAGAGGAGATTATTGTAGTTGCCTGTTCAATGCTGCCTTTGAGCACTGGGAAGACAATCTGGGGAAATCTGAGGCGTCTTTACCACTGAAGCAAATAAGCCCCAGATAACACGGACACCCAACAATAGGTGTCCATATGTAAGCTAGAAGGATTCAGCCTTCTGCCGCCAAAATAGTTGGCGTCAACGAATTTGTACGACAATGCTTAGCTACCGCCGAACTTTGCCATAGATAAAGAGATGGGAAATATAGCCTTAAGAGGGGCTAGTAGCCCGCCTTTGAGGCCTGAGAATGGAACAAGAATCGAGCTGCAGTTCCATCAAGCAACTGCGAGATGATGAGATGGTTACTCAAGTGATCGTATGAGGCAACGGGGTTTGGTTCTACGAATGCCGGGCTTTAATGGATCAAAAAACTATTTAATCCTTCCACCTGGTTTGATGCGGGATTCTGAAGGACGTCGGCTACAGCCAACACAAAAAAGAAGCATATACAGCAGAGCCGGATTCCACCGATTTGGATCGTTCGACCTACCAACTAATGGCACAATGCTTTTGGGCAAGAAAGTTAGCTTGGGCAGGAGCGCTTAAAGCGCACGCGGTCAAGAGTGAGCTAATTGACGAGGGGAGACCACTAAGGTGCTCTCTTCATTGATTAATGTTTAAGCTATGCAAATGCTGTCTCTGTGCAGTCTCCAAACAGGGCAGAGTATTCAGAACCATCGCCGCAAGTACTGCCTAGTGAGAGAGGCACCACCATTAACAGTAATTGGAGGCCAACGAACTCGGATGTACACAGACGCATTCTTTCCCTGCTTCTGTAGACTCTAGTAGGCTTTCATGTATTCTCGGGAAAGGGTCCAGCAATACAACAATCTGCCATGTAGTAGCCGCTCTAAAAATGTTGAAATTAGTGCTTAAAAGAAGACAAGAATTCCGGATTCACCCTAATTTAGTCAAATCACTAACGAGTCTAACTCTGATTTCGACGTATAATTGTTTCCATCCACACCACGTATTTACTATTACTGACTAAATTTATGCTGTATGTCCTAGTTAGTTCCATAAACAAATTGTCTTTATTAGCACATAAAAAAGATATTAATGTCAAACCTGGTGCAGAACAGAGATGATACGAACTCAGGATTCATCAAAATGAAATCACTAATGAGCCCAACTCTTTTGTCCACATCCAGTTGTTTACATCCATACCACGTATTTAAAACATTACTGTTTAGTTTAACATTAAGAAAAATACGCGTTTGGCATGTGCTGGCTTCATCCAAATCTAATGAAATCACCAATGAACCCAACTTTTTGCAGGTATTCAACTGTTTTCAGTTGAGATTAAAACAGTAATTTCTCCTCCCTGTACTCGAAACTTTCAGAAACCGGATCAACGCACATGGGAGCCATGATGGCATAAAAATAGTAACTACCGCGGGTTTTTTTATTTTCCAAACGAGCAGAGATGAGCTGATACAGTGCATGTGTGTGCGTAGCGAAAGCAATAAAACCCTCCTTTCTAACTTCCAAATCAGGCATTGTAAATTCACAGGCAAATGAAGTTTTCTCTGTTGAACGCAACCAATCATAAATGAGGAGATAAGTTCACATGGTTTATTAGACTCAGAAAGACCTACCAAAAAATTACCGGGTTCTAATTCGACGCCAAAGTCGAAGATCCGTTCCTGGACGAATTTCTGCCCACTATGGATAGACGAATTAGTGTAGACGAGCATTCCCAGACCCAGGCGACTGTAGGGCATCTCCAGCGGTTCCGAGAATTCCATGTCCACGGCGAATCCCCGAACCTGTGGGAAGGGTAGATTAGAGACAAGAGTGGGTTCCTTTTCCAAGGAAACGGTGAACGTGAATTGGACCCCGTGATGTTCCACGTTCTTCGGTGGGTCCCATTTGGAAGACTTAAAGACGAGGACAAATTTGGTTGGCTCGTAGGTCGATTCGTTGCTATAGTGACTCCAGTGCAGGTTCTCGCCGGAGTTCTTGCAGTCGGCATTTTGGTAGTTGGCGAAAGTAGCCGCACCAGCTTTGTCTTTATAGTCACATAACTAGACACAAAAGAAAGGAAAACAGGGATCTAAAGTTATCCAGAAATAATTAGGACCTTAAATAGAGAGAACACACCTACGTTATATATTAACAAACCATGGGATTCAGTTATTCCATGGGTGATAATGGAGTTATTCACGTGTTTGCTGAAAAAAATATCCTCAGATACGGTGATATTTGAATCAGTACCACCACGAAGTATCATGGCACACAAGGGAGAAGGTGGGTTAGAGCTGCCAATTAGGAAGTAGGTCTTATCCCTCGGGGTATCTACTTCGACTATCACCATGTATTCAGTGTTTTTATGGCTGTAGACCGTATGGTAGAACTATTTTTGAATAGTTTAACAGACACCGAGTACCTTCACATCATCCTTGAGAGACGATACAACAGAAATAAATAGACCAACAATAGCCAACAGTGAGCGCATTGAAAATTATTTAAATGGTCACGGAGGTCAATTGGCAATGTAAACCAATTAGAATACTGCCAAACGCGTGTTTCACCTCTGAAGGACATAGTAAACATTACAGGCAGTGAGAATAAATAAAAAATAGCAAATTATGTTTTTTGTCCTGTAGAAGGCCTAAAACCTGTAAAAATTATTTATGTGTGCATTGCAACAAGTTGCAAGTGCTTGGTATTGCCAGCCACCACTTATTTAACCCAGTTTATAACTCTTTCCAACACAAACTCTCTGTAAAAGCTTCTAGAGTCTTTTAATTTATTATGAATGAATGATCATTTATTCATAATTGTTACTTAACGATGCAATGAATAGGAGTTGGAGATTAATCGGTTAATAAGAGCAAACTGATTCACACTAGTACAGCAGATATTAATCAATTCGCAGTCTACCGATAGTCAACCTGCATTTAAAATGTGCTAGTCAGGATGTGGTGTTTCACCTGTATTCCATCAGATGACATAATTAACAGCATTGTTAATTTGAAAATTTAGTGACATTTGAAGGGATAAAAGAACACGTTAGCTTGACAATAATCAAATACTTGTTTATAAAAGCTACAGAAAATTACTCTATTCAAAGAAGGTATGTGTGACCGTTGCTATTGGTTACCAGTCATATGATTTAGAAAATATGCAAAATCATTTAATTAATAAACAAATCTAAAGGTTTTGACTTTAGACCAACATTTATTTTATCATATGCAACATCTATTTTATATTCTGTGTACTTTCTCCGAACATGTGGCACTCAAATTTTATTCGATATTTGTTTACCAAAAACCTGCTGTATTTTGTAGTCTGAGGTGCTATAAACTACAATAAATATTTCTTTTCCTAATTGTTCTCTAACGAGCTACTGTTTAAGCTGTAAATCCTAATGTTTGTCAAGTCTATTCTTAATTTTAATGCAAAACCCAATAACTATATATTTTTCTATCATCAAAAACTCATTTTGGTCTCTTTTTTAGCCTCTGGTTATTTTTCAATACCACGCCTTCCATGAGTCACTCCCAATATCTTGGACGTACTATAACTAAAACTACCTCTCTCCCTCCTGGCATTCCCGGTCCCCCTTGCGCCCAGCTTCGAGTCAAAGTCACGCTCCTTCGATTCAACAATCGCTTCCAGCCTCCACCACTACCACCGCTTCCAAAGACACGACCACAAGCCTCACAACAGAGGCAGAAGCAGCAATCACCTCGTTGCGACATGGCGGTCCGTATCGTCTGGTGGGGTGAGACTAACCCCAATGGCATCCTTCTTCGTCCCAGAGTCATTTTCAATGGCCTTCAGACTGGAACTGGCACTGCAAACTCAACTCGGCTGACTTGTGCGCTGTTTCCAGTCTGTGTGCCCATGAATAAAATGCACAGTTACCTTAAAGGTGAGTTCCAACGATGAATCCTTGAAACCATGAAGTCAAGTTTTGTACCCCGGTCTAAACTGCGATGAGGTTGATAGCCAGATTAGTAACAACATAAATTACCATTGTTTAACTCTGAGGCTATGCGTAATGTTGTGATTGAAAAACGGTTAATTGGCCGTTTATAAAGGAGCCAATGCTTCAGGACATTTCCTACCTATTTTTTGGTGTCTATTCAGATATGGGATGCCTCTTTTTGGATGTCATTGATACATCAACCGGCAATACAATCGGCCGTGCCAGGGTTGATAATCTGGCTCGCTTAACTCCCCAGAAACCTATTCTAGGGTAAGTAATCCCCCATATCTTTAAATTTCATGTCTCGAAACTCGTACTTTGGTGGCACTAAGCGTCCACGATATTCGGTAACTCTTCGCTTTAGAACCATGGCAGTGGCGTCCTCCAAGGGTGTCAAAATCGGCGACCTGACAGTTGGCATCACATACGAGCTCCTCAGAGGTGTCAAGCAACACGGAGTCCTCAAAAAGCACCAGAGTTTACCCCGTATTGCTCCCGATGAGCCTGTGGAAAGCTTCTCACCCAGCGACTATTCACGGTCGAATCCCCAGCTGCAGTCAATTGACACCGAGGTACCAGTGTGCTTTCCTGATCGGGAATCGATCCATTTTTTAAATAAGCATGAACCTGAAAGGGACCCACCAACCAGAGAAGAGGAAGAAGCGGAGACGGACTTGGGAACACAGGGTCCCGAGGTGATGGTGGCTGAGGAGGTGGAAGAGGAGGATGCGGGAGATTCGGGTTTGAGCAGAGAGGTCTTGGCTCGAATCCAGTCGGCTCTAGCTGAGAGCAGAAGAATACGTGAGCAGGTGTTTACGGGCATTAACCCGACCATAGAAACCCCACCCGCCTTTGATAAGGAAGCCCTCGATGGTCATAGGTGAGTGTGGATTCAAGTATAGACCCTTGAGTAAACGCGATGTTTTATTTTTAATCCCTTACCGAGATCGAAGTCGGTCGAAAAACGCTGGAGGCCGGAGTAGTGCCTGTAGTAGTAGGCTTGGATGGACTTGATTCATCGCAGCCTAATGAAGGGGGTTATTTCCTGATGTATCGCCTTTAAGATAGTCAGAGGTGATGTAGAAGACTGTGAGTCTGAATGACCTAAATAGGGGACAAGAAGGGTATCGGCAAGAAAGATGTCAGGTTAATCGTGAGAATGCTTCTTTCTTAGGATCGGTTAGAAACCCTGAGGCTGCCTGCTCATCGTACATTGATTTGTGAGCCGGTTTAGGAGGCTAGTGACCGCGGATCTGACATTTGGTGGTTAGAAGACATTATGCGGGGTTGTGCTAGCGGTGAAGCAATGGGGTTCCCGTTGAGGGATAAGCAGCGGTCAGTTCCATTACTGAAAATTCCGTTTGGAGAAACGGGAGGACAGTCAGGGAAGAGATAGTTATTTTAAACTCGGGGTGTAGGGTCGTCCATCAGTTTGGTAGAAGAATCAACGCCAAAAAGAGTCAATGGTGGGTGATAACACCGATCTCCAGGGTTTGGGTGAAATGGCGGAAATGATTAGGACCGTTCTTAAAATTCGGGTCTTAGGCTGTTGTGTGAATCCTATTTGAGCTGGGAAAGTTTCAGATGGATCCCATAACCCGTTGAAAAGCCCCATCGAGTTCACTAATTTATGGCGGCTCCTTTGGGAGAAAAGATTATGTCCGAGGGATTGGGCCATCCCCCCCGATAACTCAGTCAGGGTGAGTATTTGTTTATCAAAGCCGAACCATGATTGATTTTCCCCTTTTCTTTCGGAATATCATCAACTAATCGTTATTTTTAACCCCTAGGTTGCTGAAGGGAGACCAACAGATGTCAGAGCCTCTCCCCGAGATGCGCAAGTCCCCATCACGGCTGTTTCTAAACGATACGGAGGGACTAGTTGTTGCCGAGGATGGAGAGGACTTTCTCACTTTGTTGGGCAGTAAATCGAACAGTGACATCGTAGGAGTGAGAAGAGCAGCAGGGGAAGGTGGCTTCTACTCAGGCGTCGATTGCTTCTCTGACACGGAGCTGGAAAAGGACCTGGTGATTGACAGCATTTTGCTCCCGCCTAAGGTAAAGCGTTCAAGCTATTTTGCTCATATTTACTGTACCTTATCAATAGAAAAGATGGTCAAGTCATAGACACCTCCAGAGTTTAGGACTGATGTGTGGTGCTAATGAGAGCGAGCAGAAGGTATACGTAACAGCTAGTCGAAATTCGGAGCTGTGAACTAAACAGACCAAATACAATTGTAGTCTGCATTAGTGTCTGGCCTCGTTCGTGGTGAAAATTTTGTATTTTCATAGCGTAAGATTTATCAAGACTGCAATGTCTCTTCAATATTCTCTAGTAAGTGCAAGGGACAACCTCTATTTAAACCTAGAAATCTAAGTAACAGGTGGGGATGGGAAAATGGGCCAGTTCCGAAGAGGCATATCAGGCAATTAGGAACAGACTTAAAAGTGGATAAGATTGATAATTGTAAGCAAAAATCTGGAATAAATTGCCTAAATGTGTATAAGCTGAGGAGTCCCATTACCAGAGGCGTCGCAGATGATGAAGATGATAATGGTGGTGATGATGATAATGAAAAATACGTGAGTTTTAGGAAGGCAAAAACTGCGACAACGTGTAAAGCATTAGTTAATCCATTGGCCTTCAATCTCCTATTCACAAGATTCTTCTTTCAACCACGAGAGATAAGCAGGAGAGTTTCATGGTTCATCCCCCCTAGATCGTGAGTAGGATGTGAGTAGGGAGTGCTCTTCGATCCGGATCAACTACTCCAGTCATGATGAGGAGTTCCAATACCAGGGGATGGAGCGTTGATGTCTGTACGTGTCGAGATTCGGTTGACCGGATTCATTGGTCAACAAATGGACCAATATTATTTAGGATCAATTCAGGCGGTCCATACATGACTCTCGCACGCAATCAGGTGAGGGGTTACGACCTGTTAGAGGATCAACATCCAAAAATTCCCTTGCTAGTGGTGAGGTAATGGTGTCAGGTCAAAACTGAATTAAGCAGGGCCACTAAAGATAGCTTCTAAATTGACCAAAAGGACAAAAACCACTCTTTCACTGTCAATGTTACAGACGGTCGCCGAAGCAAACTACAGCAACGACGCTGAAAACGCCACAAAGTCCGAGAAAGCCGTTGAGGCCAACGTTAATACCACCACGCCAGTGCCACCCAAAGCCCTGGCCTCCAAGAACTCAATCACTACTGAGTTCAATTGCCAGACCTTCTCCAACGGCGATGTGGACGATAAGACCTCAAGAGGTACACAAAGTTTCCCCAAATTAACGCTCTCTCCCCCCCCCCTAGATGTCCATCCCTCGAGTATCCGACTGGCGTTTCGGCGACTCACCTTCCCGGTCCAGGTATGGAATGCCCTCCGAGTCGTCCTGTCGTCTTTCGCTGCCCCAGAGAGGAAGAAGTCGTCTGCCACCGACCCCAAGGGCAAAAAGAATGTGCGAATCAAAAATGGGTCTTCTAGTAAACACACGGGCCAACGCAAGAGCTCCCCTAATCGATCCGCCATCAAATCTGCTCCCCAGTGGGTCAATTTCGGCATGCTCCGCTAACCAAATTACATCACTTCTCTACATTTTCTCTTTTCGCGCCATTTTAGACAAGATGTGAAAGCTGGGTCATGTACCAATACGTGGGACTTTTACCTTGAAGCCGTGGTCCCTTCGGAGTTTGTTGACGCAGGAGGGGTGTGTGGTTTCCAGGAGGAGGCATTTTGGGTCCAACGAATCAGCCTCTGTAGAGGCATATCGAAGCACTCGGCGAATGACCCTAATGTGGACGAAGCTACGGTCTTTATAGTGCCCCAGCGACGATCAGCAAGTGACGAACCAATCGACGAGCAGCCGATCGTGCTCTCCTCCAATCACAGCATCGATCTTGATGCCCAGCCAATCCAATTGAGTCTGCTTTGCAGACCTCCTGCAACCAATAAGAATCCGACCACCGTGGTTGGTTCTCTTACCATGTTTAATTTCCAGTTTATTTAAGCTAATTAAACGGATTTTTTTAATTATTTTGTAGCCAATAGGGAAAATTGAGATCCTTTTCGACGCACTAATGTCGTCTTTGTATCAAAATCCGGCTGGGATCCCCTCAAAAACATCGAATGCGGAACCGAAGACTCTGCGAGTTCGGATCGATTTCGAAGAGCCCATAAGACAGAGGTTGCGGGAGTTGCTCGTTTCGGAAAAGGACGGCGATGCTCTACTGAAGACATCCTTTGGATTCATCAATGTTGAACCAATTTGGCGGATTAATGTGACACCCCAGCTGCCTTTGCATCAGGTACACTGATCTCTACATGACTTGGGCTTTACAAAACAACTAGTTGTAGGATAGGATCCGCTAATATGCAAGCTGGGTTGGCTTGCGAACAGTGGAATTGATTGATAATCAGTGGCATCAACGGCTCTGAAAGAGCCGTTTCTTGTTAGCTAACCTTTCGATGGAACCCAGTCTTCGAAATTAACTATAGCCGAGTGTATTAATGGAAGCCACCAGTCGACTTTTCCATGGAAACTAACCCTTTTATGGAATCAAAATATTTAGCCGTGGTTCGATTTCTCAACGGTATGGACTGTCATGGAAATGAATGATAATCTAAAGTGAGGCAAATAAGAGGAGATTGTGCGTATAAGCCATCGATCGTCTGGGTGGGTGTGCTATAGTAGACGCTAGTCGAGGGTTCGCCTTGGTGGGTATGGTAAGGGTTGACCCTTCATCTACCCTTGACTACTTACTTAAAATGCTTCATTCTTGCCTCTTAATTACAGAGCGAAGACGAGCTGAACGCCGCACTGCTTTTCAACCGGCCTGAGTCCCAGCACAACCACCATCAAGACCAGCAGCCTTACTCGCAGATCAGCAAGACGTCCAGCGCCACCTTCCCTCTTGACATCCTGCTCAACCTGCGCGCCGCCAGGGACCTGCGTCCTCCACAGGGCGCCCTAACCAACGTCAACGGAACGTCATCCAGCCGTCTGCAGCACTCCTTTCTGGTGGTGCGAGTGCCCTGGTGCTGTGAGTCCACGACGGCGACAGCAACACCGAATAGACACAACGAAACGGGCGCTCGGTCCCCCACCTGCAAGACGAAGCGGTTCCAGTCGGCGGTCGCCTGGGGCAGTGGCACCGCACCCGCTTTCCACTTCGGTCTGAGAGCGAGTGCCACGCTCTCGGAGGTAGGAAAAGCAAGGAGCCCATTTGCAGTTGAAGTGGCATCTGTCAGGGAGGCTAAAGGGGTGTTTGTGATGTTTTTTTAGTCTAGTGGGTGAAAAGGAAAGGGTGGTATTTAAATGAAAACTCCATTGGCAGCGTCTATTACAGCTTCAACCTGAAGCTAGCTGATTTTACAATCACCACAGTAAGACACATAATCATCCAAGCCATTGGGACTGGCTAATTGTCTTATAGATTGTCGGCTGACAAACAGTTTGACTTTTTTTCCGAGGTGTGTTAGAATTCTACTGTAGCGATTCATATAGTCTAGTACCGGCAACCCTCGAATTGGTGTTTAATTACAGTTGTCAGCGTAGGTATCTAAATTGGGGGCCTCCACAAAACTTGCCGTCTGCTCCTATGTTCCTCACTTCTCTTAACCACAGTTGCCTCGTAGTCTCTATTGCCATTCTCTTGTGCTGTGGTGATTCGTCTGGAGGATCCCAGTCTGGATCCGTTCTTCTGGTTGTAATCATCTATTTCCATGGCGGACGATGTTAAATCTTAAAAGTTGAAGCGTATTGTGCATGAATACCTTAAACAGTTCTGTCAAAACCTCCACACCTCTATGTCTGTAAAGTGTTTTTCCGAATGACCTGTTCTGCCGCAGTTGGTACAAATTGATGGGATGGTCACTAACCTTTTCAAAAAAGACTAGTTGATATGACTCTGAAGAGGATTGAATGTGGTGATTGATATCAGTTGCACCAAGTTAGGACACTGATAGACAAGCCTTGGTGCTTTCCTACATCTGGGATGCAATGTTTCGACGATTTAACTCACCTGTATCCCTTTTTCAGTCACAGCAGCTATATTTCCTTCTACCTCATCAATTGTTCTCATCTGCACAGGAGCAGATCTCGCGTCTGGCCAGCGGCTTCATAGCCATCGAGGTCTGGGCTCGGCGCACCGGCTGTGGCACCGAAAAGGATGAGCTGATTGGTCTAGCCAAGGTCATGACAGCCAAGCTTGCCCACCTCCAACGTCTCAGTGTCTCCTCGCCGTCGACCTACGCAAGTTCTCGCGTAAGTCGAAATCCACCCTTGAAAAAGTTTTATAAACTCATGGTAATTCCGATTATGTTAGTGCATAAATAACTTAAACTAGTGGGAATGTCATGCCTTACGTGCCAAGGAGAAACACTCTCATCTTCTGATTCCATTTGAAGCAGACGCTTCTACAGCTGAGTGATGAATGATCCAGCTAGGTGACCACCTAAGGGGTTTGGATCGTGAGTTAATCCATAAAATTACATGTGGTCAAAACTGGAAGAAACCAGTCAGCTGATTCAACCGCATAGCTCCTGGATGCATTCTGCCGAAATCGTTATTCAACTAAAATTGTGGGTGCACAATGAAGCCCGTAGACTAAAATAGTACAAATTTGAACTTCCACGAACTTATTGTTAACTAGGAAATAAAAAACAAAAACAATCAGAGCCAACATCCGCTCATGCAAAGGTATCTTAAATGCATCTTCGCATCTAAGTCCACATCTAAGTTGATATAAAACACATTCAGTCGGTTAGATGACAAGGAGAAACACTCCCATCAATTACCGAATTTTCGAAGTATTCGATAATTGCGTGGTTGCTATTAGAAGCAAACTTTTTTCCACAAGAAGCTGGTGGGGATGTCTCGAGGAGCTGTAGAAGTCCTCAATTGGGCGAAATTGTGTCTGCCTATGGGGTTTGAATTTTCAGTTAATCGATGAGACTACACGTGGCGGTAGGAGACAATCAGCTGATCCAACCGTATGTCTTCTGAATGCTTTCTGGGGAAATCGCAAATTGGGTCATTTACAGTTAAAAGGGATGCCTACTATTTAATAAGTGAAAGTTTTCATAGATTTGCTAATGTGTATTTCATTAGCCAACACTTAATAGGGTAAAATTTTTGAGAAAAAAAACTATCATGGGTGCAGATATAATTGCTATATGGAATCGACGAAGCAAGTTAATGAATTTCTAGAGGCATATTCATTCTCCTCATCTTTAATCTTCGTCGAAACACCAAGATCCCAGACACGCCTATGTTTCCTTATTCTACATCCGCTGTCACGATCACGTGACGAAAATCAGTCACATCCCCCGTGAAAATGTATGCTTAATGCATTGTGGTTCCGATGGTTTAACATCATTGGGAAATGTCATGTGCTAGGTTGTGTTGCTGTAGAAAACAAACCTGTTAAACTGGTAGGAAACCTTACGAGTGCCTCTGAATTTAAATCTGCATTTGGGGTGATCTAAATTAGATTTGTTCGGTTAAATGACAAAGAGAAATGTTCCCATCGCTTACCGTATTTTCAAAGCGATGCAACTACACGTTGTGGTCATAGGTAGGAGACAATCAGCTGGTCCAATGTCATGTTTGCTGAATGCTTCACCCCGCAATCGCATTTTTGGTCTTGCACACTTTAAAATAAGCCTATTATTCGGTAAAAATTATAGGTCCTGCAGAATAAAAGACCATATTTTAAGTTTCGATTGTTTACGAGGGTTGGGGATACTCCCTCGCGTTTAAGGAAGACAACTTTTTACAAGGATTTTATGAACAAGAAATAAAACGGTTAAATTATCGCTCCCAAATATTTCATAAGTACAGATATGACCATGAAATGAATCAATGAAGGTGAAGGTAGTCATTCTCCTGGTCTTCGATCTTTGTTGAAACAATTTAGCGTTCTAGAACGCAGTCTAAAACCCGAAAAGTCCTTATTGCCATAAAGTGTTCCCAAAAAATAGCCAAGTTTGGTCTTTCTTTATTCTACCTCCTGTAACTGACATACTGGCGACAAATGTAGATCGATGTCTGAGCTTAGGGGTTAGAGTGAAAGAGGCTCTTTTCCCATAAAATTGACAAACGTTGATGGACAAATTTAGCCGAGGTGGACGGGTGTAAACCCCTATTATTAACTTGACATGCCGTCATCAGTCAGTGAACTCGATGACTTCGAATGGTAGTTGATTAATTATTTTATCGAAAACTTGATTGGTAATATGAATTATCTTTTGCGGTATTTTTACCGCATAAAGACAAGAATGCAAGTGGATTGAAGAGGAAGACAGGCACTATGACTGGATAACTGCTTGGTTCGTGTGTCCCTTGAGTTCTTGTATCATGGATTCAGAGATGTTCTAATCTATGAACAATCATTCAAAATCTGAGTAGGCAGAGAAGTTTTAAAAGACCTTACCGATCATAACGAATTTACTATTACATTATCCATATCTTAGTTAACGAGCTGCGGTAGGAGCAAATGAATGTCCAGCTTGGTTTTTTTTCAACTAGAAACCAAAAGTTAAGTACCTAAGTCGATATTCACTCATAAAAAGTGTTTTAAATGCATTGCGGTTTCCGTGGTATAAAATAAGTGAGAATATCGAGTGTCAGACTGCGTTGAGGTAGAAAATAGGTGTGATTTATAAATAAATTTATTCAGTTGGATGGCCATCACTTACCAAATTTTCGAAGCTTTCGGTCATTGTTTAGTTGCTATTAGAAGCAAGTAGACGGATATTAATTCTCGAGCAGTCGTAGAAGTCCTCAACTGGGCGAAATCGTGACAGTCTAGGGAATTCGAATTGCCAATTAGTCGATCGGACTACACGTGGTGGTCATGCGAATAGGAGACAATCAGCTGATCCAACCGCATGGTTGCTGATTGCTTTCCCCCTCAATCGCAAAGATTAAAAACAATGTATGTGAAGTTTCGATGCTTTGTGAGGGTAGGATGCCAAGTTGAGTTTGAGATAGACAGTTCTCGTCTGTACTCTACCACTAGAATACAAAGGGGTAGAATTTTTGAGTACAAGTCTATCATGAGTACGGGTATGACTACTTCGTGGAAGCGATGAAGATGCAGACGCACATTCATTCTCCTCTAAACACACTGTTTGGCGTTCTATGACTCATCTACCGCTCAAAAAGTCTTAATCATGATTAAATACTGCCAAAATTCCACAAGTTTGATCCGTCTTTCTTCCACCTCCAGTGTCTTCATCTCATGAAGCAAATCTGACAACCAGATTGGCTAATTAACTGACTAAATCGATTGATGGCTCAGCCTTAGGTATAGGTGGAAAGAGGATCTTTTACTGGTCAAGTTAACAACTTTGTTGGTAGACATATTTGGCCGATTGATCACTTTGACCTTGAGGTGGACGAGTAAACTCCCAATCCAACTTAAAACGACGTTATCAGTCGGTGAATTTGATCGCTTTGAACTGTGACTAGTTGATCCCTTTAGAGACAGCCTTATTCGTCAAATGGGAACCTTCCATGGTATTTTCACCAATACTGGCTTGAATAGAGACAAATAAACAAGTGAACAAAATTCATTGGGGAGGAAGACAGTCATTGTGACCACATAACTCCTCGGCGTGTACGTCTCGGTCCTGGTTTTAGATGATCTACTCTATGAAAAAAGGCTCTAACTCATCTATTAATGTATTGCAGTAATGCTTCGTTTATTGCGGTAGGTAGGTTCCGAGACCACGAATTAGGTACACTGCTTTTATTGCGTCTAATAAATGCGTATTTGGACTAGGGGCCTTTTAGAGTACTCTACGCTACTCCTGAAATAAGAAGGACCATTTTTAGGAAACAATATTCTCGAAGTCATGAATTTGCGATAGTCAAACCGCAAGGTAGCTAGGGATTACCCTATCCATCACTCGTAAACTAATGGTTGATGACCGCACCTGGGGAGCACAATGAGTATACGATATAATTTTTTGCATCTATCAACCATAAGCTAGACGGGTTTCCCCTCTTTCATATGATTGGTTTTATCGACTCATCGAAATCCTATTTGTATAAAACTTCTCTACAAAAAACGGGTAGAGACAGAGCAGTTACATTTGGTATGTAGGGCGTTGGATTGGCATTCGACTTAGTGTATACTCGCCGAGGTCCCTTCTGATGTCCACGTCAAATGTTCTCCCCTTCTGGAGATGAAATCAGAACACTTATTAGATGTGAACATTCTTCAGTCGTGTAAGTGGAGTTGAGCCAGTTTTAATGATCCGCTTGTTGGTTGGCCGACGCTGAGTAGTCAGTGTAACGCCACTGTCAATTCATCTAGTCCGTGACGTCAGCTAGGAAGGATCCAGACTGGAAACCCCACCTGAAGAAACAAGGAATAGCTTAACTCAGCACTATCATTCAAGAAGAAGATTGCTTTCACCTAACTTGGAGGATCTGTTTGCTGTTGGTCCACAGTGAAAGTAAAGCCGCTAAACTACTTCATAAGGCTGTTACATACAATGGATTAATACAAATTTCGAAGACTGTGACTTTCTGGTTTATGATGAATTCAGTTGTGACAGACTACAACGATGCCTCAACAGCCTTGAGCAGTATGTTCACGCTTCAATTTTTAAGTCATTGTTGTGGAGCAATACCGAAAAGAAGGGAATTGGGTTACTGGCTGAGAAAGTTACAAATGCAACATTGACCTGGTTCTAACAGTCAACTATTTACGGTACGAATGGAGTTGGTGAAAGCCCAGGCGTGAGGCATCAAATATTTTAAGGAAATAGTGAAGACGAATAAACAAAAGGATGAGAAATACTCAGCAATAGAACCAAGTGGTTTAAAAAAAACGCAGCCAGGAATTCTTGAACGTTTAGTAATCAGGATTCTCGGGTTAGGTGGTCTTGTGTTACATGTGCTAAGGTTCTCTCTAAAACAAATCAGCCATCCTAGATAAGATGAGGAATCCCGTTCCGAGTTCAAAACCCACCTAACAGAGCGCTTTTTAGGAGGGTTAAAAAATGCGTCTCGAGATTGGGTTGATCGGATTCATTGCTCAATACTTTAGCCAATAAGATTTAGGGTCAATGTAGGCACTGGATTAACCCATTAAATCCCAAGTTACCTGCATTTTTGAGCATTGCTATTAAACTTATTTTAATTAGTAATATTTTAGAGTTATTTTCACATTTTCTTCCCTCCCAGTTTCCCCTGCTACAAGAAGACTCCTGGCTACAGATTTCCTCGCCTTCCACCGGCCAGTCCTGCGGCCAACTGCACTCGCGCTTCTGCGCCGGCACAGCCAGTCAGGTGTCGAACCTCCTCAAGTCCGACCAGGCCACCAGCAACACCACGAGTGCGGCCAGCGGTGCGCTTGTCGATTGGCGCTGCATCGATTTCATCCGCTGGAGGGCACCCCGATCCTCCACCACTAACCCCACCACCGCCACCACCATCGACAGTGCTCAGCCCTCTGAGTCCTCCACTTCGTCAAATATGGATCTCATTAGCATGTCTGGTCAGTAGTAGGACTTTTGTGTGGATGCGAATCCTAGACAATTGTAGTAGGCAGACTAGGCTGTGCCTTGAGGGCATCTGGATGCTGTAGCATTTTATAGACTTGAAACGACTTCCATTGCTGCTTAAGAAACTACTTGGAACCTGAGATTCCCTTCCTAGATGGATAAATTACCCAAAGAGGAGTCCCATTGCCAAAGGTGGAAGAGAAGACGTCCCTACCAGGGCGTTTATTAGCAAGGTGTCAGTGAAAAAGTGTAGAGATATGTCTCGAGATTTGGTTGGCCTAATTCATCGATAAACAGCTTGGCCGATTAGATTAAGGATCATTACAATGGTCTACAAGCTGTGGATAATGGTGATAAAAGTTCTTTCCTTTCATGATGGATTAGGTCGGAGGAAGTTCAAGTCTGGATCGATTCTCTTGTCCATCGAGGCTTAAGCTTTTAAAGCCGGAAGTCTAGTGTAAATGGGAACCTTATGCAGTGTGAGGAATTGGTTAGTCTCTTCTATGTATATAAACCTCGGTTAAACAAGGCCGATTGCAGAGAGCGCAGGTTTAATGGCTGTACCAATCCACATAGAGTCTCAGCTTGTCCTCGTAGCAGGGTGACATTAGCGAGTGTCCCAGGACTACTCGTGTTCCCGTGCGTATCCGCCGCTCAACTACCGTCAGAGTCCAGACTGGGTCCCATCTTTATGCGGTGTGAACGCTGATTAGATAGCAACGAAGGAGATGAGTCATGCGTTGGCTAGGCTACGTGTGTAGGAGCTGTCCAGTTACTGTTTGGACTCCTCTTTACTTTAGGCCACTACGAAGGTATTTGGAAAAAAATATAATACTATTCTATAAAATTTATCCTGAATTCTGTCGATTCAGACTAGCTTGTCTAATGGTACCTACAAAACAGGTTGCTTTTCATCTGTTGCGTGATATAAACACAAGTATGATTCAGAACTGATGAATTCTTCCCCGCATTGCCTTGCAGTGAAACACGCGTTGGACATCAGTCTGCTCTCAGTGACAGATTTTCGACCTAGCATCTCGGAGACCTTGCAGCGGGAACTGGGTGTGGAGATGTTCCTCTTCAACGACTGTGACTGCTTCATCCAGTACAGGGTGCCCACTGGTGAGTCCCATTAATTTGCGTTTTAAGAAGTATCTCCACAGGTTGTCAATGAAACATCTAAGACTTTTAACTCACCTTTTTTTCAGACGAAAGTAAATTTATAATAATATCATAAAAGCGGCATTATGTAACGGTGGACGTGGAACTAAAGCAGTGATCTGGGACTTACTAACCAAGAAGCTGAGGGCTTGGCACACGTACTGGGGCCTGTTTGACCGAGTTTCGAAGTACTGCTGTCGACGGGAAAATTTTAGCTTATAAGTGATTTGAGTGGTGGATAGAAAAACGGTAGTTGGCTAGTTGGACATATTGAAAAATGCCACTAAGGTTCCGCGTTGTCAGAGGTAAACGGTATGGTCACGACGTGGTCAGAGATAAGGTCGACAGTCTGCCTGATTCTCAAAGCAGAAAGGTACACGTGCTAAAAAATTGCCAACTCGGAAAGGCATTGAGAACCATTGCTCAAAGTTAGTCTCCTGGTAGATCAAAGTTTGAAATTTGGTATCCAATAAGACAACTTAGGCATTCACAGACCTCACTTGCACCAGGGTTCCCACCAAAACAAATGAGCCATTCCAGGTAGGATGAGCAGTCCTGCTTCAAGGGTGTGTGTCAATTGGGAAAGTGTGTGTGTATTTAAGAGTCAAGATTTTTTGACTGGTCCAATCAGATTTAGGGCCCATGCACGAAATCGGTAGTTGCTGTTGCGATCGACAAATCCGCAAAGCAGGTAGGAAAACCCCATTCCTAATAGGGGTTGAAAGGTTCCGGTGATTCGACTGTACAAAGGTTCCCTCCAAAACAAATCGAATTCTCCAGATACTAGTGAAAAGTCGCACTTATGTATCTGTGTCTATTAGGAAGGTGTCGTAGACGTCAAGATTGGGTTCTTTGGTCGACACCTGGACCAGTACGACTTAAGTTCAGTACACAATTAGTAATCGGCTTGTGGAGTTAATGATTCAGGGAGAACGCAGGTAGGCAATTGATAGAACGGGGACTCCCGATTCCGTAGTGAGAAGGGAAGGCGTGTGCCCGTCAGAGTGTTTATTTGGAAGGTGTGTTGACTGGATCCATTGGTCAACAGCTGAAGTCGATGCGAAGTTTGTGTTTTGTTGGAGGGAATGCACTGAAACGCTTAAGTGCGAAGGTGCAGCCTGCTAAATGGTGTGACGAAGCTGCCATTATCACCAGAAACCCAACCTAATATAATCTCCTTATAATACCAAATCACCTTCGTACATCCAGACACCGATGCACCCTCAGCCAAGTTCCGATCGCCTCTGCGTCCCCTCCAGCCACTAGTGCAGCCAACACCAGACTTGAGCATCGCCGCTAACGCGCCAACTAGCGACACCTGCGACGGCTGCATGGAGATCTACTGGGAGAATGCGGGCAGTGGCGGTGACGCCTGGCACGAATCGCACGGCCACACCTTCGTCATGGAGGCCATCTCGGAGGCCAGTGTGGCCAACGCGTTGCACAGACTAGATGGGCTGGCGTTTCTCGACTGGATGGGTCGAGGTGAGTCGGGAATTCGGTGCCTGGAAGTGTGATAGAACAGCTAGAGCGGGAGACGTAGACGAAATTCCACTGCTTTTATAAAATAATGCGTCTCATAAAAGGCAGTTTAGGTTGTAGTTTCTTTTGTGCATCTCTACTTCAGACCGTTTCGAAGTTAAAGAAGCTTATGTTGTTTTAAAAGTGGTGACCAAAGTATTGTTCATTTTTCCATAGAACAAAGTAACAAGCAAATTAATGTGCTCCTTAAGTTTCATTTGTATAAAATAAAGATAAAATTCATGCAGGAGTTACTTGATGACTTGATGATTCGCTAGCTCATGGATATGGCTACTGAGCAACAGCGGTCGTCGATATATCTAGGCTCCCCCGTGAGTGCCTAACCGACGGCGATTTCCCCTCCTTCCTTTCCCCTCCAGGTAGCGTAAGCAGCGCCGGCGGCGGTGGCGGTGGAGGCATCGGCTTCGAGCTGTGGCTGCGGCTGTACTCGCCAAAGCTGCGCGAGATCTGTGTGGCACGGGGCCTGCTCTCGTGGGATCTGCTTGAGCACCACCTACTGCGGCCGGTGAACGCGGCGGGCAAGCTGGAGGACTTCCTGCCTGAGTGGCAGCGTGCCCTCTCCAAGCACGCCCTCGCCCTCTACGACACCCGCAACCCCGGCACCATGGCCGCCCGCCTCTTCCTCAACATCGCCTACAGGTGAGGCGCCTCCACAGCAGCTGCTATAGCTCCCCCCACTGTCTGGGGGTTTATCTGGAGGAGTTTCATTGGAAGTAGTCAGGGCAGCCATTACGAATTGATGCCCATATTCCGTCTCCCTCCTTCATCGTCTTCTCCTCCTCCAACTTCTTCCTTTTCTTCTTCTTCTTCCGGTCCCTCATCTACTAATATTCACTTCTTCTTTTGGCGACATGTATGAAAAGTATCTAATTGCAAATTAGTTTGGAGCATTTTTTCTTCATAAAACTACTGGGAGGTGTAACGGGAAATTCGTTGTTTTTATGCAAAAAAACAATAACCAAAAGAAGAATTCGGGATTATATACCATGAAAATACTGATATCCATGCAAGTATTCGCTGCAGTTAACATAGTCTATTGGAAGGCAGAAATCGCTAGCTGCGGTTAATCTTGTCTCATAACTGCTGAAATTCGAGAATCAGTGCGCCTTTTGTCCCGATTCAATGGTTCCATCACGCGCGAGCCCCCTGTTTCTTCTAATCAGCAACAAAATTGTCCCTTCTCCTCCTCTCTTTTCATTCCTCCTTCCTGCTTCGTTGTCCTCATTCTTCTCCAATTCCGCTTGTAGATTATACTCTCCTCTTCCTCTTGATAGTATCCCTTATATTCATCCCCCTTCTTATTATTCTTCCTCAACCAAATCCCTTCTTCACCCCCTTTCGTTTATCTACTTATTCATCATCCACTTATTCTTTGTCTTCTCCCCTATCTTTGTTCTGCCTCCATAAAAAGTGTGATATCATACTTTTCCTTATCTCCATCGCATTCCGCTTCTTCATCTCTTGATTCCTAGTATTCTCTTTCTTCCTCCACTTGCCTTCCTCCTCTTGTCTTCTTCCTTCCAAGAGCTTAAATTATCGTGAACACTACAGCACTTGGAATATTCGCTCCGGATGGAATCATCGATCTTAGTAACCTTACGCATTTTTTTCTTATCGGCAACAATAATTTGCTTCCTCATCCTCCTCCTCTTTCTGGTCTTTCGTCCTCCTTATTGTTCTTCGTCATCCCCTTTCTCCTATTCTGCTTCCTTATACACCTCGTCATTATCCTCTTTTTGTTTCCATCTCGTAACCTTACCTTAATTGTCCTTTTCCAACTTCCCTTTTCTCCCCTCTTTCCTTTATCGCCTCATTCGTCTTCTTTTTCTTCAATTTTGTCCTTCTTTTCTCTCCTCATTTTTCCTCCATCATCTCTCTCTCTCCATTCATCTCTCTTACTTTTCTTCCTCTTCCAAAGAGTTTCGATTTTTATGCTAACATTAAGAGAATCCCACCAGAGAAGGAGTAATGTGGTTTAGAGACGACGTACAAGTGCTCCATACAGCACATTTCATGACTAATTTTGCCTTACCCAGCTTTTTTATTTACCCCACCCTCCCCCCCCCCCCGCCCCCGCCCCCACCTACCAGTCAAAAGACCCTACTCCAACGCTGCACCGGCGCCACCAACGTCAACTCCCAGCATAATGAGCCCATGGGGCTACACCCGGGCTCATTCGCCATCACCGGCGCCGCCTCGTCCTCCACCCACTCCTGCAGCTGTTTCTGCTCTTCCTCCGCCGCCGTCGCCGCAGCTGCCGCCGGCGGTCCCTCGAGCCGCCTCTCGCGTGCTCCCCTCCTCCAGCCCTCCACCGAGCGCCCTGGCGTCCACCTCCACGCCAAGCTGCACGCCCTCACCGGACTCTGGGGCTCGCCGGCCCTCCTCAACTTGGCCGCCTCTGACTGTGCAGTGCAGCTGCGCGTCCACTGCCTCCTCCTGCTGCCACCGCCGTCGTCGCTGAATAGGTCCGCCAGTGGATGCAGACAATGCTCCGGTGGAACCTCAACCCTGCGACTGTTGGCGTCGACGGTGGTGGAGTTGCAGCAGCCGGGGGAGGTGAAATTGAAGCTGGATGCTTTGCTCCCGTTGGCGTGGAAGTACACGAGTGCGGAGGTGAAGAGAAGTGGTCTCTTTCTTTCTCCCCTTCAAATGGGAGGGATGTAGCAGATGGCTAATCTCGTCAAGATATAAGATGAGAAGTCCCAATAACACGGTCTTTACCAGAGTGTTGGAGATTGAGTTGACCTGATTTATCGGCAAACCCAAAGGTCCTAGTGTTGATCTAGGGTTACTCTCAGGTCGCCATAGGATTAAACAGGGCCACCTCAGCGAAAATCCAATCTCTAGAGCATAGGAGAGAAGTGTGAGGGTGTTCAAACAGGCTACGAGTTTGTGGGAGTGCAAGGATAACAGGAAGGCACGATTAATTGACAAATTACAATAAATCCGAAAGAAGGTCGATTTAGAATGTCAATTGCAAAAGATAAAGAGCTGGAATTAGACTTTTTATGGCAAAGATTGGTAATTTAAACATACCATGAAATTAAGTAGTGCTCTTTGAGCAGGATCGAAACTCCAAACTCTCGAGCCTAGGGTGAAAGTGTGCCAAATAGCTTGGATGAGTGTAAAGATAGCGACGAAAGACTAGAGGGCAAATCAAAAACATGCGAATGGAATTTGATTTAAAAAACCATTTTCAAGAGGTGGAGAAGGGCTGAACAGGGTTGATTCACTTTTGGGTGAGTAAATTATAAAGTGAAAGGAGACTGGATCCCGATCGCATGAATGGGTTGAGCTTCTACGAGTGGAATTTCTATGGGAAGTTGAACAAGCAATCGGCCGTCGACAGCTTGTTATCCATCTTTGATAAAACACCAGAGGACTAGTTGAACAATTACAGGGAGACAGGAGTTATTTGATCATCACCGGAGGAGGGTATGTAAGAAGAAATAGGCTTGCGAACAGTCTTAGCACTTATTGGATAGACATCTAATAGGGATTGGCATGCGTTGGCCAATGTTCAACCAGAACGTTTGAAGATCTGCGTGCCGATTGGATGACGGAGACAATTAGACAATTAGCGATGGGGTTCCAACAGAGTTTTACGCCAGTGCTTCGACTGAGGGTTTGCGATGAATTTGATAGATTCACCTGAAAAAATTCAGTGATTGGTAACTACACAATATAACTTAGATTTAAAGAAGTTTAGAAGCCAATGGCGTTGAGTGTTTCTCAGACTTTGATAATCGATTAGTCGGTCTAACTCCTCGTCCATAGCCACCATTTTCACGAAGCCACAAAGACTAAAGCTACATTCAAGAGAGAATGAGGTAGAAGTCGTATTTTCGCAACAGTACAGCTCTTACAAATCTTGGTCAATGTCCAGACGCGCTACCAGCATCCACATAGAAATAAGTCCTTTTAGTTCAAAGCGAGCCAGCAGACTTTCTGGTCAAAGGATAAACACAGTCGTCATCTCTCCTCGTCCTCACAGTCCAAACGGTCCCATCTTCATATTCCCGGAGATAGCGGGGTGACCATCTTCTCATTGGCCGAGGCATTAGCCTACTCCCAGGTGGAGATTGCAGACAGGGGCGCCTGGGTGCAGGGGCGCGTAAGCAGGCCCTGTCTCCTCCTCCAGGTGGACGTCTGGAGCAACTCAGCCGACGAAAACGCCACCACAGACGTCGAAGACCAACCACACTCCGATGACATTGCCACCACAAGTTCTCTCGATAGTGTCGCAAATGTCTGCTGCTTTTGGGGTGAGTTGGTCCCTGGGATCTCGTATCATAGGAGGAATTCAATAAGGAATTTCAGTGAAGGCAGAACATTAGCGATGGTTTAGACGTAGGAAAAAATTGGGTGATAACTATTTCTAATCTTTTCCTGAGTTGTGGCAGTGAACCAAATCCTGGAAATTTAGTCTGTATGTCAACTCAAGGCTATTTTTGTGGGTCCAATTTTAGAGGAAAAAGCCGGAATTTTGATGTCAGGGTCCTCCAAAACCTTTTTTCTGCAGATATTCGAGGATGATGTCTGCTGTGAGCACTCAGTCTGATTCACTGATATTATGTTGCTAACATCTAACAGTTTATACAACCGGATTGTGGTATTCACCGTTTTCAGAGAGGTGCATTAATCAGCGACTCCTGTCTCCGCTTTATTCTTATGGTGGCCGAAATTTAAGAAAATACAAGTTATTCTATTCAAATACCGTCCATATGGATGACGGAGAAATGTTTAAATTATTCAAGGTAGTGTAGGATTCGGGACCGCAGTTAAGTCATCAGTAAAAAAAGCAACCAATTATTATGCTGTAAATATCCGACAGGAATCGACTACGACAGCGACCGAGGTCTCGAACTGCGTCCTTCAGGCAACCACCGCCTTCTGGCCAGCTGTCGAATGCCTCTGGGCGACCTTCTGGCCACTGGAAGCCTGCCCCCACGGTGGACAGGTCTCCTCGAGGTGCCCAGTCCCCCACAGCCCTCCAAAGTGAGCGACCCGCTGGCCTACTGCAGCCACCGCCTCGTAGGAGCCGTGGAGGTCTCCGCCAACCTCGGCGCCTCCTCCAACAGGCGTCGGGTGCTCGAGGACGCCTTCTCCATGACCCCGCCCGCCAATCTAAAGGCTCTGCGTGCCCTCGGCTTCGACTGGACGGCTTTTGATTCGGCTATCTCGCGCATTCCCAGTTGTCCGAGAAGCGCCTCGCTAGGTAGGGGGGGGGGGCTTCTGTAACTATCGTATCATCATCATCTGTCGGACAATTGAGTAAATAAAACAGGTGACCAAATGGCACACTTAATTGGAGTTTGGAACATCAGTTTACCTCCCATGTAAGATTCGGACAGAACCTATGGGATGGCATGATACCGCCAAAGCAACTCTCTCCAGAGCCTAGAGTGAGAGTGCTCTCCCTCTTTCAGATCGAGAGAAGCGTCGACTGACCTTCCGCTTCTCCACCGCTCGTTTACCGAAAGAGGAGGAGCTACTGTCATCAGAAGAGCTGCAGACATGTCAGGAAAGGGGTCTACTGGGTCGTTTCTTCGCGAGAGCCATCTTGGACGGCGGTGTTCAACTCTCCGACTCCCACCCACTACCGCGAGCATCGACGAAAAATGACGGGGAGACTTGTGAAATTGCGGAGGTGGGTGATTCGGCTACTTGATTCCTATTGGTTGGCTGTGGTGTCGCTCTGTCATCTGATTGGCTATTGCTTTTGGCTTTCCCTAGTTCGAGGAGAGCATGCAGTTCTGCCTGAATCTGGGGCCGCAGTCGCACAACGCGATACTGGAGATCCAGATCTGGGCGAAGTGGCTTCCTGCCGAGCAGGAGAAGACGCGGCATGGCAATCCGCGCGACTTGGTGAATCGGTGAGTCTAGATTCTCTTCCTAGACGAATTGAGATTTGGTTGATCTGATTTGGATCAATGTCCAAGGTCCCAGGGGTGATTTAGAAAGAGAACACACACACGAGTGGGTTCGGCGGTGCGACCTGTTAGGGGTACTCTTATTTCGAGTTGTAAAATCGGTGATAAATTGCCGGATTTTCAAGCAGTTGCAATCGGAAAAAGAGCGAATCAGTAGGATCCAATCAGGTAAGGAGAAATTGACGATCAAATGTTCTTCCTTATCCTCTTTAGACTACGAGGGAGAGAGCATAGGTGTTTGAGGTCGGACTATCACGGGTTCACGACTTCGCTTTGGGTATTATTTCTTGACAATTATCCTTGTTACTTAAAAAGTTATGAGCAGTACTGTAAAGGGGGTGGGTTATTAGGGTTTAAAAACTCAAATTAACATTAAATAGATGCCATAAAAAACGGCGATTTCGGAGCCTATGTACTACCGTGATCGTCGAGGCATTACTGCACAGAATGACTGTCAAGGAGTTTCTGACCAATTGCAGGGCTCCGGCTCCCCGCTGCCTGGGGTACGTCCAACTTCCACTGACGCATCTACTCAGTACACTGTCGCCTTCGCTTTCATTCCCATCACCACCGCCATCGCCAGAGGTTTTCTACTGGACGTTTATCAAGGAGCTTGAGGAGGAAGACGAGGAATTGGCGGCGGTGACACCGGCAGATTCGGAGAAGGCCCCACGAGGCGCCAAATCAATTATGTCCCTCTCAACATGCAGTCTAGAGTACATCCCAGTCTATCCGCTGATGCAACCGACGACAACGGTGGTAGAGGCACTAGGAGATGCCTGGGTGGCTGCGACGGTGTCTTTGTCTACTCCGTGTAAAGTGAGTGACTTGGAAAACGCAATTCTAGAGATTGAATCGTGAAAAAGGAATTTGTTGAAACAAAATTAATAGATTTTGAAATTTTCAGTTGGTGAAGAGATTACACTATTGTTTTCAAAGGGTTATAGTCAAAGTGCCTCCCATTACTGTCTAATAGAGCCTCAGAACCTGGGGCAAGCTGGGGAAAGATCTTCTCAAAAGGTGTCTTAATTAACTGGGCTTATGCAGTGGCATTGCGGAGATTAATGTCTTTCTTGACGACAACGCCACACCGTACATGATTTTCCATCGGCTGCTTGCAATATTCCGGGGAGATCGGCAGAGGTCAAATACCGGGTAAACGGGTGTATTCGTTAAATTGACTGAGGAGCATTTTAACTTTTCGAGAAGGCGTTGCAGGGAATTGACCGCTGCGACGCTTTTGAAAGTCGTAGCGAAGGTCTTCATTGGGAGCTGGAAGCTTTATGGTAATTGCTACAACCTTCAATTTATGTGATTACAAAACCTGAATTTCTGTATTATCGTCGACTGGTGGTAACCTCAGCAACAACAGGGGCACAGAAGAGGCCTGCTGCATTTAGACGTCCTAGACGGGGGAGTAGAAGTGGCAGACTGTGTCTCAGCGTGCAGAGCGTTTCGTAGGAACTTGGGTAACTTTTTGTAAAGGTTTCCACTGACTGGATTGATTGATCAACTGTTGAGCCAATGAATCATGGTGAATCGGGGGGCCGAGCGTATGAAGAGTAAGGAATTTACTCAGAACTCTGAATAGGTGACGGTTTGGCCATGCTTTTTGTGAGCTTTGGAAGCTGTCCAGTGTCCATTTTGTCGCATCTGCATAGCTCCGTGATGCTGAGGGGAGGGGGTTAAACCAGGTCCCTCCACTACTTTCAGTGGGTTTCCAAATAGAAAATCTGCTATGCTAGCGCAGTATTACAGTTCTGGCTATACCATTGGTCCACTAACATTCCGAAACTGAGGCGCTTTCATTTCCCCCTCCCCTTTTTTACGTGAGGAACCGCATCGCGGTACCATTCTGCCAAAGGAGTCGACAATCTCGAACCATGGAGCCCTGCTGTGGTTGCCCAGCGACCAGGCAGGTGGTCGCGAGCCGGAGACGCAGTTGACCTCCCAACAGCACTCCCTCTTCTCCTCGACATCTGATGCCTTCCCCGCTTATGTGCTCATCGAACGAGCCAATAGGATTCCCCCTAGTGACTCGTGAGTTGGGTCGAAATCTCCAATAAACCAAGGGTGCAGTATAAGTCAAATTCACAGCAGAATGAAGAAATTGAAAGGTTGGGAAGTAGAGGTAGACAAAGGCACTTAAGGGGAAGAAAGTTATCAAGCAAACAATTAGGGTATTAGTAGTGGTGGAGGTGGCGACAATAGTTGATTGATTAGCCTGTATGACCTACAAATGGCCTAATGTCAGTGGTTGTTGTGTTTGACCATTACGTCCATCGAATCGTAAACATCAGACCTTCTATAACTATGGATTCAATCATCAATGTCCTATATTAGTAGAAAGTATGGAGTAGTTTTTATCAGGATCAAAATGAATGAATGAATGAATGAATGAATGGGAGAAACAGTCATGACTCACAGCCGAATGGAGACTATTCACTTTGTTAAGTCAAGATAATTTGTTGAATTCCTTTGATTCTCCGTAGAATTAAAGAGCATGCCGAAATAGAGACCTTTGCAACCTTCACGGTGGCGGACGAATCCGACTCAGGTGGTGGAAGGAGTCGCGACGCCTTCCCGTCTTCCGTCCAGCGACGCACGATTGTCACGCCTCTGGCCAGCAGCGGGGATCGGACTGCACCGGTGTGGAACTACCGCCGTTATGTGAATCTCCCCACAACTCTTGTTACTGACGAATCAAAGGTCCGTTCAGCGTTTCCCGCAAAAACTCTTAAACAAAAACCTCATTTTTCGGAGCCTAAGATGAAGTCTCTGTAACATTCGAGCCGCTCCTAGGATTTATATGATGGTTGGGGTGTAGGAGCTCATATCTCTATCCCCATGCAGTCCTTCTGCGTTGACGTCTGGCAACGATCACGTCAGGCCGCAGGCGCCCGGCCCCTTCACCTGGGCACCGCCAAGATGCAGCTCTCCACCCTCCTCGTGCCTTCGCGTCGGTCCGCCAGCAACGCCCTCACCACCACCTCCTGCGCCAGCAACGCTGTCGGTGGTGAGACTGCCACTGGGGCTCCCGGTGGTGGTGGCCTGGAGTTCGTGCGTGGCTGGTACGAGATCCTTGACGCGCAGGGCAAGTCCCGAGGCCAACTATTGATGGGCGTCTACCCCCTGGGCGAGAACGAGGAGTCGCCGGCGGCAAGGCGTCTTTGTCCCCGACTGGAGAGTCTTTTAGATCCCGAGGGGAACGCGTCGAATGGGCCGCCTGTGAACCCTATTGGCAGCCAGGTGGGTTTTTTGAAGATGTAGTGCTCCCGAATCTTGGACACTTTGGAGAAGATTGGATGATCTCCACGAGGAGACTGATGGAGAGAGAGCACAGATTTGTTTGATCATAATTTGTTACTGCGTTAGCAGGAGTAGATAGGGTTGTGATTCTGCATATATCTGGTATTCACGTCTTGAGGACAGACAGCTCTAATTAGAGCACTGATTAGATCGGTGCGCATTAACCTAGGTTTAACCTAGCACGTTGGAAGGTATGCATGTTGATTTGGTGAGGAACAGGGTAGTGACCAGAATGCGCGTTTGCCATGTCCTTTCAACAAAAAGGTGAAACAAATTGGCGAAAACGAAGGAGAGAGGAGCAGATAGTGTCAACACGAGGTTTGAGATAGTTTTCCTAAAATTCATGGAGAGGCACCCATTTTCAAAGATTAGAAACTTTTCCAAGTATTGTAGATGGCGATGAAGAGTTGTGCGGTTTAAACTAAGCTTAATTGCGAATTCCAACTCAACTGCTAAAACAGGATGGGCTTCTTCAGGGGCTGCTTCAAGCAGCAGCTTATCGACATCAAACTCAACTGTCGTCGGCTGCTACTGAGTTTCCTTCCTTTCTTGAACTCGTAAACATTACGTGCCTCAAGCGAATCTGATTAGCAAGTTTTAATAGAGCAAATTTCAATATATTAGTTATATAAAATGGGGAAAAAAATTGGTCAGAGTACGTGTATTTGGAATGGATCCAGTAATAACACGGATGTGTCCTCTCAGCTAGTGGATTAAGGCAATGATCTACGAAATACCGGTTTCATCTAGTGTATAGCCGGGGTTTGAGCACGGGAAGGTGTCACATGTCATGTTTTTGTAGCAAGCTATGGCAAATCCGTGAAGGTTTCAATAGTCCAGGAGTAGTTGCGTTTTGAGTTTTTATCGTCGACTAGTCGTCGATAAAACCCTTCCACAAACCTCCCAAGAACTAAAGTCAAAAAGAGGTTTTTTAGGAACGTGTGCAAATGTGTAGGAAGATTTGGGTTGACCGGATTAATTCATTGGTCAACCGCTGGGCCAATAAGATTTAGGATTAACGCAAGCAAACCAGGTAGGTTAGGTGTGGTATGAATACGAAGGATTGCACTCAATACTGATTAGACGACGGGGGAGTTGAGTCACTTGAGGCTTAGTCATGCCCCTACAAGTTTCGGTGAAACATGCCTCAAATTCACTTTTCAGGTAAAGTTGTTTGAGGAGAATCTGCCGAAACCGGTGCTGATGAACCAACTCCTGCTGCCGAGTTTCAACGGCAAAGGCCAAAGCTCCTCTATGGAAGTGGATGACAATGTTATCGCCTCGAGTATCTCCTCTCTCCTCACCTCGTTGCAGTGCGTTCGCATTAAGCTTTTTTCTCGATTGGCAATACCATTAGTTTTAGCGTCTTAAAACGCTATATAAAACAACGTAGAAGCCTCTAAGAGTAACCATATCTAGTATTTTGAGGCGTTTGTACGTATTGCACCTAAGGAGAGAGAGAGTAAAAAAAGCCATTCCCCTCCTCTCAGCAAATATTAGGCCTTGTTCAGGCCACATTGGGGTCACTAATATAGTAATATAGTAATACCGAAATCTCCTATATTCAGCAACAGTGTTAAGATTCACGATAACAAGGAAACGGGAAGGAGTTCTGCTGGCTGAGGGTTGCACATATTGCGCCTGACAAAGATACTAAGCCCAAATCTGAGCTAAAGTCCCGTGATTTGGAGGAGGGCCACAGTGGGTGCCTTAGCATCAAATAGTTTCTATAAGCTTTCCCATATTTGGGTTGACCCGATTCATTGGTCAACCTCTAGGCCAATAATTTTGGGTACCGATAAACAGTCCACATATGGTGAATCAAGGGAATGCGCAGAAATACCTAAGCACGAGGTTCTTCGGTCACATGGAGATGGGTATTGCGTATGGAGCCCTAGTCAGACCGCTGAATTTCCATCACTAGTTTCGTCCTTCCTTTTTTGTAGATCTCGCATGGAGGAGCTGGACATGCAGAATGCTCGTTTCAAGCAGAAGCTCTTGACGGAGCACTCGGGCGAAGCCCCCGATCCGCGCCCGGGAAAGGGCTCCAAGTTCCAAGTGGTACTAATGCATCTCAGTGTCATATGACAGCTTGGAAGGCTTTGATAGGGTCTATTTACTTTTCTTGGGAAATTCGACAAAGCATCCAGTCATCTAAGAGGTTTCCTGAGTTCATTAATGAGTCGCGAGGTGAAATTACAGGGTGTTCGGGATGAATTTGACAGTCCAATTATAATGTATGAATGAAAAAGTAAATTAAGTAAAATTATTAGGAAAATTGAACTTTTCCAAAGAGGTTTACTCAAAATGACCGCCAGTAGCAGTGTCTATTAGTCTTAATCCAGCCCAAAATTAGCTTGGAGAAAATTGATTTTGTGCTGCTTTCATTTCTGTAGCCTATTAGGTGGGCTTTTGTGGTGGTACTGGCAGTATGGCAGTGTCTTCCTAGATGACAGCTCTCAGCCATACATCTCAGGGTATTCAATCGACGGGTTAAGGTCTTGGGACTTGTTTCATGGTTGTCAGAAAACTGTCTGTGTGAAATTGACCTCTGTGACCATTTTCCGTGTAGCAGCGTAAGTCTTCTCTCTGTGCTCCAAGCTTAAATTTACCCTTGAAAAAAAGGAATTCCGATGTCCTCAATACTCTCAACACTTTTCTGTTGATTTTCGTGGAGGAATCCTGCTTCATCAAATCGTCCGCTGTTATGTTCCTTTCTTCTTAGCACCACTGCCGTCTCGAAACCTCAAGTTATTGCTGACGGGTTGTTTTAGCAGTATTATTATTCTTACCATGGCACAAATCATTCTCTTTCATGATGAATATGATGGGGAGGGGATTTCAGTCACCGCCTACGTGATTGAGGAAAGTAATGTAGACACTTTTAACACAACTGGGAAAACCACGTTCACTCTCAACACTGTTTTGCTTCTTCTCTTCTTCTTCTTCTTCTTCTTCTTCTTCTTCTTCCTCTCCTTCTTCTCCTTCTTCTTCTCCTTCTTCTCCTTCTTCTTCTTCTCCTTCTTCTCCTTCCTCTCCTTCCTCTCCTTCTTCTCCTTCTTCTCCTTCTTCTCCTTCTTCTCCTTCTTCTCCTTCTTCTTCTTCTCCTTCTTCTCCTTCCTCTCCTTCTTCTCCTTCTTCTCCTTCTTCTCCTTCTTCTCCTTCTTCTCCTTCCTCTCCTTCTTCTCCTTCTTCTCCTTCTTCTCCTTCTTCTCCTTCTTCTTCTGCTTCTTCTCCTTCTTCTTCTGCTTCTTCTCCTTGTTTTTCTTCTTCTTCAAGTTTTCTTATTCCAACTTTGATGTTTTTAAGTCGATCATTGTCTGCATTAGTTGCTAGAATGGCTCTGCTGCTTTTACGTTTTAGGCGTACTTGACTGTGCCAACACCGTACCAACAGATGACACCAGCTGATAACTCTGTGGAGACGGTCGCAGTGGACAACTTCAATGTTCTCTGTGGAACTGGGGACAACAACTCGAAGATTCGCACCGCCTCATCCGCCTCGGATGTCTCCTCACAGTCTAGTGGTGCGTCAAGTACACTTGAAAACTCGGATATTTCAACGATATTCAGGATTATTCCTTACTGAAACTGTTTCCCTCGAATTGAAACCATCAATGGCATTGTTCCTTGCATCAGAGTATTCTAGAGTGTTTTATCCCCTCCATTGATAATGGTCAACGTTCTCCAAATCCGTATGAGTGATTGAACGCAAGACCAATTTGGGAGAGCACAAGTTTATCGGCTAGACCAAACCAAGAGGAGAGAGAGCTAAATTGGGTTCGCTTGTGTGCATCTCACCTTGTCCTCTCAGCAGCGTGTTAGCGAGTGCCTCAAGACTCGTGTTTCTCCGCGTATCCGCCAGAGTCTAGATAATTTGTCCCATATTTGCGTGGCTTCAGCACAAGTGACTTTAATGAGTCACCTGGGTTAAAAGGGCTAGCGGTTGTGTGTCCAGTACCGATGTTTTCTATCAGTATAGGTTTCACTTGGCGTAGATTTAAGAGCTACGGAGCTCACGGTTTTGCTTGTAGTGGTTAACAACACTAATCAAGTAACGACCAAGATTTTTGAGTTAAGAGAGGTCAGAATGTTGTGGGACGACGCACGTTTAGTTCCGGTGTTTGTTGGGCTTGTCTGCCATTGGTGGATGAACTACTGGAATCATTACGCCATTGGCTTTTTGAGCCTGTGTTCTCGAAGTTTCTAGCACCTGGGTTGGTAGCCGTTGTCAGCCTTCTTGCAAGTTGTCGACAGAGAATAATAACATCCAATTTGGATTGAACTTAAGACTAGAAGTATGCCCACGCTCAACCTGTTTCATTGGGGACTATTTTCAATTTCGTGGTCGATGGGCTATCTAGTTTCATCTGATACCTTTTAAGTACCAAATCTCCGCCCTGTACTACTGATCTCGTATTATTTCAATAGAGGGAGAAATTGTATGTTGAGTGTGTTCAGTGACAAGGCCTCTAAATGAAGGGCAGGTAATAAAAGATCTTAAGAGGATGTCTCGCAAGCTTCAATCTCTCTAAAGGCACCAACAAACAAAGCGCCGAATTGATATTTTGTTCTAAAATACTGTAGGACATCCAACCTCATTTGGACTGGAATTAAGACGTGGAGAAGGCTCATGCTCAATCTATTACATCGATGGTTATTTCCAACCTCGTAGTAATGAGCCTTTTTCGTTAATCAGATCATTTTGGAGTGTTGATAATTTTTATTATGTTCAATTGGATGATGCGTGATTGACCCGGTAGATAATGAAAAATCTTGGACAGCTGTCTTGCAAGCTTCAATCAGCCACAAAGCACCAATGAATGAAGGCCTACTTTTTAAAGTGTTCTTAACTATTGAGGCATATGGCTTTCATTTAGGCTGCATTTTAGACTTTTAGTATGTTCACGCCCAATTTTCTCATTTTGTACTGTTTCAATGGCAAGATAATTATGCCGATTACATTTATTATGTTCAATAGGAATATTTGTAGATGAAAAGTAGATAAAAGAACGTTCTTGGGCACCTGTTCTGTAAGCCTCAATCACTCAAAGTACACCTATCAACGAAATCCTACTTGCTTGATTGTTATAAACTATTATATCGAACATAACCGTCATTTGGATTGGATTTAAGGCTTAAGGTATGCTCACGTTCAGTTAGTTTCACCAAGGCCTATTTTCAACTTCGTTGTTAATTGGCCTTGATGATTCATTCCATGCTTTTTGAAATAATTACCTTCACAAAAACTCACTCTTAATCCGCATTATATACTACTTTTCGTGTATTCCATAAATGCGAGGAATAGTTTGCCGAATATATCTGTCATGTTCAATAGTAAGGTAGGCACTATACTATCTTGGACAGTTGTTATGGAAGCCTAAATCGCTACCCAGGTGCCAATGAATGAAAGGCAACTTTGACTGTGTATTAACCTATTGTAAGGCATATAGACCTTGTTTTGGCTGGATGTAAGACTTGGAGTATGCTCACGCTCAATCTCGGCCATCTACGACTCATGAAATATTTTAACATTGCGATAAATTGCTGTTAAGGCTTGCTCGATGCTGTTTAAGCGTAATGTTTAGCGTTTAACTGGTAGCTTCGCTCAGGTGCACACCCATGCTTAATCTTCTACGTGAACGATTCACCTTGTCACTTCCTTTCCAGTTTCAATCGGCGATTCCGACGTCGAAGAGGAGGAGGAGGAGGAGGACGAAGAAAAGGGTGAAGAAGCAGAAGAAGAGTGCGAGGCTGAGGAGGACGAGGAGATTGTGGGACCCCACGTCGATGAAGACGAAGCCGATGAGCAGGACGCCATCCTCACTCAAACCCCCAACACCTCCGCCCAAGAACCCCTGCCAATCGCCCAGGTCTTCCGCAATGGTGAGACCCATTCCCACCGCCCCTCCTCCCCTCCACAGATTTTCTCCTAAATTAATCCGCCCTCTGTCATTCCCCCAGCCAACCACCCATCTTCCAACGCCACGTGGGCCATCGAGAAAGGAGGTGCGGCGGCGGGGGCGGGGGCGGTGGAGAAGGCGAGTCAACTGCAGGAGATCTACAACGACGACCCGACGAGTCTGGTCTCCACCAGCGTCTCCTCCTTGGCCTCGCACCGGGGCGCCGTGTTGCTGAAGAGCCAATTCAGCGACCCAGCCAGCGCCACCGAGGTGTGGTCCGCCTCGAGCACCGATGTGGAGGAGTACATTCAGCGCTTCCGCCGAAACCGCGTCGTACCCCCGACACTCGCTGTCGGGACGGAGGGAGCGGTGGTCGCGACGCTGGTGGAGCAGGAGGAGGTGGAGGAGAGTCTGCGATCGATCTCGCAGCAGAAACACGCCTGTGTAGCCACTACGTAAGGCCCGGAGGATGTTTCTTGTCTGTGGTTGTCCCATAGAATAAATAAATCAATGAAAATGGCTACATTTAATTAAAGATTAAGTCTTCTTTCCGTCCTTTGAGAGCTTATTGATACCATGATTGTCAAATTCTTTCACTTTTGATTCGAAGAACTCGCAAATGTCAGTTTTAACCACTGCCTTGCTTTGTTGCGAAAGCTCTTTCTTTCAAATGATTTTGTAAGCGAAGAAGCAGATGATAATCTGAAGAAGGAGCAGGGTAGTCGGGCCTGAGGTCTTTACTCATGCTCACGAAACCGCTACGGCCTCAAACGCTTAAGATTTGTATCCTTTTTCGCCAGTCACTAGTCTATCCGTCGAAAAACGTCTAACAAGTTGGTGAGAAGGGAGGAGAGAAGAGCAGATCTCGTCAACTCGAGATTCGGGAGTGTTTTCAGACAATTCATGGGTAGACATCCATTTTCCAATTCCTTAACTGGAAAAGCAGGATAAGTGCCTTCAAGGACTGCTGCTTCAAGAAGCAGCTTATCATCAAACTCAACTGGACGTCGTCCGGTTAGTTCTTCATCTTCGTGGAGAGTGAAATCTCAACTTCCTCTGGATTTCGCAAACCAGCTTCTGCAACCGCCTTCTTCCATTCACGCATTCCTCTCCATAAACTTAGTGAATGTTTCCAGCAGTCTCTTCGTCGGCTGCTAAGTTTCCTTCCTTTCTTGGACTCAAGACAACATTATGTGCCCCAGATGATTATTTAGTAATTTCATGTTAGCATGGATTTAATAAAGTATTTTTCCCATTTTATTGCTCTCTAAACCAGTATTTAATCGGTTTAAGCACATCTTATCATAAAAATGATGTTCAGTTTTATTGGACATGATAAAATACTCTTTAAATGTCGTTGGATTAAAAAATGTTACAATTTGGAAAGAACTTATACAGTGAACTAAAACATTGCACAAACCCGAACCTCACCAATTTATTACCGTCTTGATCTTTTCCCTTAAAGTCACTCCCCCCACCGCAGCCGAAACACGTCTCGAGCCGGCACAGCAGACAGCCCAAAACGACGCCGACGACCACGCCGCCACACCCCAGGTCCCCTGAGTTCCGACGACGATGAAGACGATAACTGCGAGGACAGCGATGCCCCGACCGCCACCTACTCCCTGGAGCCCCCTCCTGATAGGGATCACCACCGCTCGCAGCAGCAGCAGCAGCAGCAGGAGGAGCCAGCCAGCAGTAGCAGCTGGACGCCGGGTCTGGTGGAGGAGGTGGAGGCGTCGCCGATCAGGTCCCCGGTCGCCCCGGTGCCCCACGCTAACCTCCAGGCTCTCCGCATGGCCCGGGAGGCCGCTGAGTCCGTCCGCCGCACGCAGCCGGGTCCGGCTGAGAAGACCAATGAGCTCCGCGTTGAGGTAGATGGGGGAATTTAGACGATTGTTGGGGAATTCAACGAATCTGCGTCTGGGGATGGTGGGAGGAGGAGGAGTATAAAGTTGTTGATTGGGATTCTCAGACATGCAAGAGGAAGTTTATCACTAATGTAAATGGGCAACCGATAGCTCACCAGAACTAGGAGCACTTTAAAGTTTATTAAAATACATTATATGTGCTCTATATAAGCTCCGAGTTGAGGTAGATAGTGGGATTTGTAAGCTTGTGGTTGTGGAGCTAAGCTGGTACAAGTCGTGGGTGATTTTAGTTTGAAACTATGAAGATTAGGGGAATCTAAGAGGTACCACAGGGCGATTGTCACTAATGGAGATGAGGAGCCGGTGGGATTCATCAAAGGATCACTGTCAACCCATGTACGCTGAAAGGGAAAAACCACAGTGAGACTGAATTTTTAAAGAGGGCTATGAGGGCTTCTAGGAAAATGCGGGATACGTTTGTGATTTGAGTGAAAGCGCACAACTTGTGGCGACAACGAGCTAATCGTTGAGGTAAAAGTGTGAAATTCATAAGCTGGTGATTGAAGGGCTAGACTCGTCCAAGTCTTGAGTGATTTCGGATTGAATTTATGCATATTGGGTAGGAGGAGTACTAGTAATGGGCCTTTAACTGAGGGGTGGGGTAGCCACTAATGTAAATGAGGAAGCGGTGGAATTCATCAGTTGGCGGGTTTTCATCCCATCTCTCCAGAACTAGGAGCACTTTATAGGTGGTGGAATTCATAAGCTGGTGTTTGAGAAAGTGAGCCTGTTGACGTTTTGCAGGGGCTTGGCTGGTCATAGTGGTTTGAAATTAAAGAGTTATAGTGGCGAAGAAAAAAGCATTCGATAAGGATTCCAGGAGATGCCATCGGGAGATTAGCACTACATAAATTCCCTGTTACTTCGCTACTTGACTATCGGGGATTCACGACTTTCCTTCGGATTTTACTCCCTAGCAGTGTTGTAAAGGTTTTACAATTTCAAGAACACGTTGAATGGATACCGTGGGAAACAGTGCTCCTACTTCGTAGTGCTGGGGTGGAAATAAGAAAGCGATAGAATTCGTTAAAGGATCGCTATCAACGATAGTCAAAGTCAAGGCAAAACTACAATGAGGCAATAATTGGTAGCCTCAGGATTCGAATCAATACCACAATTCAAATAATGACTAAACCAATGCTGATGCTTTTTTTCCGCCAAACTCTCTAGATCTTCACCCACCAATTGACTACAGTAATATCTCACTACTTCGAGTTCGACTTCTTAACGTAGCCAACTAAACTATAACCCAGGGGAAGGAATGGGCTATTAATTGTGCAACAGGAAAGCTTATAAAATTTCAAATACGAAAGAGTGTCCACTATCGCGACAAACGAGGGATTACCGCACTCTAAGCACCCTTTACCACTTTCAAGCTAGACAGACATCGATCAATGTGTCTGAATCCTCAGTCCCCTATTACCTTTTTGTCTCCACAGTTAACATTCTGAGAAGAGTACTTTACTGACGTCTTCAACTGACAGGTTCTGTTATACATGATGGTACAGAAGTTCTTTAAGAGGAAGCTGAGTTGAAGCACAAAAATTGTGACGTCAATGCGCTTCTCGTTGAGGTAAATGGGGGAATTTATAAGCTGGCGGTTGAGGAGCTAAACTAGTCCAAGTCTTGGGTGAACGTGGGAGATTTTCACTATAATATTAGCACTCCCCTCTTTTTTCAGGCGTCCCCATTCAATGAAGTGTTCTTTTCTCGTCTTCCATAGGACCCAATTCGCAAGCGTATCCATGAGAACCTCTCGTCGATGGTGCGAAAGACCATCTCGGCGACGGGGGAGAGACTGCAGCACTCGGAAGCGACGGCGGCGGCCATCATCAAGTCGGGCATGCCGCCCGCCGCCCTCGCACCGCAGCACCCCCACTCGGCTGGTGAGGCAGCCTCCGTCTCCTCCTCCGCCTCCGAGCCCTCCTCGCAGGCCTCTGTCCGCCTCTCCTCGCGCTCCCTCGCCCGGGCGGCGCGCATCTTCGAGATGAAGCTCTGACCCACAGACTGACTCAGCCTGTTTAATCCTCCTCCGCCCCCCTTCCCCCCCGCTTTTTGTATGCGCTAGCAGGCCAAAACAGAGGCGAGAAAATAGGAAGAGTATTTGGTTTGGCAGTATTACACCCACGGTTGAGTGCTTGAGTCATCTCTGTCTCTCACATTCGGTTTTGATATTCATTTGCGGCGAATAAAGCTGATTTATTTGGTAACGGTGGAGGGAAATGTCTTCTCGAGGGTGGTAACACGGGAGAGAGAGAGAGGGTAGTTCTAATTCTGGCTTTGAGGGTTAATGAACATGCGGTTTATCCTAACCTCCAGAGAAAAAATTCCTTAAGTTTTGAAGAGAAGGATACTTATTTTGTCGATAGATCTATTTTACGCTTCCATTGTGTATGGAAGACATATTTTATTAAAAAAACACAAACAGGGACCTCTTCTCAAGAAAACGTCAAGGTACCTCTCAAACCGATGCCTCGATGTTCAAGGACAACCGTCTTAGAAACTAGGCGGACGTTTCCGGAGACAAGTTTAATTCTTTTATGACAGTGAAAGGGTAGCTTCGAGTTTTGGGGAAAGGAAGAAGTCTGGTGGAGCTAGGAAGGATCTATGTGGTGAGTGGTGAAGCAGTTTCCCTCGGATGTCTCGAAGGAAATCTTGTCCAACCTTAGAAAAGTGCCCTGATGCACTGATATGATAAAACAGGACCCCGACATGATTCCCTTTCCCCTGACGATTTTTACTCAAAGCGTAGTCCCTTAGCTTTATTATAACCTACGCATAGAAAATCCCTGTTAGTGTTCTTCGATCTTCACACCTTTTGAATTCACCCAGAAGACCGTGGCCATCACTTTTGCAGTCAACTTCTAGGATTTGATCTTGCTTTGACCGCTTCTTGGCTCAGGATCAGGCTGACAAAGATTTTCACTTCCTCACCTTACCCCTGCTTCGTACAAGAAGAGAGTTGGGTCTCTCTAGCTCCTACAAATTTTGCAGTAATGAACCACAAAGACCATGGCAAATTACACAATGCTCTCCTTCCAGAACTTTCAATTTTCAAGCCCCGAGAACAAGAACCACAATACCAAACACTCCAATATATTATATAGAATTTTTTCACTAGATTTAAAAAACAGGAACCCTCAAGGTATCGTAGAAGACTTCACATCCAACATTCGGAAGCACCTATCTTCGCCTCGTGCGTTTTCGATCACCCCTGCAACAAGGGAAAAGTTGACTCCAGTCACCGACGACGATGAGACTATAAGAAATGACTGAGCACTTACCTGAGATCCCTTCCAGAGTTCTCTCTATGAAACACCTCCCCACTATCCTCCTCATCTTCCTGCCCATCAATCGAGGAGTTGGATGAAGACGCCTTCAGGGGAGCCTGCAGCCCACCAGCGGCACCACCACTTCCCACACCGGCTCTACTGGTCCCACTTTCGCTCTCACAGACACCGGAGGTGACAGCAGCCATCGCCGTCGTGAATCCGAGGGTCGACCGGACCTGGGCGAGGACCGCGCAGGGATCAGCAAACGTCGCACTCTCCCCTCCCGGCCGATTCCCGTAGAGGTTCCACGTCTTGTACGTCAGGGTGCTCCAACGCCGCCCCACCGAGTGACACACACGCACTGCCACTCGAGCCCCCGCATCCGACGCGATCCCCAGAGGGTCCTAAAGGGACCCAAAAGGCGCTGTTACACTGAAAGTGAGGGGAAGACGGTTTTCCTCAACCCACCTGAGACTTTTTGAGCACCAGTCGTGTGGAGAAGCCGCCACAGGATGCGGCCGCAGACCAGAGGAGACAGGCGAGTTCAAAGGCCTTCTGTTGGGCGAACGAGAGTCTCTGAGCGTTCTCAAACAGCCGCTGAGCCGGGAACCCGTAGGCGGTCAACTCGCTGCCCGCTGGGGGCGGGTACACCAAATTCCCCTCTGCCGCCGCTGCCGCCGACGCCTCGCCTGGTGAGGTCTTGTTGCGGCGACAGCGACGCTCGAAGGACATCAGCTGGGCGTCGTTCTCGCGGCGTTCCCAGGAGACCAGAACGTGGCACAGGGTGGTGGAGAGAAGGAGGGGCACTGAGATCTGGAACAGGGGGGTGAGAAGAGGTTACCTGAGTGACGCGATTCAACTAACAGGTGGTTCCATAAGTTCTGTCCGATTTTTGGCCCTTTTAAAATGCACAAATTTTAAAGAGTATTACATAATGTCTAATAGGGCAAAACACACCTTTTAGGTCTAAAGACATTTAAAATGGTTAAAATATGTAAAATAAAACAATAATTAAGATATGCCTGATTAAGAATCTGCTAACATGTAAGTACCCAGGGACATTTGGCACATGTTTACTAGAGTTCAAGAAGGGGAACTCAGCAGCTTACCCTGCTTGGTTCAAACCATACAACTGCTCACCTTCAAAAACTAAAAAAAATGTCTAAACATGGAAAAGGTGTGCCACATGAATTGCCTGAAAGCAATCAACTCAAATCTCGAGCTGACGACACCTGCACCTCTCTTCATTCACGCCAGCTAGTTTCACCTCTTTCGGTAGATCGATTTGCGAATGGCAAATAATGGTTCTTTTATCGAGATGTTAAACGTCGTAGACAGTGGACACAGCCGAGAAGGTAACTCCATGAGAAGAGATGGAAACTGACACTTGTGAGTCCATATTCTAATCAAAGCCTAAAGAAATTTACAATAACGACAGCGCTAATACGCTATCAATTGATGTAAGAAGCCAAATTCAATTTTTTGGTTCCTTGTTTCATTAACTCACAATCCGGACAGAACTTATGGCATGGCTGCTACCAGTGGGGAGGGGGTCTTTCAGTCAACGGCACTAACGGGTTGCGTCGTGGGCGACGCCGGTGTCGGCAGCAACTGCTGGCGTTGCGCGGCGTAGAGGAGGAGCTTGGCAAGACGACTGATGAAGACGGCGACGCCGAAGGCGCCCGTCGGGGTGGTGGGCGCGGCCTTCTCGAGGGTCGCGGCCACCGACGCGGAGGAGGGCGGGACGCGGCGCTGCCCGAAGGCGCGCGGGCGCAGCGAACGGCCGTTCTCGATGCCCCTGGCGCCCCAGGTGTTTGGAGCGAGCCCAAGGCTACTGTTAACCCTATGGAGGAGTAAGAAGTTGGGAAAATGACGCGTCCAACGCCGTAGTTTTATTGCGATCGAGCACAGGCCTCAGTCAAGTAGTCTACGCCTATATTAACTCACCTGTCCTATTGGAAGCATCGCGCTCTGAAAGAAATTTACTATTTTACCAAAACGGGTGCTCTCGATGCCGCTGACACCCTCGGTGTTGGAGGCAGGTTCGAGTCTACCGCTGTTTACCCTTCGAAAGAATAAATACATGAGAGTCTAGGCTTAGGCCGCACTTAACACCGCATCAGTCAAGCACAGAGAGCTTAGCTGATAGTAGCAGTCAACTAGTCTTCGCCTATCCTAACTCCCCTTATCCTGGTGGAATTATCGTGCTCGGGAGGAAGGGTACTACTCTGCCACGACAAGCATTCTAGCTGCCATTAAGGGCATCGGCGTTGGAGGCGGGCCTGAGGCTACTGCTGTTTGCCCTTGCTGAACCTAGCACCTCAGCAATATTGCGACTAAGCCGATGACATCAGTCAAATAATCCACGGCTATATTAACTCTCCTGTCCCAATGGAAGCATCGTACTCTAAGGAGAATTTACTACTTTGCTACGACGAGCATTCTCGGTGCTAGTGAAGGCATCGGCGTTGGAGGCAGGCTCGAGATTTTGAGCTCATACCATAAGGGAATGACGTGCCTAACGCCATAGCAATATTGTATGTCAGCTTATAGCATCAGTCAAATATTCGGCATATATACAAACTCCCCCATATTGTTGGAAACCGTTACTTCCTGATATAGCTATGAATACATCTTGCTATGAAGGAAACCTACCATTTGGCCAAAACCCCAACCTAGAGTATTCGAGTGCGCATTTGCTTCCAATGATGCGTTATGATAGAAAAATCTTTCGCCCCGAAGTGAACTTCGGAGGAAGTATGAAAGATAGTAAGAGGTAAGAGTTAGGCAATGCACTTTGCCCCTTCCCTTCTTGACCACATGGAAGCAGGGGTGAACCTCGCATCACGCAACAATGCATCCAGATTTTGCAGAGCTGCACCTAACGCTGCAGCAATGCTGAGATCAGTGGGCCATGGTTGACTCTTTTGGTTGAAAATTTTGCATTAAATACGAACTCACCAAAACAATTACAGAGGCTTCTTTCGGCAGCTTAAAATAGTACGACCATGTCCTGTCGCATGGGCATTTATCGTGTTGCGAAAACGACCACTGACATTTTACAGAATAGCACTATTTATCGGACTTGTTAAATGTGCACGTGAACAGATCTACGATGCGCAAACAATTGGCGCCCATTGCAACCAAACCTCCCAAAGCAGCACATCCACAATCAGCCGGAAATCCTCATTGCCACTGCTCCATTTGTCCCATATTACAGGTTTTTTCCAGCCCACAGCCTGTTGCACCACCTCTGACCACCTTAAAAGAGACGCATTAAAAAACGACGCATTCATCTTGGCTATACTGAATCAGGTTCAACCACACCTGCAAACGCAGACACTACTGGGGCCTCTAGCGTCTTTCAACCGCCTTCTGTCTTGGTGGGGGGGGGGGGTACAGTTGTAGTAACATCCACAGGAGCACCCGAATAGCCCCCACGGACTGACTATTTGACCCTGACCCATCCACTACGGTCCATAACCACTCAAGTCATGCGTCTACTCACTGAACATGGAGAAACTCCTTGGGAGGCCTGAAGCGTTGGAGGAGATGGGGATACTCGCCTCCCACGGCCAGCACCATCATCCGCCTGTACCGCTGGCCGCCCTCGCCACCGCCGACACCGCCTTCAGTCGCTCCGCTGACCACCCCACCGAAAGCCAACTGGTCCTCCATGTCCTCTGGCAGGTTGGCAAACTGGTCCGGTCGCGAGGGGCAGCAGACGAGCTGGTAGATCAGGCCCTGGTACAGGTGACTCGGCAGCACGAGACCAGGGGTCAGCACAATCTGGATGGGAAGAAACACCTAAGTCAGTATCACCAGGCTCTAACTCGGGGCTCCGGAGAGCGCCAAAGTGGCCGGATCCCTCTACGAATGCATTGGCTCAAATAGGATTCGAGCAATAGCCTACCAGTCCACTGGCTAATTCCAGGAAGACGCTACCACCACCAGCTGAAACCCACCCTGGAGATTGGTACGATCACTTACGATGGTTCTTCTTAGCATTCGTGCCGTGTTGGGATTCCACATCTCCTTGACTCCTCGAACATGCTACCAACCCCAGTAGAGGTCTAAAAACGACTCGAAATTTATACACACACGTTCCTAATAAACGCCCCGGATAAAAGATGTCTACTCTTCTGCTTCTGGTATTGCGATTCCTCACCTTATGAGGGGTAGTTTGCCCCATCTAGGAAGAGGACCTTAGTGTGTCTATCCGCTACACGAGTAAGAGAAGCTTCAACACTCTACACTCCGACCCCAGTCTCCAGAGAAGAGCAAAAGCTGCTGCTTGGAGGCGAGTAAGAGTAGCTTATGCGAGCCACAGCAACACACAGGTTTCGGAGGGCAGTAGAAGCCTTGAGGAGAGAAAGGGTAGCTTGCGTGGGTCTCAGAAGCACTCACTTTGAGGAGGGGGAAAAGGCGCCAGCGCTGGATGGTCTTGAGGAGGGTGCTGAGGCGCTTGCAGATCTCCTCGAGATGGGTTTCGCGGGTGGCCGAGGTCATCCACTCCTGCTTCGCGGCGGCGGGCAGGGCTGCGAGCAGCGCCGCCTTCAGCGCGCTCACGCCCCCGCCACCGCTGGACGAGGAGGAGGAGGGCGCGGTGGAGACGGTGGTTTGCACGCGGAGGAGACGCAGGAGACTGCGCTGCGTGTGCCCACTCAGCGCACCTGAGGGACCACGCCTACGACCACTGCCGGTATTCGACTCGATCCTCTGCTGGTTGAAGGCGAAGAGGAAGTCGGGAAAGTCGGCAATGTACCGGCGGAAGGGCAGTTCGCCGTCCCTCCGCTCGTCGCCACGCTGTCTCGAAGTGGAGGCGGCGGCGGCGGCGGCGGCAGTGCTGGCGGAGGCAGAGGTGGTGAGGATGGGCTCGGCCCGCGGGAACTCGGCGGCCTGAGCGAGGTGCTGCCACAGCGGCCCCCGTAGCTCGGCAGGCAGGCCCACGCTCTGGAAGATGTACTCCACCAGTTCCGTCAGGTTCAAGTACAGCACGTACGTCGCGTCCTGTCATCAGTGCCAGTTGTCCAAACAGACATTTAACTTTCAGCTAGTCGGGGCTTTATTTATTAGAAATGCCCTCTGATTTGTGCTGACCGTCATCGACCTAATTTTGTCGCAATTGTGGTATAGTAGAGACCTGCCTGAACGCCATAGTTTCGTTACCCACTGATACACACTAAATGTCACCTTCCTCTGGTGACTCATCCCCTCCGACTCATCCCCCTGTTCGACACAAAATCTGGACGATGGCAGTGTGGATGTGAGGGTTCAATTGGCCAACGCGCGGTGAGGAAACACACACTGGGACACACGCATTTTGTGTCAGAGACTTCCCCCTACGGGATTCTCTTCACTTTCTGGAGAGACTAGCAGATGTCGTCAACTCGAGATTTGAGTTTTTTTTCAGACAATTCATGAGATAGCAGCATTTTTATTTAAAAAAATTGTTAAAGTTTATGAAAATGGCAACGATGAACCGTTCAACAGTTTGACCAGGCCTAATTGCCAATCCCAACTCAACTGATTAAGTAGGATTTCCCTCAAGGGCTGCTTCTTTAAGAAACAGCTTATCATCAAGCTCAACTGGACGTCGTCCGGTTCGAACTTCGGCTTCGATTGTGAATCCCCACTTGTAGAAATCACAGACCATCTTCTGCAAGTTCCACCATTCACATGGCGCCTCTGCATAAACTGAGTGGGTGTTTCTAGCAGTTGCTTCGTAGGCTTCTGAGTTTCCCAAATGATTGTTGGGGAGTACTTGCATGTTAGCAGGACTAAACCAAGCTGATTTTAATTTTACTATTCTGTAGACCAAAATTCCATCAATTTACATGCTTCTAAACATGGAAACATTGTTCAGCCCCATCATATATTAAAGTACCCTGTAAAAAAATCGGACAGAATTTATGGGATGAACTGGTATTCCAATAAAACTGTACCCCTTAGTCGTCAAAGGTCTTACCTCCAAGGGAGCCAACGACGCGACCTCGCTGAGAATGTGAAACAGCTCCACCATCAGGTGCGGCCTGCAAACAGACAAAGGAAACACCCTCCTCAGTAGTAAACACTCGCCTTCCCTACTAGTCAACAAACAGACCACCTTCCACTCACTGGTAGCTGGTTGCCAGAATGTCAAACGACGCGCGCTTCGACTCCAACGGATGGTCCATCGCACGGAAGGGATTCGCGAACGGCCACGGCCGATACACCCGGCCCACCTGGTAGGTGCGCAGGTCCCCCAGACTCCCCGGAGTCACCTCGACTGAGGCAAAGAGCCGCGCCAGACCCAGGTGCAGCGCGTCGGGCAGGGAGACCGGGACGCCCTGGGCGTCGAGGAAAAGGGGTCCCCCGATGGTGGTGTTGGAGACTGGTGGCGGCGCCATTGCCGCCTCCGCCGCCGCCGCCTCACAGCAACCCAGACCCGTGGTGGCGGTGGCTGCGGCGAGGGGGTTGCGAGCGAGCCAGACAGCGGTGGAGTGGCGGTTGACGGGGATGAGGGTGGCCGGCTGCAGGGGGAAGGCGCAGTGAGCGGCGAAGATAGCCTCCAGGTGGTGCACGGCGCGGCGCTCGAAGAGTTGGAAGTTCGAGAAGGCCTCGAGGCGCGCCGAATTCTCTTCGTCGCTGGGTGGGAGGACACCGCCGGTGGGAGGGAGGCGGAGAGGCGGGGTTAAGTAGCAGAGCGGCGGTTCGAGGCGCAGGGGGTTTTTCATCAGAAACTTGGACCAGTCGTACAGGTAGTCCTGTCAAGCAGACAAAGGGAGGGGGATTAAAACCCGAAGGAGCCCATCAACTCTCTCTGACGTTCCACAATCCACTCTGAGCTAGAAAGACCTACCGATCAATGTGTCTTATATCAAAAACTGCTACTGGTTCATTTCCTAGATATAATCCATACATTATCCTCTTCCTCAAACAGATGCACAATACTCTAACAATCTTCCACTACTCTGGAAATTCTTCACTCTTTTTATTCAACCAAGTCACTGCTTCTTTACAGTCCTCTTTATGCCAGAACAGTCACTAATCGGGCCTCTAATGGTTATTCATCCTATCTGTCTCCTTACCAGAGACAAACACTATCCCTGTCTCATGCTAAAAGCAAACCAGAAGCTGATATCAGGCCCTGTTGAACCAATCAGCAGATCATCGTTAGATACGACGGTTGAAAATGGGCTTTGGAATCGGTCTTCTCTTCTAGAGAGAAAGGGAGGACTCACTGCAGAACGCGAGCAGGTCATAGTGAGGAGGCTGTTGGTGATGAAGCGATAGAGGTTGCTGCTGGGGTCCTTGAGCACCTCGAGGACATGTTTGCGGAAGTCCGACTCCTGCGACTTGGGTGGGGGCAGCAGGTGCGAAGAGAGGATGTCCTGGTGACCGACCGGGGGGGGGAGAAATCGATATTCAGCTATTAGTAAGTTTGACAACCCAGTCGACCTAGCTCCCTGTATGACTCATTTGTGTCGTGCAAAAACGCATTAAAGGATGGTTATTGACCGTGTTACTTCCACCGGATGTTCGGAATAGCGTGAAATTAGCTAGTTTGACTGGCCTGTGTAACCCGGGTAGACATAGTTCCCTCATAAACACCTTAAAGGGCAGCTATTGAATAACTTTACTTCCTTCAGGGTTAGATAAAATGGTGCCACCACCTAGCATTGTGGCAGAGCTCCTCAATGAACACCTGCAAAAGAGAACTTAGTTTCCACAAGAACTGCTCCTCGTCGGGAGCTGGATTCCATCACGGAGGAGCTGAAAGACGACAAATGTTTCAACAAATCGTTTAGAGTGGTGGTGCATACACCTTCAGAATTTGTCTGTCCCACGAACAGTGGAAAAATGGCATTTTTTTCTGACGAATCATCGTTTACCACCTTATTTCCCACCTCTGGCTGAGACAATCGAAAGGGGCAGTTAATACAGAATGCCGCCTTCTCCCAACCGCAAAACATGGCGGCGGTGGTTCTGCGCTGATGATCTAGGGTGCTATGTCTTGGAAATTCGCAGCCGGGCCAATGGTTTCCTTCCCTTCATAGAAGACTATTTAGGAATTTTGAGCTATGGTTGTTCAATAACTGTGGCTTCCAGAAGAGGGAACGCCGCCATCTTTCAAGATGACGATAATGCTGCACCAATCTATGGAGCAGCCAAAATTGTTAAAAAATGGCGGCACGAGGAACGCCATTCAAATGAAGTTGAGTATCTCAGACCAGATCCCAACCTCACCATTGAGGAACATTTATGGTCAGTTTTAGAGATTCAAGTAAGAAGTCGACTCCCGCCTCCACCGCGGAAGAATGAGGTGCTAAAATTCCTTTGGAACTAACAATTTTAAAATTTCTACGAATCAATACCTCGAAGAATTCGGGCTGTAATTGCAGCAAAAGGTGGTATAACGCCCTATTGATTTTTCAAGGTGTTTCCACTTTTCTGTCCATCACCAGTTTCTCCTTTGAACTAGTGGATAAGCAGCAGGTAGATTCTTGGAATCCAAGACTCCTTTCCATTTCTAGGCTATTGAGTGCAGTATATGGTCGCCCATAGATCAAATTGAAGCATTAGTAACCACAACATGTTAACTTCTAGCCTAGACTTCCTCACAGCTGTTTCCACAATGAATTAAAGAAGTGCAAACCCCCCTTTACGGCACTCTGTAAAACCCATTGTTTAGGTTAACTTGTCTTCCGGTTTCACGTAAATGTTTGTGCTATTTTGGATGGCTCGTGATTGGTCGACTCTACCTCGCTCGATTGGTGATTGGTCGAACGCCTCAGACATTGGTGCAGTGAAACACTGTTGATTTTTCAAGCCATTCCTCATAGATCCGTATTGTGGGCGAAGACAACAACGAGAAATAGACGAGGACTAGAATCCACCACCTCTAACTGCTTCACTATGGAATGGAATAACTGACTCTCGTCGATCATAAAGAATTAGCAAGTTCGACTCTCCTGTGTAACTCGGATAGGCTTAGCTCTCCCCCTCCATGACTCATTTCTGTAAATACTGAGTCGTGCATAAACAAATTAAAGGACTAGCCGGACATTTGGTCAACGGCTATTCACTATCTTTTTCACCTCTCAGTGTGACTTCCACGGGGTATTTGAGAAAAATTTTCAATCTATGCCTGTTTTAGAATCACAGCAATATTCAGTAATATTCAGATATCCTTTGATGTTTGCAACTACCGAAACATTAAGACAGAAGACGGAATGCACGTCTTGGTGAAACATTTTTATCATTTCCTTTCTGCTTAACTGAACTCAAAAGTCCACCTGACTCACACTCTATGAGACGTCCAGAATAGGGTATGCTGACAGAATAACACCAATCAGCGCAATAAATCCACTCACATCTATACGGACGTCTCCACTTCTACCTTCCGGGATAGCTGACTTGCTTTGGAGGGCACTGTTCACTTTCAGCCTGCAACTGCCTAGCTATCGGACTTTCCTCGTTGCCAACCGACTTCTGCCTTTTGGCTCCTATGCCGTACAGTTTCTGATACAAAGGCTCTTAATAAATGCTCCTCCTTCTGCACGCTTGGGACAATTCATCATATCCTCACAGGAATACCTCACTATTGACCAAACCGCACTGGAAAACTCACCGCAGCCGAGGGTCTCTGGCTGGCGTCGTGTTGGAGGAGGGCCCTGATGAGCGTCGTCTGGTTCTGCAGGGCCTTCTCGTCCCAGTCCGGCGGGAACACGATGGCGGGTGAGCGGATGTCGTTGAAGACGATGGCCCGCTCCATGCCCGTGCTGGTACGACGGTAGAACATCTCGAAGAGTACCACGCCCAGGCTGTAGATGTCCACTTTCTGCAGAGGAGAGAAAGCACAGAGAAAATTGAGGTGGCAGCGGTGCCTACCTCGATGCTATTTTCGGATTTCACTACCGCGGTAGTGGACTCGCAGGCTGTTTGGGCTAGTTGTACGAGCTTTACGAGGAGCTAACATGACTAATTCATCTGTCAGAGAGACTAGTGTCCATATTTGCGTGCCCTGGGGTGAGGAGGGTGGGAGTGCACGCGTACCTCGTTGTAGTTGACGCGGATTTCAGCACTGCCAGTGGACTCGGCGCAGACCTCGGGGCTCATGTAGAGGTTGGAGCCGACGTTGCCGGTCAGGTCGCCCTGCACATCGCCTGTCCCACTGACGGAGGCCATGTTGGCGATGTCTAGATCGGAGAAGCCACGACGACGATCCTAGGAAATTGAGAGGGGGAAAGGAAAGTGAGAGATGGAGGAAAACTTTGCATCTCTACCTCAGCACGTTGCCTGCGACCCAACACTCCAGTCATAGACTCTTGGCTCTGGTTAATTAATCCCGGTTTGGGGAGTATTTAAGTCACTAGCAGGCAGATCTAACAGACCATCAACAGCTAAGATGTACAAGAAGAATACGAATACGAAGAATACGATGTACAAGAATACGAAGATGTACAACTAGAATACGAAAAATGAGAAGGTAAAACAAAATAATTAGATGGAAAAATGATGTCTGAGTGTCAAGCAGAAAGAGAAGAGGATAGAGAGGGAGGAAGAAAAAGAGGGAAACTGAAGGAGAGAGAAACAGGGAGGAAGAAGACAAGGAAGTTAAAAACAAAACAAAAAAATAGGAAGTGGAGAGAAGGAATTTCGACCAACAATACCCTTGTAACAGAACTCCGCCAATATTGGACTCTAGATTGCAGTTAATCAGTCTCAACTCAATGTCATTGAGAACGTTGATCTAATCGACGATTAACAGCGAAAATGTCCGAGAAGATAAGAAAGGCAAAGACAAAAGAAGGTACCAATAAGAAAGGAGTTACATGCCAAGACCGACTATGGAAAAGCCCATGAAGAAGTAGCTGAGTAGCAAAACACGCACACCCAGGTTATTAGTAAAAGCAAAAATTGGAGACGATTAAGACAAGAGAAGGATTAAGAGGAGGAGAAGGAAGAGGGTGTAGGGAATAGGATCGGATACCATCAAGTGAATAGTATGCGCAATCACTATAGACGGTTTGAAGACACACCGTTTTCGATCTGGAAAAGAAGATTAGGGAGGATTTAAAAGATTCTCAAGAAGACTAATAAGAGAAAAGATGAAGAAAATTGGGAGTCAGAAGAGGAGGGCGAAGGGGAATCAGAGAACGATGACAAAGAATGAGTAGAAGGTAGAAGAAAAAGAACGAAGACGATGAAGAAATAGAGGAGGTGGAAGACAAACTAGTCAGAACACAAGGAGAAACAAAACTGATCACCCTAATTCAGTCACCGAGGTAGGGGTTCCTTACAGAGACGTCCCTACTGAGAAAACATTTCTTTGAGTCCAAAATCTGGCTTATAGAGTACACACGACCTTTAGACTCTTGCCTTGACCAGATCGTGCCACCAAACAAAAGGCTAGAAGACATTAACAAAGCAGCCTTTACTACAGCTGCAACAGCTCATATAATCCCCAATCACGCTGACAACCCATGTGCAAGCAGATCAGCCAATCTCGCAACCCTTCCCCTCGTGACTCTATACCACATCCCACACGAATCCCCACCACACACAACAGAAAGAAGGAACAAAAGATGGAGGAAGAATAGGATTCCTAGGAAAACAGCAACTAAGAAACGGAAGAAAAGAGAGGAAAAGGGTGAGAAGATGATTACAAAAGTGAGTAATAATAATAACTGCCTTAGACGGGTGAAGATGAAGGAAGAGGAGAGGAAAAGACCTTGAAAAAAGAGTAGGAGGTAGGAGATAACGATGTGGAAGAACTGAAATCGGTAAAAGAGCGAGAAGACACAGAAGAAAAAGGAGGAAGTGAAAGACGACGTAGAAGGGGGACTAGGCTACCACTGAAACCAAACTGACCAATCAGATTCAGTCACAGGGATAGCTGTCCCTTAGAAGGACGAAATTGGCCTACAGAGTGGATACGACCTTGGGACTCTTACCCCCGCAGTTAGCCAGATTTCACCGCTGACCATTTCACTAAGCATAAGACTAGCAGATGAAGCATCCACACCAGAAGACAAACCTGCATCTCACCGACTCCAAGCTGCCTTCACCACGAGTAAGACGACCCAAACAGTCCCAAATCATGTTGAGAACCCATCGATCCATGTGCATGCACACCAGGCAACAACGTAAATCCCCTTTGTGATTTTAGGCCGCATGCAAGCTCAACCCCACGAAATTCCACCGCCAGTCTTCCCCACTTTCAGAGCTAAGCCAGGTTGCCAGTCTGTCTTCCCGTACCTTCACAGCCGAGCCCTCCTTGCCCCCACCACCAACACCGTTAGCGGTGGTTCCAGCTGTCCCATTAGAGGTGGTGGCGCGGGCCTTGGAGAAGCGCACCGCCAAACCGAAGTCACCGATCTTGACGTGGTCGTCGGCGTCCAGAAGGATGTTGGCTGGCTTCAGGTCGCGGTGGATGACGCGCTTCGAGTGGATGTAGACGAGGCCGTCGGCGATCTCGCGGAAGTACTGCCAGGCCCGGTCGTGGTCCAGCCGCTCCTCCTCCTTCAGCACGTCCTCCAGGGTCTTGCCTGCGCACAGCTCCATCTGGATGACGAAGAACTGAAGGAAAGAGGGGAGTGGAATTAGGATAAATCGTGGGTGGAGTTAAGGGGAGGTGGAGAGTGAAGAAGAAGAAGAAGGGGGACAGACCTTGCGGGAGCAGTTAGGGTTCCGCTTCTTCCTCCTCCGCTTGGGATGAGGCGGGGGTACGGGTTTGCTTGAGCTCTGGGAGGTGGTGGATTCACTAAAATCGAAGAAGAGTTTAACTAGGAGAATAGTTGAGGGCTCTAATTGGGAAGGGATTTCACAACCACACAGGGTGTATAGGTGAAGCCACCACTACTGGGAGACTATCTACCCGCGCCGTTTGTGGAATATGTAACAGAATATTGTATCAGGGCATCCCAGGGCTGCCGAGTTTCCTTTCTTGAACTCATGAAATAGTATACGCCTCAAATAACTCCTGAGTACTTACACATTAGCAGGTTTTTAGTTTTCCTGTTCTGCAAAACGACTTAATCAGTGTAAATGCATCTAAGATTAAAAACTGTTCAGCTCCAAAAGACGTCATTAAATACTGCTTCGATTTCGTTTAATTTAACAAGGTAAAATCCGAACAGAATTTATGAGACGGCATTCCCTGAGGCATGATCGAAATTTTTTCAGCGAAAATTGGGCATCAAATCGTCTCCACTCACGGTTCGTCTCTGGGCTCAAAAACAATGAGGTCATCGATCGACTCCTGGTCGCCTTCCAGGTACTGGAAGCCTCTGAGCTGGCCGTTTTCTTGTCTCCGTGTCCACGAGGCTCCCAGATGCGCCTCCTGTAACTCTTCCAAACCGCGATCAAAGACAATCAGCGAATCCACGTCCCCCTCGGGTCCAGTCTCACTCGCCTTCTCCTCCTCCTCCTCTTCCTCATCTTCGTAGTGGTCGTCGTCGTCGTCGTAGTCCTCGCGGTCTTCGTATTCGGTGGTGGTGGCGGCGGTGGTGGTTTCGGCAGCGGCGGTGGCGGTAGTGTCAGGGCCGCGGCCGCGCAGCAGAGGCAGCGAGGCGAAGTAGGACTCGGAGAGGAACTCGTGCCACGAGGTGAAGTAGCGCACAATGTTCTCGTGGTGCAGGCCCGCCAGGGTGCGCACTTCGCGCAGCACCACATCCTCGCGCACCTTCTCGGCCAGCACGCATTTAATGGCATAGTGCTGGTTGTCCACCTTGCTCCGCGCCTAACACAAGTGGAACACTGGCTTAGGCTCTGATACACGTTGTCAGCCCCTTTGAGGGCCTCTACAATTCTAGAACTTGAGCGCGATGGCATTTTACTAACAGCGATAGCAATCACATGAATGAAGGCGCTTGGAGGACGAGACAGCGGGGCGGGGTCTCACGTGGGAAGACGCTTCACACTTCTACACGACGTTACACTCATTTTCCCTTCAATGGTTGTTCAGACGCCGCCCAAATTGCTGATGACGCTCACACTGCCAACGACGCCCAACAATTTTTCGTCAAAAAAAGGTGAAAGAAGTTGGCAATAATGGAAGAGGGGAGAAGAGATGTTAACGCGAAATTCGAGAGTATTTGCACACAGTGCATCATATGTGCACCAATTCTCCAAGATTAAGAGCGTGTCCAACTGTTGTAGACGACAACGGTGAGTATTTTTATGGCCTGAACAATGTCTAATCGCCATTTCCAACTCAACTGACAAAGCAGGATTCTCTTCAAGGGCTGCCATTTCTTTTCACGAACTCATGATACAATATGTGCCTCAAATTAATTGTAGGTACTTTCATATTAGCAGGGCTTTAATCAAGCAGAGTGTTTCTTGAGCATTCATTTTTTTGCCGGTCAAATAGGGTTTCTTTTCAGTGCTTCAACAACTGATTACGATGGCGTTTTATGCAAAAAAGAATATGCAATTGCCCATCCAAACAGTGTTTAGACTCCTATGGGAAGTGGGCTTACGACTAACCGCACTTCTTGGCTAATTACAAGTAAATTAAAGCTTCGAATTCACTAGACAGGGAGGAAATCACGCCATTGACCTTACAAAGTATACCCAAAATCATATAACCGCTACAATAGGTATGAGAATGGAGCGAGACGATTTGACACTTCCTCTCAAACACTGCTGTTCCAGTTCTGTCGTCAGTTAAAGGGGTTTTTTCGTAGGAGTACTGGCAGCATGGCGGCGATCAGTGCCCTTCTTGACACGACAGCGCACAAACACTCATAATAGTACATCGGTGAGTTACAATCTCGTTTTTTTTAAGTAAAAAGAAGTTTGTCGCTGCCTCTCCCACAATGCGTTTCTTGGCTCTACTTTTGCAGTCAATCAATGTACATCACTACAAACTGACTATGATCGCGTTTTATGTGCAAAGAAGGGGGTTTTTCGCTGCCTAACAAATCACCACCTGGTATTTCGTGGGATGCACGCTCAAGGCTAACCACAGAGCTTGACTTATTTTTTGGAAGTCAACAACCCTGGCAGCACGACGAGAGCGCTCAACCATACATAATAGTCCAACAGTGGGTTGAGATCTGGGACGTTCTGATCTAGTTTTCGGTCAAAAGGAGTTTGTCGGTGCCTGTCATATCAGCACGTAGATTCCCTTGGAATGAAGGCTTAAGACCCACCACACAATGTCTCTACTGTCAATCAAATCCGGGCTATTTTCATGGCCCTATACGACCTAATTCCAATCTCGGCTTGTGCAAAAAGTGGGTTTGTCATTGCTAAGACTCTCGTTAGACGGTGGCCCAAGACTACTTCTTGGCCAAACTTCTTGAATGATTAACGGTCTCATCTGGAAGAGAATTAATTACTAGGTTAAAAGTAAAATTAATAGACAGGAGATTGCACTACTGTTCATACAAAAAGTTGACATCTATTAAGGCTGGAGTGCGGCTTGAGCAAGCTGATTTTACACATTCTCTAAAGAAGGGACTCCCCCTAACCACACTTCTTGACTCATAGGAAATTGTTTGCTGGCTATTTTTGCAGCAAAAAAACACCAGAACGTTGCATAGTGTTTGTCATAAAAAAAGTTGTAATTACGGTATTTGATTCAACAGACATGGAGGAAATTACACCATCGTCCTAAAAAGGTCAAACCAAAATAACCTCCACCATTAGCGCAACCCAGAATGGGTCTCTAGCAAGCGGATTCCATGCTTTTTTGAGCAGAGTCTACTCAAAAACCGCTTTACTTCTGGAGGCCTTTTTGGTACGGGGAGCACAGTGGCGAATAGTGACTTTATCGACGAAGTTTGCCATTGCCTGTGGTTGCCTATCAAAATCGACCTTAGTCTCCCTTGAGATGAGGGTTGACGACTAACAACAGTTCTTGACTAATTCAAAAACAGGGAGGAAATTACACCATTGACCCCAAAGAATTTAACCTCAAAATAACCACGTCTACTAAGGCCACAATCCGCCCAGCACGGAATGAGGCTAATAGCAACAGAAACGACAGTTTGGCGACAATTACTGCCTTTCTTTATGACAGCGCTTAGCCATTAATGACAGACCATGGGTGGATTAGGATGACCTGGGCAGTTCGGATTTCGTTTTATGCAAAAAGAAGGTTGTCATTGCCTGTCCATTCAGCGCTTGGTCTCTCATGGAACGGGTGCTTCCTGGACCTTCTTTTACCGTCAATCAACTGGAATACCTTTTCAGGGTCCCTGCACATTAATATGGCCTGATTTCTACATCGTTTTGCGCAAAAAGGATCTCGCCGTTGTTTTTTCAATCAATGTTTAAACTCTTCTGGACTTCAGAAAATTGCAGGGTTTCAAGACGACTTCGACTACCTCATTGGGAAGATTCAAAAAAATTGAAATAAGCACATTTATTAGAGCTTAGGGCAAGTTAATTTTGCACTTTCCCATGGGGAGTGGTGCTCCTACCACTACTGTAGTAGTTAGCACAGTACCGAATATTGTCTGTCACAACGACAGCGACCCAATGGTAGGCTAAGATCTGGGTCGTCAAAAAAATAAACTGACAACTATTTCTTGGAGAAATTGATCTCTATTGTGCTGGAATGACTAGCGAAGGTATCCATTGAATGCTTCCAGCTCCGTGATAGAAGTTGAAACAACACCCAATTAACACGGAGACAAAACCCGAAGAATTCCGATGCCGCCAGGATACTCCAAGAACAAACTCTAGGGTTACTCACAAGCAAGCTGATCTCTTTCAAAGGCCTTGAACTGTCCCCTCTAGTCCAAAAAACACCTCCAACCTCAGAATCCCCTAGAATAAATAAGCCCTCTCTTTGTGACTGGCAAAAACACACGCTTATCCTGCAGTTAGTTTTCTTTCGGCAAAGCTGTTCCCCTTTGTGGAATGTAAACTAAACCGCTGGTGACTCATGGCCTTCGTCACCGAAAAGCACGCAACAGATCATCGAACAAGTGTTGGCACACCGATTTCTGGAAGGCTTGGCATATAAACGACGCTACTTATGGACACACTGGGTCTCACTGAGTAAATCTGTACTCTTCTCTCCCCTTTTGGGAAAACTAAGAGAAGGTTTGGTCCTTTACAAGAGTAGTCTTTTTAGTGACAGGTGTGATGTAAAAACTCCCCGGCCTTATTGGGTGCTAATTTGGGACCACACCTCATGGTTACTGACATCGATTGACAAACACCTCTCTATCCCAGGCTCCGGGGTGTGGCCACTACATTTGAATTCTGGCTTTTTTGACAACACAACGCTGCAGGATCATTAGTGGCTGAATTTAGGGAAAAGCTTTAGCACTAAATATAGTAAAACTGGTAAGTAGTGTTTAACTACGGGGTCTACCTATCGCGGATGACATTTCTTGACAGTTATCCTTGTTATTTCAGGAAAAGCGAACAGTACTGAGGATTATTTATAGAACAACAGGGATGGTTTCAAAGTACAAACACACATTGAATAGATATGGTAGAATACACTGTCAACCTAGACAGACTTATTAGATCGATGTGTAGGAACCCTCAAACTGCCAATGAATACATCACGGATATACGAAACGCTGAAGATACTCCAGAAATTCCCCCCTCTATCTGCTCAAACAGGTATCGACTATCGTGGGTGCATAACTTCGCTTCGGTTATTTCAGGAATCGCGAATAATAAAGCAAAGGTTGGGTAGTTAACAGGACAGCATTCCTGTAAACAAATGCCTCCTCTGAATATCCTGGCCTCTTTACAGGGGGGTATATAGGATGAATTTTCTCTAGAAAAGTGTTTCATTGTTTCTTTTCTCGATGTCGTTTGAGAGGGTGCTCAGATACACTTCACTTTCGCTGTTCATAATTTAAAGCCTCCCGCATCATGGCCAAAATGAATTTTGAAATCCACTGTAAGAGAATAACTTGGACCATGACGACGATTCTTGATGGAGAGTACGTTCGATGCCCAATGCTTAAAATGGGCGGCGTGAACCGGAGAATTAGAGGTGGCTGTGGTGAACGAAACTGATACCGGAATTGGAGCCTTGCCGTCGCACGGAATCTGTGCATCTTACCCGAAGAACCCAGCCGAATCCACCGTGGCCAATGACACCGGAAACTTCGAAGGAATCGGCGAGGCGTGACTGTTTGCTCGTCCCATCCACCTCTGAAAAGCCACAGCAAACACTCGTGTTAACACTTCGCCGAAAATGCATGTTTCTTCGCCAGTAAAAAAAGATATATTGCCCAAAATCTTGCCATTTTTCAATCCAGAATTACTCTGTGCGTTCTATCGCCGACTTTAGCGGTTAATTGGCTAGCACAGCCAATCGTAAATCAGGCAACGTTTGCATTCTAAGGAGAGTTAGACATCCACGAAACCAGAAGGAGCCCTAGAAGCAGCCCATTTTCTTAACAAGTCCATCTTTTTGGTTCCCAGCACCATCAAAACACGGCTTGTTACTCATTCCATTTCAAGGGCACTGTAAGCTTGTTCATCTAATAGGTCTTCCCATTTGACACAAGATCCTTATTGAAAAGACTATCCAGCATAAAGATAGAACCGGAAACACCGTAGAAGCTACTTTCCATTAGTCATTGTCTAGATTCCTCCCTATCCTCTCGCTCCTATCAAGCTACTTCCTCCCCACAGTTCTCTTATTCCCCCCCCCTCCCGAGAGTACAAACACCCCGTTCCAGGCTCCAGAGACAAGAGAGAAGGCACTTTCCTCCACGCACCAGAGACACAGAAGTTGCTACTCCGTCGGTTGGTGGAGGGAGAGGTGGGATCGAGGGGCGGGTCGTAGTTGATGGGGTCGAGAATGAAGGCGTGGTTGAGGAGGGCCACCACCAGCGAGGCGGCGGCCGAGGCCCTCTTTGTCCCGTCCCCACCTTCACCACCGCCGCCGCCGCCGCCGCAGACTGCTGCGGTGCTGGTGCCGCCGCCGCCGCCGCCGCTGGCGTTGCCGACGCAGAGACAGCAATGGAGGAAGTCCTTAAAGGCCGGCGCAAAGGGCAGCGCCGACTCGATGAGTGGGGCAAACACCGGGTTGCCGCGAGCGTCCGTCTTGCGGGGCAGCCGCTTGGCGACGAGGTAGATCAGGAGCAGACCCTGGAAGGGTGGGAAGGGAGTGATTGAAATGCCTTGCTTTGGATACGCAAGCTCAACCAACAAGACTCAATAATTACGCATGTAATAGGCGTCCTTATTAGGATTGACATCTGCCGGATTGTAAAATACTCTGGAACACACCCTCCGGATTCCAGGGAAGTCAATCTAGACCTATACAATCCATATTTTGGGGGGTATGGTCCAATAGGCCTGTGCTCCGTCCCTTGTTCTCTCTTGTGTACAAAGATACGAATTGGAGAATCTTGACGATCAGATGATCAAAAAATACAAGTATAGACAGGGGATGCTGAAGCTTCTGATAGCTAATCTCGGATTACACGAATTCGGCATTTACTAAAAAAGCTCTTGGAGCATTTAACTCTTGCAAGACGTGAAAGACACGTTCAATATTCACTGGATTCCTTTGGGTATCCTGAGTAGAGTTCAGAGCGCGTGGTTACCAGAACCACAGACACTCTGTAATCCCGCGAACGGGGAAACCAATCCCAAGTGAGCTACAACTTTTGGGTCTGGTCCAATAATCCTGTGCTCCGTCCCTTGTTCGCCTTGTGTATTCAATGGACGCTCATTTGGTCTAGAGAAGATTAACGATCAGTGGCTTATGTAGGCCTCTAAATAACGACTGAGGATAGGAAAGTTTAACCGATAACTCATCTTGGATGACACGTCCACCTTGACAGATTAATTCCGGATTGAGTCATTGGACTCCTGAGAGGTGCGAATGAGACATTAAGAGTTCGAAGATTTTTGTAGTGTTAAAATTGAGGTTACTTTAAGAATATATAACCGTATCGTCTAGTTACTAAGTTTGAACCCAAACACTGACAAACTAAGGGCGAGAATCCCTTTGGCGAAAGTGCATGCGACCTAATACGTTATAAAACCCCCTCATTCCTAAAGCTTTGCCTTCTAAGTTTAAGAGTATGTAAGTATTACATCTGGGTTGGAGTTAACTATATGACTTTTCAGTGGGGTAATAAATCACTTGTTCTATCTCCATTTTTTTGGGATAGGTTGCAAATTCTGATAAGAATCACCTTTTCAGTCAATAATACATTACAAAAATTACTTCAGGAACCTTTACAGCGGTTCCGCAAACCTGTGCTCCCTCCCCTATTCAGTCCCTGTTGAATGGGTCCCCACGTGGTCTAGAGAAGATTGATAAGAGGTGATCATTTAAGCCTGTAAACACAGATTGGGGATAGCGAAGCTTAATCGATAGCTACATCCACGTCCACCTTGGCTGTATGGTTTCCACACTTACTGACGAAATTCTTGTGACACTAAACCCTTGATAAGTGTGGAAAAAATACACTCAATATTAGAGCCACTCTCCGAGGTCGTTGAGAGGACAAGGACTAAGGATGCTGGAGCTCCAACGATGACCCATCGTGGATAACAAATTTCACATTAATTGAAGAAACTGTTAGAGACGTTAATTCCTCAGAACTATGGATCTCCCTGTGGTATCGAAAACTGGAGTTATTATATAGTCAAACAGACTGGCCATTCTAGCACTACATCGATCACAGACAACTAAGTTCGAGCCCAATCATTCGTTGATAGCCGGCAAACTAAGTGGGGGTAGAATCCTAGCAATGATAGATTCTTCTGCTATAAAAAACCGCCTAAGTCCAAAAAATATGCAATTGTTAGACTTGGTTGGGGTTATTGACTGTGCCGTCGTGCATCGATTTTTCAGTCGGGTAATGAAGCACTTGTCGAAATTTTTGACAAAAACCATCATTCCGTCTCTTGAACACTTATGCTACCGTGGATCAATTTAGCTACTCCGGTATTAAACCCTCCCCTCCAAATGCTACAATCTTTAGACATCTGGGACATTCAGTGATGGGACAAAGTGGTCCAATAAAACTGTGCTCCATCCTTTAATCGCTCTGTGTGACTAGCAAAGATTAGTAGAAATGGAGGAGGATGAGGAGTTCGACGTGTTTTTAAGCCCTGCTAAGTAAGAAAGATTCACTTTCGATTCGACGGAATTTCTGGGGGGTTTTGAAGGGCAAAAACGAAGGATGTTAGAGCGCGAGTTACACACCCCCTTGGCGGTATGATTGCCTAGTTTCTACCCATTTTAATTGAAGAAACTATTTCACATAACTATGGAAGTTTCGATAGATCTTACTCCATCTTTGGAAAAAAAGTTCTTTTCTACATTTTATAGCTACATTCTGGCATAGTAACGTCCAGTCACCCGTTAAGAGACGACAAACGAAGTGTGAGAATCCCTTTAGCGAAAGCATTCACTGTCCAATATTGCTATAAAAATACGCAATTTCTAGACTGGGTGGGTGTTAATTAATTGAACGACTGCAATCGCCAATCGGATAATGAAACACATTCTTCTGTCACTTTCTTGGGATTGGTTGATCGTCAAACAAACCAACACTCTAAAAAAACATGTATCGCAATAATCAAAGGGTTGGACCCCTCCATCCTTGCAACGAATATTGAAGTCCGATCCTCTACACACAACGTGTCTACCACAAAGGCACTCACTTGGGCCCTCCACTCCCTGTTAGCCAGTTGGCTTCACAGCGGTGGAAATTCCTACACCCACTTCACCCTTCCGAGTTGCAACTTTTCAGAATTACAATTAGCACAACACCACAACCATTGAAAAAATTGAGTACACTCTCCCGTGGCCCAAATCATCAATATTTCTACTTGTGGTCAGCCTAGAGGGCTTTGCAACCGGATCGCATTTCTGTGTAAGTCCCAATAAAATACAGACCCCGCCTCTCCAATTCAGTGAAGTGATGCAGTGGCCCAAGTATGATTATTGACCGAATTCTGGGCTCCTAGGCAGACCAAAATCATCACCTGTGGCCTACGAAATCGCCTTAACCCGGAGAATCTATGCAGAATCAATGTGAACTGGGAAAGTAGGTAAACACCCCACCCCACCGTGAGTGGCCACCGGTGATGTGGCTAAATGTTCCCCAGGTGAAGGCACTTCTTCCCGTACACACACGAGCAAAGCTGAATTGCCAATTGGCTGTCCAATGACTGCCTTCCTCCAACCAGTATTGTATTTTTGTCACTCTGGGATTGGTGGAGATAGTCGGGATCTGTTTTAATCCTACCACCACCCGATTTGAGATGTGTTTCGACTAAAGTAACAAGGATTCCCAAATTATTTCTTTGTCACATTAAAATTCAAATCGTTACTCCCACCAGGGTTTAGTAGCGACACGAGTGAAATGACTTTTTTTGACTTCTTTCGTGTGGTTGTTGCCAAGCTCGAAACCAAACACAATCGCTCGGAAGTTGTCATTTTTATTGACTGCAATGCTGGGGTCCCCAGGGCAAATTAAATGAGCAAGCGACTGTATCCAATAGTGGCAGCAAACGGTGCTATCTGGGTCAGTGTCTAGACTTGAGGTACTGGGTTCCCTATATCCCACCCCCGTTATTCCCAAACTGAGGGCACATTTTTTTATTTAACGTTCCGCGGGTACTATACACCTGGTCACGACTTGACTGAGTAGTTCTATAGACAAGAAACAACTCTAAAAAGTGACTCAAGAAATGCAAATTCAGTAATCCGGACTACAATTATTTTAGTTTCTTTAAGACACTAATGGCCACCGTGACAGTACCAGATGATCCACGACAAAAAAATGAAGTAGTTTGAGTAGACCCTTCCCCAGGAAAACCGTAAACTCAGATTAGTTTTCCCAGTTTCCAAGGAAGAGGACTTTATCCAGGTTGTTGGAGAGTGAGACCCGGCCTAACCAGATAAAGATCCCAGAAGTGAAGCCTGGTGTATCAGCCGTAAAAGACACTGGTGGTCAGTACCGGAGCCCTCCCAGAGAACACAGTCGAACGTTGTTAACGTCCCAGTTCACTATGCCCTTCCGAGTTGGCAACTTCTTAGGGCACAACGAACAATCAAGGTAGGAGGCAATTTCTGACTTGCAAGCAGGGCACCTCGATACCCGCCCATCATCGACCTTATCTTTGACCCAGCAAGCTTCAAACGCCGTGAGCATGCCTTCCACCTTTAAAAACGCGGATTCTGAGTTGTGTTGTTCGATATGTCGAGTTAGTCAAACCTCTTGACATAAATCCGAAGGGCTTTGGCTTGAACTATTGGAACACGCGGAACCCCCATGTGCCTGTTTATTTTCCTCGATTGTGACATACACAGACACTGGGGGTCAAGGCAGACACCGGAGTGCGCAAGCGAACCGAGCAAGTGGGTTATTAACCCCTACGCCTCCGCAGCACCTTCCAAGCCTACTGCCTATGCCGTATCCACTCGGAATTGGTGCATTCAGTCTCTAAAACGCACTGGACGACGGTTCCGAGTCACAACTTTAAGGAGTAACCTTTTTGCCTTCTTAGCAAGTTCTGTCCCTTGATTGCCACTAATTTTTCCACACAGACACTACACCAACTCCTGAGTCCCAGTGTCGATTGACTGCATTTTGGACCCCCCCCCCCCCCGACTTTTGAGCGACGCCATAAATTATAGCGGTGATAACGCGAATAACAACAGAGGTGCGCATTCGCAACAGGGGGAAGCCAGACGTGTTCACTCCTGTCAAATCGACCACTAGGCACCCCTACCCCTTACCCTAACTCCATGACGAAATCGTCCTAGCGCAAAACGTCACGGCTTTTCAATTGACCACCACCACCACCACCGCAGTAGATAATGACGAAACCATTAGTATAACAGCACCGTCATACTAGGGGTGGCATTAGGGGGGAACGAGTTGCAACAGGCTTTTGAGCTCAAACCCAGGAATAAGGAAAAAAGGGCAGCAGTGTACGAATGATGAAATAGGAGTAATTAGTGCTCTCAGGATGTGACAGGCAAAACGGATACCAACCACGCATGACGAAATGGTCGGTAGCAAGAACATGGGAAGAGAGTTAAGAGGGTAGAGATTGTTGGAAATCAAGGCCCACTATCACTCAAGGGTTGCCCAGAATAAATTCTACGGGAAAAAAACTTATTTGTTGCTTATCCCAGAGGAAGTAAAGATGTTCAAACACTAAGCTGCCATTTTTTAGGGTTTTAAACCCATTATCTCCATTCCCACTGCAGGTGATGACTAAACAACAATAACCATGACGACTCACCATAAAAATAAGGAGGAGATTACAGTTACTGATGTTCAATGATTCCTGCACAAAGCACTGCGACGGCAATCTGGTGCTATGAGCTGGAGTGTTACAAGGTTGAGGCTAAAAGAATTTAGCACCAGACGATCGAATTGCGTTGGAAGAGCAGATTTCCAACAAAAATTCGCTGCTGTGACGGAAATGTTTGCTTCAGCCTCTAGCCGGCAGAACTGTTTTCCTATTTAATTCCAAAGACGAGAATCGACCCCACACCTCGCTCCAGCTTCGGCATGACCCGAATCTCTGGTTTAGTGTGCAGCAACAACGTGACTAGGTCCTCTTAAGGGCCATCCACCCCCATAAAGGACACACAATATCAACCCCTCAACCCACCAGCTGATAGATGTCGCGTCGTAGCGGCGCCTTGATTCTGACCGGGGGCTGGGGTATGGTGGGTCGGCGGTTGGTGGCGGTCGCGGTGGCCCCCAACTTTGCCAGACAGGCGTCCAGTCGCGAATGGAACTCGTACTCACACACCTGCAAAGCCCCCTTCTCGTCCATGTAGATCTTCTCCGGCTGCAAAGGGGAGAGAAGACAACATCAAGTCGCGATCGCACACACACACACACATCCTGGAAAGCCCCCAACGCACCTGGAGGTCCCTGTGGCAAATAGAGTGGAGGCGGAGCCAGGAGAAGGCTCCGAGGGTGCTCTGAGCGACCATGCGGACTCTCTCCATGTCCACCGCGGTGACCGCGGCCCCCTGCCTCACCACACCCACACGTCGGGAGCGGGAGGGGACGAGAAGGAGGCTGGTCAGGGGAATGCCCCGCGGCCGCTCACTCAGCACGCGCACCGTGTACCACCGCGACGCGCTTTCAAGGCCGGCGTCCACCTCGAATTGCTCAAATGTGAAGCCGCAGAGGCGTTGAATGAAGGGGATGGAGTCGGTGGTGCGTGCGAGGCTCTTGAACTGCCGCGCGAGCAGAGTAAGAATGTTGTGCAGCTCGCTGGAGGCGCGGAGAACCCACTCGTGCAGCAGCAGCTCGTCGCCACTCTCGGCGTCGAAGGCCAGGAACTTGGCCCGATGGGGGAAGATGTGCTCACGGGGGCTGGAGGAAGAGAGCGCAGAGGATGGGGTAAAGAGGGACTATGGATGAAGGGACAACAGGTAACTGCTGTGTACGAGTATAAAAGTTGCACATTGAGCCAGGTATACATGATGAATAAGTACTCTCTGCAGATGAAACAAGAACTTTTTTCCCACGAAGCCCCCTTCTCAGTTGTGGCTTGAGTCTTTCCCCACTACGAAGCCGACACTGCCTATTTCGATTCATTTCTCGACGGCATTCACAAGTCTTTCCAAAAAGATGGAACAAGTAGGCGAGAATGGCAGAGAGGAGAGCAGAAGTCGTCAACTTGGGATTGTTTTCAGACACACGATTTCATGAGGGGCCACTTTCCAAGTCACTGTAGATGTATAGTTGCCAATTTCGATTCTTCAAGGGTTGCTGCATCAAGAGGCATCTTATCATCAAAGTCAACTGAACTTAATCCGGTTCGGTCTTCATCTTCGTGCAAAGTGAAATCCCCACTTCTGAATTTCGCAAACCATTCTCACCAACCATCCTTCTGCCATTGTCACATTCCTCTCCACAAACCGAGTGGGTTTCCTTTCATGAACTCATGTAAGCAAAGGTTTATTCAACCACATTTAAATTTTATTTATCTGTAAAACAAAATTTGATTTGTTTAAATGCATCTCGCCGCCAATTCCAACTCAACTGAGAAAGCAGGAGAAGAGCTTCTTCAAGGGCTACTGCCTCAAGAAGCAGCTTATCATCAAGCAAATATCAGTTGTATCGTCCTAAAATAAAATTTAACCGGCTTAAATGCTTGAAAAAATAAATACTAATGGCCAGCTCTATTCGATATTGCAAAATACCCCTTGAATGTCATGCATTATAAAATGCTAAAATTTAGACAGAACTTATGGAATGACCTGGTAGAGTCGTTGCTACATGGTGTATAAATTACTCCCTACCTCGTGGTGTGCGTATACGAATGAAACCACCACTAGGTTTCATCCCTCGCGTAGGAAGGGGAGCATAACCCCTTTTCACAGACTAATCACAATGATGATACCACTACTCCAGTCTCATTCGATAGGAGAATTATAGAGCCTGTCTACCAACGAGATTTCCAGACTTCTTGGTATAGACGCCAAAATTATGGTAGAGGTGATGCAGCAACTGGAAGCGCTAATCCATGAACCATGATCTTCGGAGACAAGAGCTTTTTGAAGTGGACGAAAATCTGGGGCTTGTAACGTAAATCAACGGGCGTTTTGCAACTCTGCTAACATGAGTTGATCTGAATCGCTAATTTTACTGTCGAAAGCCACTTGTTTGGGAGAACAATTGACTATTGTTGATGGAAAAATGGGGAATTCGAAAAAATCGATACCAAACCGAAAACTCCTATTCGGAGCACTATAGTGACACAAGGCACACAGAGAATAAATCACTCTTGGACAAAGCACCTTTTAACCCAACATAAAGACAGAGAAAATGTCGTTAAAGAAAACTCCCTAGGTCGCGATGGAGGGTCGTAGAGTTGCAAATGATCTTAAGATGGCTTTAAAATCGTTGTAACCTTTGAAACAACAGGACAAAGGCAACTGATCACTAATTTCGGGAGGAGACGGTGTGATAAACCCTCAGGACACCCAAATAGAACCACCCTAGAAGAGAATATCGAAAATCCCATGAATACATGAGACCTACGGTGGTTCATGGGGCCCATCCATGCATCTACTGCAGAGCACACTAAAAGTAGGTTTTTCGACGTCACGAGAGCCGTTGTGCTGACTGGAGCCTCTGCGACTGGCGTTGCTCATTCTGCGATGACTCACAGAGACCGTTCGGTGGCGACGGGTTACTTGGTAAAGGGGAAAGGAGATGTAACGCGTTCCTCTGTGCAAAGGTAGGGGACAGGTGGTCGATGCATCCGTTTCTGCGTCTTCTTGGGAGGAGTTCCTAAAAGGTTTAAATACGACACTTTAAACTATAAATCGTTTGAGTGGTTGCCCTTTTTAGATGGGAGACGTACAGATCAGACGTGGACCCGAACTCAGATGCGTTTTGAGGCAATAAAGCTTGAAGAAGATCTCGCCTACGATTCAACTCGGCTAGTAGGCGACCAGTCTGTTGATGAACAGGGGGTTTAGGAAAATAAAATGGGAAATTTACCTCAACTTCCATTTCAGCATCGATTCGGGCGGAAATGGCCTCGTACTCTGCCAGAATCTCTCGAGGCTCGCGCTCTCTTATAACGCCTAGAGTATCGCGGATATAGTCGACGAGGTAGCAGATGAAGAACTAAAGGGAATCAACCGATCACCAAAAGAACCCCAACCTCGTTATCAGCCTCCCTCTGGGACATGTACTCTAAAAGGAGGTTTTGACGCCTTTTGCTAATATCTCGAGCATTCTTGAACTTTATGGTGGGCCGGCTACTGTAAAAGCAAACAAAAGGTTCGATTTTTATATACAAACCGCGAGTTTAATAGTAGGGAAAGGTATGCTTACTTCGATGGATAATTCTTATCACAGGTTATAATAACGTCTAGTTCGGGAGATAAAAGTGGCACACGCAAGGCTTCGAATTCCCCATTTTCAGGGGCTTTTATGTGGAATTCCAACTCTAAGGGAAAGACTTCATTTGGGATATCCTCTTCCCTGTCTACGACTTTCTAAGAAAAATATACACCATCGGGTATAACATACTATTTGAGGCAGATCTCTGACGAATACCAGCAGGTCAGGGTAAGACGCCAATAACATAAAAAGTTCTCGTATCTGGCTCGCTCGATTTTTCCTCTTATCTTTACCCATGAGGTTAGAATAAATGCGTCTGAGACATGTGAACTACCATATGAGCATTTTGAAGGCCAAATCTCCGAATGGGCATTACAAAAGATCAACAAAAATGTTAGATTGCTCCTCAAAATTAAAATGTTATAATGTTCTACATATTCTAAGTCATTTTTCTATTTATACAGTCAGATATTACTCCTCTTTTCAATTGTATTTAGGGAATAACTTCCTAGGTCTTACAACCAAAAGCCCATTCAGTTCGGTGTTTGTGCTATTTTATTCTCACAAAGATTGGTTCTCGAAACTCCGTCTTTGATCAGGGCTTTGAATTTCTGCGATAAAAGGTAAAGCGATGGGATCCTCGGCGACTTTATCCCCTGTGATGAGTGTTCTACGAAAAAATTCATGTCCAGCGTAAATGACAAATCACAAGAAATGGTAGCATATGAATAAGGCGTAAAGACAGAGACCGAGCATTTGCCGTAATATCGTGTTCCGACTACCAATTCAGGCCTGGAGTTATTGTGTTATGCTGTCAATCTTGTTATTACGCATTCAATGTTAGAAAAACATTAATAATTTACATGTTTCGCCTCATGCTGATCAGATTATTACCCCTCTTAAGGTCTTTGTTATCACAGTTCTTTCCTGTTCAATACTCCAACTCCTTAAACCATTTACTAAAGACCTTATTTAGCGAATTGTCGAGCTAATCATCTCAGGTATGATTTGAATAATTTCATCGTTAAAACGTTCACCCCACCCAAGCACAAATTAATTGCCACAATAAAATCAAAGATACAAAGGCTTGGGATCAATCTCGAAAAACCTACAATGACTATTCAAGTGAGTCGATGATCTCGCTACCAACAATCCGTGACATAATTTTCAAACTGCATCGAAAGTATCTTAAATATTTTCACTGACACAATCAGAAAAAAAGACAAAATGAACAAGCTAAGCCGATAAAAAAGCTGTTTGGACTAAATCAAATAATGTTTCTGCCAGTCCTGTACTTAAGAAATGAATCCATATGGGGGGTATTTGATTCTCTCTCGCATAAGAATGCAGCTTAACCAAGAAAAAGAAATAAATGCCTTTTATGTGTTCAGAAATTGCATTAAGAGAGAAATAATTTAAAAATTTGATTTTATCAATCCTGCTCTTTTGAGACCTCAAGGTGAAGCCGGTCGAACCAAGTAGTTCTAGCCGTGAAGAGTGTTGTTTGTGAAGTCCTTTCAATTGATTTATCATTTACACATTATCGGTATGTCCAAAACCAATGGTTTTGATAAAGCTAGTTTCATTTATTTTTTGAAGGTCGCATTATAGCTGTATTAAGGGTTACAGTTGCGTTTTATCTAGTTACGTATTTGAATCAATTCTCTGTGTATTGACAGCAACCATGGAATCGTCGTTTTCATCGAATCGTGGAGGATCATTTACCTTCACATCGGACCCCAGAGCTCTGCTGACCTTGCAGAAGATCAGCACAACTTTGCCAACATTCTTAAACGACTCCCTTATTTCTTCATCGGCCGGTACATAGCGCTTTAACAGCACTTGAGTGTTTTAAAATACTGAAATCTAATGGTAAATGCATGCGTTTTAGATGCAAGCGTTCGGCTCTATGGTAGCGACTGGGTAGGAGTTGTGACAAACGGAAACCTCTTCCTATGGCGTTTCACACAAGAGAAGGATTCCAGGGTAATGTATCATTTTGATCAATGGAAGTCGTGTTTGGATCACCTTTTTTCTCGTGAACTCTTGTTTCGAACCAGATATTTTAACAATACTCAACTCCCAAGTTTTCATTCTTGGTATGGGTTAGTATTTGGTCTCCTCATGTAATCATTCACCATATCGCTTTGGAGTTTTGGGATATCTCTGAATTTCTTTTGGTTCTATTAAGTTCGAGAAAAGGGGTTTGCATTAGTTATGGTAGACAGGAGGTGACTATAGTTACTGTCCTTCTTTCGAAGTGGCCCTTGCTCATATATTTTGCTTATGTTCCACCAGGTGACCACAGCCTCTTTCTGCCGCCAATTCGAGTTGCCCGGCGCCGACGCCCTCGCTTCGGCTGTTGCCGTGGGCAACTTCGAGACCAGTGGTGGTGGAACTCGACCCCAGATCGTTGCGGCCGTGGTGGCCGGCACTTTGCGTCTCTGGCCGCGTGGTCTTCTGGGTGCCGGAGCTCGCTCCCAGGTCGTCCACGACTTCATCGACACCCGTCTGAGCGGATTCCGTGGCGGTGAATCCGCCGTTGCCTTGGAGATGGGCCCTTGCGTACGTTCCTCTTCATTTCGCTACTCCCTATATATCAAGCTTAGGGCTATTAGGCCCGAAATTTAATTTTGAAATTTAAATAGTATTTAATAAGGTATAAAAACTGGACAGTATTTTCTTGCTTAGATGCAGTTAGACTGATCAAATGTTGACTCAAATAACAATGGAGTTATTTGCTAACTTTAATAACGTTAATAACTTTTGCTAACGTTAAATTATCACCCAAGAATCATTTGAGGCACTTAATATAAGGAAGGAAACTCGGCAACCGATGAAGCAGCTAGAAACATTCGCTCTGTTTGTGGAGGCAGGACTGGTTGAATGAAAGATGTTTGTAGATGATGTGCTAGATTCAGCCACCACGGTGATAAAGATCGAACCGGACGACGCCCAGTTGAGTTCGATGATAAGCTTCCCTTAAAGAATTGGCACTTAGCTGAAACCAGGCAACTGTTTATCGTTGTCATCCTCCAAAAGTCTGAAAGGGCTCCTGCATCTTTGGAAATGGGTTCCCCTACATTTATTGCCTGAAAAGATCTCAACTTTGTTTCACCTTTTTCGGTGGACTTGTGACTAACGACTGGCTATAAATGGAGCTGTTATCGAAACGTTAATCGTTGTAGATTGTAACAGGATCGAAAAGTGGGAAGACCACAGCCACGTAGGAGAAATCCCCTTTAAGTTGTCACCACACAGTGCAGCAACAATTACTGCTGCCAGAAATTAGGGCGGCGTTTGTACCGGGATTTGAGGTGGAATCAAAAAGGGTGATGTCCCGTCGGGGCGATTCACAATCTCCACACAAGGAAACCACCTTTCGCAAAAGATCGGGAATTTGATTATGGAAAAATTTCTCGTACATTTTATCTCGTTCCTTCAAACTACCTTTTTCGTAGCTTACAAAAACCTTTTGCAACGCCGATGGGAGAGGTTGAAACTGACATTGGTGAGTTCGTCAGACCAACACCAATGTAGTTTTACAGTGAAGAAGGCATTAAAAAGCCTGTTAATTGATGGAAGTCGTCGATAATCAGGAAATGTGCATTGGTGATTGATTCTTTAATTAGTTGTAACTGTTGGTCAGCTAGGACAGAACTTATGGGGATACCTGACACCTATACTGTGAAAGAGGCATTCCTGCCTCCACCTACTACAGTCGTAGTTTGGGCGAGTCCCTTGGGATCTAAAGGCCTTGGGTTAAGTGCGAGTCACTATCTCTCCCACCCAATCCGCACGTAGTCTCGATTGGGAGAAACACCCGACCCACTCTAAGGCGCACTCCCAATTAGGCTGTTGAATGAACCTGCTAGTTGGATTCCTTGTCCCCTCTAGCCCAGCACCTTCCTGTTGGCTACCAGCCATGGCCGCATCTTCGGGGTGGACGCACGCAACCCCCAGGACCGGGTCTACACGTTCCTCATCACCGACGGAAGCAATGCCGGCGGTGGTGGTGGTGGTGTCGACGCCTCATTTAGGGGAGAAGGGGGTGATCGTAACCTGGACACCAGTCTCCTCTCAGGTTTGAGTCGTCGCGTCTCCTCCATCTGGTCTTTTGCAACCAGTCGTGTCTCTACGCTCAATGCCACCCTCATTGGAACCTCCAACAATGTGGTACGTTTACCTTGGACACACTCTTTACCTAAACCCATGGTTTCCTAACTTCTCTCCCTCGATTCACAGAAGGTCCTGCGTTTCCTGACTGAGGCCACCAGTCCCACCGGCTGTCGCGCCATCCTCCTCACCGCCTCGCGTCTCACAGCCTGGGACGTTGACTCCGAATTCGAGTCCTCGCACCTCTACAGCCTTGACCTCGCGGCCGGTGGCTATGGCGACGCCCTTGACCTGGCCCCCGTGCCACAGGACTCCTCCCCTGCGGGCCTCTGGCTCCTCTGCTTTGATGGGAACAGTGGAGAGCTCAATCTCCTCACTATTGAGGCGGAAACTGGCGAAGTGGGTGCCTCGGTGCCCGCTGCCGTTGAGGGGGAGGTGGCGACGTCCGGGGATTTGCAGGTTGTAACGTCGTTGGCGGTGGCACAGCTTTACCCCTGCACCCTGCTGGGGATTTTCTCGAAGCAGATTGGAGTCTTTTGTGTGATTGAAGGTGAGGTTCCGCCCAAATAATGATGGTGTGATCAGAAAAAAAGGTTCCATTCAGCAACAACCATCGCCCTATTCTTTCCTCCGTACAGCTATGACCGGTCGCTGCTTGAGCCAGGTCGATTTCGACCAACCCTCCTCACCCCTTCTGGGCGCAATCAGTGCCTCGGCTTCCACGGGCACTCTCTTCACCCTCCTGACCCGTTACCGCGGCATCTACGCCCTGGTTGGCGACGATCCCTGCCTACCCTCCCTCCGCGCTCCCTCCACCTCCGACAATGTTGCTGACGAAATCACTCTCCAATCGGAACTCACCCGCATCGCTGCTGTCCTGTGGATGGGTTTCGAGGCGAATGCGGCTCTCCAACTGGACCACCTGCCTCCCTCCTCCTCCCGGGAGGCCACTGCAGCCCTCCTGGGGCTCGCTCGCGCCATCCTCAACTCCCGTCCCCACTCCCCCTCCTCCGCCGCCGCCTTCGACTTTGCTCGCGTGAACTCCGAGGGTCTGTCGCGGTTCGAAGCGAAGCAGCGGGGTATGCAGTGCCTCGGCGGCCGTTTCTGGCGCCCCCTGATGGCCAATAGGGAGTTGGTGGTGGACTCGGTGGCGGTGCTGCAGCACCTCTTCCCTCCCTTGCTGACGGAGGAGAAGGCGGTGGTGGCAGGTGGCGGACACCACCTGTTGAATGCCTTCCTAGCGGGCGCGGAGGTGTGTGAGGCGGCCCGTGTGGTGCACACCAAGTGGGGCAGGCATAGGAGAAGCAATGTCCTCAGAGGTGTGGTGGAGAGGACAATGCAGGTAGCGGCCACCGCTGGGCTTGTTGGTGGTGGAGAGGAGAAGGCGGAACTGGCGGCGGCTGAGGAGCTGTTCTTTCAAACGGTGAGTTTCTACTCACTCCGAGGTCTTCGTAATCGAATCGAGAGAATGGGTCATTCCATGGATGGGTCGCCAACCGAACTAAGTGGCTTTCAAGAGATGCTAAAGTCTCCTCTTGGATTAATAAACGTGTGAGAAATCTTGATCTGTTAATCGACCTTGGATGTACAACTTGGTAAAACTGGTATTTTATAAGCTTGAAGGTTTAGTTAAAATAGTTTTATATAAGAAAATGTCCTTACAACTTGTTAGCAAAGCAGGCGACGATTTGATACAAGTACCTAACGCGTTTTGAACGAGTTTCAAAGCATTGTTTACATTAGAGGTAGTTGACTTTATTGGTGAGGGAAGAATGTGGTAAAGGAAACACATTCTGCTGAGAGATAAAATCACGATTTTTTATTAAAAGCAGAGTATATACGTTAAAAGTCGCCCCACCCAAGATGAGAGTGATATAAGGGACATTTCTTTTTCGTAGGTGAATGATTTGCTGGGAAACCTGTGTTAGTTAATCAATCTTGATGCTAAAATTTAGGGAAATTGCGCTCCACAGCCTAGAGTTGGCATTCAACACTAACGCGCTAGTCATAAGGGTCGAAGCATCACTGTGGAATGAACTTAAGCGTTTAAAGAAAAATGTGTAATTATAAAATAATTTACTCGAAGCAAGTGACCACGCCTTTGTCAATTAATAAGTTGGTGAGGTCTCTTGATTTAAAGAATTGCGAGAAAACGCATCCCAGAGTCCAGATTTGGTATCCAATAACACGCACAGTGTGTTGTGTTTGTATGTTTGAAAACGGCCACTTCCTCGCAGAAACGCTGGGCTGTTGAAAAAAGGGACTGGAAGACCAGTTTACCAACAACAGAGAGGCGCGTGGGGCACAGATTCATTCGACCAGGCGCAGTGAGTGCTTAGAGGAGGTGGTTGATCTCCTCCACTTTTAATGACCTGAACCCAATTAAGGATTGGACACAAGACCGCTTGTTGGGTGGGAAGTGGGGGAAGGAAACACGGGTTTATTGACTAGGTTGGGTTGATGGTAGCAGCGTGGCGTTAGCGAGTGACCAGGACCTGTGTTACTGTGCGTATCCACCGTTCAGCAGCCGCCTGAGTCCCGTCTGTGTATTCCATATTCATATGGACGACGATGCTGAGTATTTGCCAACCAATGATGGAAATATGGACTTATTCAGTCCGCTACAGAGATGATGAGACCCCGACTGAGCATTTAATTACAAATTTCCTCCTCTTCCCTTCTAGATGAGCGTAATACCCCTGTTCACAGCCAACCTCTGCGAGCAGATTGTTGTCCAGGCCAAGATCTGCCTCGCTGACAGCTCCGCCACCTCACCTGCCACTGCCTCCGCTGTCGACTTTCTTGTCTGCGCCGCCGAACTCCTGACGGTATATTGAAGCCCTCCCATCTCTCCTCTCGACTGCTTTTCATCGCCTTATCTCCGGTTCCCCGTTGTAGACCAGTCTAACCGAGGCTCTGGAGTACAGGGAGAAGCTGCTACCAACTCTTCGATCCGTGCTGGAGGCCGAGAGCGGCAGTGGTGGTGCCAAACTGGACCTCTTCTGCTGGATCACGGGCAGTGATATCGTCTTCAACCAGGTTCTCAACGCTGTAAGTAACACTTCCAGGTTGTTTGCTTTGAATTTGACAATCTTTGATGGATTTAAAAGAATTCCGTGCTTAAAACTGCTCCTCCTCTTCCTCAATCCAGTTCGACGCCCTGACGGAGGTGGTTGCCGGCAGCACCGCTGTGGTCGCTGGTGTCGACGCGGTGACGGTGAACTGCACGAGTCTGCGCCAGGAGATCGCCTGTCGGGCCGTGGAACTCGCCACTCTCCTCCTCCGAGCCCTCCACCAGCGTCTGCAGTGGTCCATCACCAACAACAGCAGCTCTGTCGGCGACCTTGAAAAGGCCTTTGAACGACTGCGAAACCGCCTCATCACGGCTGTGGGTGAGTTTGTGCTGGGTGCCTTGCCCCTTAACCATGTGGGGTAGTCAAAGATTCATTTGTACGGGCTACATGGAAAGGATTTGGTAGCCCTGTCTCTCAGGTCCTATTCATTTACGCACACTTCGTAGCAGTGATGCTGTATGCGTCTTTAATTTAACCTCACAGTCCCATTCTTACTGTCATTTCCTCCTATCATTTCCATTACCCTCTAGTGTGTTTGTGTCTGCAGCTTCGCAAATCGGTCGGCCGGAAGCGGCCCTCGACTTGGCGATCCGCTTCGTCGACAAGGAGCTGATGGTGGCCATCGCGGACGGCCTCGACAGACAGGCGCCCGGACACCAGTACACCCACCTCATGACCGCCCTTGCTCGCTGCCCACCCTCTGCTAAGTTGGCTGACTACGCTCTCAATGTGAGTTGACCGGCGGTTTGTGATTTCAAAGGAATCCATGTGTGGCCAAGGAGTTTCTCCACCTTCAGCGTCGTCTATCACAGCCTGAATTGTACTGGAGCAGGATGACTTTGCGCTTCCTCTGGGCTTTATAGTGTGTCACTGACATGGTGATTAATGTCTCTCTCTCTCTGCTACAGCGCCCAACCATGGGAGGGTTCGGGTCTGGAGAGCACTTGAAGGCTTGGTGTAGTCCTTGGAAGGATTTGCTGACAACCTCGCTACCGTGGTCGTCAACAATTTCACATAGAAGGCACCTCAATTCAGTCTAGGCCCATTCATCACAGTTTTCGGCAGACTATCGGCTAGGAGATCAGCAATCAGCAGGCCGTCTTTTGTTAGCTAGACCATTGAGGAAGTTATAGTTAGAAGAACGGAATAATCGTTTAATCGGCCTATGAGAGAGCCCCTTCATGTTGTTATGTTGCTAACCATTGTTTTTTTTCCTTGTGTTCATGGGAAACCACTGGGAAACAGTCATATTCTCATCCTTATTGGTTCGATGGCTTACGCGATTGATTAGCATGCGTTTGGGGGCAATTTTAGCGTAATTCCTTTTGGCTGCTTAAATAAATTCACACGGTAACCAGTGAAGAGTTTCGTTGACGCTCGTCTAGTTTCTATTGTGTACTTAAACTAGGCGCGGTTCACAATAGTACAAGATAAAGATTTGTTAATATTCCTTAGATACACCGAAATGCTCATCTTCTTTTTTGACAGTGGCACTACAACCACGGCGAGAAGGCCCGTCTACAGTCCCTCTTGATGGCCCTTGAACAGCGCGAAAAAGCGCCCCTCTCTGCCGATGCAGAGATGGCAATAAGCACTACGGAGCATCACCAGGACAAGCAGCAGAAGCGTCTGGGCGCAACGGCAGCCGAGGGCGGCGGCGGCGTGAGCGACGCCAAACGGGCGAAGCAGACGGTGGAGACGAGTGTCTCCCGCTTCCTCCAGCGCCAGGAGGCCCGCGACTTCGCCTGGCTCCACCAGCTTGGCAATCGCGACTATGATCAGGTACTACGATAAAAACAGCATCTAGAAACGTGGTCAATTACACTGAGATTCTAAGATGCATTGTCGGTTCCAGGTAGGAGAAGATTGACCGTTCCAAGCGTGAAGCATGAAGGAGTTATATTAGCACGAAGAGTTGACCTGACTTATCGGTAAACAAATGGACCAATTCGATGACCTTGAATTGTCAGTCATAGGGGTGATTCAGGTGCAAAGGTGACTTGCTAAGGGTGCGATGATACTGTCAGGTCATCGCCGTTTCTTCTGTAATGCGTAAAATGAGTTAAAACAGGACCTCATTATGAAATTGTTTCTCTGTTCGCTTCTATAGCTTCTTAGAGTACCCTGAAACCGTGGCCATCACCAGTTGAACCGCTATTTGAGATTTGAACTTGATGGGTCGTCTTGAAGATTCACGTGGAAGCCATTGCTTTGGCCCCTTGTTGTCGGACGCGGGAACGTATTTGAGAGATCCTAGTTCCATTTCTAGGGCTAGTTTTCAGAAATTGCTCTTCGTTTGCTTCGATTTCGTTCAGTGATTTTAGGAAGAAATCACTCCAACCGTCTCGTTTCTCAAGCCCCGTGCAACGCTTTTGGGACTCACAGTTCTGAAAGCCCGATCAGTCAGTCCGAATTGCGACCATAAAGAATTGAATTTTCCGATCCGGATTAATAGTTATTCGTCTCTTTCAACGTTGAATCACTGAATCCGCCTTTAGACTGTTGCCACAGCAGGTATCTTTTTTTCCATGTTCGAAAAAAGTGCTACTCATTTAGATAGTCGGAGCAATGCAAAGGCTTGAATTTACAAAACCAAGGTAAACAGACCAGATACTTTTTAGTTGATAATTATACTACTTTTGAAAATATCAGCGAACTTTCTGATCCACCCTCGTGGATTCATTTGGCTAAAACAGCTAACCATCTCTAGCCCCAATCAAAAATATCTTATCCAATAACTACTGTGTTGTTTTTTCCTTTCTCGTTAGGCCTCAAAGGGTCTGTTGACCGCAGCCCTAAGTGAAACCGCCAACGCGGCTCGTCGAAGGACCCTACTGAGCCTCGCCAAGTTGGCCGCCATTGCCGGGGACCGCCGAGCCAAAGATCAGGTCCCCCTGGTGGACAAACACCTCGAGGTGCTCAAGTACCAGGTATTCCCTGCTAGTTACCACCAAAAATCATCACTACTGTTATTTAATTTGCCCTAATGCACCCACAGGAGCTGTGGATGGCAAGCCACCAGCGCAAAGACGAGCAGGAGGAGGTGCCACTGCGTGGCGTCTGTCCGGCCTCCTCGTTGGCGCGGCTCTACGTGGAGGATGTCGACGGCGCGTTGGAGAGAGGGGAACTCCTTCTGACCTTCTCTCGGGCTCTGCGACTCGCCCAACTCTCGGCCGAGGTGGACGAGGGGTCGGCGATGGCGGAGGGGAGGGGCCAATTGCTGCAGGAAATCTGGACGGCGGCGGCGAAAGTGGATGCGTGAGTGGTGTGGACCAAGTGTGCCTCTAACGCGGTAGACCGTTAGGAACTTGGATAAAGATCCAGGGAGGTGAGGCCTATTAAACGAGACTTGAAGAAACTTGGGCTCAATGCCGGGGCCCTCCGCCAAACCACAGGTCGGCACCACAGCACTGTCAACCTTAGCTCTGACCACACACGCTTTAAACGCTGTGGCTATACCGTCTACCTTTACCAATTGGGGACTAGTATGGTTTATATTCCGTCTTCCTTGCACCTCTTACCAGCGGTGGTTATTCCTCGTCATTACCGGTATTTTAGGTGCTAGCTACTCTTAGATTCTCCCCTAGACGGATCAACTACCCCGTATAAGATGAGGAGTCCCAATGCCAGAGGGAGAAGAGAAGACGTTCCTACCGGGGTGTTTTTTTAGGATGGCGTGTTTAGACATGGTTCACCTGATTTGTCGGTAGACACCTTGGCCAATCAGATAAGAGTCCTATGGGTGATTCACACCCGTCAATTAGGTGTGGAGGTGTAACTGGTTAGGGGTGTCCCTGATTATTGTAGGGTCACTGTAGAGCCACTACGTGGTCTTTATTAGACACCACCGTGCTTGTGGATTTCTTGACTCCTTTAAGCTCAGAAAATTTACAAGATAGCGCCTCATGTGATTGGAGAACAAACTATTTCCATTATTTCTAGTTTTATGAAATTCCACGCTGCCCTGGGTCATGGGGCCCCATTGTGTTTACCGGCCTGCAGGAGACTAGTTTGATTTTAACATGGAAATCGATAGGAGGCATTGTTGAAAAGTAGCACGACTCATAGCACAGTACGGTAGTTACAAGATGAAAAAGGGAGGATCCCTTGCAAAAACTCCTTTTTCTTCTGATATAGACACTGTTATTTCAAATGAAGGGCGACTCGATGCTCGGTAATTCTTCGCGGTTCGACTATGGCGGATTTGTGACTTCATGCCCGACTTAATTCATGAACAGCCACCAGTTCTCCATCTGGTAGAAATCGTAGAAAAACGGTGCCCTTATTTCTTCGTGGTCTAAGAGCCTCTCCCCCACCTCGATGTACCGGACGCGGCTGTATCTTTGTAGACTTACTCGTTAGCTGCTTTTTCTACACTTTCTAGGCGTAAGAAATCGCACGTCTGAATCGCTTCACCTCCCTACCTCTTCTTGTTTCTCCTCCTCCCTTCTTTTGGTCTAGCATACTGGATGGTATTGAGGACATAGTGAATGTGCAAAAAGGCTATGGGGATCCCTACGAAACTGTTTGATTAATGATGAATTATTTGGGCATCCATTTATCCACTTTCACGAATAGGAGAGCACATAGCCTGCCTTCCACCCATCAATCAACTACAGATCAGTTTTCCTCGCCTATCGTTTCCTCCTTCGTTTTCTGAGCTTCCAACATCAGGGAGTTGTGGGGAGTCTTTCCACTTTCATCGAATAGCGTGTTCAGGTTCTTTTTCGACATAACCTAGATTCGTTATCTTCATCCTACCAAACCTTACCGTAGCATTTCACTCTATCATCTATAGCGATAGTGAACACAACTCTAGCCTCTATGAGCGCGTTTGTACATACACCAAGTTCGAGCCCCTTCAACAGAGGAGGAGGAGGAGGTATAGAAGAACTTTTGTAGTGTGAGTTTCTCATCCAGTCTTCAGTTTTCCATTCTCCTACGGCTGACCATCTAAGCTTTCTTCTTCTTCCATTAATGAGTCGTAGTTGAACATTGTTGTAACAAGATTATGACGGAGCCTAGGTCTGGAGTGCAATGATGCCTGCATCAACTGTGTGGGTTTCGGAACACCAACCTCCCTCACTGTAAAGCGGGAACAGACGTTTGTTAGCCGAGGTTTCAATTAGTGCAATGCTCAAGGGTATTTAGGGGATTGGTGGTATCGAAAGGTCGTCGATATCCTCTTCGTATACCACAAGATTATCCATGGAACACGCAAGGCGAATAGACCACTGAGTTGATGTCTGCCACGCTCTGAAGTCCACGCCTAACTGGTAGTGAACGCAAGGCCATTACATTTTTCGTCGTCTAAGCCTCCTTCTTTTAATCGATGAGCTCTTTCATTTCCCCTTCCAGGTCAAATAAACCGGATAAGGAGGCGATAGATTTGGCTGAGATCTGCGACAAGAGCTTCCTCTGTGCTCTCATTGACCACTGCATCGCCGCTGGTACGTCCACTTACTCATTTACTCGGTTGCTTACTGGAATCCTTGCCCTAGTTCACACTGACTTTCCCCTGCGAGAAGAGTTTACTATCAGTTGCCCTTGTTGTGGGTTTATTAATAACGTGTGTGAGCCGAGATTGGGGTGATCGGGTTAACCAGATCTACATATGGACCATTAAGATATGGGGTCAATGGCCTCAGTCCCCATTTATGGCCTGACTCAAAAAAATGCACGCACTCAGTGAGGTGTGATCTGCTAGAGCCTGTGACAAGGCTCTCAGGTTAACATCTTGGGGTGAATGGTGCTGTGTGTACTGGGTCTTAGTCGGGCCGCTTCTCACTTTCCTCCATTGAAATTCTCCACGTTGTACCGCTGGATTGAGGTAACTCGTTGAGGCCAAGTCGGCTCTCCTCTGCGTGAAAGGGGACTTTGCTTCAAAGCTACGGAATTCACGCGACCCCAACTAAGGTCGGGTCCAAAATCTGGTTCTCCCATCCATCAACCTTCCCGCTTTGTGCCATTTCAGGAGAGGACGCAGAGAGTCTCCTTCCACCCGAGGCGGAGTTCCTCGCCGCCGTCGACAACTCCACACACGCCGCGTGGATGCGTGGTCTCGTGGAATCCGTCTACACCCGCGCTCTCAAAGCTCACGAACACCACCCCATGGAAATCTAACTTCTGCTGCTGTATTTGTTATCGTTGTTCAGAAATACAATAAAGCGTCTTTGTTTACACAACTTGTCTTATTCACTCTCGTTCCTGTCCTCACGTAGTGCCTCGCGGACAGAATTAATCTCTCCCAGAGCCCTCTTGTGGGCATCGGCATCCTTGACCTTTGCCGCCGCGGCGGTGGCTTTTTCGAGCCACTGATTGGCCAACTCGAAATCGCCGCGACTGGCCTCTGTTGCGGCAGCGGAGCAGAGGAGCCGCACTAAAGCCGCTGTTGAGTCGGGGTGGCTTTCCGCTTTCCTAATGGCTGGTTGGAGGAGCTCCAAGGCTGTGTCTGGGTCACCCAACTGGCACTCAACGCCAGCCAGGTCGGCGACCAAGTGGAGACAGTTTTCGTGATGTCTGGAGTAGATTTTGTGCGCGCACTGCAGCGCCATCTGAAGCTTGTCACGGGCGTCTGAGAACCTGCCTCGCTGCATGAAGAAACTAGGGGGTAAATCTGGCAGAAAATCGACGACTTACTGCGCGTATGCGTTGGAAACGAGGCCAAGAAGGGCCAGATCGTTGATCTGTTCGTTGGAAAGGCCGGAGGTGGCTTCAAGGGATTCACGGGTGTTTGAGAGCTGGGTGTGGAAACAGAACTCGAAGCCAGTGGAGGCTTTTTCCTCCTCGCCAAGGCTGGAGTAGAGGAGGGCTAGTTTGAGGGAGATTTCGATCACACAGGCATCCTCAGGGCTCATTCCGCTGTTTATGGCGAAGCGCAGGGTCTCAACTAGAAGAGTCTCGGCCATTTGGTGGTTGCCCCGGCAAAGCTGCAGGTAAGCCATTTCGCGGAAGACGCGGGCGCAACGACCGGTGTATTCGGAGGCAGTAAGTTCATTGGCCTGTCTCGCATCGGCAAGTTTACTGATGATGAGATGCAAATTTGCATCGGCTGCTTCGTAGTCCTGTTGTTTAATCTGAGAAATAGCTAGTCCTAGCAGCTCAGATGTTTCTTGTTCGAGAGTTGGTGGTTTTTTGGACAAAAAAGGCCAGGAAAAACACATCGAACTCAGGGTGATAGGAAGCACAACTCTACTGTGTTTCCAGTGGGTGGTGTTTCGTAAATTCAAATAAGTAGTTCGAAACAAGGTACGGAGAAGAATATTTGTCCAAAAACGCATGCCTGGGGCAAATGAGTTATGTGTGATAGAAGAACACCCAAGGTGGCACAAGTACTAGCCAGTTTGATTAGAAGAACCCACGAGATTACTGTAAGGTCATGTGTAAGACAAGGTCGACTATTTAGATTATCTAGTCTTATTTCGTCGGAATCTGTTCCTTTATCCGAAAAATGTTACAATGGAAATATTTAACATGTTTTACTAAAATTATTAAAATTTTGTAAAATCTACATTTTTCACATAAATTGTACTGAGATTTCATTACTATTGAAGATATCCACTACTACAATAAAAACAGAGATAAAAAATAATTCTCAGATTGAAGTAATCAGTTATGCATATGATGTTAAATATTGCCGTTTTGGAGACAGCAGCAGATTTCCTCTCCACAATCCGCAAAATTTTGCTGAGGAGTCAAGTTTGAGTAATAAAGTTTCCTATGCGGGATCCTTAACCAGTTGAACCTAGGACAACAAGGGTAACTGATAGTAAACTCTCCTCGCAGGGGAAAGCCAGTGGTCAATTTTCACGACGACTACGCCAATGATGGTGGTATCGTGGCTGTGTGAACTAGGGCAAGGATTCCAGTAAACAATCGAGTAAATGAGTAAGTTAAAGTACTAGCAGCGATGTAGCGGCTAATTATGTACTCAATCATTCATGTTTTGAAACGTTCAATTCAACCTCCATTATTGCTATCATGCACAAAATATACGCGCATACACTTCCTCGGTTTCTTTTTCAATCGAGGTGGACGAGGATGCTATTATATTTATAGAAAATCTCTCACAAGTTAGGAAATGTCAAATGAGGAGGCAATAATCTGTATGAATTCAGGCGTAACTGAGCGCCATCACCGTTTTTTACGTGGAAAATTAGGAAATCCAAAAACTATCAAATATAAATACATTTCGACAAATATGTTAGTTGTTGGGAAATATATTTGCCATTTGATTTTAAGTGACTGACTAACTTCAAATTTGCATTAAGCAGTTAAATGACGGCATATTTTCAACAAATGATTAGTCATTTTATAAAAAAGATTAGTTTCGGCAGAGAACCAGAATCATGAAACAACGGAACAAAAGAGATGCAAAAACATTTATGGACATGTGGCTGGGGCATGAGGGGGATCGGGGCGATAGTCTGGGTGCCAAAATTGTCTTTATTCCTGCTGTTGTAACGCGAAGGGGACCTCCATGGATATCTGGTCAGCGTGGTTGTTCTTCTTGTGGTTCTCCAGTGACCGAGCCTGGCAGAATCCGCGGTTGCAGTAGGAACAGGAGAATGGCTTCTTCAGAAGGTGAGTGTAACTGAAATTATGAAAAAACGCAAATGAATAAATGACATCTCTCACTTTTGAGCCAATCGGACTAATGGAGGTTAGAAACTAGCCTTTAATTATTGTTTTCTTTTCGGAAGCATACTAGTTATTTATTAAATAAGTCGAAGAATGAGCTACCGGTTTCACATTTAGCGTAGGCTAAAATGGATTTATTAAACGTTACTAACTATGTTTCAGTAGAGATTTCTGGAAACGCAACCAGTGTATAAATCTTTTGTCGACGATTCATCAATTCTTGTATTTTTGCATTCATCTTTGTTAACGCATTGGGATAAACATATTAATATTCTATAATAAGAAAACTACCTAATAATCAGAGACACCTAACAGATGTTATTTAATTTAATATGCATATAGCTTCCATAATTTTCCTTCTGCCAAAACGCCTTTTTCTGTTAACATTAATTGCGTTAAATTTTTAGGATTACAAAAAGTTTCTTACTTAAAAAAGGACTTGTCGAGTGCTCAGTCTTAAATTTAACAACCTAACCCACTGTGATGCCTATTGGTCAAATTTTGGAAAATTTCCGATTTTATCGAAATATCTTTGGTTGGGTAATCCTTATAACAAATAACTGATCATCTACTAAGAACCCATTGATTTTCACCCATGATCAAATGACCACAGTGTAACTGAATTCACTAGGCTCCGACACATAATACGACCCCTAGTGACACACCTGTGGTCCCTCAGATGGTCCTTTCGACGGAAACGGCGCAGACAAACGGTGCACTCAAATGGTCTTTCGTCCGTATGAGTTCGTTCGTGAATGGTGCGGTTATAGGCCTTGGTGAAGCCCCTTCCACAGTGGGAGCAGAGATAGGTCGGCTGGGCGTTGCCTTCGTGTGGGTGTCGACGACGATTGGAGGTCTTTGACATGCCCAGCGAAATCTTTAGTGGCTTGCAAAGGAGTTTGGTGAAACTGGAAAGGGCAGGAACAAGGCCGTTAAATTGAAAATGTTCGAAAGCTAGACTGTCCAGGAAAATTAGTCTTTCCTAGAAAAATTTAGAAATAAAAATATTCTACTTTTATTAATAACTTCATTTTTTTGCAAAAAGTATTATTGTTTACTGTTTCAGTCTGATTAAAGGGCGCTGGTTCAAGCAATATTATAAGTTTTCGCTCATTCAACATTCATGCTGTTTTGTTAATGAATTATTTAATATCTGCCACTAACTTTATTAGAAGTTATTAAACTTTCGTTTATTTATAAGTGTCTATTTTGAGATGGAATTTCGAGAATGCGCTGTGAAGGCGTAGGAGTCAGAAAATCCACAACTACTCTTGAAAAGCATGCAGGCTTCTCAGAGCACTGAATCAATAATCAACCTTTGCTTACTAGAGCAGGGAAATGTGGCAGCTTTCTCCAGGGTGGCTCACAGCTCATCGACCTACGGTGTACAACTTAGTGCTTGTCGCCTCTACAGAGTCGATTCCCAAACTGTAAAAATCGATAACTTGTCCTTCCCATTGCTAAGCTCTGCTTGAACCTTTTTCTTGATTAGATTTTTGTGCATGCATATATACTGAATCATCGGCTCCGCAGGCAGTTTATTAATTGTGTTCATCGATCCTTAATTTGGTTGCGGCAGCTGTTGTCCAGTTAGTTCGGTCTAACCAAATTTTGCTATTTGTTTCACATTGAATCACGGTCTTAATACACGTGAAACACGGCTTCCTCACTTCTGCTTTGTTGCCATTAGAAGTAAAGCACACAAATGTACTCCCTCCTATTTTTTTCGTTGTTGGTGACCTAATCATTGGCCTTTATGTAGAAGAGTTCGGTATTACTGTAGGGATATCGGTGACCATTCGACGATATTATTAAACCTTATACGAGAACGTCCAAGCTGTTACAATTCTAAACTCCCACCTAATGGACACAAGCAAATCACATCCGCAACATTTTTAACCTTAGCTAAGATTGGTGGTCGTGATGTGAGAACCCTCAACAATCTCAAGATAATGTGGTGGCCTAATTGGGGCATAATGCTCATTACACTCTTCAGCGGGTTATACGGCCGCACTTAATCGTGTGCGTACATCCCCCCTGAATCAGCGGTGTCGCATGCTAAGCATCGATTGCGTTTATCGATCCTCAACATTATTGGCCCAGCGCTGACCAGTGAATCCAGAGGCCCTTTTTTTCTTATGCCTGAAAATTATGTGGAAATCTCCTCTTCTCTAACTCTAAGCGGATCTGCTTACCTACCGAGGGTAGTTGGTACGCCTTGAATAGAAACTCAGTGTAGCTATATGCCACTATGGTATATTTCGTCACAGCTATCCAAGAAAGCGTAGCTTTAATTTCCGCGAGTTGGGATTATGATGGTGATACGATTGAGCCTCTTACCTAGAATACTTAAGTGTCCCCGGGCCACTGGCGTTCCCGTGACAGGGACTTGATGGTAGGAGGAGATTTGACTGAGATGGACTCAAGGGGAGGGTGTCGGGGAGTGGTGCGATCGATAGCAGACCGCTGGATACCGGAGCCATGTCCCGCTCCACGGTCGTTGATACTGCTGTTGCGATTGGGTTTCGCTGCTTCGATGATGGCAGCGTGGATGGTAGTGATGGTGGCGGAGGTGGTGGTGGCAGTAGCAGTTGGTCTGCCGTACTACCAGATCGCCATAGTCGGAGGCAGGAGAGAAGTTGATAGAACTGCAGCAGGGTTGTTGCCGAGGATGCTGTAAGGTTAAAGGGATACCGATTTCCATACTCAGGCACCATATAAATGTAGATATAAAAGTAGTAGTAGGTATTTAATTCAGAGAATTGTTTCTTTGATATAAATATTTATATTAAATTAACATATAGACAGTTTCTACAAACATATACTGCCTCAGTAGTTAAAAGATATTTTACAAACTCACTAAAATGTTTACAATTTACTCCTAAATCATGAGAAAGGCGCAAAAAATTGCAACTTATTTATTTGGTATTGATTTTTTTCAATTCATCAAATATCGCGAAGAATGGAAACAGTCCTTGAAACGTACTTTGAATTAAAAATAATTTTATTGACTGAAAGTTTTCTTAGATTTGCAAAAGTCAAGATTATAAAAGCAAACTTAATTCATTAAAACTATCAGTAATGTAAAAACTACCAAACATACGAATAATTTGAAAGGCCAGGTCTTTCGACGGCCCAGCAGTCTTACGCTGATGTTCACCACCTCCAAAAGTCGGCGAAGCGAAGGGACTCTTCACGCCTTCTTCCAGCCTCGTCGAGCCAGAGGAGATGCTCAAGTCCAGTGGACCTATCTCCTCCGCCTCCTCCCCTACCTCCATCGGGGAAACCGAGGAAGTTGATTCCGTCTGTCCATGCCCTTCCATGTCTCTCCTAAAAAGGAAATAAGTTGTTAAAGACACTTCTGCGCTTCCTCGAGCACAGATACTCGAGGCTGGGACGGTGGTGAACCTCCAACTTACTCATGAGCACTGGGAACTGGAGTGGCGGTTGTGATGGTGGCCGTGGTACTGGTGGTCGTGGTAGTTGTTGTTGATTGCATAGCGAGTTGACAAGTGACCACGGGGTTATGGGAGCACCGCTTGTTATAGGGGGAAAGGGTGAGAGGGGAAAGGCAAGGTGGCTAAGGTTCTGTGTGGCCGAGTTCCCGATTATGCTAATGACGCACCATCCATACATACAACTCTGATGAAGAGAGGGAGTTTGATTCTGCGTGTACTATGGTTGCAGAATCCGGTTGGTTGTGTGATCTGGAGGCAGGTGGAGTGTAGCACCTGCCAGTCTGGTCACTGTTGACTGCTCACGGTGACAATGGAAGAAGCAGCAGCAGGAGCAGATGTTGGGCGGAGGGGACACCGGTAGATCACAATGAGGTCTGCGGTTGACTTGTGGGATTTGTAGGAACTGCAGGTGGTGGACATGCAGATTCGATGGACAAGGCATCGATTTACCGAATTGATCGGTAGATTAACGAGCTGCAATTTGGCTGTCTATTTGTTCCTAAATAGTCAGTGTCTCTTATTAATTGTCGGTACTCCAATTTCCTACATGTCTGCATGATTAGTTCATCAGCCCATAGCTGAGTAGAAGCTAAAAATCCACAAGAGTCTTCAGTTCTATGTTCTGCCGGCTTTGAAGAAGGAAATCTGTTGATGTGCGGGAGCAATCAGATCTGCCAAATTCTCCTATCAACCACAGCCTCCTCTTCTTCTGCATTGCAGTTCCACAGTTCATACCACTGGATTGCTTCTACCGTTTTCAGGAGTAGCACTGAGCATGACTATCAGCAATTTTCTTAGAAGATAACTAAGCCCACCATATAATTTTCATCAAGGGAAATAGTCAATAATTAGGTTGTAAATATTACGCTATTTCATTGGAAATCTGCATTCACAAAACGGGATTTCTAGGGGTGTATTTGGATAAGAAAATCGCCTCTTACAACCATAAAAAACACTATTAGTACTAGTTTTATGGCTATTTGTGCATCTTCCGACTGAACTTGACTTAGATGTTTATGAAATATAAACTTCTTATCCTTACGAGTCATCTGAGCCTGTTCCTAAGGTACATATATATTTATTTCAACGCTTTACTGTGCTGATAATGACAAGATTTCAAAAGGGACTAAATTTCTAAGGAGGAAGACGGTCGCTTTCCAGGTGTTCTAGTAGGGTAGTGAACGGACAAATGACCGAAAACTTGAGTAGCTGTGCCAAGCCATGCGCATTCCTGAAGGAGAGCAAAGCCATGAATTCAGCGGCTTAAATTTGCTGCAATATTTTTGAACTCTTAACTAATATAGCTCAATATACCTTATGTAGAATCTGATCGATTCCTGTTACCATAAGGAAAACTTGAATTCATTCGTTCTTGAAAGGGTAATTTTCAAGTATTCGATGCTTTATCATTTGTAAAAACGCAGTAATTTGACAAAAACTTCTACAATATAGAATTTAGAATTCGATAAGAAGGCTTGCTCGTCAGCTTTAAAATTGCGCCAATACTTTCTTCGCTTAATTTCTACCACAAATTCATGACCCTTTTTAGAATCGGATAAGTAGGTTATTGCTACATTATAAAAAATTTCGCTTGAGTTCATAAAAAACAATATTTGAGGTTTCGGTGCTCTAATTTAATAAAATACATTTGCGAAATAAACAAGTGAATCTTCTAGAATGTAGGATTCAGAAGCCACCCGTACGGTCAAAATATCTCATGCTCAATGAGGTATTTCGACCTCTGAAATCCTAACCAAGTATTCTAGAAATTCTTAAGTTTAACTACTGTTAGATTTTGCACTTTAAAACGAGGATGTACATCTCCACATCGTCTCACCACTCGATACATTTCCGGTGGACTTTTGTGTAAGTGTAAGGACCTGGTTAAGCGCCACATCTTAGCAGTAGTATGTAGGCTATCACTAACCACCTAAAGAGCGGCTTACAATGCTCTCAAACAAGCTGCACCCGAAAATCAATAATCCAATACAATTAGCGTCCCGATCCTCAAGCAGCTTCCAGTGTTGGCTTAACGGTGGTTTCCATTTAAATAAACCATCGGACCCTCCTACTGGACTCACGTTCAATTGATCCAAGGATTTAATAATTCGAGGAGATTATCCACCCTTATTATTAGTGTGCCCACACGGGGAAAGAGGCATAACCTGTTGACATACAAATACCCCGTCACCGCGGGGCAGATGTTGAACGTGATTATGCAAATTCGGGGGTTCTGCTCCCCCTCCCTAACACACGCACACACACGGGCATCTGGTCTTGTGTAGGTGAGAAGAAGGAGGAGGAGGAGGAAGAGGAGGAGGAGGAATTAGCATTTCCCAGGCAGCCGCAGCCTCCACCGCCACCGCCACCGCAATCGCCCCAATTTCCTCTTGTCCCTCCCACCTGACCCTTCCTAGCCCCATCTCTGCCCACAGCATCGGCCCTAGCAACGCTTGTCTGTGTTTGCATAATCAAACTGACATACTGCACTTGCGGATGGGCAGAAGGGTGATGCAACATCTTTCCTCACCATTACTTGGCCGGGTATTATCCCGGAGCCTGGGATGGGTGTGTGCGGGGGTTGTCACGTCATCACCCTCATTCCTCTTCTGTATTGATAGTGATAGGGGCCAGACAAATTCTCCCCATCATAAGACGTTATTTTCTTGGACTTTGAGACCAATTGAATCGGAATACTTGGTATCAGGTGACATATTTAAGGGTTATCAGCTTGCCTGTCCAGAGAATATCGATCATTCAGAGTCGTTCAGAAATAGTTTAAATGTGGTGAAGTGATTACAAGTGTTTGGCATGAAAACAACCATTTCCTTCCGAGGAGGTCTACCTCATAGACCACAGTGTCTATCCGTCAACCCCTTTCAGAGAATACCCTCCAACGTTTAGCATTCAAGTAGCAGTCAGTTGGCCACTGCCCTTGTAGTAACTTGACTGTCCCAGTCCTCATCACTTAGTGTCAAAGCGCTAATGCAGAAGTGGCAAACTAGATACTGGACTGCACTTAACCGTGTGGGTTCGTCCCTTCTGAATCACCATAAATGGTTTGCATGCATTGATCCGAAATTTTATTGGCACATATTTATTCACCCAACCCAAATCTTAATCTATAATTACTGATATGGAATACACGATAGTAATAATCACTCTGGAACGGACTTCTCCTCTGCTATTGGGATACCTAATCTTACCTGAGGAAGCAGACTTATTTTATAAAGAACTTTAGAAAATGAAATGCATCGTCTTTACTTATACTGTCATGTTTGTGATGGTAGAAGTTCCGATTCGATATCGCAAACATTTTTGAGCATATTTTACTGCTGTTTAGAATAAACAGTACACTATTCGATGTACACAAAATTGAACGAGTTCTGCTCTGACGTTTCTACACCTATGAGCACGACGCTAACTATAACACCCGGGCAAAAATTATTCCCTATACAAAGGTCTTTTTATCGAGTTCAACACGAAATCGTTCGAAATATGATATTAAAGATATAGCATTACTGTTTGTATTTTGAATCACTATCCTACTGAATTTAATCTAGTAACAAAATATAACCGCAGTAATAGGAAGCTACAGAATTTGTTCTGAAGAAATCTCACTTAATAATATTCGGTTACTTGTACCAGATTTATAAAAGATGCGCTTCATTAAAAGCCTTTAAACCAGTCTGTTTTATATTTGTGATTGAACCGAGAATGGACGACGACTAGAACCTCCCATCTAAATCATCGGAGAAGAATGTCCTGTAATTCAATGATGATTGGCTCTGGCCCTCAACATTCACTAGAAAAATTTCTCAAGGAAATTGGCCAGATGCATGAATTAGAGGTTTTAGTCTCTAGCACTTACCTCTACTGCCATAGCTCAGTGGAAGTTCACCAATTCCCCAGTGTTTGGACTCCGAACTCACCGAGTCAACTTGACCAAACGACTCGAGAGAGAATAACCAACACCATGGAGCCAGTGTTGCAACAACCCCCTCCCTCACCCCCAATCAACGACAGAGGAGACCCTCCCTTCATGCAAGGAGGGCCGAATAAGCTCGCTCAAGCCTCATCTCTTGCTGAGGTAGTTACTAAGCATAAAACCCTTCATGGAACATTCTGTAAGCCTACGAAATTGTTAAGCCATCCAACTTCTCTTTTTCATCATAAGGCTGTCAATTCTCCCAAAAACCTTATAGTGTTTACTAGAATAATTCGGAAGCGGAGATCCGACCCAACACACCATTGCAGCCCCAGCACACCGTATGCCTTTGGAGAAAGACACCGGTCACATCGAAGTTTGTCTTAGATTTTTTACCACCATCAGGAAAAAAGAAGTTGTTAATAACTGCTACGTTTTAATGGGGTCAAAGGACATCCGGTTAACCGGCTACTTCTGAAAACCCCGACGCCGCAATAAATAAGCCGCAACCCACGAAAGAACTAAAGTCCCAAAGATGGACATCGAATGACCCGCCTCTTTGTACAAATGAGTTCTATGATACACACATAGGGGCACCAGGAAACATAATTTAGACACTTTCTTTACTTCCTAGCCTGCTTCGTCTTCTTGCCCTGTTTCCCATTCTGCATGCCTCCCTTCTGCTTCTTATTCTTATTCTTCCTCCTCTTTTTCTTCCCCTTCTCACTCGACTGCTGCTGCTGCGGCTGCTGTTGCTGTTGCGGTTTCTGCTTCTTTTTCTTCTTCGCCTTCTTCGGAGGCTCATCCAGCCGTTTCACCTTGGAGGGCTTCGGAGCCACCTCCATCTCCTCGTCTTCTTCCTCCCCCGAGCTGAAGGAGTCCATATCCACATCCATGCCTTCCACACCACCACCACCATCGTCGTCGTCGTCGTCGTCATCCACCTCACTCTCCTCGGCATCCAGATTCCCGAGATCCGGGTCCTCTTGCAGGATCCTCTGACGCGCGCTCATACCATTCTTCTTCTTCTTCGACCTTTTTCCAGAGGTACCCTCATCATCGTCAATCTCCTCCTCGTCGTCATCATCAAAGTCGTCGATCCTGAAGTCTTTCAACTCATCCTCGGCCTCTCCGCCCTCTTTGGCATTCTTGTCCTCCTCCTCCTCATCGGCTTCGTTCAGCGCAGCCTCAAGGTCAAAGTCGTCGTCATCTTTACTATCCTCGGGCTTCTTGCGCGAGACGTGGGTCACTGTAGTACCATCGTCAATGTCGTAGGAGGCGTCACTGTCGGCGTCTGATTCGTCCGAATCATCATCATCATCGTCGTCGTCGTCCTTGGCCGCCTTGCGTTTGCGCGACTTCTCGGTAGCCTTAGAAGCTCTGCTCTCTTCGCCGTCCTTGGATTTGTGCACAGCGTCCATATCGTCGGCGAAAGCGTCCTCTGTATGCATGTGCTCCTCACCCTTTAAAGGACACAGGGAGGTTAAGTGAGTTTCCCTCATTCACAAGCTCTAAATATCAGATTAATTGAGCAAATGTTGGATGTCAACTCGGGATTTGGGACTGTTTTAAAGCAATTTATGAAGGTACCTATTTTTTCTAAGTTTAGAAACTCTCCCAGAACAAATACTAGGTTAGAATCTACTACATTTCATTACCAAAAGGTTACCTAGTTACCAAAGAAACCTCCAGTTATTATATCGACGTTTTTGAGATAAGATGTTAACTAGACTACAGTTGTGTGACCAGACAAAGTTGTGAATCTTTCATGTTCTACGAAATCTAACTATACAACCGATTCACCAAGTCCTGAGGTACTACCAATCAGAAGAGCAGAATGATTCTCAATCCTCTGCTTTTAATCAATGCCATTAGTAACTCCTAGATGTCAACTTCAGGTAACGAGCTTTACCATTATTGTTCCTGACTGGGGTCTAGTAATGGGTGATTCCCCTGTTAGCAGTAAAAATCATCGCATGTCAATTCGCCCTGGTCTATAAAGGAGCTTTATACAAACCAAAAAGAGCTATTCCACAGCTGTAGAGGAGGCAACTCTAGTTCAAAATTTGACCAGATTTCTCTAATAGTTATAAAGCATTGTTGGTGGCTTGAGACAGCGGTAAGTGACGACTTACACTTCCGATTTAATACATTACAAATCCTCCTGCGCTTGATTATAACGTATTAACAACCAGTGTATAATCAGTGAAACTACCACATCCCGTGTTGGTAACCCGAGCTCCGTGCTCTAGATACCTGCCTCAGACTACCTTGATCTTTTTCAACTGGTGATAATGCCACTCACCTCATTCTTGAAGCGCTCAGTGAGGACAGAGAGTTCGTGGACACGGATCTTGCGATGGGCCAGGTAGTAGGACATCAGCGGAGAGTCCGGCTGACCAAGAGTCGATTCCAGTGCCGTCTGCACAGGCAAACAAGCAGACGGAGAGATCAATAAAAAGGAATACAAGCTGTAGAAGCCACAAATTACGGCCTCTCTCCAGGTAGTTGGCCTGCTTTGTCGATCGTGATGGAAGATAGAGCTTAGCATTACCAGGGTCATCCCATAGGCTCCGTCCGAATTTTGACTAAATAAAACATGTGGCTCAATGCTGCATTGAATTGAACATTCAGCCATCGATACACTTCCCTGACTTTCTACGACTTCTTGTCATTTAACAGAAAACTTATGAAAACCACAAATACACAATTTTGGTGTTGATCTGAAGAACTCACAAATGTAAGCTGCCACCTCTTCCTCCAAATGAATTTTTAAGCTGCGAAACAAATGGCGGTATGAAGGAGGAGCAAAATAGTCGGGAGCATAGGGTGGATGGGGAATTTTCTCCCATCTTTTGTGACGTTATTTCTTGCTGTGTTGTAGGGGCACTGCCCTGACAAAATACTAGCACTCTTTTTTCCTCCTCAAAAATTGAATCAAACGCCAAAATTGATGTCAGTAGATTCCGGCATTTATTGTAGCTGCATTAGGCTATAAGACACTTGACCCCACACTTGCCTCCACTACTCCCAGACCAGACTGTACTGCGTATTCCCACCTCTTTCAATCTCAAGACAGACACATGAAGTGGAGGAGCAGAGACTCACGATTTCGGCTAGATCGAGGATGCTCCTGATGCAGGCACGCTTCCTCTTGATGTATTCACAGTGCTCAGTGACCTTGGTGAGGAGGGACTTGAAGTTCCGCGTGAAGTTGGCCACTCTGCAGGAGTTCAGGAATTTCCGGATCTAGGCGACAGAAAAATGGGCCAGGTAAATTTTATGATGGACAGGAAAATCTGTTTTCTGAGGGCTAAAACGACCCCATTGTGATCTAAATCGGCCGGCTAGTGGCTGCGTTTCCTTCATTCTAGCCTACAGTTCACTCTGACAGGAAAAAAAATCGTTTAGAGCTCCTGAAAAGCGACTGCCGATGACGAAACAGATACTGAACTCCTATCTTGAGCCCTGCAATTCCTCTTTTTCACTATAAAGCCGAGTATAGGCCTTGAAGCGAGATGAGAGAGCAAACTAACCTCGGTAATAGCAGGGGTAGCGAATTCCGGGAATGCGACGGAATTGGCCTGGAGAGAAAGGGCCTCGGTGAGGAGGTCGTGGAGCCAGGCTGCCACCGCATCCATGCAGGCCGTTTCCTTGCGCTGGGAGGGCGAAAAGTGCAGCATCAGGCGTAGGTCCATTGGTGCTCTAAAGAAGAAACACGCGGTTGGTCAGTTTCGAACCAAGGGATTGGCCCAAAAAGGCCAAGAAGATTGCCTTTGCCAAGGTTAAAAACACAATATGGGAAAAGAGATGGCTTGACGCATGCAGTCTAAAGGACATTCGTAATCGAGCTAGACGGACTAAACTTCATCAAACTGTCAGGGTTTTCGCGTACGTGATCTCCAAGGAAGATGTGATGACTCAGGTCCCGATGCGAAATCGCTGACCCTAGTAGTTAAGATCTGGATGATAAAACAGCTAGCCTGATCAAGTCCACCTCCAGTCAACAACACCGCACGGAAATCAAAAAGAGCTTCCAGCCTAATTATAAGACAACAGTAGTCACCCAATAGGCTGTAAAAGGTAGCGGTAAACTTGAATCTGTCAAACTTGGTTTCTATCAGCCATTTTTATCTTTTCTTAACGCTGTAAATGGAGCATAGTCAAAGCTGACTAGAGAAAGCTTCCAATCAGACTACACCAAATTCACGGGTGAGGCTGAAATAATAGCTAACTGTGGATATTATGAGCAAAACCCTGTGATGATAAGACGATTTTTTACTTATCTACCGAAGTTCCTTTAAATTTGTCAACGAATATCCAATTATTGCCAAATCTTTTACACATTCTCTCGTTAAATTTTCACATCTTTAACTAGGCCCGATGAAAATATTGTCAGAACAACGAAACAACCACATAAAGTACTCCACTACTAACATGACAATTACACGATTCTATGAACGAAACATAGCACTTACTTTGAAGCAGCGCTTGCCCTTTTGTTGAAGTCAAAGAGCTGGAACACACGGAGAAGCAGAGGCACGGAGGGGACGAGAGTGGAAGCCGTCGAAGCCTTCGTTTCACCGCCTTCAGGCTTCTCAAGACTGCGCAGCTTTTTCTCAACTCCCGCCAGTTGATGGAGACATTCGACAAGGTGGAATCTCAGGGGGATCCAGCGACTTCCAGGACTCAGACTAGATGGAGCCAAAATTAAAGTATGGCACAAAACCTACTTAACTGCCCCAAGAATGATCATGGTGAGAGGATGGATGAGGGACTTGATAAGTTCGCTATAAGGAGTATTTCTGGCAACGAACTCGGACCAAAATTTGAGACTACATACGAATTGCCAGTTGTAGACCGAGCGGATTTCCTCCTTGTTTGTGTGATGGCAAGCCTTACGGACGGTAATGGCGAGTTGACGAATAAACACAAAGGCGTGCTTGTAGGCCTCGTCTAATTGTAGAGAGTAGACTTCTAAGAGACCGTTTTTCATCAAATTGTTATTTGCGATTCTGTTTCCGTAAATGAATTTCGAGTTTTTGACATACGTAAGATACATTGACTAAAAAATAATGAGTACTATGTGAAATACCCTTGTGCAAGCACTGAAAAAGTCCTCATTACGTCGAAGGGCCTTGACTATTATGAGAAGTGCAAGAATCATCCGATCATCTGTGTCTTCACTCCATACCTTACAAACCGTCTGAACACATTTTAGAATGAAACATATGTTCATACCTTCAACATTGATTGGAAAAGTTTGGGACGCTTCGAATATTTGTTAACATTATTGAGAATAAATTTCAAGTCCAAGATATCTGATTTTAAGGCTTCCTTTAAATCAGCCTAAAATTTGCCATAACCAAAGCAATGCAGCCTTACCATGTTCACGTTTCTGAGCAATGTCGGCGCCGTGAGATTGATGTGATAAAACAGAGATGTTCTACTTAATACATCCCAAAAAGTTAAATATTTTTTAATAAAAAATAATTGTGCAATCTTTTATTTTATTTATAAAGAAATTGAAGATATGTTAAATAATTACTTTGAAATATGTAAAAAAAGAAATAGGCTTCTTTCATTAGAAATTCAGCACATATTAGCTCCGTGAGTATTTTAAATCGCATAAATAGCAGAGTTTTCACCTGTAAGTTCTAGTTTGATTAGTACTAGAATTTGTTAGACTGATCACTTGCCAAATTACTGGACCCGACAGTAGTTTTTTAGTCGTTTACCTTCCTCTGTTCCGAACCTAGCACAGTTTTCCCTCGAAATACAGACCAGTTACAAACGATTTAAAAGACATCGAGTGGATCCTGCAAAATACTCAATATTTTAACTTGTTTTACAGGCATGTCACAAAAGCAGAGCTGGTATCGCTATAAAGTAGCAAGTTAGAAATACAGAAGTTTTCCCTGGACGGAAACTTAAACTAAATAAAAAGAGGATAAGAATAAAGGGCTACCCTCTGTGCAATAGTGGTTAACGCACTCATAGAAAAAAAGGGGCTATCCTAGTCATTGATGTTTAAAGAACTGTCTGTACCCGCACCGCTATCATTGATCGACTTACAAACGTATTCTGATTTTCAGAATAGCAATTTAAAATAAACTTGATTTAGGGGCACAGGGGCCTGTTGAGATACCTTCACCCATAACATTGAGGGCAACTAACTAGTTTAAACAATTTTCAATTAGGCCTGCAAGATATAAATATACATACATATATGCACCTTCTCGAATTTTATGGTCACATTTCTAAATGGCATTATGAGTGCTTACATATTCTGACTTCGAAGTCGACCATTGTCGGCCACGAGGTTCGGTAAACGGGATAGCAAATTGTAAAAAATAATTATCACGTGGCTGTTCACGGTCATCCGTACGTCAAAATAATACAAACTCGTAAAGAAATTGTGTAGAATTTGTTACCCTAAGCTCAGTTGCATGAGGTACCATCAACGAAATCTCACAAGCGCGGTTATGCCTTGAAATGAGTCATCGATTTCGTGACTCGAAAACTATGAGTCTTAGTTCACTATTTTCCAGACTACGAAATTCTGTACTAGAAATAAAGAATAAATCGTAGACTGAAACCTGCTCGGACTGCAAAATATTAACCCACTGCGTAAGAAATAAAACAAAATTACCAATGAACAAGCAGCTGTGTCAAGCCCATGAACACAAAAAATGAATGGAAGTCACTATCTCTTGATACATACTATATACATATACTGTACACGGAAATCTACTACATGCTCAACTGTCAGCCTGCTTTGAAGAGGATCGACCATTATGATTTCCACATATCGACTTGTCAGGACTAACCACCGCTTCTTTTCCTTCGTCAGCCTCACAACCCTCGGATTCCTCGACAGCATCTTGAGGTTCGTCGGATTCTTCATCTTCGTCACTAATCCCATCGTCGGATCCCTCTTCTCCATCGTCAGAAGGCGGTAGCATATCATCTTCCAAGTAGGGCTTGTTGTCGTTTTTCCTCCGTGACCTGGGTAAATCCTTGAACGCGGCTGGCCAATCGTCTTTTTCTGCGAGATCTCTAACTTGTTCACTCGTCAATTCACATTGAACTTCACCCATTACTTTATCAGGAGTATCCAATGGTGTGCATATCACATAGCGTCCTAATATGTAGTCAAAATATAACTAAAAACAAACCTTTAGGGAAATAATAGGTATTGCGGAATTTTTCATTAATCCTAACCAGGATTTCTTCACCATTTCCGATAAGCGCGGAAAATAGGCAATGTCCATGGGGATTAGTCAACTAAAAAGGTAACAACTAAAATAGGAACTCACCCTGCAAATAAATTCTCCCTCCTTTAAGGTTAGGTCGCTGCGATGCAAAGCAGCTAACGCTCGTTTTTGCCGATTAACTAAGCTACGATACATCCTACACGACCAGGCGTGAACAAACACCACAAGCCAACAGAATGAATCAGTGGTAATTATTTTGAACGTATAAACAAAGGATAGAGGTAGCCTCATAAAAAATAACCCTAAATAGATGGGGACAGTTTTTTGTCTGATGTCTACGGTTAAACATAAAATAAAGGTTTCTGAGCTTAATATCGCTTATAATCTAATACAGTAAATTGCAATTGAATAGCCTTGAAAGCATATGTCAATTCTATTGTGGTGTTTAGCATCCATTAGAGTAATTTGCCTTATGTGTGGACTGAATGTATCCAAACACTCTTATAAGTAAATTTCCTAAAGGTCATCCCGGAGTAAAACTTGAGGAAAATCTTTGAGATGTCTACATAAATGTCAGACTCACTTCGCATTTAGAATGACAATCAACACGAATGCGTTAGTCATCTTAGGCTGTTTCCGAATTGGCAATTTAAGCACTTTAGCAACTTCCACCCCGCGAATTTCGCAGTTCCACAAACAGAACAACCCCCAAACATGCAATCAAAATCCATATTAGAATTTTTCGAAAGCTCAAGGTAAATACAGACAAAAAATGAAGATCATCTCAGCTAAGGTACAGGGGATGGGATTTCGTGCATCACCACGCGTCCCAACCGTCGTTTTCCTCCTTCCTGGTTTCCTTCGCCGGGGCCTTCGCCACTGGCTGCATTCGCAGCGATCCCGATGCCGGCGATTGTCGTCCCGATCCGATCGACGAGACCTTCGAAGACGTGTTCTGCGAGAGCATGGCCTCAAAGAAATCCTCTTCTGGAGCCTTCTTCGCCGGTTTCGCTCTTGCCCAGGCTCCCATATCCGGAGTCTTCCCCACCGAGCCAATGGGACTCAGCGAACCCGCTTTGGACCTCGACCAAGTGCTCGAGGTGAGACTGGCCGGCTTCCTACTGGCTGCCTTCGGGCTGGCAGTACTGGACCAGCCCCCCTCGTCCATGTCCTGGTCCTCCACATCCCACTGACAGTTGTCGGAGGCGGTTTTGCTCACCAAAGGTGAGGCCTTGCTGCCAAATGGAGACGGCGACGTTTTGGCTGGCGGAGCCGGGGTTTCCCAATCGATGAGAAGGCCTGTCTTGACAGTTAATGGCTTTGACGGGGGTGATGGTTTGGTGCTGAGGGAGAGGGAACCGAAGTCGACATCTTCTTGTTCACCCCAACCGCCGGCGCCGTCACCTAGAGCAGGTAAAACCGCGGTTCCAATCAAGTGGGCTCGGTAAACCAATCAGGTCAATGGATGGCACTCACCATCATCAGCATCCTTCTTCTCCTCCTCTTCGTCCTCAAAGGCCCTCCAACTGTCGGAGGGCTTTTTGCCGGGGGAATTCCAGACGTTGGCAACGACATCTTTCTCTTCCCCCTCTTCCTCGTCGTCTTGCCAATCAGTCACTTTGAACTTGGGACTGGGTTCTGCTGCGGCCATAGGCGTAGACTTTTGCAGACTGGACGCCGCTGCAGTGGTCGGAGGCTTTGACTCATCTTCAAAAGAATCAATAGAAATTGTGGGGTTAAACGGTAATTCAAATACAGTTGAAGCAGTCCTTTCATATGCAGAGTATGTATTAGGTCTCCCCCAATGGATTGTCTATGTACCCCCTGCAATCTCACGTAGATTAAATTGGAGGAGGTTGGCAACCAGTGGTAGAAAGTCAGTGATTGCTCAGTCAAATCATGGGATCAATTGACAATTTATTTCGTCAAAAACGACCTGTTTCCCCGACTAAATCTACTGAAAATTGCTTTCACATTTTATGACACTTATTCAATTATCTAGTCCTTTAGATGTCGGTTACTCTTGTATCCATCCAACCTCCATGACTGATTCGAACGCCCTAACACTCCCATCGTGGAGTCAAGAGTTTGGGTTTTTCACCAAGTTTGGTGAAGATTCGACAACAGCTTAAGTAGAAACCAAATAAACAATGATGACCCAGATAGCACAAATGTATAAGTTATTTATTCTAAACATGCACACAGAGGGTTTAAATACCGGGCGCACGTTTAGGTGCACACATCCACTTCTATACACACTGTAACTGACTCATGTCTAACAAAATCGTGCTCCTTCATATCTCTATCGCTATCTTAAGTAGGGCTTTAGATCAGACGGTGAATATTAGTTAGTAATAGACATTATAGCACCTAGATGCGAAACAGCCCAATAAAGCGACACAACCAGTTGAAAAACTCATAATAACAACAAGTATACTAGATAATTTCCTTTATCATCAGAACGTAGTCTTATTCGAAGGTTCTTCAAGCGTCGTAAAGATGGTCACTCATCCAGACGACGCCAAAATGTCAGCTCTACATTGCACAAGGAATCCTGGGGATATCGTTTTAAGGGAACCGATACCAGCTCCTCTCAGTCTGTAAACTATCTGTTTGACATACCTTTAACCTTCTCAACTTCAAGAACCAAAACTCAGAGGAAGGACAGTGACTAAGGCGGGGAGGAGTCACGTAGCTACGGGAAATTACACTTCTTACATACGAACTACCAAAAAACTGTACTTTGCACTCTCTTTTCCGAAGACTGCCTTGGTACTTTAATCTCAAATCTCGAGGTGTCATTAATGAAAATATTAAGCGTCGTAGACAGTAGAGGTTTCGTAAGGGGGAAAGACCCGCAACCACAGCCAGAGGCGAGAAGGAAACTTCATGGAAAAAAGGTGCTTTTGGTTCAATCTGGTCGAATCACCACTTTGAATTGCAGCCAGCAATAGCAACAAGTAGTGCTCAAATCAACTGTCAGCAATTCGGGTGGTGTTTGAGCAAAACTTTGAGGAGGACAAAAGGAGGGATGTTTCATTACGACAAGAGAAGACCACACACACACAGCGAGAAGAACTCGGATGGAAAAAAATCCCGCATCCACCTTGTTCTCCAGCCAACCCTTTGTTTCGTAGTTAACAAAACCATTTAGAATATGAAACAGCTTGAAAGTGACATTTGTGAATTCTTCGAATAGTCACAACCAAAAGCGTTTTAAAATAATGGCGTAATTAATAGGCCCGTGGCCAGCACTTACCCAGGGCGGTTTTTGGCTGTTGACTGGCACCAGTACTACCGGCGGTGGTGGTGGAGGCGTGAGCGGCAGAGGAGGTAATGAGACGGGAGGAGAGCGAAGAGAGCGCCGTGAGAGCCCAGTTACCGATACTGGCGGTGATTTTGCCGCCCGCTGCAATGGCGGCCGAGGGACCTGAGGCGGCCGGCGCCCCGAGAACCGACGTGTCCGCCTCCCCAGCCGATTCGTCCTCGCTGGCCTATTGAGAAACGGAAAAAAGATTCAGACGATTGGAACGAATATCAACTCAGCCAAGCAATACAAATACCATATCGATTGGGTTGCCGCCTAGTAAGCCTTTTGTGTTAGTTTTGGCTATGTCTCGATCCTTATAACCAGCTGGAGCACACTCAACGTAGCATTAGCTATGCAGACGCAACAGACCAGTTACTACTACTAGACAGCTTCCTGTGCCCACGCGTTGCAGCCGAGTTTTGCCCTAGCGGGTGACTCATCTCCTAAGTCACGATCCAAGAAGCACTTCTATTAGGGTCCATTGTCCTCATGCCGGACTCTGGACTCTGGCGGCTGCTGAGCGGCGGATAGGCACGGGAACACGCGTAGTCCAGGCTGAGACACATTCATGTTACCAACTCAATCTAACTCTCCTTGTGGTTTGGTCTACCCAATAAACCTGCGCTCTCTCTAATTGCCTATGTGTTCAACCAATCCGTACGCGGGTTCGAGGAAGATTGCTATTAAAGGAGGAGATTAATCAATCCCTCAAAAGCCATATGCACGCAGCACCAATGACTGACTCCTCCTCTCTTGTTGATGAACCGACCCATTTTGATGTTAAGTGCAGATGGCTGTAAACAGCAGGAGAATCGACCAACACCACTGGACATCGAGAAATCTGGTGCCAACCTTCTCAATGCGTTCAATCATGCCACGCAGAGCCTTGATGGCCGTGGTTCGAATGTCTTTATCGGCGTCCACGGTGACGAAAGAGAGACAGGGTATCACCTTGCCCGCCAAGTCCTGTGCTGAGAAGAAGACCTAGCAAATTCAGAAAGAACCAAGGTTGAGACACATTTTAGTGAGTCAGCTAGTTACTTAGAGTCATAAATCTGGTCCTGCACTAGCTTAACGTATTCACAAGCTACTGAAATTGATGGAGCTAATTCCTACCAAGGTAAGTCAGTCTCACTTCGACGAAGCGATATGATAAAGCAAAATCAATGGAAAAATAGGCATTTCGGGAAATAAATCCGATAGAAGTCATTAAGTGAGCACAAAATACATTGGGATACGCCTAAAATCCCCCAAGGTTGCTTAAAATCGAACCCTAATTGAACAAATAAGCAGATCAGTCAAAACCCATCCAGAGATTACATTGGGCATTTTTTTCATCGATTTTAGGATGAAATTATTAAAAATATTAGCAGTAGGGAAAAACGCATTCATAGATACTTGCCAAAGGACTAGAACGATGCCGATTTAATGAAGCCTGTTGGATATGGAACTCTTAAGAGTCAAATAGAAAAAGTTTGTTTCGGTGAAAAAAAAGTTATGAAATTGTGAAAGAAATTTAACAAAACAACACAAATTCCCACCATAATACGCTAAGGTTATTAAAAAACAAAAATCAAGTAACCAAGTAGACGATTTAATGCCATTCTGGCGATGCATTCATGTACGCACCTGACAGGCGGCAAGAGCCGTGACCGCGGCCTGTCGACTGGGCGCGAAGGGGTCCCTCGTGGCCCGCAACAGCGCGTTCAGCAGGGGCCCACGGCGGATGCTCGGCTCGAAGCGTCCTGCCAGTTTGGCCAGACAGATTGTCGCGTTGGTTCGAATTCCGCCCTGATCGTCTTTGAACTGCGAAAAGGGCAAAAAGTGGACTTAATGCGCTGTGGCGACCTAACACCAGCTGCGCAGTCTTAGACAGCCTGCCAAAACTTGCCACCGGACTCCCCTGTCACCGCACCAAGTCCGAGTCATGCTCCCTCGTTTTTTTCAGCGCATAAAGCCGATTAAGTGCACTACTTAAACCACACACAGGCTTCCAGTAAACGTTCTGGTGCGCACGTCTTCTTTCCCCCCCCCCCGGGAGTGGGGTAGTAAATCCATCTTGGAGAGAATCTAAGTGTAGTATAACCACCACAATGCCTTAATCGGGGAGCAGGAGCCTCAAAAAAGGCCTAAGCGTCAACACCTGGTGAATTCTGAATACATTAACTCGCAAAGGGTTTTTGGAATGTACACATGAACTGAAAAATAGGGCTAATGGAGACTACTAACAACTGTTTTAGGCCCGAGTAGCCAATAATGGGTAGCTATGTATAGGAGCACGAATCGCTTTTTCTCGAAAGAAAAGTCAAGAATAATTGTTAGTAACCATTATTACGACGGCTATAGCAGACACCACAGTGCTTGGCCTCCGCCACCACAAAAAAGGGGGTTTTTAACGAGACCCTTCACTCCTGGAAAATCGTGCCACATCAGCTTGCTCCAACTTCATTCCAGGCTGCTCCGATTTGAAGAAGCTCCTAATGGTGGTGATTATCTCGAGCGAAACCCATTGGTGAAAATATCGAGCTTTTACCTTGTTTCTTGAACTTATGTTTACTATATTAGTGATACTGTGGTCACTTGCCACTTAAACGACCATATTTATCCTACACCCTGTAAGCTTGAAGGAGTTATGGATGAGAGGTCTCGATCACTGAGTAATGCATACATATTTACGTCACGAACGGTGTTTATGAAACACAGCTTCAAAACGGGCGAAAAAGAGCCAAACACCTTTCTGAATGACGCAAATGTGACCCTAAAAAAGTACATTTTGGATGAGTGAATTCAAACCCTACGACTGAGCGAAGGAACGACAATTAATTGAGCTTTGAAGCGATTTGTGCTGGAAAGGCATAGAGAATCGATCACCAGGTCTACAGTGACTGGCAAAACACGCCTTGACATGTCCGCTCGGATTATAGGACTTATTTCATATAAACTTATGGATGTTATAGTTTCCTTGAGTGAGTGAATTCAATCACTTCAACAGCGATAAAGGATTAAAATTACTTATCGAAAATATACGCAGAAACGATCACCAGGCCCATGATAACTTTGATGAAAACAGCCTAGAAATTTCGAGTTTTTTCGAATCCACCTAAATATGTCAGAGCCAGAAATGCACCCACTTTCCTTGTTAGAGTGTATTCGATCTCTACTACGGCGTAGATGGATAAAATTCTACACGTGGATTACCAGACCTGCGAACGTTGTGACGATGATCGCATCGTAATATCGAGTTTCTTTTAAAACTAGTCAATGAGCAAAGATCCAGAAATACACTCCGTTCGCTTGGATGAGTGAATTCAAACAGTCAGCCTGAAGAGACGAATGAATCCACTCACTGTTAGGATTGAAAATAGAGTTGTAAAACTACTTGGGTGGGAAATACATTAGTGAAGCGACTAGCATGCGTTCGACTACTAATTGGCGATAATTACTTCGTAAATTGAGATTCTTTTAAGTCTTCTAAAGTAACTTAGAGTCACAAACATACCACGTTTCCTTCAATGAGTGAACCCAAACCCTCCGCCAGAGGGATATTGACAAAAATCGAAATTCCCTATAGTAATTCCTTAGACAAGTGAAATCAAATAGCAGGACTAAGAGAAAGGGTAACAATTTGCATAAAATCGACCACCAGGACTACGGTTACACTTTGACGAAAGCCTCCATGAAATTTCGAGTTGAATTCAAATCCTACGAATACGAGAAAGGATGAACAAAATCTCCAGAACTACACAGAGTTTCCTTGGGTGAGTAATTGCGAATCCCGCAACTGAGAAAAAAGGATGAAACCCAACCACCATGGCTCCGCCAAACCCACCTCCAGGGTGGTGAGATGCCTGAGGACGGCGTCGTTGAGGAGTCGCGAGGGTAGGTGGGGCGCCAGATGGACCATGGCGCGCACGGTGGCCTCGCGCACCAAGGGATTGGCGTCGGCGAAGCCCGCGGCAACCGGGGGGAAGACGGCGGTCTCGAGGAGGCGCGGCGGCAGGCGGGCGACGAAGCGCGGCGCCAGGTCGAGGAGGCGCACCCGGGTGGCGCGCTCCGGCGAGCTGAAGAGCCGCACCACCCCCGGCACCACCTCCGCCTCGAAGGCGGCCGGCGGGAGGAGGTGGGACAGCTCCAACACGGGCATCAGGGCCTCCACGCCCGAGCTGCCGTACTGTAGGCTCGTGACAAGGACGGGGAGGATCTGTGCGGGGTTCGATAAAATAGTGAAAACACTTAACATTTTGGCATCACATTCGTTTAACATTTTATAAGTAATCAAAACTTGACATATTTCAATTACTTTGTTTATTATGCGTATTGGATATGCCTAGTTGGAGTTATTAGTTTTTGCAAGTATTTAACAGAAGCTGGCTACAATTGGCAGATCTCTCGGACTTTCAAAGAGGCCAAATTGTTGGTGCTCGTGTGGCAGACACTAACCCCAGAAAGAGGTAGTCTCAAAAGTAATGTCTGTCGCCTTTGAAGAAGAGAAGGAAAAACGTCGTCTTCAACAAAGCAGCACAGGTGTGGACGAAAGTTGTAGAAGTTGTTGGCTGAGAGAGACCGTCTGTCGAACTCTAAATCTATTTGTTAGCAGAGATCACTAGACCACGGCTCCTAAAATCCCTGCAGAGCTCCTCAATGAACACCCGCAGAACCCATTTTCCACAAAAACTAGTCCGGATTCCACCACGGAGAAGCTGTAATTAGAAAACCTATGCTCTCAAAGACAAAACAGTGTTTCAAGGCCTTTAGAGTGATGGAGTAGAAACCTCAAGCGGAATCGGTCCCTCTATCAGAGGGAAAGTGGCATTTTCTCTGACGAATCATCTTTCACCCTATTTCCGACCTCCGTCTGAATGTACTACGTTTGGAGGCAGCCGAAGGAAGCATTTAATCCAGACTGCCGCCTTCTCCCAACCGCAAAACAAGGCGGGGGTTGTGTGGTGATGATGAGCTAGGCGTGCTATATAGCAGTCCTCCTTTCCGTTTCTCCTTTTTGCTGACCTTAATCTTCATCATCAAAGTTGTTTCATCCGAGTTGAAATGAACTACAAAGTGGAGACGTTGACTGAAGCAAGAGAGGTCATATCACATAGTTTGAATTCTTCGACGCAAAACCGAATACAATTAAGGATTCGAATAGCCTTAGCTAATGCACACGTCACTCAGTTTTACAACTTCCATGGACTACATGAACACGAGATGCCTTATCCCATAGTCTGAGTGCCCTGAGCTAACCCATTGAGAACCACACCACACCACAACTACTTAGCTGCGAGCTACTGAAACACTACTTTATATTACCTTGTAGCGACAGACATCGTCAGGGAACATGCTGACCGCCCTCTGCCCCAGCCTAGCCAGAAAGGTGGCCTTCTCCTCCTTGTCCTTCAGCTGGATCTCCTCGAGGAAGAGGAGGGTGTCGATGTAGTCGTTCTTGAAGTAGCCCACCTTCAGGAAGGGCGCCGCAAATGTCGACCGCACCTTTCCACTACCGCCAGCAGCAGCACCGGAGGTGAGAGGAGCCTTGGTGGAGAGGAGGCGACGGAAGGGCGCCACCAGGGGGCGGGGGAGGCGCTCGAGAGAGGCCTTGCTCGCCAGCTGACTGGCCTCCGTGAGGGGCGTCACGTTGAAGACCTCCCAGATGAGGCAGGCCAGGCCCCAGGCGTCGATACAGTGGCCGTTCGGCGCCACGTACGCGGCTAAGGGTGGGGGAAGGGTAATGGTTGGTTGTTGCCCTTTGTGGATGTGTATCAAAGATGCTCACGCACTTTGCATGTATTGGGGTCGGAGTTCAAACTCCAGATTCCAAATCCAAAATCTCATTTATCAGGTTATCCAATAAGTTCTGTTCGAATTTTGCCTTTTAGAAAAGGCAAGAGCTTTTACAATGTTCAGTGGAACTAAATTTCACACAAGTCCTAAAAAGGAGGCTACGATAGCTGCTGTTCAATACTCCACTTAAACACTTTGAACACAACGACTAGACGGCATGACTTAGAGACTACAAGGCGGTTGAGGTGGCTAGAAGAACTTGGAAACGAAATTTTCCACACGGAAGTCTTCGGTCTTTGGGATCCTGTAGAGATAAACCTCTCGAAGAAGAAAGGTTCAACAAAGGCGAAGAATACAAGCAATATGGTGCTTCAACGATGAGAAGAACTTTGTCAAGACCTAAAGCACAATTGTGAATCACCATCGAACTAAGAGGGTTGTGGTCACTGCTCAACGCTACCGCTGAAAACTGCGAAGGAAAAAATCCGGCCTCATGAACTGCAGTGGTCAGGAGGTTACGAAGGGACTTCTGAGAAAAGTGAAACCACTCGTGAAAACCCAACTAATCTGGCTCTTTTTTGATTTAGGAAAGATTTTGCCAAGACCTGAAGTTCATTTTTCAAAGACGGTCTTAGGTTGGAGCTGCTGACCACTGAATGGTGAGATCCATCCTCGGTCATATCCCAGAGGAAAGTCAAGGCCGGAAATTGTTAATATAACTACTAGTACTTTTGTAGTGGCCCTGCTTAACCCTGTGGTGCCCGTACAGCAGGGAACAACCCCTAGGTGTTGACATGAGAACCTCATTACTCCTTCCCTGACTCACCAACTCCGCCGCAAGCCATATATGTGCTGTGTGCACCGATCTCGAACCTCAACACACACACACACGTTCCCAATAATAAATGCGGCGTTACATACGCCCCCCGCTTAGAAAGAATTTTAGTTTAGTAAAGCGCTACAATTGGTGACCCCGATGTGATCTTTTTACGAAACCCAATAGGTGGAATATGCCTCGAACAGCAGCCCTCTCGGTGCTAATCGCACACACCAGCACATCGAACAACATCTCGACCTGACAGACGGCCACAAGCCTCCTCCTCAGTGCGTAGGCAATTTCCTGGTTTCCAAGAAGTCCTGCAAACCAGTCATTCCTCAGAAAGCAGTATCCCAACAATGGTCCAGACATGCTCCTTGCCATTGTCCTTTTGCCCTCCAATACAGGTTACCAAAGAACTCCCCGCTAGTTGGGAGTTCGAAGTTACCAACTACTTCTTCCTCGTTCCTCTTGAGAGTCTACAATTTGACCCTACGTAAAAGGCTCACCAGGTCGGGGGATATTGAGCTTCTGTTCGGCGGCCTCGGCCAAGGGGGTGACATAGTCCAGACGACCCAGCTTCCACTCGCCCGACTTGTTGACGTAGACGGCATCGGCGCAGACGACGTTGTGCGAGAGCCGGCAGTCGTCGTTGAGGAAGCCAAGAGCCCGCGTCACCTGGTAGATGCCCCAGGAGGCCAGCAGGGCGAAGCCACTGCCGCTGCTGTCCGACTGCGCCCGAAGGTACTCTCTCAATGGACGAACCTACAGGTGTACGTGGAGATGCTACTTATTAAAATCAGTAGTGAGAGGGAAATTAACCCCGGGAGAGGGAGAGTGGGTAGATGCTCCAAAGAAGTCAGCAGGGCGCAGCCGCTGCCACTGCTATCCGACTGAGCCCGTAGGTACTCTCGCAATGGACGTACCTACAGATGAGTGTGGCGCTACTACTTATTTTCATAAGTAGGTGAGATTGAAAATAAGGCTTGGGATATGGGGGGTGGACGGGCCTAGTGAGAGAAGATGCAACTTTCAAGTAAAAGTAGGTGCAGACACTACTATTCACGTTACAGAATGCTTTCTAATCTAACTCCTTAGAGGTCCCAAGTTTTCAGTTATTAGTTGGCAATAACGTCAACTAAACTGTTCACTGGGGTCTTCAAAAACCTGGGAAAAGTTTGTTTGGAAGCAATAAACTCAAATCTGCTCTTCCCTCCGTTCCTGCCAACTTACTCCATCTTTTTTGGAAGGACCTGTGACTGGCGACTAACGAAAAATGGATTAAATGGTGAGCGTCGTAGACAGAGACGGCTTCGAAAGCGGGAGGAAAGTCCCTAATGGAATTTCATGAGAAAAAGGCTCTTCCTACGTCAATCTAGTGGGATCTCCAAGGAATAAGCCACTTTGAATTGTTACCGCCATCTCATGAAGAAGCTATCACGTCACAAGAGATCAAAGAACTTGGTTGGAGGAGAATTCATCATCCACCACCTTATTCTCCAGAATATCTTGCTTTTTCAGGTTACCGGTACTTACAAGTGAAAGTAGCTGTAAACTACATTTCATGCTTACTCCATGGTGCGGAGCGATTTCGGTACATTCAACGATACTACTGATCGGGAAATTTTAACGGTGGTCCTTAGGGCAATAGGCTGAAGGCTTATGCACTTTCAATCAGTACAAGTACATCTTATGATAGTAGTAGTGGCCAGGATTTCACAAATTAACGGCGATTTTACCAAAGAAAAACTAAAACCACACCTTAACACTAAAAAGAGTTGTTTTAAAATTTTATAGCATAAAAATTCGAGCGCATATAACCCGATACGTATAACTCACAGGAAATTACTATGCACAATCCAACTACTGAAGGAAATTACGATTACCAATGGCTATGGAACAAATCAGAAGCTAATTTTGTTTTTTGTCTAGAAGAAAACGGGATGGCATAAAAATCCAGAAAATAACTGGGAGTCCTTACAGGTTCAACATTAAGCCCTCAAACATGATACTTCCACAACAGAATATGCACTCTACCACAGAAGATGTATTCTCAAGTTACTGGTGTAAATCAGCTGAGAAGGCTAGAGACGTCACAGTTGACAAGTAGAAAAACAGGAAACCTAACCTCAAAATTGGGCCAAAATTACGTCCCCAGTCTAAATCTGATTTGTTTGTAGGCTGAATTTGCAATTATGAGGATGGGCATCGGTACGTTTTACGAGGTAAAGTTTGAATTCCAGGAACGCACCTCTTCCGTCACAATGTGGAAGTTGTTCTTTGTTACATTTTCGCTGCCCGCCAACCAGGTAAGAATGTTGGGATGCCGCAGAGTTTTCATCCTCTTCACCACCTGGAGAAGAGCTGTAGAAATTGCCCCAAAAGCAGGGGAGTTGGTGACAACACGACAGGAGAAGACGCAGACGCGTTCGATGCCCGGTTTGACGACACGCGGCGTGGAGTACTGACGAATCCAGTGGAGGTCGTAGGGACCAGGAAGGGGCTCCTCGGCGAGAGACGAGGGGTCCAGGGCGTAGCCGGAGAGAGGGTCATCAGAGGAGTGAGCTCCCAGGACGGAAGAGACGCTGCTACCCACACCGCCACCACCACTACTGTCTGCGGACTTGCCGGAAAATATCCACATTGCTGACTAATAAACTTCAAAAAAGAGTGAATTAATATTAAATAACAATTGATGGGCAGTTAAGGGTAGTCTCAAACGGATGTTTAACACTAATAAGATATAATTTTTAGGGAATACAAATGCTTGGAATTCCGAGAACAATTTACAAACACGTGAAGAAATTCGAGTTCTTATAAACAATAAAAAACCACAGCCGTACGTACTGCACTAAGGTACCAAAGGACTAAGAATATTGTCCACGTGGAGACAACCGAATTGACAATAAAAATAGTACAGTTCAATCAATTGCAAAACAAACATAAGTGAAAAGATTAAATGCTTGATAAAGATTACGCAAACATAGGTAAATTACTAAGAAAATGGGTCTGTCACGTCACAAGCCAAAACAAGCGTAGCCGAATATGTTCAACATGTTGCTGGCTAGTCAAAACCGTAAAACAAAATTACGTTCTGCTTTATATTTGAAATGTCAATTAACTTACATTTTGCATTCTAGGTTAAAAACATTTTGTATTATAAGATGTTTGCTACTGCGCGATAATTGACAGGTTGCATCTCAGTCTATCGATTTATGGGATTACTTGTAAATTATACTCCATTTTACTAATTTGATCCTAAGAGTCAGTATCGAACATACAGAGTCATTGTGTGAAAGATAGGTGACAAGTTAAACATAATGCAAAAATCGAAACAGAATCTCTCCCCACCACTTATGTGTTAATAATCTCTCCATTCTTAGCAATAACTGGTATATCACTGTCTTAGGATGATTTCAATTTTATATTTGTCTGGGTCTGGGATTACGTTTTGGAAGGTCAGAGTGAGGTTCGATTATACAACAAATCAATTTCCGATGTGGATTTTGACATTACCTTTACGGGAACCGGATCTCATATGAAGAGCATGGCTCAATTATGATCGACGAATCCCCCTTCCTCTGTTTCAGAATTGTCCAAGGAAATCTACTGATGGTCCAGGGTTGTACACTGTTCCTGAATATCCCCAGATGCCTGTAAGGCAATGGCGCTAAACCCAAATTCCTAAACTTAAAAGATGAATTTTTACAGAAACATTTACTTAACTGGTAAGACTCCTATTCCGATTCGCCTATTTGTTTCTCCATAGACTCTTTGTCCCATGTCAATAGCAAGCTGAGTGAAATATGTCCTGAATAATACTCTAGTTCGCACCTCTACCAGATCCATTATTCAATCAGAAAGCCATAAGATCACAACGTTTTTTGCACAACATCAACAGTTTTATGTTTGCATGGGTGATCAAAAGCAAATCCATGAAAATATGGTAATACACAGTCTCGGCTACTCTCAACTCTCAGCCGATAAATGAATTTTACAGCAGGCTAGTCAACCTTCACCAAGCCGTAGATTTTCCTGATGAACAGGAAACAGGCAAGGAAGCCGATACTTCCTAAAATACAACAGAGTTAATTATGTTAAGTTTAAAAATAATGTGTACACGATTTCCTGCATTATAATTCCACATATTCAACACACCGAGCATGATGAAGAGAAGTGCAGACACAAGCCCGGTGCATGTGAGGTAGAGGAAGAATGAAGTGAAGCCTTGATAATGCGTTTTGAAGATGTAGTAGTGCAATCCGTGGCAGAAGATATACAATGCAGTTGAGCCACCGCATATGAATGAACGCCACCACCAACGGTAGTTCTAAAAAAGAAAAATCCATCTACTTAAGCCTGTTTAGTAGGGTGACGACCGTCTTGGATTGTCGATCACTTTTTTAAGTTTTTAAAAAACACACCTCAGCACAAAGCTGGAAGTAGCAGATGAGGAGGACGACCTCAACGACACTCGCGAGGAGGAACGCGCAGGCGAGGAAGAGGAAGCCGAACATGAAGTAGAGCTGTTGGCCCCAGATGCTGGAGAAGACGAAGAAGAGTTGAATGAAGATGCAGCCGAAGGGCAGCAGACCTGCCATCAGTGCTGACGGCAGCGGCCGAGTGTACCACTCCTGTTCCGGCACTTGTCGTGGGATCTGATTGGTCCGCGTGGGCACCTCGATTACCTGAAGCAGCGGAAGAATACACGTACTACTTGCAAATGTTTTTCGTAATTTAATAACTGGAAGAGCCCCTAATTGCGTCATGATACTTTCACACACAAAAAATACTCCATTAGCGTGGGAATTTTTCTCATCAACGTGTCAAAGTAATGATAAAAAAGATTTAATTCAACGACACTCAGTTCAATGAATCATTATTGTTTTATCTATGTCAAAGCCTGGTCCATTACGGTAGATGGGCATTAATAATTATCGATCTAATGCTTTTTGGGGCCTCATGCTTCATCTGAATCCCCATATATGGATTCCGTGCATTGATCCTCAATCTTATTGGCTCAAATGTTTTTCCTTTTCCCTTCGGCATTGGCACTCCTCATCTTATACGGAGTAGTTGCTCCATCTTAGGGAGAACCTTAGTTTAATTCAACTTGCCCTCCCGTTGCTAAGAGACGATAAAGCAGACAAATACGGATGGTCGACCAAGTATTAATACCCTCTGATTTCTACGCACCGTCGCTCAAGCGCTGGTTCTTTAACTCAAATCGACACCAGGTTTCAGCGTGTTCCCATCCACCTAGTTTGTGATGACCCTGCTTAATCCTGCGGTGACCTCAGAGCCTCGTCACGTTGTCTAGCAGGTCGCACCCAGACACCTAACTCTGCCGCAAGCCAACTTATTGGTTCGGCTATCTCGACATACGCTTCCACATTTATTCCCAGTAAACTTTTTTGTAGAGACGTCATCACCTCTTCATCTGGTATTGGAACTCTTAATCTTGTCTGGGGAAGTTAATACGGCTGGAGATGACCTTAGTGTAGCTACACCATCATCAACATCATGTAGTGGCCCTGAGGAAACCTGAGTTCATTATGGCGCCGCTATAACCAGGGGTGCCCCTAACCGGTCCCACATCCGCACGCTAATCACTCCTAGGACTTCTGAGCGCATTGACCCAAGGTGTTAACTAATAAATCAAATCAACTTAATCTCTGGGAGCACCTTTCAAACATGCCCTCTGGCACAGGCGTCTTCTCTCGTCAGCAGTATCATCACCCCCACCATTTTCTACACCAGAACGCATAACCACAACCACCACTTACAAGTACCACCGTCATCACCATCACCAACACCGTAACTATCAGTATCACCATCATCAGCATCACCACCATCGTTATCAGCACCAGAATGACGACTACCAACACCATCGTATCATCTCCGTTAGTATCAAAATTACCACGCAGTTGTCGTCATCATCAGCATCACGACCACCACTGTATTCAGTATCATCACTACCACCGCTGTTAACACTATCATCTTCACCACCATCCAGTACCTTCTGTCGGAAGCCGAAGCAAGCGCCGAGGAAGCAGAGAGGCAGAGAGACGAGGAGCCACATGGCCAACACAGAGAGGATGGTGGTGAAGGCGACGGCGGTGGAGCTGTTGATGCCAACGAGGACGAGGTTCACCACCAGGAAGACGCCCATCACCACGCCCGGGCAGAAGAGACCCGTAAGCAGTATGTTTGTCTTCCAGTGCACCCCGCCGAAGAACTTGTACAGCCGTGCCGATGTGTAGCCTTCGTGGGCGGGGAAAAAAACGGGGTACGGTTAGGATAAGAACTTGAAAGGACTCCCACGAAAGGCACAAGTTGACAAGTTAGTTTCTAGAAAACCATTGCGTCCTTCCGGTAACAGAATTGTGGAAACACCTGGTACTTTGGAATCATAATCTTTGAACGTGTTATAAACAATCACCACTTTTGTTATTTAAAAAGCTTATTTAGAATACCTATTTTTACAAATATTTAAAAAAGGACAATTTTACAAAAGGCTGACTTCTTTCGGACCTTCAAAGAGGCGAGGGATAAGAATGCGCCTTCCGCAAAGGCATTGCACATACCTAGACCCTAGTTAACCTGAGAGTAGCATTCGCTCGACCAAAGAATGCCTGAATCACCCCCATGACTGGTTATTGGACCCTGTTCTAATTGGCCAAGTTTGTGCGTCGATAACTTAGGTCAACCGGACTTTGACACCTGTACTCACTTATATACTACACACTCACTGATTCACGAACAAACCTTTCTTATGAACCCCCTGGGACGGACGTCTTCTCGTCTCTCTCTCTCTCTCTCTCTGGTGTTGGGGACTCATTGTCGTACCCTGGGCAACTGATCTATCTAGGAATAGATTCCAATATTGGCTATCCGCTAGAAAGCCGATCCTTGTGCTGAGGTGGTTTCATTAGACTGTGCACACCTCTCGCTTATGAGCGCTAGCGCACCAACCAATCAGTAGTTGGGAATGTTTAGGACACGGAGGACACTCATTGTACTCACATAACTCAAGCACCAACGTACGGACAAAGAACCCATTTGATGCTCTTACATTAATAACTCTTCTATTGATCGCCGATATTGCAAAAACTGAGAGCTTAGCTAAAACGGGACTCGTCTCCAGACCACAGTCGAAGGTGGTTAAAGTTCCAGTACGCAACTGAATCTGTGGTTCACGCAGCAGTGGTTCACCTGGAGAGGCCAACTGAGCGGTTGACTCATTGACACAAAGGCGCTACGCGTTACTTAGACGAGGAGAGGTGGGCAGGAAGTGAGGGAGCAGTACCAGCTGAGGAGCCAAGACAGACGAAGACGGCGATGGCGCAGGTGGCGAAGGCGCCGCGGTGGAGGGGCGAGAGGACGCCGAGGCAAGCAAGGAGGAGGGTGAACACTGAGGTCAGGCCCACCTGCACCCCCGAGCCGATCACCACGGCAAAGATCAGCGGGTGCCTGGGTGCACGAAACACGTCACCGTGGATCAGCTTCCAGCCGAATTCCTCCAGCACCTCGTTGCCCTACAACCACACAACCTGATCGATTAATCGATAATCTGATTAAGACCCAACTCTCACAGCACTACTCAGCGGGTTGCACGGCCGCACTTAATCGGGTGCGTGCACTGCAGCTGAATCAGCGATACCGCAAGCTAAGTATTGATCGTGTTTATTGATCCGATGAATTATTGTCAAGCCACTGACCAATGAAGCCGTCTACCTAGGATTTTGATACCTACAAATACAACTTTTTCATGATGTGACACGCTCAAATAAGCGCATTTCGGAGCGGGACAGCTATCCTACCAGGGATAGTTGATACGTCTTGGAAAGAGAAAATTAGTCTAGCTATCCGCTGCAGTCCTTCTATGCACAATTAGAACTTGTCGACTGAAAAATTTCCATTAGTGTCCTTCTCAACGTCAATCATACAAATTCGAAAATGTTTTTATTGTAGGCATGGAAGTTTTTACAAAGTATTTTTTTAGAATCATAGTTTTATTGCATTTAAATGAACGAATAATCAACGAGATTGATCTTAACCACAGCAGTAGCGAGATCTTTGAGGCTACGCACGATTCTCATTGGTCGACAGGTGTAGCTCTGCACTCATTGGTTGATTGGTAGCTTAAGTAAGTTGCTCCAAACGAAGACGACCGCAATCTGAGCTCTCTTACAGCTTCTCTCTATCATCCCCCCTTTCCCTTTGAATCGCACTCCGTTCATACAGCAATGCAATAAGAACATTGACGCCCCAAATTAGCTATAAAAATGAACAAAAGGAGTCACCCTAAGTGCTCAGGAGAGTTGGATTGTTGACATCCGCCTCAAATAACCCAAACCCCATTCCTCACATCTGGGGTGCGTTCGCTTTCCAGTCTGAGAAGGAATTTCCATTTCTAATGATTTGATTAGTCGCATAGAACTTGGCAGTCATCCCGGGGAAGTCAAGCTATGGCTGATGGCTACTTCATACCAATTGGTCCGTTAATTAGGCTGTCCCAATGGTTTTAGAACGAAGGGATATTTAGACTGACAGTTTGTTACCTCCATTCCTTTTTTAATTATTATAATCTCAAGTTTAAACTGATGAGAACTAACTTTCTTTTAATTAAAACCCTTTGATTGGCCTCCATAGAGGCATAGGGTTTGATGAGCTTGCTTTGATAACAGCAGAGACCAAGTTGAAATCAATGACAGTTACTGCATCACTTGCAGATGTCCTGTGAAACAGGATACCAAACTTCCAATCCTACCCACAAATAGAGGTCATAAATCGATAGAGATGTGCCTCTTTATAGACTAGACCGTCTGCAAACAGGAACACAGCTTTGCCCCTCTACAACCAATCAATGATTGATCCTGGAATTTCATACAAGCGAGGGTCGTCGTCTTCAATAACGTCCGTAACCTCCTTGAATACCTTGATTCCACCTGAAGATTGTGGTCTTTTTGAAGCACGGGTTCTGCGTTCCTAGCCATTCAAGTTCGACCAATACCCTTGAGAAACTGAAAATACACGGGCTCCCATAAAAGTAACTCAAAGCAAGGTAAATACCAGGAGAAGTGTTCTGACATTAATAATTTTAATACTACTAAAAAAACTCCACAAACCCGTTGACCCAGCACTGTTTATACAATATAAATCATACTAGCAGACAGAAATTGATGTCTAAGTACAGATATCAAATTTAAACTGACAGAATTAAATCTCTTCATTGAAACCCGGGGTTTGCCTCCACAAGAACGCGGTGTTTGATTACCTCTGCCTGTTCATCACGTTTACTTTAATTGGTGTATGAACCAGGTCGAAATAACCTAAGTTGTTGTTTCGAAATAACTCAAAAAAGTGTATCGCTTGTTGACGTCCTATGCAGGGTCCAGCTTCCTCCAATTGGAGGTCGTAAACGAATAGAGGACCTCTATAGACTGTCCCTCTGAAAGCAAGGACACAACTCTGTCCCTATCTGCTAAACAGCTGCTATCTGCCTTTTTCCATTAAATTTTGATGTTTTGAGGTTCCTGTTTGTAGTGGTTTGTGCCTACTACAATAATCTCCAACCCAAGAGAGACAGAACCACGTTATCCCGTAGCGTACGAGCGTGTGCGTGTGTGCTTTGCACGCCAGTGGATGTCTTATTTATAGTTACAACTTATTTCGGCTAAGGCGAACTCGTCGTTGATTGGTAGAGTGCTTCCTCGAGTTGTTCCTATTGGGTAGCCTTAATTGCGTTGAGAGACGTGCGTAGGCCGTCGCTATTGGACGGCGTGAATCAGATTAATTGGCGCGCTACATGTTCTTCCTTGGCTTATCTGTTTCTATCGTCTTTTAGACTGTAGCCTGTTTGGAGCAGGCGTTCTACAAACTTCAAAGATCTGGGTTCCTTTCCTTTCCTTTTGAGTTAGAACTTAATTAAATTTTCTTTTTAGGCGATCCAGAACTGATTTTACTTTATGTAAAATTTATAATTTCGCCATTGTCACCAAAAAAGTCCCGCTAACTTTTCTACCCACCCCTGTACTGCAAATCAATCCAACTAGCAAACTAAAACAGGGGCCGTATTTTGAGTCTAAGTAGGAATTTTAAATTCAAACCAACAAGAAAAAATTAACGTTGATAAAAACCATGGCTTTTCTCCGCATAAACGCGGTGTTTGAATAGCAACTGCTGTCTGCTCTTCTCGGTAACTTTGTTGATCAAAATCACCAGAAAATCACTTTGTTCTCCCCTATTTGAAACTCCTCATAGACTAGACCGCCTGAAAACAGGGCTACAACTCTCTCTCTCCCCCTATTCAATCCAAACTACGGGTCATATTTGGTTAATTTTTTTGACAAGTTAGCATATGCCTTTATGTAGAACGTGCTAACCAGCACCTTTTGGCACCAGCTTTGCGAAATGCAGTCCAAACTGCATTGTTTGATGTAAATACTACAGCAAATCTAACAAGATTACAGCACACGTCAGGCAAGAGAGATGAGATGTGAAGCCGCCTGAAAGCGTGCCTTGGCAGGAGCCCAAAAAGCAAAATTTATAACGTCTCTCCATCGAGAATCGCCAGCTGTCAACTGCCAGAACCATCCTCCCAAGACGACAGGGTTTTCGAGTACACTGCTCTTTCTCGCTTAAAAGTGCAGTACCTTATTCTTCTTCTGGAACCAGAATAATCGACTAGAAACTGGCTCCTGATTCAAAATGGAAGAGAACAACTTGTCTCTCTAGAACACTGTAAACACACGCAACCCCGGATAACACGGGTAGCCAAAAGTGGGTAGTCATATGCATGGCAGAAGCAAATCCGTAGATCTTAATCCCCCGATGATCTGACCATTATGGATGGGACGCTGTCGAGAGCGACACCAATCGGCGACGTGCTTCCAGTACTACAACACAAGCCCAGCACTTTAGGGGACCCTGTCACCGAGGAAGTGTAAGATGAGCTTGTTTCGACGGTGACGACCATTGAATTTCACCTAACTGTGCAATATTTTTTCCTGGTGAGGCCGTTGAAATTATCTCAAACACCCCGCATATTCCAACCAACACTCCTCATCCATCACACAAACAGAAATAAGGCTCCAGTGACATGTGAATCCCCCTTGGACATCTCCAATAAACACTCTGGGGCAGATTTCTCTCCTCTCTCTGGTTTTGGGGACTCACCATCATACCATAAGCAACTGATCCATCTAGGAAGAGAATCCTAAGAGTAGGTATCCGTTGCAAATCCACCGATTCAAATATTGACCAAACTAACTAGCATAATGTTTAAGCTTTCCAAAGCCCCAAAACCTCAAATACGCAACTATTACCAATAGGGTGTTCGGAATAAATAAACGACGCTCTATTTCACTCAGATGTGTCTTAAGTGTCCACGCACTATGCCTTTTGTAACTCCAGAAAATCATAAATACAATATAAAATATATTATATGTTCATATCATATATTTTAAAAATACGAAATTATAAATATAGTTTTGCGATTATAATTTACTTCACTTTTGTTATTGACTGTAAAACGTACACAGTTGTCTACGTTGTTACTAGGACGCGTTGTCCCCCCTCGTATATGTTTTGAGTCGATACGAAAGTAACTTTATCGAAACACTTTAGATGCCACAGATTCCTAGAACTTTATAAAGTTGCGATGCATCAAATTGAAAACTAACTAACGCATTAAAAGGGAAAACGAGAATTCCAGATGAAGTCGTTGACCATATCCAGGATTTTCGATCCACCTTCGGACAATTTCCAGACACTACAGATTTAAGGTCTTCGGACATGCTCGAATCGACGAAGAATCGTTTACTCCTACGTCGTCTTCATAATACAGCATACAAACCCCTTATTAATTATATTCTTCCTAGGAAACTGGCGGAGCTATCATTCGATGAGACCATTGCAGTTCTACGTATCTTATCTTATATTCAGGCGAAAAGTCTCTATTTTTATTACCCTTTTCCAGTGCTTCAAAGTCGCGATGGAACCCGGAGAAAACACTAGGGACTTCACAGCCGGAGTCAAGAAACTCTGCTCCGAGTTCCACTTCAGCCGTTTCTCGTATCATAACCTGCAAAGTCCTACTTTTCTATTAGGCCTTAAGAGTCCCGAGTTGTCTTCTGTTCGAGCCCAACTCATGGCTCTCCTGGACAAGGACCCCTACACGACTGTGCAAGAGCTAGCGGATGCCGACATTCGACATCAGAATGTCGTGGCAGACGCCAAATTGGTGCTCAGTACAGAACACACACCATTCCTTGTGAGAGCTCAGATCGGTCAAACAACCAACTGGAAACCAACCAAGGAAGTTACCTTGGTCTAAGTTCTCTGGAAAATTCCCTATTTAAAGGTTTAGACTCTCCTTCTTCATTCACATAAGAAATGAAGAAGGTAGAGAAATTGGACGCAGACTGTTAGCTCTTTCATCTGACTTGCTATGCAAGGCGATAGCTTGGGGCATCAAGGAGGTAGTTGGTGTGATGGCTACTCTAGTGCTGTTCCTGAACACTGCAAACTCAAACTAGGAACTACGAGGCGTCTGTGGCTGCGAGGAGACAAATCGACTACGCTCGCTGGATAGGCTTAGTTAAGTTAAATTCAAATGCCTTCGTGGCATCGCTGAATACTGATAACCACTGTACCCAGTAATGAGTGACCATACTTCACAATACCACACTTCGGTCCCAATGTCCAAAATCCCCAGATCCTAATCCACTGACGATCGGCCATTTTGAGGGGGAAGCTGTTGAGACAGACACAAATCACCGTTGCACTTCCAGTTAATCGAAGAGATGCAAGAAGACCCAATCCGAGGAGACCCTTCCATAATGAAGTTTTATTTTATCTGATTAGACTGTTGCATGGAGGAATCAACCAATTCAAACATCGACCAAATTTACTTTAGTAATCTTTCAACATTGCCAAAGCCTACCCTAAACGTTACCCTCAATCATCGAAGTCGCAATTATCAGAACAAATGTTGGGAAATCGGCTTAATTCAAACTCCTACGGAGAATAGCTGGCCTTTGCTATAGAAGAAAGAAAATGTCCCACTGTCCCATAAAGAGCCCACAAAGCCTCTTAGTGATAGTTCTTAAGCATTTCTGAATATAGTAACAATTTAGGTCTTTCTCAGAATAATTACGCAGTTGGAGGTACAATTATGTATTTTATGATGTACTTCAAGGATGTATTTTATTGGCCAATGGGTTAAATTCGGATTGTTAACAACTCCGCCTTGCTTGCACTTTCCGATAATTACTGTAATACTTTCATCTTTGTATAAAAGATCATACGTACTAAAAGAGCGATTTAGGTGAAACGTCCTTTCCGTGCTTCGGAGAGTATCGAATTCACAGCAACTTCCGAACACAACAGCCCTGGATAATGAGGGTGAGAAACTATAGAGTAAAATGCAAAAACGCCTGTCAATCACTTCTGACATCCAAGCCTGTCCCAGCAGATCCCTACTCAAAGTCGTGAAACAGCCATAGGCGAACCGCGAAGTAGTGCGGGGGACTACTGAGTAGGGGTGGTAGAAGTACATTTTAAAGACGTTCTGAAAGTGTTCACAAACACCAGGTTTTGAATCCTAAAAAGGTCACACCTTTCTTCGACACTTACATACTATTTATGGCAACCAAGAGGACGAATAATGGCGTACAGCCATACATCAGGGACAATTTAGAAATGCATGGCAAATAAACCAATCTCAACTTTTGGCCTACATCGCCATAGTCGAACAGAGAAGTGACGCGGATGAGTTAGCAATAAATTTTATCGGATGATATTTGGTTGTTGACTTTTTCCGGATGTGTATTAAAGATGCTCAAGCGCAATAAGCAGCATCCTTTACAAGTTTAAGACATTCTTCAGCACTTATATACAGATTGTGACATCGAAAAGAACGAATGATGACTGGAGCCCCAAACCCGATTCATCTTGGAAAAGATTAACTTTTATTATCACGATAAATATATCCGGACATCAAATAAGGCATTGAATTACTGCTCAATGCTTCCCACGAACAGATTTATGTTTATATTCTAATGTCCTACTTATAGGACAATGGGTTAAATTCGGACTATTGGAAACTCCACCATGTTCTCCCCTTCAGAGAATCGTTTTTAACAGGGCAATAAGAATCAAACGAGATGTCGTCGTGTAACATTCTTGAACATCCCCTTTTCCCTCGATTGCAAAGCACTCCTATTTACGCAGCAGCATCTCCGGATAATGAGACTAAACGATTACAGACTCTGTGTACGGACACAGAACAGGGAAAAGTTAAACAAGCTTGTCAGTCATTTCTGACGCCCAGGCCAGTCCCTATACCGTGGCTGTAGATATGACCCGAAGTCCTGAATCCCCCACGTGAGGAATTACTGTGGGGAGAGTGTTAGAAATGCATTTTATGGATGTGGTAAAGATTTTGACTCAAACTACGTTTCATCTTCACCACTTATATGCTGTTTAATGACAACGAGGAGAACGGATGACGCCTGGAACCCCCACCTGATAAATTGTGGAACAGGAGAATAACTTGTAGCATCGAGATGATTTGCATCAGCATTCGACTTAATAAGAAGGATATTACGGTCTGTGCTTAAATCTCCCCCCACCTGAAAACGTTAAACCAACAACAACAACAACAACCCGGAAGCAAAAACTGGAGACCACGAGGCGAACGGAGTGACTGGGAGAATTTTGCAACAGATTTACCACTAGGAAATATACCAGATATTATAATAGCAACCTAGGTTGAATACGAATTCCTACGACCAATTGTCATTGAAAAGAACAAGACATTTCTTAACCCACTAGGTCTCACTAAAGTGGTACTTTTAAAGCTTTTATGCATATAATGGAATTTTAAGACACAGACGAGCCATCGTTGTGTGGCTTTCTCGAGGGTTCTTTGCCATGCTTCCGGCAATGTCTAATTCAAGACAACTTCCGATTACAAATAAATTAATGTTTAGGCAGCAGCTGGTCTCAACCGGCTGATCCCAATTTGAAGTCGTGAATCCGCTACACTCGAACCGCGAAGTAGAGAGGAAGTACTGTGGAGGGTGGTAGAAGGATATTTCACAGATGTTTGCACGCACACTACGACTCCGTCTTAAAAAGTTTAATCTTTCATCAACATTTTAAGTCAACGAGGAGAACGCATGACGGTTGGAACCCCCCCCCCCTTCCTCCCATCTGATGAATTAGGAAAAAGAAGAAGAACTTGTAGCGTCGTGATGATTCGCTCCGACTACCGAAATAGTAAGGAGATTATGAACGCCGCTTCCCGCCTGAATGCGGCGGCATGAACCGGAAACTGGGAGACAGGCAATCTGATTGCGCCTGCAGCGCAGATTTTCTTCTTAAAAATCTACACACAAGGATGGTTTAGTTTTCTGATGCTACCGAAAAGTTTAAAGTGGTCATCAGCCAGACCAGCCCCAGATCACAACCCGCAGATGGTGTATGGCTGGGCGCTGCCGTCAGTTCGCTCCAGATTCTGAGCTGAGCCTGCTAATAGGGACAGTTATTCTGAGTGAAACACTTTGATATACATAATGTTGGCGTTAATAAACAACTTTGCTTTTCCAATGCGGAAACCGAATACACCTCGACCGCGCCCCTTCCACGTGAGCCCAACATCCAAGTAGACACTACCAGATCATCCAAAGAGAAAAAAATGCTGTACTTTCCCTTCCTTCCATTTAATAACAGACCCATCAATCCCACCATTGTTACAGAATTCCTCTAGTTTTGAATCGAAGAACTCACTAACGTCAGTTTCAACCTCTTCCTGTGACGTTGCAAAACCTCTTCTTCTCCTAAAAGATTTGGTGGTCTGAAGGAGCAATAAGTTGAATAAGGAGAAATTCTCTTCCATCTTTTGTGACGTGGTTCTTGTTGTTGGGTGGGGTCGTGCACTAAATGTAGAGTAGGTCTTGCTTCAAACGCCCTAATTGCAGCTCGTAGATTCGAGTACTAACTGTTGTTCTATTAGTTCCCTTCTCGGCTGTATCCTTTACGAAATCGCCCAAAGTTTTTATGAAATATTCATTTTCGCCAGTCTATTAGCCAGAAGATGTGAAACAAGTCAAGGAGAACGGAGAGAGAGGAGAAGATTTCGTCAACTCAAGATTTGAATTGACTGTTTTTTCTGACAGTTCCTGGGTATGCACCCATTTTCCGGATTTAGGAATCTCTCCACGTTTACAGTGTTTGAACTGAGATTACATGGAATTCCAACTCAACTGATACGGTAAAATAAGTTTATTCAAGAGTTGCTGGTTCAGGAAGCTTATCGACTTCAACTGAGCGTGGGTGGAATCTCCACATTCCTCTCCATAAACTCAGTAAATGAGGCTGCTATTGAGTTTCTTTTCTTCAACTCATTAAGCGCCATGTGCCTCAAATAATTCTTGCGTACTTTCCTGTTAGCAGGGATTTAATGAGACTAATCTTAAGACAACATTGGACTCTTTTACAGATATCTTGACCTAAAATTCTGCTTAGCTCCACTAGACATTATAAAATATCATTTAAATTTCGTTAAATTAAAAAAGGCAAAGTTCGGACAGAACTTATGGGATGACCTGATATTTACAAAACCCCATTCATTTCCCTAATAGCTAACCCTACGTGACCCCTTCGAACAGTCACCACCTCACTGCGGGGTACGCACCTCACTGTCGAGCTTGTCATAGCGCACAAAGTCGCGTCGGAGGGTGCGCATGAAGACGATGGCGACGAGGACGGTGAGGAAGAAGACGACGAGGACGGAGTTGGTGATGGAGACCCACTGGATGCTCGAGTGCGGCGCCTCCGAGATCAGGTAACTCCACCGGTTTCCCAGGCTCGCGCCCGCCTTCTCCTCCTGCAACGGAACGATTTAAATGACGCCAGCTGCTCCCACACACGCCTTTGTAGGGCATAGCTAGACCTGGATTCCCCTGCTGGACGCACCAACGACCACTCAGCTGCATGCACTCCAAACTGGCCTTGTTGTGGTGGTATTATTTCTATGCTCCTTCCTCAACTGAAACCACACTGCTTACCCACTAGGTATGTCTGTCTTATAACAGCAAAATGACAGACTCAACTGCATCTCAAACGGATCAACGGACACTAGCCTCAATTTTAACCACTAGAACTCAACATTACTGAGGGGCATCTGTGGTAGACTTTAGAGATTCAAGTAAGAAGTCGATTTTCACCACCACCACCACCGCCGCCATTGTTTCTAAAAGAACTGGAGGTTGTTTTAACTAGGTTAGCATGGGCTCAAATTCCTTTGGAAATATTTAGCAATTTATATGGATCAATACCTCGAAGAATTGAGGCTGCAACTGGCGCAAAAAGGTGGACCTACACCACATTAAGATATATTTTATCGATTTTCAACATGTTCCTATTATTATTGTAAGTTGGTTGGTCAATCGATTTTATTGATTTATATGGTCACCGATTGACACGTCACCGAAGGCGATTTATTTGTACTTTTCCTACAAGGGCACGGGAAGTACGGATGTATTGTTCAGGTAACCACATAACCGGCACACCACCGATGGAAATCAAATTGATTTTGCGAAAAGGATAACAACTTATAACCCAATTCGAGATTTGGAAGGAGTTGAGGTGATATCGAATCACAGCCGTGTGTTTCTAGCTTGCTGGGCCCTAATCAAAAGGAAGAATAGTTTTGAGGTATATAAATAAGCGCCGTTTACATCTCTGGGGGCTGTTTGGTCACTTTCCCAGGCCTTTATCGATTATCTATTAGGAAACATAGCTAGCTCTATCCTAAGGGATTTATTGGGGTTCAAGCGTCCACGTCAAACCAGCAAACAGATCGATAAGGCCGAATCACCTACCCCATCCTCCTACTCGCTCTGTAACTGAGTAGCGTCCAGTGAGGCTGTGCCTTTGAAAAGGTGTTTTTTAGCTTAAAAGATAACGAGGTAAGAAGAACCTACATAGAAACGAACGCTGTAGGTGTACACGATGGTCAGGGGTTTGCTTGGAACATCTGTCAGTGCCAGGGGCTCATTGCCGACGCATTTGAGGTGCTTGGGGTCATGGGCGACGCTGAAACGGAGAAGATAGAGACGTGTTTAACTTACCAGAAGGGGGTCTTCCAAAATGGTATAAATAAGCTTGTTAGGAGGTTGAAGAAGCTGATGGGTAATGGGGGAAGGTACATGATAATGGAATCTTTAAATAAATGGTAAACACTTATTCAAAATTCGGACAGAACATATGGGGTGAGCTGAGTGACACCGGCCACTAACTGTTCGCCGTCTTGCGTCAACACCACACCACTTACAGTGTAGCCTCTGGAGTGTAAACATTTGTAATTTCTTTCTCGGAATAAAGAAACTTGAAGCCCTTTAATGAGCGGGAAAGTAACACGAGTGGAGATTAACATTGAAATCATTAAACGCACATCATAATGCCCTCAACTTGAGAGCCATATAAACACACAAATTGAACTTATATGCGTAGAGAGGCTCAAACGTCAATCAACATGACCACCAATACCACTTCCACCACCTCCCCCCGCCCCGAAAAAGTGGTTATAGGAGTGGAAAATGTACTCATTTAGTGAAGCTTCCAGAGCATTGATTACCGCCATGGATTATATAGCCCTTCTGTGAAATGCACTCTCGAACTTCGATCTGTTATTTCTTTTCTTTAAGTTACGTTTTCTGTTATCATCCTATTCTCTTTATCTCAGGTTATAGAGGCTTGATATCACCAATACATAGTACAGTAGAATTAAAACCACAAGCAATTTAGGAAACTTAATGCAACTAGAAGGCATTTAAAAATAAAATAAAGGGATCAAACCTCATCGGTGTGACTCGAACAGCGGTGATATAATATCGCAAAGGGGCAGACTCGGTGTAAGTGATATTGAATTCAAAGTGATTAAATATGAACATAGAGCCCTTGCTGACATTTGGAAACTAAAAGCCCGTAAAAAATACATTATTAAACCCGACATTGAGCCAAATTTTTAAAGTAAATTAAAACAAGTACCTGTACATTGCACTGAGGAGACTCATATTTCGAGTCCGTCATGAGGCAACCGAGAGGGAAGCTTCTCTCACACACCTCTCCACTTTCGACTTGTCTGCAAGTGATGACAGGTATGTTGTCCGACACCCAGTATCGAAAGTAAGCACGCTTGATGCCTTGCAAGAGGCTCCGGTATAACCCTAGCGAAGAGGTATCCTGAAGATCATAGGTTTTGCGGCAGATTTCTACACATTGTTTTTCAGTTTTGAATTGAAACTGATGAAGAACAATTATAGTAACATTAACTGATCAAGAAATACAATGCAAAAAGGAGAGGACAAACAACCTTGATATTCGTCTCAGTAAGAACCTCGCCGAATAACTCAGCACCAAGGTTTGAAGCAGTGTAAGTAGAGTTCCCCGATAGGCATTGATCAAATCTAACCAAAATAAATAAGAAATGAAACCTACTGGGAAGGTAAAAATGGTCCAAAGAGAAGTGGGGATGAAAGACGTCCAGAGAATACATCAATATTTGACTAGAAAAAACTTCACTTGTGCACAAAAATGCAACCATACTGTACAAACTCCGGGACTCGAAATCTCGCAGTAACTTGTCAAAGAAATTCCAGGAATAGACAATACATGCGCTGTATTCAATAAAACTGCAATGACAAATGGTACTGTCATCTGGAGTTGTGGCCTCAAGGTCGTTTGAAGGTCTTCGTGATAAACTGACTGCTGTCTCTTTTATGTATTTTTTAAGTATATTTAAATAAAAACTAATAAGTAAAACAGGGTTAAATTGAGTTAAAAGATGAGTTTGGAATTAAGTGGTCATTATTTAATCTGTTAATCACTTTGGGAAATGCAAGTAAAAAAGCTTTTCGTTACAATCCTTAACATAGATATTTGTGCAATTTGTATTCCATCTTATTCGAGCATAAAATCACAATTTTTAACTAGTGGCTTTGATAGTTGTTTGGCATGACGTGACATCTCCCTCTTAGTAAAAAATAATTGGCTTCGACAAAGTGTCATAGGGCAAATGGGGAAATAAGAGGCATGTTTCCAAGATTTCTGCATTCCCAATTTACACTTTGGTTAATAAAACCAGTCAGTTATGAAGGTTTCGTTGACCATGGCGTAAGCTCGTTTATAATTGTTATAATTTCCAGGCGTGATTCATTTATGGCGTTTTTAGTAACGCATTTATGTGAAAGAACTAGTTTAAATCTAAGTGCCTGAACGAGAAGGTGTTAAAGTACTTTTCGAACCTGTTAATAAATCACTTGGGGGTGAAATGAATGCAAAGAACATAAGATTTTCAGCTGAATCCCAGCAGAAGATCTTTTGATAAAAGTTTTTTTTATTTAACTGCTGTTTAACTTTTAGTTACACGAGCCTTCCGACCAAAGCAAGAAAAAGAATTAAGATGCTCCTTATCTTCTCAACTAGAGAAGCTCGGATACCCAAAACAAAAAATGACAAACCTCATGTGTGTGGCTTCTTAGGTTTCACTGCAAAATTTAAAGTGATAACTAATTTGTCCTGTCCATCTTAGCGGCGATTACAGAGAAACCACCCACATAAATACATTCTTTGTCGCGATAAGCAAGTAACAGAATCTTTGGACCAGGGCTTAACGAGTTTTAAAATTCATTCAATTTCCATTTGCTTTAGTTGACTAGGATCACAAGCTGATAAATTAAGAATTTTATCAGCTGTTTCGGTACAAAGGATAGTGCTTACGCTTAAGCTTGCGAAGATGTCTAAAACATTATGGAAAGATAATTTCATCAATATTTGGGTCGATCGAGTCTACAATTATTAAATGCTCGTGATGACTAAATCTTTTGAATACAAGTCCTGATTTGGTTTGAATTTGCAGGATGTTTGAGAAAAAGTCATCATTATCATCAGTCCAGTTCAATCCTTAACCCATTGCATGACCATTTTACACCATCCCTGGAGAAAGGTTCCTTAAAAAATTAGGGCTTTAATTCTGTCATCGAGTAACTAGGCATTTTTTGTAGAGCTGGAAGCACGGAGGCGATTGGTGCCTTTCTCAACGGCTTCCCAACCATAACAATAGTTCTTCTGGGGATTCAGATCTTTAGGGCTCTCATAAATGCGTGGAATATTATATTTGTAATTGTCTGATTATTTCAGACAATAACTTAGTTCTCTTTTGTTATTATCTGTATGTTTTATATAGTTGTTTATGTCGTTGCTATGACTTTTCTTCTACAATACGTTTGGGGTTACCATGCGTTCCGGACTGGTGTAGTCGATTAACAACCCCTGAAGTGTGACATGGTCCCAGTTCTTGTTCCTGTCATACCTAGGGCCCCTGTTATTGAATACAGTCACTATCCAGGATTTAATCTTTTAAATTCCAAATCATGGTGGTGGAACAGGACCAAGCATTTGTAGTGCTTATGCGTGTCGCTGATGTGGATACTGATTTCAAGGACAAGGACACGAACGAACCAATCACAGATCTCTTAGTCACAATTTGTGCCCTATCACGATAATTGGTGTAAACAACATCGTACGAAGGCGTGTAGACAACACCTCATTCATCCTCTTCTAGTTTGTTTCTCAGGTCGATGATCTGGTCCTGTAGGCTGGTTTGTTGGGCACACGGGACGGAAGCTGCCGAGATTGTTGGTTGCTGAGTCGGTTTCTTGTGTACTCTGTCGGCCATTTCGAGCAACTCTTCAGTGGTAAGGGACTTTGGGGCAGCTCTGATAAAGGTGCTGACAAGTTCCGGAAATATTCGCTTGTCAACGAAAATTCAGAAATCAATTGTACCATCTGCCGGTAGAGGTCTGGTGGTTTCGAGTCTCCGAGTTCGAGCTGGGTCGCTACCTCGTAATTGTAACCACCTTCGGAAGTGCTTAGCTTGGTCAATGCCGCATTCAACTTAGTATATGGCTGCTTCGCAAGAGGCGATAGTATCACATGATGTAACTGGTTGTCAGCGTGCTCCGGTAGCTTCTCTACGACTATGTCGAACTTGGCCTTTTCACTCCTAGAACAGATGAATGAGGTGTTGTCTACACGCCTTCGTACGATGCGTACACCAATTACCGCGACCTGTGATTGGTTCGTTCGTGTCCTTGTCCTTGAAATCAGTACCCACATCAGCGCAACGCGTAAGCACTACACATTCTCATGGCCTCTTTTACATTTCTCAATTTCTCTATCAATACCAATCTTCCATGATCAGGTGTTTGATGTAATTTATTGTCTTTGGATAGAAAAATTTTAAATATAGAAAAAAGGTATTTACTGTAGTGAAATCCAGTTTATGATTAAAGATTCTTTCATTTTTTAAATTTGACCCTTATTGACTGAGGCGTAGACCAACTTTACATCTTTTGGCTAATGCTTAAGTTCAACCATTTTATAGGTTTGTTTGATTACTGAATAATGAAGTCTAAACGGAATAGTTGAGACAACGATAAATCAACGAGCACTATTTCCGGGTAGATTGTGAGTCTGGATCCAAGAGTGGAAATAGAAGATATTTTCACTGAAGTATTCATTCAGGAAGTATGCAAGTGTGTGAAAAAGTTGTTTCACAGTCATAAAATTACTGCAAAATTAGTTAAAAAACTTAAAGATAGCAAGTGCTGAGCTTTTCGTATGGACTGGTAACCATGCGGACAAGATATATAAGTCCAAGATTTGTCTTGAACTTAGAAAAAACATAGCTAAGATACAGATAATTATTTAAGATGTTTTCCAATAAAACAAACGTGAATATCCAACTTTGGTATCGAAGAAGATTCTTGATTCTATTAACGGTTTGTTCTAACACATACTACTGTTGTATATCAGTAGCAAATTGTCGAGAGTGCAAAAATGACGATTAATTTCCAACCAGTGAAATCTCGTGCTTTGATGGCAGTGCTAATCGCAAAAATAGATTTGGGAAACTCAATTATCCACCACTGACAGGACCCTAAGTTCTTCCAAATAAACCAGCTTTCTTGAATCATGCCTTTCTATTCCACAAGTGCAACCAGTAGGGTAGTCACCACGATACGAAAGTGCCTGCCCTTTTCCGCTTAGACATCGCTATCTTAGTTACAAGAGGTAGCCATAACCAAATGTGCACATGTTTGGACGTCTGTAGCAGCCTAATTAGCCGCTGGAAATCTACTGAATAACGACGTTCCTCTGTGACTCACTAACAGGTGTCACAACACAGCTAACTCGTACCACCTCTTTGGAACTGTTGCATTTGAACTCTCAAACTTCACTTCAACACATTCCCAGAAAGGACCAATCAAATTAAAGTAGACGAAAACTTTTTAATAACAGCCCAAGAAGTGCCTATAATGTACTCGACACCACGGTAAATTAGCAACCCGATAAACACGTACAAGCCCCGAAAATCGAACAACCTCGATTATCAGGATGAACAAATTTTTCAACAATACAACTGATCGTGCGCACAGTGCCACGTAGCCTCAAGCTAATACGATTGCCCGGCAGAGCCAAAGTATACAGATAATAGAATGCCAAGCAGAACCCCTTTATCCAGGCATAAGTAAATCAAACAGCTCAATAACAACAAGTGGGCCCGTTAGTTGAACACCAATACAGTGAATTATGAATGGAGCAACAAGGTGATAGCGCTCATGTGCGCGAGGAGAGGAAACAAAGCAGTGGAGAGAAATATGAATAAGTTACAAAGGGCAATAGTAAATCCAATTAACCAGGCGGGAGAAAAGCTAATAGAAGCGGAAAGAAGGGAGAGCGGGATTGTTCTGATCCTATGAGAAGGTTATGTACACACAAACACACTGGGAGGAGATTCAATCGATGAGCTTCTTGGATTTGAAGTAACGGCGAAGGTAAAAGAGTTGCCAAATGGCCAAAGCGACGAGGCAGAGAATCGAGAGCAGAGAAAGGTACAAAACCCGACTGTGCGTTGAGGCTAAATTAACAAAAAGGCTCGGCAATAACTTGAACAAACAAGAGCATTAAGTATATCAAGACAAGTACCGTTTATATCACGCATAGCGTCAGCCCGTTTGTGCATAGCAACGAAGTCACGGACGATTGAGTCGGTAAGATATTCAACCTTTTTGAGTTCGGCCTCTACGGGCTTGAGATTTTCTGCTTCAGCACTAGCATCAAAGTTTTTGGCCTCATCGCCTTGTCTGATGTCGACATAAACCTCGTGGACGTCAACAATGCCTGCAGTACTGGATGAGTTGAAGCAAACATCGAACGTGTCGTCAAGTTCAGAAGAAAAGGAGAATTTTCCACTGCTGGCATCTGATTTTTGGAAGAATATGTGGTTCCTGCTGTCTTTGACTTCGATGGAAACCTGGCTAGTAGGTCCGTGGGTGATTTCGTAGTTACCGACGACGATTTCATCCTTATCCATTTCGTCGTGGATGCATCTTGTTTCACCAGACTTAAGCTCAAACCTTAGTCCACTTATAAGACCAACATTTAGTAATAACAGAGGTATGAAAAAGGCTAAGACATCTATCGACCCCATGACACGCAATCAAACACGTAAGACAATACAGTCAAGTCCAGCGCCACAGAAACGTAGCTGCTTTAATTCTGCCATCAATCTATTTCATTAAATTGAGCAAAACTTTATTAATAACCTCAAATTCCAGAGTTTGAGTAGTATAATTTAAGTCAAATTTAGAGTATATTGAATTATACTACTCCGCTAAATTAATTTTATAAATCTATTCATTGAATAAAGTAAGTTAAAGCCAATTATTATTTCACAATTAAATACAGTAATATCATTGAATCAGAACTATTATATGACGGAACGGAATAGTGATTTTTTTAGTACTAACTATACACTGCACAAGTAATACTCTCTTTCTTAGTTATGGTGGAGAATTAACTATCCTGCATTTATTATCAGAGGCAAAAAACATCTATTTGGATCATCAATTTAAAAGCTAAAAAAATTGAAGACGTTATACCATGTAAATGTCAAATATGGTAACTCCGTACTTCAATCAAAGCTTTAAAAATTTTCATAATTGTAATAATGTATGAAAACTTAATTCTTAATTTTTGTAATGACAAACAAAGTTAATGTTAATACTGTCCTTGAAATATGTTTATATTGTTTGTTGTTGCCCTCCAAGGTCCCCTGGTGCCTTTTTCGAGTTGCGGAGGAGGGATTCTGGGTCGTTTTCTCCTCTAGTTTTCAGAAAATGACTTCTCGCGCAAACGAAGAAGAGATTTCATTTCTTCGGACGGTATTCGATTTAATAAATTACATTTGTAGGATGATTTTATTTGCCTCAGTTGCCTCTCACATGGGCTCTCTGAAAGATTATGCCTCGGGGCTGAGGGTTTCGGGAACCGTATGTGTTCCCTCGAAAGCATTGCGAAGGAGGTAACTTCCTTTATATTTTTCTGAAAAATATTGCACTTTTGAGCTCATAAAATTTGGTGTCCTTTGTCCCAGGTCCCTCCTGCAAACATGCCCCCTTGCATTTTCATCCTTGAACAGGCTCTATCTGCTCGAGCTCTTCAAGAAATGCTCTCAAGTCGCAATGAGCTCTCAGACGTGAGTTATTATTGCATATTACTATTCATTAATGTCAATTTAGAGTCATACCTCGGGTCATCGTACCCTTCTTTACGGTCATGCTATACGGTTAAAGCATCGCAACAGTAGTATGGTGAGTCCGAACATAAAAAGCGTCTTAAATGATTTAATTATCGATCTTTACCCTTGGTTTGGGTATTAAATTTCCAACAGTACTTGGCTTGTCTCTCCACAAGTTCGTCAGAGGACAAATTAGCATTCGATGTCGGCCTTGAACGCGAAGCCAACAGTAAGTTTCGAATTTAGCAAAAATGCATTCTTTTCTATCGGTCAAGTATTCACCACCACAACCATATGCTAAAATAAAGACAAATATCTCATAAATTTACCGTGTAAATCGGAATCTCCAGCGATTATGTTGGCCTCTTTAAATGGTTATATTAATAAATCAGGTTAACTTCTTTTTTATTTCTTTGCAAATTGCAAATTTTTAAAGTCTTACTGTCTTTCTGTAGCTATCATCAAGTATGTACTTCCGATAATTATTAATTGAATGAGAGCTTTTGATTGCATATTATTTATTACTTAATTTATATTTGTGTTTTCCTCGACGTTTGAGTACTTATTTTTTCAAAACACCTAGTGAGGTCTATCAAAATTTTCTTGGTCACTTTTAATACGCTTTTCAATGCAAAATTGAAATTTTGTCTTTTAAAATCCTTACAAATTGTCGATGCCTGCTATTATTTTACTCTAACCTAAGCTCTTATCTCTATGTTCCCCAACAAATAGCCTTTTATATAACAAGGAAGGTAAAAATTCGTAGCGAAACACGAATTCTAAGGTCACTTTCGAAAACTGATTTTCCTCCAAATGGCGTGTTCATGAAGGAAGAAGAAGCTTAAATTGGACTGATAACAGCAGTATTCAAAGTTATTGAGAATTCAAGGCTACAGAACCTCATTAAAACAAGCAGAAAATTGAAGGGGGAAGACGGACATTTTAGGGACGTGACCGCACAACTGTGCCGTGTGTGTGTGTGTGTGCAGTCGCTGGCATCACTGCATTGTGCATCAACTTTAGGAACTTTTGTCTCCAAAAAGGCAAATGACGTATTCGTATTCATTATATTCGTGTACATTACTACTGTTCAACTGTGCAATCAAGTCATGCCATAAGTTCTGTCATAATTTCGCCTTTTTAAATTGAATGTAATGTAAAGAGTACTTCACGCTTTTGGATGGAGCCAAACATAATCTTTATGTATAAATTTATTTAAAGTGATTGGATTTTATCTTACAGAACGACAAAAATAAAATTTGTTTGATTAAAACTGCAAATATGGAAACACCAAGACTCATTTGAGGTACTTAAAGATGTTTTATGCGTTCAAGAAGGGGAACTCATCAGCAGCGTAAATGAAAGACCTTATAGAAAGTGGTTTGAGAAAATCTAAAGAGGGGACTTCACCTTCCACGAAGATGGAGATCGGACCCGGCGATGCCCTTGAAGAAACTAGTCCTGTTTCATCAGTTTAGTTGGAATTGGTGGCAATTAAGCTTAGTTCGAACCTCACAACCGCTCATCCTCATCACCGAAAACCTTGGGAATTGGGTGCCTAGACCATGAATGGGTGTCAGAAAACAGTCTCAGATGTCCAGTTGACAACATCTGCTCTTCTCTCACCATTCTCGCTAATTTGTTTCACATTTTTTGGTGTGAAGACTAATTGCTGGCGACGAAAAACATACCTTTCTCGATATATTAAATGTTGTTGTAGGCAGTGACAGAGACACACAGCAGGAATCACGTCAGAAAGGTGCGAAGAAGAACTTGATTAGGAGAAAATTCCTCATTCACTTTATTCTCCCTTTAGAATACCCTTTGTGGCTTCCATAATTATTTGGAAAAAGAAAAACCTTTTACTACGCCACAGAAAGAGGTTGAAACTGACAATTATACATTAGTGCAGCTATTACCAAGCGGAAGGGAGTCCTAGATAGTCAGGGAAAGTGAATTGTTTACTGAATTGTTAATTAAATGTAACAATGGATCAATTTCTTTATTTATTCAAACATCGGACAGAATTTATGGGATGGTCTGATATTTTAAAATGTAGTTAATACCTCCCTTAACGCTGATTGGATGCCGAAAATTTGTTATCGGTCCCTGTGATGACTGGATGAAGGTGATTGACAGTCCAACAACTCAGTGAAGTGTGTTCTTCGCTATGCCTTTTAAAAGCACATCTTTTTCGCGAAGTTTTGAGTTGAACTTTAGCTAGTAGGAGTTGGAGTAGGTGTACTCACGACCGGTTAAATACATGCAGTCCGTCGCCAAGCTTACGCAGTATTAATTCTATTGAATTCCATGGAGCCGCAGAATTCGTCGATTATAATTCTCGTGTTTATAATTGAGGTCGAGCCAGGCGACTGTGTACCAGATGGGAGTTGGTTGATAATATGTACTAGCAAATCGTTATCTGAAATCTACATGGAAATGTCCTTGCAGCCGAAGCGTGCTGGTGGACGATCCATCCAGCCTCGAAACAGCGCTCCGTCGGAGAGAAGGTCCGCATCGGTGATGATCTCATCCTCGTCAGTGTCTCCTCCGAGCGCTATCTGGTGAGTCTTCCACTTTTTCTACCTTCGGACCTTCCAGAAGGCAGGGGTAACAGCGATGAGTCACGTGTCTCAAGGATCTTTGGGAGATATTTGAGGGAAAAAGGAGTTTGTTAGCTATTAAATCAAGAAAATTTAGTTATCAATTAATAGGCGAGGAAATCGCACCATTTTTAGGGAGATACATACAAAATAACCTCCGCCTTTAGCTGAGTTTCTTACAGCCTCAATCCGTTCCCGAAAAATGGATCAAGTAAGCTTATTTTACACTCCTTATGTTGATAAGGATCTCCTCGAAACCTTCTGTTGTCGATTAACTGGGGCTTTTGTACAGCGTGTACCTTGACGATTAATGTCTTTCGCGATAGCAGTGCCTAGCTGTATATCATAGCAGTGCATCGGTGGGTTAAAATCTGAGGGAGCCAACAATTTGGTGTACTGTTGTAGTCGTAAACAGCATTTTTAGCATTTTCCCTGAGGCTTGAGATTTGCTACCGCGGCTACACCTACATTGGTCCACAGCAATTCTGAATACTACCCTAACCTTCCCTCTCTCGCCCTTAAATAAATGCGTAGTCAACATGTTTCACATTTTTCCTAATTCTGACCTCCAAACATGAGGGTAAAATAGTGATATCTAATCAAATCCTCTATTACAAAGCAATAGAGTTTATGGAGTAGGTTCGTATTTCCTAGCTGAATAATTTTAGAAACAAGTCGTTGATATGGATAATGAAGATGTATTAATTTAATTTCCAATTTCACTGAAAACGGCATTACCTTTAAAAGCTTAGGAAGTTATGTACTCGCTATAACTACGGGGCGAAAGTGTTTCAACCAATTTTATGCTCAATATCTATTAATACAATTTTACTGAATTTTAATCGCCTCGTTATGAGTACCCTGAAACCTTATAAAATGCCTATTTAAGGGATTCTTGGGCTTTCTTTTAGGTCTAACGCGAATCTATGAGATTTGCCTATATTTTATTGTCTTTTGGTAAAGAGCCTAGTAGTCGAGCAATCCGAAAAAAAAATAAAGAGAAGCTGAGAATATGATATTACTCGATTTGGCCTCCAGTTTCATTTCTTTCCGCTAAAGAAGACATAATTAAATATTTTTGATTGGCAAAATCATCAGTATCAATGGAAAATTTATCAGATTCTTGGAACTAAGTGAGTGAATAATATCTGGTAAAGGAAATTTATAAAAGAATGTCTGTAAGAATGAGATCACTGTTTGCATTGAGCTGAGTCGAGAGGATATTACAATGAGCTCAAGGAAGTCACTGAATTGCCATTAATTACAGATATGAGTCACGTTTATTGGTCTGTGTGTCTACCTGAATATCCTCGTGCACTATGAGATAATGAATCGATTACCTTAACTGTGAATGGTGAAAATTGATAAGGACAGGTTTCTCAAGAAGTGTTGCTCTTAATCACTGCTCATTGTATCAAAACAGGCAACATTATTATCTTTTTACGATTGCCAATCACTGAATCTTCCCCAACCCCTTTATAAACCAATCATTTATGGATAGATCCCACCAGACCTAATCCGATTCACTCCATTTTCTGTAAACAACAATGTCTTTAAAAAACGGCATGTCCACTATCTCCCCTTTGGGGAGAGGATCAGCAACCCCAAAGGTTCCAGTCAGTCGGTCAGCCTGCGTGCGTTCACGTTTGGTTGGGTGCGTGCCTCCCTCCCCTGAAGGTCACCGTGCCCCATATGGGTCTTACTAGCTTCTCCCCTTGTATTGATTTCCTCGTGCGGTCGTGTGTCGTTAGCGCGTCTAAGGGGTGGGCCACAGGCCTGCGCGTGAATGAAATCGATTTTCGCGCCAGTGCCGACGCGAGGTGCGTGTGCGGCCCTGGTTGGTGGATGCGGTTATTTATGGCGGAGGGGAGTCTGGTTGCCCAACGCTACTATTGCTTCTGCTGCTACGTGATTGTCACGCAGGTGTCGGCTATGCAAGCCTGACCTAGGGAACAATAGAGCTACTGCGCAACTGCCTACTTATAAGCGGAGTGGTAAGTAGTATAACAGCACCCGAAGGGAAGTTGCTAAATAGCCTACAGAGATGTGAATGGGGCGTTTAAAACACCATCCTGCAATTAGATATCATCACAATATGCTGGGTGGGAGCACTAATTATCTTCTCAGCAAATTTCTGATTTAATTTAGTATTTTCCGATTGATTGGCTCGTAAAACTCTCAAAAGAGTAATGAACCGTTTGATTTTTACAAAATCAGATAGATACCAATTGGTTGTATGCCATTAATGTGGTCACCTGAATAGTACACCCGTACTTTCCGTGCCCCGGTTAAACGAAGGCCGAAATTTTGCACTGTGTCACCAAACTGTCAGGAAATGGGTTTTTTATAGATGGTGGCTCTATTTCGTGGTCAAAATATCAGTTTATTTTGGTGCTATTGTGTTTATCTTGCGACAAATGAAATGAAACCCAAGATTGTGTGTGCCCAGTACTCAGGCATTCTGGCAGTGGTGAACTTCGCTCGGAACACTGATTGGATGCGAGTTATGTTCGACCGGTGAGTGGAAATCACTGGGTCTGAACGCTTGGACCACAGTAAATCCCTTTAGATTTGGCTAGGTGCCCATGACCACGCTTTGGAGTCTCGGAGGCTTTGTCTGTTACAGATCAATCGATAAAGGCTTGTGTGGAAGGGGGTACAATCGATTTGACCTTGTCTAGACTCAAATACACGGACACGGAAACATTCGAACGCCTTCGTTTGACAGAGACTGTCTCTGTGACACAAGGGAAGGAATATCCTATCCCAAATTCTTTTGAAAATACTTCTGCTATTTAGAGAACTTGCTTGTACAAAAAGGACCCTGTTATTTCTGCCTATAATGATTCGTTTATATTCATGAGCTGAGATGGGAGCCAGCCAGCGTACGGACCACAGTTCTCTTTGATTTCTCCTACTCATTAAAGCATTAACTTAAGGTAAACGTATCTAAAAAAGTAAATGAAATTAAGCAACACAGCCGTTGGAATAGATGGTCTTTCTTATCGGTAGATATCTAATGCATCTTCGTCCGTGCCAGAACCCAAAGTGACTCATTAATGGACAAAGCAAGTTGGGGACGTTTTGCACCATTGCATTATCTGGTGTTTGATCGTATGGAGATTGGTAATCTCATTATTTTATTACTAACTTTCTAACTAGTTTAAAAAGAACATCGTGAAATGTAAGAGGACCACTGGGTTATATGACGAAAACCCCTTTACAACGTGAGTAGATCTGTTCTCAAATGTCCATCCAGGCAGTGATTGGCTAGTAACATTCTGGAAACCTGCGGCCAATTGAGTAGTGTTCAACCAGCCTGATCTATCATCGAGTGGGCCGTTTCAGTGCTCGAGTATTCTAGCTACGTAAAAGTCTCTCCCACTTTGCACAGCACGTCTACGGGGACTCCTTCTCCAACTCGGGTGTGATTGCCAGCTTTCAGCAGACCCTGTGGACTGTCATCCCGGTCTCCAGCGGTGCCGTGCGTCAGAAGTCCCTTCGTAAGTCCGCGAAAATGACTCTTTTACTTCTCCGTCATGGTTTTGCCTCCATTAAAACTCAACTGAATCGTTTCAGACATGGCCTTCGGTGGTGATGTGATTCGGCTGTTCCACGGCGACGAATGTCTGACGATCCAGGCAGCTGGAGACACGGAGGAGAGCCAAGTTCTCTCAAACGAAGCTGCAGCTTCATCAGAGTGAGTAGCTTGTGGCATTCCATTCTGTATATCCTCTCGCACTTTGGTCAGGAGTCTCATCAGTTTATTCTGTAAATTATGCCCAAATTTTAGCATTTGGAATTAAAATAAATTAAAGCTTATTTTTTGGAATGTGCGTCTGATAAAAATCAACTCAAATCTCCTTCATTCTCGCTAATTTGTTCCATCTTTTTTGGTGGATGGGCTTTTGACTGGCGACAAAAAATTGCTGTAGTCGCGAAAACTAACTACTGAAATGCCATTTCAGCTACCATCAGTCAGTGATGTACCAACTGGGCTCAGTGTCAGGCCACGCCTCCTCCCTATGGCAGATTGAGCACACGAAAATCAGGTGGTGCGCCGGTTTCTTCTCGTGGGAGGATGCCGTGCGTCTGCGACACGTCACCACCGGTCGATATCTGGGCATCACACACGCCAATACCGGCGGGAACCCCAGCGCTCCGGGGCAAATCGATGTGGTCCTCCTCTCCCCCTCCGAGTCCAACGATGCCGCCACCGTCTTCTACATCAAGCAGACAAAGGCAAGTCTGGAAATCTATCATCAAAAGATCGTGATGCCAAAGTGTTAGGTGTTTCCACTATTTTGTCCAATTCCTGTAAGTAATCGACATCATCGATTTTCCTCCCCCTCTCTCTCTCCACAGGACGACAAGAAGAAGGTGGAGATCGACCGCGAGCACGAGGGAATGGGTGAGCCGGACGTCTGTCTTGGCGAGACCCTCATCTACCTTCAGCACGCGGCTCTGGGCTGGTGGCTCTCCTACGAGTCCTATGAGACAAAGAAACGCGGCGTCGGCAAGGTGGAGGAGAAGAAGGCCGTCCTGCTAGCTGAGGGCCACATGGACGATGTCTTCTCTCTCGTCCGCGCACAGGAAGAGGAGTCGCTCTCCGCCGCAGCCATCCGTCGCTCCACCGCAGTCTTCTCCGCCTTCAACCGCGGTCTAGACGCTCTGGCATCCGCAGACGGACTCGGCGGACCTGTTGGAGTTGGTGGAGGAGGAGGAGGAGGTGCGACGTCTTCTCCCGCTCCTGGCGCCTCCTCGGGGGTGGAAGAGGGTCCTTTGAACCTCGACGAGGTCAACCAGTGTCTGGAGGACCTCATCGAGTTCTTCGCTCAACCGGAGATGCAAGAGGAACATGAGACTCGACAATCGAAGCTGGCGGCGCTGGCGAACCGACAGGACCTCTTCCAGGAGGAGGGCATGATCACCCTGGTCCTCGAAACGATCGATAAGTTCACTGGGACCTTCAGGAGTCGTCGTGAGTTCGCAATGGCCGTTGGGGAGGAGCGGGGCAGTCGGTTCAGTGACCTGGGCAACTACCTCTACCTCCTTTTGGCGGCGCTGATTCGTGGAAACCGGGAGAACTGCGCGCAGTTCGCGGCGCCGGCGCGTCTAGACTGGCTCTTCAACCGGCTGGAGTTGCAGCAGAGCTTCGCCGAGGGTGTCCTCGATGCCCTGCACTGTGTGCTCACGGACTCGGATGAGGCTCTGAATGTCATCACGGCTCAGCATATCCACACGCTCATTGGACTGTTGGACAAGCAGGGTCGTGATCCCAGGGTGAGTTTATGAAGGAAACGACAGTCTTTGATGCTGTTCTTACTATTGTACCTACATCTACCTTTCGCAGGTCCTGGAAGTGCTCTACTCCATTTGCATGGGTCGGCAGGGCGGTGCTGTGCGTCTGAACCAGGACCTCATCTACGAGAGCCTTCTGCCCGAACGCGACCTGCTGCTCCAGACGAAACTGGTGGCCCAGTCGGGCTCCATGCGACCCAACATCTTTGTCGGCATCAAACCGGTGAGTGTGCCACTCCCTCCACACATCTCTCCCGTCCATCTGATGTCAAATCCCTGGATGGGAGAGTCAATTTCTCTTTATAAGGTTATTTAAATCCCTATAGAGTTTTGAAATATAATGATTAAATAACTTGTTGGTTAGTTAATCCCTTAAATATTCGTTAATTTAATTTTTAAACCTGCAGAGAATAAATTCAGCAACGATCAGGGTTCATGACTAAGCAAAACCTGTCTTTCAAATATTAGTTTCCTTATAAGGCCTCTTTATGGTTTACAAATCATAATTTTGTTATTTTTAGTTAAAAATATTGTTATTTCACATTTTTAAAATTTAAACCTTGTTAACATAATGCCCAACACGGACCCGTTCATTGCCAATGAATTGACAAAAATTTTCATGCACAGACTTGCAGATAAATCTAATTTGGAAAAAATATTAAGTTTTTATATTTACTTTTGACACATTTTTACCTGATTTCAATTAAAATAGAACCCGTTTCTCATTCGAATATATGGGGAAAAGGTTTTATTTAATTAAATTGTAGGTCTTTTGAAATATTAGTCTTTTTTTCTAGATTTTAATATCCATAAAATATTTTATTATGTATTAAGAATTATTTCGTTGCATAGATTTCTTTGTGGAATGCACTCTCACACTCAGTGTGATCAAATGCCGGTTCGTATCGCAATGCTTTATGTTTTCGACTTCCAGGGCGGTTCAATGTACACCAAGTGGTACTTCGAGGTCTTCATCGACGCCCTCGAGAATGTGAGCCACCAGCCACCGGGAATCCGTATTGGTTGGGGCAACACGGATGGCTACACACCCCATCCGGTGGGTGGTCCGGGCTGGGGCGGCATTTCGCTCGGCGACGACTTCTATTCCTTTGCATTCGACGGGCAGAACCTCTGGACGGGTGGCAAGGCCAAACAGGCCCTCTTCCCCCCTGGAACGGGCGGAAAGATGCTTGGCAGGCGCTCTGCCATTGCTCCAGTGGTGGCGGCAGCCAATGGTAGTGCCAACTTGAAGAGGGGCGATGTGATTGGCTGTCTCCTCGATCTCACTGGTCCGGTAATCCAGTTCAACCTGAATGGGAACCTGGTGAAGGGCTACTTCCAGGTGAGGACGGGGAGGGTGGAAAGTGCTTTTTTTTGGGGGGGGGGCGAGGTTTGGTTGCCTTCCCAGCAAGGAGAGCACCAATCTGACAACAACAGATGTGTTGGGGGAAAGTGTTTGTTTATCCAAAAAATATATTCACAATGTGAGTAGGATTGGCCAGCTGTGTATTTCATCGTGTGTATATGTTGTGCTTATAAGGTAAAGTGACAGGGACGATAGCTCACGTGACCCCGTGATTCGCCTAACGATTGAGTCAATGGATTTGTTGTAGATACTATCAAACCGTGATTCGATGGTGTGGTCAGCGCACAGAGGTGCATAAATACACCAAACTCAATCAAATTTCTATCTCGCTTTTGTTTTAAGTAGTTCATTAAGTGACTAAATTATACAGTGATTTTATGGCGTCTTTTTATGGAAATTGGGTGTTTGACAGTTATTCAGAGGGATCAGCTAATTCAGTCGATTCAAATAGTACTGGCATCGTGGCGCGTGAGAACGACCTTGAAAATAGTGCACTAAAATACAGTAATTTGCAAATAAATAGGGTAGTGTAGGTAAGAGAAATTGATGATTATATATTTTCTGGTAACATAGTACAGGGGTGTGGGTGTAATTTGCTGAGCCTTAATTAGTCTGATTTATTGAAAAATCAGTGAAATACAAAGAAGTTATTTATGCAAAATTTGATCTAAAACTTGTAAGCTCTAATTCCGGTGCTGCTAGAGTCCTCTTACAATACTTTCTTCTGCTGCTGTGCGATCCAAGTCGGATTGTATCCTGTTGAGTTAATTTCCTCTAGCAACCGGAGCAATTGGGACTACGAGGCAGCTATCTTTCGCTTCCTAAGAGTGACCGTAATTTTCATATTTTCTGTGACCGGCACAAATCATTATGGCGCATGCTTCTCAGACTCCTTTCTTGATTAGCGTATCAAGAAGGCTACCAAGCGAACTCACAGAACCGTCACAACTCAATACACCCTTTTTACGACACATTTAGATCACTTACGATACGATAGATCGCTTTCAATGTCCCAGGTCTTGATTTCAGCCCTTTAGCTAAATAAACGACTCAATATCTTGTGACTGGTAGCTACGTCAAAGCTTTAACAACATCGAATAAGAAGGATAGACGAGGAGACGTCCGTACCAGAGTGTTTGTTGGAAAGAAACGGTTTGAGGGCAAAGAACTCTGATCAGACGACGGGTAAATTGGGTCACATGGTTCAGCCAGTCATTATGTGAGCATGGGAAACAGCCCAGCAGCTAGCTGAGTATGCGCCAGTCGGTGACGAGAATCGAGTCCTAGACAAGCCACTACAGTCTACTCTCGTTCCCTTTTCAGGACTTCAACACCACCGGCCTCTTCTTCCCCTGCGTCAGTATGACAGCTCGGGCTAGCGCCCGCTTTGTTCTGGGTGGAACTCACGGCCGCCTCAAACACGGTCCTCCGGCCGGCTACGCCCCCATAATTGATGCACTTCAGCCCTCACAACGCCTGCGTCTCGAACCAGTCTTCTCCTTCGGTCGACTCGACAAATCGATATTCTCGGGACCCCTCGCCTCGCCACTGCCCACCCAGGACGTCTTTGTGCCCGTCCCCATCAACACTGACAATGTTTGTGGCTGAAACAAGCTAAAACCCGCTTTAAGAGGCCTATTTTTACTCGTTTTACATGGATTTCAGATCTATCTTCCAAATGTAGTCGAAAGAATACGCGACAAACTTGCAGAAAACCTTCACGAGCTCTGGTCCATGCGAAAGATTGAGCAGGGCTGGACCTACGGAGATGTGAGTTATCTAGTCGTCACTAAAAGTTCCTCTGACGTCCCTCTAATCGATAATTCTGTTGTCTACTAGCGTCGAGATGAGGCCAGGCGTCGGCACCCCTGTCTGTGCGCCTTCGACAAGCTGCAGCAACAAGAGCGTCAGTACAACGTCACTATGGCACTGGAGAACCTGAAGACAATCTTTGCTCTTCGCTACAACATCGGTTACGAGAGCCTACCCGAGGGCACCCGCATGAAAACCATCAAGCTGGGCCCTTCGTAAGTACTTTATAAAATAACGACTACTTAAACAAGAATCAGTAGTTTGTAATATATATATATCGCCTGCTTCAGATACACCCAGAGTAACGGGTACCGCCCACAGCCACTGGATCTCTCTGCCATTCGACTGTCTTCACGTCTGGAGACCCTAGTCGATGAGTTGGCAGAAAACACGCACAACATTTGGGCTAAAGACCGCATCCACCAGGGCTGGACGTACGGATCTTCTGAGGTGCGTTTTCATTGGTTGGTGTGAGTGTAAACTGTACTATGATTGGTTGTATCAGTGTGTTTTGATTCTTTGACCCCAGGACAACACCCAGAAAAGAAGCCCTCATCTGGTGCCCTACTGCGAACTGAATGCGAGCATCAAGAAACTCAACAGGGAATCGTCCACGGATGCTGTTAAAACCCTTCTGGCCTATGGATACGTCATTGAGCCTGTCTCAGGAGAGGCTGAGCAGAGTGAGTAAATTAACCCAGAACCTAGGCCGGAAATGAATTAATTTTAATAGTTTTCGGGGTAGAGGACTTCGCGGAAAACCGGGAAAATGTTTACACATCTTGGATTAGTTCATGAGCTGCTTAGATAGGTTTATTCCCATCGATTTGGTTGAGATGCTGTTGTTGACGGCAATCTAAGTTTATATGAGCTCGTACTTTAAGCGGTGAGCCAGTTTGAAGTGAATGCAGCCGAGTAACGATGACAATCCCTCTAAAGCCATTACAAATGCCTGAAAAGTCGAATTTGTAATTTTTTCTTGAAAAGATCGAGAGAGTCCTCTGGATGTCCTTGAGGAGGCCACAATGAATTACCGCGCAGCCTCGTCAAAGGCGGTTACCAAGGGGAAATGGTAAGACAGATTTGTTCGCATAAACCCTTGAGTGTGATTGGTTGTTAACTTGTAAAACCAAACTAAATGTGTGTCCTTGAACCACCAATCAGGTACTACGAGGTGGAACTGCTGACCAGCGGGATGGTGCGTGTTGGATGGGCAACCAAGAATGCCCCGGCCGCGACCACCATTGGAATGAGCGGATCTTCCTACTCCTTTGCTCCTGAACAGGTAAGTCATCATGATCAAACCACCTTGACCTTGATATTCTTCAATCTCCTTCTCTTTATAACCATCTTCATCTTATGAACGATGGACCGGCTCAAGTAACAACTGTTTATTTGACCAAACCTAGTTGCCCATCGAGATTTCGATCAATGAAGATGGAGACATAAGTATAGGAGGCGAAGTGTGTAGGGGATTGGAGGATATCATCTTTGCGACAACATTTCTGACTAAACCAAAAAAACTCCGACCGCTATGTACTCTGCATTAACCAATAGAATGATTGCTAGGTGCTTAGCTGTCAGCCTATGCCAATCAAGAAAATGGGATCTACGCGTTATGTTATGACGCTAAATATGCGAGAAATGATTAATTTAGGCCCGGAAATATCATCGTGACGGTCGTCCCTATGGGAAACGCTGTGAACCAGGTGACGTCATTGGTTGCATGCTCAACCTCAACGAGCGATCGATAAGTGAGTCCACCATCGTCTCGTCATCACCCATTCTCTTCATTATCGGAATCTCAACTTATTTCGCTTCTTTCAAAGTGTTTTCCCTCAACGGTGAGATCATGATGGACCCCTCGGGTCAAGAGATTGCCTTCAAGGACATCAAATTCATCGATGGTAAGAGGATAGAGAAAATAATTCCTACTTAATTTATTTAAGTAACAATAATATTACGCCTTCCCCCCTAGGTTTCGTGCCCGCATTCACCCTGGGTTCCGGTCAACAAGTTCGCATTAATTTCGGAAACGTAGTCCAAACACTGAAGTACTTCACCATCTGTGGTCTGCAGGAAGGCTACAGTCCATTCGCTGTGTAAGTAGCTCGCTGAAAAGCGTTTCAATAAAACCGAGCATCTTCCTTTCGACTCGTCATGTTTTGATTGGGTGTACTTTAGGAATATGAGCCATCCCGTCCCGATGTGGTACAGCAAAGTGGACGCCTCAATGTTCAAGGACCTCAAACCCAATCACAGTCGTTTGGAAACCAAAGTGTCTGGCGCTTAGTAAGTTGTCAGGCTTGGATCAATTGTCTGAGTATTATTTAATCCCTAATCAACACTCACAACCACTGCTCTCTTGAAAAGTCCTCCAGTGATAAACATCTTGGCCAAGTCGCCAAGCCCCACTGGTTTGCATCAGATGGAGTACCTGCGTCTCAGCTTAGGTATCCGATGCAAACCCCAGTTTACCACGCGGTAAGAATAAATGCGAACGATCTCTACTTATTTCCACTTAAGTAGTATCTAACCAATGAAGACCGAATGCGCTCCGCCCCGGGAATTGCATCTTGTTGCATGGTGGAAAACGGAATGCCTATTTACATTCCATTTAAGTAGTATTTCGAGTGGTTGCTCAACGATAAATATTGCATCCCACTCACATTTGCATGAGTTAAAATTACCCTTACTTATTGCAATTTAAGTAGCACTTATAGTTCCCGGTTTGGTTTTAGGACAATGGCTGAAAGACGGTCGCATTTGGACCACCTGCGAAAGCAGTTGGAGCCCGAGGATTTCCGACACCACGGCATGGGCATAGGTGGACCGGCAAACATCGATTTGATTTCACCGGTAAGCGTCGGGTATATTCCCTCAACTGCGTGGAGAATTCTACAATGCCTTTCTCTTGCCCAAATTTCTACAGGAAATTGGAGCCGCCGGCCTGGAAGTTCGTGACAGACGTGGAAAACGAGCCCGCTTAGCGAATGTCTTCAAGAAGACACGACCCCGAGAGATTTCCCCCGAGGCTTCCGGTGGGTATTCAGGTGGGCGTCGCTCCTATGACCCTCCGAAGTCATTGATGTGACCTCAAGAAAACCATTCCTCTTGCAGGTGCCGGTGGTGTGAGCATCGTGAGCGGTGGAAGCGCTTCTGTCGCCGGTGTCAGCAAGAAGGGCGATCCAGCGACTTCTAGCCAGACATCGGGAGGAGCACATGAGGGTTCCCCTGGACCTGCTGGAGAAGAATTCGAGCTCCTATTGGTGAGTTATCCGCTGATGAGACTCCGAGCATTTGATTGGTTCTCACTACTGTTCTTCTCTTCCAACAGCCGGAGCAGTCGGCGTTGGACAACGCAATCGCCGACTTCATGGACGAGTTCGCCTACACGGTTCTGATCCCGCCGGGCCAGAACCCCTGTCTGGTCAACGTGGGATGGGTGGGCAGCTGTTTCAAGATCTCCAAACCTGCCTCCATTAGTGGAGGAAACCCCTTCCCTGTAGATCCGGACTTCAACGTCACTCAACTGGCCACCCTGTCTCCCCCCACCCCCTCCGCCGCACGCAAGGCCAATGGCGACACCTCCACCGCCGTCGCCGCCGCCGCCGCTGATAATCGAAGTCTGCACAGCGAGACTAGCGAGACGGACAAGACGGGGTCGCAGGCCGACTCCTCGGCGGCCGTCGAGAAGCTGCTCAACTTCGCCGAGGTCCGCCAAGTTGCGGTCTGTCTACTCAACGACGATCTCACTCTTAAGGTACCCCATCTCATCGGCTGTGCTACCTGTTCATCTCATAAATTCTGTCCGAGTTATTTCGGTGTTATAACCGCCACCTTTTGCCCCTGTCAGTCTGCAGTTGCCGAGCGCTCCTCCTTCCTGGTGAACGTGGGTGACCTCATCCAGAAGATCTCCACTCCCGACGACATTGGGAAGCGGGTCAGTCAGGGACTGGCGGTGACATGTTGGGTGGACACAGCGTCGGGCACCATCGGTTTCCGTCTGAACGACCGGGACACGTTGATCCGATTCCAGGTGGAGCCCTCCACCCACCTCTTTGCTGCCGTCTTCGTGCGACCGACGGCGCGTGACTGCGTCCAATTCGAACTCGGTCGGAGGTCGCGCTACCACCTGCCGCTGACGGCGGGAATGCTTCGACCTCCGCGTCGTGCCAACATGCCGATGCCGCATCGTCTGAATGTGCAGGCGATCGAGGTGCGTTTGGGGGTCGGGGATTGGTTAATCTCCTCCTCTTACTCTGGCTAGCTGCGAGTTGAGTTGTATCATGCTCGCTGACCTGCTTGGACCTTTCATAAGTCCCCAACAAGGGCATCCTGCTTGCATAATTACTCGCTGAAGATGTCTTTTGGTTTGGTATAACATTTTTAGCGAGTCCACTGGGCACCAGTGCCGGGTGAGCAGGCGAAGATCCAGAGCATGAAGATGAGCGACCAGCGTGGCTGGAGCATGCTGCTGGAGAACAGCGCACCACGACTCGTCATCCAGCTGCCCGAAGCGAACCGCTGTTTCTCCATCCTCGAGCTGGAAGACATGCCTGATCTTCTCAAGTGAGTACCCCCCGCCTCTCGTCTTGAAAAGATTGATTTTACAGGTATAAACCCCACCTAAATTGAGAACCATACGAAGGTGATTGCCATGGTTACAGACGAGTCAAAAGTCCCTTTCCTCTCCTCCCAGGTTCCACGCGAAGACCCTGGCTCTCTACCGTGCCCTCTGTTGCCATGGCAACCACAATGTGGCCCAGAAGCTGACCAACCACGTCGACCAGCACCAATTCATCTACGTGATCCAGTCCAAATGTGGGTTGACTAATTTATTTGTTCGAGGCACAAATCTTGAGGTCGAAGGAAAAGTGGTTTGTAGCACTAAAAATCAGACGATTTTAAAGATGTTTTAATGGACTCCGAAAGGTCACGAGTTTCATCAAGGAGATTTGGTAAAAGCGCTCACAATTATAGCCTCAATCCGGCGAGACCCGGAACTTGGAGCAAGCTGATTTTACACCTAAATATCAAGAAACTTTTGATTCAGACGTCGATGACAGTTCGACGAAGGCCAAAATTTGCGAGTACCGATGCAGCCGCCTTGTTTCTTCACCGCATTATAGTAGAGACTGAAACAACATTCAATTTACTTGACGACACAACCCGAGGAATCCCATGTGCTGTCTTGGCCGTTAATTCTTCTTCCATGAAGAGAAATAATTGGGCTAGTGGCAGGTTTCCAAGAAATGGCATCCAGAATCATCATCACAGAACCACACCAGCAGTCTGGATTGAGTGCTTCTCACTGCCCACTTCTTGCAGACATCCACGGCTCTCTGCGCTCGGAGTTTGTGAACCTGCTGCTGGCGATGCACCTGGAGAGTCACTACAAACTGAAGCAGGTCACGGGGCGGGAGTTTATAGTGCCACTGGAGGGCACGGAAGAGGAGGCCAACGCCTCTGTCAAGTCGCCCGCCCACGTCCTCAAGATCGTCCACGAGTGGGACCCCGATCACATCCCCGCGGTGAATGAGCACCGCAGCATTCGGCCCAAGCTCATCACTGACCCCCACCTCCTCATGTGAGTCTGGTCATTGGTCAGGGGACCACTTAGGGGTGGTGTTTGGTGAGAGTCGATTGGTTGGTTGGTGGGGCGCCTAACTAGCCTTCGAGTCACAAGGGATTAGGAGAAAATTCCTCATGTGCCTTATTCTGGAAACCTCGCTGCTTTTTCAGATTACCGTTTGCATCTTGGCTAACGTATTTTACGATGGAGCAGGTAGAGGTTGAATGTGGTGTTTTTGAGTTCTTCGTAAATAAATGATAAGGCAAAGAACGTAAAAACTTGAATACCTGATAATTTTAGCATTTGTTTATTTGTTTTATTTATTCCAAATTGGGACAGAACATATGCGACGACCTAATACTGGAAAAAGGTTGATAAGGTGCATTTTCCACTGACGAATCAAAAGTCAATTATTCAATTGTATGAAAATGCAGCTGGTTATCACTTTAGGCATTTACGATTTATCAGCTGCTTATAAAATTAAGTGCTTAGGACAGTTAGTACACAGACTTATGTTGTCATGATGATTGCGAGTTTGCTATGATCTGGTGGATTCTAGGCGTTTGGTTGTGAATGCCATTGCACGCATGCAGGCAGAGTGTGTTCTCCAGTACATGTGTACATGCACACATGTGTTAGTGTGATTGTGTTTGTCGCGCGTTGGTGAATAACTTGACTACAAACGCAAACAAACAAATAAACAATAATTACAGGCCAGCACCTCATTGCTCCTGAGCTGACCCGCACTTTTGTTTCCAGGCTAAAGCAATGCAGAGCTGATCGTATTAAGCTCTCCGCAGCTGTGTAAGGGCCTGCGAACCCTCCCTCCCCTCACGCATGGCTTATTTTCGGAAATTCTAAAATTGCATAAACACCAAGCAAACAACCAGCAACAAACCAACAAACAACTCTCTCATTTGCTTAGTCCTAGATGCAATTTGTTGTTTTTTTAAGTTTCTTGCCTCTCCTCCTCTCTATCTCATTTTCGTTTGTTTTACTTACACCTGTGTACAAACGGAGCCTCGGTTAATCCTTCGTAGTCAGCGGGGCGCATGCCAAAAACGCATGAAAATTTGTTCGCAAAAATACTTCCTACTGAAATGCTAATAAGTAGGTGTGTTTTTGTGGATTCAGTCCTGGTGCGGATGGAACGGGAACTGGCAACTTAGTGATGCCCTCGGGCGCAGCTGACAGTCAGCCCGACGCGGCCTTGACTGCTGCCCTCGCTGCGGCGGGTCCACCTGGCCTGCTCAAGCTCTCCGACTGTCCCTCGTTCCCTCTGGACCTTCTCAAACGCCAGACTCTTGACGCCCTAATCGATATGGCTAATACAGGCGGCCATGTGAGAGATCCATTCGGTGGCAACTTTGAGCACGCTCTTCTGTATGTTTAATCTTACATCTACTGAATTGGATTTAAGTAGCGTGGATTTAATTGTGATTCCTTGACAGGCCTCTGCTGCTGATTCTCAACCATCTCTTGGTGATGGGATCGCTGGACGCGGCAGATCTTGCGACTGTTCTGGGTCTTCTGAGCCCCAAACTCTTCCCCAACACCCCTAGTTGGAGAGGTGGGTGTCTCATCTCGTTCCTTCTTACGATTCCCAATATTTACGTTGTAAAATAACTTTTTGTTAATACACTTTAGTAACTCCAATTACGGGCAGCCTGTTGGAACTGCCTCTGCCGGAATCGGTCAAAATGGAGGTCTGTCGACTCTTCCATCATCTCTGTGACCTCCAACTGCGCCATCGAATCGAGTCGATTGTTGAATTCGCGAACACCGCCGTCGGTGAAATTCAACTCGTAAGTTGCTCTGGATTTGACTTTATCTCAGCGCGGTAGCGACTAGTCTCTTTCTCGACGTAGTCCAAGCAATGGGGGAATCGCAAGTTCGTCATAAAATTCGGCTGAAAACCCTCTCTGTGAGAAGCTGACTTCTGTGGCATTCGTATGAACCGTTTCGATGATCTTCGCTGAGTGCAATCGTCTTCATGAGACAGAGCCCGTATTAACTATCTCAACGAGTGAGGGTTTATGAGAAAGGCGTTTGGAAAAGTGTTTACGGGAGTGTTAGGACAGGGTTGACCTGCTTTATCGGTGATCATCTTGGCCAATCCCATCAGAGTCGCTACACTCAGTCCACATATCTATAGGTATTGGTGCAAAGATGCTCTCAGGTCACTGTAGGGTCACTACAGGTCTAGCTGAAGGTGCATTCTTACGCTTCGACAGACCTCAACTCCTAAACCCAACAGTCCTAGTTTGAGAAATCCCCTTTCGGGACTCAGGGAATGCCAGAAAGACCGGCGACCACCTAGGGTCACCTGCGCATCATCTCCATCGCCTCAGTCGGCACACAGACCATCGAACTTGTCCGGCGGACTTGGAAAAACACTCGAGAGCAGAGGTTTTCTAATTGCAGCTGGGAGTCTTAGTGTCTAAACCCACATTTAACCTCCATATGCAGGACCAAATGCAACGCTACCTGGCCATCAAAGTGGCCAACCTGCCCTCGGCAGTGGCTGCGCCGCGTACCCGCGAATTCCGCTGTCCGCCGAACGTGCAAATCCGCAATCTCCTCCACATGCCCGGTCCAGGGGGTCCCTCGGGCCTCCTCGAGGAGGCTACACTGGGCACCTCGACGGCTGACAACAACGAGGCCATCGCGAACGCCATCGACCTGGGCGAGAACGTTGAGGAGCTCGTCATCGACGGTTATTCCAAGAACCCCTGCGCGGAGGAGATTAAGGTGGGTTACTCGCGATCAGAGAAATTAACTTGATTATAATTTTAAAACTTTGTGCCGTTGGTTCTTGCAGGAACTCATGCGCCTTTTCCACCACCGTCTTATGAACCATCTGGGAGTAGTGAAACCGGAAGTCGAGGACCCCTGGGACTACGAGGCTGCCATCAAGGTGTTTCAGGACGCCGCTTCCTCGGGTCTCCATCATCTCGGAGGTCCTGGCTCTTCCACCAACCCTGCAGCGTCCACAGATGGTGTCAAGGCGAGTGGAGGACCCGTAACCCTGACTGAAGGTGCATCAACCTCGGATCAGCAACCTCAGTCGGAACTGACTGAACTGTTGAGTATCCCGACTCTTCTGCTTCCTGAAGGTGTTGGGGATCCCGAGTCAGGAGCAGCTGGACCTCCTCCAGCTGTGAAGGCCATCTGGCGACTCGTTTCTGGCTCCTCTGGCACCAACGGTGATGCTGCCAAAGACGATGAAAACGGCGATGGAAAGCAGCTAGCTCTGGGAGGACCTGAAGACCCAAAACAACACGGAAGTACGTGATACTTCTTAGTGGGCTTTTTTTCAGGTGGGAACTGTGGTGATGAGAAACGTGTCCTATTCAGGGAAACTGCACCAACTCATCTTGGAGACTGTGAGTGTCTGGGCTCGGAGCGCGATAATCGAGGATGTGGAACTGATTCGACAGATGTTCTACCTCCTCTATCGTCAATATGGGGCTCTGGATGAGGTACGTGCTCTTGGAAATACTCCTACTTCCTCTCCGCTCAAACTGAGTTGCCTTTTTTGTGGCGTCTGCAGCTTCGTCAGGGTCTGACTCGCACCTATGCCATCGGAAATCGATCGAAGGAGGATGTGTCGAGACTGCTTCGCTCCCTGGGTCGAATCCGGTGTCTCCTGGGTGTCCAAGTTGGGGCGAATGAGGAGATCCTCCTCAAGAACTGCTTGTGGGACATAATGAACAACAACGTCTTCTTCCAACACCCCGATCTGATCCGTGTCCTCGCAGTTCATGAGACCGTGATGCAACTGATGGTCCACACCCTCTCAAAGGCGTCGCTAGACTCACCCTCAGTGGCAGCTGCCATCACAACGGCTGTCAATTCAACGGCGTCAGAACTGCAGCACCAACACCAGAGATCCATGTCTCCGCACTCGCTGGGAGTCACACCCGACGACGTTGGTTCGCTTCGAAGGCGTCAGGAATCCTCCACAGGAACCAGTTTGCCTGCTGTCGTAGAGGAGGGCGATGTTGGCACTCTCAATGGTTCGTCTATACTACTTAAATACCTACAGGCACTAGACACCTAATATTTTGGCACCATAATATTTGGAAATTAACAGCCGAGACCATTTAGGAATTGTGTGTGTTTTATTGATTTTCCCTGGTGTTTCCGCTATTTTGTCCAGCCCCTGTTCTTAATCGAGGGATGGGAAGTAACGGGCTTTTTTCGTTCTTCCCTCAGGCTCCAACATCGGGAGGAACGTCGCCGTGGGACCGACGGAAATGGTGGTGCAGTGCTGTCGTTTCCTGTGCTACTTCTGCCGCACCTCCTGGCAGAACCAGAAGGCCATGTTCGACCACCTGAGCTACATGCTGGAGAACTCCTCGATGCTGCTGGCTCGGCCGAGTCTGCGGGGCATTTGTCCTCTGGATGTGGCCTACTCCTCCCTCATGGACAACAACGAGTTGGCGTTGGCTCTGCGTGAAAAACAGCTCGAGAAGGTGGCTGTCTACCTCTCTCGATGCGGGGTCCAATCGAACGCCGAGTTGCTGACCAAAGGCTACCCCGATATCGGCTGGGACCCGGTGGAAGGTGAACGTTTCCTCGACTTCCTTCGCTTCACCGTCTGGGTGAATGGAGAGAGTGTGGAGGAGAATGCGAATCTCGTTGTCAGACTTTTGATTCGTCGGCCAGAGTGTCTTGGCCCTGCTCTTCGGGGCGGAACCAAATCGGTTTCGAGTCGAAGACCGGGTCAGAACGCCCAATCGGCTGCTGCTGGAGGTCACTCTGGGGCCGGCGGAAGAGTTGGTGATGCTGGAGGTGAAGGAATCGATGGCTTGTCGCCGCCCGGAGGCCCTGAGGGAACAGGTGGCGCAGGTGCGGCTGGTGGAGGTGCCAATGGAGCTGAGAGCACAACAGGGGGTGTTGGCGGTGGTATCGTGGACGATGTGCACTCCACGACGGCCTCGAATGCCAATGCACCTTCCTCCTCAGCAGGTGGTGGTCTACTGAAGGGTATCAAGGAGGGCATAGTCATGTCCGCGCAGATTAAGCTTGTCAAAATGGCCATGGATGCTGAGGCACAGGGTCTCAATCCTGAAGACGAGGATATGGGCTGGAGGACTGTGCTGATGGACTACGAGGACTGCAACCTGTTTGCACCACTTCCGTACAATTTCGGTAGCCTTCCTGTAAGCTGACATTCCCGTTTCTTAAAAATTTCTTCTACTGAAATATTATAAGTAGAGAGGATTTTTAAACGCCTAGTCGGAGGAAGACGAGGACTACGTGGACTTGGGAGCCGCAATACTGACATTCTACTCCGTTCTGGTGGATCTTCTGGGTCGATGTGCCCCCGAACTGGACGCCTCGAAGAGCGAGTCCGTCAGAGGTCGAGCGATCCTTCAGTCCCTCGTCTCGATGCAGGACTTGGAGGGTGTCCTCTCCCTCCGCTTCATTTTACCCCCTCCCAAACTCGAGATGCAGGTGGGTAACCATTTGTGTAAAAATCATCCCTACTTTTTCTATTTGAGTAGCACTTTTATTTTTCTTTAAGCTGAACGCAGAAGGATTGGAGCAATGGGTCGACAAGTCATCGATGCCTCCTGGACTACTTCCCGAACACAAGGCCGCCGTGGTTCTCTTCATGGAACGCGTCTATGGTCTCTCAGACGCTGGAACATTCGTGCGACTCCTGGAAAATGCGTTTTTGCCTGATATGCGTGCGGTTACGCTTCTTGATTCGGCCCAACGTGGAGTGACAGCTAGTGACATGACTCTGGCCCTAAATCGATACATCTGCGGCTCTGTGCTTCCTCTACTGACACGCTACGCGCACTTTTTGGCCGTGAACGAGGTGACAGCCGGTCTGCTCGAGTCGACACTGCACACAGCCTACCGTCTGGCCACTTGTCGATCGATTACCAATAATCAGCGCGATGTGGTGAGCGACTTCTTGGTTGCTCTGGTTGAGCACATCCAGCCCTTCTCCATGACGAGTCTCATTCGAAAGATTGCGAAGAATATGCGAACAGTTGGACGTGAGGTGAGTCTTCTATCGTCCCTTAGGAGGGTGTCCTGGTTAGTGGTCACCGAAGAACCACTAGTGTAGGCGTCTCTTCTTCTTCTCCGAACACAGTCGGTGGTGTCACTGCGCGTCCTGACAACCTTCTACCAACGCTTCGGAGCTTACTACTCCTCCGAGGGTTGGACCGCCGAGTACAGCAGCAGCAGCGGTGGTGGTGGCGGCGGCGGTGGCGATGGCAGCGGCGGCGGCGGCCACGGAAAAGCGGATAGCGGAGGCGGTGGCGGTGGCGGCGGTGGTGCCTCCGCCTCTCAGTCAGCCGCTGCGCGCGATCTGAGCGACTCGACCTTCGTGCGCCCCACCACGGCCGTGGGCACGACGGCGGTGGCGACGGAGGAGGAGAAGAACCTCACTGCTGAGCTCTTCTCCCTCATCTTCAACAACCTCTCCTATCGCCGCTACGACGCGGAGCTCTACGTCTACGCACTGCCCTGTCTCACCGCGATCGGCTGTGCGCTCCCGCCCGACTACTGCTCGTCGCATTGGGACGCTCAGTCGAGGATTGGGGAGGAGGAGGCCGCTATGGGGTTGGAGGGTGAGTCCACGGGAGATTGGTGGGAGATCAACTTGGATCTGGAGAGTGGGTCCGCCTGTCGATCGATCGAAAATCGACAACTGGAGCGAGTGTAAACTCTCAATCACAAGTTGTGGCATGAAGAAGCGACTATCGCTCGGTAGATGGAAAATCGATAAATAATCAAGGATCGGGGGTGTCTATGGGTTTGGAGAGTAGGTCCGCCTGTCGATCGATCGAAAATCGATAAACGAATAGGGCGTGGATTCTAGATTATAATTCTGAAAATGTCTGTGGGAGGAAGAGGCTTATATAGCTCAATCGATGGCAAATGCATAAAGAATCGAGGATTGGAGAGTAGAAGATGAGGTGGACATGGGTCTGGAGGGTAAGTCCAGATCGGAAATCGATATCTCGAGATAGCGTAGACTCGCGGTTATAATTACAGATATGGTTGTGGGAGGAAGAGGCTTAGATAGATGGGAAATCGATGACTAGTTGAGGATTGGAGAGGAGGAGCCCGCCATGGGTCTGGAGGTTGATTTCCAATGGATCGATGGAAAATCGGTAATAGAATAGAGCATGTATTCCAGGTTATAATTCTGGATATGGCTGTAGGAGGAAGATGCCCAGATAGATAGATAAAATATCGATAACCAATCGAGGATTGGCGAGAACAAGAGAAGACCGACATGGGTCTAGATTGTAAGTGCTCCGATCGATGGAAAATCGATAGATGAACCTAGTCGAGAATCAAAGTTTTAAGTAGTGACAGTAAAAAACGTAGATCGACTGACTGATCAATCGGGAATAGGTAAAAAATCGAGGATTTGAAAGGAGGAGACTGCTATGGGTCTGCAAAGTAAGTCCGCTGATCGATTGGAAATCGATAAGTGAACATAGCTTAGACTCAGGACTATAAGTTTTGACAGGAAGGGACGTAGATCGATCGATCGATCGATAAACGAGTACACCACTGAACTTGGAGGAACAGAAATATGTCTCAGAAGACGAGGAATTTTATCGATTCCCCCCCTCCAAATAAATGTTGAGGATGATTTATTGATAATTGTAGGTCCACTACATCCAGGAGGACCGGATAGTGCTGCGGATTTGAGAGGATCGTACCATCAACACGAGAGCTTCCGGCCAACGCCTTTGGTTACCTCTTCTGTGAGTCCAGTTATCGATTTTATTGATCGGAAGCTTTCTAGCGTCCCTGAAGTCTTGGTTTGGTTTGAGTTTTTACATCTAATTTTTAAAGTTATCTTAGTAGATAATCAAATTTAAAAAAAACAAGATTTATGTACTTCTGGCATTTAAAATTAATTTGACATTATACACCAATTAACAGAAAGGGAAAAACAGCAGTACTTTTTTAATAAGATTGTAGAAAATTACTAACAGAAAAAATTATTCAATTATCATAAACTAACCATAAGAGATGCTTGTCTGTAATGGTATGCCTGTCAAGAACCAAAACCGCTTTCTCCTAATCCCCAAACCTGATTGGCTCCTTTTTCAGATCAAACTGCCGGCCGCGTTGAGCATTCTAGTGGATCAATTTGCGAAACACTGCCATGATACATGGGCTCAGGAGTTGGTGGATCAGGGCTACGTCTACGGTCTCACGCTGGATGAAGCTCGCCGCACCCACCCCAACATTCGGCCCTATCACACGCTGTCGCAGAGGGTAAGCGCAACGCACTTCCACCTCATTGGTCAATGCTCACTTATATGAACCAATCAAAATGTGCCTTGTTCCCAGGACCAAATGCGGTATATCCAACCTGTGACTGAGACACTGAGAGCAATGCTTGCCCTCGGCTGGACTATCGATCCGTCTGGTGTCTGTCATGAGGATGATGGAACCGGTCTAGGCTACCGCAGACGCCAAATGGTCCACAGCGTGAGTAGACAACTACTGAAATGGCATATAAGTAGTTTAAACGGCAAATGAATACTGGTTCGCCTATTTTAATAGCCCGAAAGCGTCCAAGGGTACATTCCAGCACCAAAGGACCTTCACGGTGTCAACGTAACCCGCGAATTGATTGAGTTGGCTGAGCGGTTGGCTGATAATGCTCACCAGATTTGGGCTAAACAAAAGATGGAGGAGTTGGAAGAGATTGGTGGGTTTTTGTGCTCCTAAAAGCCTTCTGATTGGTTTATTTTAACGACCCAGTTAACGCCGCTCTCTAATGTGATAGGCGGAGGCGTCCACCAACTGCTGGTGCCCTATGATATCCTCACCGATCGCGAACGCAAACGCTATCGTCGCCTAACTCACGAACTGATTCGCTATCTCCAGTACTGGGGCTACCGTCTCTCCTTCAAACCAACCAATCAACTCCCGGATGCTCCGAAAGCCGGTCCAACCGCAAAGCAGCCCGCCAACGCAGCAGCCAATGCGCTTGCCAAACAGTTTGACGGCGAGCGTGGCGAAGGTTAGTCCTCTGGCGCGCACATCATTCTTATTGGTGGATTCATTGATTCAGTTATTAGGTCACCACATATGTTCTATCGATCTAAATTAGGCTGTGTGCATAAGGGGTGTGCGTTCATATCTCATCGATTTATCGATTACCTTCAGCAGCCGTGAAACACCCCTCTCACTTCTCCTTCGGTTCCAATGGTACGATCGTAGAGTCCCACCTCGTTCTCCCTAGAGCATGTTACCAGAGTTTGCTGCATGGCATTGATAGACTCTGCTGCTTTCACCACCCTCGTCTAAATCGATACTGTCTGTCCCCCGCCACCAGGCCACCCGTCGAGCCGCTTCGCGTACGGGCTGCTTTGCAAGCTGCTGGACTACGTGGAGGGCGCCATGTCGACGGTGCGCGAGGACAAGCCGAGTCGCATGTTCAGTCGGGGCCAGAACCTCACCCAGACCAGTGAGGATATGAAGCTCCTTGTCAAGGTCGTCTTGCCCCTGCTCGAGCGCTACTTCTACACGCGCAAGTCCTACTTCATCGACCCCTACTCGGGCGCCTCGATTGAGGAGAAGAAGATGGCCACCATGTGAGTCCGCCCTGCCCGCCTGATTTGATTTGATTTGATGTAGTTCCCCCAGAACCAATCAGGTGGCAGTGCGGCCTAATCTCCAAATCTGATTGGTTCCTTTGAGGAGATCAAACTACCAGCTGCGAAGAGTATTGTAGGGCTGGACAAAATAGTGGAAACACACTAAGAAACCAACAAAATATGATTTAATGTGGTGTAGGTTCACCTTTTGCGGCAATTACAGCCTCAATTCTCCATAAGATTGACGCCCCACATTTCCCACCAATCAGCGCACGTCCTTATTTCAATTAGTCCTCCGTGTGGCCCTATCAAAATGCACCTTACCCTATTCTCCCTCTGTGCGCTATTCGGTGGTAGCCGGTAGTAGCCAGGTCACCAGAGAATATTCTAGAAACTGGCTCCCTAATCATTAGTCGACTAGAATATTCGATGTTCTGCCTTCAGATTAAGTAGAATCGTAGCATTCTGAATGCTGAGCTAGGTTTGATGTCCGTTGTTTTGATATTCATCCAGTAATGGGGTCTTTGATGCCAAGAACGACGCCCTTCACATCCCTCCAATCAGCACGAACCCTGATTCCAATTGGTTGCCCTGCGGCCCAATCAGAATGCGTCTTACCTTATTCTCCCTCTTACTCTCTGGGTAGGCTCTTCACGAAGCTGTTCACACTGCTGCGACTGAAGACGAAGTGCTTCGGGGCGGACGTGAATGTGACGGTGTCGTGTCTGAAGTGTCTCATCGAGTGCCTGGACATCAAGGCCATCGTGAAGATCAGCTACGCGGAGGACTTCGTGCGCGTGCGTCTCATGCCCTTCTTCGCCTTCTGCGCCGACGACCTCAACCTCGTCATCCGCAACCTCAACTCCGGCCGCTACTCCCACATCAAGGTGATTCCACTCGGCGACTGTTCTAGAGAAGCGATGTTTCATTGAGGCGTAATACTATAACTGGACTTTCCCCCTCCCCCTTGACAGGGCACAATTCGGCGCGGCGCGTGCAGTATCGACTACGTGCACATGATAATGCTGCCGCTGCTCAAGACGATGTTCGAGCACATCAGCAAGACGGGCGTGGGCGAGGATCTGCTGCTGGGGCATCTGCAGGTCACCTGCTACCGCATCCTCAACGCTCTCTACGTCCTCGGCACCACCAGCCGCAAGCACGCCAACCGCCCTGAGCTCATGGAAGAGCTGAACCGGTCAGTCACCCTCTTGTCTCCCCTCTCCATTTTATCCTCTTCCTTCTAATCGTCATCCTCTTCCTTCCCCTCGGCCAACAAAGGCATCGACCAATGCTGGGCGAGTGTCTGGCCGCCCTCACCACCTGTTTCCCCGTGGCCTTCCTCGAGGCCGAACTCAGCGCCCACAACCCCCGATCCATCGCCTACAACACCGAGGAGGCCGACTACTCCTTCGAGGCCCGAGGTGAGTTCCCCCCCCCGCACTCCCCCATCAATAACACCCCCCCCCGATTTTCGTATCTTCCCCCAGACCTGCTGCAGAAGATCGGCAAGACGCTGCCATCGCTCCACGAGATCATCGACGACATCGTCCTCCTGGCGGAGAGCGGCGGATCCAACAGCCCCGACGGTCCGCACCTCATCGAGGTCACTCTGCCGATGCTCTGCTCCTACCTCCCCGTGTGGTGGCGCAAGAATCTGGCCCAGCGGCGCTACGCCCACCTCCACCCGGGCTCCAAGGCCGCCTCCTTCTTCCCCGACAACGAGGCCTTTCTGGCGGCGCTGGACATCGAAGACGAGGACGATTTGGCCGACCTCGCTGGTGAGACACCCAGCTGCGGCGGCGGTGGCGATGGCGACGGAGGAGAGAACGATGAGGACGACGAGGAGAAGGGCTGGGGCGCCGCCACGGGACCCATCACCACAGTGACGGCGGATCTCATGAATAGGGTGCTCGGTTCGGTGCTGCAGCTCATTCAGAATAACATCGACAATAGCAATGCCCCGTGGATGACGAGAATTGCAAGTGAGTCGTTTACGACTGATCGAGTGTGCAAGTCTGAGTGACTTGGGGATGCTATAATCTGCTGCCCCCCCCCCCTCCTCCATTCCAGCTCGAACTCAACCGATTGTCGGGAACGCAACTGTCGACATGCTCGGCAAATACTTCCTCCCAGTCTCAGAACGTCTTCTGGAGCAGGCCTTCGCCGTGCAAAGTTTGGAACGTCGTCTTGGTGAGTTCCTTCGTACCCCTTCCCCTCCTCACTAAACCAGTCGATAAATCAATCGATTTCTTCCCTCACCCAGGCAACGAAACAGACAAGGAGGGCGAATTGACTGCTGCCTGTGAGCTGTTGGTTCGCAACATGTTCGCTCTCTATCCCCTGCTGATCACCTTCGTGGATCGATATCGTGCCGAGTGGCTCAAACAACCCACAATGGAGACGGATCGATTGTTCAGTGCTGTCGCCAACCTCTTCCTCATCTGGAATAGCTCGCCTGTGAGTTGTAATCCCCAGTCTATTGATTTTACCTCCCTGTATCACCAACAAAGTGAGTAGAATTCACTAATAATCGATTGATCGGAGAATCGATAATCAATCGATAAGCATAGTCATCGAGGTTTTTACCATAGCTCGCCTACGGGAATAGGGGTAAACCATCGTGACCTTCCGGGCCCAGACCGAACAACTGTTGAATCCTTTCTGTTCACTTCAATCGATTTTTTAAGAGACCAACGCGTCCGCTTTCCTCTTTCTAGAACTTCAGACGCGAGGAGGAAACCTTCGTTGGTATCCATGAGTTGGACACCTTGGCTCTGATAATGCCGAGTTCTGAAAGGGGACATGTGACAACCGATGTCGGTCCTCGCCCGTTGACCCAACAATCCTCAAAATCAGGTACTTACACGGTTTCTGTGCATTCAACTAGTAAAAAATCAGTATTAATGTCCCATTTCACCTAGGAAAAGGACCAAAGAAGGGATTCACCAGCCTCATGGTCGCCTCAATCAAACGCCTGCTTCCTATCGGTGGGTGATCCAAATCGATGCATTAAAATAATTACTACTTAAACAAGAATTAGTAGAGAGATTTTTCAAACAGGTCTCTGTGTGCTCGGAGGAAGACAACAGGAGTTGGTGCAACGCGCTAAACGCATGTTCCTGAGGGTACATCAACGACCTTTTTTTATTTTTTATTTTATAAATCCTTTTGACAGCTTCATAATCCATGATTACCGCGCAGGTACCTGATAATAAAACCCTTTTTAATGGGACTCCGAAGGAGGTAACGTTGTGGCTCTAGTGGGCATGTGGTGTGACTGTGGTAGCTGTTTGTTCTCTAGTGGTGATTCAACTTATAAATTTTTCCCCACAGATCGTGTTTAGCTGCTGCAAACTTAGCTTTTTTTTATCAAGCACGCGTTCTCTTTTAGCACGAAGTGGAAACCGATGTGGCTGAGTACCTTAGCTACGCTTTGGACAAGGAAGACGATGTAAGGTTTTAGTTTAAAAAAACCCCGATTTTAAATCCTTTTGCAAAGATTTCCTGTTGCCTTTTTCCAGTCTGAAACGAAGGTTTACAGGTGGCAGAAGCTGCTCTACCAGAAAATCGATAAGACGATCGCGCTGACAGGTTGTCATGACGCCCTGGGTGTGCCGGCGAAAGACGAGGTTATTAATCGGATCATGACCCTGGCAAAGGTCATGCACGCTCTCTATCTCGTCAGTGTAAGTATCAACCCATTTCGTTAGAGAAAATTGTCGCCATTACTCAGAATCGACAGGGTTAGGCGAATTTATGAACCACAGGGCCAAAAGGTTCCTATCTCAGGTCACATTGCCCCTTTTCTTCCACCCACAGCACGTCGCACCGACCACGCTGAACCGCGGAGCCTGGAAGAAACTTGTCTCCACCCAGCGGAAACGCGCCGTCATGGCCTGTTTCCGCATGCAGCCCTTCTACGCTCTGCCACGCCACCGCGCGATTAACCACTTCCTGATGGCCTACCACGACATCTGGCTGAGCTACGAGCAGTCCCTCGGCGTCCAGCTGATCGAGGAGATCACAGGAGCTCTCGGGGAGGACTCTGTGGGTGTCCATGGCCTCGGAGCATCGACGGGAGTCGCTCCCATATCTGGAATGGCTCCATCAAGCTCCTCTGGAGATGCCGGAGGTCCTGGTAGTGATGGTGGATCCTCGGGTTCTGGCGGCGTCGGCAGTGGCACCGCTTCCGGAAGCAGCGGAGGTGGATCCGGCAGTGGTGGTGCTGAAGGCGAAGCAGTTTCCAGCATCGCTCGCGCCATCTTGGAGTCGTCGCTCTACTCCGATTCCTCCGACGATGGTGGGTATAGGGAGAACAGTAATTCCTTCCCCTCTCCGATGAGTTTACCTCCACTTTCCCCTTCAATTAGAAAACGTCTCCCTCTCTGGCGGCGAAGGTGTCGGTGGCGGAGGAAGCGTAGGAGTCGGAGGAAGTGCGGAGGGCGGCGGCGGCGGAGGAGCGGACGATGGCGCTGGCGGAGCTGGTTCGGCCGAAGGCGGAGCTCACTCGGTCTTCGCTACCGACTACTGCGCAACTCCAGACCCTCTCCGACAGTTGCTCACGGCGCTCTGTCGCACCGCGATGGACCAGGCACCCGACGATCCTCTCTACCTTGCCTTCGCCCGCATCATGGCCAAGGTTTGTGTCATGCTACTTATTTAACTAATTCAGTAGCCACTCTCTGCCCACTTCTAACATGCACATTGGTTTGTAGAGTTGCTCGGGCAAAGACGATGAGGACGAAGGTGGCGGCGGAGGCGGTGGCAACGGTGGAGAGGAGGGTGGATCCTCCGGAGATGGTGATGATGCTGAGGAGGAAGGACCGACCTCACAAGAGCAGGAGGAGCAGAAACAACGCCTACTCTTTGAGCAGAATCGCCTGTCAGATCGTGGAGCCGCGGAGATGGTTCTTCTCCAACTGGCGGCCTCGAAAGGTGGGGTTGGTTTGGTCTCAGAAAGGGCGGTGAGGGTGGTTGTGGTGTTGAAGCTGACTAGGAAGTCTTGGTTGAACCCTCTAGGCGAGGCGACACAGGTCGCTATGGCCTCAGTGGAGTTAGGAATCGCGATTCTCCTGGAGGGCAACGTCTCGGTGCAGAATCGGATGCTCGCCTACTTGACCCAGAAGCGTCTCACCGGCTTCTTCACATCGCTGGCGGGACTCATGCAGAACTGCTCTGTGCTCGACCTGGACACCTTTGAGAGGCACGTCTTTTCCCAGCATTACCATAGTTGTTGACATCAGCATTATCATCACCAACTACTACTACATCATCATCGTCATTACCATCACCAAGCTCCTTTTTCAATGGGCTCATTTCAGGTGTCGAAAAGCCGAAGGTCTAGCCGTTGGCCTCTCTGACATGGAGGGCATAACCACCCTCTACGACGCCGACTTCACCTGCAAAATCTTCCGTCTGCTCCAACTCATGTGTGAAGGCCACAACGCCGGTAAGTTCTCTGTGATGCCGTCAAGTGAAAGGGGCGACACTCTCTCTTCTGATCTGATTTGAGAAGGCTAGGTAGGACTAGGGATATTTGTCGCTGTTTGTGGGGTGTGACAAGACTCTCTTACTGTCAAGTCACCACATGATCACACAGAACCACTACAGTGCCACTAACATTTCTAGCAATAACTTACACCCTTCTCGCTTGCCTTGGACAGCCTTCCAGGACTACCTGCGGACGCAGTCGAGCAACACGACGTCGGTGAACCTCATCATCTGCACCGTGGACTACCTGCTGCGTCTGCAGGAGTCAATCATGGACTTCTACTGGCACTTCTCCAACAAGCCCGTCATCGATGAGTCGGGCCGCACCAACTTCATCAAGGCCATCAAGATCGGCAAACAGCTCTTCCGCACCCTCACTGAGTACATCCAGGTGCGTCCACTGAGAGGGACCAGCTTGTAGGGCATAGCTACTCTTAGGCCCTCTTCCAGATGGGACGAGGAGCTCTTATACCAGAGCGTTTAATTAGTCCGTTTGAGAATGTGTGGCAAGATTTGGGTTGACCGAATTCATTGGTCGAACGCTGGGCGAATGGCATTGACGATCGATAAACGATAGGTATAAGGATCGTCTGATGAGCCTAACGCATCGATTTTTCCCCCTTGGCTGTGCTCTAGGGCCCCTGTCAAGGCAACCAGCACGCGCTGGCCAACAGTCGTCTGTGGGACGCCATCTCGGGCTTCTTCTACCTCTTCGCGCATATGCAGGACAAGTTGAGCAAGGATCCCGAGCAGTTGGACCTGCTGCACGAGTTCCTCAACCTCCAGACCGAGATGATGATCATGCTCCTCTCCATGCTCGAGGGCAATGTTGTCAACGGCTCCATTGGCAGGCAGATGGTCGATACACTGGCCGAGTCCTCCGCCAATGTTGAGGCAAGTCACAACTCCGAAGTTTTGGGTGATTTATGCGCGTCTAAGTTCTGTCCGATTTTTACTTTATTAAATTGAACGAAATTTAAGGAGCATTTTGCAATTTTTGATGAAGCTGAACCTTATTTTTATATTTAGATGCATTTAGGTTGATCAAATCGTGTCTTATAGGACGATAAAATTAAAATTTGCTTAATTAAAACCCTGATACCGGGGAGATAGTATCCAAGAATCGTTTGAGGGACGTAATGTTTTATGAATTCAGGAAAATAAAACTCGGAATATAAACATAAATCTGTTCGTGGGAAGCATTGAGTAGTAATTTAATGCCTTATTTGATATATTTATCGTGATAATAAAAGTTAATCTTTTCCAAGATGAATCGGGTTTGGGGCTCCAGTCATCATTCGTTCTTTTCGATGTCACAATCTGTATATAAGTGCTGAAGAATGTCTTAAACTTGTAAAGGATGCTGCTTATTGCGCTTGAGCATCTTTAATACACATCCGGAAAAAGTCAACAACCAAATATCATCCGATAAAATTTATTGCTAACTCATCTGCGTCACTTCTCTGTTCGACTATGGCGGTGTAGGCCAAAAGTTGGGATTGGTTTATTTGCCATGCATTTCTAAATTGTCCCTGATGTATGGCTGTACGCCATTATTCGTCCTCTTCGTTGCCATAAATAGTATGTAAGTGTCGAAGAAAGGTGTGACCTTTTTAGGATTCAAAACCTGGTGTTTGTGAACACTTTCAGAACGTCTTTAAAATGTACTTCTACCACCCCTACTCAGTAGTCCCCCGCACTACTTCGCGGTTCGGCTATGGCTGTTTCACGACTTTGAGTAGGGATCTGCTGGGACAGGTTTAGATGTCAGAAGTGGTTGACAGGCGTTTTGGCATTTTGCTCTATAGTTGCTCACCCTCATTATCCAGGGCTGTTGTGTTCGGAAGTTGCTGTGAATTCGATACTCTCCGAGGCACGGAAAGGACGTTTCACCTAAATCGCTCTTTTAGTACGTATGATCTTTTATACAAAGATGAAAGTATTACAGTAATTATCGGAAAGTGCAAGCAAGGCGGAGTTGTTAACAATCCGAATTTAACCCATTGGCTCATAAAATAAATCATTAAAGTACATCATAAAATACATAATTGTACCTCCAACTGCGTAATTATTCTGAGAAAGGCCTAAATTGTTACTATATTCAGAAATGCTTAAGAACTATCACTAAGAGGCTTTGTGGGGCCCTTTATGAGACAGTGGGACATTTTCTTTCTTCTATAGCAAAGGCCAGCTATTCTCCGTAGGAGTTTGAATTAAACCGATTTCCCAACATTTGTTCTGATAATTGCGACTTCGATGATTGAGGGTAACGTTTAGGGTAGGCTTTGGCAATTTGAAAGATTACTAAAGTAAATATGGTCAATGTTTGAATTGGTTGATTCCTCCATGCAACAGTCTAATCAGATAAAATAAAACTTCATTATGGAAGGGTCTCCTCGGATAGGGTCTTTTTGCATCTCTTCCATTAACTGGAAGTGCAACGGTGATTTGTGTCTGTCTCAACAGCTTCCCCCTCAAAATGGCCGATCGTCAGTGGATTAGGATCTGGGGATTTTGGACATTGGGACCGAAGTGTGGTATTGTGAAGTATGGTCACTCATTACTGGGTGCAGTTAATATCAGTATTCGGCGATGCCACGAAGGCATTTGAATTTAACTTAACTAAGCCCATCCAGCGAGCGTAGTCGATTTGTCTCCTCGCAGCCACAGACGCCTCGTAGTTCCTAGTTTGAGTTTGCAGTGTTCAGGAACAGCACTGAGTAGCGATCACACCAACTACCTCCTTGATGCCCCAAGCTATCGCCTTGCATAGCAAGTCAGATGATAGAGCTAACAGTCTGCGTCCAATTTCTCTACCTTCTTCATTTCTTATGTGAATGAAGAAGGAGAGTCTAAACCTTTAAATAGGGAATTTTCCAGAGAACTTAGACCAAGGTAACTTCCTTGGTTGGTTTCCAGTTGGTTGTTTGACCGATCTGAGCTCTCACAAGGAATGGTGTGTGTTCTGTACTGAGCACCAATTTGGCGTCTGCCACGACATTCTGATGTCGAATGTCGGCATCCACTAGCTCTTGCACAGCCGTGTAGGGCTTGAAAAGAAGAGAACTCGGGGCTCTTAAGGCCTAATAGAAAAGTAGGACTTTGCAGGTTATGATACGAGAAACGGCTGAAGTGGAACTCGGAGCAGAGTTAGTTGACTCCGGCTGTGAAGTCCCTAGTGTTTTCTCCGGGCTCCATCGCGACTTTGAAGCACTGGAAAAGGGTAATACAAATAGAGACTTTTCGCCTGAATATAAGATAAGATACGTAAAACGGCGATAGTCTCATCGAATGATAGCTCTGCGAGTTTCCTAGGAAGAATATAATTAATAAGGGGTTTGTATGCTGTATTATGAAGACGACGTAGGAGTAAACGATTCTTCGTCGATTCCAGCATTCGACGAAATGCCAGGCGTCGCAAGAGCGACTTAAACGACTGTACATATTATGCTGGTAATGACAAAATTATAGTTCAAGGTGCTCAGAAAATTATTGATGTAATTTTCGAATGATATAACGATTATTTATAATCATCTGCTTAAAACCACTAGAGGAGCGGTTGGACACAAGACTGGTGGTTATTTATCTCGACCCGATTAGAGGGCGTTTAGGAATGGCTAGTTATTCTCCTAGGGCGCTTATTGGGTAAGCCAATTCTAGAGATGATGATCTACGTGCTGATTGGTCGCCAAAGGCGATGAGTCATCCGGTTGCTTTTCAGTAGACCTCATCGGGCTAAACGGGCTCCATTCTGATCGCCTCCGATTTTTTTCCCCAATTTCAGCTCACTCTGACCTTCTTCGACATCTTCCTGCGTATGAAGGAGATCACCAACTCCGATGCTTTTCTGGTGAGCCTAACTTCTTAAAATTCCAACTATAATTTGCAACTGATCTTCCATTACCTTTATAGGCGTTCGACGTGAACCGCGACGGTTGGATTTCGCATCGTGAGTTCAGGACAGCCCTGGAGCAGCAGAAGTCACTCACAGAGTACGTTTAGCTGTTTGAGAAAATCGTAGAATAATTAAAATCGGATTTTTCATGCTTCATCAACAACAGGTGCTACTTTAACCGATTTCAGTAGTAGAGACGTTTTACTTTGCAGAGACGAGATCCGCTACATCATGGCCTGTGTGGACTCCAACTCCGATGGGAAAATCGACTTCCAGGAGTTCACCGAACGCTTCTACAACCCCGCCCGCGATATCGGCTTCAACGTGGCTCTGCTGCTCACCAATCTCTCCGAGCACATTCCTGGTGATGCCAGGTAAGTTGGTGGAAAAAATACCCTCTTTCACCAGGTTATCCCGTAAATTCTGTTCGTATTTATGGAATACCCCGTTACCACCGTGGAGAATCGGTTTAACCTCGCTCGAATTGCCCTTTTAGACTAGAGCGTCTCCTGCAGAAGGCCAAGGGTATGCTGGAGATGTTTGACCCGCTCCTTGGACGCATCGAGATCACCAACAAGGAGGGCCGCATCGAGCGAGTCTACTTCGAAGTGCGCCAGGAGAACATCGATCAGTGGGAGAAGCCCCAGATCAAGGAGTCCAAGCGCACCTTCCTTCACTCGGTGGTCGGCGAGAGTGGCGACAAGGAGAAGCTGGAGTGCTTCGTCAACTTCGCCGAAGACACCATTTTCGAGATGCAACACGCCCAGGGCATCTCTGGGGACGATGAGAACCTCCAGATCAGCCGGGTAGGTTGTTCGGGAGATCGGAAAGTCTTGGTTAGTCGAGCTGAGTCACCAGTTTTGGCTAGGCTCGGTTGGAGTTTGAGCACAGGGACCGGTCCAGTTATTGATAAGGATTAGGTCTTGGGCAGGCTGAAAGTTGAGGCAGGTAGCCGTTGATCTGGATGAGATGCTGTTGGGTGTGAGTATCGATGATCTGCATTGTATTCCACACCCTTCTCTCCCCATTTCAGGTCGTTGCAGTCCGCAAACTCCTCGAGGCCACGCGTCTCTCCTCCTTCTTCGCATTCCTCGGCACCGTGGTCTTCTTCCTGAGTCCGCACCACCTGTGCAGTTGTTGGACGTCGCTCCGCCAGATGTCGGTGGTCGACGTGGTCGCGGACATCCTGGGTCTCATCATTGGTCTGATGATCGGCGCGGTCCGCCTCGTGAAAGGCGCTCTCAAATTCGTCGGCCGGTTCGTCTTCGCTCTGGCCTCCGATCCCAACGCCAAAACCAAACCACCCGACTCTAGATCGGCTTTGAGAAGTGCTCAAACTGCACAGGTTAACGGGCCGACAAGTGCGACTTTGTTGAGGGGAACAGCTGGAGTTGCCACTGGAGGAATCAGTGGTTCCGGTAGCGGCGGCGGCGGCGGTGGTGGAGGTGGATCCACTTCTAGTAGCGGTAGTTCTGGTGGTGGAGGTAGCGGAAAAGGCGATGCGATGGGCACTGAGAGCGAATCCAGTGCTCAAGAGGTTGGATCAGCCAATCAGGAGGCTGAGAGACCGATTGATTTGGCCAGCATTTTGCAGGTAATGCTCCGAGTCTCTGGGGGTTGACACGATGGTAGATAATGTAGGACTAAAGTGGTCCTTTTCTCCTCTAGGAAAAGGAATGCTGGTTGCTGTCTGAGGAGGAACAATTGCTTCTGGAACGTGTGGACTCCACGAAGGTGGAGCAATTCACAGGAACCCTCGCCGCGAGGAAGGCTCAAACATCCGGTGGTGGTGGTGGTGGTGGTGGTGGTGGCAGACGCGGAAGCAGCGGGGTAAAACGCACCGTTGTCGTGGAGACGAAGCCCACCCAAAGTGGGTTTCTTTCGCTGCAGAAAATACACCAATGGTTACTGATTAATTAATTGCTGCCTTTTTTTTCATTGCAGGAACGCGTCCACCGCCAGCAACGAAGCGAAGCCCCGCTTCAGAGGAGTCCTTGAGTCCAGATCAGCGACCGATTCCCACCTCGACCTTTCTCATCTCCATCTTCGCGCGCAACTTCTATCGATTCAAACTCTGTGCTCTCATTCTGGCCTTCATCATCAACTGCCTGCTTCTCTTCTACAAGGTTAGTGGTGAGGATAAGACTGGAAAGGGACAGGATTTGTTGGGAGACACGTGCGGTTCCTTGACTGGAACCTTGTCGTTTTGATGGAGTCAGCCTGTGTTTCGAGTGGTTGTTGCGATTAACCTTTACCTTAATTGTTAACACGCTCGTTTAAAATCTCTTTCAAGCAAGCGACTGCAAAGTTCAGGCCCTCTAACCATTAACCACCCTCGACCCTAGAACACAACAGACACATTTTGGGGTGGAGTCGAATAAGGTTTTTGTGGAATTCGAGCTCTGAAAAGTCTACGACTAACCTCTCTTCCCGATTCAAAATCGATCGATTTTCGGGTCACTAACCCGTTCTCACTCTCCTTATCTTCCAGATTGAAAAGCGAGAAGTCCCGAACGGCTCGGAGGATGAGGCGGCAGACCTGAGTGGCACATTCATCACATCGATTACCGATACCGTGTCGAACCTGGCGGACACACTGCAGGACACCACCGCGGCTGCTGAACCGGAGATGGAGGAGATTGAGTGGATCACCCTGCCCGAGTCGGCCTCCTACCTCGGTCCTTTACTCAAGATCCTCGCCATTGCTCACTCCCTCCTCTCCATGAGCATGCTGGTCGCCTACTACTTCTTGAAGGTGAGTGTTGGGCGTCATCCCATAAATTCTGTCCGATTTTTTTATATAAATTAAACGAAATTTAAAGAGTAGTTTGTAATGTCAAATGGAGCGGAATATTATTTTAATGTTATGGTCCATATTATCTGATCAAATGTTGTTTAACGAAACCAGTTTATTAAGATTTTGCTTGCTAAAATGATAGGCTGATTTCTGAAGACTGGTTGGAATGGAGAAAGGACTTGGAAGAGGAAGATGCAGAAGGATAGATCAATCATCCATTGAGACAAAGGATCACTCTCTATACGTGAGGTACCGGAGACTTATTGATTGCGTTTTCGCAGGTTCCACTGGTGATCTTTAAGCGGGAGAAGGAGATCTCACGAATGCTCGAGTTCGAGGGTATCTGGATCGCTGAACAGCCATCGGATGACGGTCTGCGAGCCCAGTGGGACAAGCTGGTCCTCTCCACACCCTCCTTCCCGCACATGTACTGGGACAAGTTCGTCAAGAAGAAGGTGTTGAAGAAGTACCGCGAGCAGTACGACGCCCGGCAGATTATGTGTCTGCTTGGCATGAAGTCATCGACGAATCCCACCGGTGGTGGTGGTGGTTCTTCATCTACCTCTTCGTCGTCGGCGAATTCGGCGTCAGTTGCTGGTGGTGGTTACAACACTTGGCTGCAGGAAATGGACCTCCAGTACCTCCTCTGGAAGTGGGGTGTCATCTTCACCGATAATGTGAGTTGAAGAAGGGTTTCTTTCCCTCAGTGACGACTTAGTGAAATCTGGTCTGACTAAAGACGAGTAGAGGGGCGTTTGTTTGCCCTGTGGATAGTGGTTCTCCAGGCTCTTATCATGCGTGACCCTGACCAGCGATGAAGTTTGGGTCCCAATACACACGCACAATCAACCCCTCACCGACATTGATCGGTGTCTAACGATGCAATACGACTTCCTTTCCTCTAGTCTTTCCTTTACCTGGTTGTCTACTTCATCGTCTCACTGCTGGGCAACACCAACTACTTCTTTTTCTCGTGTCACCTACTGGATGTGGCCATCTCCTTCAAGACTCTAGCCACTATCGTTCAGTCGGTTACTCACAACGGTAAACAGGTCAGTTTGCACTCTGCAGAACCTCTTTGAACTTTTCTTGGGGGGGAGGGGGGGGAAAGGGTTTCGGAGGGGAAATTGCTCAGTCTCATCCGGGATGGTAGGCTTCGATGAGACGTGGTAAAGGAACAAGGGGACGTCACTCAGACATCGATTGGCGACGTGGGAGCCCAGTGACTGGGTTTGGGCAGGCTTTGTTTGAGTTTGAGTACGTGATGACAATAACTGGGCTGTTGAGACATCAAAGTTAAGATCCGAGGAGTTCGGATGAGGTCAAACACTTGACCTCTGCGACCCTTGTATGAGTACTAGCAAGGCTGAAACAACAATCGGTTCACGCGGCACCAAAACACGAGGTCCTCGTGCCCTTACTTCGCGATCTGCCAACCTATCCACTACCTCGATAAACGAGTCATTACTGCAAGATGAATCATTTTAGATGTGATTTTAAGTCGGAGAAAGGTGGGAAAGGGTGGTGGCTATCGATTAGGTTTTGTCTAGCAATCTCATCGATCGAACGATTGCTACAATGATGTGTAGTCCAACGTCCTTTTAAAGTTATCAGCTTTTAGCGATGTTGGAGCCCGGGTCACCACATCAGGTCATCACCTGTGGCATAATGTGACCTTTCACACTACTAACACACTTTTGGACTAACCGATAACCGAGTGCCCGTCAAACTTGGCTCCCCTTTCAGTTGGTGTTGACAGTGATGTTGACCTCGATCGTCATCTACCTCTACACCGTCATCGCCTTCAACTTCTTCCGCAAGTTCTACGCCAAGGAGGAGGACGGTGGTGAGAAGGACTACAAGTGCAACGACATGCTCACTGTACGTCCCTTCAGAGGACCCCTATTTCTACCATCTCTTCGTTCCAGATCAGGGAAGCGAAAAGAGCACTGGTGTATTGATACATTCAGATTGTTTATTAGGGACTTGAGTAACTGTGTGGCAAGGTATTGGTCAACCACTACGTCAATAAGAGTAGTATAGGTATAGGAGCAAAGGACTATACTCAGAACTCTCATTGGGCTAAGGGATAGTTGAGTCGCTTGGAAGCTGTCCACTAGTGTCTGGTTTCTCTTGTCTGCATAGCTCACGTGACTCTGTAAATCGATCAGCTGGGGGTCTTCCTACATCGCGCCCATCGACAAGATCGAAGTTGGTGAAGGATTGGAGACTTAGAGGGAATGGACAAAATAGTGGAAACAGCTTGCAATATGCAACTGAGCTCTTATTAGAAGCCTGAGCATGCACCAGCCAGACCCTTTCATGCCGTCTTTCTCAATCCCCACTGTTTCGACAGTGCTTCGTGTTCCATCTGCACACGGGATTGCGGGCGGGCGGTGGCATTGGAGACGAAATCGAACCGCCGGACGGTGATGCCCATGAGGCTCTCCGCATCGTCTTCGACATGACCTTCTTCTTCTTTGTTATCATCATCCTTCTCGCCATCATTCAAGGTGTGTTCCGAGCTCTCAACCTACTCCTCTTATCATGTCATACCATAAGTTCTGTCCGACTTTTAGCTTTTTAAAATTGAACGAAATTTAAAGAGTTTTTTAATAATACCCAATAAAGTTTGGAACTTACGGGGTGGCCTGACTTTCCGGTGTCTCTTCCTCCCCTCCAGGTCTCATCATCGACGCCTTCGGCGACCTGAGAGACCAGCTGGAACAGGTGCGGGAGGACCTCGAATCGAAGTGCTTCATCTGTGGCATCGGAAAGGAGTACTTCGACGCCACGCCCCACGGCTTCGATCGACACGTGGAGAAGGAACACAATTTCGCCAACTACATGTGAGTCTATGAGCCTCCTTCTTGTTCCATGCTCAACGAGAATGACGCAACAGCAAGCCTTTCTTTGCCCTGCGGAGTCATGTCACTGAGGTTGGCTAGCTGAGGAAGAGGGGAGCTGTTAGCTTTATGATATGGAGGGTCTGCGCCACCATTTGTCTGCCTTGATTCGGGTTTTGAGCTCAAGTTAGCCTCGATCAAGGAGCCTTTCGAATCTTGCGACCCCTCTGGAGTCCTATCATTCGTAAAGCGTAGGTAACACTGCTGGTTGTTGGCCGTCGATTCGGTTTGAGATGCTGTTAGGAATTACCTTGGTTTCTAGTGAGGTTGACTGGGGTGATGGGTTCTTTGAGGAGTCGAGGTGTCTCGATCAGTTTGAGAGAAGATGTGGAATCTTCTTTTTACACGATGTCCAGGGTCTGGGGAAAATGTGGAGAGGGAGGGAGCTTCAGTTGCCGATGGAAACGTGTCATTGACATTCGGCAGCGAGCTGGTAGGCTGTGTGAATCCCATTTAAATCGAGGTAAATTGCAAACGGGTCCAGCGTGCGTTAGAGGTATTGAGATCGGAGGGATTGGGTCACCCTCTCATTCAGCAGGGGATGATTGCTCATTTTACATACTCGGAATGGCATTATGAATCATCATTACGGTTTTAAACCAGTATTCGGTGCTAAGAGAAACGTCCATGTATGAAATCACCGCTTGGAATACTCAAACTGCTCTTTCAATAAGTCAGAGAGTAGGAGGTTCAGGCGTTGAGCAGAAACCGGTGAGCCTTTAGAAGAAGTAATTCTACTCAGCTTATGAATCAAACTTTCTTTATATGAAGGGGGAAGAATCCCTACTTCACATCACATTAGAGGGGTAATCGGTCGTGTGTTTGCTCCTACAAACAAGAGCCAGACATAGTCTAAATTCACAGCCTTGATCTCTGAACATTTGCGGAGCCATAACAGATTTAACAGAGATATATACGCGGTTCCATTTGAATAAGAAAGAATTAAACGGTGATCGATTTCTCTACTTTGATGGAAATGGTGAGGTTTTACAGGGTTTTCGTGACGATTTCGATTGTCTTTGGCACCAGGGTTCAGATGAAACCTCTCTTTAATTAAATGTGGAGATATAACGTCATCATCGGAGGACATGACTGCAGTTTGAAGATATTTGGCAGTCTGAATGACTCGAATATGAGTGTCCTTTGGACTGTATGCAGGAGATCATTTGTTATTCTGGGTGTTGGGTTGATTTTATTTCTGGTGAAAAGAGAATCAGATTATTTGTGCTGGTTTAGCAGGATGTTGTTTCAGTTCGCCTAGACGTTTCTTCGGATGACTATTTCGGAGAACTGTTTTTGTGAGAAGTTGACCTATGCAACGCTCCTATGAGTAGAAGTGAAATTGGACGTTACTGAGTGTTTCAAGCTTCGTGGTGGACGCTGAAACGAAAAAGGGAATTCCCAATACTGCATGTGTCCTCCGGCAACATTTTTTTTCTGCAGATTTTCGAAGAGCAATTATTGTTCTGCAATATTCATAAAGAGAACTGCGTTTTTACGCATTAGTTCTTCCACCATTGGATAGGCAAACTCCTCAGCAAATGGTTGTCAGCTGCTCTCAGTCAAGTGACTCATTTTGTCCTCTGCTTTCTCCTCCCTCTTCTTCCCCATCGAACCAGTAAATCTTCATCAACGCTTGGCCTAATCCTACATATCTTTCATTACAGGTATTTCCTCATGCACATTATCAACAAACCGGACACGGAGTTTACTGGACAGGTGAGTCCTGCATTTTTAAAACGCCTTTTCACAGAAACCTTAACCAAACAGTGAGTCATTAATGGTTTAAACACGGCGATGGAGGCGGTGGATAATAATCAGTGATCGGGGATAATCTTCGTTGCCATTTACGTTTCCATGAAAGGTCGGCGACCTTTGTCGGAATCGATTAGGCTTGACGAAGTCTCAAACACACCAATCAATTGTGTTTTTCTTTCTTCTCCAGGAGACCTATGTCTGGGAGCTCTACCAACAACGCTGCTTGGACTTCTTCCCCATTGGCAACTGTTTCCGCAAACAATACGAGGAGGAACTGCAGGCCAAGTAGGGGAAACCCACCCAGACTAGACTCAACCCCCAACTCCCCGCCAAGTTATTTCTGTGTGCCTCCTTTCGAAGTGAAGACTCGATGCTTTCGCCAGAAATGGGCCAACCTGCTTTCGCTCCTCCCCTCCCCTCCCCCAAAAAAGAAATTATGTTCAAATTTTATTTCGTCTGTTATGCCATCACTTAGTGTTTCATAGTCTGTAATTTCATTGGAGTCAATATACCCACCCAGAGAACTTGATCTTTATTTACCTATTTATGAAGCAAGAAACGATGGTAGGAATAATCCAATTTGTTTCATTAAATATCAGGCCATTCCATAAGTTATGTCCGATTTGTACCTTTTTTAAATTGGTACCCGATAGAGTTGGACATTACTTGGTCTTTTTAAGAGTCTAAGAAAGGAAACTTAGTAGTAGCTGACAAAGCGGCTAGAAACATTTATTTTCAGTTTCTGGGGTGGAATGTGGGAATCAAAGGTGGATTGTCGCAGAAGATGGTTTGCAAAATTCAGAAGTGGCGATTTCACCTTCCACGAAGATGGCACAGATTGAAGAGGACACCGTCTAATTGAGTTTGACGGTAGGCAGCCCTTGAAGGGGCTTTTCCTGCTTTAGCAGAGAAAGTGACAACTGGATTTAGTTCAAACCATGCAACTGTTCATCGTTGTCATCTTAAAAACTTGGAAGAGTGCCTCACCTTTAAATGTGGGTGCCTTCTTTTGAAGATAATCTCAAATCTCGAGTTGACGACATCTGCTCTCGCCGAAGACTCTTTTTCCCCTTTTCAGTGATTGGCTACGAAGAAAACTTGATCTTTTTATCAAACTTCATCGGGAAAAGGCCCTTTTTTTCCCTGCAATCTGCTCGGATCGCCAACTAATCATGCTCTTTGAATTGTTACCACGCACTCCAGCAACAATGCATGTACAAATCTACTGTTTGCAATTAGGGTGGGGTGTGAGCAGGAAAGGAGGACATTGCAGCGCGACCCCACCTCATACAGAAAAAACTACTTCACAGGCGATCAAAGAATGTAGTTATGCTCTTTCATGTTTGTTTCTTAGCTCACAAAATCACTTGTTTGAGGTTGGAACTGGTATTTGTGAATTCTTCTAATTAAAACAAGGGCACAAAAGGTATTTTTTGGTTGCTTTTCTTTAATTAATTCGAAATTCGGACTGGACTTATGGAGAAGATGCATCCCGCCCTACCGACCACACAACAACAACAACCATGTCACTCTTCAATTCTATTTACAAAAAATACTGCAAATGCTATATCACGGAGGTTTATGGATGTTAGAGGTAGTCTTCTGCTCAGAAGCCGAATTCAGTATACTTCAGTAGATTGTCCAACAAAGGCTTGTATTTTGAACCACTCCGCAATTGCTCTTCGATGTCATCTCGTAGGTGGTTGAACTTTTTCCGCGTCTCCGTGGCCTTTTCATTCCAGAAGAAGTTCAGTGTTGGCGCTGAAGAGTTGTCAGGCAGTGCTAGTCGCTGCGTCGGATTCCCGTTTTTTCAGTGATTCACTATCTCCCGCATCGAGGCTTTTTCGTTCATGGAACCACTCCTGTATTTGAAAAAAACAAGTCGATCAACGAGATTCCTAGCCTAGAGGCTCTTATCGACTTCTCCTAATACCAACCTGATTCGGCCTGAGAGAGGTGAGTGTGGCCAGCTTGTGCTTCGAGAGGTTGGGTCGCCTCTCTCTTACTGACGGGCCAATACCGCTTAAATTTGGGGAGAGATCACCTCCGTTCTCGTTCACCGTACACCACTGAAGTAATTGCTCGACAGGCCCTTGTGGAGCTAGCGTAGGAGGTCACAGTAGACAGAGAACAACTCTGGAGCCTTCGGAGCAAAAGGCGCAGTCATCAGGGTCATGATCGTATGGAGGAAATCGTCTCCATTCTCCCCCGACGTTCTGTCCTCCTTGTAATGACCATCTAGGCGAGCAACACAGAGGCAGGATATTAATCAGCCTAGAAAATTGATGAATTAACCGGAGAGGGAGGGTATGACTAGGGCTTGACCATTTATCGACTCTGTCTATCCCAGTATCCTATTTGGCGGTCGTCTGGTGTGGTTAATTTTCGCCTCCGTCGGAAATGTCGTTAAGAGGGCAACGCGGCGCTCTCCATGTTGGCGGTATCGGTAATGTGGACCGCTCTTCATAATTGCCGCCAAAATAGTGACCTCGTTGGGGCAAGGTCGTCTCCTTGAGGGTTATAAGAAGACTTTGGTTAATTAATTTTCCATATTCTTAATGAGTGATTAAAAAATATTGTAAAGAGAAATATTTGGCAACGAATGATATCCCAAACACTGATATTTTCCTTCAAATGAGTCTTGTCTCCACAAATTGGGGAAAGTAGGAAGCAAAAATGTTTCATCTAGAAAGAATAAATTAAAATGTGGATCTTTTCAAAGAATCTTATTTTCATTTTGTATTAATAAACGCTTCTCGGATTATTGCAGTGCAGTGCTTAGTGAAGACGTTTCAAATTTAATTGTTGTTAAAAGTGTCTTTATTATTTATCAAAATTTTTCTTGAGAATCATTTTTCATCCACTATTTATAATTTGGAAATTTCTTTGAACGTGTTTAATTTCTGATTTCGTCAAATTGGCACCTTGAAATAAAGCCCAATAATATTTTAAATAAACATGAGAATTTTTTTCCTATTCGAGTTCAAAAATTGCATATCAAATAAAGCCAATTTTTGATAAGCTTTTCGCAATGGCAACATAGAAAATGACGCAATTCTTGAGCCATAGCAACTATGTCCATTAAAAAGCTCCTTTCTGCAACAGAATCACTAATAAGTGCAATTTAACCTTCGACCTCTTTGACTGGGGGTGTGCTGACGTCATCTACTTACCCAAAAATGACCTCCGGTTTCTGGGGTCAACTCCACCACCCAGTCGCACGATGACCCAAAGTCTTGGCCATTTCTACTAGGAACAAATTTTCCCTGCCTCAGCAGAGATCCTTCTTGAACCGTTTCACTTAAGACAGGCCAAATCACTTGTCATTGGATACGATAATAAGGTAGGAAGAGAGCGTCTCTGTTTGATATATGCTCACATAGAGTTCTAGTGGAAATCGTTAGCCCAATGCTGCGTCATCATTGAACTCAGACTCTGAATTAACGAACTGTGTCAACGAGCACGAACACTGCAGTGACCAGAAGGTTGACTTTCGAGACAAGATGCGACCGATGCAACAGAGGTGTTCGGTTTGCTAATATCGGCAAAGATCGAATAATGGTCAGTTTTTATGGAGGTTCCAGCATACCCTAGGATTCTCATTTATGCGTTTTCCATAGCTGCTACACGGTGTATAAGTTCGCATACAAATGACACAACCACCATCGCTCTCAGTAACTTCATTGTAGTGACCCTACTGTGACCTGAGAGTGGCTTCGCACCGCCGCCCAGGGATATGTGAAACCTCCTTTAGCCTGAGTGTAGTGGCCCTGGTCTAAATGGTTTAGGTGTTTTTACAGATAAAGCAGTTCAACATTATTTTAACACAGCTCCCATCACAGATAAGGACACCTCTGTAGTTCTCTACAAGATGGATTTAAGCTGGTTCCACTCCCACAGGGAGAGGAGAAGAGGAGGCGTGCGGCTTTATGAGATATGGAAACAAGGGAACATGACTCAGACAATTCAGTTGGCTACAGGGTGTCGGTAGCTTGGTTTTGGCAGGCTTTGTATGAACCTGTGAACATGCTATCAGCTAGATGTCTAGACGGCTTGGCTCTGTTTGGGCCGTCACGACTCTTCAATAAACATTCTGGAATGGATGTCTTCTCTTCTCCTTTCTTTCTGGTTTTGGGGTCTTTCATCACCACCATAATCGTCGTCATCATCATCACCGCATCATCAATATCACTGTCATCATTGCCACCATCGCTATCATAATTAGCATCGACACCATCATCACTTTGTAATGACCATACACCCCTTACAGGTCAAACTTCCGCATCTAATTATGATGCGTTTATTTTCCCTGAATCCCACCCAGAACCTCGGGCATTCAACCTAATCAAATTGGCCAAGATGCTTGCCGATAAATCGGGTCCACCCGATCACCAGACATACCTTCCTATTAAACAATCTGGCACTACGTTTTATCTTCTCCCGCTCTTGTCTAGATTAGTTGATCAGTCGAAGGAGATAATTTAAAAGTAGGTCTTCTCTGCAACGACTTCGAAGCATCGTTGGAACCATCATTAACGCCTTTATCGACACCATCGTCTCTGGTATTTGTGTCCCGGGAGAAACCGTGCAGAGTCAAGTCTTAGTATTATCTGGTTTTTCTTATGTTAAAGCTAACCAAGCCCTTAGTAACTATTTCACATTTCCTAATAGTCATAGCCTGGGAATAAGGTGAGTAATTCAACTACGGTTTTACTCCTCACATCAGATAATCTTCGTTTTCTCATCGTCTCAGCGTTTTGGTGACTCATCTCACCTGTGATGACGGTTCCGTCTAGGAAGAGAATCTAATAGTAACAACCATCTTTGAAGATTTCTGGAGCCGGGCATTTTTGGAGCCAAGTTTTGGCATCACGGTGATTCTCATCGTCTTCTTCTTCAATGTCATAAGAGGGGCTCCTTTAGGTTTTGGATAAGGGAGTAAGAAGTCGAATGACGCTGAATGGTGGGTGAGGAAGCCCTTTCCAGTGAAATGCTCGAACCCTCGAATAATGAGGCAGCGAAACCGCACGTCACCGTGAAGTTGTTTCCTTTTCCATTTTTGTCAAACGGATGGGCGTTAGCCTTCTTAAAACCTCAGCAAAGGATTCTCCTCTCTCTGCTCTCGGATTTCCAGAGTAATCAACCATTATCACGCCATCTTAATCCACCCAGGGATCAAAATTCGAGCTAATCAGAACCCAGTGGATCCTAACGATCCACGAGTTAGAAGCTCTGACTCATCTCCGGTGATAATAATTGCTCTTCATCTGGTCCATTTCTGATAATCAATAATAACAAGGAGAGATCCCTTCTATGAATCTGTTGATCAGACTAAGGCAACACTTTGCGGACCCAGCAATCACATGTCAAGTTGTTCACTGACCTTTTCAACTATAAATTATGAGGAGAAGCATCGATGTTTTCTCACATCTTTTTTGGTTCCCGATTATCGGTTGTCTCTTTCTACATTAAATCGCTGAATTCACTTGTAGACTTTGGTCTTTTGAGGAGCAAAAGTTCCACAATGCCTCATTCGACTTTAACCACAAATAATTAGACTCTACCTAGTCTCGAGATTTAATCTCTGTTCCACGATCTTTTAAAAAGTCACTTTGCCTTTAGTTGGTATGAAAAATATTGAAACAGAAAACAAAAATAATGATAGATACACAATTACGTTTTCAGAAACGCTTTAACCTGGATAAACAGGTTAATTTTACTGATTTTAAGAAATCCCTCATACTAAGGCCTTAGTAGACTTTTGGTTTAAGGAGCGTGCGGCACACTGGTGTTTTAACTAACTTGACTATAAATTTTTAGGCTGTTATTCAGTTCCATGATTTTCTAACTTAAACCCTTGATCACTATTTTGCTATTATTCTATGAGCATATTTAAAATCAATTTTACTAGAGAGCACTGATCAACAAATCAAAGAAAGGTTTTCATTGATTGAAAGGAGCTGCATCACAATCCTTCTGGACTGTCTTCGTTTCTTACTGAGTCCAGTGACTAAGAGGAGTCATGCAAGCATCTCTAATGACTCCAAATTTTGAATAAGTTCATAAAAAGGTCAAAATCGAGATGTGCCAATGATTAAATGACTACCACGCCGTTGGCAGTTTTCCTTACAAGATAAAATGTGAATATACCAGTTTATTGAAGCCTGTTGAAACGGAGAATCGGAATTTTGGCTTAATAGGGTCAAAATTGGGTACTGATTGTGTTCCCAAGCACTTAACACCAATCATTAGATGACTGGCTACTACGGCTTGCTCTTCCAATATGTCTACGCCATAATCGCACTTTTGACAGAGCATCTTTTGCCTTGCAATTGAATACTGCCTATTAAGAGACTCATGGTCCCTACAGTTATCGGGTCACGTCTCTTCCCAAGCTCCTGGGGCATACTCTATGTTGCATAGAGACGTGACAAAACAGGTGGGTGATAGCTACCTGTGCTCACATCGAGTCGTTCGAGTCTTGCCTACCTAGGTCACTCATTACAAACTTCTTTCAGTGAGTCCCCTTCTTAGAGTCCTACGTCCTCATGCCGCGTAAATTTGCGACACAGTCTGGGCTTTGGAGGCTTCTGGCGGCTGCGAGTCGTTTGATCGAGCCAATAAACCTGTGGTCACCCAAATAAGCCTTTTGTTCAATCAATAATCAGAGTGAAACCGCTTCGTGCGTTCTTAATGTGAAGAAATCGGAATTGAAACTCTGTATACTGGATTAAGTAGAATAAATGATCAAGTGAAGGACCTTTATAGCACAAAATTGCCGCTTTTATATTGTCACTTCCTGTCAAATGCTCGACTGTTCGTCTGCCTAGCAATAGAAATGGAGACCTTTCCAGTGGAATTGACAATAAACGCGGTGCATTCTTTATCAGTTCAATCAATTTCTAGCTATAAACTTAAATGACGTCTTTATTATCTCCCTCTAAACTAATTTCAAACGGAGTTTACAAGAGGGAGCAGTGATCACGTCTTCAAAGCGCAATTCTGATTGGTTGATAAGATCTTCAAAATTATTGGCTCTTTCACGTATCCAACCTCACCCTATTGGGCTGTCTTCGCTTCCTACTCAACCCATCATTCAGTAGGGACTAGATTTTCGGTAGCTTTTCAGCAGTCGCTCTGATCGCAAATAATGTTTTTAAAGCACACGATACGGAAATTATATGAAAGGAGATGAGCAGGCATATGAGGGTTGGGCATATTGCTGCTGGCGAGAACAGTAACCAACAATCGGAGCTGAAGTCCTTTGTTTCCCCTGCGGAGTAGTGTCCTAAGTCTCACCGTCATAAAGATTGGTTAGTTCGACATATCGAGCGGTATGTCCGTGGCGTCTGAGGCGTGTGTGCTTAAAGGTAAAATAGATGATACAAAATTCGTAACTCTTGCAGAGCAACTACTGAAAATCTTCAAACCCATTATTTTGCTACAGGCACAAACGAATGGGAAACGAAATAGTACAGATCAATAGATTTCGACTGATTAGTGAATAAGTAGCCGGCAGTTTATAGTGGCCATACTTTAAGTACCAGCCAGCTGACCGCCTAAACAGAGGCGTGTGTTCATCTCTTCCAGAATGGAGGGAGTAGAGCATTCGGCGTGGACTTCAGAGCAGATTTCATTCGCAGTGAGTTGTTAATACGTACAGCAACTATTGAACATGTTGAGCCCCAGGATTCCGCCGCAGTCACTTCGAATCTTTCGAATAAAACCGGAAAACCCCGTCAATGTATGCGTTCCCTAGCTGTCTCATATTGCATTCCTTCGGCTGATCACTCAAACTGGAGTGCATAATTGGGGTTATGAAGATTAGACAACAACTGCGATTAGAGCAATCTCTCGCTACTTCGCGGTTTTACGATTTCGCTTTCTTAAAATTGCCCCTGTTACTTCAGGAATAGCTAACAGTACTATAAATGGGAGATGGATTGTGAATAGTGCAGCAGGGATGGTTTTAAAGGTTAAAATTCACATATTAAATAGATACCCTACGAAACAGTGTCCGGTGTCGGAAGCTATCTACAACAGTGATAAAAGAGGGCTTTCAATAAAGCAAGGTTCTTTTGCCTTTTTGGAGGAATTATGTAGTGTTTACGCGTTGCGCTGATGTAAAGACAAGGACACGAACGAACCAATCACAGATCGCTTAGTCACAATTTGTGCCTTGTCACGATAATTAGTGTACACACCGCCGTACGACGGCGTGCTGTCAACACCTCAGCTGTCCCGTGCTAGTCCGTACCTCCTAATACAAGTTTATACTTCCATCCTGGGTCTTCTCTTACCTGGAACGTATTTGGAAGTCTTTAAAGTGATAACCACTTAAATTACACGATGATTACTACTCACCATTTTTTAACTCTAGAAAAATATATTTGTAATTTTCTGATTATTTTTAACTATAATTTATCTTACATTTGCTAGTGACTATAAAATATGTATAGTTGTTTATGTTGTTACAAGGACGCGTTGTACTTCTACGAATATTGTTTTGAGTCGTTACGCATCCGTTTTCTGGTGGCCTGTTATCCTAGTGACAGAACGTAATATTATTAATCGTATTACTTTAGATAGCATCTATTCCTCTTAATTTATATTGCACTCTCTATAAAACAGTGAGCAGGTCGGTTATGATGGGTGAATACAAATCATATCGCTAGTCTCTAGAATGCTTCCATCCTGATTCAAGTTTGTAGCTACCATAATAGGCGCAAATTCTGGATTCTAGTGAAGACACACCCTATCCAATCCTGTAACTGGGTTTGATAAATATACACTAAGGAAATTTTCTCCTCCTACTTGAGTTCTATTGGTTCTCTTTTTGTGTGTAAACAGGATGCTTTAATTATGTTGTGGCTCTACGTGACCTGAGAGTGCCTTCGCACGGCTTTCTGTGGACATGTGAAGTCCCCTTTGAACTGAGTGCATTGACCCTGATCCAAGCGGCCAATTTGTTTATCTTAACCCGCTCTGATCGACGTATGGAAAGATTCTAAGTAGCTAGCAGCTACAAATTAGTGACCTAGATTTGACCTCCCCTGACTCTTGATGGATACCTCTTCTTCTTCTCACGTGGAAATGTAGGCACTTGGCTAGCCGTAAGCAAGAAAGACGGCAGTGTACCTGCGTCTCCCCCAGAAATTTTTTAAGAGAAGTACCCTAATGGTGCAAAATCCAGTAGCTCCTATCAGCAACTCAAAGAACTAGTCAGTCCAACAGCCAACGCTTCCAACAGCTTTTTCACCAAGAGGCCCTTGGTGATCGCGAACCTTCACAGCTTTTGTGAAGTATGCAGAGTTTGGGCAACGGGTTTAACATCGACCCCTGCCTATTACGAGAATAAAGTGCCCTCATTCATCTAAGCTATCCTTGAGAAGGACCTAAATTTCCCGGAGCTACCCGCTTTGTCGAATGTGGCTGGAGATACGAGCTCAGCCGGCCTTAACTTCTCTCTAGCGACTCAAAAGATTCCTCTGTCAATGCCCGTTTAACGAAACTAGAGGATATGATCGGAGGGCTTATGATTAAACTTAGTGGGCCTATATCCACGTCTAGATTATAAACGGAGTAGTTTATAATCCAGAAACGGTCAAATTTACTACCACCGGCGTTTTGGACCCGCGTCTCACAAATACGCCGAACCCTGTCACTTCTCGGGAAACGGACCGGCCAGAGAGTAGTGGCGACAACTTCCTCTGGCCTCGAGACATTTATCCACGATGGTAATCTAGGAAGAAACTTCTTGGACGATCGTAAAAGCCCTCTCAACCCTGTTGCCCTAGACAAGCTAGCTGGTTTAATCAGCACTTTATTTCCGGCACAGTCCCACAGTGCCTTTTTGCAAACACAAGTAGGAGCAGGGGCCGAAAACAAGGCTGCTAGTCGGATAAATCCATGCCTTTGTTAATCCATCATTTCTTAAACTGCGTCTGTGTTTTGTATACGGTTTCAATCCCAAAAATTACATTATTCGTCTAATATCGCCATCTTAGCATTTATACGTTATGAGTACAAAGAACCCAATCAGAGTCGAACGTTAACCAATCATTGATCAGTGCATCTGATTATCCGCTTGCTGGCTGGACAACGAGGGCCATCTGGTGACCTGTCAGCAGCATCGTACCGCTAGCAAGAGGCTCCGCCCCCAGGAGTTAACCTTATAGCCTTGTCACATCTAATTGTGAACACTCACTTCTTCTGCATCACAATTTATAGGGGCTGTGTGCATTGACCCGAAACCTGATTGGCTCAGCACACACATTCCCAGTAGACGCTCTGGTAGTGCGACACCACACCGTGGACTGGGCAGTAGGCCCGTCTTGAAGAGAACTTAAATGTTACTAACTGCTACAAAAAACCCGCACATGAGCCCTAGTCTCTGCGTTTTAGATCTCTGTCCTTGTTACCCAACCGGATAAACACCAAAAGGCCGTCTACTCGACTATGGACCTATCTTTGTATTCCACCAAGGAGCACTTAGAGGGGGGGGACGGGGGTCAGGAGATGAGGAGAGGGAGAAAAAGAAATAGAGGTCTTGGGGGATCACCACACACGAGAGGGTCTCACGAAACTCCATCCCTGTTTTCCCTGTTCCAACGAGTACCTTTGGCGATTGACTTTCAGGAGGACACGGAGACACAGCTATGTACACACACAGACACATAAGCGAGGGTGGGGAGAGGGACACGCCTATTGATTCGCTGGCGCCTTGTGACCGATGCCCTCGCAGTTGCGTCGCCTGCGCTTCCGACCACCGGGCACCGAGAGCACTCGCAGCAGGCGGTGTGGCGTACCTCCGCCATTGCTCCCATTGGCTGTTGCCTGACAATCGCTGCCGCCCTCCCCGTTCCCATTGGTCGATACGTGATTAGTGTTGGTGTGGGAGCGGCTATTAGTGAAGAGGGAATTGGGTGGCAGTATGGTGGCGCGTTGATCGTTGATTCGCGTCTTTTGCTGGAGACGGAAAGAGCAAATGATTATACCATCCCTAGATGATAGGCTTAGCAGTTTGTGGCTATAAGTGTTCACTTGAGAGCCTCTTCACACTGTCTAGCCGGTCGCACCCATTCTGGATCACCATACATGGACTGCGTTTATCAATCCTCAATCCCACTTGGCCCTGCGGTCAGCCGACGAATCTGGTCAACGCCTGTTACTGGGACAGCACATCTTACACCAAGACCCGAACTTCGAGCGCGCCAACTCACCTGCAGCTTGAAGATGAAGTCGAAGAAGTCGTCACCCTGAGAGAAGCCCTCGGCACTGCCCCCTGTCGACGCCTCATCCTCCTGCGCCGCCACGAAGCTCTGCTCCGCCAGACCGTCGCTCGCACTCCTCACCCGCACTCCATTCGCCACCGCCGCGCTGTTATTCTCCATCCTTCGCTCCACAGTCGGAGGCAGCGGCGGCGGTGGTGGTAGCGGCGCAGGCTGTTGTCCCCGACTCGGCGGCGCCCCCGCACCCGAGGTCTCAATCAGGCCCGGAAAGTCCGCCCTCTGGTCGTTCATCCGCGAGCCCTGCAAGTTGATGAGCAGCTCCAGAAAAGACTCGTCCTCCGCGTTCAGCGAATCGCCAGACGCCGCTGCTGCCGCCGCCAACAGACCCTCACCACCGCCACCGTTGATTGCGGCCATGTCGCAGCGCTGGTCGTTGAGGCGCAGCGCCTGCGACTTGAAGAGGAGGTCGAGGAGGACCTCGCTCGAGTCCGCCTGGTCCGCGGTCTCCGCCGGGGGGCCTTCAGAGGGGCTATGCTTCTCCGCCTCCTCCTGCTGCGGCTGTTGGTGGTGGAGAGAAGCCTGGTCACTGCTCTCCACCACCAAGACAAAGTCCTCCTCCTCCTCGTCGCTGAGTGAGAGCACGTCGGAGGGACTCTGGGGGCTCTGTTGGCGTCGCACGGCGATGGCCGCCGTGGTGGCGAGAGAGAGCTCCGAGGAGAGCTCCGCTTCGCTCAGCTCTGCAACAACTGCGGCTGGTGGGGACGCCGCATCTGCATCGTTGTCGTCGTCGACGACCACACTGTCGGAGGGCTGGGAGAGGGGGGAGACGGCCACAAGGAGGCGCTGGCAGCCCTCCTCACCCCCGGCTGCGGTGGCGGCGGTGGTGTCGGCGTTGAGCAGCATGACTTGCTCCAGTGCCCGGGTCTGTGCCATGCTCTGCAGCCGTGCCGAGTTCTGGCAGGCCGCATCGGCCTCGGGTTGGCTCGAACCGAGGATGCGTTGCAGTTCACCGATCATCAGGTCCGCCGCCAGGACTCCCACTTCGTCGTTGCGCTGTCAGGAGACAAGATGAGAAGTTATGGGGCTTTTGAAGCCTCTTCTGTGGCACGCGCCACATATAGAAACGACTTCTTTAGGGCGATAAAATTAATCTTTTACTTAATTAACCTCCTACAATCGAAACACCGAATTACGTGTTTCATTTTCTGGGCCTTACAGTTTGGGATAATTAGCCGATTCTCGGATATGTTTCACCGAATTGGGGGAAAAGTCCAGTATGAGAGAGACTTTCCATTTCGAAATCATTAATCAGAAGATAAAAGCAATCAAGGCCAATATTTTGATGGCGACTTTGGGCTCATAAATTGTCCCACATTTGCTTTACTCCACACTAAGGCAGACAATGCGTTTTTCTCGGGGCACCCAACAAACTAGGGATTAGAACCACTTCACAAAGAGAAAAATTGGTGCTGAAATGGACTTGGGACTAAGATTTTCCAAGTACGCGGTGGATCTAATCTCCAGTCGTCAACTTTACGAGAGCCCACTGACCTCCTTGCAAATCTTCCTCTGCCTCAGCGAGCTCCTGAGAGCCCGTTGGTAGTCGCCTAGGGCAGCGTAGACATTGGCAAGGGCCCAGTGGCACCGGCACTCCCCCAGCTTGTCGCCCGCGTACCACGCGGCGTGCAGGTGACGCAGGTAGTACACCACCGCGGCCGAGTAGTCGCGAAGGAGGGTGCAGCTGTGTCCCAGACTGAAGCACGCCTGTGCTTGCAACGCCCCATCACCCAGTCGACGAGCGATACCCAGAGCATGCCTGAAAAACATTTTCTAAAATCATAGCTACTGAAATGGAAATCAGTAGCGAGGGGAGGTCACCACGCACTTGTAGCTCCGAGCGGCGGACTCAAACTCAGACAGGAAGATGTAGGCATTACCAAGGTTACTATAGGCCCGGTGTTGAGCTCGAAGGTCGCCGAACTCCTTACCGATTTGCAGGCGCTGAGGCAGAAAAAGAATGCGGAATCAGAGGCTACTTAAATGTGAAATAAGTAGCGAGGTTGGGGGGGAGGGGTGACGTGCCTTTTTAAAGAACTCTACAGTTTCGCGATAGTTGCCCAGCAGGTAATGTGTGTTCCCGAGGTTGCCGTAGGCTCGACCCTCTGCTGAACGGTCGCCGAGTTCACACACCAGCGCCAAGTAGGCTCTGGAAGAGAAAAAAGCGACACAAAATAGATCCGTACTCCCTCTCGTGGTTCAAAGAAGATTGGTATAAGCAAGACAAGGCTGTCCAGCCATTTAGGACTTTTTAAAGACCCAAAAAGTTCAAACGCAGCTTGCCCCACTAGAAGGCGACAAAAAACATCTACTAGCCATGGGCCAAACCGCAAATCCTTACCAAGTTTAAGATCCAATTATTTGAGTCATCAGTCGCGTAGATTAAGCAAGCAGTGGTCAGTTAACCACCGATCAACCACTCTGTACAGCAATGCCTCGCTTATCGCGGCAGCAGATGGGTTCCGCTACCACGAAGTAGGACCAGTTTTTCGTACAGCATGTACTTAAGGTGTACTAGAACTTTAAACCCCCCTCCCCCGTACTATTAACAACTTCATCCCCTTTAGAGTACTGTCAACTATTTCTGAAATAACGAGGACAATTGTTAAGAATAAACAACCCAGCGATGGCCGAAACGCAAGGTAGCAAGGCATTTTCTATAACTCTTTTGAATAGATAGAGGGGAGTGTCTACAGCACCGTACGGTCGTCAGCTCATCGTGCATCGAACAAAGGGCGAGGCTAATATATGAACACTATACGAAATAGTATTGCTACCTCTTGGGATTTTAAGGCGGCGAAAGGGAACCAGTTGTATCAACTTCATGTATTTTGTATAGTGTTTTAAGCTACTGCTATGACAAACATATATTTGCAACTACTACGTGCTAGTCTCTGGAGTTGAAATATGTTTCTTAGGAATCGGACACAACGTTTAATAATAATAATAATAATAGTTAGGTAGGATGGATTTCGGATACAACCGAACCATGGCGGATTAAGAGCTTAGACACACTGATCGACACGCCTAAAAAAGGTGCCTAGAGCAAAGTAATGCCTAGCTTAACGCGGTAGCAGGTGGTTTACGAGACAACAACGAAGCAGGGATACCGTTTTTATAAAACCTATTTAAAACGCATTTTAACTTCCAACCCACCCCGCTTTACAGTACCGTTTGCTACTTCTGAAATAACCAGGACAATCGGCAAGAAATAAGACCCAAGGCGAGGTCATGACTCCGCAAGTAGTAGCGAGGGATTCCCGTAAAGCTTAGAGCCTCTTCCTCTTCTTCCCTGAAAAAAAGTTTTCTTTCAAGGTTGGTAGGAGAGAACTCACTGAAAGTAGGCGAGAGCACGCTCCTGGTCCTGGCGAGCCTCGGGAGTGAATTCGCCCAGCTGGTTGGGGCCCGCGAACTCGACGAACTTGCGGCCCTTGGCGTGGTACGCGCTCCCCAGGTGGTACAGCGCACGTGCCACTGCGGCCTGACACAAGGAGGGAAAAAAGCTTGCGGTTAGAAGTAATGGTAGGCATGATGGGAAGAGGAGAAGCGGAAGGGGAAGACATTCACGAGGATTGGGAGGGGTCGAATGAGGAAGAGGAGGATTAGACGGGAGGGAATGAGAAGGAATAAGAAGAGGATACGAAGGACTAGGTAGAAGACGAAGAGGACAAAGAGGAATAGAACGAACAGGAAAATGAAGAGATGGCAGAGGACTGTAAAAAAAGTTAAAAGAGGATAAAGAAGAGCAGGGGGACGGAAGAGGGAGAAGAGAAAAAGAAGAGAAAGAGGATAAAAAGAGGGGGACGAGGGATTGTAAGGGGTATAAGAAATTTGAAAGAGAAGAAGGAGGAGGAAGTGTAGGATTAATAAGAAATGGAAAAAGTGAAGACGAGCTATTAGTAGAAGGACCCAATCGAAGCTCAGTAGCAAAGAGGATGCCGAAAGAGGACGAGGAAGGCGAGTGATAGGGGATACTCGAAAGCGAAGAGAATGGAGGATAGATTCTGGGTCTATGCACCTTCATTATAAACTCGACAATAAGGGAGATAGAAGCACACGACATCGCTGTATTTCGACCCTAGGGCCTGAAGTGCGACCACCCCATTTCTACCATGATCAGTTAACGGTGCCAGCAGTCTGTTGACAACTTAATGGAAAATATGCAATACAAGGTTTGGTTTCAGAGAAATCTTACGAATGGAGGTGGTAACTGAGCTACAGAATACTCCATCGTCGTGTGGCCCTGCTTAGATAGAACACATCGGACAGCTAATAAGGAACACCCCAAGGTGTTGTTGACCCGAGAGGGTCGTGATACCGTCTAAAATTGCATTTGGAAGTGTAGAAAATATGAGAGAAAAGACGAGGAGGAAGAGGAGGGATGGAAAGACAGACACGTCTCCTCTTCCCCCTCATCTCAAAGGGGGTAGTTGATGCGTCTTGGAGAGAACCGTGGGTTTCAAGTTAGGCGACGCACCTTGTCGTTGAAGCCGCGGCAAATCTCGAGTTGGCGCTTCGCGCAGACCACGGCCTCGGGGTACTTCTTGATGGCCTTGTAACAGATGCTGAGGTTCGCACAGGCCTTCGCCTCTCCCAACAGGTCCCCCGCTTTCCTGAGAGTGAGAAGAAAAAAATGGATAAATAAAAAGCACGACATGATTGAGGTCTCTACCCCTGAACGTGTCGTGGTGCTTAGTAAGGTGGATGTAATAGTCTTGCTCAAAAAGAACATCAGTGAGCCCGACGAACTTTTTAGCTGAAACATGATCTTCATAGATGCTAAACGCAAGAATACGCTTCCATTCCGAATCCATGGTCTCCCAGGGATTCCACGTCTCCGTTTGAACAACCTCAATATCCCCATCAATCACAGTTTTTCCCCGACTTGAGGCTGCTTCTTCCTCACCTCTCTCTCCTTCAACGGACGGTTAGGAACACGGCAACAACCCACGTAGACTGTCGTCTAACCACTAAATGCCAAATCTTAAAAGCACTCAGCAGGACCACAAACCGATTCGCAATGCTCATGAAGTCTAGCGGTTTTCAGAAAATCCACTGCTCCAACCAACATGAGGAAATGAGCCCTTTATACGGCTACGGTGAATGAGGCACACCCACACCTGCTACCGCACAGACACGACTCGGGCCTCTAGAATCCCTCAGTTGCCTTCAGCCTTGGTGGTAGCGGCCAAGGCTATTAACTGAGTCAGACAGCTTGAAGGTGTCTATTTTCTCTGATTTCTCTCCTGTGCCAGTGTTGTTTGACAGCGAACGGACTTGACAGTCGTCAGTGGTGAGAGAATCAATATCTAATTGACCCCACAAACACAGCTCTCCGAAACCCATTCACCCAGTTTTGGTGCAATCGACTACTACTGCTACTATGGGAATAACCTTTCACCACCTCACCAACTCGCCAATAAACCAAAATTACCTCATTGAAAAGCAGTTCCTTGAAACTCGTTCAGGCCCTCTTTCACGCCGTATTCAGCGACTTTGTGGAAGTTAATAAATCGGCGAAACCAGCACTGGAAAAAGAACTCATTGTTTCTGCCCCATAAACCTAGAATCTCATTCCCAAAATAAACACGATCCTCCAAACTGATGCAGGGGACAGAGACTAAAAAAGGCCAACATCGTGAGATCATTTGGTTCCGAGAAAACAGCAAATTGCACAATTCGTCTAAGCGAAATTTCTTCAGGTACTTGTACAATCAGACAGTATCACTTCGGACACCATAGCAGGCTCCTAATTAATATATTTAAACGGAATTTGCAGAGTGAGAACAACTCCGAAGGGCCTAACAGATCCAACAAATTTTTATTCCTCACCCAGGCAGTTGACCCGTCTTGGAGATAACCAACCACCCCACAACAAATCTGCCCTCGAGAGTGCCGTGATAGAAAACAGACAACCGGGCATCAAGAGTGATCCCTGTAGGCGTGGGCCAGTCACCACCAGATGCAAAGATTCCCACGCAATCAGCCGAAAGTGGTTCCACCTCCCCCCCACCCCACCCTTCCTCCGCCTCCTCTTCCACTGCCTTCCTAGAGGACAAATTGGCCAACAGATGGCTGCCTCCTCCGCTTGACGTGAGGCAGAGAGAGAGACTTTCTCCCTTCGAGGACCGCAGATGGAGTCTGGGTGTGATGACCGGGTTCGTTTTTTCCCACAAACCCACAAACACACACACCAGTTGTGGGGAGGGTTACCAAAGCTACGTACCACAACACAACGCACACGGGCCTCACACACCTGTGTTCAATCACAAGTTGTTGGCTGGCTGGTTAGTGGGGAGAGGCCTGTAATGCAAGCTTAATCCTCCACTCCAGAGATGAACAATTTTAGCCTCAAGAATCAACCGAGGCAAGGAGACTCAACAGTAGCCGACAGAGAGGAAAAGAATGCTTGAATTAAATATGGTTTTCGAAAATCAGTGTAAGTGGGGCCGGACGACGTCCAAGTTGAATTTTGTGACAAGCTTCTTGAAGAAGCTCATTTTGCTTTGTCTGTTGAGTTGGAATAGGAAGTTAAGGTAAGTTCAAACCATAAAGCAAAAACCACGCAACAAAATACCTCAACAGCCACCCCCAGCGGACTCCAATTTAATTTGTATTAGCTTACAAAACAGCTTTTGCAACGCCGTAGGTTAAACTGACATTTGTGAATCCTTTGAATCAAAAAATATAAGCGTGTTAGTGGCAATTGAGGCTCTAATTAAATCGGACAGAATATATGGAATGACCTAGTAATTATAAAGTCATTCGCTCTGTAAATCTACCACAATGAGTCCGTTTCGACCAACTCCCTAGCATCGCAAAAAAAACGAAGGAGTTGCGTTAATAAAGTTACCTCAAAAGCACAGAAGGGTGGAGGGAGATGGGAGCAAAAAAGCCCATATCAATCCCTTCCCACCCGTGAGCCAATTTCCCACAACCCCTTTTTTGTTCGACTAAGACAAAGAGAATTCAGTGAAGTAAATCCGACTCGCACCAACGATCGCAATTTCCCCAACCCCCCACCCCATTGTGATTCCTTGCGTTTTCTTTCCACCCAAACGGTGCAGAGAAAAAAAATATATGGAGAGAAACAATTTCTCCCAGATGGAGCTTCCAAATAACTACCCGTCTGCACTAAAGAGGAGGTTCACTTACTGATAGATACTTGGCTGAACCGTAGAATAGGCTAGCTTGTACTATGATGTCCCATTATCAAAAATTACGGTTATTGGTGCTCTAAACACCAGTCCGATGACACGAATTGGTGGCTGGATGATCTGATTGCGCACACAGGCACGACAGCAGATTTCCTCCTCCTCCCCCTCCTCAAAAAGAGAGCTGCCTACGTAGATTTGTAGGCCAGTGTAGTTAGGCCCTGGGCGATAACGAGGGTAGCAACCAGTAATAATAACAAAAATACGTAGCCATATGTGCGTGTGACAACAGCAGAAGTCGCCGCATGCCTTGGGGGAAAGTGAAAGAAACAAAAAACGATTGTTTTCAGCCAATTTTTTACCACAACACTGCCGATATTCCTAGATCATCTTAGTCCGATGATGGAGGACTAGTACGCACTTCGAGAGGGACACTAATCCCAGTTAATCGGCGATGGAATTAAAGATGGATGGTAGATTTTGAGGATACCCTTTATTCACCCAGGGAAAGCGTGCAAAAATCGGCCTTCACCGGTTCTTTAGCACCCATTCCTCCGTTGAGACACCCTCTAATTGTGTCACCGCCACAAGCCAAACAGACTTTCTCAAGGACCAGGGGAAACCGCTACTTCACTAGGCTCTAGACAGTGTCACATGTGCCTAATTGGGGGGGGGGGGGGTAATGAGCAGAGACCACAAGAAAAAGTCCCTCCTGTTGGTATGGGTGAGAGAAAAACCTCTCTGGTGGCATGACAATATCTAATGTGGCCAAAGTAACTTTTCGAAGAGCGTTTAGTGGTCATTCCACCTACCATAGCAGCCGAAGCTAGTGTAAAATCTACTCTATTACTTTCTAACCTACGCATTCCTAAATTGCAGGGTCCTGATTGTGGCAAATGGGATATCTCAAGAGGTTACAGAGGAGAGACTAAGAGATAAACCCCCTTGTCAATAACACCCGTCATTTAAGCCGGGAAACTCACTCCCACCCTAGGATCCAGAGTGACTCTGCAACAATTCAACCACCTCAAGACCAGAGAGAGAGACTTTTCAAACTGTGTTTATAGCTACCTTTCTATCTGCAATTTGAGTGCTGTAAGCTTCGTGGCGGAGGCTAAAGCACCATTTAGTTATACCTCCCACTTTCCGAGCGGCGTCTTAAAAGCATTCCAGTAAACAGTAAGTGACAAAATCACATGCCTTTTTGGCCATGTGAATGAAGAGAGAGAGATCAAGCGAAAACCCTTTTCAACTACATTATCATAAGAGGAGACAATTCTACATGATGGCTTACGAATAACCTCCACACTGCCTGAGAGCTGGAACTTCAATGCGATCCTAGGCTCCAGAGTGTGGTTGAGGATTGAGTGAGACTGTTACAGCTCCGAAGTCAAACCTTCCCACCAGAGTTAGTGCTGAAACCACCCCGCCATCACTCTGCCCTAGGGTCTGGGTTGTGACACATCGTTCCTGTCTGGTTTTTTAACACCAAAAGAGAAAAAAAAGAAGAAACACACCACCACCACCACCCTAAGCCTAAGATTCAGAGTCTGGTCGAGTGAAACTACCAAGTTATTTTATCACTCAAGCTAAATAAACCCTAGAAACTAAAGCTACTGTGAACCACTCCATTTTTCTACACCCTACTGCCTAGGTCTTTGACAAAGACACAGGACATCTAGAGACGTTAAAGAATACAGACACTTCGTGTTCCTTAAAAATCACTAGAGACCTCCAAACGAGAGGGAATAAAAAGAGGAACGTTTTTTCTAGATGGCAGGCAATATAATCCCACTCTAGACTACAGATACGGACATTTCAGAGAACCAGATTGACACATCAAACAGCTGGTGCTAGGGTCTAGGTTATGGCGCAATGCCTACTTTGAGAGGCTAATGTACTAAGACCAAGGGGAAAAGCCTTTTTTCGTTCATGTTTACACTTTCCACTTCTCTAGAAACCATCAAAAAGGAGGGGGAATTGGGAAAAACACCAAGAGCAGAAGATTCACCTCCAATCCCGGGCTCCAGACCGGCCAAACAGACCTTTAGTTATCATTCCAATTGCCATAGAAACCAGAGCTGGTGTGGAATGCACTCTAGTTCTCTCTCTAGCTTACACGGGTCTTTATTGGTGTAGGCATGGCGTGTGTTTATGAAGGTTAGGGATCACCAACACTAAGCCATCCCCACCCAACCGTCCCCACTTCAATGAAGGTGCCAAAACCACCCCCTCGATTGGGACAGCGTATCTAGATGAGCTAATGATGGAAGAGGGCAAGCGAAAACCTCTTTTCCTTCTTTCGCACGTGGCTATCCCCTCCCTCTCCCCCACCATAAAGCAACAAACAGAGAAACCATTACTCCCAGGTGGCTTATGAGCAGGAAATTAACTCCAACCCTCGGCTCCAGAGTTTGGTTTAGGACTTAGTGAAACTGCCAAAAGTTTAGTAATCCTCCCACTTGCCATGGAAATCGGAGGTTAGTGGGAAAGCCATCCTATTTCTCTCCACCTTAACGACAAGTGCCTCTAACGTAGGGACGTGATTATGACACCCAGGTTGCAAGAGGGGTTACAGAAGAGAAGACTAAGGAATATAAACCCTTCCCAATTCGTGTTCTACCAAAGGGGAGAAAAATGGAAACGCCTTTTCCAAAGGGCCTGAGTAGGAACTTCACTCCCACCCTGGGCTCCGGAGTAACGCTAAAACGCTTCTAACACCCCAAAACTTGACCTAACATGATATTCATTCCATTCCTCTTGTTGTACCCATCTAGAAGCAACGGGAGAGAGGACTAAGACACAACCCTCTGCAGTTGGCTTGCCAATAACTACCTCCCTTTAACAAGGAAATTCACTCCCACACTAGGCTCTAGAATTGCGCTACAATAATTTTACAACTCTCACACCAAATCGACTTTCTAGAGAGCATTTAACAATCATTCCACCCGCCGTGGAAACGACATCTAGAGTGGAAATCGGAGCGTTCCTATTGTAGGGTCTTAATGACACGCAGATGTCCAGAGAGGATTAAGGCATAAGTCTCCTTCCTTTCAGGTTCAATCAGACGGGAAGATTGGAAGATTAATTTGAACAAGACAACCCATCTAAAAGACGTTAAAGAATAGAGACACTAGGCAACAAATCCTTCATTTATTAGAGAACACAGAGATGAAATAGTGGAATGCTGTTACAGATGGAGGGCGACTTACTCTCACCATAGACTCCAAGGAATGAGACATTCCAGTGAAGCATCACATAATTCTGCAACCCTCAAATCAGAAAACCCCCACCAACTTAACTCTATCCTGGGATCTAAATGGTGGCTAATCGCGTATGTAGATTAGTTAATGAATGGAGACTAAGAGATAGACGATGGCTCGCTTAGAAATCGTTCCGTTTTCCGTCATTTTAAACTATTGAGGTTACAGAAGAGAGGCCAAAAGGTAATTATTTTACCTTTCGTGCTCCAGACTACTTAATCGTTCCAACAAAGGAGGGAAAAAGGGACGAACAGCCCTTACAGACGGTTTGCCACGAACTCCCTTCCTAGGCTCCAGAATGTGAGATTTTGGTGGCGACACTGAAACAATTACATCACCAAACCAGATACACCTTCCAGACAGCGTTTAGCGATCTTTCCACCTTCAGCAAAAAGACACCTAGCATGGAAATCGATCCGTTTCCCTCAACGTTAGGGTGTAGATGACACAGGCATCCAAAGGGAAGGCAGAAATAAATCCTTTTCTGTTCGCACTCCTAAACGGAAAAAGGAGAACACCTAGTCCACAAGGCTTGTCAATATCTCACCTCCATTTTTCAGAATGACGCTACAACGCTTCTGCCACCACTATAACACACAAATCTCCCAAACAGCCCATATCAACCCACAACGGTTGGACTAAGTAGTGGAGACACCTAACATTTTGGCATAATCACCTCTCAATACGTAACAATAAAAACCGGACATTATAACATGATAGAAAATGGCAGACCTCTCGGATTTTCACTGAGGAGATCCTCAATGAACACCCACAAAACCCAGACACTACAAGAACTGTTCCTCGGAGAATGGAGGCTTTAATTTCCGCATAAGGTGGACCCACAAAAATCGAGAATAAGCTCTCTTCAAGCAGTGGCAACTCACCGGGAGAGGGAGAGGTCCCACCGATGGAACTCGAGGGCGTGGTCGTAGTCACCCTGGCAGAAGTAGGCGTTGCCCAGCTGGCTGTAGATGGCCGAGAGCACCGCCAGATCGTGCGTGCCCACCGCCAGCGCCGCGTGGAAGAGCCCCACGGCCCCCGCGTGGTCCCGCGTCGTGCGACACAGCCGCTCCGCCTCCTGCGCCAGCTCCAAGCAGCTCCGCCCACCGCCGACCACCTTCTCCTTCGTCGTCGTCGTCGTCGTCGTGGAAGCCTGGTTGTTGCTGCTCGAGGGGCCTGCTACTGCTGGTGGGGGTTTGGTGACTACCACCACAGGAGCTGCACTCGTGGTGGCGGTGTTAGCTGTTGTGGCGTTACTTAGTGACATTCCTATGATGGGCTGTCCTGGTTGTAGAGAGAGAGAGAAAAGGCATTAGAGAACAAGCGTGCATGTGGCCCAGCCAAGGGTATCAATCCCCAGACTTTGAGGGTTACATTCTTTTCCACATACTCTACTCTCTCTTCCGAAGTACGTTTGAGACCGCATGAATGCCTAAATGGACAAGAAACTCGTTTGATTTCAATGAAGCTGACTTTCCCCTTGCGCCTTCCTCCTCCAAAGTCTACCAGAGTCCCACGTGAGGACACTACTTCTCCATCGGAGGTTAAGAGCGCTAGGCCAAGTACCCTGAACCCCCATCCCCCACCTAAGACGAAAAACTCCTCAGTAGATATGGAGAGCTCGATTAAACCACAGCTTGATTTTAAGTCCATCAAAGAGGCTATACACCCTGCCTCCTAATTCCACTTGAATCCCCAGGAAAGCCTGCAACATTTCCATTGGAGCTAAGTGTGACATTCTCCCTTAGGACAACCTGATTCGATGCTCCATCTAGTTCTTTTCCAATGGCATTTGTTAAACAGAACGTAAGAGGAAAGTTTCCCTCGGGAATGCAACAGAGAGAATCCCCTGATTTCGAAGCTGACAATCTTTTCCGTGTACTCCACTCTATTTGAGGTCCCACGAAAGTCCACAACTCATCAATGGCAATGCAAAACCTCCATTGCCAAGGTTTGTGAGGCCTAAGAGCGCCCGGCCATGTAAACTGACCACCATGAGAGCTTAATACGGCTCCTAAGGGGTTGTTAAAATGGACTCCATGACTAAACCACCACCAGATTCTAAGGCCTTAAAGAGACTATATACCCTGCTTCCCTGCCCCTTAAGCCTACTACTTTTTCACCGAAAACTTAAAATCGGGATATCCTCCCCTAGGACAAAGTGTTTTGATGCTTTACCTAGCTCTTTTCCAGAGGTATTTGTTGAAGAGTACGCAAGAAACTGGTTTCCGTTAGCACTAAATGGTACACCAGAGTACCGAACCAATAATGTCAAGAGAGGGAGGTTGGTTTTCAAGTGCATCCTCCCCAAGGGATCACCACCACCCGAGATTGCAGATTGTCAGTTAGATCCATTAAATAGACCGAAGGCTTGCTAGCGCATTTTTACTCCTCTAAGGGATCTTCGAGGACATTCCAAGCAGTACGTCAATTAGCACGGCAATTAAACCGAGCGATTTTAAAATCTTCAGCGTTTATGGGATCATCAGAACGAACCGGAAATTGAAACAACTTGGTGGAGATCACCAAGAAATTTATCAATGTAGTTGGATTTCAAAAACAACAAGAAAAGAACTGCAGAACCGAGGCAATACATCGCCGACCAGTGCAAATTGTAATGGTAAACTGTCTGCATCGAAATTCACCCAAATGGACAAGAAAGATTGTCTTAATCGACCTGGCCAATAAGGACTTAAAGGAGATCAGGTCCAACTTCCAAGAACCATTCTCGACTTAAGTGTGTTCGTTGATTCAGTTAATAGGAAATCGCGCGGCGAAATGCGCACCTTAGTAAGCGGTTTCCTGGGTAGAAGACGCAATTGACTGCAATCGTCCAATTTCCCCTATGCCAGCTCCGAAAAGGAATGATTAACCGCATCTCCCGATTGCTTAGAGCTAACAAGACTTCATTAAGGTTCAAAATACTACTGCTGGAGAATAATTTCAAGTAAATTAGCTTGTTAATGAGTGTTCAACACATTACATCACATAGTCTAATGTGAATTCGGTGAACTACATGACGTCCATTACTCCAGGTAGATAAGAATATAAAAACAATACCCGACAGAGTAAAATAACCCCTCTAATACAGAAAAGCGACGAATCTATTAAATAGAAATCACAAAGATAAAATATCAACTTTAGAGAAAACCAAAAATATTCAAATAGGCATACTGTCGCCATTAATACGATAATCTAAAAACTGCAAAAAATCACTTGAAAAGAATCGTACAATTGGGGGAAGACTGTAAGGTGCGCAGATTGACAACACGATAATATACTACTAAGCATTAGAGAACTTTTCGAATGCCTCAATAAACTCAACAAGGTCAAACCATAAAACGAGTCAGAAACCTTGTGATCCGGTTCATTAAAGCAGCGCCAGTAGGTAAAGATGACATATAAGTGGAAATAACAACTCACAAATAATACTGATTGCACGGAAAATGAAAGCAAACCCAGCCCTGAAGGCCAAATTGTATGAATTGAGATAGTGCGCCCAATGAAAGCGGTGTTGGAGATGCATTAATGAAATAATATCACTGACTGTAGTATAAACATATGCTTTAAAAGATTTGATTTACTTATTTACATTTCTATTTAAAGCAGTTTGTTACTATTTTTAACAATACAAAAATTGTTTACAGTATTTGAAAATGCTAACAGTTGTACTATTAGCCTGTTAATTTTAATGCGAAAAAACCTCAATAAACCATTTTAGTTTTTATTGAAATCTTCATTAAAAGCATCTGATGAATCGGAAAACCAGATATTACTTAATAGGCTTCTTAGATAATTTTTCATTAATTATTTGCCAATTATAGATTGCAGGCCTTATCATGTAGTTATAGATTGTAGCTTCGAACATACGTCTTGCTAGCACATAATATGCTGCAGTCTAAATGGATTCTTTCAACCAAACATTGAAAATCACAATACAAGGTGTTAATATTTGGATGCAATATGATTAAAAAATTAAGACTGTAAATTTCTTGCGTTTAGGAAAAAATGAAATAAGGGATGATGAACATGCGCAAACTTCTAAAGATTTAGATGTTTTCGATCATGCTATGATCAATCATCGACATGTTGAATGTTGGCAACCAAAGATGCTCACTTGGGTGGTAGTACTCACAAAAACGTTCAAGAACAAAACACAATGTAGTTTCTTAACTTGTGATGGAAGAAATTTGTATACATCAGTTAATCTGTCACCAAGGCACAAGAATTGGAGAACCCTTTAAATTATTGCTTAAAAACTCAGCAGTTTATCCGCGGATCCATTGTTTTAACTTTGCATTTAAAAGAATAATAACGGTGAATTGCGGCCATGATATTTCTAGTCAATCCAAATATTTTATCATCAATGAAAGTAACAATCTCAAAGGCTAAGAATAATTTTTAGCACCTGATGTCCCTGAATCGTGAACATTATTACTGCGAAGGCATTAAATTTAAAAAATATTCGGCCTGATTGTTTGGTTTTTTCTTTAAGATTTGCATATTTATGTATTACTTACTGAAATATAACAGTTTGCATTCGCAAAGTTCAGTTAAAATAGTCTGATAATGTCTTTAAAATTATTCAATAGGATTATTTAATTGTTATATTTTAGCTTACGAATTCTCTTATCAACGTTGTGGACTGATAATTCAACATTATGTTGATAATGTCACCATCTGATGATTTTGACCTTGGCGATTATTCGATTGTGCTTCTCACGATATGTGGTCATAATTTGATTTGCAAAGTCGTGTTGAAAGCTAACTGTGAAATGCACATATGAAAAAACAGTTCTTCATTTTCCTGTTATTTTTTACCTGTATAGTACAGAGCAGTTTTGGTGTATCAAAGCAGGCAAGATTAAACTGTGAGGAAGTAAACAAGGAGTTAATTGCAATGGGAGTGTTAGCTGAAAATATACGCTTGGGTAAGATTCGATTAAAATTTATTATAACAATCTTTAACAGAAACTAATGCTCAGTACGTAAATGTGTGTGCCCGGTCAATGGATACGGAGGATTGTTGCTCAGTTTCAATCAAGCAGGAGCTATTGAAACGGTCGACCTCCGAAACTAATGCCGGTTTCCAAGCATACATTTCATCATCAAACTTAGACATTGAAAGTCTTATCAAAAGTCTACGACGTTCGCTTTAATAGATGCTATTTACTCTATAATAACCTAAAAGCATTCGTCATAATAAGTTTTATTTATTTCAGGCTTTGTGGAGTCCACCTTTAACGATATAAGTGGAAGTATTTTGCAGTTAAAGTGTCGTAGCCATCTGTCGAAGCCTTCCCAGGGACGTTACTTGGAGTGTCTTCGAAAAAACCGCCAATCCGTCTCCGAATTCACGGCCAGTTTCGTGCGGTCGACCACGGTGCACAACGAAACCTTCGATGGTGCTGCTGCATTTCTCTTCAATCTGGTTCTCAGTTTTCGAGGGACTTCATCTTCTCTGCATAATAGTTCTAGGTAAAAATTACGAGTTTATAACTTATTTGAACAACTTTTGAATTAAAAATAGTCACACTAATACATTCGACAAACTGAAATGCTTTATAATTGATTATATCAGTAGGCTCGACAATTTTATCACTAGGAATGTCTTACTACTTCTTATTGCAATGAATTTAAAAGACAAAAGTTAAATTACGAACTTCTAAATATGTAATAACATGGTATGATGTGCCTCGTTTGAATAATTGAATTCAACATTATTTTACTTTAAATCAAATTATTCCTTTTAACAAAACCCGTGGATTTAGAAAAAACGCGGAGTTCCAACACTGTACAAAGGTCATAGAATGTTACACAGTTTTCCCACCTAAACAATAATTTTAATCTTTTAAATTCAGTCTGAAGTAATAGTTAATAACAAGATATTTGAATCAAAACAAATGTCTTTAAAGAACGCTTCGTTTATCGATGGAAAACAAAAGACACATTAGATTTGTTTTCTTAAGCAAAATAAATCATAGCCGCTACAAGGAACCTTGCTGTGAGTCAAAAGCAAAAAAGAATGTTCTTTTGAATCGTACCCAATCTACTACGACTGCTAAAAGGTATATTATAAAAAAACAAAAATATTATTAGACGAGCATTAGATAAATAGACCAGTACGCAGGCTTATCTGACCAAACCCAAGTACAGGTTTGTTTTTCGTGGTGGGCAATGGACAAAATAATGAAAACACCTCTAAAACTCAATAAAGTTTACTTTAATGTGGTGTAGGTCCACTACCTTTTGTGGCAATTACAACCTCAGAATTTCCCTGAATCCTGAATTGTTGGTTCCAGTGGAATTTTAGCTGAATAGAGGTGGTAAACAAAATAGTGGAAACACCGTGAAAAATCACCAAAATATCTCACAATAGGCTGTAGGTCCACCAACTCTTGCAGCAATTACAGCCTCATCAATTCTCTGAGGTGACATTGATTCATACAAATTGTGAATTGATGGTTCCAATGGAATTTTAGCCTCCCAGATGGCGTCGGCGGCGGAAAGCGACTTCTTACTTGAATCTCCATAATCGAGTACCATGAATGCTCTGTGGTCTGGGATTGTGGTGGTGGTGCTCAACGTCATTGGAATGCGTGCTCCTCGTGTCATTCTTCAGGAAGCAATTCTAGCTTTATCGAATAGTGTCATTCCTCATTATTATCTTGAAAGATGGCGGCGTTCCCCTTTGGAATCCACAGTTCTTGAACAACCGTAGAATAAAAAACTCGATCGCTTTAAATTTCAAATACTTTCGGCTGTTATTTCTTCTCCCATGAAGGGGAATCATCCATTGTCCCGGTGGCGGATTTCCAAGAAATAACGCCCCAGCACGTCATCACAGAACCCCCCCGGTTGGCAGAGGGCAGCAGTCTCGAGTAAATGCTTCTTTTTCGGCTGCCTCCAAACGTAGTAGGCGCGGTCGGTTATCAGAAATAAAGTGATAAGCGATGTTTTGTCGGAGAAGATCACCTCCTTTTTCGTCTGCTCGGGGGACAGAGGTTTCTACTCCACCACTCTAAAAGCACTAGAACATTTGAGGTTTTCTAATTGCATCTCTTCCATGATGAATTCTGACGAAAAGTTTTGTGGAAACTGGTATTTATTGAGGAGCTCTGTAGTGATTTTGGAAGTCTCGGTCTTGCAATCCTCTCTTACACAAAAAAATAGATTTAGAGTCTCTCTCAACCTGTGCTTTGTTTAAGACGTTTCACCTCTTTCAAAGGCGGCAAACATTGCTTTTAAAGGAGTACCACTTAAAACGCCAAGAATTCTGTTACACTAGCGCCTGCCGCCAAACGAGCATCAACAATTTGGCCTCTTCGAAACTCCGAGAGGTCTGCCATTTTTAAGGTTTGAACCAACTTTTCAAGTATCTGTAAAAATAATTATTTCTAACAAATAATAAATTATAAATAACTACTCCAAAATGAGTCAAGTTTTGGTTATTTTTATGTGCTCAAAGATTATGGCATTTCTGTTCATTACTGACGTTTTTCTCTGATATAGGAATATATGAAAATAAAATTGGCATTTTTTGCTAAAATTTTGGATTATTACTACCAAATTAGCATGAATAAACAGCACACCGAAGATACAATGTGCCATATATTTGGTAAAAGAATCCGTATTTCTGACTTGATATAAATATATTTATTTATATTTATAGATAAATTTAATCTCATTTACAAATCTTATTCGTTCTAATACAGTTTCACGGATTCAAGACAAAATAAATTTGCTATTTCTGTATTCTATAGTTACAAATGACAAGTGGTTTCTAGGTGCTAAGAACATTAAATTTTATTTTTTGAGAAATAAAATCTTGTTTTAAAAATAAGACTAACTGAAATTCAGAAATCGTAATAATATCACGATTTTTCTCGCATTTTTTACAGTATTCTGTGTAAATATATTGAGTAACGGTTTTAATGGTGATGAAAAATTAATGAAAAACTCTTTTAAATAAAGATGAATACCATTTGAAATTATTAACGGTCCTATGAATAATTTATATAAAAGATTCAAAAATCATAGACTAGTCCATAAACGGTAAAAAGGTAATTTTTTAGTTAACTCATAACATTACTTGGCTTAAAAGTGCATGGCACGTTTTTTTCGTTTCAAAATTCAGTAAAAGTGGGCTATTTAGTGTTTTTAAGCCTATAATTTCCCTTTTATGATTAAAAATTCTGTAGGAGTTAAAAGTAAAGTTACAGATTCCATTTGGAATGCTCCATGCCAACAGTGGTACGGAAATTCGATATTTGTATTAATAAAAAAAATCATTTGTACTACCCACTTTCACAATGATTTTCTCCAGCACGATGCTAGATTCTAGTTGCCGCAATTTGTAACAAAAAATGGACCGTTTTTGTTCTCGCAGAATTTAAACGCTTAAAAATATTTTTTATTTGCGCTGTGGCCGTTGAAGAGCAAGTGGGCGAAAGATGCGGGAAAGACCAACTTAACCAGAAAGGAGTGAACGAGTGCTCCTGACACGAACAAGAACTACGCTTATTTTTGTCAAAATTTATGGGCTAACAGAATAACTGAATTATTTATTTGTCCACATGAATTATTTACTGTGGAAATTTCAATCAAGGGAAACGTTTGGCGCTCAAATAAGGATTAAAAGCATAATTTTAGCTGAAAAATGAGTGGTTTGAATTATTATTGCGTACCACCTTCTCCCTGGTGCAATTGTTTGGCATTTAAAAGTGAAATCTACTCATTAAATACTTAAAATTGATAAAATTAGGAGAGGGATTCAAATATAGTCAGGGTATTTCTTAGATTAATCTAAAAATGAAAAGTCGATTCAAATAAGTGAAAGTATTTATTTCTTTCTTAAAAGGGAGTTGTAAGTGAGCTAGAGTTAACTGCCAAATATTAAAAAAAGGATGCACCATTTAATCTATCCATAAATGTTTTCCTGTATCCAAAACATACACTACGAAAGGGCATTTTTTTGACTGAATAAATCCTTGTAAATAAAACTTCTTTTATTATTTCCAAGGGACTAAAATCCTCGACTGAATAGTCCATTAACAATCTTTGTAATTGAAAGAATCTGCTACCCTGAAAACTGATGCATTTCAAAGTGTAAAATTTATTTTCCATTGCAGAGAGTTCTTTGCAAGCTTCCAAATTTCTTTTGATGTTAACTTCTTTCAGGTAAAGAATTTTAATTTTCGATTTTGTCTAAATGGCCTAGACACTGGGTCGTCAAATACGATCAAATTTTCAATTGCAAACCACCTAACGATACATTAACTTAAACTTTTATTCCAAATTATTGAAAGAATATGAAAAAATACCTGTTCAGTTTTTTAAATAAAAATGTACAGGTCATTAATTAATCTTGACCAGTATAATTACTTAAAAAACAATTTTCTGGAACAAGATGAAAGTGTTTGTTTAACTATGGATGAATAAGGGCACCACATTCAAAACATGGCTTATTTTGGCATTTAAAATTGCAGTTGCCTACAAGGAAACGTAGGCCTTTGTTGAATGAACCCATCTTCAGAGTATTTCATATCGATGACTTTATCTTCAGCGACATTACCCATGGCAGTAAACATTAAAATCGCATTATGTTTAAGATTGCAATACTGGTATGAATAAAACTTCGTAGTGGTAGGACGTTTAAAATTACCATGTATGGGGCAGTGTGCCATGTTTCCACTTCTGTGCGTCTCCAGGGAAATTATTTATATTCTCGTTTTTGCTGCCAGACATCAGGCTTGGATGATCCATTCCTCGAGACCCCTTAGGTCCATACTTGGCATTGCTGGGGTTCTTTCTTGAGGGACGCACTAGGTACACACATCTTTTTCGCAGAGTCCATCTTACGAATTCTGTAATTCCATCGAGAACACGGAAAATTTGTTGACAACTTTTTGGCAGCCTGGGTGACGACAGTGCACAGCCTTACGTTAAGATCTCGAGAGTCCGGAGAAGGCCCAGCATTAAAATAACTCAAAGTAATAACTGATTATTATTCACCAGGATTTATTCTTAGTATTTTAAACACCTATTAGGTAGTGTTTTAAATGAATCGAGCTCCTTCACCTCTGTCGTAGATTGCTCGTTTGAAGAGCAAATGGAAGAACTCAGTGGAGTCGTATTTTGACTGAAAAGCTCGAAAAACAATGTAAAATAAAGCTTAGACCCAATGGAAGTCTGTGGATGGATTTTTTTGAGGTAAACCGGTACTATTTACGTCCAAGCCAGACAGATTTAGGACTGGGTCTATCAGAAAGGTCTACCACTGCCTACCGAAACCCGAGATTTTTAAATCGATTTAAAAAGCAAAAAATCGAAAAACACAGAAGTTCCACAGAGTAAATCTTATTTAAAGATTGCACAAATTGTTAACATTTTTTATGTATTTTAAGTAAGAAATGGATCGAATTAAATAGGAGCAAGGAAAGAGGCCGTTTGGCCGAATGAACTGCGATGTTTCCATAAAAAAGGGGAATAATTTTTAATAATCTAATTTTTCAAGGAAATTTCGTACTTGCCATGAAATTATGAGCAGTAATTGGGAGAGGCTTATCGCACACTTAACGACATAATAGTCGTGGCCTCGCCTTTGGCTTGGCCAAAAAAATGTCACAGGTTTTTGGCCTAGCATTTCGCGTGGTTTGTGACAGGGAGAAGTGATATTTGCTCTCACGAGTCACCTTAAATAACTCACGTCAAGTGGTGCAATTAAAGAATCACAATTTATGAATCAAAAATGAGACAAATATAAATAAATAAATCACTAGAATATTGCATTAACACTACTTAGTTTTAAATTGTAAGTTACTGCCTATTTATAATTCCGGAAGCTGCTGTTCATCCATCAAAAATATTATCGTTAATTTGCCTTAAAGACAAAATTAATAGGTTGAAAAACAATGTTCTTATTATCTAGTGTATGCAAGTGAAAAGTTTGCGGAAAGGTCTAAATAAATTCACAACTTTATGAATATTAATATTTAAAGCAATTTAAGAAGTTTTTTTCAAAAATATCACTTTCAAACAATTTTTTAATGATCAAATAATTAAATGAAGCTACTCCTTCTGCTACTAAATAACGGCTGTTGAATTGGCCAACTGCTTATACGATGAGGTAGCATGCACAAAAGATAATCTAGTCTGGCACACCGAGACCTCATTTGGTGTCAAGAAATAAAATTCCTTTTGAGTTTGGTTGCCTGATTTATTTTTCTTAATTAAAACTCTTATTTTTTTCGAAAAAATGCTCATCCAAATAATTTTATTTGACACAGGTTGATTCACCAAATACTGATCAGTTGCAAATCCAATTTTCTATTTAAAAGCAATGGTACATAAGTAACCTCTTCTTATTCTTTCTACGAATCGGGATAAATTCTTAAATTTGAACTCAATGCACAGTCCATTCAGACCAAGTAGAAATGGTATATAATTTACTAAACTTTGAAAGATACTCCAGAAGGCGCTATGGCATTCTCAAATGAGTGAAAAATTAAAACAAATAAAAAACTGTAATGAAAATTTATATTAAACTGTTTAAAATGATCTGTTATTACTGTAGAAGTATGTCATACTTAGCAGGTTACATCAGTTTATTTACAACTCGTGTTCAGGAGCGAGCTCAATTATTGTTATATTTTATGTAAAACATGTAATAAATTTGGCTAAGAAATACCCTACCAATATTCAAATAACTCTCCTAGGTTTATCAAAATATATTATTCGTAAGCTGACTTGAACATTACTATCATTTCCACTAGTCTGCTAGTGGAAGGAGTAAATACCAGGTCACCTGACATTTTGTCGATTGCTTTGAAACTCCGTATGAAGAAAAACGCCGCTGGCAGAAGATGAGGCTGACATCGATGATTTCTTTTGTGAAATTAAACCCCTCAACGAGTATTTGAGCAATTCGCAACAAAAGCAACTGTTAAAGAGTGACCTAGAAGTTCATTTATACCCCAATTTCCCTTTCAAGTTGCTCGTGGACCCAAGAACGCGCAATTTCCGCTCAAATCACCCAGGTTCTGCGGGTTCTTCGCAGTCTCTCGGGGCCACACATCTGTGGACACCAGGGTGTCCGCTGGCTCTCGAAAGAGGCTGCCAACTCCGCAACCACCACCACCACCACCTCATCGACAACCACGACGACGGTTTGGGAGTTCATGAAACGCACCAAGATGACCGGACGTGTGTTCTATCTGCTCCGCAGTGTCGTCCATCTCATGGAGACCACGAAGGCTCTCGAGTACCTGCAATGGCTGCTGAAGCAACTTGCCTCTGTAAGCAATTGTTTAAGACAGCGTCTTCGTACACTACTCATTTTAAATCGTCTGCCACAGCCACCTCTCCAGTTTATTGAGAAGTGGTCAGAATCTCTCCTAAAATGTGATGATCTTCGGCGTCAGTTCGTCAGTTCCACCATTCATCTGTTGGGGGAATTAAAGTCTGGATTTAGTCATATTGATATCGTTTGCATGGTCATCCCATAAGTTCTGTCAGAATTTTTTCTTTTGTGAATTAAACGAAATTAGAGAGAATTTTTTATCATGTTTAGGCAAGATAAACATTATTTTAAGTTAAAGTAGAAAGTAAAGTACATTAAAATTAAAAACTGGCTTTATTAGGGCAGTGTCTACTCTCAGTAATTCGGAGAAATGAACCAAGCTCCGAGGAGGAAAGAAGACCTATTCGAGTGAATCGAAAGGGGATGATGTTCCATCAAGACAACGTCGCATCACCCCACACAGTAGGAATCACATCTCTCCTCAAAGGGATTTTTGCAAATAAATAAATTTACAATAATTAAGGTTTTAATACTCTTGTTAATAGGTTAAAGAAGGTCTTACATATTCAAAATTAGGGCAGAGCTTATGAGATGACCCGAGATTAAAAGTACAAAGAGTATTTTACACTTTAAAAGCATCTCAAAAAATTACTCTCTAAAATTCATCCCGGGCACATTTTTCCGTTTGGCTGCATGCAGGCCCACAGTTTCTCATTGAAAGTTATTCAGTTATCGAGAATTCGTTTTCTGAAAAGTGTCATAAGTGCAGAAACCTCATAATACCGGGATTTTTCATGATTTTGGTTAGTTAATATCGTCCTTAGTATAAAAGTCTCCTTTCTATACTACTAAAGGATGCATTCAACAGCAGAGGTTCAGGCGAAAGCACAGATTTGTCTGACAATACACGATTATCTACGCACAAGTATCCACAGCAAGAGTCCAGAGTTTTCCTCCAACATTTTTAGCCTGACGCACCTTCAGAATCCTCTGTGGATTGACTTAAACACTTGTAGATATTTTAGGGAAATGAAATGAATTTATGGAGTTGATTTGTTGACCTTGGGGTGACACAAATTTCCCTGGCTCAAGTTTTGCGATTGTGGAGGTTTCCACATCATCACCAAAGGTTCATCGACCTCCTTCTAGGAGACCTGTTTAACACAAGACCGATAGGAAACAGCACTACTTTATTTGACCAAATGTGCGTGTATTTGGGTAAATGGTCCAGTAATTATAGGGTTGTGTTTCCGGCAGGCTCTAATCAGGAAGCTGATTGGATGCGAACCTTCTGGAAACTGGTGGCAAGTTGAGTCATGCTCAAAAAACATGACCTATCAGATCTGATTATCTATTCCAGTAACAAGTTAGTTAATGCCTCCACTACTAAAAAATTCGTTTAGTTTTGCTTTTTTTAAAGAACTCACCAATGTCAGTTTCAACTTCTTGCTTCTTTGCAAATCTCTTTCTTTCAAATGTTTAAGTTACAAGGCGAACGGTAGTTGTCTGAAGGAGGAAGTTAGTAGTAGTAGAAGTAGTGGTGAGGAATTCTCTTCCCACCAAGATTATCGATCTTTTGTGAAGTGGTTTTTGCTGCGTGGGGAAGATGGCACATTGTCCTGATGAAACAACATCACCCCCTTTCAATTCACTAGAGCAGATCTCCTTTCCTCACAGCCCGATTCAAACTCCACCCCAGTTGATGACAGCAGACTTCAGGAGCATTAAGTGTTGTTGCATTAGGTGGTAGGTAACCATTCAAAGTGGAGTATTCCTAGGTGATAGCACTAGAACCTGCTTTCCATGAAGTTCTATTCCTGGAGGCTGTGGCAGGAATTTTCCATTCCAAGTCCATCGTCGACTCGAGATTTGAGCTGAGTATTTTCAGAAAATTCATGTGGAAGCACCCATTTCCCAAGTTATGAAACTTTTCCAAGGTTTGAAGACGATAAACTGTAGCTCATCATCAAATCTCTACTTCTACCGGATTTCGCAAACCATTTTCTTCGACATTAACTGAGTGAATGCCTCTAACCACTCTGTCGGCTGTCTAGTTTCCTTCCTTGAGCCCTGAAGGTTTCTTGGGTACTTCCGTGTTTTCAGGGTTTAACCAAGCGAATTTCAATTACATTACTCCTTCAAATAAATATGGGAACATTTTAAATTACAAATACGTGTTTTGCTCTCTTAGACTGTATTAATACTCTTACAATTTCGTTAAAGGTTTAAAAAGGTAAAAAAACGCGAACAAAACTTATGGAATGATCTGATATCTGTCTTCTAGATGGGTGACAGTGAGCAAAAATCACAGCCTTTCGTATGACCCCCAAAAAAATTGTTTGGGCAACTATAAATGACCTTAGTACTGTCTTAACTCAGAAGATTTGTAGTGGAGAGCCCTTCTTAGATTCTCTAAGGTGAGGAATCCCAATAACAGAGATTGGGTTGTCTTAATTTATCGGCCAACATCAGATTTGGGTCAAAACTCAGGGTGCGGCGGTGAGATCTGCTAGGTGTGTCTCTTGCTAGAGGTGTGATAACTCTCTTAGATCACCATAGGATCTAATGGAATCACTGCAATTTGTTTTAATGCAGTTATGATACTATGACTCACAACCTGAACAGTTTTAGCCTTCTCTTCAATTTCAGTTTGATCTGGGAAGTCAGGGATGTGACCGGGTGCTGATGCGAATGCGGTACTGCTCACTGTGCAACGGCTACCCCCTCGTCCACCCTTGTCCCTCCTTCTGCGAGGTCTCCCTCACTCACTGCCTCCGACCAATCAGCAAACTCCAGCTACCTTGGACCACTCTCATTGGTTAGTTCCCTACTCAATACTTTGTTGAGAGAAAGCTCATGCTTGACCCGTTCAAATGGTGCTCGCAACATTCAGGGTGATTACAACTCAGCAATACTAAAAGTACAAATCATCATTGAGCATTAGTCATGGCACTCGCCTTATCCGATCTTTCTAGATACATCTTTTAATGTGGTATAGGTCCACTTTTGAGGCAATTGCAACCTAACTTCTCCGAGGTAATGTTGAGGTCACAGTGGTGAGGTGTGTTGTGGCCAGATGAGATGGTCACCTTTCTTAGAATGCTCCTCCTCGTGCCATTCTTCAACAATTCTAACTATTGCACGGATTGGTGCGGCGTTCTCTCCGGTGGACAACCTTAAGATGATGAACTTGGTGGCCAGAAATCCCTAAATAGTCTCTCGGCTATTAAAACTTCTTCCATGAAGGGATTTCCAATAAATAGCATGTTTTGCAGTTAGGAAAAGGCTGCAGTTTGGATTAAATGCTTCTTTCGGCTGTTCCCAAACTTCGTCCACTCGTCTGGAGGCTGGAAATAAGCTAAACGACGAAGAGTCTTCAGAGAAAATCGCATTTTTCCACAGCTCACGGAGAGACGAATGCAGGAGGTCTCTACCCCATCACTCTAAACGCTTTGAATGATTTACCGACTTTGAAAGCAGAGGCTTTCTAATTGCAGCTGCTCTTCCGTGGTGGAATCCCGATTTTTGAAGCTCTCAGCGAGTAGTTGTTGGAGAAAGTTGGTTCTGTAAGTGTTGGTTGAGACGGTCTTTAGCGATTTGAGGAGCCGTGGTTTCGCCATCTTCTCTTTGGAGGACTAGTGTAGTCATTGCCAATTTTTTTGACCACAAATAGGTCTAGCAGAAAGTTGACCTCTGAGACGCTTGCTTGAGAAGGTCCTACAGATTCAATGGACAACGAGAACCAAATTTCGATGCCTGGTTCTTCCTGCATATGGATTTTCGGGGATCGCATCGTCTGCCGTTCCGTTGTTAACTTCTTCTGGCGACAGCTTTTTCCATTTGGCTTCACCATTTCATAGGGAATTTTTGTGCCAAAATACCATTCCCTCATGTGTATGTCAAACACAAAATTGGCAAACATGTTCACAACTAACAGACACCTTAAAGCGATTGTATACCGATCCGTGGTGTAATAATCAAGACGACTGACTCTGAATTAGCAGTTCTCACATATTTTTTTCCTGTTATTTCAGAAACCTTTAACAACCAGCTTCAGGCCTGGTCGAATCCCTACAATTCATTGCTACATAACATCATCATCCACGCTCCCAAGTCCGTTCTCGAGTTCTACAGCTCCATCTTGAAAACTGTCGTCGATTTCGTAAGTACCTGAATTAATTAAATGCATGATTGTAATTAGAAAATTATTTAAAGCGATTTATCTAATACCGAAATGCGATAGTTTTTAACTCCCAAGCAGACAAATGGAGAAATATAAATCTTAGTGCAAGGGAATCCATTTTTTTCTATTCCGTTCATAAATTAGATTTAGTGAAACAGTTTTTACTATATCTAAGGGGTTTCCAGGATAAATTTGGCAGTTTCATCGTTAAACTGCTTAGCTCAGTATAACCGCTACTGTCACAGATTAATCAAGCTTTTGCAGTGCCGTTAATAGGCCGGCGCTAATTGTCTATCTCAAAAACGTTGCTCCTATTTATATTTAATTCATTCTTCGGCGGAGGCCAACAAGCACTGGGTGAGAGGCCGCCGTAGTCGTGGTGAAAATTACCGGTGAAGTTCCTCATCCGGTTTGGGCTTCGTGGTAGGGGAAATCTGCTACTGCGCCCTCTGCTGTTATGATACTAACCTCCTGCTCTTCACTTCTTAGCCGTCATTGAGATTCCCAAGTTCACGTCGCAGTGTTAAGGGGGACCATCGTGTAGTGACCAGGATATTGTCCTTATTTTGGTAACGCCGATGATACAAGCTATTATTATTATTTTCCATTCTCTTCGTTGTCATCACTTAAGCGAATGACGAAGGGACTGAAACGTGTTGACGGATTGGACAACTTTAGCACTTTAGAAATAAACTGATTAGTATTCTGTCAAATTTATTCCAAAGTCATTCATATTCAGTGTAAACTGCATTGATAAGACAAAGCAGTGGTGACCAAGCATTTTGGCACCTTAATCTTTGAGCAATCAAAACTCGGTCTCGGACCTTAAAAAAGATAAAGTTGTTGGCGTTGCAAGAGTCACCGTCTCTCAAAAGCAATGAGAGAAGGAGAAACGTCGTTCTCCTCAACTAGGCACAGGTCTGACTGAGAGAGACCGTCTGTCGGACTCTAAATGGAATTGTTGGTGAGTATCGCAAGGCCACGGTCTCTAAAATCACTGCTGAGCTCCACAATGAGAACCTCGTTGGGGGCTGCAAAAATCTCGATTCCGCCAAAGACGACAGATGTTTCTAAGCGCTTAGAGTGGTGGTTTAGAAGCCCCCAGAAATCGTCGGTCTGTCCATCTAGCAGTTGAAAAAGGAACGATTTTCTAGGACGAACCATCTTTTTCCATATTTTTAACCTTCGGACGAGTGTACTGCGTATGGAGGCAGCCGACGAAAGAAGCCTTTAATCCAGAATGCTGCCCTCTCCAGACCGTGAAACATAACGGGGATTCTATGAAGATGAGTTGGAGTGCTATTTCTTGGAACTCCGTCGATGGGCCAATGAAATAGCATCCCTCAGCGAGCGACCAAGTTCATCATCCTACGGTTGGTCAAGAACTGTGTTTTCCGGAAGAGGGAACGCCGCCCATCCTTACAGCAGCTAAAATTGTTAAGGGACAACTGCACGAGTAGCACTCTCCTTAAGTTGAGCATCTCATCTGACCCCAAGCTCATTATTGAGGAGCACTTATGGTAGATTCTAGAGATTCAATTGGTTAAGATTCCTCTGGAACCGTCAATTCTCAATCTGTATGAATTAATACCTTGGAGAACTGAGGCTGTGGATCTGCATCAAATTGAAATATATTTTTTTAATTTTCCAAGGGGTTTCAGCTATTTTTCGAACCCCCGCATATATATATATATATTTGAGGTCATTCAATAATTTTTTGTCCAATTTTTAAGTGAATAGAATAATCAATCATCATTATATTTATTAAATATCCTCTCAATAATAAACTTTTTGCTGATTATCAATGAGTTTTTTACCTATTAACAAACTTAGTGACATGTTAATTTTTGTAGAATTCTTTTGGTTTTGGTTATTCGAAGAAATTACAAATGCCAATTTTAACCTCGGTTTCCTGCCTTGCAAAAGTTGTTTCTTCTTCCGGAAGATTTCGTAAGTTACGAAACAAACGGCAGTTATTCTTTGGTATTCTGTGGCGTGATTCGTGCTGAAGAAGCATCGTTCCCTTTCGATTCACGAAATCAGGTCGTTTTTCATCCTTCAAGTTCGGTTCAAACGCGCTGATTGCTGAGAGGAGATTTGGGCATTACTTGTTGTTGCATTGGGGATGACACTTCAAAGTGGATTGGTGCTTAGCGAGCCCAAGAACCTTTTTCGGTGATTTAACTCTCTCGGAAGTCTTGGCTGGGGTCTTTCTCCTCGTTTACGAAGCCCACTGTCTACAAGGCATAGAAATCTTGATGAGAGATCCCTTTTGGTCTCCAGTCACAAGTAATTCACCCAAAAAAGGTGAAATGGGGTGGTGAGAATGGAGAAGAGCATATTCCAACTGAGTGAATTCCTGAACTCAAAGCTCACGTAATGCATCCTCCATGAATCTTAGATACTTTTGAATCAGCAGACTTTTAATCATTTTCAATTTGTTCTGTAAATGAAATAAGGTAGAAATAATGTTCAACTCCAATATAAAAAATTCAAAAACCTGACATAACTTATGGGATGACATGCTAATATCCCTTATCCAAGATATGGAATAGTTTTCAAGGAAAATAAACGAAAAAAAAATTAAATACACATTTTAGTTGCCGCAGGAATGTCGCTACGACATGGCGGAGATTGACACATCAGCGGAGGATCTGACACTGTCCAGCGGAAGGAAGCACTCGAGTAAATCGGCCTCCACTCAAACCCAACTAATGAGGATCTCTCACAAGGTACCGCCATCTCAAATGCTGCATCTTCCACAACTTCTGATCAGGAAGGCGATAAGACACATGGAAGCAAAAAAAAGCACAAATTTAAGCGGTTTAGGAAAAATTTTGTGAGGTTGATTAAAGCCCGGATGATGAGGTAGTCGTGTGATTGGTTTTATCGATTCAAAGGGGCATAATAATCGATTGAGGAATTCAATTACCTGTAGGGGTTTCAAATTAGATCTCAACCTAAAAATTTGATCAATTAAACAACCTGAATATCTACTCAACTAACGTGTGAGTCACTGTGACAACCCTGAAACAACCCCAGGACTGAGTGTACTGATCCTAATCCAACTGGCCCCTGGTATCACGACCCTGAATCTTAAACGAGGTAGTTTATCCGTGTAGGAAGAAAATCATAGGGTAGCTTTCCGCTACACAGTAGTTTCCATCTCACTTAATGTGGCTCCCAAGCTCCGGAAATGCTAGCGTTTTACGCGTCTTTTTTTTGTAGCTTCAAAGTCTCAAGCGTCTGTGGATAAGCGTACCATCCAGGATTTGTCGTGAATCGCCCCATCTCTCCCTGTCGACTGCCTTTTCGTCGGGAAACTGCTGGAATGGGAGTGCTGTTGGACCGTAAGTTCCATTTAATCTACTACTGTCCGAAAACCTAAAAAGTGGCATCTTATTGATCGACTGTAGTGTCTGCTAGACATTTAAAAGGCTCCGGTCTTGGAGTATTAGCACATAGATCTTAGGCAGCGGAATTGATTTATGCCTTAGGGAGGATCTACGGAGAATATATGGACAGAGAATAGGCAACCCAACTAAGCTGAACGGTTCTCAGTAGGTTACTTCCCATAACCACGAGGAGACAAACTAGCTACAAGATGTAGTGTGGTAGATCGACAAAGAAGTCTAATCGGAATGAACATTCCAAAACCTGCCAGGTTCAACCTACGTATTTGTGTATGTTGTGGCCTGGCAAAGTCCTAATCCACGTCACTGGCTGGCGCATACTCAGTCTCAGGTGAGCTATGCGACCATGACAAACCAGTAACTGGACTCATCTCCTTCGTCGTCCAACCAGCCCTCCTATTCAAGTTCGTTGGCACTCATCCTGGACCCTTAAAGCTGCCGAATAGTAGATAAGCACGGAAGCACGGGACGTGGGTCACTTTCTAAAGCACTGCAGCAAGAACTATCTGAGAAGCATACATTCCAATCCAATCTAATCTCACTCTGGCTAATAAAACCTGACCTGCATTCAATCACTACTCACGCTGAAAGAGGGTTCTGGAACGATCCAAAGGTCACCAGTTTTGTTGCATTTTTTGCATGCCTGCGCAGCCTGTGAAGGGGCGGCCTGGCTTCCAGTTGATTGGCTTCTGTCCGATTTGAAATGATTTTCCTCCCGACTGTGGCATGTGTGATTCACTGTCCGTTTGGCCTCGAAGCGGCTTAAGTAGAATTCTTCGGACTCTTTGACTGGAGCTATGAGTTTAATACAGCATTCCCTCGCAACTTCGCGGTTCGCTTAGGATTTGGCTTCTTAATTATTATTATCCCTATCTCTACAGAAAAAGGAGAACAGCACTATTAACGGTGGTGCTAAAAGTGTTTTTTGATTTCTGTGAGTAGAATTGAAGTTGAATTTATCCGTTCGTCAAAGCAGTATCATAGCTCCATAAATTTATTAAGATATGTTCGTTATATATTTCTGAAAGGTTCTTTAAAAGGAATAGATGGCCATCAAGGTGGCGTTCGATAGTTTAAACAAGATTCATTCCAAGTTAGTCAACTCTGGAACGCGGTTCTTATCACAATGAGCGATTTTTTGGTGGTGAAGTTTGCTTTTACAGCTACGGCATTCAAAGGTGCTGAGAACAGTGACAATCGAGCACAGGCAAAGTGATTTCCACAACCTCTTCTGTGAGTAAAGACAGTTCAGAGAAAGTCGTGTAAATTTAACTAATAGTTTTAACGGATTAAATGTCAAAATTGTTCTCTCGAATCGTCTAATTTGAGAAGGGGATATGTTTTCTAGGATGTACCGACTGCTGTAATTTAGTTAGACTGTTTTTCACACAACTGATGGTAGTAAATTGGGGATTCTTACTAGCTCTTCAGAGAAACCATTTGCACTTCAAACTTCACCAAAAAAAGACCAATTTTCCAGTATATATTAATGCGAAAATCGGGTACTTACATACGGGCTCCAAGGCTGAATAACTACCTTATTTGGAGGGCAATCTAATATCACTTATGCAAGCCATTTGTCTTTCGGCAAATGTGATTATGACATTAATAATTGAGGAGGGTAACCGATGTCCATCTCCTTCCCCTCACGTCGCCAGTTATGTGGATGGGACTCAGCATCTCCTCTGCGATCCTGCTGAAGACGAGACGGCCATTACAGGACACTGGGTATCTCGATTACACCTGGGAAACCTCGAAACCCCCCGTGAGAATCCTGTAAGTTTAAGCGCCTTACCAAGACATTTACATCGATCACCGTTACTATATATGTCGCATTTTTGAGGAATCGATTTGTCAGGAAGAGAGAGAAGGGTAAAGAGGAAATATTTGCTTAAAAAGACGGAAGGAAGATTTGTTGGGAAGAGCTACACCCACCTTCTCTCCAAGAAGGGCCAACTATCATAGTAGGCGCTGAGTCGAAACTCTGCTGGGATTTGGCTGCTGAACTACAGTCTACGTGGGTTTTTCCGCTGTGTCCTAGCCTTGAGGCAGTGAAGGAGAATGTGGTTTCCTTTGGGAAGGTTAAGGAAGGAGCCAGTCAGATGCATATGATGGTGATGAGTTGTTTAAGGAGTCTCTCAGTTCAAAATGAGATGTGGAATCTTCTTTACAGACGGCCTGTGGGCGGTCATACCAATCTCTGAGGTTCGGGTTAATGACGGGGTTAAAAGGGTGAGAAAGTAACTATTCCGTGTCTTGAAACCTTTCATCAATCGATGTGTCCATCGATGGCGATATAATGATGGCTTAACCAACTTTAAAAACATAACAGCAACTGAAAGGGAAGGGGGAGAATGTACAGGCTTTCATAGTTCGAAAATTATAAATGTGCACATCTGAAGACATATAATCCCTCCACGTTTTGATAAATTTTCTTCCGAAGCGATTCTGTTTTCGGGGACTGCTGAGTTCTCCCCACTTTCTGGAAACGCTGACGCCAACTTCCTAGATGTCTGAGACGATGCTCATCAGTGACCTTACGTCAAATCTGATCCCCAGAGTCTCCTTCGTTTGAGGGTTGTTTATCTCAGATAGAAAAAAACCAAGCTTAAGCGCCTATGGTAGGAGTGTGACATTCTAGTCTATCTGGGAGAGACTAGACTAGACTAGACTAAACATGATCCAGCTGCAGAATATGCTCCGAAGATCGTGAGAAACGCTCCATATTTTGGCCAAGGAAATCTAATCGGGAATGCTGATTGGATGGAAGCAGTCAAGAAATCGATGTTTGAATATAATGAATGGTGATTTGCGTGCTGATTGGGTGACGGAGACCATGTGTCACAAGACTCATAGTTCCAACAGTACAATTTTGTTCGGTTCACTGTGCATTAAGGTTGAGGGCTCTGCAGTTGGATATGTTGAGGTCTGACTAAATCCAAATCCTCATTTCTGGCTGGCACACTCTACCGAGCCAGGTGACTCATCTCCAATCAGATTCTTGATTAGAGCTCTTTGTCCTTATACTGGGCACAAACTCTGGACTCTAGGGAAAGTTAAAAATGAGGAGCACTCGCCCAACAAATTGTGAGGACAAACTGAGACTATTGGTCTGGTGCGGTAGAGAGAGTCAATTTTCACATTTCCGAGTGATGCTATTTTCAACCTTGCCCTAGAAATCACAAGCATGAAGAGGGGATGAGTGTAGAGAACAGGTGAGCTGAAATTCCATCCAAGACGGATCCAGTGCCTGTACCAGGGAGGTCGGTGCATCTATGCCAGCTTGGGTTAACTGTACTCAGTCCTAAGGGTGTCCCTTGGGCCTTAGTGAGGCTACTAAGCAACTTTTAATAAAACTTGCTTACTGTTTTTTTTTCAATTTCAGTTCAAAACAATCGAGGAAGCCACACAGGCTCTAATGGTATTCAACTGTCGTCTCAAACACGTGTTCCCCGGCACTGACTTGCAACGAAAACCCGAGCAAGGTAAAGTTTCGACTCAACAGGTGTACCATTTAAATAATCACTAGATTTTGTTTTAATGAACTCACTCAGAGTTCATTGATTGGTGTTTGAAGCATCCCCTTTGATTCTAACCGTGGGTTTTCAGTATTTTACAAGTCCACATACCAAAAATTCACTTGAATTGAACCTGGAGCATTAAAACGGCTTTGAAAAAGCGCCGTCTTTGATACTGCTTTCGGGCGTCTTCCACTCATCCCCCTCCCCCACCCCCCCACCCCCCCGCGAAACATAAAAGGGCCCCGTTTAACGGCCTTCATCACTAAATGACCCGTAATTACAGGGCAGCAAAAGCGAACGGGCGATCGTGCGATTAAATGAGCTCCCCATGCACCCCCATAAAACACACCAACGGAGGCTTCCTTTGATTGCGACTGCGTCAAGGGTGGTAGGGGTGTAGAGGAGGGGAACTTGAGCAACTACAGTTTGCAGTGGCCAGGAGTATGCACTACCCAGCTTTTGTAAACTCCCCTTTCTATGATATATATATATATATGCTTTGAACAGACTGGCATAAGTAAATTAAGAGTTTTCCCAAACTAAAGCTATTCCCCGCAAATGGAAAGGCTCGAGAGTGGAACTGTGCTCGGTCGGAAATTTTCCAGGAAGGAAGAAATATTGAAGGAAATTAAGTGAATGAGCGGATTTATTTAGGTTTGACGAGATCGATACAGTCGATCATTCGATGGCAATTTTCCTCTATAATCTCGATGTGTGTGAACACTCGGGGGTCGGACAAAATAATGGAAACAGTTTTAGAAATCAAACAAAATATAATTTGATATGGTGTAGGTCCAAAATTACGACCACAATTTGGAGGCGATGCCTGCGGCGACTTCTTACTCGAATCTCTAAAATCCACGACTATAAAGGCTTTTCAATATTGAAGCTAAAGGTTGGGATGAGGTCTGTAGTGACCAGATGAGATGAAATGCCATTCTTTAACGCTTCTAACTGTATGGAAGATGACCGCGTTCCACACCATAGGTCCTTCAACTTTGTCGCTACTCGAAATTCCTGAATAGTCCGAGCTTTTAATTCAATCTTGAAGGGAAATCATTGGGCGGTCGGCGAGTTTCCAAGAAATAGCACCCCTGCCTACACGTTTTAGGGTTGGGAGAGGACAGCAGTTTCGATTAAGTGCTTCTTTCGGCTCTCTCCAAACGTAGTACACTCGGCTGTAGGTAGGAAATCAAGTGTTAAACGATGATTCGCCAGAGAAAATCAAAAATCTAAACGCTTTGAAGCATTTGGCGTCTTTGAGAGCAAATGTCTTCCGTGTGCATCTCCTGACGAGGTGCAGTTTTTGTAGAAACTGGGCTTTGTAGGTGTTCATTGAGGAACTCTGAAGTGAATTTCGGGTCGTGGTCTTGTGATCCTCTCTAACAATTCGATTTGAGGGAGTCTGACAGACGGTCTCTTTGATTTCCGTCCAGACCTGTCTGTGCTTTGCTGAGGATGACGTTTTCCCTCTCTCCTTCTGTTACACTAGCCTTACGAGGATCTCAGATGTCCGCCATTTTAATCAGGTTTTGATTGTTACATTTTGAAAGGTAATTATGCCAAAATATTAGGTGTTTCCACTACTAAAAGTCCAACGGTTGTCTGTTGATGTAGACCGTCTGACAAGGGTTGCAGACTTGACGTGACAAGGCTCGATAGCTACTAAGGTGTGCGACAAATTTTTCTTCCACAGTGAAATAAATGGGCCTATCGTGACGGAAGGTTACCTTTTGCCCCCAATCAAATAACGTCAAGTGTAGTTTGCTTTTAAAAGACACTACGTATAAGAGGGTACGAAGGAGTTCTCTAACAGAACAATGAATATATTTTTCTCGTTGCTACACAATAGGACTTCTATCGAGCCAAGTTGTCTGCTCCCTGGGAACAAACGGAAATGCGCTCTATGGTTATTGTATTAAATATATATAAAATTAATACCGTAGAAATCACAATCAAATCTTGAAACGGTGGTCGTCGATATTTCACTAGTTATATATATCAAGTTACCCCATACATTCTGTCTGAATGGCACTTTTTTGGAATTCAGCTCAACATATAATTCTTGCAGTAGTTGATAACAACGAGCTGTTAGTGCGCCTACCCATACAGCAACCAGATTTACTAAAGAATTGTACGGGGAACACTCCACTGAAGTGGAGCATCTCATCTCACCACCCACACCTCAATCTCACCATTGAGGAGCACTTATAGGCAGCTGTGGAGATTCAGCCAAGATGTCCATTTTCGACGCCGCCAACGTCGTCGCTAAAAGAACTCAATGAGGACTTTTTAAATGAAAAAATGCCTTTTCAAACAATCTGAAATTCGTTAAATCATTACCTCGGGGAGATGGCATAGTATTCGGGGGGTCAAACATATAAGTGTGCTCTTAATCTATATCGTTGACCAATCGACAATACGAATCGTCTGAATAGCACAAAATAAGCTTCCTTACTTATAAGCTCCAGGTTATAATGGAAATTGTTTTGAGGAAAACTATTTGATAATATGTACAATTTCCTTGTCTTTCTAACTACATATTCATAAACAAAGTCTATTTTCTTCCTCTGGGAATGTCAGATTTAGCAGCCGGGAATCATATTTCCTCGAAAGACTTATCACTGAGGAAACTAGTTTACTAAGATAAATTCAACAGGCTGAATTGAATATTTCATCATGACTCGTACATTTAAACAAGGCGTCATTTAGCCCTACCTGCTGTTGAGTGCTTTTGAAATAGAATTCCTTCCGCATTTGATTTATACTTTTTTTTCTAATGATACCCCACCAGACAAGGCGTGACATTAATCTGCAATTCGGCTTCAAACAGGTTTAATGCGATTTGCTTTTCAACGTGGTCATAAATCCTCGCAGACCACCGATTCATTCCCAACTGAAATGCAGTTGTAAAAAAGGTGGCCGAATTCTGACTGAAATGCTCAAATTTCTCATAGTCTCCGTTCTCAAATCAATCGATAAAACTCCCCACGCAGATCTACAGGGAGAAAGAGAGAGTGTGTGAGAGTGAGAGAGACCGCATTAAATATTAAGGCAACAAGAGGGAACGAAAGAGTGCATTGTTCCTTTTTCTGGGCTTTGTGGGTTGCGGTCGACATTCAAAAATCGCTTGCAATTGAAGATGCTTCATCAGGGTAGCAAAGGGAAAACTTGGGGAATGAATAACGAGTAGGGAGAACCAGTAGGTGAATGGCATTCTCCAACAATGGCAGGTCACCCTATGAGTGCTGCACTCAATGAAAATTGCTCAAATTTAACGAAATTTAAATAACATTTTGTTTGTGATGTCTAATTGAGGTGAACATTGTCTTTATGTCAAGATGCATCTACACTAAAGTGATTGTGCTTTTCCAAAACAGTAGGATTGAAATTTACTTGCCTATAACCTGGTAGTACCCAAGAATCGTTTGGGACACATAGTGCTCCACGAGTTCAGGAAAGGAAGGAAACTCAGAAGCAGTGGACGAAGCGACCAGAAACATCCACTCAGTATGTGGAGAAGGATGTGACAACGACAAAAGGTGGATGCAGAAGAGGAGGACGATGGAAGCGGATGACGTCCATCTGAGTTGGATGATGCACTGCTTCTAGAAGCAGCAGTCCTTGAAGGAGCCTCTCCTGCTGTTTCACCAGTTGAGTTGGAATTGACGGCAGTGAAGCTTAGTTCAAACCACACAACTGTGCATCTTTGTCACCTTCAATAACTTGGAAGAGTTCCTATTATCTGGGAAGTTGGTGCGCCTACTCATGAAGTGCCTGAAATAGTCACACACCTCTAGCTGACAGCAGGAATCAAGTCATAAAAATGCCTCGATGCCGAATATCGATAAACTCCGATCACCATTCTGGAATCTAGCTTGATCAATCTACTTTTTCTGATTGGACACCGGTGAGTAGAAAGCAGTAGATACGGATGATTGCGTCTTTCCAATTCAACCCAAACCATTAAAGTTTAATTTATAAACCCAGCAGGATTGGCAGAGAGGACAGGCTTATCCAAAAAGACCCAGGCGCCAAGTTTTTTTGAATGAAACTTGGAAAATTTCAATGTTTTTCTCGGCTTTTCAGTCAGTAAGGATGTCTAATTAGGAGCTATCCACAAACTGGAAAGTTTTAAGGTATTTGTTTTTTCTAGAATTTCGTCGGCAAAGGAGACGACGAATTAAGTGATTAAGCAATGAGTTTCCTAAGTTAGCCAGCGATGAAATTGTGGACCCTGCATTGACAGTCCCACATTTGACAGAGCAAAGTAACGTTGACACATCGATTTAGACTTCGAGTACCTTTTAGGAGTTCCAATCTCTTTGCATTTTTTTGAAATTTAACAATGATAGAAGATGTGAAATTCAACAAATAAGTTTAAATTAATTTCGCCTTTAATTATTTATGAAAGATGAACTCTAAAAATTTAGCACTTTAGCATTTAAAGTCAATTAAAACCCTTTATTTGTAAATAGGAACATCATTTTATAAGGCAAATATTATACTCAATTTAATGTTCCCCGAAATGCCTGCATCGATTTTACAGTACTGCAATTTCCCTAAAAATGAACAAGAAAAACTAGTTCATCTTCAAATTTCTCTTTGAAAGCAACAGAGAGCATTGCTATTTCTTAGCGTTTTTTGTGGAGCGATTAACGTTCTGGACTAGCCGTTATCAACGCAAATGCACGGCTCCTGTGTGAATGCATGTATTTAAAAATGAAATTTTAAGCAAATTTCGGCACACTTTTCCTCTGGGAAGGCGTATTCTCCAGTTGAAGACATTTTTGCTTCTTTTAAAATGTGTTATTCCAAATTTAGACAAGCAACACCCAGCCAGTGACCAACGAGATAAAGTGAAGGTAGTGAGTTTCATCCTTTAAGTTGCATTCAAGTAAAAATAACATTTTTTAAGCATGTTTTTTTTCCTATTTTATCAGACCAAAACCTCTTCTTCATCAAACCAAAATCCAACCTCACTCACTGCAAACGGTGATTATGGGCGTTTGAAATACAAGGGTAATTGGTCGATTAAAAGGTAAAATTTCTGAGTCAAATAATGGTATCTTTTTTTGCAAAATTATCCCAAATTTAGGAGGATGGCACCACATTCCCAAGCATCCACAGCAAAACGCCGGAAAAGCTCTCCACTTTGGACTTTTACACATCTCCATCTGCTTATTTCACCTTCTTCATCGACTTTTGTGCTGATATTTTACAGAAATGCGCTCAAATAAAGCCCCATTAAATCGTGCATTCAAGGATCTTTCTACTGGGGTGTTTCATTGGCACAGAAACTAAATATCACGTAATCCTAGGGGCTCCATGATGCATTTTCTTAACTATTCAATCGTCAATTTACTTCGCTTGATTACCTGTGGAGTGGAGTCACGAAGGCTAATCGTCCACAAGAGACGTGACGCGTACTAATCCAAAAGAATATTCGACAAGGTACAAATCGCCATAGCAACGGCTTAAACAATTATAAACAGTACGTTCAGTTAGTAACTAAAGGTAAATAAATTGTAGTTGGAAAAAATCAGAAAATTTTAATTAAAATTTGCTGTAGATACAACATCTATGACAACATCTAGAAACATGATTGCAAAATCTCCTTTTTCGTTGATTCGAAAACTAACGAATATTGGCTTCAACATCGCCTTGCTGCTTTTTGAAAAAGCCGTTTTTTAAAGCTGATCTTTTAAGCTACTACGAAACAAATAGCAGTGGATGAGGAGTCCTCGTACAGCCAAGTTCTACCATCTTTTGTGGCGTGATTCTCGCTGTGTTCTGCATTGTCCTGATGAAACATCACCTTTTTCATCAAATCTCGCTTCAAGTGCCGCCCTAATTGCTGACAGTAGTGGATTTGAGCACTAACTGTTGTAGCGTTAGGTAGTAAGAATTCAAAGTGTAGTTCACCACTAAAATCCCACCAGATTGAAAGTAGAACGCGTTTCCAATAAAGTTCCCTTCTCGGCTATGGCTGTGGTTGGGATCTTTCCACGGCCTACGAAGCCTCTACTGTCTGCAATGAGAAAAGACTCATTTTTTGTTGCCAGTCACAAGTCTCTCCACCAAGAAAGGTGAAACGAAATGGCGAGAACGGAGGGCAGAGAGGCAGGTGTCGTCAACCTGAGACTTGAGGTTGTTTTAATGAGGCACTATATTTCCAGTTTTGAAAATGACGCCAATTCCAATTAAACTGATGATACATCAGGAGAGGCTCCTTCAAGGTCTGCTGCTGGACATCATTCGCTTCCATGGTCTTTCTCTTCTGCAACCACCTTCTGTCGTTGTCACATCCTTCTCCACATACTGAGTGGATGTTTCTGGTCGCTTCGTCCACTGCTTCTGAGTTTCCTTCCTTTCCTGAACTCGTGGAGCGCTATGTGTCCCATACGATTCTTGGGTACTACCAGGTTATAGGCAAGTAAATTTCAATCCTACTGTTTTGGAAAAGCACAATCAGTTTAGTGTGGATGCATCCTGACATAAAAACAATGTTCACCTCAGTTAGACATCACAAACAAAATGCTATTTAAATTTCCTTAAATTTGAGCAATTTTCATTGAGTGCAGCACTCATAGGGTGACCTGCCATTGTTGGAGAATGCCATTCACCTACTGGTTTTCCCTACTCGTTATTCATTCCCCAAGTTTCCCCTTTGCTACCCTGATGAAGCATCTTCAATTGCAAGCGATTTTTGAATGTCGACCGCAACCCACAAAGCCCAGAAAAAGGAACAATGCACTCTTCCATTCCCTCTTGTTGCCTTAATATTTAATGCGATGTCTCTCACTCTCTCTCACTCTCTCTTTCCCCCTGTAGTTCTGCGTGGGGAGTTTTATCGATTGATTTGAGAACGGAGACTATGAGAAATTTGAGCAATTCAGTCAGACTTCGGCCACCTTTTTTACAACTGCATTTCAGTTGGGAATGAATCGGTGGTCTGCGAGGATTTATGACCACGTTGAAAAGCAAATCGCATTAAACCTGTTTGAAGTCGAATTGCAGATTAATGTCACGCCTTGTCTGGTGGGGTTTCATTAGAAAAAAAAGTATAAATCAAATGCGGAAGGAATTCTATTTCAAAAGCACTCAACAGCAGGTAGGGCTAAATGACGCCTTGTTTAAATGTACGAGGCATGATGAAATATTCAATTCAGCCTGTTGAATTTATCTTAGTGAAATAGTTTCCTCAGTGATAAGTCTTTCGACGAAATAATATTCCCTGTTGCTAAATCTGACATTCCCAGAGGAAGAAAATAGACTTTGTTTATGAACATGTAAATCAAATCACTTAAAGGTAGTTAGAAAGACAAGGAAATTGTACTATTATCAAATAGTTTTACTCAAAAAATTTCCTATTATGACCTGGAGCTTATAAGCAAGCTTATTTTGTGCTATTCAAATGATTCGTATTGTCGATTGGTCAACGATATAGATAAAGAGCACACTTATATATTTGACCCAAGCCAGTTATAGTCTGTGGAGCATAGGGTTGGTGTCTGCCTCGGTTTTTGGTTGCCGAAGTCCGCTTTGAAGTCTTCCCCCCCCCCCCGAATACTATGCCATCTCCTCGAGGTATTGATTTAACGAATTTCAGATTGTTTGAAAAGGCATTTTTTCATTTAAAAAGTCCTCATTGAGTTCTTTTAGCGACGACGTTGGCGGCGTCGAAAATGGACATCTTGGCTGAATCTCCACAGCTGCCTATAAGTGCTCCTCAATAGTGAGATTGAGGTGTGGGTGGTGAGATGAGATGCTCCACTTCAGTGGAGTGCTTCCCCGTACAATTCTTTAGTAAATCTGGTTGCTGTATGGGTAGGCGCACTACCAGCTCGTTGTTATCAACTACTGCATTGCGATGAACTACGATAAAGGGTTTTAAATAAAAATAAGAATCCCTTACTATTCCTAAATCCATTCTGAACTTTAAGACTTGAGTCTGTGAAATTTAAACTACCCCAAAAACATTTAATCGCATAACTCCCTACCAGGTTCTTACCTTCGCATTTCTCTGCTTTTCTCTGCAATTTCCTCTGGGTTTCTCCATCCGCATTGTGATATATTGTGGGGCATTTGCCTCCACTGGTCTCACTCTCTCTCTCTGAAAGAGACGCCCCAAAGGAAGCAGCAAGTCACGCCAGCAAGTCTTTTGTCCTCTGGGCTCAATCACCAGTGTTCCCCGCCCAACAATTTTCTCTCCTTCCTCTCTCTCTCTCTTTCTCCCTCTGCGTCTTTAGCCGGACTCAGCGGAAGCACAAAAAACTCGGTTCTGTGGCATTGACAGATTCGCCCCTTTTAGTGGAACGAGGAAAGGCCGGCGTTGTTAGTCCTCTTTGGGCCATGTTGACACTCACCTCAGCGGCTACCACGACTCCTGCTGTTAGAAGATAAATTGGCTTTTCTTTCTGAGGCGTGGCAAGTGTGTGGATGTCAAAGAGAGAAGAATTTAAACTGAGCTCGTATTTGGAGAATGCGGCGGCCACATTGAATATCAGGTTATCACACAAGTCCATGTTGAATTTAATCACAGTTAAATAGTAATAAGTAATTTCCAAGAAGCCCAAAATTACTAAATTGAACAAATTTAGCTTTACAAAGTAGTAATTAGAGATGTTTTACGATTCAGAAAGGAAACTAAACAGCGGACGAAGCGACAATAAACATTCAATAAGTTTATAGAGTGAATTAACCAAGATTTACTTTTCTGCGAAGATGAAGACCGAATCGGATGACGTCCAGTTCAGTTTTTATTAATAAGATACTTCGTGAAGCAGTCCTTGAAGTTGCTTAATCCGCCCTAACACCTGGCAATAGAGCTAAGTTGCCATTTTCGAAATCTTAAGTTCCTAAACCTGGGTGGTAAGGCATATCTCGAGTGGAAATCTTAAGGAACCATCTTTGAATCTCATGAAAGGTCCGAAAGTCCACACCCGCTGATCTTCACTCACCTTCACCCATCCGACACGCAGATCGACCAAGCTGGCTGAGCATTCTTCACTGCTCAAGTAAACCTCTGCTCTCTCTCCCATCTTTCTAGAGGTCAATTAGACCTCTCCTGGTATTGAGAAGATTTATTTCAAAAAGGCGATGTCTACCATTGTGTAAACCTCCACCAACTTTGCACTCTTCCACAGTTAGCAGATTTTCCTACGTTCACTCTTGTTCCTTAACTAACGCTCCCGTTCTTTAATTGAGTAGAAATCGGTATCAGATAAGATCCTGAGGATTTTTAAGATGATCTTGCAAATAAAAAACCAAAATTCCGCTTAGATGGTGATTATGGAAAATCAGGGCTTCAAAACCAATCGGTCAAGTGATTCTCAGCCTCTATAGTCCCTAAGGCAGAATAGAAATGCATTATGGAATTCCATATATTGTAGTTTAGTGTTGCTAGTTACTTGGAGAACAATTTTTATAGATAGTTTTGCTTGAATTGGCAATAAAGCTAAGTTCCAATCACACAACTGCGCATCGTTGCCATCTTGGGAAACTTATGAAAGTTCCTAAACCTGGGTGGTGAGGCGGGTTGGGGTGTTAAGCGTCGTAGACAATGTCGACTTCGCGAGGAGAAGTGAGCCCTATGAGAACAGTGTTCCCCTGTTTCAGTCCGGTTGGACCGCCAGCGGATAATCCACTTGGCATTGCCACCACCTCATACAACTGCAATTAATGCTAGATCCACTGTCAACAATCAGGGTGTGGTTTGAAGCCAGCCTTCGGGAGGCAAACAGACCTGCTCTGGTGAATGCAAAAACGGTGATGTCTCATGAGGACAAGGCGACACCAACCGGCCACACATAGCAGGAAGTGATCACGTCAAGGAAGATCGTGGAAGAACAAAGTGGTTGAGAGAAAATTCCTCATCCTCCTCATCATTATCCACCTTCTTCTCTCGACAACCTCGTTCCTTCAGAGTGAGGGAAAGAACACTGATGAGTGAATCTTTAAGTAACTAAATGTATTACTTAGTCGTTTGATTAATTTATTCCAAATTCCGATGGAACTCAAGAAGTGAATCACCAAACTTGTCATCAGGCTCTTGTGGATTTCTATTATTGACTGGTGGTCGAACAATCAATCTTCTCTTTGTCTCAGGGTTGCTCATTTAACACGCTAGGCTAAAAGAGTTAGAGCACAGGTGTATTTGACCAGACCCTGATTATGAGTAGATGTGAGCAGTCTCGAGTCATGTGAGGGTAGTTGTGTTCAGTTAGCTTGAACGATCTGCTTGCTAGTTGGCCAACGGTAAGGTAGGAATCACTGGTGGTAAACGGATCCAGGCTGGAGACGCAAACCTTCATTAACCCTGTTTAATGCTGCCTCCTAAAAACTGCCTGTCGTTACTCGAAGGTGTTGGCAGCACAGCAGCAGGAGATCTGCTTGCGAAGAATTCAGTTGACTTCGTGAAATCGCTATCAAGTGTTACTGAGCAGATCTAGTTATCTATAGTATATCATATGTTCTGACGTTCACTGTACCCGTCCCCATAATGACTCGCTCCCACTGAACTCCTCATAAGTTGACCCAGCGAGGAACATCTTTCGGTGTTGGTCTAAGAGCCCCGTCACACCATCTGACAGGTCACATCTAATTGTCTGAGTGCATCTCCCCTAATCAGGCAGGTTTCCAAAAATAGCACCCTGGCTTCTCATCACAGAACCCCCTCCCTCATGGTCGTGTTTTAAGCTTGGAAGAAGGCAGTATTCTGGATTAAATACGACCTTCGGTTGTCTCTAAAAATCGTTCACGCGGCTGTTGGAGGTCGGAAATACGGTGAATGAAAAGAATCGCACATTTTTTCCACTGCTCTAGGGACAGACCGACCAATTCTGCTGGAGGTTTCTACTCCACCTCTCTAAACCCAGTGAAACAATTGGGAGTGCAGGTTTCCTAATTACAGCTCCTCCGTGATGGAATCCAGCTCCCGTGTGCTGCTCCCGACGAGGAAGAGTTAGTGTGGAAACTGGGTCCTGTAGGAGCTGTAGGAGGTCTGAAATTTGATTTGAAGTGCAAAAAACAGTTATTTTTAATGACTACAAAAAATGAAAAAAACAGTATTGGTTGCTTGTAACATGTTTGCAGTATTTTGTGCAATTCTTGTTTATCCCTTCCCAGTTGGAAGGGTGAAAATGAGCTCACCCAGTTAGATAAACGAGTATTCAACCACCACCACCACCACCACCCCCACCCCGGGGGAGACAACTGAATGAAATCGTCAAAGCGTTCTCCCTAAAAAGGCCAGAAGATTAGAGGACATGAAAGGCAGCCCATTCAGATGGCGTCGCAGAGGCAGTTCACTCTCCACAGTCTGTCATCTGTGGGTGATGGTGGTGGTGGTGGTTTTTTGGTAGTGGTTTCATTCTGTGACCGCCGGTGAAGTCATAAAGATTGCCAGGTGAAATTACTAGGTTGCGCCTGGAGGAAAATAAAATTATTAGAGACTTACTCTACCTCTCATTCGAGTTGGGTGAATGATTTAAAGCCATTGGCAGATACGTACTGAGCTTAGGTTGGGAAAGCCACTGATTTGTGACTGATAGCTGCACTAAGGGATCCACTACCCCAGATGAGATTAGGACTCCCAATAATAGAAGAGGAGACGTTCAAGGATTGGACAAAATAATGGAAACACCTAACCTTTTGACATCAAGCAAAGGTTTTCCAAATTTCGATCTCATTTTGTTTATTGCTTCTTATTTGGTACTCATTTGAAATAAATGTTTTTTACAGATACTTAAAAAATGGTTAAAACGTCGTCCTCAGCAAAGCACAAGTCTCGCCAAATGTCGAAGTTGTCTGAGACCGTGGGGCTCTAAATCGATTGGACTTTGGAGAGAATCACAAGAGCACGGCTAGAGAGCTCCTCAGTGAACACCTGCAGAACCCTGCTCCCCCACAAAAAGTGCATCTCGTCGGGAGCTGCTGCTACCTTCCCTCCCCTACTGACAGACTTAAACAAGCACTTTGAGACCTAGGGAGGAGTACTGTGGTCACTGTCAACTTCTCATGCTCCACAGAGGCTAGTGACTAAACTCTGCCCCGTTGTTTACCTATGACCGAGTCCTATCCTTTGTATCATTACGACACAAAACCGCTTGAGTGCATTCCTCAAACACACAGGTTTTCCAATAAACGCTTCTTTCTATAAATCATATCGGAACTTCTTATCGAGCTTAGGGTAGTGGACACGTCATCTAGAGAACTTAAGCATAAGTTCTCCTCTCCAGATCAGACCACTTGCAGGCGAAATCTATTCTTCCGCAATCTGAAAAAGAGATTGTAAACTCAAATCTCGAGGTAACAGAGACTGGAGACGAAAAGTGTATCTTTTATCGAGATGTTAATCGATTCCAGTCACAGAGGCCAAGAAAGGGACAACGTAGAAAAAGGTTCTTCTGACGGTCTGGTAGGGTCAGCAACAATTTTGGCTCCTCAAATCTACTGTCAGCTATTAGGGCAGAGTTTGAAGCAAGGAATCAAAAGGGGCGGTGTTTCATCGGGCAATCCACGCCGCCCTCCAACACCAAGAATCACTTCGTCAGAGATCAAAGAAGAACTTGATTGGCAGGGAAATTCCTCCTCTACCACCTAATTCCCCCGACTACCTTACTCCTTCTTCCGATCACCATTTGTTTCGTAGCTCACAAAATAATTGGTTAAAGAGACTGCTTTTTCGAGGCCACAGGAATAGGTTAAAACTGTCATCAAGCTTGTCAGTAGATGGAAGGAAATCATGGATAATCGTGGAAAGTACATTGAAGAATAGCTCTTAAATTAAGTATGTAACTTGGTTACTTGTTTTATATTATTCAAATTAGGGAAATTAGGCTTAGACACCAGCGATGAGTACAGTTTTAAGCCAAAGTCATTCAAGCACGAGACTGAGTGAGCGATATTCATTCAATCAATTATTTTTTGAGGAATATTTAATGTCTTACCTCTTCTTATTGTTAACACAGCAGTTATGTAACCTCAAAAACCTTATTCAGGTTCCCTATTAGGTCAAAACAATGGTTTTTTCACTACGAACAGCCATAATGCCACTGTTTTTGAACCAACTAAGAAGAACTACTCCTTTAGTTCTAAGAAAATATCATGAATTTAGTGCTATATATTTGCCAACTTACTTTTGTCTACATCACTAATGAATAATTTAACCAAGTTAAATATGACGGAACTTAAAATGAAAAATTGGCTTAATAATTTCTCAAAGTGGAACATAACTATCATTTAGGTAGACCAAATCCAATTATCGCTAAGTTACCCACAATATCCATAGAATTAAATTAATTAATAAATTTGGACAAAGGAAATAAAAATAAAAAAATCAATCCATTTTTAACTAAGAAATATTTTTAAGTTAGTTATCTGAACTTTTGATGTTATTAATTATTTATTATTATCGAATACATTCGCGCCAATTTCGGTAATTTGCAATCACCACAGCACAAATGAGCTCTGTGGGAAGTATTTAAAATGTTCAAAACTCTGTAGAAAAAGCGCCTGGTGGCAATTTAACTTCCACTGCGATGACTACGTTGGTGGAGGTGATTAAGCACTTCATGGGTGATTTATGAAGGGCTCTTCTTTTACACCCTGCGGTGGATTTGAGCACTCGGAAATTCATTCCATAGTATTAGATGAATTGAGGCATCGTTACTAGGTATCAAACGTATCACTGGGTATTATATCTAAAGAAATGCACTAATGATTCTCTGGTTGTTTTGAAATATTACTTATTTGTCTTTTGTTTAAATTGCAACTATGACACCTCGCACTTTGTCCAATAAAACCGCTTCTTTCCCACAAACAATAAAAATTGTTTTTCGTTTATAAAAAAGGCGAAGGAACAACGAATGGAATTCGGCGACGTTCTTGGATGAAAGCACTCAAATATAGAACTCATTTCGGAAATAATACTACTATGCTACCTAATCAGAGCACCGATCGAAAGAGCTCGAACTCGGAAAAAATAATTTCAACCGAAGAAATCGAGTGTTTCCCGATGGGCCTAGGCTCCAGCCAAAGAGCAACAGAAGGTCGTGGAATCCAGTCCTTCGTCACATTCATTCTCTCTGTTGGATTCCCACTTCCTAATGTATTCTGCCCCATGTTGCCCACAAGTTCATGAAAGGAACTGGTTATCTCAACCTACAATTTGCCTTTTTGATATTACCTTTACAATATATACAGCTGTTTTAGTCGTTACTGTGACGCTTGGCACTTCGTCGAGTAAACTTCGGATTTACCACGCGTTCCGTCTTTTGTGGCCGTCATCCAACGTAACGTTTAGTAATAGTGCCCTTTCAAATAGCATAGAATTTCGAGACATTACATCGCTGGGACTGCAGTATAGGTAGCGATACCAAAAAAAGCCATGATTTCTAAGTGGAAAATATTTATTCCCCAGGTTGGCTAGTTCAACGTATCGAACCAAGGCACTCGGGGTCCGAGTTGCAAAGGTAAACGGTGTTTGCGTAGTCACAGGTGGGGTTGATAGTCGGAACGCATTGAGGTGCCTGGTTTCCTGAGCAGAGAGGTGATATGAGTATGCCTCAGAGCAGTTTGACAAAGGGAAAGCGTGTGAATGTAATCAGTCCTGAGAATTGCTGGAGAATCACGGCACTGAGCCTCGGCTACGTGCCTCGCCTCGTCATGTTTTAATTCATATGAATTGTGAATCCTTTCCTAATTCTTCGGTTAATACATCCTCGTCCAGTTCTCTTACGGACTGTCGCAGCAGAAGTGGAAATCGACTTCTTACTTGAATCTCTAAAGTCCACGACGACAAATGCTCAACAATAATGAGGTTGAGATCTCGCTGGTGAGGTCTGTGGTGGCCAGATGAGAAGCTCAACTACATTTGAATGTTCTTCTTGCTCTATGGATTGGTACTACATTATCCGGCGTTGCCCTCTGGAAATGGTTTTCTAACCATAGGATGAACCTTGTTGCCTGAACTTCCTAAATAGCCCCGACTGTTAATTCTTCTTCCATGAAGAGAAATCCTTGGCTAGACAATGGGCTCCCAGTTTCTGTTTCACCAGCGCCTGCCATTCGAGCACCAATCATTTGGTTATAGCAATTTTTTAGTAACTTATTGCAAGTTGCGATTATGAATCCAAAATGTGCCAGATGTCCAAGCCCTGTAGTTTCCTTTTAATTCAAAGCACCTCTCAACTCGGTGTCTCATGACTCTTTTTCTAAAGAATTATGGACAATAACGTTTTCGGAGCCAAGTGCCGTCACAATTTGGTCGTCAATTTCCCTCAATGGTCTCGCTGGTTGATTCTTTTTCCATGAAGGGAAAGCATTGGTCCGGTGATGGATTTCCAAGAAATAGCAAACCAGGTCATCGTCACAGAACTTTCACAGTTTCTGTTACACTAGCACCAGGAATTTGGCCACTTTGAAGGTTTCAGAGATCTGCCACTCTATAAGATTATAACCAATTCTTTAAGTATCTGTAAAACCCGTTATTTTATAGAAATGAAATAAATAATTGAAAACTAAATAAACCGTTCCCCTCCGGAGACCACAGTTCTTGAACAACTCGATCGCCTAAAATTTCAAATAGTTTCGGCTGTTATTTCTTCTCCCTTGAAGGGGATTCCCAATAAATCACGTGTTTTACGTTGGTTGGGTGAAGGCAGCAGTCTGTAATAAATGCTTCTTCTTTCGGCTGTCTCTATTTCGAGTCCGACTTTGCTTTGCTGAGTGCTCTGCTGAGGACGACGTTTCTCCTTCTCTGCTTCAAAGGCGGCAGTCAATTGCGCTTTTGAGGCAGTACCTCTTGACAGAACGCCAAGTCTTTGGAGAGCAGTTTCGGCTTCCCTAGTATCCTAGCGCAAGCAGATCTTCTGCTGCTGTGCTGCCAACACCTTCGAGTAACGACAGGCTCATAATCGCAGTTTTGGCAGTTTTCAGGAGGCAAATGAATGAAGGTTTGCGTCTCCAGCCTGGATCCGTTCACCACCAGTGATTCCCACTTACCGTTGGCCAACTAGCAAGCAGATCGTTCAAGCTAACTGAACACAACTACCCTCACATGACTCGAGACAGCTCACATCTACTCATAATCCGCTTTTCATCTTTCTTTTCGGGTAGAGAGCAGAACATCCGCTATGGGTTTTAGAGAGGACTTGAGTGAGTACCACCGAGGCGGACGCCAATCCAATGATCAGTACGCGTAGAATTTGGGTCTGGTCTGTGCTCTAACTCTTTTAGCCTAGCGTGTTAAAAGAGGAACCCTGAGACAAAGAGAAGGTTGATTGTTCGACCACCAGTCAATAATAGAAATCCTCAAAAACCTGATGATACGTTTGCTGTTTTACTTCGTAAGTTTTATCAGATTTCGGAATAAATTAATCAAATGACTAAGTAATACATTTAGTTACTTAAAGATTCGTTCATCAGTGTTCTTCCCCTCAGTCCAAAGGAGTAACGCAGTCAGGAGAATAGGGTGGATGAGGAGGAGGAGGAGGAGTGTTCTCTCAACCAATTTGTTCTTCCACGATCTTCCTTGACTTGATCCCTTCCTGCCATGTGTGGCCGGTTGATGTCGCCTTGTCCTCATGAGACATCACCGTTTTTGCATTCAACAGAGCAGGTCTGTTTGCCTCCTGAAGGCTTGCTTCAGATCACACCCTAATTGTTGACAGTGGATTCAGCATTAATCGCAGTTGTATGAGGTGGTGGCAATGCCAAGTGGATTATCCGCTGGCGGTCCAACCAGACTGAAAGAGGGGAACATTGTTCGCACAGGGCTCCCTTCTCCTGCGAAGTCGACATTGATTGCGACGCTTAACACTTGGAAATTGCTCCATTTTCCGCCAGTGTCCAGTGGAAAGATGAATGAAGTTGGCGAAGATGAGGGGGAGAGGAGCGGATTCCCACTCGAGATATGCGATTGTTTTTACACAATTCATGAGACCTCCGCCCCCACCCCATCCCACCCCACCCCGCCTCACCACCCAGGTTTAGGAACTTTCTTAAGTTTTCGAAGGTGGCAACGATACACAGTTGTGTGGTTGGAACTTAGTTCTATCGCCAGTTTAAACAAAACTATCTTAAAAACTTGTTCTCCAAGTAACTAGCATCACTAAACTACAATATATGGAATTCCGAAATGCATTTCCATTCTGCCTGAGGGATTATAGAGGCTGAGAATCACTTGACCGATTGGTTTTGATGCCCTGATTTACCATAATCACCATCTAAGCGGAATTTTGGTTTTTTATTTGCAAGATCATCTTAAAAATCCTCAGGATCTTATCTGATACCGATTTCTACTCGATAGAAGAACAAGAACGTTAGTTAAGGGACAAAAGTGAACGTAGGAAAATCTGCTAACTGTGGCAGAGTGCAGAGTTGGTGGAGGTTTACACAATGGTAGATATCGCCTTTTTGAAATAAATCTTCTCAATACCAGGAGAAGTCTAATTGACCTCTAGAAAGATGGGAGAGAGAGCAGAGGTTTACTTGAGCAGTGAAGAATGCTCAGCCAGCTTGGTCGATCTGCGTGCCGGATGGGTGAAGGTGAGTGCAGAGCACCGGGTGTAGACTTTCGGAGCTTTCATGAGATTCTAAGAAGGTTTCTTAAGCCTGTTTTAATGAGAAGGAAACGCCATCTAACAGTGATAGCCGCCAGAAACCAGAAGGAATTTCCGAGTTAGCTATCACTCATCAGGTAATCAGAAGACTTTGCACTCTGATCATCCTCCATTCTCATTGGTTAGTTTGATTTGTACTCTGTCTGCCTTCAGACAAGATGGCCACCTACTCATCATTATCAACATTATCTGCTTAAATTGAGAAATTATAGATGGTTCTCACACAACAGGCATATTTAAATCTCACTGCTTTCAAATATTTTTTTTTCATTAATCTATCTAACGAAGTCTCTTTAATTCAATGAAAAATTCCTCACTTTTAATTCAGATTTTTATCAACAGGGCCTCATATTTCACATCGAGAAAAAAAGGACACTGAACCTACATTCTTTCAAACATAAATTAATCTCACTAGATAAAAGGCAATAATTTATTAGGCAGATGAAAAACAAACAAAGTAAGGTTGAATAAACTGAATTTCGTTTGCTTTTTGTGAGTAAATTTATAGCCATCCAGGAGGAATCAAACACATGTGTAGCGGAATGGCCTGCACTTAAGATGGATTTACCGCCCTCTTTAAGCTCGTCCACCTCCCGAAGGGAGAAGAGAAGCGCACGAGAGTGTACGAGTATTTAGCGTGCGGTGTGAGTTGTTTAAATAGGCTGCAGGAATCGCGCCTTGATTGGTTGATGGAGAGTTGTTCTCGAATGCGATTTGTTGTGCTTGGCGCTTCCTACTGGGTAGCCGTACGCCATTCATAAAATGAGTTGCTAAAAAATCTCTCTCGTGTCTTAATGAACCTATTTCATAAAAAACCATTTGATTATTGGTTTGATTTTTATTCAAATGCTCTAATTTATACGAAATTGGTAAATAAGGTATCAGTTTTGTTTGCGACTTTGTTGTTTCAACAACTTTTGTATGACAAAGTCGTAAACATCAAAGTAAAGGCCAGATTTGTAAAAATTGCTAGTTAAAACCAGGTTTTAACTAGGTTTCACCCTCCCTGATTCTGGAATAGATTAACTCAGGACTCTGATTAGAAGTGAAGGTTCTTGAGTCCTGCGAGAGTAGCCAGCTTTAACGACATTCTTGCTGGGTAGTAGACGTGAATAGGAATCACGGGTAGTGACCCTAAGGCAACTACAGTAACGTCTAATGTAAAGTACGGAGGTGCTATGCTACCTAAAGTGGTCTGATTAATATGCGTTACGTTCGATAACGGCCACAAGAGACGGGACGCGTTGTAACTCCAAAGTTTATTCAAAAAAGTGCAAGGCGTCATAGTAACGACTTAAACAACTGTACATATTATACAGATAATAACGAAAGGTAAATAAATTACAGTTCAAGATAATCAGAAAATAATAAATATAATTTTCTAAAGATACAACAGCGTCCCTCCTTAAAAGAGAATAATTGTTACTCCCAATGCTGGAGTTCTATTAGGTATTCCCGGATTAAACGAATTTAATGTTTTCTTAATAAGTCCAAGTTAGCAGCTCAAGAACACTGGAACTGTTCTTCTGTAGTATGCTACCTAATAAGAGCACCAAATGAAAGAACTCAAAATCGAAGAAAACGACACCGATAGACTAGCCAATGAGCAACATGGAAGAGACTTTTGGCGACTGAATGCTGAGGACTCCTGTCCTTTGACACCTTTAGCCTCTCCTCATTTAGTTCCGCATTTCTAACCTTATCCCACTGAAGGAACCCTTCCAAGAATGGGAGGAGCGTTATATCTTCAGATAATTATACCAGTAAGTATCTGATAACTTCGAACTATAAGTTATACACCTTTCGTTATTATGTGTATAATATGTACAGCTGTTTAAGACGTTCACATGACGTCTTGCACTTCATTGAATAAACCTTGGAGTTACCGAGTGTCCCGTCTCTTGTGGACGTGGTCTAATGTAACGTCTACTAATCAGAATATCTTACGTAGCATAGCACCTCAAGCTGTAGTGGTGTCCTGTTAAATAAACCCTTGCTCTTTCTCATGGGTTTTGCGTTCAATTAGTCTTAGATTCTGTTTTCAGATGGATCGGTTATCCGAGATAAGATAAACATTCCCAAAACCAGAGAGGAGGGAAGACGTTTGTTCCCGCGTATGTGCTAGAAAGGTGTGGTGTGTGTGTGTGTGTGTAGGGTCGAATAATCGGTGATAGGGGTGATTTAGGTGTTCCTGTTTTGTGATACGAATGTTACTTTCAGGTCGCGGTGGGGTCACTAAAATACTCCCCACCACGACCAAAGGCTACCGAAAGACTCTGTAGTCTTAGGTGTGTAGGGAGCCGCTTCATAGCCATTCTAAATGGATCAATTCTTGATATGCCTCATTTTAAGGTTCCAATGGACGACTTTCGATGGCCAATCGATCGATTAATTCCTGAAACTGGAAACAATTGCTCTACTGCCGCGTAACATTTGACTGTTCGGCTCCTGGGGAATGACCACCTTCCTCCAAAGTATTTTCCCCTTTTCATTCTTGTCTTTTTCCGAGCAACCCGTAACACTTTCTTCACTGGCAACCGAGTTGGGAACACAGTTGACAACTTCTAATTCCCACAACTTTAACTAATTTTGGTAATCCGCAAAAGCCACTGCACGTCCATCGACCGAATACAGTAATCTCAAAGGAACTGACTGTTTCTACCTCTAAAATTAATTAATTAACTTTTTATCAGACTTTTCGAGATTGACTTTGAGTTTTGGTGGTGGTGGTGGCGGTGGCGGCGGTGGTGGTGGTGGTGGTGGTGACTCCTTTATCGCTGTAGCAGAGCAAAGTAGGGACACTGTTGTTACGATAACCATTCAGTATGTGTATTTGAGCCTACGGCGTCATGACACCATATTGGCAAGGTCTACAACCTGATGCATATCATTGTTCGCAGGTCCACCAAAAGCCGTTCCCCATCCTAGTCACCGGAATGCCACGTCGCCAAACCAAGTCCGAGTCATTTTCACCCTGTTCCTTCACCCCATAAAGCCATTTGAGTGCATTACTCATTTTCACATGCAATCAGTATTATGTTCCAGTTCGCACACCTCCTCTTCTCTCTCTCTCTCGCTCTCTGGTAGCGAAACCGTGTTATTCCGAGTACACAGTCCTCCCTGTTGTACTCTGTAGTACCCCATCGCCCTTCAGAGTTTTGCTTGTCACGATAGTAGCAAGGATTTACAGTGATTGTAATGGAATTAGAAAAAGTTTCCAAGATCCACAGGGATTTATCGAAGTTGGAAAGAAGTAATACACTTTTCTGGAGCTTAAAGGTTTTTAGAGGGATGCCAGAACGATTACATCGGGGCTGAAAGAGGGGAGAGCACGAAAAATGCCATTTAGGAAGGAGAAGAATAAGAATAAGAAGAAGCAGAAGCAGAAGATAAGCAAGAAAAGAATAAGAAGAGATGAAGGTGGAGAAAGATGAAGATGTGTAATTGGAAGTAAAAGAGGGTGGTTCAAAAAAATCAGAGACTCAGACTTCTGGTGGATTTACAAGCAGCACTGGTTTTGCCAATGATTATAACACTGAATGGATCCGGTGGTATTCAAGGCCGTAGGAAACCTGTAAAAGGCAGCAAAGACTTTGCTCCACAAATATTGAAGGGTCTTGAAATTTCCAGCCAAATTCAAAGGAATATGCAAAGCACGTCAGGTAAGGAAAGTGTTTATAGTTAAAAATTATCTGAATTACCAGAAATGACGTTCCATTGAGAAATGAAGATTTACGGTTGCATTTATTTTAATGGAAAAAGAGTTGGAGACGATAGAGCCATTCCAAATATCGTCAAAAATGCTCTTTCCCTCGGAATATTCGCATTTTTTTCTGTTTCCTTTGCGGTACGGTTGATTCAGTTCACTTTGTCGAAGTAACTTAATATTCGGTGCAACCCGCGGACTTTATTTTAAAATAAAACTTGTTCATACATTGAATTTCGATTAGAATTTATTCAAGACAATAACTGGAACCCACCTTGGAAATATTTCATCACGATGCATTATTATTTAATCGAGAATTTATTGATTTAATGGATTCATTCCACGAGGTTGTAGATAATGACGATACTAGGTAAATTATGCAGATTATCGCCCATCAATTTCTCTCCAAGACGGATCAACTGTACCTTCCAAGACGAGGAGTTAGAATACCAGATGGAGGAGATTAGACGTCTGTCCTAGAGAGTTTATTGTGAATGGAAACGGACTTCTTACTTGAATCTCTCAAATCCACCACAAATGCTCCCCAATGCGATGGCCAGATGGGATGCACAACTTCACTAGAATGTGCGTTTCTCGCGCTACCGTTTGACATTTCTAGCAGCTGGTATGGATCGCTGCTGCATTACCATCTTGGAAGACGGAATCCACAGTTCCTGAACAGTACCTGATGAACTTATTGGCTAAAATTCCTAAATACTCTCGGCTGCGAGTATGAACTGCGACATGAACTGCAATAGAGTGCCGTGGAGACTACAAGTCAGCTGTCGAATTTAACGGCGTAAAAAAAGAAAACAGACTTAATTGTGCTCGCACATCAGCAGATGTTTTCATTGGAAATCTCCAAATAAAAGAGTTCACCTCTTTAGCAGCAACAAGATATCATCTCAGCCTAAGGAGGAGTCAAAAGTGGTCGTCAGCTACTACTACACCGCTACACCAAATCCTCAATGGCTAACTCATGCCCAGCTCTAAGGATCATCATCTTAACCAACCTATTAACCGATTAACTCTATCGTGAAAAAATTCACCCATCATTAATCCAAAAGCCCAGTTAATAGACAACACAGCTAAGGCTTATTTACCATGAAAATTCTAAATTCAGCTCTCCGGATTGAGGCTGTGATAGACGCTGCTAAATGAATTTGATCCGAAAAAAAAAACACTTGGAGCGCTATAATTTTCTGTCAATGGCTTGCTGTGGATTCGACGAATCAAATATGGTCCTCGGGTTGCAATGAGTTATGGAGTTTTTTGAGTTATGGAGCGAGATCATGGTTGTCAGGAATGTCCAATTTTTGTCCTGCATTCTTATACCTCATAATATTGAGGTATATTGGGAAGTAAACTTTGTATCAAGATAACCCGGCAAGTGGCCATCAAAATAGGAAGGAGAATGCAGTAGCTGCTCGATTTCGACACTTGCTGACTAGAGGTTGACGCCATAACCAAAGATACATTGAGGTCTCACAGCAGGTGTCTTTCTTGAAAAGTGCTAGAGAGGGTCTAAGATAGAATTCTCGAATGTCTCTTACTCGGAATAGCTGAACTCCGCAGTTGAGTGTGAGATAATGAGGGCAACCATTTGAACGTCAACATCTCATCCCAGAAAAAAATTTGCGAAATCTTTTCATCAGCCACTTTTCACAACAAATACATCAGGCCAGTCAATATTTAACCCGAATCGAACAGATGAGGTTTTTTTAAATAAAGTAAGGCAAATATGATTACAGTCTGACATTTTTTGCAGAAACAGTAAAAGTTTGATTCTAAACAAGGTTTTTTGTATTTTTTTGAAGGTATAGCAATGCGTGCAGGATACTTACCTTCGTATGAGTAGAAAATTCATCAGATTTTAATGTTTTTACATTTTACGCGGACACGATTTCTCATGTACAAGTGAGCATGAATTACAAAAATCGCTTTTGACCAATAGGGCGCCTCAGTATCTCATGGAAGCCGACATAATTAATTAGCTTATTGCCCGCCCACTTGAATTTGGGCATCAAACTTCAATTGTTTTAAAAGCCCCCTTTTCATCCTCGTTAATTGGGCCAGACGTCTTTTAAAGGGAGAGAGAGAGACCATGTTTGTTTTAATGCCTAATTAACAGAGCCAATTTAAAGTCTCTAGGCCACCTTCCTTTAATAACTGCCTGAAGAAGGTTGGTATTATTTTTTAATGGTCAGTTTCCCTCATTTAAGATGATTAATAATCCCTTTAGGCGCAAAAATACTGGTCTTAATCTTAATGACGTGATCGAAGCAAACGGACCAATCAAGTGGTTGGAAAGAAGCCGCCAAATTTGACCCTCGGTTCTGGTAACAAGCAGTCAAAACTGCGAAAAAACAAATCGAGCAAGTGAATAACAACTCATTAGTATTTAGTATTTAATTATTCGGATTCTTGGCTTTCATACTTTCCTATTTTTTGATTTGTAATTAGAAAATATGGTGTCTTAAGGTCTATTTTTGTAAAATTATCATCATTCAAATCTGCAGATTTTTTATATACCTCATTTCTCATGTTTTTGTCACTTTCTATGGGGTAAGAGTCTCCTCAAAAACACCGGCTTTTATTGAACGAATTTACATCAGCTACATGTCTTCGACATCCTCCTCTTCATCTCAACATTCCCTATAGCACAAGATTACCCATCGAACACGAAAGACGAATTAAGAGAGAACATAGGTATGTTTAACTAAACCCAAAAATGGTTTGTAGAGCAATGTTTAGGCATGCACCTCTGTTGGTACTCGCCGAGGTTCTCTCTGATGTCCACGCCTGGCGTCCTACCCTCTTCCATTAAGTATACATTCCCAAAGAACTGAACTGACTGATTAGGTGTGAAGACATTCTTGAGTCGTGGAGTTGTGTCTAGACAGCTTGACCGTTCTGCTTACTGGTAGGCCGATATTGAGTAGGAATCAGTGGTGCTGAACCCGGGGCTATTACAAACTACCTCCGGACCTTGTTGGCATGTTCACAGTGGTCTTAAATCGAGGAAATCTCCGCAGTCAGATGCTGCTAACTTCTGCTAACTGCCACCACAGCAGCCTTAGTCTCCACTCCCTTTCGTTATGGGTAGTTATTACATTATTTTTTTTAATTTTGCAAGTTTTATTAAACGGTATGAAGTAAACATTATTGCACCAACTGCCTTTCTTGTCTTTCTTAGTCTTAATTAATGTCTTTTAATTTAATTACATCACTATTCATTTATAGAGATTGCTCTAAATTTCCTAGAAATAGGACCATGTCTTCCAAATAATTGTTTCCTTTTTCACGGTAGTTTGATAAATTATTTGTATACTAATTTCTGACTTGTGCTTGAAAAGAAAAATTCAGCTTTAAATTGAGAAATAACTTTGCATTACAAATGATTTTTTAAGCTAAAGAAATTTCCATTTTTTGTGGCGTAAAACACATAGGTCATCTATTTTAAATGCATATCTAGTTTTATTAGACATTGTAAATACTCTTTGAATTTCGTTCAATTAAAGGAGGTTTGTTTAAATTGAAAAGGTGAAATTCAGACAGAACTTATGGGACGGCCAGATAGAATCTGTATTTTGATGTGGAAAACAAACTGATATTTATCCTACGGCCATGCTAATGCCTCGATTGTTCATTTATAAGATAGCCACGAAAATAGATCACAGAATCGTTCATTTAATTCTGCACCTCTAAACCACACAGAAGCTCTCAATCAGTCAAATGAATTCAAAAACGGAAAAAGCAAAAACAAAAAAATCAATATCCCAAAAGACAAATTAACTCAGAGGTGCTTCATGACTTTCCGTCACCAACATCATCTGCTCCACCTTCTCCTTCAGCACAGCGCATTTCCAACTCGCGTCCTCCTTCGCACCAATGGAGGCGAGCATCTGCACAAGAACGTTGTTCTCTGCCGTGGGGGGCTCATTCCCGATACCGGCAACCTCAAAAGTCACCCCCAATACCGGTCCCCATTTGGGGGTCCACCTGCGCACCCGTTGGACCAGCAGCTCCTTCGATATGAGACTCAAATCCCCCACAAAGTTGCTGAACGTCAGTTGGTGTCCCAGCCAACAGCAGACGCTGGGTCGCTCGACAAAAGCGCAAATGAGCACATTGTCATCGGCTTCATTCAACTCCTGCTTCCTCCCAATTTGTTCCCACAGGAAACCCGGGGCAGACTCGATGGAGATGTTCCAGAGAGCCAGGAATCGCTTCAGTGAGTTCAGTTCAAAGAGCCCGGGCAGAGAGTGGATCCTTATGGAGTGCTTGATGAGGACTATGAGGTTGGCGGAGAGTGACTCCTCCACTCCCTCGTTGTGGCTCTGATGTTGGGCGAGAACATCACTGCGGTGAGTCTTGGAGAGATCGTAACACATCGTCAGCTGCCCATATCCGTCGGGAGATTCGTGAGCTTGTAGGTAGGTGACCACTTCCACACCCTCCTTCACTGGAAGCGTCCGACTTCCCACCTCTTCTGCGAAAGCATCGATGTCCAATCGCGCCTTCATCTCCTCCGGTCCGTAGATTTCAAAGTACCGAATGTGTGGCGGTCCATCGGACAGGTTTCCAAAGCCCAGATGGCTGTAAATCGCTGCTCTATCGGGGTCCTCTTGGAAGAAGAGCTTGATGTACTTGGCAGACTTGTATCTCACCGCTTCGCGAACGCTATTCAGAAGCCGCCTACCCTGTCCCTTGCCTCGGAACTGCTCACATATGAAGAACTGGTCCACCATGACACCAGCCCCACCGAGAGGCAGATCGAAGTCGTCGTAGTAGGCTATATAGCCGACCACCTTCTCGATGCTGATTAGCGATTCGGAGGCCACCCGCTTAGGTGGGACTCGATCGCTGTCAACGTCGTCGTCGAAATCAGCGACCACGCCACTGCTCGACTCAGGAGGACGGATCCATTCGTGTTCGGTGAGGACAAGGAATTTGACGAAGCCCTCGTTGTGGAGGGCGGTGAAGTCCTCTTCGGATATCCAACTGGCGCTGCCTTGATTGACGTGTTGTCGGAGGAGGGAGTTGGAGTGCTGGTAGAGCTCCGCACAGTCGGAGTCATCTGATTCCCGAACGGTGAGCAGGGAAGGGGAGGCGGCCTGATCGGATTCGTTTGCGGACGAAATTTTGGCGGAGCACTTTTACCATGTCAGGCTGGATGCCCAGCATTTCATCACAGCATTGGAGGGGGGGGGGGAGAGTGCAAAAGTGACGCCGTGGTATCGACTTTTTTCCCCACCGATCCCACATGACCCCAGTTCAAGGTTGCGAACACGGAAGGCGGGGTGTTTAGGGGATGAATTTCACAGTCTTATCGGGCTACAGAGAAAAGGTTTGCAACCACCAGACTTAGTAAACCGAAATAGCTCCCACAATCAGCATTTATTACAGGGTCAATCCTCCCCTGATTAACAGAACTGGATTCTGTTCTGGGTATTCACTGAGGAGCTCCGCAGTCTCTCTCTCTCTAACAACTAGACTTGAGGTAGTCCAATGATCTCCCTCAGCCAACGATTTCGACTTTCAACCAAACCTGTGCCTGCTTTGCCGGGGACGACGTTTCTCCAGCTCTTTTGAGACAACACCTCTTGAAACGCCGCCAAGCATTCGGCACTAGCGCTTGCCGTTCGAGCATCAAAGTCCTCTTTTTAAATATCTGCAATGGAAAAAGAAACAATCTTTCAACTAAAAGTATCAACCAACAAAATTAATTAACCACTTTATATGGAGAGCGGAAGAGAGGGTCACTAGAAACCCTTTAATATATTTAGACACTCTTTGAGATTTTATCGACCAAATTTTACGAGAGATTTGTTAACCATTAGAATATACTTATTAGATTTTTTTCCTTTAAGGATTCTACTGCCAAGTTTCATCCAATCGCCGTTTTCAATTAAATGTCTTTCTCAAAGTCAAAATTTTGAAGTTAAGCAGACGTCTATCACGAGATCCCCACCATTCCTTGGTGAGAGTCTCCGGTTGCTACCGGATTCTCCAGTTTACGCCAGCGGAATATTTTCAGCGTTCAAACCCGATTACTGAGCAGTGACTATAATCTGGTCCCTATTTTGATTGCCGACGTGAATTGCCATGATTATTTAGGGTACTACTATGTTTATTCCTTCTACAGACCCGTGAGTAGAAGTGGGCAGACCGTGTCGCAACGTCTGTGCAGAGTGCTAATTAGAAATGCTTGTGACGGGATTGGATTGACAAAGAAATTTAGGACCAATGCACCGAATTCATTTATGCTGATCCAGGGCGGAACGCACGAAGGCTATGAGCATAAAGAACTGGGCGATGGAGAGTTGAGTCACTTGGTTCGGCCAGGCTCTGTGAGCATGAAAAACTGTCTGCATGGCTTACGTAACGAAGCTGTGACGAAGCCTCAACCAATGATGAGAAACGGGTCTTAGCTAGGGCACCACAATAATACCCGTTATTCTGTCTTGATGTATCATGTAGGAGATCCATTCTCCTAGTTGTCACCACTTTTTTAATGTTAAATCGGGTTTGCTATGCGAATAAGAAATAATGTCGAACGGCATTTATTCCGAACGCACTGTATTTAGCACCGGTCTCTTCTAGTCTACTCAAATAATGTTAGTAGTGTGGGTCTAGATAATCGTCACACACGTCTGCTACTAAATCGATTGCAAAATTCACTCCACGCCTGAAATTATTACTCCAACACTCCTTGCTTAGCAAATAAACCGGTTAGGTAGATGAAGACATCGCTCTAGCCTATTCGCGAGTAACCCAAAGCATACCTCGGTTGACTCCAGCTGCAATTCTTGAGAGTCTAATGAACTTTGGATTTTATAATCCTAGAGACCTCTATCACATTTTATCATGTCATATCACATTTTAGTTCAAATACACGCTAATACTCGTTTTACACATCGATAAATCCAAACGCTCATCTAAACCCTGAGTACTGTTTGTAGCCCAGTAAACTTTCTGTGGCTTAAATCGTGTAGACGATGGTATTCTTTCGCCAGAAAATACTCAGAGCCGATTTCGGTGTCTGGAAAAGATAGTGTCTCCAGACGAAGCCCACCTAGTAACTTGCTAATGAAAATGACCACTAGATTTTGGAATTTCCGAGCCCGACACGTGTTGTGGGATGCTCGTCTAATTGTCTCAATATGTCTAGCATTTATTTTTAAATAGACGAAGAAGCAATATGGACAATAATTGTACCCGTTTACTAGAGCGATCCCGTAACTGCTATTTCGCGGATGATATTTTCTGACAAGTGTCCTTGGCATTTCTGGAATAGCGAATAGTACTGCGAAGGGTGGGGGATTATTAATGGTTTAAAAGTTCAAGGACATATGTCCCCACATCGAGGTCTTGGAACAACAGCTATGAGCGAGGCATTGCCCAACAGTTGACGTTTGTAGTTTAGCAAATGCAAATTGCGCTTTCTCTGTAGCCAATTCATCAAAGGAACAACCCTGGCTTTTTTATTAGTAATTCAGAGGCTTCTGCATAACATAATCCCCATTTCATGATATTATTTTGTGAGAGGGCACTTTAGGGGCTCCGAGATGCTAGTGAGCTCTATCGGTGGCCCATCCATCGGTGTGCAGCCAGACTTTGCTCCGTCCACTCTACCACCGTCGATCACGGAGCCTCAGCAACATCAGTATCGTACCAGACTGGCCCTATGTTAGCGTCGAATGCCAACCCCAGGCTCCAAAGTGCGTTTCCTTTACCGTTTTCTCCCCTAAACCGTACAGCATGATACTTCTCGAATCGTCAATGAACTCAAGTATCCCTGTTGAAGACAGTGCTTTAAAACTCGTTCAAATCGCTTTCAGTGCTGCTTATCTCGAGAATGGGTTAATACGTTGGAGCGTTGTTTTCAGGTAGAAAAGAAGATGAACACTGGAATTTGTAGTTGCTCTAGTTTAGGGGGTGTGCTTCACAGCTTCCCGCTGCTATAGCGACAGTGTCTATACCCTGTTCATGGCTAAATCAGCCATAGTTAGTGCTTTCAAACCCAGATCACCCTGTAATTTGGTCTCCTAAAAGCTCACTTCCCCTGTCTACCGTAGCCATTTCATCTCACTGTCTAAATGCATCTTACCTTCGCTGTTCAACTATCGCTGATTCAAGATACGGTTTCCCACTATTATAGGGCCATTGCCTGCTGCCAATTCATTAACGAAAGATCTTAACAGAGCATAAAAGCCACATTTTTAGATGAAGACACTGATTAATTAATCAATAAGGTGCCGATTTTATTTACTGTTTTCAAGCTCCCACACTGGGTTCACCGATGAACTAGTGCTTCCAAACAAAACCTCACCACTTTGTACCCTGGTCTTACTGCACGACTTCTAGTTCGTGTAATCTTATTTGTCCGAGGTGGGGGGGGTAAATTCACAAATCAGGGTTTCTAACAATTTCTCTCCTAACAATACCAATCAAATTGCAATCAAATTGGCATTTCCACTCTCAAAACAATGCTTGAATCTCGTTCAGACCATCTTCAGTTCGTGTATCGACACTTTTTTGCTTGGTTTCTCATTTCCAAGGTCAAAAAAGTTTTAATTGGATATCCATTTATCCCCATAATTATTTAATATCGATTTTATGACAAACTTTTGTCGATAAAAGTGTTTAAAACGCTGAATCATTGGACACCCAGAGTACACACAGTAATTTTGAAGCACTGGAAAAGTGTGCTACACAGAGACTTTTCGTTGGAATATAATGCAAAAATGGATTCTTTCATCCAGCGTAAGGTTTGCTGGTTTATGAATGCCTCATAGGCATTGTTGTTCAGCCATCGTAAAAGTAGAAAATTCCGAAGAATTTCGATTAAAAGCATCCAAAGCCTTTGCAACCAGAGGCAAAAACGGTCAAACTAGGGGCCAACATTTTGTACTTCTTTTATGATATCCTCTGGTTTGCTTGTTTGGACTTTCCGTGCATTAGTCAACTGGACATCTTCGTTGATGGTGAAATTCCCACCTCCACTTCCTCCACAAACTAAGTCAATATTTCCAGCCGCTTCGACTTCGACACTTGCAATCCCGACTGACAGACTAGTCAGTAGAGAGGCGACTCCCCTATCCACCCATGTCTAACCCAGACAAAGCCCAACAGAGACAAGGCCTCCTGCTGTCGTATATAAATAGGATCCTTCCAGTAATTTATTTGTACGAAACAGAGCACCAACATGTCACACGTCACAGAGACGGACTCCAATACGGGAGCGGGGCGTTGAAGGAGCAGAGGGATGGGGGGAGGAGGAGGAAGAAGGCAGAGGTGATTCGGTGGGGGCGGTCGTCTCCATCGTCGACGGAAGGCGTCTAGTACATGCTCATCGTGTTGTTCGAGCGAGGCACCTTGATCCGGTCGATGTTCTTCACAATCAGGTCGTGCAGACCGGCCTACGACAACAAAGAGAGTGAGTTGCCATTAACAGGTTTTGCACATGTGATAAACAATCGAAACTTGACATATTTTAATGTGCTTATCCAAAATAACTGGTTTCTACAGGTACTTAAGGGAATTGGTTCAAACTTTTAAAGAGAAGGAACAACGTCGCCCTCATCAAAGCACAGGTCTGACCAAAAGTCGAAATTGTCGACTGACAGAGACCGTCGGACTCTAAACTGACTGGTTGTTGGAGAAGATCACAAAACCACAGCTCCTAAAATCGCTAAAGAGCTTCTCAAGAAACACCCACAGTCCCTAGTTTCCACAAAAACTGTTCATCATCGGGAGCTGCACAGAGGATCCACAGCCAAAGGATGAAGCATTAAATACGGGTTGCTGCCTTCTACCAATCGTATTACAAAGCGGGGGTTCTGTGATGATGTGCTGGGGTGCTATTTCTTGGGAATCAGCCTCCGTGCCAATGAGTTCCCTTCATGGAATTTTGGGCGACTAAATTCTTCATCCTACGGTTGCGCTAGCACAGCACAGCTAGAGGTGGAGGTCAGACGCCTTCAAAATGAAATTGCGGACGACTGCAGTTAAGCCCTGGAAGGACAATGAGAGTAGCAAATGTTACGCCATACATAAGGAAACTGCTGGATTCGACCGCTTGCCACACCTTAGGGATAAGTCTTCCATCGACTACGACAGTTAACATTCCCACAAAGGATGCCAACCCTAGACCTGAAATTGATTTTAGACACACATTTGTGAGGAAGAAGAGAAGGGAAATGAGTGGGGGGGGAAGAGGAGGTGGGGAGTGGACTCACGTAGTGGTTGCGGCACTCCATAATGGCGTAGCGCACGGAGATGGCCTGCTTCTCGTCCATGTCGCGGATGCACTCGCGGTAGTCGTCGATGTGCGGGAACTTGGCCGTCTTCGCCACCAGTTTCCCTCGCGACGCGTAGTACCTGCCACCGCAAACAAAGAGAACCAACGACTTTAGGAAACCTCAAGATTTGCACAACAAGTCAGTCCACAGCTGGGCTCTAGGGTTTGCTCAAGAGTTTGTGTCCTTCACACATTCGTTATTTTTCCTGTCTTCCGTGGGGTGGCGATAAATCAACATCTCATTGACTCAGTGTCCAATCAACCAAAGCCGCACAACATGCCACTCCACAACAGGGCTCTGAGGTTTACTGGCCCGTTGGCTTCCTCAACATCGAAAGGGGTTTTAGTGGACAACGAAACATTAATTCTTTTGCCATTCTTGGGGGTGAGGATGTACATAAATCAGAGTGGAAAATTAAACACTGGTCTGACTAACTTGTTACGCTCAAATAGGAGTTGTATAGTCCCAAAAACTAGGCACAACCAAACCAATAGGAAGGATTTCAGAATAGGTTTTTATTTAACCTTTCTGTACCTGATACATCCGGTTGAGATCAAGAAAATGAGCTACTACCAATGACTGCCTCTTAGGAAAATCCTCACCACAACCAACGCTACACGGCATCCCACTCCACACCTAGGCTCTAGGGTCTGCTCGCCAGTTCGTTGTGTGCATTAAACCGCCTATACCACAATAATAGCTGATGACAACAAGACACAACAGCAATTGACCAATCGGACAAAGATAACCCAACGCTTACATCGACTACTTTGTGCATGAATCGGTGTCAACCAATAAATCCCGGTCAACCCAGTCTCGGCACGGGTTTCCAGTAAAAACCCTGATGCGAATGTCATCCCTTCTCCCTCTGGTGTAGAGACTTCTCATGCGTTGTGGACACAAGTGTCGGAGATTTCCCAAAACCCGAGCTGATGCCTAGAGTAACATCGGATTCAGACGCTCCAAATCGACAGAGCCTAATAGACGTGTTTTATTTGTCACAAAAACCAGGATAGGGCTGGGAAGGGGTTAATCATTCCACAGTCACTAAGATGGCCTTTGTTATTACTAAAAAATCTCATCTCGTGGGACATGTAGCTCCGGTAACCAGGTGCAAAATCACAACTGGGCGCTCACATTATTTCCAAACTGCGACTTTATACACTAACGCAATTGACTGAATCTGTAAGGTGACTCAAGGGACGCTCACTGGACAGTTATGCGGTCACGCCCTCGCCTGGACGCGAATCACTGATCACAATCTCTATATGAGGAGGTTTGAAATCACAAAAGCGGCCTTTTATCTATCTATGCCAGCGACGCCAACGCTACCATCAGAGGCCACTTTGAAGACTCTGTGGGTTTTGAAGCCTTCTCCAGGAATGCGAAACTGATCAACTATTGTCGCTATTAGTAGTACCTACGACGGCCAACTAAACAACAAGACAGACTATAGGTCTGTAGATTTCAACTCCGCTCAATCAATCCACTGAACTTAATAAGCAAGGGCAATGTGACCGCTGAGAGGTCAAATATCGACAGTGGGTTGCTGCTGTTTACGAGTCTATCATACGTGACCCGGTTTGGTGGAAAATCAATTAAAACCAGACAGGCTGACGACGGCTGCAGAAGCCATTTGTCGGGGCTTTGTGAAAGGCTGACAGCAGGAAAGCACCCTGGGTCACGTGCACGTTAAGCGGATGCGACAAAAGCGATGACTTCTCGTTTCCTCACTGAAAATCTCTCCCCAGACACACGTGAATGAAGGTTGAAAACACAAGGCTATTTGGGGAGAGCAGAACCCGTGTTCTCAAGCGCATCCATGGATATTTAACCGCTAAAGTACCACATTTAGAGGGTGTTATGGCAAAGGACCATAACAAAAGGGTTAGTTGCGTCTGCATAGCTCAATCGACGCTGGGTATGCGCCAGCGATGAGAGGGAGAGACAACAGATCCGGTGAGCTGTCCGAGGGAGGACCCCAATACCCTGCCAAGAATTTAATGAATTCACCAAATCTCAGCCACCGGTTTCGACAACACACTCACTTTTGGGGCACACCCTCCACCATCCAGGCTTCAGAGCCCTCTGAGGGACTAAGTTTCTTCTAGAAGACATAGGCACCGAATTCACCGAATCTCAGTCATCGATTTCGACAAAACCTTCGATGTTTCGGGCCTTCAGAACCCTGTTTCAAAGGCTAATGGAGTAAGAGGGGGGCAACGGACCTGGTGAACTGTTCGAGGAAGGCGAGGGCGTCGCGTTCGATGGCGGAGACCTCAGAGAGCACCTCCTCTTGGATGCCGACGCCAAAGTTGTTGCCGTCTTCGATGCGCGGCACGTTGAACTGGATCCACAGACGCACCAGCTGCGCCTCCATCATCAGCTTCGTCAGGCGCGGCTTTGTCGCCTAGGCAAGTAACATAGACGCACATTAATCCCCACGTGTGACTTAATTCCAAGCTCATGGGATGTATTAACTATCCAAAACCCAAAAAAGCAACTCCCAGCAGTCAATTACAACAGAGGCTTCAGTGAGCTAACCGGCTCTTGCTCTCATAACACCGCAATTCCATCGGTTTATCATGTGGGGAGTGCGTAGTGACTTTTTCGGAGCTTTGCACCCAATTTTCCCCTATCTGAGGATTAAAAAGCACCAAAATTTGAGGGATACTTTATTCCCCATGGAAATATCGATTTGGTGTCTGCCTAGCCTAGCCACGTAAGCAGTAACCTGTTTAATGTCTTAAAGCCCAACCCACAAGCAAAATAAAATAGTTTGTGTGTGTGTGTGTCTGTATCCAAGAGGCAGTAACCACGCGTGCTCTACATACTTGTGAGCACGTACGCGGAAGACTAGCCAATCAGAAAAAAGGAGGTGTTTGCGCCAGTCAGCAGCTAGACGTTTGGGACTACGGCGACGTCGCATAAACGGTCGGTCTAACTAGTTCCCTATCCCGGGCTCTGGGGGTTGTTGATTCCCTGGGACCACCTTTTCAAAATGAACCAATTTAGTTGCCTCCTTTACAAAGTACAAAACCTCTTTAACATTCTTATACAAGTGATGAAATCGAGAGCAGATTAATAATGGAAGACAATAACTTGTTTGCTCACGATAATTTGCCCAGTCTTTATCGAAATAATAAAAAGATTACGGTCGCTACTCAATGACCGCCTCGGAAAAACTGCGATGGCTAGAATTTGGCGATACGGCACACGATCTGATTGCGCTTTCACAGCGGTAATTTCCTCCTCGAAAAACCCAGCACAAGGCAGCATCAAGAGAACACCTCAGGCTTTGTTGCAGCCTAACTGATGTCATTCAATATGCCCTTGCTTTACGAAACAGTGTTTGTGCTTCAAGTAGGAGTGGTTTAGTGTGCCATTCCGAGTTGGTGATTTCTTAGGACACAGTGGACAACCAAAGCACGCGGACATCTCTGACACCTCGATGCCCGCACATTGGCTGCCTTATCTTCGCCATCTCCTGCAGATTAGAAGACAACCGCTAGTGACATGGGCCGGAGACCCATGCCTCCGTAGTACATTCCAAGCCAAGTACCTTAGCTACATCGACCTGGATTTGTTGCATGCAGTATCTACAACGTACTGGATGACCGTTTCGAGTCGCAACGGATGCCTGATAAACACTACTTGCCCCATCGCCTTAACGGCGTTAGTATGAGTACCGAAGTCACCCCCACCCCCCAGTTAATCGACAGCAGAACTAAAGTGATCTTAGCGTACTCGAAGCTATTTAGAGTAGGGACGTTTGTAGATTGAATTTCTATTAAATTTGTTAAAAGGGAGGAGATTATTAGATCACTGCCCCAACACCCAGTACACAATTTAACATGCCGTGGCTCTGATAGACTCGACTCGTTTCGCTCAAACCACAGGTTAGGACCTCGGCAAAACCCCACCAGTAACAACAACAACTGCTCAGGACGTGGAAAAAGTTGTCAAGTACCTCGATCATGGCCTTGATGTGACCGTTGTGGGGTACGGAGCCCCCAGGGAAGGTGAAGACGGGGGTGCCGCACGGTGGGCGCTGCTGGTGCCCCTTTCCATCTCCATCGGGTTTCCCCGCCGCTGCCCCCAAGGCGGTCCCGTTGCCTCCGTTCGCCTCGGGCAACTCAGCGGCTGGCACGGGCAGATTGACCTTCTGGAAGATGTCCGCTGCCTCTGCAAAAGGGAGGAAGAGGTGACTTGAGACACGCTCCTTAGCAATGAGCACCCACTACATCCCAAATTCCTGTTAGTCTGATGTGATAGTTCCTTATCTATCATCTCATTCAGAAACCTATTTCTCCCACTGAAACAATACGTTTGATGACGTATAATGAAGAAGCGACTTTTGCAGAATCAGCCATTGAGTTATGCTTTTTTCGCCGTTTTTCTGCATGTTTGCTCAAGCGATTTGGACATCTACCACCTCAACAAAACACACATTTCTTCCAATCGTTTTGATTTCAGAGTGTTACAGACGAGTCAGCTTTATGGCTTGAAACTCGTAACTAGTTCAGAGCATAAGGAATTTAACCCTGGGCTCAGCTTTTGTGGCAGTCTCTCATTTAGTACCTTATCCAGAGACCTATCTCCTGTGCTCAACCAAGGAGTTGGCTGATCTTTGGCTTGAAATAATGCTCGTGGATAAATCGGAAAAACGGGAATTTCACCACAAGATCAAGAGTGTAGAGGCGGCTTCCATGGAAAAAGAGAGGGAAGGCGTTCGAAACTACTTAAAATAGTTTTGGACGCTATGCTTGTTCATCTGGACTCCTGCTGTGATAAATCCCCGTCTATAATCACTTTGTTAACGTCTCTTACAGAGCAATTCTCTTGACTCTCGTAAAGATAAGGAGTCCCGCGCCTATTGTCTGCGATTTTATCCCAATGACTTCATCAGAACAAATGGGAAGCTAGACCAGAGGCCTCGTTGTGGCAACAACCAAGGATGCAATAAAAATTGTGTTACTAAGGGAGCTGATCAAGCCATTTTTGTTTAGGACAATAACGTCAAGACCTTTAGTAGCGATCAATTTTTGACCGTGCGCTTTACTAGATGAATTTAAGAGAACATCGGCATTTATAAAATGCTAACCGAAGACCTTAAGTTGCAGAATAGTCCAAGTACGCAGAATAAACTCCCAAACTGTTAGCAAACTAATAAGCAGTCACCGTGGTATGGGATATAGGAGGATAAAATCAATCACCACCAGCAGCCTGGCCTACCGCGTGATGGAAGGCAGCATAATATACTAATTTGTGATTTCGGCACACACGTGCATTACTATACCAGGCTTTGCGAGATATTTCTAATTGAACAAATCATATGGGTGTGACGCCAAGCACTTTTAGTGACTTGTACTAATTCAGCCAAATGGGAAATTGGCAGTTGAGTGCAAAATAAAATCCGCGTTTCTAGTATAATTTGTGACAGACTAGAATATATAAGATTGACGCTTGAACAACTTTGGAGCACCACAGTAAGAATGTGCGATTACACATTGCGTAACAAAACAGCTCCAAAAGAACAGTTCGCACTAGATTTTTCAAGACAATCTGTAAGGAAGGGCCAAAACCAAAACAAGAAAACGTGGCTTTAATGTATCTCTGGTAAGTAGCGACTTTGACGTAAAAAAGTTAAATTGGAAAACGGAATGCATCAATGAACGCACCGAAGCTGAACAGCTTAGAGTTCAGGAGCTCTCTTAGTTCGTGAACACGTTGTGGAAAAACTGCTCTTACAAGATTTTCACCATCGGTTTTCGTTTGCTCCTTATAACGTTCCAACTCCTCGACGACGTCATTAGACTGAAATGGAACAGAAAAACCGTCCTCGAGTGGCGTTTGGTGGAAGACATTGATTTTATATTATAGGAGAAATATCGACGTTAACAATAGATCCGATAGAAAAAATCCTCTAACATGTACCACGCCTACCATGATGGTACGAAGTGGCAAATGCAGCGGCTAAATGGGAATCAAATCAAGTGCTTAATCGGCCTGGTGCCTATTGGTCGAATCAAGAGGCTACATATTGTTAAACATCAATTTAAAATATATAAATTCTAGTTTTTCAACATTAATTCAATCTTCTTGTTATTTTAATATTTATTTAAAATAAATCTGGCTAATAGTATGAATCAATCTGCTTAATTAATATAGATTCGCGTTAATAATAACTGAAATCTTTTCTTGAATTAAAAGAACATTTCCATCAAACCTGATAATGTTCCTGTAAAGTTGGTTTACATTTCCAGCAGAATGCCACGAATATGTCCATTAACTCATTAATCAAAAATAAGTTTTGTTAAGCAGCCATTGGCTGATTGGAATCGACTCCCACCCATCGCAATCACCTGATTGGTTGGGGCATGTGAACTAACCGAACACAGTTTGCACTAGCCCAAATCTTGACAGAAATCGAGATTGTGGGATGAGGGTTGTTTCATTTTCCCCTCTGATTTTCCTTGTTATCGTCTGTCACAGTAATCTTCTAGGTGGCCCACGGAGCCTCTCCCGTGACCGCTTGGACTCCCAGGAGATGCAGGAGCTCATTAAAACAGCACTGAAATCCTCCAGTCCCTGCTCTGACCTTGTGGAAGTGCTTTGGGGAACCTCACAGGTTGTCAACGGCATTCGATATCAGTTTGGAGTTCACACTGCCCCCAAACCCTCCTGTGGAGAGGCCAACACGGGAATTTTGTCTTCCAACCTCACCGTCTACCTTCCCGCTAGCCGCTCAGCCAGACCTGTTTATTCTCTTGAGGGATGAATAAATTATTTCTCTTAGCTTTTGGCCTTATTTTTGTACTGGTTTATGAATCAGTAGATTAACTTTGCAACATTTACGACCTTGACTATCGATTGATGTGCATTAACTCACTAAATTTGTTGAAAATCAATACTGATTATTCACAGTTGACAACACCTGGTAAGAAGTTGTACCAGCTTAGTAAGAGCTTAAAGTGCTAGAAATGGGGCTCTACTAGCGATAGCAATTGTGTTAACCTTGATGTGGTAATCTGCAAATTCATTGCTGAATGTGACGAATCTAAAAAGTCAAATATAGTGCCCTATTGTGCTTCAAAAGGTGCTATAATTTATATGACCTCGTTTTCGCCCATGTTAGCTGTGCCGAAAATGTATTTAGCACCTAAAACCTATGACAATGTGTATAGATTGGATCTCTGGCACAAGACGATTTGCGATGAAGTAGAGAACCAATCAGGGCAGAGTGCATTGCCATTGGTTTATTTGTTTAGTCCGCTTAAATCCGTGTGTGCATGATGTGTGTATTATATTCACGATTCTAGTTCCACTGAGGAATTTAACACACCCTAAAATGACCGTTTTAGATACCCAGGAGTACTATCTGATGAAGGTCCAATGTTTATTGGTAATTTTACATCTGTGATATTGAACAAATCTACAAAAGGTCACTTAAGGCCAACTTGAGGACACGACACGCGGTTTGGTGTCTGTTTTGCATATTTTAAGTAGCCGATGTTGTATGCTTTCCCTTTAAGCTTGACCACTAATCTGTAAACATTGGTCGCATGGGCTAATTTTGTCATAACTAGGCGGAACTGAAATTTTAGAATATGTATATTAATAAAACTCCTCAATGTGTGATTAATCAATGGTGATGACGACAATGACAGTTATGATAGTTGTGATGACGACGATGTTGACAACGTCGTTGTCGGTGATGGCACTGGGCTACTGATTACCGGTTTGTGTGGCTCTCATTTGAATATCTGGACAGCTTCTACTTCCCTTAATCGATTGCGTGCATTGATCAAGGGTTGAGCAATGAATCTGGCCAATGAAAGAGGTCAAATCTAGAGAAGAAAGAGAACAGAGAAGTAAGCCAATCTCCACATCAATCCAACTAGTGAGAAGGCGGGGGGAAACCGCCTCAAATTAGGAATGAATAAAAATTCTCACCACTGGTCCATGAAGCAACAACACAGGCACTTGACAGACACTTGATTACAAGGGCACTTCAAGTCATTCAGCTCGTAGCAAGAAGAAGCAGAATAAAAGGCACAAACACGTCACGAAGACGCGACCTAGTTCGGACGACGTTCTATTGCAAAGGTGATTTCTAACCAGTGATTTCACAAAGTGGGACACAGTGAAGAATCACTACTATTAGGATAAAAACAAGGAGAAAATGAAAATGTATTAATGCTGCTACGAAGAAGAGGAGCAAGATGATACTATTACCAATAGGCGTAGTGCAAAACAAAAGTGAAGGAACACGAAGAAAGCTTAGAAGAGCTGCTCTTTTCTGAAACAAATGGTAGTCCGATGAGAGAGAGCAAGGGTGAAGGAGGAACTGTCAAACAACTAAGTTTCCTCGATCTTTTGTGACGTGATTCCAGCTGTTTGTTGGGTCGTTTTGCGTACTTCTTCTTCTCTTCACTAGAGCATGTCTTTTTGCCTCCCCAAAGCTTGCTTCAAACACCGCCCAAATTGCTCACAGTAGTAGATTTGAGCATAAATTGTCGCCGCATTACTATAATTCTTTGAGAGCGGAAGAACCGTTTTCCCATGAAGGTGCAAAATTAAGATGAGACTGAGCAATCACAGCACCACAACGAATAAAGGCAAGATGCTATTTACAAGAAGCACTGTGAGCAGAACAACACGAACATGGGAACGAAGAAGAGTCATTTTTGGGAGGAGATATACCACTGAGAAGAATGAAAAGCATTAGGACGACTAAGATGAACTAGGAAGAAGATTAGGGAGAATATAGATAATTACAATATTTAAAAAGTGATCAAAATGTGCATTTATTAAAGATTCACGCATCAGTAAACTTTCCCCCAATATCGTAGACTTTCTTTCACCTATTAATAAGCTTATTTTTGCCTCCATTATTGTAAAATTCGTTTTTTTTTTGGTTTAGGTTTAATGGGAGAACTCCCAAATTCAGGATTCAACCACTTCCCGCGGCTCTGCAAACGCTGCCTCTTCTACGAAACAATTGGTAGTAGTCTAAAGAAGCACGACGATCGGAAGAATAACCATTAACACCCGCACTATTGACAGGTTTCTTGGTTTTGCTTATTTAAGAACGCACAAATGTCGCTGTAAAAGCTCCTTCTTCCACAAAATAATTTTATAAGCTGCTACGAAATAAATGTCGACCTGAATGAGGATCAAGGTAGTCAGGATAGTAAGGCGGAGGATGGGGAATGTTCTCCGATCTCCTGTGGGGTCGTGACTCTTTCTGTGTTGTGTTGTGGGGGGAGATGTGCTGCATTGTCCTGGTGAGAGAGGAATGGGGGGAAGTAAGTAGAAGAAGACCGCGACAAGCAAAAACGAGAAAAAAGAAAGAGTTAAAGAAGAAGTCGGTGAAATGTAGAAGTAAATTCGCCCTTTTTATTGTCGGTTAACCAACCAGTGAGAGAATGACTCAGTTCTCCTAACGCCAGGGTACCATCGCGAATTGGGATGGTGCCTTCAGTTAAAATTAGGAAAAAAAAAACGAGAGAAGAAAAAGGAAAATGGGAAGAGGGAGAGGAAGGAAGAGAAGAAGACGGTGGAAGAAGAGGAAGATAAAGGCGATTAGTCCCCCTTTTCAGTCCCTCCACGCGGATGACGGAGGATAAAAACAAGTAGAATGATCTCAGGCCATCCCCAAAGTTCTGTCCGAAATGTGAGTAAATAAAACTAGTTACATTTAACCATAGACTCAATTATCAGCAAACTTTCCCTCACTATCTTTGACTTTTCTGCATCTATCAGCAAAGTTAACAATGCCTTCAGTAACGTAAAAATTCATTTGAATATGATTTATCAATGAACTCACAAATGCGTTACAAAAGCGGTTTCTTCAAAATGACTTCGTAGGCTATGAAACAAATGGCAGCCTGTGGGGACGTGTTTCTTGTTGTTTGTGGGGGGAGCATGCACTGACCTGATAGAGCACCACAAACAAGTCACAACTATAAGAACCACTTCTACTCGGTGGGCACCTTCAAATCGATGAGGTCACACTGGGGAGTATACAGTAATACAGGAGAGCATCAAGACGAATACCCCCAAGCCATTCCATAATTTCTGTCCGAAAACAGGGCTCACTTCTGCTCGACCGGTGCCTTCAGCTCGATGAGCTCGTACTCGGGCGGTTGGGCGCTGTCGGAGGGGAGACTGATGCGGATGAGGGGGTGAGGAGAGCGGGGCCAGAGGGCTTTGCGGCAGGTGGGGTCGGGGAGGACGCGAAGGCGGAAGTGGAAGGTGAAGTGGCCGTACAGTGTCTCCGCTCCCTCCTCCACCGCCTGCAGCAGCGAACAGGGCGCCACGGCGGCCAGGGCGCGCATCACCAGCTCGCGGACCTCTCGCGACTCCAGGCGCTCCTTCCCCAGCGGCCGGGGACCCCTGGGCAATAGGAGTCCTGGGAGGGCGTCGCCTGTGGCGATGAGGAGCAGGAGGAGAAGGAGTATTAGGAGCTTCGGGGCTGAGGGCAGCATTCTGACAACTGTGAAGGGTGGGAGTGGGTTGGCGAGGGAACGGAGAGCTTTTAGGAGGACCAATTAGAATGAGGGGAAGGGGGAATGGGGTCAAATATGGTAGATTACGACTACGCGTGTGAAACTAATGATCGAAGACACGCCCGGTTCTTAGCACATTACAAAACTGGATTCTTACTGGGGGAGAAAGAAGAAGAAGAAGGTGATGATGATTAATAGGAGCATTGAAATACAGAGAGAAGAATAAGAAAAGGGAGAAGTAACTGTCAACGACTTGCTGGCATACAAGAGATGGACAAAATAATGGAAACACTTTGATAAATCACCAAAATGTTTGGTAATTTGGTGGATGTCCACCTTCTGCGGCAATTAAAGTCCCAATTCTCCGAGGTATTAATTCAAACCAATTGTGAATTGTTGGTTCCAAGGGAATTCTAGCAGCGGGGGCGGAGGTCGACTTCTTTCTTGAATCTCCTAAGCCCACCACAAATGGGGTTAAGGTGTGGGGAATGTGGTGGCCAGTGTTACTCTTGCTATGCTGTATGGATAGGAGCTGCATTATCACCTCGAAAGAAGGCGGCGTTCCTAAACAACCATAGGATGGGAAACTTGATCGTCCGGCTGTTTGTTCTTCCTCCATGAAGGGAAATCATTCATTGGCCCGCAGGCATGTTTTACGGCAGTCTGGATTGAATGCTTCCTGCGACTATCTCCAAACGCACACGCGGTGGTCGGTATCTACACCACCACTCTGAACGCTTTGAGAGCAGAAGTTATCCAATTGCAACTCCGGCTCGCGTGTGCAGCTCCAGACGAGGGACAGTTCTATGGAGGAACTGGATTCTGCAGATGTTCTCTGAGGAGCTCTGCATTAATTTCAGGAGTCGTGTTCTTGATATCCTCTCTAACAACAATTCCATTTGGAGTCCGACGGTCTCTCTCAGCCAACCACTTCAACTTCTGGCCAGACCTGTGCTGCTTTGCTGAGGACGACGTTTTTCTGTCTCTTTCTAAGGCAGTGCCTCTTGAAACGACGCCAAGCATTCGGTGGATAGTTTCCGTTGCACCAGTACCTGTCACATGAGTGCCAACAATTTGGTCTCTCTGAAAATCCAAGAGGTCTGATATATTTATAATATTATAACCATTTTAAATAACTGAACAAGGCGGCTACTTTTAGTAGGCAAAACAAATAACAAAATTCCAAACAAAATGTTACAATTCCCCCAAGTTTTGGTTGTTTCTAGCATGTTAAAAAATTAAGAAATCAATGGATTAGGTGTTTCCATTATTTTGTCCAATTCCTACACATCACTGGATTGTGTTTTTACTGTGGCAGGAAGAAGAAGAAGAAGAACAGCTGTGGAGCTTTGGATGGGATGCTGACTGCTGTGACGGGTAGAGCGAATCAACTGAAAAAAAATTGAGAAGGGGTCAAACCATATAGAATACGACTCGGCTTGTGGAATAAATCATTGAATGCAGGCCTGGTTAATAGTACAAGTATATAGTTTGAGTGCTAATCGCTTGCTTCTTATAAATCTCTTGTTCATTGAAAGTGTGTGGTGGATTAGACTACGCGATGACAAAGACATAGATAAACAGAAAAGCCGAGGAATAGAACGGAATGAAGATCGGACTGATATTAATATGGCGAATTCAAGTGCAAGTCAATTTAGAAGGAATAGTATTTTACTTGTAAAAGACTTATGAGAATAAGACAAACGAGAACTTGATAAGTCTTAATTAAAAAGAACAGTGGAAATAAATAGGAGGTGGTGTAAGAGGAAGAAGGCGAGAAATGCTAAGGGAATACAAGGTGTTGTTACTCCAGAAAATTATATTTATAATTTTCCGAGTATTTTTGACTAAATCTGACCAGAAATGAGAGGCAGAAGGAGAAAGAAGCTGCCAATTTTAATTTTTGGGCAAAAAGGTGCCGAGTAGTAGTTAGCATACCCTTCTTCGTAGTTTACATATATGATGGGACATCGGAGAGAACAACACTCCCACCAGTTACACCATAGAAGGGACTAACGTCTGCTACAACATAACAGCAGACGTTTCGTGCTGCGCGGTTGAAAGGGCAGTGTTGGATGGAGGAGGTGAATTTAGATGCAAACGAGGAATTGACGACCACCACAGCAGATAGGACCCCGATAACAAGGGCAGCCAATGCTGTGCAGAAAGTAGGACAGTAATAAAACTCCTATTGAATACCATTTCAGTAGTAAATTATTATAAGTCACAAATCCACTGAGAACATTCAATGTTGTGAGCTTTCTATACTTGAAACTGCAGGGATTATTAAGTATACAAATGATTTAACTAAAACGCCAAAAATGGAGAATTAAATAATTGGAAATAATACAGAATGCATCCGGATGTTTACCGTGAAGCGAGCAACATTAAAAAAAGCGTTATCAATAATCTGTGTTCCAGTTTTGTATCCAAACCACGCAATTACCTGGATTCGTTTAATTCCCGTCAATTTTTTTTATTAACCTGCCAATAATCCAAGGCCCTTTTAAAAAGTCAGCCTCTTTCAATTTAAGCAGTAGTAAAAAAGCGGTGTTTGAACATGTTTTGCAATAATCAGACGACACTAGCCCCGTTTTTAACTAGGCCCCCTCGACCTTGACAAAATGGCGCGTTTTTCGTGTGTTCAAGCCTGCCATATCCGTTTTCTGGGGTAGCCAGCTATTCCCAGGGAGGAGAGAGGTGGTGTGTTTTGGAGGCCACCACTGACGCCACCACCACATCGCTAAGGGGAGCCGTGCCCTCAGCTGAGAGGCAGCCTAGTGTGCCTACAGGTCTTGTAGCTGAAATAGCCCCTCGAAAACTCCGCCTCGATTATGTTTATTCACTGTAGGCTAGATTTGCAACTGTTTATGCATAATAAGTTGCCGGAAAATAAATATAACTCGCTGCCTTCATTAGAGCATCTCACATTGTAATATGATGGTGATTTTGCAGATGATGAGTCTCTACTGGTCATTTCTCTAGCATTAGGATCTCCATTACCCAATAATCGATGATTTTTGGATTATTTACCTCTTCTGACTTCCCAATTCTCTTCTCTTCCCCTCCCTCGATCAATATGGGCTCATCATCGGAAATCCAAGTCCAACCACTCAAGTATCCCATCTTCCAAAGCTCTGTCATTTGGCACCCTTCAAATTAAGTGTTAACCGGTTACTTCAAGTGCAGATTAAACAATGAAGCTGATTAGTGTTGAAATCTACTCACAAGGAGGTGATTAGTTCTCCTTCGAGCCACCAGCGATTGATTGGCTCCTCTTTCGAGATGATTTGTCAAGTCCAACGAGTCTTTCCTTCCTCTTCGTCCTGGTGTTTTCCATCTCTTCATTCTTAATCTATTAATTCCTTAATTAATATTCTGCTTCATTCTCTTGCTCCTCCTCATTCTTCTTTTACCCACCTTTTTCCTCATTCCTTTCTTTTTTAACTTCTCTTTTTTGTCTTCCTCCGAAACATTCTTCAAATCCCTTAGCTCCACCTTTTCCTTCTGTTCTTTCCGCCTCTCTGTTTTTATATTTCTACTTTCTAATCTTTCTCTTCCCTCTGCATCTCATTCCGCCTTTCTTCTCATTCATTTTGCTTGTTTTTCTCGTCTCGTAGCTCTCATACTTTGAAATTTCCGAATTCCTCAGCTCATCCTGCGCCTTATCTCTCATATTTTCACTTTCAGCATCCTCCTCCTCCGCGTTTTCCTTTTTCTCATCTCATTAAATCATTAATTTTTTTTTCTAGTGTTCTTACTCTTACTCATCCCTCCTTTCGCTACTATTCTCATTCTCTTGCTCCTTCTTCTGTTCTTTCCTCTTTGTCTTTTTGCTTCTTATTCTTCTTTTAAGGCTTTTGTTACCCTTCACTCTTTTCTTTGTCCTTAACACTTACGTTCTCCTTATTCCTTGGCTCCTCTTCATTATCCCTTAATCTTTATCCTTCTCATCTTATTACTCATCCATCTCTACTGTTCCCTTCTTCATCCACCTGCTGCTCCTCCAGTTCTGCTCTCTTATTTCCTCATTTCATTATTCCTCCCCTCCACCCCCACTTCTACCCCCCCCCTCTACACTTTTTCAACGTTGCTTTTTTTCATTTGTTTGCAGTTTTATCACTTCTTTCATTATTCGTCTTCTTTTCTTCATCCTCGTACCCTACATTCCACGAATTCATCAGGTCCTCTTCTGATCCTACATCCCTCCCGGCTTTTTCTTTCCTTTCCTTTTTCTCTGCCTCTTATTCCATTCTTTACTTAAACATTAATCGTCTCTCTCTTCCTCATTCCAGTACTCTTCCCCACCTTCATCCTCGTCCTTTTCATTTCTCCCTTTACTTAACTTCTCCGCCTCACTCACACTTTCCCTTTTCCTCAACATCCTCCGCGTGTTCTTTCCACCTCTTCGGTTTCCTCTAGTAATATTACTTTGCCTCCTTTCAATCAACTCCCTTCTTCTTCTTCTTCTCTTCTTCTTCTTCTTCTTCTCTCTCCATTTCTCGTTGTTATTCTTCTTCTCCAGCCCATCCCTCCTCCGCTTCTTAATATCCATCCTCCTCCTTCATTCTTCCTTCTTTACTACTGTTCTTCGCTTCTCATTCTCCCCGATTCTCTTCATTCTAGTCCTTTAAGTTCTCCTCACATTTCTTTCCCTCCTCCTCCTCCTCCTCCGCCTCCTCCTCCTCCTTCGCCTAGAAGAAGCCCTGGAGTTAAGTCGCCCCACTGCCGCTTTACTCCACTACCACGTGACTGCATCAGCGCTTTCTACTCCCCCTATTCTTTAGCTCCTATTTTTCCTTTATCCATTTCCTCCAGCTCCTTCCTCTCTTTCTTCGTCCTCCTTTCTGCTTCTCGCTCTCTTGATCCTCTTCTACCGTCGGATTCTTCAGCTCCTTCACCACTCCTTTTTCATCTTCTTCATAGTACTGCCTCTCTTCCACTTAACTCGTAACGTGCCTATTCTTCGTCTTCAAACTCACTCCAGTGCTCTCCTTCCTGCTCATTCTTATTCTTCTCATTCTGTTGGTTCGTTTTGATTTTCTTCTTCATTCTCAAAATTGCATCTTTACATCTTCCTCCCGTTCTTTCTCCTCCTCCTGTGGTTCCCTCTCCTTTTTCGTCGTCATTTCTTATTACTCTTTTTTAAAATCTCCTATTTCTTGCTCTCCGTCATCTTGGACCTTTATTTTCTTCAAATTTCCTAGCTTCTCCTCCTCTTTACCTTTTTCCTGTTCATGTCCTTATTTTCTTCCCATCTCCTTTGTTCGTCTCCCTTCTCCTCCTGTCTTCTTCCTTCCCCCTCCTCGACATGAGCCCTGCAGTTAATGCACCCATTGATGCCTTACTCCACTAGCACGTGACCGCCCTGTGTCCAGAGTCACACATATGTGCAAGCCTGCGAACAGAGTGCTGAGTGCGTGGGCGTAGTGACAGTGCGTCGTCAGTCTGTCGAAATCCTGCCGAAGCATTTCATCATGCCAAAACATACACGTGCCAACAAGCTCGGAACCCCCGCAGCCGCCGCTGCAGGTGTGTGTGTGTTCGTTTTATGCGTTCCAGATTTCGGACTCGAGAGAGGGGAGGGAGGGAGGGAGGGAGGAAGGGGGAAGGGACTTGGCACAGCCTCCTTTTCACACAGCGGGGCCAGCATTTCCGAGGATTGGCCCTGCCAGACAATGTCGCTTACCCCCCCCCCATCCTCTGTCCACCCACTCACGTCTTTGAGCGCCGAAACCTCTGGAAGGGGGTGTGTGTGCTGTAAACACCAGCATTTGTGTGTTTGTGAGTGAGTGTGCCAACGGTAAACATCACACTCCTACCCTTGGCTCCTAGGAGGGATATTTAAAGGTGGCAAACAAAGGCGTCGGAGGACTTTACACATAAACATTATTATCAGATATAAAGATATCGAACAGTCTTGTTATAATAAATAGATTTAATAGAATTAGAGAATATTTACTAGTTCGGACAGATTCTGACCGATTTCTTGAAATCTTAGAACATAATGTGCTTTAACTAATTCTTGTAAGCAATGTTTTAATCGGGCTAATTTTAATTTATCAGTCTGTAAAGAAGAAAAATTAATGTTTAGCTCCTTCAGACATTATAAAATTCTCTTTAAATTTCGTTCAAATTGCAATGGATAAGATTTGAACAGAACTTATGGAATGACCTAAGACAAATCCATTCACTCGACAACAGAGTGTGAGTAGCTTTCGTGGTAATCCTTCCCCAGGGAAGGTGTCAACTCAGCTTTCTCCTGTCTCATTTCTGGTTGCCCCGGATTGTCGCAGTTAATGGCGGTGGTTGTTTTAAGTAAATCCCATTGACGTCAATGGCGTAATTTATTGGTCCATGCAATTTCTTTCAAATCAATGCCCTTTTCCTAATGGAATTGCCAACTTTTTATTACAATTTTCTAGAAAAAAGAAACTAGTGTCGTCTTCCATTTCTCTCAGAAGAATTTTACTCTTTCTAAAATCGGTAAAGTTTTGAGCACGATCGATTGACCCGTTCTTATCGAATAGTTGAGTCATATTGCAAAAAAAAAGTATCATCTTTTCTCCCATAAATCCGTCGATTTATTGATTCTATATAGTCTTGCACTTTCGCAATCGCAGTAATCAAAGCCCCTCTTCCCACCCCAAAAAATCCACGATCTCCAGAGTTGTAAAGTCGAGCTTAATTTCACATCTGAGATGAAGTACGAGGCTGGATATATTGTCCGCAATTTCAGCGTGATGGCTACTTCCCCCTTAAATCCAAGTCCCCTCGATAAATGGGGAGTAAAATTTGAACCGGCGATGTGTGTGTGTGCGATACTGGCTTAGCACCATTAGCACAGAACGGAGACTCTACTGGGAACTTAAATGGGCAGTTGGCAAGTGACTTAGGTCGGCCAGCTCTTCTCCTAGTGAGTAATGGAGGGCAGTTAACCAGGGCTCAGCAACAAGACAAGGACTAGGCAAGACAACCATTCATGGATAAGGAGGAAGAGAAGGAGGAGGAGGAGGAGGAGGAGTGTTCCATGTCGCTGACAAAAGCGTCTCATTACCAGGTTGATAGAAGGCTCGATCTATCATGACCCACGTTATGTTCTCGGATGTCGAAAAAAGTGAAACGCATTCGAGAGAATGGGAGAAGAGCGGATGTAGGTAGTCAACTCGAGATTCTAGATTGTTCTCTAACACCCATTCATGGGTACGCACCCCTTCTAACTTCTTGATGATGACAATAAACTGCCAGTTTTAACTCAACAAATACAATAGGATAAGCTTCTTCTAGAAGCTGAACGCCGTGGAGTTCGAAATTAACCCTCGTAGAGGGTAAAATCCCCACTTGTCGATTTCGCAAATCGTCTTCTACCATTCCCACATTCATCTCTACAAACTGAGTGAATGTTGCTAAGTTTCCCTCCTTTCCTGAACTCATATAATGCCGTGTGTCTCAGGTGATCCTTGAGTTTTAATCAAGCAAATTCTAGTTTTTTTGTTCTGCAAAATAAAAAATTCGACTAGTTTAACGAGATAAAAACAAAAATAAAACGTTTAGCTTGACTGGACATCACAAAATACTCTTTAATTTTGATATAATTTATAAGGTAAAAATGAGACAGAACTTATGGGATGGGGATAAAAATACGATGAAATGAGTCATCTTTAATTGATCAAATGCACCTTGTCTTAATACTCAACTATTTCCCACCATTGTCTATGAGCCTCACCAGCAGAAGTTCTGGTAATTTGGACAAGTAACCTCATCATGGAATTATTTTTCATCAATAACAGTTTACAGATCGCGGTGATAAATATTGTCCCTCTCTGGAGTCCACTGGTTCGTGGCAGTCAAGTGGTATTGTTTACCTCGAAGGATACTGCCACATCCGGTTCTAAAAGGGGTGTGTCAACACCTGACCTTGAAGGGCACACACAAAAGTCACAAACAGTGGCCTCTCAAGTCGTAAGGTGTGGCGTGTGTGTGTGTGTGAAATTATCAGGATGTTTTATGTAACTTCACAGAGGTTATGGAGACTTGGTTAGATGATAAATAATGCTTACAGTGGCCTTACCTCCACTGCCAGTGATCGTTAAAACTGGCTGAACACTACACCTCAGGATAGTTCACATCGAATCATTACAGAGTTGGACAAAATAATGGAAACACATTGAGAACAACGGTTTTCTAATTGCAGCTTTTCTGTGGTGGTGCAGCTCCGGAAGAGGTACAGTTCTTTTGGAAACTGGGTTCTGTAGGTGTTCTTTGAGGAGCTCTGCAGTGATTTCAGGAGCCGTGGCCTTGCCATCCTGTCTGACAATCCAATTTAGAGTCAATCCGTCGGTCTCTCTCAACCAACAACTTCGACAACTTTCGGCCGTACCTCTGCTGCTTTGCTGAGCCCGACGTTTTTCCTTCTCTGCTTCTGAGGCAGCACCACCTCTTGAAAGGCCAAGAAGCATTCGGAAAGGAGACAATCTCTGTTTCACTAGCACCTCTTTGAAAGTCCGAGATGTCTTCCACTTTCAAATAAGCCACTTTTTAAGAGAGCATAGCAAATAACAAAAATATAAAACAAAACATTAGAAATGTCAATTTTTGACTGTTAATAGTATGGTGTTAGGTGTTTCCGCTTTTTTGTCCAAACTTTGTATCTTGGTTTGGTCAAATATACGTGTACTCTATCTCTGGAGACCAATCGATAACTCCTGCTCCCAAAATAGGAGTACTTAAACAAATTGCACAAAAAATCGATTGTGGATCGATAAAAGATGAGTAGGTTTCAATCCTAAGGTTCCCCCATTTTATTAGGCAGATTTCTGATTATCTATTTGTTTGTCATGCAAACAAATGAGTAATTTACCTTAGATGAACTGCACTCTGCGCTAATGCCATTTTTGGGACACTCTCGGCTCACAATGGAACTTTTGTGTTTTGTTAGAGAGATCAAACGAACCTGCCGACTACGCGCTAGCATAAATGACTCTATTCATCGCTTTCATTTCATTAAAACAATTCCAAATGCTTTTTTTCATAATAAGTAAAACAAGAAATATCTAAGCGATAGTCAATCTATCAGTGGTGACGTGAGATCTGTTTTAAACTTCCGCTAACGTTGGTAAAACAAGGCATAAACAGGAAGCAATTAGTCGCGCGCTTATCCAGTTAAAACAAGAAATCGATAAGTACAATCTAGCAGGTACTCATTATTATCAGAGTGGTATTTCTTCAACTTTCCCAGATCAACTAGGCATTAGTTAGTTTAAATCGGCGCTTTAAAAAGTTGTTCCTTGAGAGAGAGCCTCGTGGTGGATGATGAGTCTAAACCATGGCTGTTCCAGCCCGAAAAAACCTCCGATTTCACTCAAAAACCCGCCTATCAGGACGCCCCCGCTTTATTTAGACCCAAGTGACACACTGTATGCGCCTTGCCTGGGAGTTGTAGACCCAGTAAACTACCCGATGACTACCGCCTCTGTCTTGGAGGCACGTGCCAACTGGAGCTGGATCAAATGGTCCGATGTGCTTGTTTACATCACAAAAAAAGGCAAGAAGGGCTACCCTATGAACACCCACGGAATCGAGTTGGTGAGAGCGATCTCATTATTTCTCTCTCTGCCTCTCTCTCTCTCATCCTAATGGATCCACTTTCACGCATGTACTTATTCACACCGGAGTTAATGGCTCTCGTGAATTCGATTACCACCCACGGCTTAATAGTCGGTGCCTGCTATTACAGCACTCAGCAGATGAAAAGTGATGACATGGAGGAGAGCGGATCCTCATCAGATTCTTCATGGAAGGGGAAGAATGGCTTGCAGCATGATGAACAGAGGCCACTGTGGTGAGTTAACGAAGTTAGCAACATCACAACAGATGAGTTGATTGCACCTGCAGAATTCCTCTTCGAAAATCTGTAGAAAAACAATGCTGTGGGAGAGACCATGAGCTTTAAATATGTTTTAAAATTGATATATTCTAGTGCTTTTTGTCTACTATTTTTTAATTTGATATGCCTATTTAAAATAAATGTCTTGGCTTTTAAAATTGGTTAGAGCCTTATAAAAGTGGAAGACATCTCGCACTTTCAAAGAGGTGCTAGTGAAACAGAGATTGTCTCCTTTCCGAATGCTTCTTGGCCTTTCAAGAGGTGGTGCTGCCTCAGAAGCAGAGAAGGAAAAACGTCGGGCTCAGCAAAGCAGCAGAGGTACGGCCGAAAGTTGTCGAAGTTGTTGGTTGAGAGAGACCGACGGACTGACTCTAAATCGGATTATCGGAGAGGATGGCAAGACCACGGCTCCTGAAATCACTGCAGAGCTCCTCAAAGAACACCTACAGAATCCAGTTTCCAAAAGAACTGTACCTCTTCCGGAGCTGCACCATCACAGAAAAGCTGCAATTAGAAAACCGTTGTTCTCAAGATGTTTCCATTATTTTGTCTCACCCTTGCATGGTCGCCACATTGCCGTCAGTACTTCTACAGAGGCCTTTCAGTTAATCGACAAAGAGAGCTAAAACCACAGTTTTGAGGAAACCCTCTGGGTCGCACATGACGGAGTCCGAAAAAAACTCTCCTATCCTAGTGGTGGCGGCTACTTCACTAAAACCCACTACCTTTTCGCCCTGATGATACTATCAAATTCATTGTCACCCGATGTACTAGGATGTCTAGCCGGCTTAATTGCATTCATTAGTTGGATCACTTAACTAAATGGTTCAAAAAAATGGTATTATGGCTTGGAACCACCCAAAAACGATCGTTTAAATGGTTCAACAGAGGCGAATTCCGGTCAGTACCACCCATCCAATCACTTCCTTATCCTCCAAACTTAGTTCCGGTCGCAGTGCAGGGTGCCTGAGTGCGCATTTTCTCGAATTTAAATCAACTAATATGCTCACCTGAATACTCCCTCATCAGCACATTTCAATCGGGAAAGAGCCAACCACCTGCCGAGTGTTAGTATCGATCGGTTCATTGTTATTCTCTCAGGTACCCTGTGGCGATGTGGTTGGCGGACAAGAAAAACTTTATTTTACTTAATCGGGATTCTGGAAAAGCAGACACAGGCTCACCCGAGAAGCTCTGATGGCAAGGCTAGGGAGATGAAAAATCACGGCTTGGAAGAAAGTAGTTTAATTGCTATAAAACGGTCCTCTCCCCTCGCGAATAATTCCAGTGGCGCCAATACTATAAGTGAAATGTCAGTGCGGTAGATCAAATGCATTATGCCATGATGTTTTGCTCAGTACATTATGCTAAACTTAATTACAAATACTGTTTGCCAACGGCAAGCCACCACCCCCCGACAATGCTGCTGCCAGTGTGCCAAATCTGGGCTAATGCTTTTAAACTCATTCCAGTACATCAAACCTCGGTGTGTTTTACTCACGTCGATGCAGAGAGAGGGAGCTAGGCGTAAGGTGAGGGCTCTAACCTTTTGGTTGTCAGGAGACATCGAAGTTAGATTTAAAAAAATATACATATTTTTTCCATTTTTAGTCAAAATAACCAGCGATTCTTACAACCAGAAAGCTGGTCTTGCGCTTTTCCGGGGGATTTTTTTTAATTCTTTCGTCACCGCATAAATTCTGTCTTAATTTTACCTTTTAGAAGCAGAAATGCCTTTATAGTGTTTAAACAGATCAAATTTTGTTGTACAGAGCAATAAAATTGAAATTTGTCAACATGTAAATAAGAGAAATCATTTGAGGCACATGATGTTTTGTGAGTTCAAAAAGGGAAAGTCAGCAGCCGACGAAGAGACTAGAAAATGGGTGTCTCCCCGTGAATTTTCTAAAAATAATCAACTCAACTCTTCGCCCTTCGATTCTCGTCAACTTATAAAACATTCTTTGTGGTGGAAAATGTATCTATTATCGAAATGTTAAGCTTCGAAAGCGGGAGAGACCAAAGCTACAGCCACACAGCCACACAGCCGTCAATTTGGGGAGATCGGCATGGAATATTCCAAAGCAGCGCCAATTAATGCTCACATCATTTTTTAGCAATTATGGCGGCGTTTGAACTCAGTTTTGAGGAGGAAAATTGACCTGCCCCAGTGAATAATCTTTAAGGTCTGATGTTTCATCAGGACAATTCAACACGATCCCATAAAGCAAAGATAATCATGCCACAAAGAGTCAAAGAAGAACTTTTGCAGCACTAGGGAAAGATGAAGGCCTTAATTAACTCTTCAATAGAAGTGCGTTGGCGACTGAATCGCTGAGGAAGTGTAGTATTCGGTCACTTATTTTATTTATTCAAAATTCGGACGGAACACAGGAGACAACCTGATCCCACCTCATCTACGGGCTTAGATTTCGGAAGTTTAATAAAAATTGTGAAATGCAGCGATTTCCGGAAGCACTGATATGAACCAGCTTAATTTCAAATCTTGCACTTATTAAAAGATAAACGCAAACAATGACGAAGGAAGTACAGTAATTATGAGGAAGGGAAAAGAGGCAAAATTCTTGATAGTTCGAATTTAAGAAATACATTTACTTGGAGCTCTCACCGATAACAGGCATTTTTGACCTCTTGTAATCTGCGATGTTAGTAGCAGAGATCGAAGCATTCAGATTTCTCAAATGTCACGATTATTGATTTTACTGTCTTCAAGGGCGGAAGGATTGAGAAGCGCTCATAATTTCCACCATATTTTAATGGCCCGGTTAGGCTCATCAAACTGGTGCAGTCATCATCTAATCCCATTGTCAGCAACTTTTATTTCAATGAAGAGACACCGAAAGGAAGTGGCCTTCTTGAACACCTGCAAAATATTCATCTTTGACTCATCCTTTCTACTCCAATAACTGTTCAAAGCGCTGCACCACAACTCTGGTATTGGCATCCGATACCGCTGGCGTTCTGCGGAGGTGTCGAAGGTTGATTCCAGCCGATTGGAACCATGCAGAACCCGACCTTTGCCCCAGCCCACGTGATGAGCCGCGAACAACCCCGGGTACCAAATTAAGAAGGCGACTTTCGCCCTCTTTCCGATACACACTCGCTGCCAAGGTCAGTGACGGTGAGAGAGGAGTTTTCCGAGATTCGACCACGTTACCGATATCATGACCGTCCCATGAGGAAAAGGATAACGCTAGCTAATAACGGCTAGGATTGATGGATTGTGAGGAAATTCACTTGACTGAGATATCACAGCTTTGCTGGCAATGAGTTTTATTCATAATAACATTAATCCGCCTCAAGCAAGTTGGTTTATTAGGCGATGGGTTTCCTCAAAAACCGCTGCTTTGATTCTGTCCGGGATTAACTGTTGGGCTTTTGTAGCATTACCATGGTTATCTACGATACTGTAGCGGATAGGCAGTACTCAATTTCTCTACAAGATAGATTTACTACAACTTTGTGATTTTGCAATATATACTATAGCACTACTTTTAAGACCATTATTTCAATGAAATGCGACATTTTCTTATTAAATAAGATACACAATTAGGTATTTTAGCAAATTTTACGAGACTGAATATAAAAAGGGATATTTAATTTAGTAGATACTATTTTTTACAACTAATAAATTGTGTAAATTCGCAGCCTCTGGGCAAATATTTTCATGGCGTTTTTACACCACCTATAAATTACACATATATAATGCAAAAGTGCGGAAAATTTTCAACTTCTTTGCTCTACTAAAAAGCCAGCAGATTTGAATGAACGACAAAATGATACATCAGTCAAGCTCGTGACCGAAATTTCGCACTGAAAGGTAGTAGTAGCGAACTTGCGCATGTTAACTAAAAAATATATTTTTCGACTTTGAAAGAAAAAGTGTAAGTAACAATTTCGGGTTGTGCTGCACATATTTACGACAATTTTTTGTTGCAATATAAAGCCAACATAGTAACATTTACTCAAGAGTACAATTCCGCTCACTAAATGTTTATAAATGTTGATTATTCATCGAATGAATATTTTTCCTCTAAAATAACCATTTAAGTAATAATTATGACATTCTATTTTTCATTTTGAAAAAAATTGAAATAACTATTTGTCATTTTGGATCTTTAATTCTTAAAATGCCATGCTAAAATCATTTAGAAGTGGTCATAAAATAATTTTTTACAATTTATTAATAATCTGGGCATTTTATTTGTCAAAATAACCAATCTTCGCAAGGGGATTACACCCACCTTAGCATGTGCCGCTAATGCCTTCAATTTAATTTGGTAGATTAACAGAAAACGCGTTTTACCTAATTTAAATTTAAATAAGGTATTTTAATTTATCAACTCAAGTGATGAAGGTCAATAAACTAATCAGCGGCAGAGTGAACCAAGTTTTTGACATTGGATAAACTTAAAACATAAATGTTTTGCATACATTGTATTCGGGATAAATGCTACCAAATGATAATATTAATATTTGTTGTATTAAAATGTTCACGCAAACTAGTGGAACTCCCGTCTGAATTACTGGGAAGGAAAATGACCTCCTCTATCATGATAAATAAAATACAGACGTTGCTCAGCGCTCTCCTCAAAATTCTACTAAAACTCCAGCAACTTGCTTAGAAGAAGGTGGCGACATAGTCGATGAGTTAAGTTCACTAGCACAACTGTTTCCTATTTCTGGCAGCATTGGAGATCGGGATTTGTCACCGCGTAAATTGAATGTTTCATTCTCTACCACGAAGCTTTCTGCAGTCAACGAAGGCACTATTCCAAGCTGCTACTCATACAAGCCTATTGAGGAATGCTGTTCATCTTATTTTTATCCCTTGTACTAAGTAAGCCCATATTTAAGATCATGGATACCCAAGATACAGCTACAAAAAGGAGACACTGGTTTTTTACGGATAATAGCGGCGAGGAGGTGCTTCCAGTGGCTCGCTCCTATCTCTTTTATTTTAAATTGCTTCTGCCAGAGGTACAAGGAATTCAAAAGTACTTCCGGGGAGGGATGATGGTGGTGGTGGTGGTGGTGAGATGGAATGGCGCTGATGACGCAGTTGGGGACTTGGTTTCGCGACTGCCACTTACGTTATTACTTCTTCTTCTGCTGGTACTGCTGCTGTGCACTTGTGGGTGGGTGCGTACGTGGCTGTAAGGGGGAGCAGGCGATGTCGTAAAACCAATTTCCACCCTCCTACATCACCCGCTGTCTTTGAGAGGTAATTGCGCAAACCCAGTGACCAGAGAGAAACCCCTTTGTCCGCCCTGCCAGGCATATCACAATCTTTATAAGCCGGAGAATTTCCACGCTTATTAATTTGCAAAACTACCATGGCTCTGAGGCTATCTAAAAGGAAGGGTCATTCCATAAGTTCTGTCCGCATTTAACCTTACCAAAATTTCAAAGGTGGTGAATATTATGTTTCATGAGTTAAAGAAAGGGAAAGTGTGTGAATGAAAGAAGATGGCTTGGGAAATTCAGATATTGAGATTTAGCCCTCTACGAAGATGAAGGTCGCGAACCGGTTGAGTTGAGTTTGATGATGAGCAGCTTCTTGAGGCAGCAGCCTACCCATGAATTCTCTGAAAAAAAATCCTTAAATCCCGAGTTGACAACAACTGCTGGCCCTTCCTCCATTCCCGTCAATTTGTTTCACCTTTTTGGATAGACGAACTGTGACTGGCGACGAAGAATTTTGGGATCTTCAGGGAATAATACGCTTTGAATGATTAACACCTACTGCTGCAACGCTTACCGCTTAGATCTACTGCCAACAATTAGAGCGTTTGTACCAAGCTTTGAGAAGGAAGGAAGACATGCTCTACATAACGACTCCATTGCACTGCAAGAATCACGCCACCAGAGGACGAGGAATAACTGGGTTGGAAGGAAATTCCTTCTCAACCTCCTCCTTCAACTTGCAAAATCCTTTGTAAGGCACAGGGTTTTGCAAAGCCCCATTAAGAGGTTGAAAGTGAGCCTAATTGGAAGGATTTTACTCTAGTTAAGGCATTATTAAGCCCCTTAGTCGATGGAAGGAAGTTACAGATAATCAGGGATGGTGGTACGCTGGAAATTGTAATATATGTTCACTTGTTTTAATTAACCAAATTTCGGACATAACTTATGGGATGAACTGGTTTCTTCGAGAGACGCGTTCTTGCCCTCGAAATACACCTCCCACGTCATCATCTGTACATGGAAATGCTCTCAGTTTGCAAGAAGAAAGCCATGTTTCGATCGTATAATTATTAATGTCAACAATTTTAGTAGCGCTCGCGATTCATAACCACGAGCTTTTTTACAAAACTTTTCAATTCGTTAATAAAAACCCGGAAAACCTAAATTTCAAGGGCCTGAAACACGTTGGTTGTACTGGACCGTGGTCATTTCTCTTCTTTTCCTTCTGAGTAAATCCCATCAAATTTGAGGGTAGCATGTACCAAGCTCTTTGCACATTTGACTCAAGAGGTCGTAATAACTTAACCGTTTAGCATTTTTGATGCTCTGAAGTTAGTACAGCTCATCAGGAGTTCGCTCTCTTACTTGTGGCGTTATTTGTGCCTCAGGCTATGTACGGTGTCATTCTTGGGGCATTTATTCTCGGAAAACTTTCTACAACTGTATCAGGCTTTAGATTCCACAGTACTTATTAACTATAGAGGCATAATGAGGGCTTTAAAAATCCGCTAAATCATATATTTCACACCACGGAGCCCGAACTTGGTGATTTTAAATGATTTAGATTCAAAGAACTGTTATAGACGATGAGCAGAACCTCGAAGTTTGATACAGTTAATTAAACAAACATACAAACAAATATTCTTCTATTTTACAGTAAATAATACCGAAAATACGAATATTAAATGAGAAATATATTAATCAATCAGTATAAGGTTTGTTCCAATTAAGTTTGATACCAAAAAATCTTCTTCTAAAACCCAATCATCTGTGCGCAAAATTTGGTCGACTCGCAGATGCGACAGCACAGGTTCATACTCATCCACGGCTCAGACTACTTCAGTCAGTCACGAGGAGTCTACAGGCCCGATCGCCCGCTTATTCTAGACGGCGCCTAACACGCCTTTGACTGAACCCTTTTGCAGGACAAGGCCGCCCAGTGCACAAAGACAGGGCCCTGTACTATCACATTCACCACCGCACAGTTGTTCAGTCACGTGGGACCTGACTGTGGTGTTCCTTTGCAAAAAATGTTGGTCCTCTTAACAGAATCTCTGATATTTTAATTCAGGTTTCTCATTCTGTGGCTCATTCATGCCAAGGATAACGAGATATAAAGGGGATGCGTGAGGAAATCCTCCCTCTTACCGACCGCATACAATTCTTTTAACATCCTGCTAGCTGGGCTTTAAAGAGGGGCATTTTTATCAAAATTCGCAATTTTCCCACTGTCTAATCGATTTAATTATTGTCAATTTTCTCGTAAAGAATAATAAAATTGTAATTTTCTAAAAAACATTTTCGAGGCTACTTCCTCGATATTCGCAATTAATGACGTATTTTGATATTATTTCATCTACAAGGGGGGCAATTTTTATTGTAACACGGAATTACAGGTAAGCATCATACCGTACTATGCTTCTGACAGGTTTTTCGTGGTTCCAAAGGCTAAAAATGGCATTTTTTTAACTCGAAACTTTCACGGGCATATTCTACATCGAAAACGCGTCAGATCCTACTCACCTCAGTCTTCCCTCCACCACAAGAGGACAGTACTTTGTTCGACTTGAAAATTCGCGAATCTGGCGAGTTGAGACGTGTTTGAGTAGCTTAAATGATCGGCTTGCTGGTTGGGCTTCGGTGAGTAGGAATCACCGGTAAACTCACAAAGAGAAGTAACAGTCGTGGATGTACTCCTTCTTAGGATTCCAATGTTCCCTCTCCTCTCAGCCTTCCTCTTCAAAAGAAAAAGGAATCCAAAACGACATCATCAAAGGAGTTTTATACTGCGAGGATAAATAACAGATTTTTTCTGCAAAGCCTACTGCCTCTTGACGGCCCCTTCAGTAAAGGAATTTCGAGAATTCTTGGAATGTTTTAAGGTGGAATGCCCCACCCATCTGAAGTGATTGACGTCCTTGTTTGGCATTTTCACTGGAGCTCGAGAATGCTAGTTATTGGGGTCTTTACCCTTAGCGAAGACAGGTTAATATCCGCCTTTTGTTTTCACAGGCTACGGAGGCAACAATTTCTCTGTCTACTGTGACGAGGTTGGCTTTTCAGGCAGCTTTTGCGTGGTGCCAACTGCTACCTGGCTTGGTTGAAAGTTTCCACACTTTTTCGTTCACCTCCAGTCACCCCATAAGTTCTGTCCGGAGGTTGATCAAATGCAACAAGTGACTTTCTCTCATCACCCATGGCTTCTTTCCATCAGTTGACGGGTTTGTTAACAGATAACGATGTGTAGTTGCATGGTTTGAGCTAAAATTAATTCCTACTTACCACTCAACTCAACACTCAGCAATCAAATCTTGACACGTTTTAAAAACTGATTGAAACCTTACAGAAATGCCAGGCGCCAGTGTAAGAGAAACTGCCCAAGGGTAATGACTGTCACCTTTGAAGGAGAAGGAAAAACGTCGTCCTCAGTAAAGCATCACAGGTCTGGCCGAAAGTTGTCGAAGTTGTTGACTGAGAGAGACTGTCAGTTGGATCACAAGACCACGGCTCTTGAAATCACTGCAGAGCTCGTTCCTCGTCGTAAGCCGCACAAATTTGGATTCCATCACGGAAGAGCTGCAATTAGGAACCTCTGCTTTCAAAGACGACAAATGATCCAGTGGAAAAATGTGATTTTCTCTGGCGAAACAATGTTTAGCAACTGATTTTCGACCCCCGGCAGCATGTATTCCAGACTGCTGCCTTCTTCCAGCCGAAAAACATGGCGGTGTGGTTTCTCCGATGATGAGCTGGGCCGATGGCAAAGCTGGGAATGGCAAAAGGTGGACCTACACCTCATTAAAATGCGTATTTTGTTGATTTCTCAAGGTATTTCCATTATTTTGTCTAAATCCTGTGCATAAACTGTGGCTTTGAATCGGCCAAGATAGCCTCCAGTTTGTTTACGCACGCTTTTAGGGGTAGTTAAGTCCTCAGTGCAGACATACTATTTCAGAAATCTACTATTTGTTGCTTCCAAATATCAGATTGCTGAAATCCCCTTTTTGTCTCTCAAAGTAATTATTTCGGAAGTGAGATTCTCTTTGGCGTGTTTGCCTAGAACGTTGTTATATGCAATTTGCAATCTAAAGAAGTGTTAATGCTAATTGTTGTGACGTAAATACGCCTACGAAAATACGTTTTCTTCAGCCCGAAGGAGAGAAAGCGTGACTTTTTTACACAGTAAAAATTAATCTACAGCGTTACAAACAAGTCTTAGAAATGATGAAATCTCCATGATGAAATCAGCACCTTTAAAGAGTGCTTGTTTATGTCATCTTTTATTTTTGGCTCTGAGATATCTATACATTTAAAACTTTTGAAATAGGGAGTTCATGCACGTAGAGTGGTTTCTAAAACATGGAGAAAAAATATTGATTTTTAGGATAAGTTGGAATTTCATATCTCCCCTTGAAAACCTAGAAGAAAACGGGTTTTATTTGATACTTTTATGTTAAATTTGGTGAATAACTTAGGCAAAAGTGTTTTTTGAATCCCTAGTAGTTGAAATTTTCATCTCTTTTTTGTCTGCAAAGTCCAATTGCCTTTTTGGTGAAGCATCAATGAGGTTTTTTGTCTGCTTTTCATACAAAAAAAGAGATTTCCAGTTTTCAGCCGTTGATTTGAAAATTTCTGCTTTACAAACTATCATCCTGCAGCGCTACTCTTCTACGGAGACCGTCTTCGAACCTGGAGGGGTCGATTTGAGAAGCACTTTCACCTGATTCATTTAACATGTCGAACAAAACCTGTTTGTTTGTGTGAAATAAAGTAATTTCCACCAAATTCGAAGATGAAACTAGGCCAATTGTACAACTCCTCTGTCTGAACAGACGGTATCGATTTCCAAAACTTATTTAAGATGCCAAACCTAGCGACCGTGTGTATCACTAAGGTGACTTTTCAAGAATGCCTACCTGTTATAGCTTTACTACGCCTTTATTTGAATTTTAGAGGTTCATTAAAACAGAGGGGTATGCAGTCACTGGCTAATTGGCGTAGGCTGGCTTGCATTCCAAAAATAAACACAATGAAAAGGCGCTGCTAATGCTCAAAAGACCCCTTGCATATTTCATGAGGGATAAATTTGTTCACATCTTAGGTCCCCTCACCCCCTTCCCCACCCTACCGCCTCCTCCTCCTCCTCCCCTCCCTTATTTAGTAACTAATTTGAGGGGAGCAAATACCAACGCCGACGGGAGTAAAATTCGGTGCCCAAAAGGCACATTCATACAGGAATTTTTGGAAAACAAAGTGTAGCTCGAAAGCCTTCGAAAATGTACCTCCCTCTACCAATACTTTAGTTAGATTAAAATTGCGTTTTTTCTGAGAAGTGGGAGTCTAGTTTATAAAAATAACATCCAATAGCGATGTTGAGACAGAGCAAAAAGTGTCTGTCGAAAAAATTGACGATTATTGGCAAGAGCCTTCTAGACAGAGGTGAGTGAGTCAAGAATGACTGCATCCCTCTAGAAAATAACCCCTTAATAGTAGTCATGGTTAGCAGAATGGAGAATTCTGCAGTCTTGGTGCCTAGTTTTCATGAAACATCAGGTCGTTCCATAAGTTCTGTCCGGATTTTGATTAACTAAAACAAGTGAGGAAATATCGCTTTAAATTCAAGATTTAATCGTCAGGAGAATTTTAATTTTATCATTTTAAAGGCACCTCAACATAAAAAATAATGCTGAGTTCTAATATACATGATAAAATTCCCTTTAAATTTCGTTCAATTTATGGGATGACTTGATAAATTTCCTCCTATTTGTTCTGTATAAATTCAAACACAAATAATACTAATAATGATATGTACTAGTTTTTGGCAAGAAACCCATAATTAATCAAATGAGTCATTTGCATTAAACAGTCGTTTGTTGCAGCTGACGAACAAGAAACAAACCCTCCAATTCTTTGGAAATGTGTACACTAACTTAAACAGGAGGTCAATGAAATGATAATATTAATTACACTTCTCTCCCTTCCGTCAAAGCGTGGGCGCAGGCGGTTAGACACAGTCGTAAAACCCTTTCGCAATGGCCCACAGGGGAGCCACCATTCTGATGGTAAATAACCCCTCCTCCTCCTGCTCCTCCTGTTGTTGTTGTTGTTGTTGTTGTTGTTGTTGTTGTTGTTTTGGTCGTCGTTGCCGTCGCCGTCGGCGTCTCCTAATTCCACACCCATTTGCCCCCTCCTCTGTAATGTGACCTTCCATAAGAGCCACACCTCTTCCGGTGGTGTTCACGTGTGCGTGCGCGCGCATCTAAACAAAACTGGCCAGCCCACCAAGTCACATGGCCTGGGAGCTGGGCGACGTTCACTAGCCATCCAAGCTGAGGGGTGATCTACAGAGAGAGTTTATTGTACGAAGTTGTCAGGCAGTAAATCGGCTCATTCGGGCTCTCCTAACATATGGACAGGCGGGGGGCGGGGTGTCTCTTCTCTTGGCGGCGGTCCCCTTTTTAGAAAGACCGGGTGAACACACATGGTCACGCATGACTGGCAATCAGGGGTGCATAAGGAGAGCGAGAGAGAGAGAGGGGGGGCGAACTCACAGCTCTCACAGCTGTCCTTCTTGTAAGAGTCCCCTCATGTAATAAAAAGCTGTAATAAAAAGCGAGAAGAGGGAGGGAAAGGGGAAGAGGTGTCAATAGAGTTCGGGAGGAGAGAGCGTCTGTTAACACATGTTATGTCAGGTCATGCAATAAGTTCTATCACTCGAGCGAGCAAATGTCACATTTAAATACGTTTTCTACCATCATTGTGCTTTCCCTGATTAGCTATGACTCTCTTCCACCTAGTAACAACTCTAGAATATTATAATTCTTTTGGTTCTGATTATTCAAAGAACTCGTCGAAAAGCTACGAAACAATCAAGTTCCTGATGAAATATCACCCCCTTCATTCACTAGAGCAGGTATCTTTTCCTCCACAAAGCTTACATAATCAATTTAAGTATTAATTAACTCAAGGAGTTGAAGCCTACTCAATCCGGCTCAACCATGAATGTACTCTGATCAAGCTAATCACACGAGAAGGTATGGCTACTGTCAGGAATTCCATGTATGTATTCCAGATCGTCTGCTGTGATGCTTCTAACTTCTTCTTGTTCTTCTTCTTCTTGCCATCACAGCAGCCAGTGTAGCTGTTAATTAAGCAGCTACCTTAAGTGACCATAGTTTAATAGGTGACAGCTATATTCATCTTCATGGGGGCTACAAATTATTCCCTTTCAGGCGGGGTCACATTCATCATCATCACGTTTGTGGGAAGGGTAGTGTGCTGCCATTCTGTAAGTCTTATTAAACACTCACCCACCGCTTCAAATCGGCAGAAGAGGTTATCGTGATTGTGTCTGGAAGGTCCACAAATCCGCCTGTTTGTTGACAAGTGGAGGCAGTGTGTGTGTGTGTGTGTGTTTACCACGCAGCAGGCGATTTTAGACGCGATTCCAGACGGCAATCACAAAGTCCAAATTGCTTGTTTCACACGACATAACAAGCACCACTTACCACTACCTCCTCCTCGTCCTCCTCATCCTCCTGCCAGATGGACATCGACTTTGAGTAATCAAATCAGCGAAGGGCCGAGGCTATGGCGAATGCATGGTGCCCGACCTTGATCCAGAAGGGTTTAATATTTGTTTGTTTTGCCAGATGTTCAAAAGATTACACAAAAGTGACGATGACCCAAACCCTCGCCGTTGGAAACTGGGTTTTGTAGGTGTGTTTTGAGCAGCACTGCGATACTCTCTCTCTCTCTCAGACAATAACTCCAACTTTTAACCCGAACTGTCCTTTCCAGAAGAAGACGCTTCTCCTTCACTCTCAAAGACTGCAATCATTACAATCGGGAGAGAGTTTCTGTTACATTTGCGCTTGCCTCTTTGAAGTCCGAGAGGTCGGCCACTTCTATTAGATTACTGCCAATTTATTAATAACTACAAAGCATCTATTCTGAAAAGCATATTAAATACCAAAATGCCAATAAACAAACAAGACGAAAATATGTCAAGTTTTGACTGACACCAAAATGTTAGGCGTTTCCACTATTTTGTCCATCGCTTGTGTGGCTTGTAGGGCCACTAACATGAAGTATACAGCATTCTTCGCCGCTGCTACTCAATCAGGCTAAGCAGAGGTAAACTCTTCTCAGAGCAGGTAGCGGTGGAATTTCTACGTCTACAACTCGCCGATCTCCGCATAGCGATGTACTACTTGAAACAACAGGGAAAGTGTCAATTCATCGAAGATATTTTTAATGAGGGGCTTATCTGCAGTGGAATAGTGTGACGGCCATATCTACTGAATTTCTGTCAATTTTTTCATTTATAAATCGTAAAATTTCTTGCGAACACTGCCACCGAATATGCGAAAGAGGGGTAGATTCCCTGTTGGCTTTGTAAATAACCTTCGCCTGACTCTGTTGTCCTCTCTAAATAAGATTAGATGTTTTTTGTGTAAACTCCTTGATTACCCTGCAATCAGTTGTCGGGATAAGCGCAGTTTAAGACGAGACAAAGGGGAGTTTTAATTAGAAACACCTCTGCTAATAACAACGCACTCAGCCGAAATGCGACGCCTCCCTCGGTCCCCCCCCCCCACCACCACCACCAGCACCCTTGTTTTGAACAATTTTTTTTCAGTTTTCATCATAAAAAAAAATTATTTTGTCTGTCAAACTCTGTGTGAGTGCTTTCTCACATTAGTCAGTGACTGCGACTGCCACTGCTTCAAAAGCCACGTTGCCAAGAGGCGTTGAGGACTGCATTGCCTGGAGCCCAGACTGGGGACATTCTTCACCTCTCGACACCCCTTTGAAGACCGCGAGACTGTGCAGTGGGGCACTCCATAGGCCTGAGGGCGGTACCACTGGGGAAAAACCCACATCTGGTTAAGTTTTCAAGCTCAACTTAGACTGCGTGGAGATTTAAAGGCTTGAAAGTTCGTGGATGTTATTTTTAGCAGGAGAAAAAGTTATCGAGTTAAGACAAGGATAGAACACTTTGCTAGGTGCATACTTTTCTGTTAGTAACTTTAAGTTTCATGTCAAGGTGAACTGATAATTGAGTCTTGCTCGAAAAAAGCATACATACATCGATTGGAAAGACGGGAAACCATTGGAATAATTCAAAAAACAAGCTGATTTTCGTATAGTCTGAAACTGACATTAGATTGGGGAAATCTCAAGGTGGGCATACCCTCTTAGCTCAAATATTATTACTTGTTTGGGTGTTTAAAACAAACGCTATGTTGCATTCAGCCCCCAAAAAATCGATAGGGCTCAAGCTCATTTGACTTCGTATTGTCTGCTTCAATTTCTTGATTTTTCTTGAAATTTTTAAGGCAAGATTCCTATCAGGTCTAGACTTTGATGGTTTTTAGCAGCCAACTTATAGGCATCACATAACAACAATTTCCGCCCAAGTTTAATGGAAGCCATATTAATTAAACGTTTCATGCTAAATAAATACGAAATTTGACTAAATCTGGAGCATTTATTGTCATTTCTGTCTCGCCAAGCATTCCCCTTATACCCCTCACGAAATGCAATAGATTGTGAAACAGTGGCATGACCTAGGAGACTGCTGCTGCTGCTTGTGACGCAGGTAGATAATAATATTGCCACCCATAGTACTATTCATCCTTTGATGATGAGAGTGACACTCTGCTTAAAGGCGTGCGCACTCTCAAAAATTTCGAGTGGATGTCTCTATCTGGACTGCCACGCGTGAGAGAGGCGTTATTATTCGTCTAAATACTAATAAAATAAAAGTCTTTCAAGTTAAAAATTGCTTAAAATTATGCTAAAAATGCCTGTGAATACTCACGGTAAACCGAGCAGCTTTGGCAATGAATCTAGATTGATTTCACGCAAAAAGCATTATCAAAATAAAAAATAAATTTGACTTCAATCATAGAAATTTAGACATCGTTTAACCAATTTTTAAAAAAAATCAAGTATATTTTTATAAATGTACAAGTAAAATACCGTTTTAAAATTATGGGAGTGTCCAATGAAGGTTAATTTATTATCGCGATTGCTTACGCAATGTAGTTTTGGGAGTAAGATATCTATTAGTAAGGGACTAATATGGCTGATTTTCAGTTATTTTTTCCTAAAGAAAATGGGCTAATTTCGCATTATTTGATGTAGAAATTAGTAACTCAAAAGTATAAAGTTATGTAGCACGGTTAATCCGCATTCTATCTCAAAAAATGTCACTTTTAAAGCCAATAAATATAGTGGGGAGAAACTACATTCCAGTTTGAACCCCGTTTTTAACAGTTCCCCAAGATTTTCGTCATAGCAACTTTTTTCCGTCCCTAGGCCTAGCCAAACCACCGAGACCCTTAGATCATGTGATAATTTTTTAAACATCTAATCCACAACCATCCCCAGAGGGTACAAAGGCCGAAGCCACACACACATCAGAGGGTCATCACGCTTTGTCTTCTTGTATTTGCTTTGTAAATGAAAATATGAAAATGCACGGGGGCCTACACTTGGGGAGGGAAGAGAGAATGAGGAGTGGGAGGTGGTGGCGACGGCGGCGGCGGGGAAGGACTCGTCTGCAAGGGAAGCGGAGGAGGCAGAAGGGGGGTTATGGGACGTGGACTCGCAGTGAGGGAAGGAAGGGCTCCCCTCCTACTCCCCGTTCTCATTCATCTCGCATCTACTCCTTCGGCCGCGCGCACACACACTCTCCACGGTCCTATTCGTAGTCCCTGTCCCGCGGTCGCACGTAGTTGTAGAGGCAGATTTCCTGGATGCAACGGCACCTGAAGTGATCCCTCTCCTGGTTGTCCGTGCTGGCCATGAAGGAGGAGAAGGACCACTCGTAGCACCCGTACTGCTGGCACAGTTTGAAGCACTCCGCTCCCGTCGGCACAGTGCATTTAAAGTTCCCCGTCACTATTGTCAAGGCGGATTAGCAACAAACGGCCAATACTTACACTCATCGTAGGTGTTGTTCTCGCATGGCCGAGAGAACTTGATGTTTGATACGAAGTAGCTGTCTGGAAGACGAAAGAGACGGGAGATCAGGGAAAGGAGAAGAGTGGGGAAGAAGGGGAGAAAGAGACTTACGCCTGCGAGCAGAGCAGAGGGAGAGCCAGAGGCAGAGGAGCACGAGCAGCATCGGTGGGGACGACGAAGAGGAGGAGGAGGCATGAGCAGCACCAGCGAACGAGAAGGTCATATCCTGAGAAGCGCCGCTTACACTCTGTGTGGACAAGCCAGCTACTGGAGGCTTTATTAAGTAGCGCAGCATGCCTCTGCGTCAATCCGATTCAACCAATGACGAGAGGACATTGGGACGCGTTACTGCTGCTGCCACCACCGCCTCCGCCTCCGCCACCACTCCCTCTCCTGCTTCTGATGCCAGCGACCGTCTTTCTGCGGCTTTGAGAAGACACCAACTATACCCAACCCCACCCCCTCCTCTTTCTAGGCCCTGGGTTCCTTAAATTTACCTTTCCACTCCCAGATAGGTGTCTGAGTACTTTAGAGGTGGTTCCGACTGCCCTTAGGAGGTGAGGAAAAAGGGTAGGGCTTGAAAAGAGAGCTCAAGAGCCAATGAGAGACCTCATAGCTCTGTAGTATCCTTTTTTCAGGCTTTCTAGACACCTGGAGAGAGATGGGGTTGAATCATCTACTTCCTCGCGTATTTTACCAGTTTTATAACCGCATTTAGGAGTCCCCAGGCCTTGGTCTTGGCCTTGGGGTCGTAACCGCAGGAATGCAAACAATTTTCTACATCGCGCCCTCACCAAAATCAAGTGTGTGTGTGTGTATGTGATTGTACAACGTACATATATATATATGTGTGTATTCACATATAGGTGTACAAAATAGACACATACAGCAAGTGGTAGCAAAAATGATAGCAGAAGTTGCAAAAAATACTGTCTCTTTCATATTCACACAGGAGGGAGGGCGGTTGCGGAGGCTTGGGGCTTCAGCCCAGAACCGGTGCTTGTCTGAATGTATCTCTTCTCTTCTCCTCTTCTCTTCCCATTTCACTTCCTAAACCCTCGACGCAGACATAGTTGTGTTGGTGTTGGTGTTTTCGGCATCCTCCGGAGAGGCAAAGCAATGTTCAAACCAGGGGCAGTTACGCTAGACAGTGGTGGAAGTTATGACTGTTGTTGCTGTTGGTCAATGGTGTGTTGGTGCTACTGGAGTATGTGTATGTTGAAAGGATCTGCAAGGAATACGCGCTCTAGTCCCAACCGAATGAGGCGCGGCAGAGTCGTCGGTGTTGAAGGCGTCGATGGGAGAGACCTACGCACTTCCCCTGCTGCTGGCAGCGGAGTCGTTGGTGGAAGAGGAGGAGGAGGAGGAGGAGGAGGAGGAGGAAGAGGAGGAGGCGCTCCTTCCATAGGCTCGGACACTCGAGTCGACGTAGTTGTAGAGGCAGATGTTCTGCATGCACCGGCAGCGCCAGTGGGCACGCTCATTAGTGTCTGTCGACGGCATGAAGGAGGTGAAGGACCACTCGTAACACCCGTGCTGCTGGCACAGTTTGAAGCACTCTGCTCCCGTCTTCACGGTGCACGCAAAGTTGCCAGTAGCTACATGCAGAAAAGAAGGGACTTTCTTCATCTCCACCACTACCAATTGGACTATTAATACCCTCTAGGATGGGAGCACCTACCTGGGTCCATTCTGTTCGCAGTACCACACGGCATCGAGTACTTGATATTGGGCACATAGTTACTGGCTGCAAAAGCGAAAAGGGAGGGACAGTTAGTACTCACACGCTGAATGACCCAAAGGAGTGTACCAAAATAACACATGTACTTACTTCGTGTAGCCTGTGCGAGAGACACTGCGACGATTATCGCGAAGATAGCGAGAGTAGAGTATTTGATGTGTATCATGGTAGCAGTAGTAGTGGCGGTAACACTTTCAGCAGGAGAATAAGGTAATAATGACACTAGGCGTGAGGCACAGGGGTATATATAGAGTCCTGAGGAGCTGAGTGTCCTGCTGTCTGGCCAATCAGCTGACAAGGAGAGGCTCAAGGTCAAGCCAGCTGGTGTGTGCTACCAGCACACTGCGCGCACTTTGCCTGCTAGATAGGTGAATTTTGGTGGGTGTGCGGTGTGCGTGCTATGTGCGTATGTTCATGTGTGTGCATGCGTGAGTGCGTACGTATGCGCTTTCACGCCGATGTGCTTAGGCAGTTTTGCACAGTTCACGACCATTCATATCTACACAATCACACCCCTGCTTTGGCATTTGGCGTCTAAGGCTCTATTATCAGACCAAAAATCGATTTCTGAGCACTCCTCAGCCCTAGGTGATTAAAGTTGTTTCAATCGAAACTGTCTTTGCTTTCAACTTTAAAAGCCAAGCCTTCTACTAGTGAATCCTACTACTTTCTGCTACACGATACGATTGATTACAAGCTCTTTTTGCAAACACCCACGCACAAGGTGGTGGTGTGAGAATTGTGATGTGGGTCAGGCATCGAGCCACCTTGGGGCGATCTCTCTAGAAATTTCTCAGCACCTACCTTTCACTATCTGAGTGACTTATCTCTACTTGACTCTACGGGTGATGTAACGGAAGAAAATGGAATCTCTGGTGGTACTTCCATTCCTTCAGGCGAATAATCGTTAGATTTTAGGCTCAAAAGTATGGTCCTTAGGCGAGAAGGCGATTTCTGATTTCCACAGTTGGTGTTTCAGTCTAATTGTCCACTCTGAGTCAAGAATTAGGCCAAAATTTCCAGAAATGGAAATTCAAAGTTCACAACTGGGTACTCTCAAAGGCTGGAACTGTGAAAAGACTTTTGACAAGTCACGAAGTTCTAAGCCAGTGAAGTAAGTCCACAGGTTCAATGCTAAATTATGAAACAGTTTAGTATATACTTAAAAGACTTAGTGGGATGGGGAGTAGGTGAGAAAGAGGAGTTAAGAGAGGAGGAAGATAAGTAGAAGTAGAAGGAGTTTGAGTAAGTGGCGACGGTGGTGGAGGATGTAGAAGACGAGAAGAAGGATGAGAAGGACCCAAGCGAACCAGACCTATAAATCAATCCACATTTCCAATGAAAGTCCATTAGAGTAAATGACTTTGAATTCGAGCACCTGAGTAATTAGTGCTCATACGAGTCCGTATTAGGAGGTCATGACCTGAGCACGTGTCCTGAAAAGGTCACACACACCCAGAGGGAGTCACAGGCAGGTCATGATGACCTCATGTGGCCCTCAAAACTACAAAAAGTGCACGCCATTTGCCGCTCAAGTCCCTCTAGTGCGTGTGCGCTGAGGTCAGTGGCTTCGGTGGTGGTGGCTGCGCGTACGAACAGGCGCAACATGACGAAATGGCTGCGTCATACCGCTTTGGAGGATAACATATGGTCGGCTCAGTTAGCCAAGTGGGGGTGAGGTGGTGGGTGTGACCTACGCCTACGTAAACGATAGACAGGAGAAAGAAGACGACGAGGAGGAGGAGGGTGGGATGACTCAGCGCACAATCACGCGGGTGTGGTGTGACATTTTTGGCAAGCAAACACACCCAGCCTCATTTGAGACTTGGCAAGCTATTGCAGAGGCGGCTGCGGCGGCGGCGTTGGCTAAAGAGGCGTTCAGTTTGGGGTCAAAAGCTGGTAAGCGCCTCCAGAAACCGTGTCAAGGCCTAGCGTAACGCCTCCCTGTGGGCTCAGGGATGCATAGCAGGTCGCAGACAACACCCATTTTTGGCAAATTTTTGGCACCCTGAAGCAATTTATAATCCCCCAACCAACGTCCTTAATCAAGACACAACCCATAAACTTGTATTGATTTTACAAATATTAATTAGGGCGGCAAGGTGACCATGTGGTTTCTTGCGTCAATTTAAACAGGACAATTTCTGGGTACCTAATCGATCAACGAACCAGAGCCTGAAAGCTGCTGCTTCCCAACCCTGATCCCAATTTTGAAGCACGGAAAATGGGACTCAGAATTGTTACAGATTGCGTTTTAAGAACTCAAGGAATCTAGTAACATAACACCAGATGATACGCATACTAGCAGATTTTCTCCTCAAAGTTGTACTCACAGAAAGCTTTGGAAGAGCTTAGTCTGGAGGTAATCAGCTGCCTCCATCGTGAAATTGCTAATCATGTCAGTTAAAACTGTAGAATGGCAAAATGACCATAGAGTTCTGTGCTTGGCAAACGGGTCGATGCCATCAACTTTTGTTTCCATGTTTTTTCGAGAGCACCTTGGGAGAGGGGGCGGGGTTGTGAGCTTTCCCTGAATAAAACAATCCATTTTGGGGCCAAATCTACCTAGCAATGTAATCTGGAAAGCTGCTAGAAAGCCAACCGACAGACGATGATGCAAGTTCTTAAAAATTTTTAAACTAATAGACCATAATCGGGTTTTTCCTGGCATATTAGTGGTCCCCCTTGCCTCAAAAGAGCTTAGCTCTTAGCGTGCCCTCCAAGATTACTTGATAAATCACCCCTGGGGTTGTTGATATTTGCAGTGTTGAAGGCTCCTTCAAGGTCATTGGGGGTCATCACAATTCACGACAACAGACCTGAGAGAATTCCTTCGCCGGGAGTCCTGGAGACACATTATATAAGGGCCCTTTAGCGCCTCCTCAAGGTCAAGAAGACAAATCGGAAACTTTTTAAAGAATTTAATAGCTCAGAATGCGTGAAGGTAAGTGGAAACACTTAGGAGTGAACGGGCCTAAGATTGTAGGACTGGCATAGCTTTAATAACAAAAAATTACCTGAAAAATATCAATATTCTTCTGATTTAAGCGCGAAAATTACAAAAAAACAAGAGTTTTTCAAGAACACATTTTTCTTGCCTCTATGCACAAAAATCAATAATGTTAACAATGCCCAATCAAAAATCACCACTTTGGGTTGTAATTATTCTAAATATAAATTTTAAAAAGAAAAAAATTTAATAATCGAATAATAGATAGATACAAACGATTTTATTTATTTGTTTACTTCACTACCATGGCTATTTAAAATTGATTTTTCGCAAAAGTTTCACCCGGAATTATAAACCAGATAAGAGAATATTTGTTAGGTTAGAAGGCAGAAGTGAGAACAGGATTGCGTACATATGCACTCCTCAGGGGAATCCCAACTACCCCCTTTCGTCAGATTGACGTCATAAGGCCCCTTCTGATTGGTTAGGACTCAGCCCATTGACCATTGTTCCAAAATGGAAGGCTATGCATCTCCTAAAACTGCAAGAAACCCTTGAAATGGAAGATGGAATGGATTAATGCATCTGATTCTTGAATGGGGACAAGTAGACCAGTTATAAGACATTGTTGAGTGTGAGCGCTTGCATTGTGGAACAAGTCCATGAGTCAGGCTTTTATTGATTGGTTGTTAGGTGTAATGGTAAATGGGTGAAATCTTGAATCGTCTTTGGACATCTAGGGTAAACTTCAGTAGTATATGGCCAGAAATCGAATCATTGCCATTAACAGCGTCTATTACAGCCCCAATCCAGCGCAACCAGGAATGAGGTCTCGCTTAAGCTCCGTGTTTCTATGGAATTTCCTTACTGATTAATTTTTGAAGTTTTTTTTCCAGCAACCACAGGGGAAAATTTCATTAATTTAATGACATTTCATTCCAAACGGGTTAGTGAATATGTCCTCTTTGATACGTAATTTGACTAAAATTAAACCCACATATTTTTCCATATTTAGTGGAAATTTAGTTAAGTACTGTTTAGAGCATTTGCAGATCCATCGTTCTGGTAAAACAAGACGACTCAAGAATGCCAAATAGACACATTGTCTGGGTCTGGTCGAACAAATCAGTTCTTCATACCTCCCTTTCGTGGTCTCGGGAGGAGATGGCTGACTAGCGGGTTATCTCCAATCCTCTGACAGTCGCAGTCTCTGGGCTTACAATGAATGTGACATCAATTTCCACATCCCGATTCCAAAGAGGAATGCGGAGCTCACTTCTACAAGTCAGCACTTCACACTCTAGTATACCACGGAAACGCTCCCCTCACAAAAAAACAAAGGCCTATTAGAGGATCTCCATGTTTACTTCGTGGTGGAGTTTTGTTTGGTGGGGGGTGGGGGAGGTGGAGGAGGACAAAGTTTGTTGAGGCACAAAAGTAGATGGTGATTTTTTTGTCCAATCAATGAATGGACCGAGCTAATAGTGTGTCCAACATTTTTTAATATTGGCCCGAGTATCTGGGAGGATTTTAACACAGCGGTTATTAAAAGAGACGACGAAGCTATAAGAGATCGGCGGTTTTCGATGGATGCCGTGGTCGATTTAAACAAATTTAAACAACAATGAAATTATCCCTTGAGACTGGAACTAACGGATCTTAAAATTTCCTTAGAGAAAGAGTATCCGAAAGATTGCCTAAATTCTATATTTGAGCAGTAGTGAAGTGGTTTATAGAGGGTAGGTCAGTTGAGGAATTGGAAATCAAGCTTGGCTCAAGCAATTCAGCTGTTCATCGTTGGTTGTTACCTTCAAAAAGCTTGAGTTACTAAGTGGGTGCCTCATGAAATGCGTGAAAACAATCTCAGATCTCGGGGTAACTACATCTGTTCTTCTCCCCTCTATTCTCCCCAAATGGTTTCGCCCTTATGGATGGGCGAATTGCGACTGACAACGAACGTCTAGCATCGCTCGTCGGAAAGCGTGGCGTCGGAAAGCCGGAAAGACCCCAGCCACAGCTGTGGCCATGAAGGGGACTTCATGGAAAAAAGGTTCTTCTTCAACCAACCAACCAACCAGGCTAGATCGCCACTTAATACAGCAACAATTGGTCCTCAAATCCACTACTGTCAGCAATTAGGGCGGCGTTTGAAACGAGCTTTGAGGAGGAAGGAACAAAGACCCGCTCTAAGTGTGAGTTGAGTTGACCCCTTACACACCAACATTGGAACACACAGGGGATCAGAGGAAAACTTGATAGGCAGAAATTGCTTTATTCACTTTAGTTTTCCTACCTTAACTCTTGAAACTGCTATTCATTATTTTTGAGATCAAATTGAGGTAAGGGATTGAAATTGATGTTTTTGAATTCTTCGAATTAAAAGCAAAATAATTCCACCATACTAATGAGGGGAAGTTCATTGATGATTGAGTCTATAATTAAATATACCTTCTTTTTTCATTTATTCAAAAATCGGACAGAACTTATCGGCTGGCCTGATATAATTCTGCAAATTGGTGGTCGAAGCAAACCCTAGAGCTTGGTGAGATGAGTCGTTCTACTCTCATATAGGGACCCATAGTCCCACTTCTATGGGTATTTTGAGAGCACCCGAAGAGGAGGAGGAGGACGTAGCATTGTTTTATCTTCCCAGAGACAATGAAGACGGCCTCTGACAGGCCTAAGAATAGGCTCACATGAAGCAGTAAAAAGACTCCATCAGATAGGCAGAGAGAGGGGGAGAGAGAGAGAGCAGATTGCCTCAAACGCAGTTGCAGTTAATGGCACGGTGCATTTCTTGACTTCGTCTTCGTCGTCTTGAATATGATTGGCGATAAAAATGTCCCCATCGCCCCCCACTCCACTGCCTCCCCCCAGCAGTCTAGCCAAGGTTGTCCAGTTCGAGTTTGGACTTAATGCTAGGCGCCCCGTTAGGGCCTGATCGTTATATACCATTGTTTTAATACATATACGTGTGTTTGTATGCATACTGCGCAGATGAGATTAAAGTACAACACCACGATCCCACGTAGGAAGCAGTGATACGAACTAAAGCCTCTTCTAGTGCATTTGTTAAACGAATTAATCTCAAAGTAATGGAGGTAGTTAGCACTGGAGTTCCACTACTCTCAGCTAGGGATAAAGACGGAATTTCGTGAGTTCGGAAGACCAGTGCCATTATAGAGAGATTGGACAAAGTAGTAAAATTACCGAACACTTTCTCATCGTAATCTTAAAACATATTTTAAGCAATCAAAATTTGTAATATATTAATGTTTTTTGTTAGTTTAGTTATACGATAGGTTTATTGAAAACAGCGTTTTTTAGTTATTTAAAAATCGTTATAATATTACAAAAATATCAGACCTCTTGGATTTTCAGAGAGACCAAATTGTTGGCGCTCATATGACAGGTACTGGTGCAACGGAAACTATCCACCGCGTGCTTGGCGTCGTTTCAAGAGGCACTGCCTTAGAAAGAGACAGAAAAACGTCGTCCTCATCAAAGTTGAAGAGGTTGGCTGAGAGAGACCGTCGGACTCCAAATGGAATTGTTGTTAGAGGGGATAACAAGAACACGACTCCTGAAATTAATGCAGAGCTCCTCAGAAAACATCTGCACAACCCAGTTCCCCATAGAACTGTCCCTTGTCTGGGGCTGCACACGCGAGCCGGAGTTGCAATTGTATAACTTCTGCTCTCAAAGCGTTCGGAGTGGTGGTGTAGATACCGACCACCGCGTGTGCGTTTGGAGATAGTCGCAGGAAGCATTCAATCCATACTGCCGTAAAACATGCCTACGGGGGTTGTGCGATGATGAGCTGGAGTGCTTTTACTTGGAAATCCTCCATCGAGCCAATGAATGATTTCCTTTCATGGAAGAAGAACTAGCAGCAGGACGATCAAGTTCCCCATCCCATGAATGTTTAGGAATTATTTTCGGCACTTGATTGAATTCATTACAAGCATGCAACATTTTGCAGTTCTAAGGCAGTTGTTATGTTTCCTAATGAGGCTGTTAAAACAGACAGTATTGTTCACAGACAGCTTAGAGAATCTGGTGAGTTTTATGTTCAGAATCAAGCAGGCGAAACACTGAAAACACGACAGTTTTCCAATTGTCTGGCTTTGTCCAACAGTGAGTCAGCCTAGGCACATGACCATCCACTACTCAGCTGTCACGTGACGTTAGGCAGGGACTTTGTGTCTAGAAACGCCCTTACCCCCTTGCTTAAATTAATTTGAGACAAAAGTACCTTTTTAAACAGAACGACATTTAAGGAGCATTTAAAATGGCTCAAATTTGTTTGAATAAACACCTGTTAATATGGAAGTGCTCAGGAAGAATTTGGGGCAGCACACAATGTTGTTTTGACTTCAAGAAAGGAAGGAAACTCAGTAGCTGGCGAAGTTGTTAGAAACATTCACTCTCAGTTTATGGAGAGAGCAATGTGTGAACGAAAGAAAACGGTTGCAGAAGATGGTGTGCTAAATTCAGTTGAACAGGTCGTCAAGTTGAGTTTGATGATAGTCTGCTTCTTCGATCTCTTGTGCAATTTTGGCTGCGTGGGTTGTCCTGATGGAACAGCACCCCTTCTCAACTCACACTCAGAGCGGGTCTTTGCCTTCCTTCCTCCCTCAAAGCTCGTTTCAAACGCCGCCCTAATTGCTGACAGTAGTGGATTTGAGGACCAATTGTTGCTGTACTAGGTGGCGATCTAACCTGGTTGGTTGGTTGGTTGGTTGAAGAAGAACCTTTATTCCATGAAGTCCCCTTCATGGCCACAGCTGTGGCTGGGGTCTTTCCGGTTTTCCGACGCCACGCTTTCCGACGAACGATGCTAGACGTTCGTTGTCAGTCGCAATTTGCCCATCCATAAGGGCGAAACCATTTGGGGAGAATAGAGGGAAGAAGAGCAGATGCCGTAACTCCGAGATCAGAGAATGTTTTCGCGCATTTCATGAGGCACCCACTTCGTAACCCAAGCCTAGGCTTAATTACAAGTTTTTCTTAAATGCTTTGACCTGTCCCCAATGAATCATGCAGCTACCGCTCAACTGAGGAATCGGCATTTAGGCGTAGTTCAAACCATCCAGCCTTTGATCGCCATCTTGGTAAATTGGACCTCATGAACGCTGCAGGAAGAGGTTGAAGCCGACAACATTTGTGAATTCCTCGAACGCAAATAATGAAGTTATTACTAAGCTTGTTATTCTCTAGAAGGAGGTCGTAGGTAATCCGGGGAAGTAAATTGATGATTGAATCTTTAATGTAATGTTATTTACTTATTTTAAACTTTGACAGAACCCATGGAATGACCTGATAAGAGTGATGACCCATTAGAGGTTGCAGTAGGTTCAAGGACAAGAAGGAAGTGGGACACTATTTCTACTGTTTATGTGAACTCATAACCCCTGTAGTACTAATCACTATTACTGCAATAACAAGGGTGATTGTTAAGAACTGGTATCTGAAGTGAAGTCATGATTTGTTAACGATTCCGCTTAACCAGTCATTCGCTACTTGAGGATAATTAGAAATTCGCCAGAGGGAAAGATAGACGCGGGAAGATGTAATTAGAACTAAAGTAAGTCAAGCTAAAGGGAGTTAGAGCTTAATTTGAAAGTCTTACCTTGATCGGTTTAGAAGAGATGCAACCCTGAAGGAAATAACATTCGCATCGTCGAAGCTCTTATTCCAAATATAACCAGCGTCAGTTAGAAATTATCCTTGAGCAAGGTGGTCTCGCCCTTTCCCTGCTTTGATTCTTTCGTCTACTAACTGAGCTAGTGGTGTCTTTCTCGACGACACGGCATGATAATCCATCGACGGATGTCAGACGGAGGGGAATGTCCGAGAGAAGCCGAGACTGTTTCGGTATTTTAACAATCCCAGTTGCCTTTTAGTCTCAATTCTAAATCACCAGATCGTTGTAGCCACAGAGTTCAAGGAAGTTCTTAGCCATATTTTGCATAATCTGGTGCAAGTTGAAAAAAATGCTTAAATACTAAAGAGGCAGAACCTTAAAGAAGCCACAGAAACCAAACCAAGAGATCATTGATTTGTGAAAGCAGTCGGATACATGGGTTACCAGAAGTCGACTTATCTGGGTAGGAAGCAATATCAGGGAAGTCTTGTGCTGATGATTGAAGTCAGCGTACTTGCGTTTCGGTGCATGAACTCAAATCACAATTTCCATTTTCTCCACTCAGTCAGCTCATAGACTCAGGAAGTCTAGCTGAGGTTTCCAAGCTCAGAAATGAGGCTGGATACTTGGCCTCGTCCTACACGCTGGTAGCACACATCGGGAGTATATACCGAGGCGGACGCCAACCCAATGCTCTGTCCCTATCTGCCTTGTGTGTCCAATGGGTACTCATATAGAGACGGGTATATGGAGACGACTGATAGAAATAGGAGGATGTGAATGACCAGCTGATGATTCCAGTCGCATTCAAAAAGCCGGGAGTTTTCCCAGCCACCACTCCCGCTTTCGGGCTTGCAACAATTACAGACGGAAACACTGGTGGTGTTATGTTTAGCAGACAGTTGTCTGGTTCCTTGATTGCACGACAAAGCTGAGGGGAGGGGGAGCCTGTCTGTTGGACTGTACCAGAACCAGACAAGGGCGGCGGCGACAGTGGGGGGGGGGGCAAGTCTCGGGACCAGACGATGAGTCACCGCGGGGGGACAGAGTGAAGTAACATTCTAGCCTATTGCGACAGCTCGTCTAAGCCAATAGAATGTTCGCTAGGTGAAGTCTGACTGTCATATGCAGAATTGGAATTAGATTTTACAGAAACGGACTTCGTCACTCGTTCCTTTTTCCCCCAAAGATGCTCACAAACATTATGGCAATTCTTTTGAGAGTTTGAACGACTTTTCTTCACTCATGTAGGTCGCGATTCAGCTTTTATAGCATCTTGATGGTTCGTTCTTGGTATTAACAGAATATGGGGGTCATTAGGAGGATAGAACAGCCGAGGGTCTAAGTGCTCTAGAGTATTAAATCCCTCCCCCTTAAAATCTACTGGAAAAGGCTTGGGAGGGACTCAGGATGAGGAATTCAGATGCTTTCTTGACCCCTTGGTCAGGTCACGGCACAGGCTCTGTCAGGCTTTTATCTTCTAAAATTTAATGAAATTTAATGGGTATTTAACAATACCTAGTAAGGTTTGATTTTATTTTTATTTTAAATGCATGAAACGGATCGAATTTCGTTTTACTGGAAAGCAAAGTTACAATTTGTTTGAATAAAACCACGCTAACACTGGAGGCACCCAAAGGAAACTCAGCAGACGAGGCGACTGGAAGCATTCACAAAGTTTGTGGAGAGAAATGCGTGAATGAAAGATATCGCAGATGATTTGTTAAACTCACAAGCGTAGATTTCGCCCTCCACGAAGATGGGGATCGAAGAGGACGATGTTCAGCTCGGTTTGATGAAAAGCAGCTGCTTCTCGAAGCTTTAAAATTTTAGTATTATGATTAGTTCAAACCATACACCTGTTCATCGTTGTCATCTTCAAAAAATTGAAGTTTCTGGGCTTTGAAAACAGGTCCCTCGTGAGCTGAATTTTGGAAATAATATGAAATCCCTAGTTGACGACATCTGTCCCTCTCTCCTCTATTCTCCCGCCAACCGCGGTTTACCCTGTATAGTCGATGCAATTGCGACGGAGTGCTGGCGAAAATGCATCTTTTATCGAAATCCTAAGCGCCGTATTTGAAAGTAGAGTAAAGTAAGTAAGTAAAAGTAAAGAGTAGAGTAGAGTAAAAGGAGATCTCACCCACAGCCGAGAAGGGGACTTCATGGCTTGGAAATTGTTATTTCAGTCCGGTGGGGTGGCGAAGGAATAATCCACAACAAATACTGCTCAAATCTACTATCAGCAATTTGCTTGTTTTAGTAAATCAAAAATCGCAGAGCGGACAGTTCAATACGTCCTTTTTTATCTGCAATCGATTGAATATAACATGACTAAGCTGGAGACCCAAATTATCCGTTTAATAAACCTCATTTAAGGTGGGAAAATGGGAACACTGCAGGACAATTTTACAGCTCTAGCACCAGCTAAACGCCCACGCGAGAGAGAAGATTATAAAAGACCCCCTTCTGCAATCTAATGGGCTGTAAAAAAGCACTTTGCTCGGATGAACAGATGGCGTTTTTTAATGCAAACCTGCTTACGCCATCAGGTCATCCCACCATAAGTTCTGTGCAAATTTTTGAGTAATTAAAACAAGTGACTAACTGTTGCATTTAATTAAGGACTCAATCAACAAGCTTCTTTAATACCTTTATTAGTAAAACTGCCAAATTTGGTACTTCTTTTGTGATGTCCTCCGATTTGCTTGTTTGGGCTTTTAGCGCATTAGTCAAAGCTCCGATGAATTCTTCAACTTGGGTCGTCGTGATATAAAATTTGGAAGATATCTGCCATTTTAAGCAGTATCAGGCCATCAGAAACGAATGCTTATCGACGTAGAAGTACAACGCGTCGTAGTTACATATTTTATAGACCACAGCAAAAGTGAGATAAATTACAGTCAGAAATAATCAGGAAATTATAGACATAATCTTCTGGAATTGCAACTGTTTTTTTTTCGCTAATGTCTACGCCTCTTAACATTTCGGTAAATGACCTACTTTTGTCAAATAGTTGTCAAAAGTACATCCGAAATAGGTGATAAATTTGTCTAGGTGTTATTCAACTCGAGATCTGAAAGTTTTTCACACAATTCCTGATAAAAGCACCCACTTTCTAGGTGTAGGAATTTTTACAAGATCTTGACGATCAACTGCCAATTCCAACTCAATAGATGATAATTAGAATTAGAATGTTCCTCCACGTGCCGCCAATCCCTAGCGATTCTAGCTGCTGCATAAATTGGATTGAAAGATGGCGACGGTTCTTGAACAACCATAGGATGAAGAACTCGGTCGCCCAAAATGGCCTCCTCGGCTGTTAATTCTTCTTCAGTGAATAGAAATAAGTGGGCCGCTGGCGGATTTTCAGGAAATAGCTCCCCAGTTCATCATCACAGAGCCCGCGCCATGTTTTAAAGAAACCGCTTTAGTCCCCTTTTATCCATCCCTTTAAAAATAAAAAAAATATAGATTTAATTATAACATTGAAGCAATTTATCGTCTTCAAAAGCATTCCCAGATCCATTGATATGTATTCCCAATAGGCCAGTGAAGTTTTGTGATAATGCTGCGTGGAATTTATTCGAGAGCGAAAAACTTTATAAGATAAATTGGGAAGAAAATTGTTGTCAAAACAAAATAAAAATAAATGCTGGAATATTTGTTATTCACACAGTCTAGACGATTTTTCCTTCTGGCCAAGTTAAGAGTTCTATTTCGAGAGAGGAGAGAAAACAAATTAGGCAGCTATTTACCATATTTACTTTAGGATTATTTGAATTATTACATCACCTGCTTTTTCATTATTCAATTTAACTGACATTTTTGAGCTAACTGCCCTAATTAATATTGCAATTGTCCATAAATAGCCATAGGTTTGGATGAATTTCTTTGCAGCACACTGTGCTGGTTCACTTGCATGACTCACCTACCCAACCAAACACTCACGATGAAGGAGGTGTCGACCATGGCTGTCAGGGTTGATGGGCATTCATCATCACTATGATTAAGTGGAAGATAAGAACTGGCACAGAAGGAAGTGAGTCATCTGTAAATACAGACTGGCTGATTCTAGAAGACTGCCGAGAATGAACGGGATACACGTTTTTTTTTAATATACTAGAGGTTAACATTTTGAATACCCTAATCCACCCTTACTAAATCTGTTACTTCATTAGAAATAAAAAAGTAGTTTAGAGTAAATCTATGAGAGCTTCGAAGAAGTGATCATGCAAATGTACAAGATTTGAATAAAATAATTAAAACACCTAGGATTCTGAAAACGCAATCTTTGAACATGTTATAAACAATCAAAATTTGACTTACTTTCATGTTTATCGTTCATTTTTATGTTTTTATTTAACATAACTGTTTTTCAAGGATATTTCAAAGGGGCCAATTTGTTAATGCTTCTCGTATGCAGACGCTAGGATAACCATAAAATGCCCTCCGAATTCTTGGCGTACAGTCTCAGAAGTAATGTCTGCCGCCTCTGAAAAAACAAGAAATGAAAACGTCGCCTTTAGCAAAGCAGCACAGGTCTGGCCGAAATTCGAAGTTATTGGCTGACACAGAAACCGTCGGACTCTATGCGTTTAGAGGGGTGTAGAGACCTCCAGAATTGGTCAGCCCGAGCAGTAGAAAAATGTGATTTTCTCTGAGAAATAGTCGTTTTCCACCGTATTTCATACCTCTAACCCAGTGTACAACGTTTGGAGTCAGCCGAAGGAAGCATTTAATGCAGACTGCTGCCTTCTCCGGCATGGATCCTGTATGATGATGTTGATGATGATCTGGTCCAGGTGCTATTTCTTGGAGATCCGGCGATGTGCCATTAATTCCCTTCATGGAAGAATTTGCAGCCGATAACATTTAGGAATTTCGGGCGGAGGAGAACGCCTCTATCTTCCAAGAAGATAATGCAGCAGCTATCCAAACAGCTAGAATGGCTTGAGGAGCATTCTAAGTCGATTTTAGAGATTCAAGTAAGAAGTCCATTTCTGCCGACGCCACCTCCTCCTTCTCTAAAAAATCTTGGTGAGGGTGATTCAACTGAAGAATAAGGTCGGGGGCCTTAATTTCTCTGGAACAAACAATTTTACAATTTCTATAAATCACTGCCTAGGGGAATTTCTGAAGCTGCTGTTCCAGGGTGTCCTACACCCCCTCACCCCCTGTTGGTGTTGGCAAACAGGAGAATGGATGGTGACTGGAACCTCCCACCTAATTCTTCACTAGGAGGAGAATCATGAAAATATGGAACATTCCAAACATTCCAACTGGCATGTCAACAGAAGTAACAACAGATTCCTCCTCAGAAATATGCGAAAAGAATGTTGGAGAGGCCTAGAGTAAAAGAAAACAGCTACCTCCTACGCTTAATCCCTCATGAGAGGCGTGCATTTTGGATACGCTCATGGACGGGGCAGCAGTCTGTTGGAGGAGGCTACAGCCTCGCCAGTCACTCCAGGTGTTGGTTGAAATTCTTTCGCTAATTCTCCCCATCACCTCCCCACCCCTGCTTCTGCTGCTACTGCTGCTGCTGCTGCCTCTGTTGTTTTGTCAAAAAGCTCGCACTTTTTTCCAAGGTCAGGTTGCATGCCCTTTTCCCCATCCCCTCCCCCCTGCTCTGGCTTTGGTAACAATAAGCAACAGGTGTGCCTGCTTGTGCGTCTGCGTGTGTGCATGCTTTTAACAGGTTGTTGTTGTTATTATCATTGTTGTTGTTGATGGTGGTGGTGGTGATGGAGCGCATTGGTGGGCTGCACTTTTGGAATTCGCTTGATTGGCATCACACTGACCCCTTTTAGAGTCTAGACCAACTAATAGAGGACACAAGTATTTATTTATTACTATTAATCTAAATAAAAATAGGAAGCAATCAAGTAACATTCGAGAGAACAGCAGCCAAAGCGGCTCTCATTTTATGGGAATCACTCCATAAAAGATCAAAGAGGAACTTCGTTGGGGGAAAATTCCTCATCCGCCATTTCCTCCCTACCTAACACCCTCATATTTCCGTGTTTTTCGCAGCTTACAAAGTCATTTGAGAGAAAGAATTTGTGCAACGCAGCTAGAAGAGGTTGAAACCGTCATTTGCAGGTATAACATTAATAAGTTTGTTTTAATAAATGGAAGAAAATCATGGAAAACCATGGAGTTGGCATTAATGATTGCATCACCAAGGAAATGCAGAACTTGCTCGCTATTTTTAGTTATTCCAAAATCGGACAAAACTTATGGGATGACCTAACAGAACACGAAATTCCAAGAGGACCCAATGAACATAAATGTGTTGTTAGCGATAGATTTAGTAATCTCATCAGGAAGGAGGTAAAAATAAAGTATTTAACAGAAATGTAATCCATAAGTAGGAAATTGCACCACGTTTTCGATAAGTATTGCTCAAAATAACCGACTCCGGTCTATTACAGCCTCAATCGGGCGCATTCTAGAATAAACCTTGACCAAGCGGATGTTTTTTTCGCTTTCCTTAAGAGAACAGTTTCCTCAAAATCGCTATAACTTTACATTAGCTTATAAACTATTTTTTTGTAGTGCCAGAAATTGTATCATGTCATCCCATAAATTCTGTCCCAATTTTAAATAAATAAAACATTTAAATATAGTACATTTAAATCTAATATGAAACTTCAGCCCTTTTCTATTCATTAGAGTAGGTCTCTTTCTTTCCTCAGGTTTTATTTCAAGAGCCCTAATTTAGTTGATTGTTGCTCGATTAGGTAATAGCACATTGAAGTCAGACCGATTAAAGAACGAATTTTTGCCATGAAAATTTTTTCTAGTTGGCTGCTGCTGGGGTCTTGTCCTCGCTTACAAAGCTAACGCCTGAATGATTTAGTTTTCGCCAGTCTATTTACCGAGAGAGAAGAGAAGACATCAAATCGAGATTGTAGATTAATGGCACTTTTACAAGTTTTTGCAGATAATGAAGAGTTGCGGGGTTTGAACTAGGCTGAATTGTCTCCGATTCCAAGTCAACTGATAATGCAGCATAAGCAGCTTCGTTAAGGACTGCTGCCTCAAGAAGCTGCTTATCATCAAACTCAACTGGACGGCGTCGCTTGATTTAATCAGAAGTGAAGGTGTTCATGGCAGAGGTTGAAGCAAAGCTCATGGAATGGTCCTCCAAAGCAAGGCTCAGTGGATTTATGAGCACAGTCAGAACGTATGCTGTTACGTCGCCACTTCTCCATTTTATTCTACTTGATTGACCTTAGGGTCTTAGGCAACGAGCATAGTCTCCTCCTCAGCTCGATGACCATAATGACACAATTTAATCTCCTCATGCAGTCAACCATTCCTTCTGTCACCGTGTGTGAGCAGGATTGACGAGCAAGGGTTTAACACACAAGCAAAAACAACTCTATTTTAGTAAAAGAGGGAATACAAGGCACAAGAAGAAGTTGCACTATAAATTAGAGCGACATGATATTAAGCAGAGTCGATCAGAGATGATGGATAGTTGGTGGTGGGCATAAAACTAACGGCAGAGGGTTTACGAGGTCATATTGGGTGGTGGGGAGGGGAATTTTATGGTGGTGGATTAGATCTAGCACCAATGCCAACGTAAATTCTAGAGACATCGGCTCCATCGCAGCCATTATCGTGATAGCTAGATGCCTAAGAATAGTTCACACATTTGTTAATCTTTTTAGTTTGAAGAGCAGAAGAACACTGAGCTCACTGAAACAACATCGTATGGGGCGCCACTGAGTCCATTACTAGAGGCAGTTCGCATTAATGAAGTGTCCTCGTACTGTTATCTCCCCAAAATAGTTCCAGTTGATTTGCCGCTTGCATTATTCACACAGAAAAACAACAACACCAACAATGCAGTTGCCCTAATCGGCTTTTTTATTTTTAGTTGGAAATTAAAAATTAACTCACAATGAAGTTGGTAGATAGAGACATTCTACTGTAACTCTAGTAGACAAAAAGGCCCCAGTTAAGGCTACAAAACAACGATGTTGTAAATGATACAATTTAGAGACTTCACGTGTTAACAATAAAACCAAAAATACATTTATTTCGTTATTGTCAATGAATTCGTCATTCGTTGCTTCGAAAAAGGTTCTATTTCAGTTTGCGAAAAATCGATATCTTCTAGAAGTTAGACAGAACAAACTATTGATTTTTTAGAAGATGGCAAGTTTCGCTGCAAATTTCTTGCATTACCAGTTTTCGCGACTGAAAAACCGAAGCAGAGTATTTTTGTCAATTTTTTAAGTGAAAAAGGCATTTTTATTACGAAAATTGCAATTGCTCCGTAGAAGTCCACACCCTGAAATCAAGGGTTAATACATGCGATTGCGTCACATAGGACCTCGGAAAGACAAATGTCGGTGTCAGGATTGGAAAATGATTGCATTCCCAAGAGCATCACTATCTCACGATTCAGCTAAAATGATGAATAATCGTCTGGTTTCCCATGGCAGTTGTGGTGATTTATCACGTTTACATGGCTACCAAAATGAATGAGCGGAATGACTAAGCAGTAGCCCAAAATGAGTGGGAGGATCCATCTTCTCTAAACCATGAAATGACCCTGTAGTGGTCCCATTTAATCTGACCTGATTAAGACCCAATTCTCACTATTATTCAGCTGGTTATACGCCGCACTTTATCCTGTGCGTGATTTTCCCCTCTTAAGCAGAGACGCCACAAACGGATCATCGATCGCTTTCATTGATCCACAATATTATTGGTCAGGCGATTGACCAATCAATCCGGCAGCCTAGGATTTTAACTCCTAAAATTGCAACTTTTCTCACGTTGCGGCACAAGTTCTAATAAAGTTTTTCTTTCATTCTTTAAAAGGGATTTCTTATCCTACCAGGGGTATCTAATACGTCATAGAGAAAAGAAAGCGTGGTTAACCGCTGTAGCTCACTGAACGGAAGGCAGATAGGGGAGATGGTATAGGTTTATTTTAAAAGACCCAGATGCTGCTTTAAGTAGGTTTTTTGGAGACACACGCCTCAGTGAATATTATTTTTAACAATCTCCGATCCCGCATAAAAACTGATTAAAAGGAAGATCTATTGATGAGAGCAAGGTTTACAAGCTAGACCACACCAGAAACATAGACAGATTGGGTTGGTGGCATGTTTGTTTCTCAGCTTGCCCTCGCAGATGTCACAGGACCCTGATCACCTGCTTATCCGCTGCTCAACAACCGCCAGAGCCCAAACTGTGTCGCATAGATATGCGGCATGAGGACAAGGGACTTTAATAAGGTTGATTGGATAACATAGGGGATGAGTTACCTGGGTAGGCTAGACCTTGAGCATAGCTCCTCTTCAGCAGGTGGTGAAGATTCAGGAGGAGGTCTTTTTGGGATTGTTTTCGAGACTTTATGCCTCCACAAAAAGTTAATAAATATCCCGAACAAAACCAGAGACAACCGTGTGCCTTATAGATTTCCTCCTAGGGGCTTTTATTAACAATGTATCCAGGCCAGAGCCAAGCTTCTGCTAGCCTCTCTCCAGCACACAAACAAATAAACCCGAGAGACAATCATCAATCAGAGGCGGTAAATCACGGCCGACTGCCACCTTCCGCTTCCAATCGCATGTTCTCTCTTTGTCTCCCTCTCTCTAAAGGAATTGACGTTATCGGGCGTTTAGTGGCTTTGGAAGACAAATAGGTAGCCAGCCAGTTAGTCAAAGTGTCGCTGGTAGCTTAGTAGTGTAACCAGTTAGGAGTTGAGGTGAAGAGGAGCAAATCAGCTCGAATGGGGATGTGAAACCTTCTTTTGAAATCCAAGAAAGACGATGGACCCTGAGCTGCTTCTTCCCAATGGATCAACTATGAGTTGAGGAATTCGGGCAGTCGACATCCCTCTATTTCTACTAATCTTCTCTAAGCCACAAGATGGCCCTGTAGTGGCCATACTTAGTCCTATGGTGCCCTAATTAAGATCCAATTTTCACCGCACTATTGATCTGGTTACACTTCCGCACTTACTCTTGTGCCTGCACCCCCTCCCTTGAATCAGCGATGTCTTAAGCTGACCATCGATCGCTTTCATTGATTCTAAACGTTATTGGTCAAATGATTGACCAATTAATCCAGCCACCTAGGATTTTGACGCCTAAAAATGCAGCTAATATAACGTTGAAATTGAGGAATGGTGACTGTCGTGGATATTTTTAGTTCAATGTAGTAATGTACTGAAGAGGTGCTGAGTTGCTTTATTTGGAATCCCACTTTTCGACATTCGGAACATAATATCACAACCGGTTTTAAGCCACTATAATCCAGTTTTAATTTAGTTGTTGCAAGAAAAAATTCATCGTTGGTTTTATCGTCACTTTCCCACTTACGAGTTTGAAGCATAATCGGTTTACAAGCTGAAACCAGAATTATTAAATGTCTGACCACATGACACTTCCATACTATGCGCTGGGGTACACTTTAGTGTAGGGGTGATGTTGCATCAGGGCAGTGCACCAACCCACCTACACACAGGAAGGATCGCGTCACAAAAGACCGAAGAAGAATGCGGTTTGGAAAAGATGCCTTATCTATCACTTTGGTCTTTAAGACCACCATTTGCTTGCCAGCAATGCCACTGGAAGAGGCTGAAACTAGCGAAATGTGTGAGTTCTCTTGAAAATATATGAAGGAAGTCATAAGTAATCACGCAAGTTGCAGTGAGGATTGAATTTATAATTTAATGGACCACTTACTCATTTTGTTTAATTAACTAAAAATGTATACATAACATGTCTCTAGTAATTATTGTAAAGCGATTAAACTCTGTGGTTGGCCACTACTTCGCCTTTTTTCTCTGCAGTTCTTCGTGTCTTCTTAGCAAACCAGTTTTTGAAACTATGACAAGGTTTGTTAGCTAAAAATGGCTCTTTCGTTCACATTTTATGCTGTCGAAAGTCCTAAAATTAATGTCCTCCAACAGGAAGTCGATCGTAATTGGGACAATAGTTCCTATTTTAGCTTTGTAATTTCCAATTTCTACATTGTTTTGGGGTTTATTTCCATTTTTTGTGCGCCAAATAGCAGATATTAACTACTTTTACTCCAAGTTTCAAAAATGTCTAATTTTATGATTTTGATGAAATAAAAAATAGTAAAACCAGAATTTCTTTTGCTGCAATCAAATTTTCGACCGGAAGCTTGCCAGGAAAATTGCGAATTTTATGCTCTGCGTAAATCCGAAGATTTTAATTGGAATCCCTCCGTGCTAAAAATAAATTTTATAGACGCTTTAAATCAAGAGCAAAGACAATGGATCACAATAAACCGGCATTGTTCTCTCAGCGCAATTTTGTAACTTTATAGCCGAAATTGTGCGTCAATTTGGCATAGTAACTAAGTTAGTATAATTCTATCATTTTCTATCAGAAATTGACATTAATAATTTTCTGATTATCTTGAACGCCAAGTTATTTACTTTTCTTTATCACCTGTGTACTATGTGCAGTTGCTTAAGTCGTTACTACGACGCCTGGCATTTCGTCGAATAAACTTGAAGTTGCTATGCGTATCGTCTTTCGTTTCCGTTATCAAACGCAACGTTTAGTAATCGTACCATTAAAAGAAGGTTTACCACGGTTTTGAAATACCGAGCCAATAAAATCTCGATTTCGCAACCTGAGTAGTCTCTATTGATTTTCAGACAAAGTGATTGGTTACTTCGCTCTTACTCCAAAAAATATTGGAAATAGTAATACTCTGAAAAAAAGACGGATGAACTTAAGAATGTTTTCTTCTGAGAGTTACAGTCAACCAATAAGTTACTTTTTTGCTCATTTGAATGAGATTTAAAGAGTACTTTCTGACATTAAATGAAGCTGAAATTTATTTTTTATGCAAACATGCATTCAAACTGATCAAATTTTGCTTTACAGTACAATGAGATTGGAATATGAACAATCACAACCCCGCTAACACGAAAGTACCCAAGATTCATTTGAGGCACGTAATGACGCTCTGTGAGTTCAGGAAAGGCAGGAAACTCAGCAAGAACCGACGAATATGGGCGCAGAAGATGGGCTCAGAAGTGGAGCTGAAGATGGAAACGGGCGTGGAATTGAGTTTGAAGATAAGCTGATCCTTGAAGTAGCAGCTCATGAGGAAGTTGGATAATGCCCAGCTTCAATTCACACAGCAATGATTACATTCCAAAAGCTCGAAAAAGAACTTGGTTGGGGAAGACTTTCTCATTCATCATCTCATTCTCCGGCCTTGTTACATTTGTTCCGTAGAGTAAAAAATCATTTGGAATAGCAGCTTTTGCAATGGGCATTTGCGACTTCTTTAAATAACCAAAACCGAAAAAATCTTACAATAATTAATAAAGTATTAATAAAGGGTGTTAAAGGTAATCAGAGAAAGTAGGGTGATGATTGAATTTTTAAGTTAAACTCAACATTTGGTCACTCAGACAGAACTTACGGAGTGACAAATCTTTTTGGTTACTGGGTGTAATATCAACGGGCTGCATCGAAATACTACGAGTTTCCAAACGCAACCTTAATTGAGGTGGTCAAAAATAGCTTCTTGTCATTGTCAATTTACCTTAGGCTTCTTGGAAAAGCAAACCAGTAATATGTGTGGTCAGAAGGGAAAATTATGTGAAAAAATATAGCAGTCTCAAACGGAAGTTATTGCGACCGTTGTGCACGAATCAAATTGAAGTTTTCAGAAGGTTTTAGTCCAGTCAGCCTTCTGGGTGGAGTTAGTTGCTTTCACTAAGTTGGAAGGGATTCATACGTCATTTACATGCGCATATTACCCCTGATGAGAATAATAACCTACATCTCCAAGCTAGAGCCCTTTGTTTGCCCTGCAAAGTCATATAGCACGAATTAATGTCACTGACGTTGACTATTTCGATATCTTTGCAAATAGGAGTGGTGTACGTGCTTTGGGTATCCACTGTGTCCTAGTCGACTGTGGTCTGGAGAGGAGGCCCCGGTATTGAGTCTCAGTGAGTGCCTTTATTTCGTCTTTGTCTCAGTAGGTCTCACAAGACCTCACCCCCTGGAGTTTTATCCGTGGGAGAAGGGTCCAACTCCACTTACTCAGTCCTCTTTTGTCTCACGATAGGGGGATTTATAGCTCCGCTCTTGTATCCCCCGTTTTGAAGTCCCATAGTGCTTCCAGCAACGAGCCGCTGTGTTTTTTGTAGAGAATTGTCAAAAAAGCACTTTTCTTTTACAGGTAGCTTGGCCACAGGCTTTAACAGCACAAAATCGACAATAATAACAGCAACAGCGACAACAGCAATTTCTCAACACAAAATAGTAGGAGAGGGGAGGGGAGGGGAGGGGAGGTGAGGTTGGGGAATGGGGTTTGGGTCAAAGGGTGAAGGGGGAGGGGGTGGGGGCGGGGTCGATGGTTGTGAGTGGCTAAATCTTCCCTACACTTCTCATTCCTTCCTTCCTATTCTGTCCTCAACACGCACACATGCGCACCCGAGCGAGTGGCGTTGTGTGGTGCTTTCGATTATGATGAAGATGACGAAGAAGAAGAAGAGAGGCGACAATGACAAAAGGAGAAGTCGACGAAGGTGACAGCGAGAGGCCTAGTTCTTGAAGCAGACGGCCTTCACTGCCAGACTCAGGGTGCTGCGACCCGAGTCGTCGAAGTCTCGCACCGTGAAATCGATTATTGGCAACAGCTGCGGGTCCCTCGTCTCGATCCGCATTCGCGTTGAGGTTCCTGGTTGACGGTGCTAGGCGGAGGAGGAAAGAAACGATTAAAATCGAACCGTCTTTAGGCTATTTAGAAGCCAGAATCCCTCGACACCAAAAAGGGACTCTTTCTGTTTGATGTTTGGTCCTCGAACTCTCCTGATCTTAACTTGAGATGGACTCGATGGAAAAGTTAACGCAGGAATTTTTGAGGGGACCCTTGTCGACAATTCAGCGGTTTCCTTTTCTGTCGAATTTACCTATTTATTTTTTATTCCCACAAAATTTTTTCCGTCAATTAAAACAAAGGGGGCAAAGAGAGGAGATCGTGGTTATCAAGAGTTCTGAATGCCTGCATTACCCGACATCCGTCGTATTCAACAGTGACACTGACGTCCTTTCGACGGATGGTGTTCTCAAAGTCAATCTTCTCCATGTGGCTGATGCCCGGACCGTGACGGGTGCCCTTGGTCAAATCAATAACCCGGCCGTTGTGTGCCAGCAGGGCTGTGGCCTTGGACATATCGATTTCCCCGGTCTCCCAGTCCATGTCACTGCCGAAGATGGTGGTTCCTTCGCAGAAGAACTCCAGCTCTTGTGTGGCATAGCGATGCTGACTGCGCAGCAAGTTCATCTGCGTGTGTGGGCTTTGGCCGTGCAGCTGGAGTAAAAAAAGAGAGCTAGAGTGAGGTCAGCGCATAAGCTACTGATATGATTTAAGTAGAGCCGAGGACTCACATCCGGAGGGCTGATTCCGTTGTCGACGAGAAGACGACTCTGCCAGAAATCGGCGCCGCTGTAAGAGGGCTTCTTGTAGGTCGCGAGGTTCTCCTATGGAAAAAAAGTAAATTAGCCACTTATTGCCAAACATTTGGGATGCGGAAATGACGAAAATAACACACCGAGGCGAAACCCGTGGACAGACAGGTTTCCACGGATCCGTCGTCATGGAAGATGCACTCAGCCTTGACGGCATCGTTGGTTGGGCCACCGTTTGGATCAATCCAGTAGCTAGAGTAATAAAAACAAATGCTATTTTAACCTCTTTTCAAATAGTGGTTTATAATTAGTTACCTGTCATTTGTAAATGGTAGTATAATTCACCAAAAAAGATTCGAATAACTGCATATATACATGATTAAAAATGTAATAAATGAAAATTTTATTTAACTGTGTATTTCTACCTTTTATCATAACAATTCAAGGTCGTTCCCATGGCGACGACGCCAACTGATTTAAAATATTCAGTATCAAAAGCTGGCAAAATATTAGTTTTGGGATAACTTTTAAAGGAGCTAATTTACCCATCGAATTCATCAAAATTAAAGGAGCTAAATTGACAGTGAATGTTTGGGGCAATTTAAGTGGTGCTAACTTTGGGATCTTGGCAAATGGACGGATGAACGTGGGCGTGATTTAACTTACGTGTCGTTGCGGGCGAACTTGTTGCTGAGTTTGATGTCCTTGCAGCTGAGCGCGGGGTACTCGTGGCTGTTGCCGGAAGGCTTCAGCAGACGCTGGGCCTCGTTCCATAACTTGTCGATGCGGTCGAAGAGGGCCTTGTTTAGCTCCGTCAAGGTCACCACTGCAAGGGCATTTAAACAAGCACTTCAAGAAGCCGTATTCTGTTGCTTGTTTAAACTACACGACCTTCGGAATAGGCTTAACTAGATGATATTTGGTTGAGGCCTTTTCCAGATGCGTTACAGGTGGTCACACAAACTACTGTTCCTCCTTTAAACTAGATAATAATGGACGGCTAGTTTCGATTCTCACACATGCTGGTAAAGTCATTGTTCTGAGTACGGTCCTTTGGCCTCACACACCACTTAACCGCGTGTGTACGTTTCCCTTTGAATGATCCTAAATCTTGTTGACCAGTGAATTCCATCAAGGCCAATCTCTACACTCATTTACTCACATTAACACACTTTCTTAATAGATAGCATGTTAAAAATTGGGGTGAACTCGAGAAAAAATCCCTGTAAAATGCTTTCCATTCTGGTATCTACCACTTGCCAACTGAGACAATCAAATTCTCAGAAAACACGATATTCCTACTAATATCAAATCAGTAGACGTTATTTTTAAAGATAGACTGACCATGATCCGAGTCAGGGGCCTGACGACGCCTACGACCGACGGTGTCTTCAATGGCGTTGGGGACGTTTTTGACTTTGACCTGGCCGGGGGGCCCGGGGGGTCCAGGGGGACCGGCGTCGCCCATGGCTCCGCGTTCGCCACGTGGACCTTGAACGCCATTTTAAGGAAGATGGACAGGGGAGAAAAGAGGGTTCTTTGTCAGCAAAGCCGAAGGTGCCTCGAAGCTCATTGCGTCAGACAATCGCTTCCAACAGACAAGCCAAGCAGACTGGAATATGCGTTTTCTCGGAGTAAAATGGGCATGAATGGGGATAGATGGGGATGGTAGGGCCTTAGATTTAAGGCCAGACATTTTAAAGAATCCTTTATTGAATTTCAGAGGCGAAACTTAATGTCGGCTAGACATTCTTCACATCTAACAGATTGTAACTACTCAAAAATGTGGAGATTTGGCCTTGTGAAGTATCAGTTGGGTCGGAAAATTACACAGTCATTTAATTTCTCAGAAATGAAACAGGCATGCAGAATCTCATAAATCATTATTTATATCTTTTAAATTAATAATTTTATAAATTTATCTATTTTTTGTAGTTGTCGGAAACAATGAACACCTCACCATGCAGACAGATCAAATGACTTGCCTATTACAGCTTTGGAATTTAATCATAATACATGAGTTTGGAATCGGAATAATTACTCTTCGCAAATAATTAAAATGATTTATGCAATTCTTTATTTGCATATCGAATCGTTTTTTTGAAATCAAGCAAAATTTGCTTTTAAAAGGCTGCTTACTAATTTAAATCTATAATTATGGCGCTGTACAAGCGAATGTGATACAGCAACGATTCATAACACTGAAAGCCTAAATCCTCATTAAAATACTTCATTTTAAGTTAATGTATTTAAAATAAAAACTCAAATTTATGCAGAGATTTTTCCCTTTGTTACTCTTCTGTAAATAAAACTAATTCCTCTGAGGAGTATTATGCTTAAGTTGCCCAGGCTAATATGATCTGGGTTTTTTACATTTTTTCAGCCTACACTATTTATAAAAGATAAGAAAATCGGCTTTAATATTTGCGTCTAAGAACATGCACAGTCAAGCCCTGCAAACACTCCTCCGCCGAAAGTCAGGCAAAGTTTCGCGCTGTAGTTTTATCAAAGCAGCGCTTGGCTCATTTCCCGCTTTGGAAAGCCCCACAACTTCAGTAGTTGCGATGTTGACGAATAAGCAGTCCACGCAAACTAGAGCAGGCACACGCACGCACGCACTCACAGAGTCCGCAGCCACAGCGGGACTCCCCTACCTTGGAGACCCTGAGGTCCAGCGGGACCGATGGGACCCGGGGGTCCCTGCTCCCCGTCGTCACCAGGGGGACCGGTCTCGCCCTTGCGACCTTCGTCTCCCATTGGTCCGGCTTCTCCCTGCTTTCCCTCTGGACCACGGTCACCGGGGCTGCCTGGTTCACCCTTGGGACCCTCTGGACCAATTGTTCCCGGGTTTCCAGTGACACCACGATCTCCAGCTTTGCCCTTTGGTCCCATTGGTCCAGTGGGACCCTAGCAAAATGGATACCGGATGAGCGAAATCTCTCAGGAGGACTGAGAGATGCAGAGGAGGGTGACGGAGACACGCACCTTTGGTCCACGACGTCCCTTCTTGCCAGGTGAGCCAATTGGTCCTTGTGGGCCCTGAGAAGCAAAAAGGGATAAAGCAATTATGTATCTCTTTAGTCTTTGCACTAGTGGCTTCCCCATTCAGGGAAAACCTACAGTTTCTCCTGCTGGGCCGCGTTCACCGGTCTGTCCAACTGGTCCAGCGCGGCCAGGGGGACCCCTGGCACCGCGTAGTCCGCGTTCACCTGGTTTACCACGGTCACCACGATCGCCAGCTGGGCCAACCTCACCCTCCACACCAACTGGACCCTGGACACCGGACTCTCCAGCCAATCCGACAGGTCCTGGTGGTCCCTCTTCTCCCATTGGTCCTTCTGGACCCACCGAGCCGGGCACGCCCTCCTTGCCAGCCGGACCGGTAACACCGCGCTCTCCACTCGGTCCAGCGGCACCAATAGCACCCTTAGGACCGGGGGGACCCTTCACACAACAACCACAGTATTTCAGTACATTCTAACTGCCTCAGGATATAGGTTCATCTTTCTGCCAAGCTCACCATTTCACCAGGGGGTCCAGGGAGACCGGTCATGCCGACAGGACCGGTGGGACCTTGGGGTCCACGCTTGCCTCGAGAGCCCTTTACTCCGGCCACGCCCGGAGCCCCATCGGGACCGCGTTTGCCCTTCTCGCCTCGTGGACCGATGGGACCGGCCTCGCCCTTCGGACCTTGGGGACCAGCGGGACCGGGGGGACCGTTGGGACCGCGAACGCCGGTGGCTCCTGCTGGACCAGCTGGTCCCGGTGCCCCGCGGATTCCCATGGCGCCCTGGGGTCCCTTGTCGCCTTGTTCACCTCGAGCACCAACCGGACCGGCCGGACCCTGGTAAAGGAGAATTGCGGACACGTTTTATGAGAAGCATTCAGTGTATTATGACACGAAAAAGCAGCTTTTTGGGAATCGATTGAGGCCTAACAAGGGAGCTCTGGCTGATCTGTCGGCAAAATTGTGTAGAGAGAAGGTTTTTACTTCCCATCCTCGCCTGCTGGACTACTCATCAGCCGTTTTTACAAGCTTTCTTTAAGCTCACACGATTCATTTTAGAGAAGAATCTCAGTGTAGCTGATTCGTCTAGCAAGAGAATCTAAGAGTAGCCATCAGCTGCAGCATTCACAGGTGCTACGTTATTAAGGAATCAATAGGCGACTTACAGGAGGACCCATGGGTCCAGCAGGCCCGACCGGGCCTCTTTTTCCGGGTCGTCCCTTCGGTCCTTGGGGTCCAGGCTCACCGGGTTCACCAGGATCTCCGGGGAGACCAGGAATACCAGGAGGACCAACCATACCTTGAGCGCCTTGAGGACCTTGTTCGCCCTACAGCCGAATCGAAAGTCACTTAGTCAACGATTCCTCATTTCGTGAGACTGTGTTAAGAGAGGCTAACGTACAGGAGGTCCACGATCACCCTTGGCGCCGACTTCGCCGTTCGGACCTGCATCTCCCTTTTGGCCATCAACGCCAGGGGGTCCCAGGGGTCCCGGCTTGCCTCGGGGTCCGCGAACACCCTTCGGTCCGGCGGGACCCGCTGGTCCTGTCACTCCGGCGTCTCCCTTGTCTCTGAAGGGGCAAATAATCCATCAATTTTGTCACAAATATTCCAAAAAGGGACAGTGAGAAGGAGAACTCACCCAGGTTCACCTTGAGGACCATCAGGACCACGAGAACCCTGGGGACCCTGTGGACCAGGAGGACCACGAGGACCGGAGTCACCGCGGTCACCTCTATCACCCACACGGCCCTGCAGACCGGGTTTGCCCTGATCTCCCTTCGGACCGAGTTTTCCGCGCGGTCCAGGGGGACCCCTAGCACCGCGGTAACCGGTGGGACCGGTTGCACCCTCGGGACCTGGGGGACCCGTCTCGCCTTTGTCTCCCTGAGGGGGAAAAGCACATCGAATTTCGTCTCCAGGGGACTAAAAGAATTGGAATTTGCGACTTACGGGCTCGCCCTCACTGCCCTCCTTGCCGGGAATGCCAGGGGGACCCAGGGGGCCTCTGGGACCTCTAGGACCGGGTTCGCCAGTCGGTCCGGGGTCACCGGTGGGTCCTGAGGGCCCAGGAAGACCCTGGGGACCCGGCTCACCTGGTGGACCGCGTTCACCGGTCTCGCCGCGCTCTCCGATGTCTCCCGGGGGTCCGTGAACACCGGGGAGGCCCTTGACAGAAAAAAGCAATTAGTTACACCTTCGGCGCATAAAGCCTTGGAACTACAAACAACTCACAGCTGGTCCGACAGGTCCAGTGAATCCTAGAGGCCCACGGGGTCCAGGGGGACCGGCGGGACCAGGAGGTCCGATGGGACCTCCAGGACCCTCGTCACCGCGTTCGCCGGGGGGGCCCGAAGGTCCTGAGGCTCCGCGAGGCCCGGGGGGTCCGACTGGGCCCACTGGTCCTCTAGCTCCGATTGGTCCGATCGGACCAGAATCCCCCTTTTCGCCATCCCGACCGACTGGGCCGACGGGGCCGATGGCACCCTTTGGTCCGGGGGCTCCAGCGTAGCCTGGCGGTCCTATTGGACCTTGATTACCCTAGAAAGGGTGGAAACAGACACATTATAATATTTGGAATCAATGAATTTTGATAAGAGTTTTCTTAAGCTAGGGAATGGTTATCGTTCCTCAACTGCGCAAGAACTCTGATGATATTTATGATTTCCTTACTTCGTAAACAGTCATGAAGCTAGGGACGGGACGCTTAAACAGGAATGACGGTAAGATAGACGAGACTCATACGACTGAATCTAAATATAACTATCTACTTACACGTTATAAGTAGCAATGTCTTAAGAATGTAGCACATATTGACTTGGGTATAAGAGTCTGAATAAGGCCTTCATTGATGAAGTAACCCTATTTTTATGCATAACCTTCACGTCTGAGTGTGTATTACCACAGATTTTGGAGAGGGGTTTTGCTTTTCACCTTATTAAAGTTCATTCCTAGAACGCCCTATGTTCATAACCAACCTCGCCTTCAGTCAATTAACGTTCCTACTCAAATAATTATAAGTAGTCAATATTTATGGAGTTGCTAGGTCTCACCTTTTCTCCGTCAGGGCCGTGAGGGCCGGCAGGACCAACTTGGCCGCGTTCGCCTTTCTCGCCAGACAGACCCTCTGGTCCCGTAGGTCCTGGGAAACCACGTTCACCATTGTCGCCGCGGTCACCGCGCTCACCGACAACGCCAGTCATGCCGGCAATACCGGTGGCTCCCTTAGCTCCCACAGGTCCACGGGGACCACGATCGCCCTTGAAACCCGTCGGTCCCATTGGTCCGACATCGCCTGGGAGACCCTCTTGACCGTCGTCTCCCTTCGGACCGATGTCACCCTAGAAAACACGACGTGATTAGTCTCCCTCTTAGTTCCTTTTGTCGTGGACTCCTTTTCAAGCGGTTTTTGACTGATTAAAATGGAGGAAGAACCTTCGAAAGAGGCCATCTTTGGAGGAGAGGCCAAATTACCTGAGCACCGGGGTTTCCGGTCGGTCCCGTGGCACCAGCGACACCGGAGACACCGGGGTTGCCACGACGACCGGGCATGCCGGGCATACCGCGTTCTCCCTGAGGTCCGGGCACTCCGGCTGGGCCGGGAGGACCCGCTGGACCGGTTGGGCCGACGAGACCGGTGTCACCGATGTCACCCTTGGGACCGGCGGGACCCATAGGACCGGGGACACCGCGGATGCCCGGCTGACCGGGAGGACCGGCTGGACCCTAGCAGAATAACAAAGGCAAATATGACTAAATTAGGATTTCACTTGTTTAAATGAGAATCAATGCACCTCTGTGTCCCACAAAGTGGATCACTATTTCGGCATCATATTAAATTTAGTGCGTAGGTAGCCATTTAAAGAACCACTGTTACATGGGCGTACGGTGCATTTCAGACAAATATCCATAAATTCACTAAATTATAAAAAAATCACAAACACATCTTCTTTGATCGTTTTTAATAAAAAGGATCTTTTGCAGGACATAAAGGTATAAGAGATTGTCTCCCGGAATGATGACTATTCTAAAACATAAATTAACTCATTTGCATTAATTGTTATTTGAAATAATATAATAATTTAAGTGAATATATTTAAATTTAATAAAATACTTTAGGAAAATACCTGATTTTTTGTCTAGCAAAATTCAATATGCATGCTCAAGCTCAATAAGGTGCAAAGATGGCCAATGCTTCAAACTCACCGGATAGCCTGGTGGGCCCTGTTCGCCAGTGGGGCCAGTCTCTCCGGGTCTGCCGGAGGGACCTTGAGGTCCGCGCTCGCCCTGGGCGCCCTTCTCGCCCGGGGGCCCGTCGTCGCCCTTGTGGCCGCGGTGGCCTGGCAGACCGGGCAGACCCGGTGCACCGGGATCGCCCTTCGGTCCCTGGATGCCCATCACGCCCTGCTCACCGTCTCGACCTGCGCGACCCTAGAGGGTTAATCGATTGAATTAACCCGCGTTTCTTGGAGGTAGGTGGTGAATAAGGACCTTGGGAATTCCCTCAGCTTCAAAACTCAGTGATTTTTACTCACCACAGCCCAGTCAGCTGGTAGTTCGATCATGCTGAGTAGAGGTAGCTCGATTCCCGTGTTTGCTGACTGCCTAATAGCGTCCTGATTCGGCTTCATCGCTTAGACGCTCTGTCCCCTACCCTAGACCTTTTGTGATCTGTTGTGGCCTGATTTAGCCTTAGTCCTCATCACTGCCTGCCGCATACTCAGCTTCGTTGCAGCTGAGCCTTGTCAACCCAGGTGACTCAGCTCTTCGGTCGCGATCCACTCAGCCTTCTTATTTGAGTCCTTTGTCTTCATAGGACCCACGGTTTGGACTCTGACCGTTGCTGCTAAGCACAAATCCTCTAAGACATCTAAACACATATAGTCTACTTCAAATCACCAACATACGATCAGAAACTCAACAATTATCCTGTATTTCATCTCTCAGTTTCTCAATATAATCTCAGTAAATAAAAACGATCCTTTTGTTTAAATGAACTCACAGTGGGACCACGAGGACCGGGATGACCGCGAGGACCAATTGGACCGGTGAAACCGGGATCACCTTGGGGACCTCGATCGCCCTTGGGACCGGGGGGACCAGCGGGTCCCTGGACACCAGGAAGACCCATCATGCCGGGCAGACCGCGTGGGCCTTTCAGCATCATCTGACGGATTTTGAAAAAATTGAGGAAAAAAGACATCCATTTAGACGGTTGGATGAAAATTAGTAGCCATTTAGCTGACACAGCCCTATGTTTCATAAATTTGTAGGGGGTTTTATTGTAATGCAAATGAGAGGCGTCAGTAGATCACGTGATAGTCTTTAATTATCATTGGTAGATGAGAGCTCTAGTAGTAGTCTTATTGGTTGAAATCCCACCACTCAGAAACTGCCTAATCAGTATTGGTTGAAGATAAAGTTGGTATCTAAATTTAATTAACTCACAGTTGACCCATCTAATTAATTGGTGATAGAGAAATTATCAATCATTTCGGTGGCTGCAAACTCAGTAGCCAATCGAATTCACATGTCCGTGTGTGTAGCGACATTCCGAATTAATAGCAATCTTTGGGATTAATTAATTTTTGAATGGATGCTACTTTTATGTATGAATTTTGTTTGCGAGGTATCTTGAGTGGAGATGTCTTACAGCTGGTTAGAGCACAAATTTCTTCATATTTTGTGATAGAATATTATTTTCATAGTGATTAAACCATTCATACTTTACTTCTTATAAATGCGTTGCACCAAATCCAAAACAAATCTACCTATTTATTATTTTGAATTAATGCTTATTTCAACAGTAAATGACAGATTTTAATCACCAAAAGATCCAATTCTATTACTGACGTGAGTATATCGATCACTTGTAACGATTTATAGGATCTGGCTGCTAGCTAGAAATCGATCGATAGTTACCTTCGGAAGTAGCAAGCCTCAACTGCGGGAATCAAATAGCCTTGGCAAATCAATGCCAATCACTATCTTCTATCTTCCACACACTGATTAGATCTACTAGCTTTAGGTACCCAATTGCATCACTCCTTGCAAAAAATCGACAAATTTAGGAAAAAATTGACTCACCACAGACTGCTGGATAGCAGCTCGGAACTGGGCCATTCGAACATTCTCATTCTTGCCATGGGAAGGAACAGGCATCAGGAGAACGTGACCAGGAGCTCCTTGGGGTCCCTGAGCACCTGGCAGACCTGGACGACCATCCCGACCCTGTGGGGTTGAAGATGAAATTCAAAATCGGAATATTTTGAGTCAAAACAAGATATTTGAGCTTTGTTGATGGTCATATTACCTTACTAGCCTTTAAGGTGAACGTAGCAGAAACCCAAGACCTGATTGGTTAGTGAGAATTTACTCAGTGCTGTGATTGGCTAGCAACTTGTTACACTGATATTTCATTGGATATCAAAAATTTAGGCCCTCCTTATTGGCTAGAGCTTTTAGCTACATGGAAATGATCAGAAAAATGGGAAAAATCGTAGTACTTACAGGAGGACCCTTTGGTCCCTTAGGTCCCGGTGGTCCCTTGGGTCCTTGAGGTCCTTGGATGTAGATTTGTCCATCGATCTATAGAATTTAAAGAAGTGAATCGGTAGGCTTACGAAAAGCCCTCTTCAACTACTTATAATAATAAGTAGCGTCTTACCTCCTCAATAGCTCCCTCCATAGACATCATGACATCGCGTTTGCTGACTTGCTCCAGGTTGGGGCACACCTCGAGCATACGCTGGTGATACCCGTAGGCCATTTCCGGATCCGGGGAGAAGGTCAAATCTCCAACTTTAGCCTACAATCAACCACACATACACACACTCAAACCCAATGGGATGCATGAACATCTGAGAACCAAACACGATAACCCACTTCTTGAGCAGCCTGTCCTTGTTTGCCGTGGAGAATGTACACCCTGCCATTGGCAATGGCCGATGAGTCCGCGGGAGCACGGTGCAGCGAGGTGTACTCCTGCTCAGCTCCGTTGAGCATCAGCACCAAGGTGTCACCCTTCACACTCAGTCCGATCGATGACCAACTGTAACAGAGGTAAAATTCATCGACGGATTAAATTTTGAAGCTACGAAATTCCCCCCCCCCCTGTTTATTGATTTATGTGAGCTCGGTGAGATGCAAATTGGACACTTACCCATCACCCGAGATGGTGTGGTTGAGGCGAACAATGTTGACGGCGTCCGGGGACTCCGCTAACTTGAAAATGAGTTCGCTATCGAGGACCAGACTCATGACCTCTCGTCCCGACGTGTCACGGACGTCCAGTAGTGTCTGCGGCTTCCCCCGGGCTCCGAGTTTCACCAGTCCCATGATGGAGAAGGCCTCGGGCAGACCGTCTGTCGAGGGGACCAGAGTTTAGCGAAAAAATCGATACCCAGCGCCAGTAGGGGGGAGGGGGAAACGGATCAATAAACTCACAGGGGAAAACCGTCTTGGTTGGTTTGGAGAGCTTCTCTGAGCCGAGGTAGGAGAAGGAGGCTCCCGCTTCGGCGCACACTCCATTGTGCCTCTTCACACTGGAACCAACCAGCTGGTCTAGCTTGAAGGTATTCAGTAAATTCACGCTCCCTAGAGAAAGCAGCAAAAATTATCGATTAAATTACAAGGGGATCTTTAAATCGATAGTTGGGAATAACGACTCCTAAAATGGCGACTGATTTTCCACCTGAAAGAGGAAACCATCTTTGGGTACTTTAAGGTGTTTAATTAAAATTTTCCACTGTCTGTGGTGTGTTGGAATAGCACAGAAGTTGACGACTGAAAGAGGTTAGTATATTTTGTTTTTTTGGAGCCATATTTAAAACTTCCGTTCTTTCCACTGTGCTGGAATAGCAGAAAGGTGGATGGACTCATGTGAGTTGAATCTGGGGTAGTTTTCTAGCTCCGAAATGACTCTGTTGGTCCATAAAGTGGAGAAAATTACAGAGAGAAGAAGAGGTATCTACAGCCCACAACTTCTGAGATCTTCGGAGAGAGGGAAAGCGGGAGGAACTAACCAGGGGCGGCTGAGCCAGATAGATCCAAGGCTTTGACGCCGCCAGTGCTGGAGAAGACGAAGACTACGAAGAAGAAGATGGTTGTGGTGACGAGAAAAGCCACCGGGAAGGCACCCTGCCGAGGTTGCAACATCCTCGGAGTTTGGCCGCGTTGCGTGTGCACTGTGCTGCTGCCGCTTCTACCTCTGCCAACGCTGGTCGCCGTCAGTGTCAGTAGCCTCCGCAACGCCCCACAATCCGCTCGCTTCTAGCGCTTGCAGAGTCCATCACCGCGCTCCAAGGGCCCCTGCGTGCAACCACGCGCACCCACTTCCGCACCCGAGTCCCTTTGGCTGCGCGCCATTGGCCACCACGGGGTGTGCACGCACTCCTGATGCTGCGCTTAGCGCCTGATCGATTCACCTCGCGCCGTGGACAATGTTGTTGTTGTTGTAACTCGGGATGAGGAGCGCACCCCAACGACTGTTCCTCTGCATAGCGAGTGGTTTGTTATGGACGAAACCTGCAGTATTGAGGCCTCGTGTGCCAGAAACCGGGACTTTTTCCTAAAAATCTATGGCCAAAAATCAACTTACAACATCCAGTAATACCGTCATTGCACTCACTATATTTAACCCCTCAAATCCACTAAATCTCCCCACCTTGAAACACGGAAGTACTTCAAACCGCGCAAAAATTGTTATTTTCGAGAAAAAATTATCAAAAACAAGTCAAAAAGGAGTAATATATTGAGTTTCATAACAAATGATTGCACTGACCAATGAGGAAGGCCGGAGAGCTGTGAAATTAGGTCGGGCGTTGTGATTGGCTCGTTGGCAATGCGTGCAGGATTAAGTGACCCAGATAAAAGCCAATGGGAAATCGGCAAACTGGATGTGTGTCAACACGAGGCATCCTGCACCGTGTGAGCGTCAGTCCGGTGAAGAACTTCTCGTTTTGTTTATTTATTTATTTATTTTAAATTCTATCGGCAACGGGTAGCCATTAGTTTGAAGTGAAAAACTACTCAGAATATGTTGAGCATATCATGTACTTTTAGTAAGTAATTTTAAATCCACTTTTTGGTACAATTGATTAAACTAAATTAAACTTTATTTCTGTGAATATTTTATTAATTTTTATTGCAAAAAATTCTGCAAACGTTCACTTGTAATCAGACGGAATTCAATGATTTATTATTCAATTAATTTTCACTGCGCCTGAGGTCTGGACTAGTTGACTTTTAAGGTCACCTTTTTTGCAATAAACAGGGTCCGAGCTACAGTCCTTTGTTTGCCCCCCTCCCTGGAGTTATGTTAGATACCGACGTCTTCACAAAATTTGACTGGTTCGACGTATCGAAGAATGTCGCTCAGGTTCTGAATCAGCCACGAGTGTGAAGCGTGCGTGGTAAAAGACAGGGTTGGTAGTGGGCAGGCATTGAGGTACCTGGCTTGTAAAGCATAAAAGTGCACGTACCTCGGTTGTCCACAGTGCCACAAGTAATTGTCAACTCGGAAGGGCGTAGTGAAACACAGATACAGTCAGGCAAAGGGAATGCGTGTGAATGAAACCAGTATTGTGGCGTTAACAACGCCTCGGTACTGAGCCTCAGTGAGTGCCTCAATTTGCCATAGTTTCTTCCAGCTTCCTCTCTTCAGTAGACCTCACCATTCGGATCTCTATGGAACTTTAATGCACAAGACAACAGAAAAATTGTTCCCAAAGTACATTTAGTGAGAAGGCCTCACTAAGATCCTCTACAAGACGATTCAGCTACCTCGTAGAAGCTAAGGGGTACCTATGCCAGAAGGTGTGTGTCAGAAGAACGCGATTAAGCGATTTCGTATAAGAACAAAGGATTGGCCTAAGTCTTGAGTTGGTTCAGGGATTTCAGTCACTAATCTTCTTGTCAGCATGCGTGGTGATGGGAAGTGGAACTTAGTCAGGTCATCCTAAGCTTAGGCTCTTCCAATAGTTTCTTCAGTAGTTTTTTTGCTGCTGTGCAAAGCCAATGAGACTGTCTGTAAATCATTTGATACGGAAAATCACATTTATGACTCCTCACATTTTGTTGAGCAGAACAATGCCAATAAAATTTGCCTGGCTGGAAGCCTGTAAACATGAAAGCACCCAAGAATCATAGTGAAATTTTGCAATAACAAAGGTTTTTTTTAACAAGTTTGTTGATAGATAGAAGGAAGTTAAGGAAGTTAATCACAGAAGGATCCTTGATGACTGAATCCCAGTGAAGATTTCTACTGCAAAGCTCCATCCAATGGGTGATGAGCAGTGATCGCACAGTACACTTATTCGTTTATAAGCAGATATATCAAGGCACCTCCTCCATCCCTAACTGTGAGTAAAGACAAACCCCCACCCCCCCAAAAAAATCCCTATTTATTGAGGAGAAAGACGGTGTCTCTCGTGTAACAGTAAAGGCGGTCTAGTCTACAACGCGATGTTACCTTAATGGGTAGGATGAGAGCCCAGCTGGGTATTCTGCTGCATAGGACATTTACAAGTGAATTGCTTCAGTACAACACGGATTATTTCCATCTGATTCTTACTGCTACCAGAAAGCACCGGTTGTGGCTTTAGAGGCAAATCAGAGTTTTAATGAAAATGATTTTTTAAATGTCTGTTTAAATTCCAAACCATGTCTCAATTTCAATTTGAGAGCAGAATTTAGGTGTACACGAGGGTGGGTTAAGAAGTTAGTGGAATTGGTCAACTTGGCACATGGTAAATCACACCAGAACACTTCACTTCTATTTACCTGCTGCAATCAATTAGAGACAGAATTTATTGATTGATTGACGAGACAGACGGTAGTATCGATTTATAGCTCCCTTCGCTAAACCACAAGAGGCCAAATTCCTCACAAGGCCAATTAAGAAGAGCACAGTTTTATAGGCTAGACCGAACCACAAAGAGTGAGGTGGATTAGGTTGGTGCTATGTAAGGATGCTTAATTGAATTGTACATTATTCTTTGTTAAAACATTTAAAACCCCAGCCGTGCGCTCGCGATTACATGAGATTGGGAACAGGGGGACATGACCCACGCAATTCAATTGGCGACGGTAGCGAGGTACTGGCAGGCTTTGTGTGAATCTAAGACCGCGATATGGGCAATATTGGCTAGACGGCTTAGCTGACGTCAGGCAGTCACACGACACTGCAGCACTACCTTCCCCCACACAGCAAGAATCACGTCACAAAAGATCGAGAAAGTTTATTAGGGGAAAACTCCTCATCCGCCCTACTCTCCCTCTTCAGACTACAAAATCATGTGGGAGCAACATCTTTAACAACGCCCTTTTGGGACTTCTTAGAAATAAAAACAAAACGACTTTTACAATAATGCGGGCATTAATCATGAAAAGAGGCACAATGACGAATGAGTCTTTAATCAAAAGCAACATTTGGTGACCGATTCCATTAGTCAAATTTCGGACAGAACTTATGGTGATGACCCATTACACAATCACACCCACATTTTGTACACTCTAAAAAGACAATCCACTAATAAAAGCACATTCTTCAGGTTCAAGATAGCTATTTCGGCGCAAGGAAGAGCAGCGGACAGGAGGGGGGGGGGTGGAGTCTCGTCCAAATCTAGGCCATTTTCTCCCGCAGGCTGGCCAGCAGGGTCTGGTTTATCAGGTGAGAGGCCTGATTCACCGCGTCACAGTCGAGGGCACTCCGCAGCGACGCTTTGAAATTCTCCGCTGTCGCCACCGACACTGGGGGGAACCACGATCTCTCAGGGGTGGCCGCTGTCGATGGCCGTTTGTCTTCATCCAACTCGAAGAGAGCCTAAAAAGAAACCAGAGGCCAAATGCAATATTTCCAATGAAATTCCCTTCTCAGCTGCGGTCTTGTCCTTTTACGAACCGGCCGACGCGGTCTACGACGCCTAACATTTCGAAAAAAGCCCAATTTTTCGCCAGGCACAAGTGGACGGAAATGGAGATTAATCATTCTCAAGCAGTTCACGGGTAACTCAACTGTTATAACTGAAGTAGTTTACCATCAAACTCAACCGGACGTTGTCCGGTTCGATCCCATCTTCTCGGAGGGTGAAATCTCCACTTCAAACCACCCTCTTTCACCAACGCATTCCTCTCCACAAAGCAAGTGGATGTTTCTAGCCACCTCGAGCGCAGAACTCGTGAGAAACCGCTCAAGCAAATCTTGCCCTTTTTGTTCCGCAAAACAAAAAAACAACCAATTTAAATGTATTTAAACACAAGGCTTATATAACACTCTCTTAAAATTTCCTTCAAAATAAACGCTTAAAATTCGGACAGAACTTATGCTATGACCCGACATGATAAAAAAACCTGGCCGTACCTGTACACAGAGGCTGACGATCGCATCCAAATTATCGACGTAACCATCAGCACTAGGGGGTATATTTCGAATGCAGAATACAGCCGCCAAAGCAGCGCACCTCCGATAGACAGGCAGCTCGAAGGCGTCCGAATTATCGATTAACGACTCCAGGAAGACCTGCGCGACCTTGCGGACGTCGTCCGTCCTACTTAGGAGGGTCGGATCGGCATTGGAGAGCGCCAATACGCATTCCTCAAGCCCCTCCCCGCACTGGGCAGCGGCAAAAAAGCTGGCCAGAAAGTTCCTAGAGTATAAAATAAGCACTACTTAAATCAAGTAAGTAGAAGTGGTGTTTTGAGATGTGGTGGACATACCAGTGGCTTGGGTAGGCGGCTATTTGGGCGAAGAGACGCAGCATTACGAGTCTGAATCGAGTCTCAAACATCGTTGACTCCACGGGGGGCATGTCTAGGAAGGCACCTCGGAGTTTGAGGACTAGAACAGCGCAAACACTGGGTGAGAAGACAACGCCGAAACGAAGGAGTTGACTGCACCAGCAGGACAGGAGCGCCAGTCTCCTTCTCCTGTTCAACCAAAAAAGGCAGAAATAATGAGAATCCAACGTGTTTAAAGCAGATTAATTGATGGGGGTACCCACTCGACATCCACATCGTATCGGAGGCAGGTCTCCTCTGCCTCCACAAATATTCGCTTCAATTCTAGGCACCAGAAACCCTCCGTGTAGGCAGCCAAGAACTCCGGAGAGACACCCAAGCCCAGACAGGCATCGGAGATCCGTAAAAAGAGCTGCAAAACACCCAGACTGAACAAGTGGACAAGATCTATCTGGTAGCCCCAGAAATCCTGTGAGTGGCACTCACATCAACCTGTTCAGTGGTTTTGAGGCGTCGAACCATGGTGGCCTCAAAGTCGCCTCGGTCACCGAGAAGCGGCATTAGTTGTTTGAGCGGCTGGCACCAAATCGAGTCCGTCTCAGTCAGAAGGGCGCACCAGAGACGCAAAGCCCCCTCGGCGCGTCCTATCTCACGCTCCATGTCCTCCGTATTTTCCGGCCGAACATTCTCAAGGAACTCGGTTATGTTGGGCTCGATTATCTGGGTAGTGAGGAGGTTTATGAAGTCCATGAGCCTAGAGGCATGCCAGTTGTAGGCCTTGGCGGATTTGAGAATGCAGTGGAATAAGACGGCCATCAGTTCAACTACGCGATTGTACGTTTCATCGTCATGACGACCTACAAAAATACCACTGCTTATTAAATTTAAGTAGTGGATTTGTTGATCGTAAAAGACACGAGAGCTTGAAATGGTGAATCTATGCGGTGCTCAGAGTAAATTTCAAGGTTACAATTTAGCACTTTTAAAGCACTTTCACGCTTCTTTCAAATGTTCAAACTGCTCGTTTTTTTAAAAATGGGTGAATAAATCCCGCAGAAGAGAATAATATTATTCTGGAATTCCCTTTGCCTGAGCCATAATCAGAGCTAAACTTTGCCAAAACGTCCGAGCACAAGTCGACAGATCTTCGATAACGACTCATACGACATATTAACACTAGGGATAATCACGGCTCATTTACCTCTTTAACGAACGAAATGTTTTACATATTAATTTTCTCTCTCAGGTCATCCCATAAGTTTTGTCCGGATTACACTTTTTAAATGAAACGAGAGTTAGAGACCAACTAATAATGCCTAATGAGATATCAAAACGCCCTAAGAGAGACTAAGCCTAGCAACTAACGAGAGAGCCACTCAATCCGGCCCCTCGAGGGTCATTAGACACGGTTGCAGTCGTTCAGATCCCGTATCCACAGAATCAGCGTTAGATGGACCTACCTTGCTGCCAGATACCTTCCACGAGGAACCGAGGGTCCAGGAGGACACCCTGTCCGTCCAGGAGAACGAGGAGGCCTTCAATCCTCCCCAGGACGAGCTGCTTGGTTTTCGGCTCCACGAGGGCGTTGAAGAGGGCCAACAGATGACCCATAATGTCGCCTGGGGCCACTTGGGTGAGATCAACGTTTTGGCGAGTCATGAAGCCAAACAGACAGTAGCAGGCGGTGAGACGCATGGCTCGGCTAATCGACGGCTCCCTTTCCTGTGTCGCCAGACAAGGCAACAGGATGTCCGCCAAGAAACGGGTGGCCTCGCGTCTGTGAAGGGGGGGGGGAAGGAGAGAGTAGACATCAAACTCCTGTCCTGGGCTCCCCCCAGTCGCAGCAAATGGATTGCGGCGTGTGTTGGTCCCAAATCTCTTTGGCTCAACGGTTGACCAATGAATTCGGTCGACCCAAATCTTGCCACACAGTCACTCACAAAGCTCTGCACGGTCTAATCAAGCGTCTGTTTTTTTTAAATTGATCTTATCCACTGAGGGGTATATGGAAGAGTTTGGTGCCAATAAGAGGCCGATAATATACAGAGATTGGAGAAAGCGGTGAAAACACCCAAGAAGTTGGCATATTTGAATGTTCCTTTGCTAATTCGTTTTGGCATTGTAAATACTAATTTAAAACAGCCCTTTATGATATATCAAAACAGATTATAGCCTTATAGAAATGGCAGATCTCTGGGACTTCCAGAGTGTAACAGAAACTGTCCACCTACAAAAGCTTGGCGTACTGTTAAGAGGTGCTGTTTCAAAAGTAATGACTGAATTTCGCTAACCATCCTCTTTCATCCCCACATTATTCTCCAGCTGCTTCGTCGGCTATTCAGTTACCTTTTCTTAACTAACAAAACACTAAGCAGCTCAAATAAGTTACGGATACTTCCAAACAAAGTTTAACCACTTGAAGTGAATATAAGCATAAAAAAACTATGTGCAGTACCATGAAACATTATAAATTACCCTTTAAATTACTTATGGGATAACCAGAGAGAGTGCAACTTACTCGCTGGTGAATTTCACGCAACTCATGACGAACAAGTATCTGCAGACAATTAGGGGAGATTTGAGCTCTGCGAGGGACACCCCTCCGAGGTACTTCAGGACGAGGGGAGACCACGATTTGGCCCACTTCTCCTCCTCCTTCCTCTGCATCAGCATCAACTGCATTCCCCTCAGAGCAGCCTCTTGAACCAACTCCCCAGAAGAAGGGGGGTCAATCAGATTCGCCAGAACCGCCACAAAGTGCTCACTTGGTGAGCGACTACTAATTAATCGGTAGAGCAGAAACTCCGCGGTTTTTCGGGGGTCTAGCGGGACCTCTAGACACAAAAAGTAGTCACTGGCGACTGCTGCATTGAGATCCCAGAACTCCTGAGCCATCAGGCTGCCCGAGGAACCGAAGGCAACGCCATCATCACAAAAGAACTCCTCACAGTTAGGACCAAAGAGGGCCGCAGCCACCGACGCCTCCAAAGGCATCCAGTGGTGAACGAGGGCGAAAAGGAGGGCCTCAAAGGTGCTATCATCGACTTGCGAGTAGGGGAGGAGATTGTAGACCGCAGAGAGGACCCCCACAACGGTGCCACATTCAGTCGGACTGTGAGACAAAAAAGGCAAGAGGGTTTGAAGGCAGGTGTGGGAAGAGTCCTTGCGAAGTGATTCGGGAGCGAGGGCAATTAGAGAATGGAGGAGATCCGAGAGGCATTTTTGGAGGTCGCCGGTGGTCGAGACAACTCGAGGGAGGATAAACGCGATGCATTTGTGGAAATCCTCCTCATGGGACGAGAAGAAGTCGTTCATTGCAGACGTACCAATGACCTCGAAGCAGGTGCAGAGGGTGCGGAGGACCGCAGGACTGGGTTGTTCGATAACTGTGTCAAAAAGAAAGGGCAGTTTTGCGGTAACACTACGCTGAACAACCAACCGACGTCGTGGGAGACGAAAGGAAACCACGGATTCAAGACACTGACGAATAACTGTCCAGGCTGAGATAGCGAAAAGTCTTTCCCAGAGACTGTCCGGCCAGATGTTATTACGGGTCCACTCGTGTAGAAAGACGCTGGAAAATATGTCTTCCAAGTAGGAGTTGGGATTTGGGCTATTGCGTAACATATGGAAAAGTTGATCCACAAAAGCAAGCTGAGCCTCAGCAGTGAACTTGTTCCAGTTGCCGGCATTGGCTACGTAATTTTTGAGAAAGACAAAGGCGAAAAAGTTGGTTCTATCCGGGAGCCTGCCACTTGATATTTCTTGAAGAATCTTAGTCGAAAATGATGGAACACTGCTGGCTGCAGCATACCACAAGTTATTTGCCTGTTCAAGATCCTGAATATTTTCACTGGTTGTCAAATCAAGAAGCTGGTTAAATTCCGATTCATTCATTGTGAATACTTTTAGCAAATACGCAACCTGCTATTTACAGACACATGCACACACACCAAATCCCCGAATCATAGGTGCACCAGCTTTCGTGTGAATTGCAACAAATTTAAGGTTGTCAAAAGTGCAAAAAACATTTTGTTAGAAAATTACCAAAATCTGTATAAAATTATATTTATAAGAAATATTAAATTAAAAGTGTGAATTTATTTTTTGTGCTTCATAAAAAGTAAAATCAAGTTAAAGCAATGACAATTAACCAATAATATAAAACGAAATATCTGTAGACTGCAACACGATAAGAAAGGTATATTGGAGCTAACATTGATGACTTATATATGCCGGGGTTACTCCTATTGACGTCGGTACCCTTTCGTCAACTTTTCATTAATGAGCCCTCGGTGGTAGGTTTTTTCAGAATGCTCGTTTCATTTTAACGATGGATTTTGCGGTACTTAATCTATGCCTATCTATCACGCATGTAGCTCGTAAATATCTTTTAGATTTACCACATTTACTATTTAAGAGACGTCTGCACTCGATTGTGAAAGCGTGTGTTGACCGGGCTTGTTGGTCAACTCCTCAACCGAAATGATCTAGGACATTGAAAGAGAAAGAAGAACGTCCTCATGTCTAGCCGAAAGCCTAAGATGTTGGCTGAGAGAAACCACCGGGCTCTAAGTCAAGTTGTTAAAGACGATTTCAAGACCACGACTCCCAAAATCGCCTCAGAGCTCCTCAATGAACACTCATAACAGAGCCCGATGTCAGCAAAAACCGTTCTTCATAGGTATCTGCACAAATCCGGATTCCGCAAAAGAGTTTCGAGCAGAAAACCTCTGCTTTCAAAAGCCACAAATGTTCCAAAGCATTTAGAGTGGCGTACATGCCTCCTCTTGTATTGGTCCCTCAAGCAGTGGAAAAAAGGGCAGAATTTCCCTTGCCAATCGTCGTTTACCACCTTATTTCCGACCTCCGACCGCCGGGTGTAAGGTTGGAGGCAGTTAAAAGGAGCATTTAATCCATAATGCTATCTTCACCCAACCTTAAACATAGAGGGGATTCTCTCAGTATGACCCGAAGTGCTATTTCTTGCAAATTCGTCACCGAGCTAATAATTTCCCTCTATAGTGGAGGAGTTAACTGCCGAGACTATTTAGGAATCTCGGGCCTGCGAGTCCTTCATCCTAAATGCATTTAACATAACACAGTGTTTCGCTTTATTAAACATATCAAAGTACTCTTTCGATATTATTCAATTTAAAATAGGCAAAATTTGGACAGAACATATGGGATGGCCTAACGAGTATTCAAATTAGCCGTTTAACCAATCACAAACACTTCTCAACGAGGACAACTAAGCCCTCACACTCAAAGGCATTACGAGAAACGAGACCAACTCAACGACTTCAAATCAGCCAGCTGAGCAAAGTTAAGCTCTGCTCCAGTGCTTTCGGCATAAAAGCCGCCTGAGATACAGTCAAACCGGAAGCACTCTCTAGAAGAACATGCAAGGCAGCAGTGACAGCAGTGACAGCAGTAGCAGCAGTGGCAGCAGTGGCGCAGGCGATAGGAGTGACCGTGGAGATGACTATAGGTCCAGAGTGTATCTCGTGCAAAGAATGTTACTTCAGCGGTTTGCGCGGAACTACTTATTGGCGTATCTGTTAGAACGAGTGCTCGAGTTGGATGACTCGCCCGAGGTGGCCGCACTCGCGGATGAAATTCGGGACGCGGTGAGGGGTGTGCGCTTGGCTATGAGTGACTTTTTCAGTGACCAGAGGAGGGCGGAGGCCCGAAGGAGGTCGAGGAGTTCGTGAACCCGGGTTGAGTCAATAAATGCTGTTTTAGCCTGAACACCCCGCTTCTACTGAATTTTACCTGAAAGGGGAAACACTAACTGGTAACAAGCGTGGGAAAGTGTTGCCAGAATTAATTTTTGGCTTTAGGAGTTTTTCCACATCAAACATTAACTTCAATTAATGGAAGGAGTGTCCTGTCCACATCAGCACAGCCAGTAAGCACTGCAGGGTAATCTTAATAAGCTACGTCTTCTGAAAGGTAAATTAAGAAGCAGAAAATTGTAATTCTGATGTAAAGTTAAGCCAATTTAAGGCACATTTTAAAACAAAGCCACGTGTAATGACTTCAGCGTTATTCTACAGCATTACGATTAAGGATTAGGTATCCTTCACACTCAAAGGTATTGGTAGAAACGAAGCCAACTCAACGATTTTAAATCAGCTAGATGAGCAAACTTAAGGTGTGCTCCTGACGGCAGCTGCAAAAGGCGGAGATACAGTTAAACCGGTAGCACTCTCTAGAAGAACATGCAAGGCAACAGTGATAGCAATGCCGACAGTTCCGTTACCTGGTCACCAACAGCCCCGAGCAAGATTCAACCGAGGCTTCCCGCCCCTTGTAACGTTGCCACCTCCGGTTTTAGTCATCTTTAATGACGAAGGGGCGGTCACAGAATCCGATTAGTTACGGGGAGTCCGGTAACTAGGTTTGGGAACGGCTTTGTAAGAGCCTGAGAAAACTGTTTGGGAGACGAGAGTAGACAAGAGTACGTGGAATGGTGGGACTGGGCCGAAAAAGTGGGTGAATACACAGGAATATCCGGGTTTGTGGTTTGTATAAGCAACGAAATGGTGTCCATCCGGCGTGTGCCGTGTTGGTGAACGGGTTGATGAGGCTAGTGTCCAATGATGTGATTGAGTTGCTGTTGAGTGTGAGTATTGCAGATCTGTGAGTAGGCCAGTGGTTTAGGCTTGTTGCTGACAACCAGATTGAGATGCTGTTGGGCGTAACATTTGGGGTTAGAAGACTGTCCACGTGGGTTTGTATCCGTTTCTTAACCTTGAGCCAGTGGTGAGTTGTTTTTGAGTGTGTTGAATTAAGGGATAGGTCAGGAGATGTGCAGTATTCATTCTAGTTGGGTGGAGGTACTTGGCAATTTAGCTCTTGACGTTAGCTCGGCGGAATTGTGTCTCAGCAGGAGCGAACCAAGTTATTGCACTACTCGGTTAAAATTCAGAGAGTCTGACACCTAGAGTTAGCCATCGTAAGCGTGTGCTAGTTAGTATTGTGCAAGGGTTCTCGAAGCGTGGGCGTGCTCGCCAATTAAAGTGGTTATCACTTTAAAGAATCTCCAAATACGTTCAGGTAAGAGGAAACCCGGGATGGAAGTGTAAACTAGCAGAGGACGAACGACGTGCTGACTGCACGCCGTCGAACGACGTTGTGTATAGTCATTCTCGCTACAGGTCACTAATTGTGAATAAGCGATTTCTGATTGGTTCGTGTCGTTAGGGCCCTGTCCTTGAACAAGTATCCACATCAGCACAGCGCATAAGTGCTACAGGGAAATCTTAATAAGCTACGTCTTCTGAAAAAAATGAGGATTTTCTTCTAAAAGTAAATAACGAAGCAATAAACTGAAATTTTATTTAGCACCCAGTGTAAAATTAAGCCAATATAAGGCACATTTTAAAACGAAGCCATAAACACTCCGATTAAACAAAGAAATTGTTTATTAATAAATTCCATATAAAAGGCTTTTGAATATATTGTTAGTGATATTATTAGCCATTCTGGGCTCTGTTTTTTGCTCCGGTTTTTAATTGTTCTTTTTTCTTATGAGAAAGTGAGATTCTATATATATTTTTTCCGAGAGTCAACGAAATGTTAGATTAATTCAAGTATCGAGCGGAAACTTTGATTAATGTAAGGAGCATGCGAGATACTTTAATGGAAATTAAAAATTCGATTTTCTGCACTAATATTTTCGAAAGATTCGATGAATCCAACCAGCAAAATGGAAATTTATATAACCTTTTTAGATTGGAGGTTTATTTCAGTACAACTATTCTAGTAAAATTTAACCTTCAAAAAGAACAGACAAGAACCCCACATTTGCTAAACACACCACCACTTTTAGAAAACTGTGAAGAATATTGATGCCAAATTTAAATCATCATGTTTCGTGTTGTTTGAATTGGTGTGTTCACTGATCTCAGACCTGATTTAGATTAAAGGGGAAGTTCCCTCGATTTTAAAACTCTTTTAAAGTTGTTAATAACTCTGAGAATGTTGGAATTTGTAATGAACTAAAAGCGCATTACCTTATTATGTTAAAATATTTCGAAAAACACGAGAAAAGGATTAAATTACAGCAAAAGAAAAAGTTTGGTAAATATAGACTGTCCGTAATATCCATCCTCATTTAGACTTTTTCATTTGCTAACTTAGATAAATACCCCATCATTTCTTATCAGATACAATTTAGTAAATTGTAGTTTATTGTCATGTAAAACAAAATTTTATCAGTTTAAATGAATCTTTGTATAAAAATAACGTTATTCAGCTCTTTTAACCTCGTTTGGTTGGAAAAAGGGCAAAATTTGGACAGATTTAAGAGAAATGCAATTGCTATTAACAGACTTTACTTATATTTGTAATTATCTGATTATTTCCGACTCTATAATTTAGTCCACTTTTACAATAGACTGGAGAACAGGTGTAGTTGTTTGTGATGTTACTAAGACGCTTGGTACCTCTATGAATGCACGTTTTGAGTCGATAGGCACTCATTTCCGGTGGCTTGATATCCAAGTGATCGTACCACTTTAGATAGCACATATTCTTCGGGCTTTATATTATGGCGACGAATCAAATTGAAAAAAACTTCTCGCGGCCCTAACTAACCCATTAGAGGACAGATGAAAACTCCAAATCACAAGATGAAACCGTTGACCTGAATGGCGGGAAATAAAATAATTTTTACTGAGTAGGGGTCATTGAAGTAACTCTCCATCGATCCTAACCGGAGTTGCCAATTGGGTAGGCTGAGGACCAATAATTGATTAGCAAACAAAAAAATTTGGAAAATACCGCCGATGGTATTCTTTGTCAACAATCTATTTCGTCTTATGAAGATGACTAACACATCCTAATACACACTCTGGTATTGGGGCTACTCATATTAAAATAAGTAGCTGATTCATCTTGGAGAGAACTTCTGTGCAGTTGGACAAGTCATTCAAGAAATTCAAAAATGCCAGTTTCGGACTCTAAATGGACGTCGTCCGGTTCGGTCTTCCTCCCCGTGGAGAGTGAAATCTGAAGAAGGGTTAAAACAATGCGAAAAAATGTTAAAAATCGAAAACGCATTGTTCCACTTAATTAGACAAACAGTTTACACAGTGTAGATAAAATTTCCTCAAATCGTAGCCGCCCGTTCGTCCAATAACTCCCACCAATTCAGCGTCTTCTCGACGCAGGTCACAGAGCTTTCCACCAGGGAGAGAATCCCTTTGACCTGTTTCACCAACTCACCAATCTCGCGTATCTTCTGACCCACCTCCTGCTTCTCCTCCTCCTCCTCATCCTCCTTCACATTCTCATCCCCAAAAGATCTCGTCAGAATCTCCAGGCGCTCGAGTACCTCCGCCCCCGCTCTGGCTGCATCTCGGGCATTGTCGATGGCCAAAGTGCCACTAGTGCGCAGTAGACTCCACATTAATGCCTGATTAGAAGCTGGTGACTCGGTTGGCGATCCAGACAGATCCACCATCGAGCAGTGTTCGCTCGAGACTCCAGAAGAACTACTCGAGGGTTCGTCGTGGTTGGAGGGGACTGGGACAGAAGAAGAGGAGGAGGAGGGGGGGTTAAAAGAGACATGGGCGGGCTCAGAAACGTCGGTGGAAAGTTGGACAATGCCGTGACTGCTTTCATGGAGGTTGGAGATGGAATCTGAGGGGGGTTCTGTTTCGAAATAGGCATTAGAATTCATGCTCAACTGTCTCGGTTTGTGCAATTATGAGGCGTCAGAGTAGTAATCGTATGAAGCGAAGGTTTGGAGAAGAGATCACTTTTATTCGACAGGACTGACTAAAAGTGAGTTGTGCTAGTTGACCGCATCAGGTCTTTCAATCGATCGTAGTCGGGTGACTCTGCTTAGTCCAGCGAACCAACCAGACGGATTATCGACTCTAGGGCTAGAAAATCAATAACAGGGTAGACAGACGGGGGTAGGCAACCGATTTTCGCATCTCAAACAAATGACGAAATGTTAAAACTGACCAAAGATTCAATCACCAATACGCCTTCCTTGATTATCTGACCTCTTACCTCATTATTGTAGCATTTTTTGCTCTGGATTCTGGCAAAAGAAATTTCTTCTTCTCAAAGATTTGCTAAGCTACGAGGCATTTTTTCCCAACCAAGTTCTTCCTCTTCTTCTTCTTCTTCCTCAATCTTTTGTAACGTGATTTTTGTTGCGTGTTGTTGGGAGGTCGTGCTGAATCGTTCTGCTGAGAAATCTGCCCTTTCAATTCACTAAAGCAGGTCTTTTTGCATACTCAACGCTAAATTCAAACACCCTAATTGGGTAGATTTGTCATTCTTATAGACTTCTTCATTTACAACTGCTTAACAGCACTTTCGACTTCATTAATTTCGCCGCAGTACTGTGATTGCCATGGTAAGTAAGAGATTGTAATTAAGAGGCCAGTAAGGTGTACTAAGGAGTGGAGGGGATAGCCGTGCCAATTCTTACAAAGGAACCTCATTTTAACAACATTATTTCATCTTTCTTTGAGGTCGTAAAAATTAGGAAGAATTTCTCCTTGAGTGGCTCCAAGTCAGAACGCAAATAATTGATATTTTTACTAATAAATACAGGCGGTATTCTCAATGGCTGACTGACAATTAACTCTTCAATTTGTCAGCGAAAATCACCAAGACCCGTTACCGAATTCATATACAAGGTGATGCTTCAATTTTATTCGCTGTGTTAGCAAATTAGCACGCAAAAACTTAAACTTGAGGTGAATTTCCTCACTCCACTTATCACTATTGGTATATCTGATCGAATTGTGTGAGTACAACAGTTGACAAAATAGACGCTCCGCCGCTGCGCATGCCCCTTCCTTTCTCAAAAGGGGATAGTAAATTCATCTTGCAGGGAACTTAAGTGTAGCCACATCCGCAACAATTCCGAGTGGTTTGCCATTTTTATGCACCTGTAAAAGCATTTATTTAACATGAGCCTATCAAAAATAAGTCAAGTTGTGATTCAAATTGAATGATGTCAAAATGTCAGGTGTTTCCATTATTTTGTCCAATAGGCTTATGGTTCCATCCATTTCCCTCAACCGGGGTAATTTCGGCTCTCATTCTGTTTACGATCCCCACTAAACACAGTCATAAATTCCAAAATATGCCGGAATGCATTGAAGAATGCCCCTCGGAGCAGTGACATATACCCGGAAGCCAGGGGGCGTGGAGCCAGGCATTCGGTCCTCCTCCTCCTCCTCCACCTCTCAGCGAGCATTTGACCTTTTCTCCGACAAATGCCTCAGCCGGCATGCCTCAACCCCCATAAATATTATCACTCTCCTTTACACGCCTTCACCCTAAATTAATCCTTTGTTTCCAGTGTTTGTGTGAGGAGGATTGGGCCACGTTTCGGCTGTTCCTTGGAAAACAGGCTCTCGTGCAAGGAGGAAACGAAACGAGAGCTCTTTTCAGAGTATCGTGTATCGATCCAGCAATCGATACCAGGCAGGATGAGAGGCTTTAAAATGGCTTTAATTGGCTGATCCTTTCCAGATGTGTTTGAAATGCAGCCATACCTTCAAAATCTGTCAGCAAGATAGTTGACAAATTCCTATTTTTCCTGCACGACAATCCATCTCTCAACGTCTCGATATACGACGAACCGAAGCTTCAAACGTCTTCTTCTGAGGTATCTATGACAAGGTCACCGATAATTGAGTGTCTGGCCGTATGTTGATCGAGCAATCGATACCGGGAGATGAGGGGATCAGGTGGACAGTCTGTGGCCTAGTGACAATTGCGGGGATTCTTAAATTTAACTGCAGAGTTGAGCTCTAACAGAAGATAAATCAGGGCTCTTAAGGCCCAACAGAAAAACAAGTTTAATGACTCAGCTAGTATAGTCTCGAATGCTTTCTCCTGCATCTATAGCGACTTTGAGGCACTGGAAACGAGCTACGTTATTCTGCAAGACCTGAAGAATTTCAATGCAACCAGAGGCCGAAAGATCGAAATTAGGTACTTCTTTAAAGATATCCTCTGGGATGCCTGTTTGGACTTTTATTGAGTTTTATTGTGTTTTGCCATATTATAATATATCCGAGAGCCTATCTTGCCCAAAGTAGTACGATTAGCCAAGTTGAATTCGATTCCAAACATCTATTTGAGTGAATACCAAGCGTTATAGCAACGACACCAAAATCAATACATATTATGCATTGATTTGAAATAATCAAATAATTATAACCCTAAATCTCCTCAGTTACGCCAGTTTCTGAAATCCATTTCGATATCTAATCATTTTTTAATATCCAATGCAGCCAAATAACGCAGCCTTGTTTAAATGCATAAAAACCGTCGCGTTTAAACCAAGCTTTGAGGGGGAAAAATTTTATTTGCTCACCTGTTCTATTTATCAAAATTCGGACAGAATTCATGTTAGGACCTGGTAGCGCTCGCACTTCAGTTTTCAGGATTAAATTCGAGCGTCTCCAACGTGGAATACTGACCACGGCTTAGTCGAGCCCTTTCCTTTGGAAACAAGTTACGATTTGGATGAATCAATGCCCTGGAGAATTGGGGATGTAGTTGCAGCAAATTTGGACCTACATCCTTATTAAAATATCTGAAGCTCATTTTTCAGGGTGTTTCCACTATTTTGTCCACCACAGACTCTCCTTTGTTTGAAAGTAACTGAAGTAAAAAATGCATATCCACAATCCCATCAATATAATCCACGGTGCTCCCTTGGACAGGCAAAATCAGAACACAAGTGTCCTCACCTTATCGATTATTTCAGAGCATCATTTTACTTTCATAATGTCGGCAAAGTATTAGGGTGAGTAAGAGGGGGAAACGAGGGGCAAACTCTTTTAGAATTTTTTTGTGTCGATTTGTTCAGAAGTCACAGAAATTGTCGGCGGGGAGGGGGGTTTTTGGCGAAATTTTGTTCACTTGGCGAGGTGGCTAGGCGAGAAGTCGATCTAAAATGGATAAAAGTGTTGTATATATATATGCATAGATATTTTACAATCGCATTTGGATTATTACTGTTGTATTTCTATCTTTGGTTAAGTAATAGTTGTGAGCAGATGATGAAAACTTTGCATAAGGACTAAGGAAAACAGTCAGCTTCATCATTCCTTCAAGGATATTTCAGAGAAATGCATTCTTCTCATACTTGGCAGGCATTCCAGACCTAATGAGGCCCATTAGTGTCCATAACATAACATTTCCGACCGTTGGGAGCAATGCAACGTCGTCATTATCCGACGTCTTTGTCGAAATGTCAAAGAAGGCATGCTCTTGTCTGGTGGTCAGAAAACAAACAAACGCATTTAATTCACAGCAACGTCCATCAACTTACTGGCGACGAAGAGCAAGACGGCAGATGCAACTCGGGATGTTTTACTGGTGGTGAAAGAAGTGGAAGTGGTCGTTGGCTTATAACCTTGCTTTCCATCCTCGATCTCCCACGTAGAGGTGACTGAAATTTTAGGGAAAGCACGTTATCGGGGGTTCCTATCATTAAAACACAGGGAAATTTGCATGAATTTAACCGATTTTTTAAATATTTTAAGCGCCATTAGTTGAAGGTAATCAGAAGGAATGAACTGTCAATTTTAAAATGATTAAACATACGCTTATTTTGTCAAAATAATGCAAAATTTTGTAACCGTTCAGTTTGCAATCCGCTATTCGCTAGGCTCTAAATTTTAACCAACCTTATTTCTAAAAAGTGCTACCGTGTTTGAATTACCTCACCCGTTTGTTAAAATATTTTAAAGATAGTAACCTTCATATGAATCTTGGATTTTGAATATGTCCCTCTTATTTGTACCCTTTTCTACTAAACAACAATAGGCATTCTTCAGATATGAAGCAGACAATAAATCTCACGAGAGATTTTTACTCGAATTAATTAAAAACCTTTGCATCTCTGATGAATTTTTTTAAAATTAACTTCAATTTTACAAATAAAAGTAAGAGGAAGATTTGCATTTGAGAGAAGTTTGCCTGGTTTCGCTGTTTATTCAAAGCTGTTTTATGCAGAAAAAGGCATAATTTATAACATAATTTTTAATCAATTTCAGCACCAAATATTAAAAAATAACTTTTTATCAGGAAAAAAGCAAATCCGTTTAATATGAATGTAATTCAAATAATTTAATAATTTTTGATTTCACTCTAAAAAGATTTGGTTTTTCCTCTGTTAGCCTTACGCTTTTTGTTTACAATAATTGTTTTTGCCATTTAATACGGTAAATAAAATAAAATAAACTTTAAATTATAATTAAATTAAATACATTCGAAATTTTTTTAAAGTAGGGGCCTTTGTTTTAGTATTGAAATAACCCCTAATTTTACATGACCATTAAAACACTTCCTTTTATTATTTGCAGAGTGTGAAAATATCCGGAGATGTTTCATCAAAGCAAAGCAAATGTCCCAATTTTTTAGGTTCTACATGAAATTTTATACTATAATCAGCCATCGAATTGAAAGAAATATCAAAATAACAAACAAAATAAGAGCGATTTTTGTTTTGATAGGAGAAAATCGAACAAATCATTTTGAAAAACAACACATGAAGGCTTTTGTTTTAATTGTTACCCTTCAATACATTAATTATTAATTTGAGTTGAATTTAAACAATGAAGAAAATTAGTGTCGCTTACAAATTATTAATTAATTAATTAACAAATATGAAATAATGGTACGGATATACGATATTATAATTAATTAAATTTCTTAACAAAACCTTAAAGGTTATTATAAATTCGAATTCCTTATTTAATATTCTGAAACAAAAATCCAAATTTAAAAAGACTTATTTAAAATTACTTTGTAAATTAAGGCAAGAGCCACAACACCCGAACTGTCGCAGGTGGTTAGTTCGTTCAGTTTCCTATTTATGGGTTCGTGGCAATTTCGACTGGTCATATATATATATATATAAACATTTTTTCCCAAATACCTTCTTTTGATTTGGTTGGATTCTCTTCTCCATGTCTGACTGGTGAATCAGGCCCCGGTATGCCACCCCAGGCCTCCCCGTAGTCGAACGACAGTCCCGAGCCATCGTCAAGGTCATTGAATGTCTCCATGCGCACCTGAGCTCCGTCAATGTCCACGACGACGGGTGAGAGAGGCGAGAAGACCAGACTGGGGTCCATGTCGTCCTGATCAATTTCCGCGTCGTCTGGCAACCGAGGCACCATCGGGGGAGGTGGTGGTGGCGCTGTCTCAGCGCCAGTCTCTTCCCCTCTGGCGTGGTGTGAGACCTTTTGAATGAGCGCGCGTATCGCCTAGAAGCCATTCAAAACAAATGCACATCAGGAGACGCCACTAAAAGGCAGTCAAACATGTTGGTGGCTTGTGAAACTTCATGGTGGGTGCATGAGATGCGATCGGAGCAGGCCTGAGTTGAAGGCTTCATACTAAATATTATTTTTAACTGACAATTAATAACAATTATAATTTCCCTAATTGAAACCCAAATGTCATTTTATGAACTCAAGAAAGGAAACTCAGCAGCCGAAGAAACTGCCAGAAACTTTCATTTATGACGTGGAGAGAAGATGGTTTAAGAAATACTTAAGTGAAGATTCTACTCCCCTCGAAGATGAAGATGGAATCAGATGTCCAAACGGGCACCTTTGCTACTACTCGTACAAGCGTTGCTGATGTCAACTCTTTAAGGATCATGTTTTGCAGTCAATCGTCAGGATTACACCATCTCCCAGGCCATCTTAACCTAGCGACAATAGACTTCTATGCATGTTGTGTGATAATGAATTTAATAAATACGAATTTCGTATAGTATTCAAGAAGAAATAATACACTTAGCGAGCTATGCTTCTATGCCTCTATGTGATTATAACTCCACTCCGGAATCATTCAAGACCTAACATTGCTAAGTATATTCGAATAACACAAATATTGATATGGCTAATTTATCTATGGCCAATTTGAACAAGTAGATACACCCCTGTGATTGGATTTTTAACTTTAATTGTTTTTTTTTAAGTGACAGTTTATTATCTGGTTCGATGAACTTTGCGACTCTTTTAAAAGCTCCGCACAGCCGGAAATGCACATTTTTGCAAAAAGGACAACTGAATGCTCTTCCGGTTTCCAAACTGCGTGTCATCAATCATTATTTTTGGAAGCTTTGAAAATAAAATTATTTAACAAGCAAACCAAATAATTACAGCAATTTTTTGTATATGTTTCATGCTATTACCAAATTACACATGGATAGCTTATTATTTACAGTATTTAAAAATGTAATATATTTTATTATTAAGTAATAATTTAATTTATAATTTTTGAAATTATTTTATGAAGCCCTTCAGTGAAACTTGTTCTTAAAAATAAATGGGCGTTTTTTTAAAGAAAAGGTGAAATGATAAACTTGCTATCTCGTATTTCAAGAATAAAATCATCCTCGTAAATTTTGTGATGCTCCTTAAACGCAACTATTTTTTTCAAAGTAATTTTTTGTTAAATTTTGAATGAATCCGTTGTGAACAAAATATATACCTTGAAGTGATAATGATGTTTTTTTAAGAGTTTAACAGTTTTTGAACTAAACTAGCCCTCAAAATAAATTCAGACACTTAGCTCATATGCAGAACTTTAAAAACCTTGAAACATTGTTAAATAAACCGTTATTAGAAGCACAAACTCTGTATTAATTAATTAATTTAGGTCATATTTTGCTACTTAAACGGGTGTCTTTATTGTCAAAAAGGCCCCATCTAAAATTTATGAAGCTCAAATTTAACGGCATTTTAATAGTTCCTAAATACATTTTTTTAACAACTCTGGATATTTATTTACATAACAATGAAGAAAACTTGTAAATTATTTCTTTTCGGATCGAAAGGCACTAAGAGCTTTCTATTCGATTTCGGTTACGAGGAACTCAAATCAGTTGGCAGTGAGTTTATTCTAAAATTCCAACGAGATCAAAAGACAAAATACTGCTGGCTCGTCCCCAGTTTCCCTCCTCTCAGTTGAAACTTTTAGAGACAAGACCCACAATTTTCAAAATAGGCTCTTTCTTCAGGTTTCCTCTGAAAGTAGCGGTCTATTTAGAAAACCTAATGGGTTTTCGCGAGAGTTTATTCGAATTGTTGCTGAAACTGAATAGAAACCTCCCAAAAACAAAATTATTTTAGTTATTTGTTTCTATTTATTTAAATGATTGGAACCATTTGCAAAATATAAGCAAAGAAAATCGAATCATCGATTATATAATTCCAAAAATCCCAATTTCGCCTACATTGTTGCAAATATGGGTATTTTACTCATTTTAAAAGAATATTTATTAAAATAGTAAAATTTTAATAAAAATAAAATAAAACACGTTCGAAATAAAAGATTGCACGACGGTTTATATTTTTAAAATTATCGATTTGTAGTAACAGTATCATTTCATTTGCTTTCATCGGGAAATTTTGGCTCAGTGTGTAAAAAACAATTTTAAGCTTTATTGTCAATTAAACTAGCAAATCAAAACTTAAAAACTGTAAAAATTCCTTTTCTGCCCAGATCAAGACCGAGGGGCATGTTTACCTAATTTATCTGGGTCAAAAACTGGACTCTTGCCCACTGTGAAGTTAGTGTTTCGGCCAAAGTTCTTTCATCCAAATTTCTTGGTGCTTGATAAAAAATGGTTAAATTTTCTAAAGGAGAAAATATGCCTAAATAAACCCATTTTCAAGAATTTGAAGTCACTTAAGTATTAATAAAAAAAATCTATTACTATTAACATCAAACAACGGTCTACTTTTAAAATCAATATGACTCCTTTTCAAGCGAGTTGGAATATTAACCTTAATATTAAACAATGATTTTAATTTTGTACTTTTCATTCAATTTTGGTATCTTAAAATAGCCCGAGTCAAATATTATTCTATTACTGCAAAAAATTACACTATGGACATTAAATTGTATATTTGAAGAACTACTAAAGGAAATCACTTAGTGAAGATAAAACTTCGAAACCTTCAGCTATTTTAAAATGGCCTAAATGTAGAAGGGAGAAGATTTTAAATGTCATCGTTGAATTGTACAAAGTATTCAAATCTGGTTAGAGCGTCATTGTGTCATAATAAGCATTCACTGAAATGTGATATTTCTGCAAAGTCATTTTAAATCACCGGTCATTTGTTTACTGAGGGAACCGATTAAAAAGGTGCTGGGTTTTTCGCCTTTTACATAGTATTTCTTATTGGTGAAAGGTTTGCACTACTTAATGACCCTAATTTTAACTAAATGTAGTGTTTTCGTCACCTGCAGATTGTGATATTTGCACAACTAGATAATGGTCTAAATTTGAGCATCATCATCACTAGGAGAGTATGTCAATCAGCAAACCAGTCGTGAGGTGAATACGGCAGAGGTACTGGATCTCAAGTTCATCATTTGTGTCTGTCTGGCGTATGTTTTCCATGCCCCAATTGAGCACATTCCACTCTCTGCCGGAAAACCTTTTAGAAGCAAAGCGTTTCCTCCAGAATTTCTTCACAGATCACGGAAACGTCTGATTGAGAAGAGCAGTGATCTGAATATCAACTACTGTGTAATTTAACCACGCCCCGGGAAAATTGGCTTTAAGACATTTCAATCAAAACTTGGGCTGTAGATCTTGGTTCTTTAAATGTGCTCCTTCCGCAAATCCCACATGATATAGGCAAACTTTAAATGCACTTCAAGGGCTTAATAAATACCACTTCAACAGTCCAAGTCCCTTTGTTATTTTTGCGCGAGGCAAAGTGCCGAAGATTTTCAAGCAAAAAACCACCCTCTGGATTCATAAATTATGCCCCAACGTAGCGGTGGTGTAAATCGTGGCCCTCCTTTGTTCTCGGCCGTCGTCGTTGTCGACGCCACTATAAATCATTTTGCTAAAGAGAGATGAGAAAAGCAGCTCTTGGTTGCCAAGATACACGCAACCTCTTGAGTGTGTGCTATCTTAGTGTTCCTTGTAGCGTTTCAATGAGTACTATACCCCACACGAAATGCGGCCGCTTTAACAGACTTCTAGTGTGTATTTAGTTTTTTTTTCTAGTAAGAAATAATTTTCCAAAAGAAATTAAAAAATAGCGATTAAACTTGAAGAAATGTAATTTAACATCGTTATAAAAGAAGTCTAAGTTTTTGTGAATTTAAATGTATTATATTTTTTATTTTTACTGCTGTCAAAAACAGTTATTTGTAAATATTTTTAGCATTAGTGAATTTTTTCTACTGACGATGGGTTTTGGTGCATGTGATTTATATATCGCTATATTTTTGTGATATTAACTCAACTTTTTAATTAGATAATTTACATTTTACTCAATTTTATGAATGAAAAAGTGATTTTTCAGCGAATTTTTTTTAAAAAGAAGGTTATGTGATTTTTGAGTTATCGAAACTATCGTTTTTAATCATTCAAGATGTCTTTTGAATAAATGAACTCTCAAGGTGAACTGATTTTCAGTCGTGTTAACATTTTAGAATTTTGAAAAATGTTCATAGTAATTTTTACTTATAAGCTAAGCCGTATTAACCATTTTTCGTTAGATTTGTTTATAGTAATTCAAAAAATTAATTAATACAGCTAATGGGTATTTTATGCATATAAAAATACATATTTTAACAAACTATCTCTTAGCAAAAATAATAAGCTCTATTTATTTAGAAAATACTTTATGGACAGAAGATAAAAAGTGATTTAACACTGGAGGTTCAGATCAATGTACCCCGGAAAAAATATCGTTATTTATGGTGCCTGTGAGCCGCGTTAGGAAACATAATTTCTTGTTATAAGTTAGTAGTGTTTTTATGACCAGAATATATTTCTTACTTCAGAGTTGCTCCTTCACACTTTTTATCAAAAAATAGACCGCTTTTTTTACAAAATAATAATTTAAAAATAAAAAATTTACCGGTTTTTATGTGTTTTATTGGCAGATTTTCTAAACCAAAATTTTCAATAGTTCATGAATTTTAAATTTGATTAATCTGAACTAGCTTTAAAATAAATTTTAAAAAATATTATGCAAATTGAAACAGTGAAAATTCTTTCAAGATAGGCATCACCACTCAAACGTGACCTTATATAAATTAAATTCATAAAATATTTATTACTGCCTTTTTTACTCTTTAAATACTATATCCTTAATTTAAAATTTGAATTATGCCAAAATCTGGAAATAATTATATAAATAAATCATTCCTGAACAAATAACTAATTACATTTTGTAAAATGTTGAAGCGAATCATAAAAATAATTTCCGTTCAGAACGAAAAATGCATCTCCTTTGTTTCAAAATTGGGATAATTTTCATTCAACTGTAAAATTTTGAAAATCCAGTTAGATTGGAATCGAGCAAATCCAATGCATAATAATAAATAAAATATTTCAATTAAATTTTTTAAATTCCAATTAAAAGTTAAATTCTTCTCCACTTTTGTGCCTAATTATGAAGATGTAACGTGCCGAAACTCAAATGTGACGGTTTTAAAATGTTTTAATTGCACATATGAATCAATTTTTGTAAGATTTTTTTGTTCAATTAATATCACCGACAGGTTGGACACCTGTTGGGTCAAATTTATTCTAAAGGTTACAAATTCTGATTAAAATGCAACAAAAAACGTCGTCACGCAATACCAATTCTGTTATAAGATTCCTTGATGAAAGAAATTGTTTTAATAAATTTATTTTCAAAATATACGATAAATACTTCATATTTAACTTCAGCAATTAAAACTGTAATGAGTTTTGTAAGTGTAACAAACGATATTTAATATCCGACATGCATTTTAACAAAATCGGGTTAGTGTAGATTCAGACCGAATAATTTTCTAATAATTATTATTGGACTACAACCATTTTTAGTGTTTTTGGTGAATTTTATAACTTTTTTTAAAAAAATGGTGCAAAGTACTCACCTGGCTCCTCGCCGTGATTTTGGGGCCAAGTCGAGCTGAGGCAGAGTCCAATTCCGCGTTAGAAACATTCACTACCGAGTTCTTCAACTGTCCAATCCTCGTGAAGGGAGCCAAATCCTCGTATTCACTGAAAATGAAGGCAAATTATTTGGTGTATTATGAAAAAAACATCTTTCGATCGGATACCCAAAAAAGGACTCGAATCACAAAAGTGGGTTTTGTCCAGAATGTATATTCAAACTGTGATTGGTCAGTTGCTGAAATTCAAGTGTACGATATACGAATCTATTCAAAAAGGAAGTTTTTTCTACTAATGCAAATTTTTAAATAGTTTATTTATATACAGAAATAAAATTTATTAGTTTGTGATACATTATATGAGGCTCATTTCCAGTCTTCACTGATTTGAGTTAACCGTTGTTTTGATATACCCCAGTTTTTGCATTTCATGAAAAACACATGATGAATTTTATGGAAATAAACATTTTTTCTGTAACTGGTCGTTTCGTTCTCTTTTTTTAGAATATGATATCAAATAAATATGATCGTTCAACATAATTGCACATTTCAAATATTTTGTTTAAATTTTAAACGAAAAAATTGCGCTAATCCATTGTTTTTAAAGCTAAATTTAGATAATAGTATAGTATTATTTTAGGAATTTAATTATTTTAACGTTTCCCAAACATGTATTTGCGGAAATTATCTAAAGGGTGAAATATTTTGTCAGCAATAATCTTAAACAATCCGACTGCCCTTTAAACCAAAGTATTTTTATATTTTTTAATTAGTATACTGAAATTAAAAACAATTTTTTCTGAATTTGACCTTTTCAAGCACTTTAGTCACAATCGCCGTTGAATAGTCAACCAAGGGGGCTCCAATTATCCACCAACTACTCAACCGGAAATGACTGCAAAAGTTCTCAGAGGGAGTGATCGGCAATTTTCTCAATTGGTCTTTGTCTCCTCAAAGACAAGTTTGCCCTTGCCGCTTCCGATGGGCACTAAAGACCACGTAATTGCAGCTCGGTCAGTGTATATAAAGTGGGGCGCCTCCTCGGCAGAATTCGAGATCGCATCCAAGAAGAGAAAAAAACGATGTTCGCTACTGTCGCTCTCTTTGCTCTCATCGCCTTCACTGGATTCTCTGAGGGTGAGCTCCGGTCTCTTACCACCCTGTTTTGTGCCAAATAAGTGCCATAACATGTTTGAGTTTAATGAGATTATGTTTGGTTGATTTTGCTCAAGGTCGAATTGACCCCTGCGGGATGCCGATTGAGTCAGGCAACTGTCTGGCCTATTTCCCCTCCTGGGGATACGATAAGAATACCGGTGAGTGTGTCGAGTTCGTCTACGGCGGCTGTGGTGGCAACCTCAATCGATTCGAGTCCAAGGAGAAGTGCAACCAAGCCTGTGGTTAGTTGGGCTTTTGACCAATCACATGCAGAGAGAGGGAAAAATTGTCATTTATGACTTGCCATTGAGGCTACCTTGATTATGCGTCTTGTTGGAGTGTATAAATATTATTTACTATAAGTAGGACCTTGATAATGATAGACCACACACTGGTACCCTGTTTCATTTGACTTTCATAATGATAGGTTTTAATTATTAAGACGTGTAATGATCTTATTAAACTACAGATTGAGCATGAAGCATTAATTATAATAATTAAGTGGTCTTATGTTCTACCAGTGGAAGGAACCTTTAAATAATCTCATGTGTTAAGCTTTCGGCACACAAAATTCTGCCATTATTTAGTCAACATGACTAATAGAACACTATTTTGTAATGTACAACATTTTCCTTTCAATTTCACATATATATTCGACTTCTAAGAAAAGCATTGATGTTCTATATTAACTCAAATTTTGAAAAAATTTTAAAATCAGAAATTTATGGGAACAAGAGTGATTTAAAATCATTTTCGTTTATAAAAATTTTCTGCTCATCTATCAAATAACATTATTTTAATGGTTTTCGACTAATTTCCCCTAGAAAATCTTTTTAAATTTCGTGAAGAATGCAGTCTCGCCTCTCGTTCCAAAAGCACGTCGACCAGAGGTAGTTTTTAAAAAAAACTATTCCACAAAAAGTTTCACTGAAAATGTAAGGTGGATTGAATCCGCCAAATAGCCTTCCCCGTTGATAATTCTTTTAATGGGCAATCAGAGTTTAGGTTTGTTTGCAATCTAATAATCCTTTTTTTCCAAATTTTAGCCAATCGCAGCCCTTGCCATCTCCCACTTCAGAGGGGCTTCTGCAGAGCCATCATACCCAGATGGGGCTATGACAGAGCTGCTGGACGATGCCGAAGATTCTTCTACGGTGGCTGCGGAGGCAACGAGAACAATTTCGAGACTGAAGAGCAGTGCAGGATGGTCTGCGATGCTTAAAAAGCCCCTTGTATTGACGTTCCCCCAGTAGTTAGACTTAGACTTGCAAAATAAAATGCGCATTTCGCTAGAATTCCCCCAATTTTTTCAAATTATAAATTTTGCGTTATTGAGCGTTGTTTTGTTTGGATTTTAAAAGTCATTTTTATGAAGAAGATCTATTCTAAATAATTTAAGATTTGCTTGAAAAGAGTACTAAATTCCAACGCCCAGTGGAGATTGGAAAATCGGTAAGAAATAACCATATTACTAAATATTTTGTCAAGTATTTTAAAAATCAAAGTAAAATATTTTTAGTTGTTTAAGAAAAGAACCTTAAAATTAGACTAGAGTTTAGTATTTGAAACCAGCACATGTAAAATTTAAATAAATTCTGTTCCATTATTTTGAACAAAAATTAAAAAATGAAATTTTTATGCTTATCTATTACTTTTTAAAGTTAATTTTGAACGTAATCTTGTTGAACTCTACTTCAAATCGACAATTTTCAATGTTGAAATTGGAACATCGTAATCCACAGTGGCTGGACAAAATAATGGAAACACCTTGTAAAATCAACAATTACAGCCTCACTTATCCCAGTTATTGATTTATACAAAAAGTAAATTGCTAATTCCGTGGGGATTATAGCCCATTCTTCAATTAAACCCTCCTCACCCAGTTCCTTCAAAGACACTGGCGCTGGAGAGGGAGACCGACTTCGTGTTTTGAATCAATAATGAAGTTGGTGAGATCTATGGTGACCAGATGAGACGTTCTACTTCATTAGAAGGTTCCTCGTGCCGCCATTCTTCAACAATTCCATCTATAGGGACTGATGTTGCATTGGTGAATTTTGAAAGAGAGCAGCGTTCCCCAGTTCTTGAACAACCAGAGGAAGATGAACTTAGTCGCCCAAAATTCCTAAACAGTCTCGCCACAAGTTAATTCTTCCTCCATGGAGGGAAATCATCGGCCCAGAGGCTGATTCCCAAGAAAATAGCACCCTAGATCATCATCACAGAACTCCCTCCGCCATGTTATAAGGCTATAACCATTTTTAAACATTTTTAAAAAATAAACATTTCAAATAGCAAAAAATATGAAAAACAAGGAAAAATGTCAAGCTTTGCTTGCTTATGAAATGTTCAAAAATTATGATGCCAAAACGTTGGGCTTTTTAAAAATTAAACACAACTATTTCACAAAAAGCAATTCTTAAGCAAGTTTTCTTGTAACAATTGAATATGTTTCTATTTCTATGATTTAAACTCCCTAAAATCACAATTTATCCAACTCTCATATATTACAGACAATTTGTGTTTCTATACAAATGCTTACAAGGCAATAATATTATTGTTTAAATTGATCATTGCAATTGTTACCTATTGTTGCTTCCCATTTGTAAACAACTAAATTAAACACAGTACATAATTTAACGTGAATTTAATATAAACTCTTTAAGTAAACATGAATATAATGTTTAGGCAGAATGGGGATTAATTGAAGATTTATTTGAAAATTACCCATATAATGGTAATTCCGTTATTATATTCGCCAAGTTTTTTTTCGATTGAAATGCAAAAATAGTCATTTGTCAAAAAACTGCTCACATTAATAATGTGTGAAGCCCATTAGGAGGGAATAAGCCAAACTTATTAACATTTGGGATGCCTCAAATTGATCAAATTGCAGGAATTCGCATTCATCTTCGACTTTTTGCACCTTTTTCCATCAAAAGCGGAACATTTTCGACGTTTGTGGGTTGAATTGAAAAAGAACTAGTGAATGCATCCGAAATTTGCAATTTTTAAAACACATTACAGGGTGATTTTAAATAAAAAAATCACTGCTCTTGCTCGCAAAAAATTGTTGCACCTTTGGATTAATATATTCAACGATTGATGAGGTTGACAGTGTCACTATAGGCAGCGAACTCTGTTTTTCGATAGCACTGTTAACTGCTATCGGCTCTAATAATTTGCTCAGCTTTTGGGCTAAAAAGTTGAAACTATTCTGAAAAAAGAAGGAATGATTTTTTTACCTCTTACTAACTCGCCAATGCTTTTGACACTCAACATTTTAAAAATAGATCCATTTTCCACCTCTGACCAGTAACAAGCCTATCTACCAAAAAAGTGACACACGCATTTCCCAAGTTCTTAAAGACGACGACACTGAAGAGCTGTATAGGTCGAACTAAGCTTAATTGCCACCAATTCCAACTCAACGATTAAAGCAGGATAAACTCAACTTGTAAAGAATTGAAAAACCCTAACTCGCGAAAGAGGGTTGGAGCCCTCCTCGTAAAAAATGCGTCCTCCACAAAGGTGCCGCTGACTTCTGCCCTTCACTTCCCTCCACGTAGTGCAGAGGTTGTTAGCCTGCCAAGAAGCACTTTCGCAGTAAATAGTAGTGTTTCTAAGGACACTGAGGATAGTTGTGGCATTTACAGGACTCGAGAAATTGGCTGCCACTTTGACCCAATCAACACCGATTTAGTATATCGCCTGGGCCAGTCAAGTTGACGCCGCATGCAGTATGTGGACAAAATAATGCTAGCATTTTAGCATCAAAAAAATTGTACGCGCTTCAAAAATCAAAACTTGTCGGATTTTGATGCCTTTTTGCTTTGCATTTTTGTCCTTTAATTTGTTTATTTGGATTGGCAGAATTGGTGCCTCCAATAGTGAAAGAGGGAGCATTTGATCCAGACTGCGATGATCTGGAGTGCTATTTCTTGGAAATCCGCCACCGCCATACCAGCTAAAACTATTTACAAATTTTGGGCGACCAAGTTCATCCTACTCTGGCTGTTCAAACACTTTTTCCGGTGTGAGACGTCGCCATCTTTCAAGATGGTAATGCACCGCCACTCCTTACTGCGACTAGAATAGTTAAGGAATGGTGGCACGATGAACATTCTAGAGAAGCCGAGCATCTCGCAAACTGGCCACCATAGCGTTTATAGTCTATTTTAGAGATCCGAGTCTATTTCCTCCGCCTCAACCAACAATTCCCGATCTGTGTGGATCTGCACCTCATAAGCCCTCTCGCCAAGAGCTAAAGGCTCCTCCACTTAATCCTGACACCAAATTAGCCAGATGCGCGCGCACCCGTAAGAAGAGGAGCTGTCATCTGCGTCAAAGCGGGCGTTCTGGAACGTCTTTTCATGCACCAAATTTAGCCTTGACATTTGCCAACCCTATCTGGAGGCGGTGGCGGTGGCGGTGGTAGTGGTGGTGGTGATAACGCGTTCGAAACTGGAGTGAAAATTAAATTAGCACCAGCACTAGCGGTAGTGATAGCACAGGTCACTGCGTAGGAAGAATGCAGCACCGACTTTTGTGCTGCGACACAAGTGTCGAACTGCGGGGCGAATTATTGCTTCCCCTTGGGGGTAATAAAGACGATTTATCATGTCTAATAGCCCCACGTGTTCGAATTTACCTCTGATTACAAATTCACTGGGTTATAATGTGATAAAATTTAGGGGGAAAACTATTTGCTTAACCTATGAGGCGCTCACCATCTTGCTGCTCTGGCAGACCTCTAAATTCTTCATAAAGAGGTGTGAATTCAGACCTGGACGTTAAGCGGTTGAATAACGAAGGTGGATGCTGATGATATTCTAAGTCTGACAGCAGCGGGATTCGACAATCCCACTTCTACACAGCAACCAGTCTCTCAGCAACTAGTCTCATTTTGGTTTTTATAGAAGCTAACGGTGGTTATTTATTAAACCCTTGGTCAATATTGTCCTTTCTTTGTCCAATGAATTTCTTACATCTTTCAACTCAAAGCCTTTCTTGAGCTCGCATTTTGCGGGGATCCAGGTCTTAGAACTTGGTGAATCTAAGGGCAAATAAGCGTCATTGCTTAAACCAAAAAAATTATTTTGATAATAAATATCATTTTTTTAAATTTCTAATAGCCTTCCGTGACTAATTTATAGGTGATTTCAAAATTTTGGGCTGAAAATAGTTTTAGAACATCGGCCAGGTATTTTCGAGGAATATGCATCTTCTTAGTGTTCTCCTTATTCACTGAAAGAGTTGAATCGTTCTCCACTTTCTCGGTCCACAAGCACGCCGGGCTGAAACGAGAGTGAATGATGATGATAATGATGATGATGCGAAAACATAAACCTATGGCTACCAAATCAAACATTATTCGGTTTCAAGGCCTTTCTTGTCCTAATAATTTGGGTTGGTAGAGACGCGAAACCTTGGTGGATTTAAGAGTTAAAAAACGTTGCTTCTTTGTGGGGAAATGGGTTAGTTAGTTAATACGTGGCCATGGCTTTGATAATGAATGTAATTCATCATTTCTAATAGGCATTGGGTTTTAAATTGCTTGCGCCTACCGAATTTGGGGTTTAAACGGAATTTACGAAGAAGACCCTCACGCCGCCTAAAAGTGCCTCAGAATAAATTTTTAATGTTAAAAATGGAATTTAGTAGTGACTGGAACCCCTTTAGAATCACCATATTCTTCATTACCATCATCACAGCATTATCATCATCGTCATAACAGCTTCATCATCATGTTCTTCATGACCTAGAGGCATGAACTGCGGACCTGAACTGAAGACTGCGAAGCGGATGTTAGTAATACAACGGAATTAACCCTCAAAAATTTGCTGAAGTCAGAATGGCTTGCCGCGGTTAGATAACAATGTGGTAAGATATTTACCGCATGGCATAAAAATCAAAACTTGATATATTTTAATGGCTTTTTAGTGGTATTTCATATGTATATTAAAAGTAGCTATTCTTTTACAGGTATTTCAACAAAAAATGGATGTTATCGTAGAGAAAGACAGTAGTCAAAAACTTGCTGATTTAAAATTGTTTTTTAAAAACGTAGACCACGTGCCTTCTCCAAGTATTTCCTCTAATTGAATTTTAGAAGAAACCATTAGGGGTTTTTGTTTACAAATGTAAACTATTCATGGACATTCATAAAGTTGAAATTCCATGATGATCGAAGCACCTAGCCATCGCAATGAAGAGGTTTTCTTTTAAACCAGAACAAAAAGGCCCAGTTATTTAAACAAAAAAATCGATATGGTAGAACATGTTTGCTGCGATGGTTGTTTCCTAAACTCCTGCACAAAGCGTCATCTCCTTGTCAATTGAATTTGTTGCATTTTGCAGTTTAAAAAATTCTCTCATTTTTTCCTGTTGAGACTGTATAAACACGAAAAAGCACCACTTTCTTTTTTTATTACCTGGATGTCAAATCATTCTCTTCTATCTAAAAAAAAACCTTTCAGGTGCGTGGTTCTCGACTACCCTACCAACCACACATCTGGTGTTTTGGGATTTTCACAGCCATAGATTTGGAGAACTCAACCCTATAAACCTCCACGCTCCCCCTCTGCTACCAATAACTTCAGTCGCCTTAACAATCTTCTAAAGAAATTGGAAATAGATTAAGGGGTTGGGTATTTTTTTCAAAATTCGCTCTGAGCCACGTTGGTGCCTAGCGTTGACAGCAGTCCGGATAGGTGTCAGTCCTAAAGGCCTCACGTTGTTGGGTGTTTCACCTTTCCCCTTCCGGAATGGGAAGAAAGTTAACAATTTATTTGGGGAGGATTTCCACGAGGTGTTAAGTCGACGTGAAATTGTTTTTCCCTCCTTCAGAAATGCAAACTTCGAAAATTCAACCATCAATGAAGATTTCTGATGTTTTGTTTTGCAAAACTCCCCAGATTTGAAAAGAAAACGAATTTTATTGAAAATTCGGTGCAAAAAACACTCACATTTTATTCTATTTCGTAGAATCCAATTTCTTTTAATAGCCTCAACATTTATTTTCTATCTTTTGCACTTGAGTTTACAAAAATCCTCCTTATTTTTTATTTAAAATTCTTGAATATAGTATACAAAAACGCTGGTTTTTACAAGCATTCTGCTAGTTTAAATCCTGTTAAATTACTTTCACTTCGAAGATGTGATTGAAATTCCATATGATCGTGTTTTTGCGTCTCCTATAGTGAAAGACTTCCGTGAATTTCTCTCCTTTTAATTGTTGGCAAACTCCAGGTATGCAAACAAACCTTTATCGACCATCAAAAGTCCCAGAATTTTCAAAAGTATCCATTTCCCGCTTGATCGATCGTTTTCCACCATCCTGTCACAAAAATCGATAATTTAGATGACCATGACTCACTTCTCGAATGCCCGTCCGTTCCAGCACTTCTCCTGACTGCCCAACCGACAGGGTTCACCCAAATGCTCCCCAAAGAGCCGTTCGGGAAGGATATTCTCCTCAATCATCGATTCCATTTGAAGGTAACTCCTGTGCTGTTCGGATCGCAGAACTTCGACGAGTTCAGCGGAGTCACCGGGTTGAACCAAAGGCCAGAGACTCTTGGCCGATATGAGAGGCGGTTGGTTCCTTTGCTGCTGCTGCTGCTGCTGTTGTTGGGGAGGTTTTTGAGACTGAAAAGCGTTCTCGGTGGGGATCCAGAGGAACTCAGCCACTTCTGCCTTCCAGTCAGAGTTGGAGACATCGATTTGTTCGATCGGTGGGTCTCCGGTGCATTGCTGTTTGACCTTGAGCGAAATCAGGAGGATTGGGTTATTGATTAGCTTTAAAAATCGATTTGAAACGCTCAGCTGAATCGTAGGTGGTAGTTACTATTCAGCAAAATCTCAACACTCTAGTAGCTGAATAATTTATCGCTATAAAAAACTAACAAGACGACAACATCCACCAAGTAGTGAAACAATGCTAGCAAAGTTTTCATGAATTGGGAAAGGATGAGCATTGCATTTCAATGAAGTGGAGAGCTGTTGAGATCTTAGAAGAAGAGAATAGTGCATCAGAACATTATGCTAAATTCACACATAACGACTTTGATTTGAGATATCTACAGGAGCTAGACAAAATAATGGAAACAGACAACATTTTGACACCACAATGTTTGAATATGATATTTTTGATGTTTTCTGAACATAATATCTGTTTTCGGACGCGTCTGTTTTAAAATAACTATTTTACAGAGATTTACAAAAATGGTTATAAGCTTTTAATTATTTTCTCAATGATTTGCCTTCATTGAGAAAGAATTAACCGCCAAGACTATTTAGGAGATTTGTGGGATCAAATTCATCCCGGGGTTGAAAACCGCCATCTGTCAAGATGATGACAATCCATGCAACTAAGTTCGTTAAACAATGGGCACTTGGAACAACATTCCAATGAAGATGAGCATCTAATCTGGCCACAGACAAGTGGTGAGCACCCAAACCTCAAAGTCACCATTGAGAATCATTTATGATGTCGATTTCCGCAGCTGATGCCGTCGTCTCTAAAAGTTTTATCTGAGGAATGGGCTATAGTTCCTTCGCAACCAAGGTGTTTCCATTATTTTGTCCCTCCAGTGTACCTATGCCCTTCGTTCACTTAAACACATTACCTCCTCAAAAGTCTCTAAGAAAATGTTAAAGGATAACCTTTGTGGAATCAGGATTGAGGCTTTATCGTTGCGTGGATTTAGGATTTAAGCATTTGGCTAGAAGCTCGCCACATTCGATGAAGACCACCATCTACACCACTACTTTTGCAAGTCAAATTCACCGCCAGAGGTCGGGGGAAAGCCGATTTATACCTCGAATCTTAAACAGCAGCCAAAGTTTTTTTAATTTTTCAAGAGGATACTGTCGGATTTCTCCTTTACTATCCGATAGCAGGATTCATCTCCTATTGGACCCTGATCAAAAGGACATTTTTGCCCTTTTACCGACTGCAAAAATGAACCAGACAAAGACAAGTGGATCGTATGACCTCCCTCCTGTTTTGGCAAAAGGCCAGAACAAATGGCCCACTTAGCAAAGGGTCTCTCAACGAGGACCCCCTTCCCCGCTCCTGGCTCTAATGAGGCGCAGGCTGAGCGCAACTGTTTCAATCCTCCTCCGCTTCCTGCATCATTCGCAGGCTACAGCACCCCACTCATTAATCACATTCCCAAGGCCCGTGGACCATCTGGCAACCGCGGAAACGGATCCCTCGGTCATAAAAGGCCTGCATGTGTTTGTGTGTGTGCCGTGGCCAACCACAAAACTTAATGCCCACCTAGGGGGCTCCCGGGTAATCGATGGGACCCCATAAAACAGCCTCCTCCGCCTTGCTGAGAGAAATGGATGCCTGCGGTAACTGGGTGGTTGTTTATGGCCCACCAGCAATCGAATGCTCTGCTGTGAAGTTCACCATGCTTTACTTCTGGGAGAGGGGGGGGGGACGATTTGTTACGTTCCCATGGAGAACGGGGTTATTTCGACGGGGTTAGTGGAGGAAATTTTGGGAGTTTCGGCATTCTGGAACCACTGGGAACCACTCAGGTCAATTAAAGACCTGAGTTGGGTTTTTCAGAACCATCTTCAGCAGAACGAGGGAAAAGTGGGAATTATCGTTCAATATTTATTGGTATAAACAATCTGCTCCCTTTGTCTTCTAGCCGCGGAAACACCTTCTGGCATGGGATCCACCTTAGATAAACAAATGTGGCATTATAACAAGCAGTAAATTTGTTTTTCCACCGATAGAGGAATTAGTTTTGACAAATGATGTCAAGAATGACGGACCTGTTTCAAAGGAATTAACTTGAAAAGTAGAACAGGTAGAGCATTTAAGAAAAATTAATACAAATTAGGCCTAGATTACCATCAATTTTATCTGGGATTTTCTATGATAGGTATAAATGGATTGAAATGGCAATGAAGAATTTAAATCAAAAGACAAGTGGTTAAAGCCTACAGTTTTAAAAAATGATTCTGTCTTTCACAGTCGATAGAGAATTAATTTATTTGAGCAAGAATTTCTTTCAAATAAAGCAAAAAATTTTGAATTTGTCACGGTAGCCTTTGGTCATGATCCATAAGTAAATAATGGGATTGCAGATGCTCGTTTTATTTGTATTTTTGCAAATATTTTCTTTTTATCGATTCGATTATTTCTTTTAAAACCTCAAGAATATAATTTACATGGTTTCGCTTCATTGAACTTCTGTAACATGAAGAATAACATTTAAACATTTGCTTCATCGCCAATGTGAAGCGAACTCTTATAACTTGGCGAATTCAATATTTTATTAACTGTGAGATCAGTTTAAATAACATTTTTTTATAAAAAGATTTAAAAGTATGGCTCGTCTACCGATTTCTGTCTAGTCTTTTATAATCCTGTTTTGCTGATGGCTCATTCAAAAAAGCAGTTAAGAGTAAAAACTGCTGAGAAAATAACAAAATGTGATATTTTGTGGGACAATAGACCGGGGCTGGTAATTTTTGTTGAAATCTGTGTTCTCTCAGTGGTTAAGTCATCTTTGCTATTCCTATATATATATATGAAGCTAAGCCGCCTAAATGCTGAGTTTATTATACATTAAATATGATTTCGATAAATAATTCGTAGCCGTGGTAACTACAAGCGTATGTTGAACAAGGCACGTAACGTCATATCTTTCATTTAAACAAGTCTACATAATGTGCAGTTATTAATGGGAGTTAAATAAATTAAAGTGCGTTTTAATTGGAAAATTATTAATATAATTTTCTGCAGTTATAAGGAAGTAGTTTATTGATCTGGGTATGAGAGTACTGTTGTCCATCAGTGAACAAAACTTCATCACACTATCGATTACAAGAATTCGAATTTTTTGCCTTATAAACTGTTCCATCTAGATCTTTAGGATTTTAAGACATAGCTCAATGTCGATCGATCCTTCCCCTCCCCCTGTGTTGGTAACGCACAAAAACACGACTCACCCCGGCAGTGAGAGACGTCTGGTCACTTGTTCTAGGCCCTGGTTTTTCTGCCTATTTACGACTTTGAAGGTGGCAAAATCTGGTTTAAGGCAGACAAAGGTAGTCACTCAGTTACCTAGCGAGCCCTTCAGGCTCAAATCGTGGTACCTGAGGGGGATTTCATGTAAGAAAGGAGACAGTGGTAATTACCCAATGTTTTCAGACTACTTTGCACAACTATACTTCTAAGAATTGCTTTATTTTTAAACACTCACCTTCTGCTGAATTTGCGTCCAGTTCGCTCCAGAAATACCGTTCAGCGTCCTACTCCAGGCATTCATTTCCTCGATGATATGATTTTTCAAGAAGGTCCCACTTTGACGAGCATTGTCCTTGGATGTTGCCTGAGCTAGGAGTCGCGACAAGTCGATATAGTCCTTCGCCAACTGGGACAACTGGGGCAGAACACCCGTGAGACTGGCGTAGCAACCGCGGATGACATTCAGACACCGGGAAGGACAGGGGGGACCCGTCAAATTGATTATCGGGGGCGCCTCCTGGTTGTGCGGAGTCGAAGAGATGTTCCGATTTTGACACAGACGACAAAAGAAGAGCTTCTCGAAGGCTGAGGCACAGGACTCGGAAAGTTTTAGTTGATCGAAAGCTGAGAGCATCTAGTAGAGAGTTGAGGTAGATGATAGAGCACTTAGAAGTGGTATTACCTCGATAAAAAAGGAAAAGTGGTCCAAATAGAGCACCAGCATGGTCTCCAAGTCATCCTGCATTCTGAAGGCTGTAGAGTCCACGGAGCGGGACTTGCTGATAGACAGGGCTCCTAACACCTCAGGATCTGTGTTTAGGCAATGGTGCAGTCCAGGATTCAATCCAATCAAATGAGTGGATGAAATTAATTTCAACTCTATTAAGACATTTCTAAGATAAAATTAGGCGCAACGAAAATACAGTATACTTTATTGATGCCTGGAGGTAGCCCATGCGTTCAGGCATACTAATCATTGACAAGAATGAGGAATATAACTTGGACACGGATGTGGCAACTTGGTGAGGTGGTAAACTACTTCGGACACCGCTGTTGAAAATATCAGTGAGATAAACCTCCAGGGAACGGATAAATGGCTCTAAATATCGAAAGTATATTATCAGATACGTTTTAAATACTTATAAAAATAGGGAAGAAGGAGTCCAATCTTCTGCGTATCAGTCCCAGGTTGGAAATCGAGCTCATGTCGTCTGTAAATTTGTACGCTAAGTAAATATTTTCAGCGTCGATATTGCAGCAGTTATCAGAACTAGCGTAGCAATTTTGAAGTTGTGCAGCTTAAAGTAAAATATTAGTAAAGAAAATACCTTGCTTTAAAGATATAAGATCGTCTTCATCAGATCTTTGGATTTGCATTGAATCGCCGAAAAGGTGGAATCTTAATGCCTGAGATGTCAGTTGTGGGTCGTTACAGCAAGTAGAATTTTTAAATATAAGAAAAGCGCTCAAGATACAAAGAATTCCCCGGAATGTTAACATAATTAAAGTAGGATTTTCTCACTGTGTTTCCGCGCATTACAGCATCATTTTATTTTTATAAACGTGCGGAGGTCGTGGCAAATTTTTAGAAAGGGCAGTAAAAAAATCAAGTCAAATGCAAAAAATTTAGAGTCAATAACAAAATATTTATTGTTTTAATTTATTCTTCAGTTTTTGATACCATATTAGTTTTTAGAGCTGATGATATGGGTTATAAAACAAGCAACGGTATAACACCATTCTGTATTGTAACTTAACTCCATTAAGTGGAAGTTAGAGTAAAGAGCTTACAAATTTCATGTCAACGTTTAAGTAAATATCATTTAAATCCAAAACCAAGCAACTCAATTTTATTTATGGGAAAAGTAAATTACTATTTTCCTATGAAGACCTGTATGTAGATTTCCAGCATAAGTTTCAGAAGGATCACCTTATAGTTATAGCCTATACTCGAATTGAATAAAACAGCATGTTGTGGAAATGTACACAAACAGGAAAAATGTAAAACATCAAGTTACCGAAATATCCAAATAGACTTAGGCCTGTTCAAAAGTTTATTTTTGTGTTTTAGATAAATGTGATTTTAAGTAATCAATATCAAAATATTTATTAGGGTCAAATTTTGAAACTCCAATCAAAACTATTTGTTGGATCCACAACATTGGCCAAGGACATTCAGCCTCACATGGTTGGTCAAAAGTGATTTTTGATTTTCCTGGTAAAAGCGCTTGCTTCTAATTAGTGTGTTAGTCATACGTAACATATGATAAATTGTTAGGATTCTATTTTGGAAACTTATCGTTTGTTTACAGAATGTCTTCATACTCTGTGTCTATTTGTTGCTAACGAATCAATGTTCCCCAGTTTACTTAGTGTGTTCTTTCTGTTAATTTTTAATTTGTACCTTTAATAGAAACAATGCCGAAGCCTGTATTTGTAAAACCCATTTCTTCGGGCTTTGAAATCGTGGAATCGCCCAACAACACGTGGATTGTTGGAGAAACCATTGGACGAGGGGGTTTCGGATCCCTCTATTCCGGTATACTTTGTGTTGAGTTAATCGTCTCCTATTCATTATAGCTTCGAGTAAGAAGAATCCCAAGTTGAGGGATTTCGTACTAAAAATTGAGCCAAAGGAAAATGGCACTTTGTTCGTAGAATCGCATTTCTACTTCAGAGTTTGCAAACAGGAGATGCGTAAGTTCGATTTATATTTTCCAACGTACTTTCATCTAGTTGATGAATGGAAGGAGGCCAGAAAGCTTTCCTTTCTCGGAATCCCCCGTTTCGTCGCACGAGGCACCTTCAAAGCACCCGGTAATCAGGAGTGTCGGTTCCTCGTGATGGACAGGTTCCATGGATCATTGGAAGACTGTCTCAATGAACGCGAGTTCCGTCCAGCTGATATTCCGGGCGTTGCCATCCAAACGGTTAGTTAAATCGTGCCCAATGTTAGTTATATCAGGCGTATGCATTCGATTTGCATCGTGCTTGTACGTCATGGCGTGGGTTAGTAAATGAGTAGTTTTCCGAAGCCGATTTTCCTCCTTAAATCGTCAATTTTACTTTCGGAATCGAATTTTGTTATCATTTATGTGTTTTTATTTACTATTTATTTCTCTTAAACTAACTTATTGTGCATTTACTACTTCATGTGTTTGACTTCTGACGTTTTATTCTTATTAACTCAAAAAGTTTCTTTCATATTATTTCTACACACTTTCAAGAAATAGTTTTAGAAATCGCATTAATTTAGTTGTCTAAACTTTATTTTTTTATTATTCCCCCGGAAATTCAACTTACTATAGTGTCAACATTGACCCTAATATGGTTAAAAAGTATGCAGTCATGTTCCTATGCCTTTTTGATTATTCCACAAATAAACTCTGAGTCTGCTTGTTTTCTCAAAAACTCTTTTTCTTACTTTAGTTAGATGCCCTCGAGTACATTCATTCCAAGGGCTACGTCCACGCCGATATCAAGGCGTCCAATCTCCTACGTGCTGATGGAAATAAGGTTTGTTTCATTTCATTTAGTTTTGTTCTTTTTTTAATTCCACAATATTCCAAATTGTTTATTCTTTTTACAAGGGAAAATAATTCGACAGCATTAGGTAAATCTTGTGAGCTTGGTCGTAGCTTATCATTCTTAAACTTTCTAACTGTCTTGTAGTCTTTGAAGTTTCTAGGAATTGAAGCATAGACCCAACTCAGGGTTCGCAGTGTCTTGTAATTCAGTGGGGCTACCTTCCGTTTAGATTCACTTTCTAATACTAGGCACTTTTTTAAAGGGAAATAAGTCGACTGTTTTATATTTCTGTAGTTTTACCTGGCAGACTTTGGTCTGGCGATGCTCTACCTCAACGGCGGTGTCCACAATCCCGAAAAGCCCACTCCGAAGCTTCGGGATAATGGGACCCTCGAATTCTGCTCCAGAGACGCTCACGCAGGTTAGTCAATTCAACAGTAGAACTTTGACTTGTAAATCCCCATCTAAAAATAACTTGTTCTCCCAATCGCCTATAGGCCTTCCGCCGTCGCGCCGTGGTGACCTTGAGATCCTTCTCTTCAACCTCGTCCATTGGCTGTTCCGGTCGAGGTCAGGGGCACCCCAGGGAACCTGTGTGGGTCTGCCGTGGAACGACTTCATTGGTGGTGAGTTACCCTAGCCCCATGAAAAATACACCCTACTTATATCCACTAAGTAGCACTTATTTTGTTACCCGACATCTAGGGACTACAGTGAGAGCAAAGGTCGCGCCCGTGCTCAGGAATAAGGTGGTCGAGGCCAAAATCGAGGCCATGGAGCCCACCAAAGGCCCCTCTCGCCTACTCGAGTCCTGTGGATGCGGCCGTCAACCCGGTTCGTGTCTCTTTCTCGTAAAATGGGGGGGTGGCGGGGTTGTTTGAAACACGCACGTCATTTATTAGTTGACATAAAAACCACTGGGTGCTCAGAGCTACCCCCAATCGCTACAGCGCCTCACGTAGGTGTTTTATCAAATCCTGAATCTGTCCTATGTGTTGGGCCGCTGTGGGCAAACTTGTCTCGTTTCGTAGTCGCCCCAGTAACTGTTCCAAGTAGGTCTGCACACAGCCCACTTGGGCTTCAGTCTTGGCCTCTGCAAGCGCCGCATTCTGCTCCATGCGTGCCATCCTCAAAGTGAGCACGTGTGACTCAGAAATCTCCTCACTGGTAGTCTTGGAGTCCACAGATGGCGCCATTCCTCCTAGGTCGAACCGCACCACCAAGTCAGGAATAGGTGAAACGTGGTCTTCGGAACCGAGGGCAGTCTCGCTATCCTCAGGGCCGTGGTCCATCTGATTGATTAACTGGTTGATTTGACTCCTCGTCAGGTCCTTCCATAAGTTCTGTCCGATTTTTGCCTTTTTTAATTGGACGTCTGTCTACCCTTGTTTAAGTACCCTGTTATTGATTTTCCAGCCCTGGAGTCGATAATCCGACTGGTTGGTTCGCTTGGCTACACAGAAACGCCCGACTACGATCGATTTAAAGACCTGCTGAGGTCTCTCGCTAAAAGTCTCGCTAGCAGCAGCAGCACCACCACCAAGACCCCCGTCGGTAGGAGCAGCAACGTCCTATCGGAAATCGATAACAAGGAGACGCCTAGTCGGGGCACCCGCGCCCAGAGGGTGAGTATTTCTTTCCGGATTATGACTTTCTTTCTTGTAGACATCAAACAGAAAGACTGCGAAGAAGCCCTCGGTGGTCGGGCACGAATCCCCCGCCAACGGACGGAGTCGATTACGCGAGGACGTTGTTGTGGAGGACTGCGGAACCTCACAGTAAGCCGTTCTCTTCCCCCCCGTTGCTACCTGTCTTCCAGACTGTCCTATTGCCAATTTGTGGTTGTCTCTCTCAGTCCGACAGACGAGTCAGACTTTACGGACGCCGACGTAACGCCAAAAAGACCAGTCAAAGGTCGAAGGGGGGCGAAGCCGCCAATGCCGATCCTGCGTCCGCCAGTCAGACGCAGCGCCAGGACCCGGCGAGCCATGAACCGTGTCTTTGAGCCCAGTGATACGGAAGATGAGGACGGAGACGAGGGTGGTTGTGGAGATACTACTCTCGAGGACGCTGAAATCGCCGACAAGGCTCGGAGGCTGCAGAAATGGCCGCGGGCAAGGAGGAAGCCCCGAATCGGCGCCACTCAGACGTCGCCAAACCTGATCAGGCAACTGGAGAGGGAGGAAAGGCGACGGAACTTCTTTTAAGCCTCCACTGTTTCCGTTTTATTACGCCTTTGTTTGTGACTGCGTATGCGTGTGAATGTGTATTTATAAATTTTGGAGATAAATGTATTTCTGTGCGAGAGCTGTTTTTAGTGAGGAAGTTTTCTACCTGGTTAGAATTGGTCCCTCCTTAATTCTCCTCTTAGTTGATTGCCCGACCTTCAAGTCTGTTTTGAACGCTGTGGTTGTCTGTTTGGTAAGTTTAATTTGGGTCATCTATTCTTCTAGAATGTCAATATTAGAAACAAAACAAGTATTAGGGGAAACCAAGCACCGATTTCGTGTTTACTACCCCATACGTAACTTTCGTTGCTTAGATCGTGGTTGTGTTGCTTATGCTAATAAATCGAAGTGAATGCAGTTGTCTGTCAAGAAGAATTGCAGATTTATTTCATAAGGCTAAATGAAGTAATTTACGATGTGAAAAGATGAAACGCTACATGGGATGAACATCGCTGATATTTTACGTTTTACTAACATTAGGTGTTCAAATAAACTAATCGAATCCTTCAGTTTTTGTCTAAATATTGTCAAGAATTTATTAGTATTTTTATATATTTTAATTTTTTTGTTTCCAAACGCATCAACAAGTGAAAAGTGCTTAAAATTAAGAGAAATGTCCTTCAGGAAGAGGAGCAATTTGACTTAGCCTATCCGGCTAGTCCTTTGAGCATCGAGACTACATATTCTCAAAAACCATACAATCTCCTTTAAATAATCAGCATAACATGTCTCTTGCGTAAAACAATCTTTGGTTACTTTTAGATTTTGATTAAAAAAACAACGGCAGCTAGTTTTCAATCACCCTACCTGGTGAAATTAACTCATAATCACTACTCCAAAACCCCAAAAATACACAGATTGAGACGAAATTATTTTTTTTGTTAATTATAAATGCATATTAATATAGCTAACGTCTTAAGGGTGGTTAGATTAATGGAGCCATTCACAGTGTACTAATTATTTAAAATTTCTTAGGTTTTCATAAATTTGATGAATTTAAGGTCGAGTGGTAGTCCGCTGATTTACGAATTTACTTCTAATTTGACTGGCTTTGATAAGACAAGATTAAGCATTTTTCTAAATGAACAAATACAAAATCCTGAGTAACATGGATATCACTAAGAGTTGATATTAGCTATACTTATTCATCAGCTGGAATTCAATAAATTCCTACGGTTCAAAAGGAATGATTTAGCATAATGGGTTTATGTATTTTCAGCTCATTGCGCATTGGTTTTTGGAATGCATTAATTCCTTGAAAATTTCATGAAATCAAGGTTATTAAAAAGGTACCAGATTATTAGTGAAAACCAAGCCGTTGAATTTCTATTTAAATGTCCAAAATGTTCATTAAACTAGGTTCACTTTTGGGTTTGGACCTATTTGTGCAATTACAGTTTCTTAAAATTTCATCCACTGCCAGGAAAATGCATAAAAGGTTTTTTTTTATTTTTCAAGAGGCAAAATGATATAATTTTCATTATGAATAAAACAAAACAATTTATGTAGATGAATTACCCCAACTTTTTTCTAAACTTAATTATTACCAATAAATCGATTAAATTCCTTTAGTTTACTTGGAAAGTAGGAAGCACAAAAATGCACACATTACTTTGTTGTCAAATGAGTCAGCGGGTGACAACCGTATAAAATTTGTAGAAATTTCTCCAAAGACCAGGGGACAAATAACCCTTTGTCAAATAAATCCACCGATTCTAATAAAAAGCAACAGAGTGACTGAAATTTGGCTTGTGTATTCTATCTCTGGTCGATCTGTAGATTAAAATGTCATCTACTCTAATTCTCCGCTTATTGCGATCACTTCGCTCCAGTCACAAAAATATACAAATTGAGATTAAATTAATGCATTATTTCGACAGAATTAATGATTTGTGGTTAGTCAGATGATCCCAAAATATTGCTGAAAATGACCAAACAATCGAATTCGCACTTAAATGTCTTAAATTAAATAGCTAATAATATTCGAGTGTCCTTGATTTGGTCTAATTTAAGGTTAAGTGGTACTTTTTTGACATTTGATTCTAAGTTAAATTTAATTGGTTGTGATAAGACAAGATGAAATATTTCCGTACTTATTCATTTTCAATAAATCACTCAAGTTATTAGTTTGCTTCAATTTTTATTATACGGTAATATAGACGTAGCTCATTACACGATGCTTAGTTTCTAGTTAATTATTTGTTAAAAAATGCTTAGAATTCTAATAAAATCTTTTATATCTGAAGCTATGTTACCTAAATTATCCGTTCATCATACGATAAATAATTGGACTCCAGAGACAAAGTGCGTAGTGACTACAAACGTATATTTAACTGAAAAGGATTAATATATATTTCGATATCATCAGAAAATTATTGATATAATTTTCACTATTTGATGAGGTATTATTCCACAACTTACCCACATAACTCCTTGTCATATGAATCTGCTTTTCAAACTTTTAAAACAACATATTTTTAATTTATCTACATTCTTTACTAAAATTATTATCCCTATCTATATTTTAATATTACTTAGCATTTCAGTTTCCAAAATTTTATTTAATTGCGTGTAAAGTGGCAACTTTCTGACACTTGAATTTAAATAAAATTTAATTGACTGTGATTAAACAAAAAGGAGCATTTACTTAAATGAGCAAATAAGCTGATGTTTTTCTTTTTAATAACGCATTTAATGTTTTATTTTTAGTTAAACAAGTCGAACCGTTTCCCAGATATTGCCGAAAAGTTGAAACAATTTAATTTTGTACTAAATTGTCCGCAGTTGGCAGTCAGACTTAGTTCAAACCGGGCAACTGTTCATCTTTGCTGGCTTCAAAGCCCTTGAATATCACAAAATCGACATTTTGCAATCATGAAGATACAATTTAAACACTCGCTACCCACGACCTTGAAAGTTGCTAGCCAAATAGCTCTGAGCTCGATTCAAGTGCCAATGCGGTTTGAATGAGTTTCAAGGGTCCTCAATAGGCTTTAATCTCAACGGCTACTGGGGATTTTCGCTGAATTTGAACTGTAGCAGAAGTTTCAAACAGTACTGCAAGTTCTTCTTGGGCTGAATCGGTGCTTGTAAAAGATACTATCGTGATTTAAAAATATGATTATAAATTGAGGGAGTTGTGATACAGAATTCTTTATAGTAAATTATAGACAATTCTATATAGTAAAAATACTCCGCTGGGATTGCAGAGGAGGTCAAGTTGCACCACTTTTATGAAATTAGGTGGAAGGGCACGCAAATATTCAGTCAATAAACAAAACCACTAAAGGACATCAATGATTGGCAGTAAAAGAAATCGATAAAAAACATTCTTAAAAAATCGATAAGAAGCAAGTGATTGGCCTTCGTAAAGCAAATCGAATCGATGAATGTGGATCCTGAGAAAAATCAATATGACACTGCCTGGGAGCAGTAAAATACTTCGAGCTCAGCGTATGTAATCGATGGGTGATGAAGTAATTAAATTGTTTCGAAAAATCAATAATTTAGTTATTCATCTGACCACTACGAAATTTGTCCCAGACTGCAACCAATCGGCGTTCGGACTGGAGATCGTTGTTCTTATAGTGTATAGATACTAGTCACACAGATCAACAGACCCACTCAGGAGGTTACTAAGTCTGGTCTAACAGATTTGGCTTATCAATGGCAGTTATCAATGATAGGACAACGATGACTTATCCAGTCTTGTATTCACTTATGTTTCATTGGATTGAGCCATGTCTTTCTCACCTACGTCAAAAGCTATTTGGAGTCAGCCCACTCCACCAAGAAAACAACCACTGAACGACCCAACAGCCTATTTCACAATCTTGAGCCGAAAAATCGGTTGATGTAACACGAATCAACTCTTGGGGGGAAGGGGGCGGGGACGGGGACGGGGACGTTGTCAGTCGGTGTTGAGGAGGACACAGGCGCCCTGCAGCACCCAGAAGGAGTGGTGCGCGCGTGTGGGCAGATCCAGGTGTGTAACAAATCCCTCTCCCATGGCATTGCGTCGCGAACTTGTCACATACACCGGCACCTCCACTGTCCCCGTCAATTTCAGCTTGTGCCGCTCCACCGGCGTCAAACGGATCACCGGCAACTCCTGGATCAGACGTCCCGGTGGTTGGTGCACCAGACTGTTCTCCTGCGGACGCAGAAAAAAAAACTGATCCTTGAAAATTCCCACCACATCAGATGCTTGACGCCCCATATGGAAATCCCTCTTAATATTACAGCTACTTAAAACTTGTAAGTAGCAATAAATTTATACCTCTGGTGACCAGGCAGAGCCCTCCAGGTAGAGACCGACCACATAGCAGCCGACATCCGGAGCCATCAAGATGGTCGCAGTGTCAGCGGGCTGTGTCTCGGTGACCGCTGTCGCGATGGTGCACTTGTCCAACGCCCAGCCGTTCTTACGACAGGCCTTCTGCACCAGTGCTGTGAGGTAGGACTGCGGCAGGTGGAGGCCGGACAACCACATGACTGGTGGTTCACTTCTTCCGCCATTGGACTGCGAGAAATTCAAAACAATCACAACTACTTGCATCCATTTAAGTAAGGTGGGATTTTAGGGATTCCTACCCAAGCCTTGTATTGGTCATTCCTGAGTAGCAGTTGTTGGAGCCAATCAGCGAGGCTCTTCTCTGTCGCTGGAACCAGACGTCTCCAGGAAGCGGGAATGCTGCCCTTGGCCAGACAGGCAGCGACGTCGTCTAGCTCTGTAGACATCCCCACCTCACCGGCGATAGCGCGTCGGAGCTCACGCAGCGATGTCCTCATTTCCCGGAGAATAAGGTTGAATCGATCCAACTCCTGGATGAGCACAACCAGAGTGGGAGAAATCTCCCCGACCATGTGCTTCTTTCGCAGCGCCACCACGTCAAATAGAGGCGGCAGACGTGAGAGGATATTCGTTGCCATAGCATCGAGAATGGCGTCCTTACTGCCGGCAGAAGCTTGAGTTGCCTCCGCCTTCGATTTAGTGGCCGACGTCTGCTCACCGGTCTGCTCATTCCCCTCCTCGCCGTCTACCTCCTCCCCCAGAACAGACCCTGAGTCCTCGTCAGAGTCCTCTCCCGGTGTGGTCATCGAGGAATCCTCCATGTAGAGGTCATCGTCGTCCTCCTCTTCCTCTTCTTCCCCCACTTCCTCTTCTGCCTCCTCCGCCTCCTCCTCCTCCTCTTCCCCCTCCTCATGAGCCGTCGTCTGTTCTTCCTCATCACCCACGTCGTCCTCGAAATGGATGGTCGGGAGGGTGGCGGTGGCGCCTTCTCCGCCAGCCGTGTCTGTCTGCTCCGTGGCGGTGCGCTGTCGTTCGCGGCGGCGGAGGCGGCGGCTTTTTCGCTCCTCCGCTTGTCGGGCCGCTTCTTCGGGGTCCTCGGCGGCAGCGGCAGCGGCTGCGGCGGCCGCAGCAACGGTTTCTTTAGCGCTGGCGGCGACTTTCCCGAGTGTGGCCCCAGTGGGCACCGCCGATCCGACTGCTTCTGTCTCTGGCAGCAGACTCTGCAGACAAAGCCACAGACTTCGGGCGAAACGCGCGGCGTAGCCGATCGCCGTGTTGTTGTGGAGACCGAACACAGCGGGCTTCTGTTGCACCGGCCAGACATCCACGGTGGCTGTGACAAAAAGACGCATTTATAAAAGTTTACCCTCCGGTCTCACGTGGTACACGAGCATAATCCGAAAATAAGAGGTTTTGACATGATTAAATCTCTTGCGATGGAAAATGGCACTCTTGCAGGGACTAACCCAAGAAGTTCTCCCTAAAGTCCGTGATTCCCTCAGGCTCCCCGGGGATCATGTAGTCCACATTGGCGTCGTGGTAGAAGTGGAAGGTCTGGAACTCGTCGAAGAGAAAGTCCCCGAAGTACTCGTCCATGTAGGTCTTGAGCACACGCCGATCATACGCATCTATCGTCCGCCCGCCATACATTACCTAGAGAAGGCGACACAGCGGTAGTCATACTTTCGAACCAGCCTCCTACACCACTTCTGACCGCTTCTTAATAGATGCAGGGAATTCATGGATAACTAGGGAGCCTTTGGTCATTCATGCCAAACTTCGGACACAACCTAAGGGACTACCTATCGAAAACCAATCGATTATCGAAAAACAACTCAAAACTACCTCTCCAATCAGGTACTTGATGCTCGGCCATTTGATCGGATCACCCTCGGGCGTTTCATTGAGCGATTTTTGTAGAATCAACAGAGAGACATAGAGATCGGCGTCGGCAAAGTCGTAGGGCACATTCCACCCGAGTTTGCCGTATCGACGCCGCTCCTGCAGGATGCCGTGCAGGAAGACCAGCACAAACATCACTGATCGGTATTTGGGGTGCTCCGACGCTATGAATTGCGTGTCGTCCAGTTTATTCAATGACGACTGAATGTTCTGTCTCAAACCACTCGGTGGCTCCATCACAACCTGTAGCAATAAAAAACGCTTACTTAAATGCTATCAGTAGTGCCAATATTTCACTTTATAAAAAGGCCCCATTTCTGATGTTTGTTATAAGTAGTATTGCTTCAAATAGCCTACCTTGTAGGCAATTTGAAGCAGTCCAACAGGGAACGTGGTGACTGGTTCAGTGGTGAGCCAGAGACGGAAGTCGGGATGAGGGTTCACGGCGTTCTCAAGCATCTTCTCCAACTTGCTCGTGTAAGAGAGTAGGAGGTGGCAGTTCTGCAGCACCAACCAATGACCGCGGGCCATGCAGCTTGCAAACAGGTTTTCTGCAGCCTGAAGAAGAAGTATACTACTTAAATCGCACAAAAGTAGACTTGTCGGATCCAGGTCCAGGGACTGGGTATTTACGGCCAGTTACACGCCTACTGAATCCACTTATAAGTAGATGAATAGAAAACTAACCGTTTCCTGTCCTTGTCCCAAGGAGAGGTACTTAATCTTGCCCACACCAAAGTCGACAGCCTGGGCGAGGTTGGTCAGAGCAGTGGGTGGGTCAGAGCCGGGTTTCACGATGAGCACAATCGGTGTGGTGGGAGTTGTGGAGGTCAGAACATCCGAAAGCGCCGTTATGGGTGGTGAAACGTAGCTGTGACCCATAGTGGCATTGATGAAGAGCGAAATCGCAGCAGGAACACGGTCGCTGCGCCAGGCTCGGATTAGGCAGAGGCGCGAGAATGGTGGGAGTTTGTCGTAGCGACCGGGAATACGCTCAGCCTCTGGGGTCTGTGATTCGAACCACTGGAAGGAAAGACGGCGTTACTAATTGACATTTGGGTGTTTAATCTTTTTTTAAATCCAACACTTAGTGTGGTCTGTTTTATAAATTAAGAAAAATGGACAGAACTTATGGGATGACCTGATCGTTCTCAATGAAGTCATGTGAAAATGTAGAACTCACTGTCTTCCACACATCCGGATGCTTCATCACACTCTCGGGCAGTTGGCCGAACTTCTTGGGCAGGAAGGCGGCGAGGTAGAGGCAGTCCCTCCACGTGGTGACGGGGATCCAAGGCTCGGGAGGCACGAAGTACTCGTCCGTCAGGCAGAGATTCCCACGCACAAAGTAGTTGAGCTCCTTCGTGCGCAGCTTCTTGGCGTCCTGCTGCAACCGGATGGCCAATTGCAGCGAGAGGAGGAGTTTGTGCTCCTCGAAGATGGCTGGAAATAATGGTGGGGGAGGAGGAAGAGAGGCCTCTTTTGGAGAAATTGCCTTTGTGTATTCAAGATATCCTTGTCAAAGACACTGATATCCTGGAGGTACCCGTATTGGCCAATTTGGCTGATCAAGTTATAGAGATACGAGCTCCATTAACCCTTACTTCTCACTGATCTAACAACACTCTTTTATCGACCCCAGTTTAATGAAACTAGAAGAAATGTTTCAACACCTAACAGCGATTCAGTTTAGTAGGCCTAGACCCACGTCTACCTCATCTCACTGCTACCACCGACGCTTTAGTCCAGCCAAGCCCTGCCGATTCTGGGGAAAGGAGCTGTACCTGTGCATCCGTAGGAGAAGACGAGGAAGGTGAGTGTGCTCTTGATGTTCTCGAGGCGTTTTGGCAGCGAGCTGTTGGGCATGGCGCGTTTGAGAGCCTTGAGGAAGACCTGCATGAAGGCGGACAGCGAGAATTGGTACATGGGGTCCACCATGGCCAAATCCGCGATTATGAAGAAGAGGATGGCGCCGCGCCTGTAAAAAAAATAATTAGGCGGTTCTTAGATTGGTGCAGTAGAATAGTTTACAAAGTGTTATCCAGTATCGCCTTACACACAATCTCATCAATTATCCTATCCTCAAATGCGAATTAAAACAGGTTCACAATATCGAATAGAAAATTGGTGATTCCCTGGGTCTATGTGGCTAAAGTTGCAGTTGCTTTGAAAATCTAGAGAAGAAGTGTCCGAGAACCCTGGCATCGAAATGCTGGCTTTGTCGTCGCGTGTATCCAGTCGCTACCATGAAGCTGCAGGCGTCACAGAAGACAACTTTTCAACCACACCACCATTCCTGTCGTCAAGCACTTTTCACGATCGCTAGGCCAGTTTCCCACATCTTAACACCCCGAAGGACTATTACGAAGTTTAGTTAGGAGCTGTCATCGTTACTCGACGAGAGAACTAAAGCGTCACCAGCACCCTGACTAGTTCAGCGTGGAAACTATACCGTGGACGCCAAGATAGTCTTCTCAAATGGAGCCTTACCGAGCAGCAGGGCGGTAGGTGTTGCGTTGTCTGTCCACATCGATCGCGATGGCTGCCGCCTGTTCGAGGGCCCGACCCACCTCCACGGCCTTGGCCTTGGTCTTCTCAAGCGTCTCTATCAGCTCCCAGTTGTCCAAAATATTCCCGGTTTGAGTGGCTAACTCGAGGAGCAGACGGTCCTCCAACTCCTTCAGTATCCGCTTGTTCTCACTGTCAAGATAAACATGTGGCCGCTTCATAGGTTCACTTCAAATCGACAAACGCTTCTCCTCAATCAGTATGTAGTGGACCCGCTTAACGTGACAGCATTATCTCACCGCTATCAGACCTGTCACTTATCTCATACCTACTTTGTTCGGGGATTTGCTAGACGCCAAGGCAGTACACCCACCCACCTGGTCTCCTTGATGAGGTACTCTCGTTTATCCTCTAGCTCCTTTTGCTCGTTCTTGACAAGAGCAGAGAGGAGCTGACCCTCCAAACCGGTAGCGGTGACAGTGTAGTTGATGATGCAAGCGTGGCTGTAGAGATTGGGCGAGAACCGAGGGTAGGGTATCTTCGAGGTCATGTAGAGTCGGAACCCGGCGTCGTAGTCCACCTCTCGATCACCCAACATCACAAACTCGCGGCCTCTGTCTCCTGTTGAAAAGGAGGAAAGGTTATTAACAACACGTAGTGGCCCAGCTGGCGCATACTCAGCGTCGTCCTTTCCACAAGAGTCCTTTGTCTTCATAGGACACACAGTCTGAACTTTGGTGGTTACTGAGCAGCGGATACGCATGGGAACACGGTTGGTAGTCCTGGGACACTCACTAACGCCAAGCCAATCTAACTCCCTCCTTGTGGTTTGGTCTAGCCAATAGGTACCTGTGCTTTCCCCAATTGACCTTGTGTTTTCAAGCCTTCCTTATGCGGGGTCAGAGAAGGTGATCAATCGATTACTAATTGAATATTGGATAACGTACGTCTGATGTCCTTGTCGAGGATGTTGTTGAGGACAGGATCAATAGATTCCTCCAGACCAGTGAACATAATGGGGACGCCGAAACGAATGCAGTTCTCCAGGGTTCGAAGAAACAGAGGGTCATTCAGTGTGGTCACCTAGTGTGTTAAAACAAAATAATGTTAATTTTGTACGTCCGTAGAGGCTTTGAGAGCTCAAGGGATACCTGAACCACCTCCACCAAGCTGCGTTGGAGTAATGGCACTGCCCACAGCACATCCCTCAATCTCCTTGATGGAGCACTCGCTGCCTCTCAATTAGCTCAACGTTAAGACAAAGGTGCGATCTCATTTAGACTGTCTTCCAATCGCCAAACGCCGTACTCAACGGTATCTATTTCGGAAGGACACCATTTCGCTGCTTAGACAAACCATAAACCACATGTCCGCGCCTTTTCATGCATCCTCAAGCTCCTCACCTGTGACACCAAATCAACTGTGAATTATCGACCAGCAAGTCGAAACCTTTGCTCTCGCAATCACACTTCGATGAATTGTTATACCACTTAATACAAGTAGAGACAACTGACATCTGTGTATTCTCCCACTTTTTCGGCCCAGTCCCACCACTCTAAAAACTACTATTGTCAACTCTTGTATCACACACACGTTGCAGATGCGCCGTAACCTTTCTTTCCCGATAGGCTGGCTACCAGACTCCCCTTCGCCAATCGAATTGTATGAGACATGTACCCTTGCACCTAATCACATACACAAGTTTCAAATAAAGGTTCAGGTGCGCACGCCTTCTCCTCTCCTCTTCTCTCCTCTCCCCTTCTCTCCCAGGAGTGAAACCATCTTAACCGGCTAGTAAATCCATCTTGTAGTGAACACAAGTGTAGCCTCTCTGCTACAGGTGCCTCAAATACCAATCGATAAATCTGGCCAACCCAATATCGGCCACACACACACACACACACACACACTACTCCTGGAGAAAGAGAACTTTAGTTCAACTACTCGCTACAGACAAATTGATTACCTTTATCGATCGAGTCTCGTCTTTGTGGTTCTGCTCCATCACGCGTAGCCACTTGGTGGCCTGACCCTGTGGATCGATACAGACGGGGGTCTTGGCTCCCTTCGTGGTCAGAATGGCGTTCTGCACACTCAACTCATCCGGTGGCAGACCCTGGGAATTCCAGATGGAAATCTCCACCTCCGTCGTCAACAGTTCGTCAACACGGAAACCTGCTGTCATGGGGATCTGGTCACGAAGAAGAAACCACGCATTTAAACAAACCTGGAAGAGAGCCGTTTTCAAGCCGATCGATCGATCGATCAAGCGAGCGAGCGAGCGACTGACCTCATCATTGACGAGATTCTCAAACCACTCCTTGTAGAGGAGACGAGTGCGAAATTCCTGCGTGAAGGGACCCAGATAGTTGAGGAAAGCTGAAGCCAGTAGACAATGGCCCAACAGTTTCTTCTTGCCGTGTTGCAGAGCTGCTACTGTCTCTATCCACCTGAGAAAGGAGGCGATAATGACTGGTTGAAATTCAAGTTCTTAGCTTTATTATGTCAACAATTGGTTGTGAAGGAAACGCCGCAATTGGTCCCTCGTCGACACCAGACAATGAGTCACTTCTGACAGTCACCACAAGAAAATCGTCAGTCCTATTCCAATTGTTTACAATTTTTGTTTGTTTTGTTGAATTTCAAGGTGTTTCCACTATTTTGTCCAACCTCTGTAAATACTTAAACCACTCTTCTATTGACCGTCTGAACTAGGATTGTGGAGGACATTTTCGGAGCGAAAACAACAGAAATTCAGAGGATCGTATCAATCTTTTCTTTAGCACGAAATTATCCATAGAACACACGATGGGAGTAGAAATTGAGCAGAGTTAATATTTGACTCACCTCAAATATATAGCCTACTTCATAACCTCATTTTTGCGAAGCCCCTAAGATTTCAACGCCACTATGCTTCCATTAAGCACAAGAGCAACCGTTTATTACTTCATAATATTCGACTATGAAGGCATTAATGAGCTTCTTAATTGATACACAATGGAGTTATAGATATTCATGGAAAGTACGAATCATTAATCAAGTGTAGCATTTGGTAACCGGATAGTTAACAGCACTCGATCTTTATTTATGCTGTTTCGATTCTTACCATTGCTTGAACTGGTAATCACAAATACATCTCGCATGATTGTTTAAATATGACAAACAACCACATTTTCACCATTGAGCCAAACACTCTGGTGCCATAAACATTATCAACTTGCTCAGAGATGGTGAGTGTTATCTAGTCTTCTTGCATCCCTACTTCTCATCTTGCGTCATCATTAACATCATCATCATCATCTTCATCTTCTTCTTCTTGGAATGATTCAAAGACTAGGGTGAGAAAAAATATTCCTATCGACATTGCCCTACACATCAGCGACTTCCTGGAGATTACCGATATGGAGAGTATGGCCAAGGCACTCGGCTGTCGAAAGCAATTTAAGGCGAAGATTCGCAACGCCAGGCGAATGTCCGCGCATCTCCACTCTTTGCACTTTCTCGATGTCCAAATGATTCAAATTCTCCATGAAAGCCAATTCACCCTAACATTTAGGACAATCCAACGACTTTCGCATCACGTCGAGTCCCCTAAATACCGTACTCGAAGATCACCAGGCGACGCCACAGTTGTGTCCTATTTCCTCATGCAGCGCAACATTGGTCCTGGTCACGGGGATGATTTCCTCGAGGCCCGCTTTGCAAATGGCCAATTGACAGCCCAAACACACATTCTGAATGCGTCCATATTCACCACGCGTTTGACACAGCAAATGGCCAGACAGTTGGAAGCCACCTCGTGTTTTTTCCTCTATTGCAATAACCTTAATGTCATCATAAATTTTGAGCCATATTTGAAAGTTTTAAGTAACCTCCTAGATGTCATTTCATCGGATCAGCGTCTTATCCTATTTTGTTCCACCATCCATGACTTTGATCCGTTAGATACAATGCTTGAATGTTTTAGTCAAAACAAGCAACTTTACCATTGGCTATGCCGGTATGACTTTCCAAAGAACGTAGAATTCCACTATGTTAGAGCTCCGGGCCATTTAAGAAGCCCAAACCTACTCAATATCCATCCGTTGTTCACGTTTATGCACGTAACATGTCAAAACTGTATCTAATGGACACATAAATGTGTGAGTGTACATTTTATGCATTTTCTTTGTAGGACTATGGCTGGCAAGAGGATTGCAGTTGCTCTTCAGTTAAGGGGAAATCTGAGTTCAATTATACAGACGTTGGCTAAACCTCATAGGCGCTAATTACTATAAAAAGGCTTGTTGTGGCCTCACATCCACTACCAGAAAGCAGATCTTTTAAGCCGGTACTATATAACTCCCCTCACACTACTCAAAAGTGTGTGAGTTCACCTCGTCCAGAATAAACAGACATCAGGAAGCGAGGAGTAGACATCAGAACGGATTTTTGGCTAGTACACATCGAGGTGGACGCCAATAATTGGGTTTGGCTAAATATGCCTATAATGACTGGAGTAGTGGTTGTAGAGGGCAAAAGAAGTTGGAATTGTAAAAGCAGCAGATTTCCTCCACGAAAATCTACTTAAAATCTCAAATTCTAAGGCTCTACAAGTTTTATTTATTTCTGACAATTATTATAATTGTCCTGTTAGGAGAATCAAAGGTTAACTATACGCTACAACATTAAATATCAACATCATAGTTTATATTACTCTTTAATAAACTTATTTAAAATAACTGCTTTTCGGATAATTAAATATTTCCTATAGCTTTATAAAAAAGTGCTAATCTCTCGACTTTCAAAGAGGCGAAATTGTTCGTTGCTCGTATGGCGTTTCCAAGTAATTACTACTCCCTTAGAAAGAGAAAGGAAAACGTCGTCTCCAGTGCCACGTCGATTTTCACCTCCGCCGTCGTCTCTAAAAGAGCTGAGTGAGGGTGTTTAAAGTGACGAATGGGCTAAATTTCACAATTTATATGAATCAATATCTCGGAGAATTGAGACTACACCAAATTTCAAAAATATGTTTTGTTGATTTTCAAGGTGTTTCCACTACTTCGTCCAATCACCTGTCCTCAATCACTCCCTAGGACCGAATCAAATCAAATTCGCGCGACACACGTCTCAAATAAACACTGCTAGGAACGTCTTCCCTTTTCCGTCTAGAACCGGGACTCCTTGTCTCATTAAGGGTAGATTGTCTATCTACGGAGAGTATCATATTGGCATTATCTCCTCTCTCACCACCTACCGAACCTTCTCGGAGGCCAATCCCGTGGTCAGCTTCTCCGCAGCGAGCAGTTGGCGCAGCATGACATTCATTTCCGCCCGCAGACGATCGGACTCGTTCTGCGCCTCGGTGAACTGGCGTCGGAGAGAGAGGAGCATGTCCTCCAACTGGTTCACCTGATCGGTCAGCGCCTGCAGATCGCGCACCGCCTTGGCCAAATCGCGTTCCAGGGCCTTCACGCGCTCTCGCTTCGGCCGAATCATCTTCGCCACGTCGTAGAAACCCACCACGGAGAGGATGAATTTGAAGAAACCACCGCCCGCCTTACTGGCCGCCCGCACCTCCTCGTAACCAATGCCGCGTTTGGCCAGGAGGTCTGGAATGGTGGGCAAGTGGATGATTTCTGATAGCTCCATCGGGTTTTATGAGGCGTTGCAGGACACCCAGCTCACTCATTCTCTGCCCTGCTGGTGTCATATCACATGCCTTACAGCCTCAGAGGTTGGCTAGTTTGATATATCGACCAATGCCACTCAGATTCCGGGTTGGCAAAGGTAGATGGTATGACCACCGCGTCTGAGGCGGTGACTAAGGCCTATGATATGACTGGTCGACATCCCGACTCCTGGCTGGCTTCGCCAACTTTTCGCTGGTAGCTGCTCCTTCAACATTCTCAACGGAAACCTCATTTCTTTTCCACTGTCTCAAAGTTAAGACAAGGGTACAATTCCGCTTTGACTGTCTTCTAAATACCAAGTGCCACACTCAGCACCATCTCCACCGCATCGACGGCCACCAGCCTTCTCAACTGGCTCACAAACCCGCAGACTGTCTAAATACAGCTTCGATGTCTCCTCCTTCTCTCTCTCTCTCTTCTCTCTCTCTCTCTCTCCCTCTCTTACTGCCGACTTGTTCCTCAGAAGAGTTTGGCATAAATAGGGGGACCTAGAAGACTAGTCGATAATATCCGTCTGTCAAAGTGAGATTCAAATCCGTGTAAGCGACTTCATCCGGTATTGGCGATACTCACAAACTAACCGACTTTCTAATCCTGCCACTTACAGTATCTAGAAGACTCAAGCAGCTTTAGACTCGTGTCCTTAGTCTGTCTGAATTGTTATACTGCTGATTTAATCACCATTTCCCCTTAAGAAAACGCTTCACGATCTCTCTCTCTCTCTCTCGTCCCATACCTTTGATAGCATTGATGTTCTTCTGCGGGATAGCTTCACAGTCCATGGTTTGAAGGGTCCCAATGAAGTTTGCGTCCGCCATCAGACCCCTGGCGGCCTTCCAGTTGGACTCTGACGCCGACATGACGTAGCAGAGGCACTCACCAACCAGTTGGACCTGATTCAGGACAAATTTCCACCTAGAAACTGTGCTGAGAGCCTTATAGAGTCGAAATCACCGTCTAGAAGAACTCACGGGCTTCGGAGGCGTCGCAAAAGCTCGGAACTCCGTCACATCACCCTTGTCAAGCTCGTCTAGCGCCTTCTTGGCCGCCTCAAGAGCAGGCAGGGCTTCCGCCAACGCGTCCTCGGCCTCACCCTGCAAAACAAAAAGACTTGTAAAAAAACACCAAGAAAACTTGAGATTCCGTCTCTAGGGAAGCCTGGACCGACCTTCTCCTTCGTGATGACCTTCTGCTGAGCGGCGACTTCGATGGACTTGGCCTGAGCCTCGGTCTTTTTCGCCGTGGCTGTGGTAGTCGACTGCTCGATCTCCTTCATCAACTCGTCACAGGAAATCGTCTTCTCCTCCAGTACCACCTTCTGGATAGCCATTTTGGCGTTGAGCTCATCGATTTGCTTGGCGGTCTCCTTGAGCTTCTCCAGACCGACTTTCAGGCGGTCCTGGCTGGCCTCGTTCTCACTGAGAGAAGGGAATTCGAATTGAGCTGAGATTCAGACAAGGCCTACAGCATCTACTAGCGAAGATTTGCATTTAGATTCGCTTAACCACCAAGCAGACAGATCATCCTGGTTAAAGATAACTCTGCTCGTCAATTTCTTGGAGCCTTTGAATCTCACGAGTGCCTGTGCTCCATCCTGCCCACTTTCTGTTAAACTGGTCCTCCATTGGTGAAGAGGGGACATTTTTATCCTCTATAGGGTCATCATTCTAGCAAATTGTAAATTCACAATGCATTTTCAGCTTAAAAATTGCGCTGTGTTTTTCAGACGGACGGACGGACGGTCGATCATTATCTGTGTTCTCTCACGGCTACTGGGACAAACTCAAAACCAGACAGGCTACGTCTGGCTTTGTTTGATGGGACCACGTGACCTTGTGGCATGGCATTTCCTTCGTTAATAAAGAGGTTTCAATCGAAGCAGACATAAATTGAGACTCTCTTGCAGAGAAATGCTTGGTACAAATCTACGATTATTCCCAGTGGCATACCATTGTAGTACCACATGGTACCACTCAAATTAGCAGCTTTGCAACTTGTTCAAAGCGCTTTCAGTACTTGAATCGAGACCTCATTTGCTTGACTAGTAAGTTTCAAGTAAGTCAATAGTGGATTGGCTAAGTCCCAATCTCGTCACCGGTCGGCGCATAGTCATCTCCACGTGAGCTATGCAGAAGTGACAAGACCAGATACTACTGGACAGCTCCCTTGCCAAGCCAGGCAACTCATCTTCTTCGACGTCATCCAATCAGCCTTTTCACTAGAGTCCTTTGTCCTCATAGAACACACAGTCTGGACTCTGGCGCTGCTGTAAGGACAAGCTGAGACGCACGCATACCCAATAGGTCCCTCTATCTCTCTCTAACCCCTAAACCTGTGCTGTACCCAAGGTTTTTATAAACGGAGGAGATTAATCCACTCCTCTATGCCACTACGCAATTTCTGGTAGTTCAAGACAAGGAGACGGGGAGGAGGAAACTCCTTACTCAGTCTTCTCTCGTAGCAGTCGCTTGTAGCCATCGATGAAACCGATGTAGTTTGTCGAAGTGACGTAGTTGTCTCGACGCTGTTGTAGTTTGAATTCCACCGAGGCCTCCTTCACGGAGGTGTGAATGTTGACAATATTGACGATTATTGCTTCCCAATGACGTCTGGGCACGATTTGGTCCTGTCGAGTGGACACAGAAATAAAAAAACACACACAAACACTGAGAGCGGGAATTCAACAAAATGGACTGAAGACTCCTAACTAGGGTCCACAAGAAGCATTTGAAGTGACACTCCATTTTCCTATCGTGGTGTGCCCATAAAACTGTCAAATATTGTTGCGTTTCCTATCCCGGGCTCGGGATTTAGCCAAACCGGTTGAATTCTCATCTTCGTCACCCCCAAACGGTACGCCGATTTAGGGAAGAGCCGTTCGATGTGTCCACATATCTTTGTCCTCAAAACGTAGAAATCCTAGCCCACCCAATCAATTCTAACTGACTCTGACCCACCAGGCACGAATAGGAAGGAAGCAACGACCAATCGATTATAAAACTCTCTGAAGGCTGCCCAGATCCTGTCGATCGATCGAGTTAGCTCCCCACTATCTTCAAGCCCATGCAGAGGCCTACAGTGACTTGACAGTATCATCCTTAACAGGTCGACTCAGTACTTTGACCCAAATCGCATTGGTTTAGGTGTTGACCCATAAATCCGGTCAACTCAATCTCAACATACACGTTCTTAAAAAGGGCTCCGGAATGGACGTCTTCTCTTCCTCCTCTGATAATTAGACTCCTCATCTCATCAAGGGTAATTGGTCTTTCTGTGAAGAGTGGAAATCCCCCAAAAATTGGTGACCCCGACGTGATCTTCTCTTCGTATATGGAACCCTCCAAATTGGTGAACCCAACGGATATTCTCTAGAGAACGATGAAACTCTTTAAAGTTCCCTCAGCTAAAATAGGATTTCCATAGTCCACCAACCCACTGCCAAATTGCGAGATCGCTTGCACCTCGACTCCTCAATCACAATTATTCTTTAAATGGCATTGCAGTAATGACGCTGGTCATATGGGAACCACGATGCTGCCAAAGTAACTCAATTTTAAGACAACGGGGAAAGAACCACGTAAACTGTATTCTAACCACTAAATCCTAACAGCATTTAAACAGAATCGACGGTCACTAGCCTCCTCTACTGACTCACAAACCGATTCACAGCCTCCCACGCCACCTCTGACCACCTTAAAGAAGACACATCAGAAAACCGATCTCTTAAATAAGGTTACGTTGAACCAGGTTCATCCACACGCCCCTAATACACAGTCTGGTACTGACGTCCTCCCTTCCCCACCCACTCAGGTATTGGTACTGAGACACAAACAGAGGAGACCTAGACCAACCTTGGGGTCAATGAGGCTACAGGCCACAGCATAGAGGGCCTGTTCAGGCCACGGGAAGAACCAGTCGATAGTGGTGCAATTGACAATACCCGGGAAGTTTCGACAGCGTGTTCGAAGAGCATCGCCAACGGGGCTCATGCAGAGCGTCATGTGGAGTCGTGAGGTGCAGTCACGGGCGAACCACTTCCATACCGTCTCCTTGGTGACCGGGGCGGGCTGCGGCGGCGAGCCGTCTGGCCCTAAGGGGGCGACAGACGCCATGGCTTTGAGCGCTGCCTCCGCTTTGGACCAAACGGCGTTGATGATGCCGTCTTTGTCCTCCTCTGAGAAGAGGGAGACCTGACAACCGGTGGTGAGGATGTTGTTCACGAACTCTAGGAAGCCTGCACAGAACAATAGGAAGTACCCAAGAAACTTGCTGAATATAATGGGTTTTTTGAGTTAAAGAAAGGAAACTCAGCAGCAGCCAACGAAGATGACTTGCAAAATCCACGTTAACAACACTGCAGTCTCTCTTACCCTCACTCCTGACGTGGCTGTCGGTGAAGATGAATGTGTACTCGTCCGTATTATCCGTCATCTGGGTGTAGAGACGCTTGATGTCCTCACAGAGCTCCGGCTCGCCGTAGGACTTCGAGAGGCTGATCTCGAAGACTCGCAGTCCCGCGATGAAAGCGGCGAGACGCGCCAGGGCCTTCTTGCCTGAGCCCGAGACTCCCACAAGGAGGGCGTGAGAGCCGCGGGCACGCAGGATGCGGTGCACCACGCTCAGGTGACTCAGCGCGTCGTTGAAGAGCACCAGGTCCAGGTTCCCCACTTGCTCGTTGTAGGCGTTCATCAGCTGGGTGGGATAAGAAGCAGTGGGATAAGACGACAATAACAACTCCTAACTACAAGACCCGATATTAGGGTCAGAAATGAGGCAAAAAGGTAGGTGGCGGGGGGGGAGGGTATTGGTCTACCTCCTCAGCGATGGCCTTGCAGACATCAAAGTCCTGCATGTCCTCATAGAAGACCACTTCCTCATCCGTTCCCGCTGCCCAGTAGTCACCGAAGATGATCGGATCCATCATCGCATACTCCATGTCTTGCAAGAAGTACTTTTGCAGGTTCTCCGATATGATGCCCTAGGACCACTCATTAGTGAAATCAACCCCAACCTACATTCACCACTTCCCGATCTGCATCACTAATCAGTCGATCGTAGAAGCATCGCAAGATCTCATGTCTCCACAGACGCAGGACCTTCTTTGGTCCCCTGAAACGCCCTGGCGTCGCCTGACACATTCCCTGGAAGGCTCTCGAGATGTCGCGCAGATTAAAGGTGTAGTGGAACTTGGTCGGTGTCGGCAAGAGCTTGTTCTTAATCTCAAAGTACGTGGCAATGCTCATCGAGGTCAGATCCTCCACCATGGCCTGCACTTTCCTGGTGAATCCCATTGAGAAGTGACCCGCCAGAATACTGCCGAATATCTTCCTCAGACTTCCGCCAGAGGGTGGCAGACAATGGAAGATGGAGAAGAAGGAGACAAAGCGCGGATCGAGGGACCGACGACCACCACCAGGTGGACCCATGCCTCCCACGTAAGTCATGTCCTTGAGAGCCCGCCACACGAGTTCTTTGCCCTGCTCAAACATCCCACCGCGTTCAAGGATCATCCGCATTAGAGCAATGGGCTGCTGAGTGCCGTAGGTATCCTCTTGAGGCATATTCAGGTCGTCTATGAAGACAATCAGCTTTTTGCCAGGCATTGGACCATAGACACCCTTTGCCCGTTTCTCCACATTCGCATTGAGGCTTCGAAGCACGTCTTTTGAGGAGGTTCGAGAGGAGAAATTGATGACAAGGGAGCAAGTCACCTCAGGATTTAGTGAAGCGATGGTAGAGAGGATGGTAGCAGTCTTGCTGGTTCCCGTTTCACCCACCAGAAGGAGAGGACGGTTCATCTATAGGTCGAAAAGCGTTTGAGTGCCTGGTTTGGGAGATGGTGATGCCGGTGTGTGTCTGATGGAAGGGCCTACCAGGAACATCTCCTTGAGGATCCACTCCATCTTGACGGTCTCGACGGTGGGAACGAGGATCTCGGGGTAGGGAACGGCGGTGTTGTGGATGTAATTGGGGACAAGACGACGCCATTCGACCCAGTGGAACTCCTTCAGATCGAACATGTAGTCGAAGAGGTACTCGGAGTGGCTTGGAATCACGCCTGCAATGAAGGAGCAAAGTTCGAAATTTGAAATGAACTGTACTAACTTTCCATAACTTATTACAGTAGAATAAACGCGGTTTCTCGTACCGGGAGCAATATTAGGCATCCCCTCTCCCTCATCATACATGCCCATTCCCGATAGTGCCTTAATCGCGTCATCCAGCATGATCTGATCCTTCAGCTGCATTGGCGCCGCAAACGCCCAGAAGAGGCACTGGAGGAACACCGCTTCCACGACCTCCGGCGACTCGTAAGTCAGCAGACCGTCGTCCATCGCCTCGAAGTCCAGTCCGGGCGTCAAGACACCCCCAGAGGCGTCCACTCCCCCTCCCCCACCCTTCATGATCGACTCAGTGACCACCGAGACGTCTCCGCCCTGTGTCTGCGTGTCCACTGCGTCGATGGGCAGGAGCTGCGATGGCGGAGGGACCTCCGCCTCCTCCTCCGCCGCCGCTTCTTCGGGCGACAGCCTAGAGGCGGAGTTGTCACCCGAGGCTGCGGAGTCGGGCGGAGGGGAGAGGGAGGGGAGTTTTCCCCAGTTGTCGGTGCCTGGGGCGCTGCCCTCGTCCAGTTGGCTAGTGAGGAGGGAGCAGAACTGCACGATGGTGTGCATCGGGTTGGTGGGCACCACGTGCACCACCCGCTTTACCTGTTTGGAGGATTCACCGCCCCCGCCTCCACCACCGTCTGGACCGTCCTTGTCTGTAGGAAGAGCAAGAATTCAATAAACGAAAACTCAGGTGTAGAGGACCATAGAATTCCGGCTCCAACATTGCTCTAAGACCTGGTCCATTTGATCTGACCCAATTTTGCGTTATAGAGCGATAAATTAAAATTTGCGGGACATCAGGAACTTAACTCACCACTTTCCTTGAAGCCCACAACTAGAACATCCTTTACATATATACTCCTTGCCTGCCAAAAAAACCCGATAAATTCCCGGTTTCTATCCACGAAAAAACGAGGTTTGGACCGCCTAGTAATCCTTAAGACTGCCTCAAAATTAACCAATCAGAATTATCCTCTCCAGCTTACTAGAATCAAGAGAGGCGCGAGGTTTTCGAGCCTTGGGGCCGCCAATGCCGCCGGCGGGCACAATGCCCTCAAAGATGAGGTCCATGAGCAAGGGGATGTACTTCTTGTAGAGGAAGTCCAGCGCCTGTCGAACGTTCTCGTTTTGCACACTCATTAACTGCAAGAATGAAGAAGATGGTGACGGTAATTGGTGGCAGTGATGGTAATGGTGGTGTTACGATAATCCCAACCCACCCAAGCATCCCAGTAGGCCTCATAGGGCAAGTTTTTGGGGTCCACATAGACCATGCCACATCGGGAGACCGTGGCCGGCGAAGCATAGCGCAAATCTCCCACCTCGAAGAGCAGCGCGCAGTAGGGCTGCAATTTAATACGCTCACCATTGACTAGGGTGAGCAGTTTGTTGTCATCCATCACCGAGTTCATGTTCTCAATCCACAGGGCATCCACATCGCCATCGAAGACGAGGTACCTTCGCTCGGGTTCGGCGCCCAGTGGAGCGTTGATTTGGCGGAAGATGGCCGAGAGGAGGCCATCGGTCCACTCACGACTGGCTGGGTCGAGGAGACCGTAGAGCTCATTCACCGAACGATCTTTCGGGTTGATGGTGTGCAGTTTGGTTGGTAGACCCATTCTGAAAGGCCATGAATGAACACTCGGAAGTTGAGGTAGAAAAAAGAAACTGGAAAAGATTGCAGAGTTAATTAACAACAACATTGGCGGACCACAGAAAAATCGATTTGTCTTGGATTTTACTGTATGAGTGGGTGACTCACATGCGCTGTGAATTGGCGAACGTGTTGAGAACCGTGGTCTTTCCTCCCAACGTGGGTCCGACAAGCATTACCGAGTGCCTCACTGCCAAAGTATCCTTCAAGTGGATTATCTTTTGCAGCTGAAAGAGAAAATTTAACATATTCACCTTCATTTTGAGTACCTCAAGTTTCGGACATGTGAAGAATTGCCTACTCTCGAAGTAACACTTGATCGGTGACACTTTATCCTCAGTGTCATTGGCTTTCAAAGGGACTCTGTTTTGCCAACATCGAAAGTTAAACTGACTCAAAAAGAGCTTCTTTTTCCCTACTGCAGGTAACTTGATCTAGTAGTCGATAATCAAGACTCAGAACTGTTAAACAGCGTCTCCTCTGTAAGGTCCTTTTTTAAGATGAGCTACTTCTTTTCAAGAATGTCCTGAAAGACAGTTACAATAGCGATCCCAGCGGTCTATGAGTCGAAGTTTCGGTTTTACCTGATCTTCAATGACCGAGTAGCGCTGGAATTTTAGCACAGTGGTCGCAGCAAAGGCCAAACTGGGGTCGGAGCTCTGCAGCACCAGCTCTACACCCGGGAAGAGGTCCTGCACGAGACCCATGAAGAGCGGCACGTCCTCGTGCACGAATTTGGGCAGATTCGTGTCCTTCAGCGCGCGCATCAGCAGTTTGTCCTCGCGATTCTCCGGATCCGCCCGCCGAATGCCTCCCGCCATGGAGAGGACGGACTTGAGTGCTCGCAGACCAAAGTCGTAGTGGTACTGCTGCGAGAGTTGCTCCTTGGCCAGGCGATACATGGTGGTGAGTTTTTTGGCCAACTCCTAGTGTGCGAAAAGCGAGCGAGGTTAAGGTGTTCAAAGGTAATTTAATAAATTGAGTGATGACCTAACAATTGTGATTGTTCTCGTACATGCTAATCCATATAACTGTCATGAACTCACCCGAGCAGTGAGGAATCCCTGCGCGAAGAGCATGATCTCGCAGATGTACTCCAGATCAGGCACAATTACTACTACGGGACGGAAGAGGGCCTTCAGTGACTCCGGCAGCTCAGTGCGTCCAGCGTAGCCCGGGTTCATGGTAATGAAGTAGCCGATTCGCGTGTTCAAAATTGTCTCTTGGCCTTCCAGCTGGGAATAGCGACAATTGGAAGGTAGAAAGTGTCGAAAAGACAAGTTTTCAGGGGAGCTATGGACAGGAAGAGTTGGTTTTAACGATAGGCCTAAACGTATGTAGATACTATTATAGGGGTCTGGTTAGGCCCCATTCCCCATCGCTGGCTGACGCATACTCAGCTGCTCAGACGAGACAGACTAGGCATTAGACATGCTCCCTATGCTCAACTCTCCCGAGAGTTCGGAGTGAGGTTCCTAGCCCTCATACCGCATCACTATATATCATGCCATATAGTTATACAAGATTACCTTTGAAAGCAGTGTGCTTTGCATTTGATTGAGTAGCTTCGAAAATAGTTGGTGCCTTGAGAATGGAAGCCTTCTATGTGTTTTTTCTATTAGTGTCACTGCTGTTGTAGTGCAGTTAAGAAGTCACCATTAACTTCTTTCACTTAAGTCTAATTAAACCGGTAGAGTAAAGCAGTCTAAATTCCTTTTTTGTGATATGCGTTGAAACCCTGCTATGGTATTCTAAAAAGGCTTTAAATACATCTAAGTATTTAAGAACAATTTGGACTTATTTAACATGTCAAGCATCTATCCAGATGGAATAAATCGCCTGCAAAACTTTGGAGCAATGACTTTCATTTGCGTATTTATTTCCTCATAAAGTTTGTATGTTCAGTAGAACGGTCACATACTAATATACCCCCAAAAGAGTGATCATTTTGGAGAAATTGCTGAAGCAGACAGTGGGAATGAATTTGACAGCTAAAACCTAAATTATGATAGACCATCAAATGCCCTTAGAGACACCGTCGAAAAAATGGTAACGCAGAGTAGATTGCCGCTAAATTTAGAGAGATATTTCGCCTCTTGTAGATGTTAGATCACGTTGAAAAACCCGGGTCTGAAAAAAATCAATACTTTTTGATAATTTAAAGACCCAAGAATGGGTAATGAAGACTCTAAAAGAAGGCATTTGATTGGAAGGAGAGAGTAGCCTACCAGAAAGATGGACGCCTTGGCTTTGAGAGCAGCCTGGATGGCCTGAATTTGTGAAGTCACCACGGAGAGAACGGAGACCTCGATGCGATTGAATTCGTCGAAACAGCCCCAGCAACCCACTCGACACAGACCCATCATCAGCTTGCCGAAGGACTGAAAATGCACAAGGCGAAGAATTAACTATCTGTTGGAAACATTTTCTTGCAGAGCAAATGGAAATAAACGATGTTTTCGTATGAAGAAATGATGCATTCAAAATCGCCGTTAGCCAATCAACCAATGACTTCACCTTATAGTCCAAACTCTAGCAGTGATTGGCTTCGATTCATTGTCGAATATACTGAACAAGAACCTGCTACATGGTGGATAATGTTACCTTTAAAAATGCAGATAAATCACTTACCTGGGTTTGAAATTCACAATTCTTACAATCAGAAATTAACTGCAGGCCAGTAATGAAAGTAATAGTAAGGTGATAAATTCGATATTGAGAAACTTTGAGCTACTTGCTAGTGCTCAACAAGAAATGATTCCGTGAATATCGATCAGCTGCTTTAAAACTTGAAGAAATTTCCCATCTTGGGTGTCTCCTCATTTTTGCCTGATTGATCTTTGACTTAAATACTTTAACGAGAATTTTACCGAATCGGTTATTCATAGTGTATATGTGATTTTCTGAGGTGGTGTGGCATTTACTCTTTAATCTAAGAATCCTACGGCGAAGTCTTATCAAATTAAAGTGTCTCAACCATACGTTACTTAAGGAGGTCTAGTATGGCAGGCGCTAGTGTAATAGAAACTGCCATTCGAATGCTTGACGTTTCAAGAGGTACTGTCTCAAAATCAATGACTGCCGTATTTGAAAGAGAAGAATAACGTCGTCCTCAGCAGAGCACAGTCCTGGTTGAACTCTAAACGGAATCATTAGAGAGGATCATAACACCACGGCTCCTAAAAACATCCAGAAGAGAACGCCATCGTCTTTAAAAGAGATGCATGAGGGTGTTTTAACTGAAGAATTGGATAGAATTCCTTCAGAACTAACTATTCAAAAAATTGTTTGTTTATTTCCCAAGGTGTTTCCATTATTCTGTCCAAACTCTGTTTATCAACCTTTGCTAAACATTGCCTTGCACTCGACTCACCTTGTAGTCCATACTCTCGCCACAGTTAGTGACGACACAGAGGAGACCCAGAGCCTTGGCCAAGTCCTTCGTGCTCTCCGTCTTGCCCGTTCCCGCCGGTCCAGCGGGCGCTCCACCCAGACAGAGAGAGAGGGCCTGAGTGAGGGTGAGGTAGATGCGGTCGGTGAGGGGGGTGATCACCAGACGCCCGTTCATCCCAAAGTACTCATAGCCGTACTCGAACTCGGCAGAGACCTGGCGCACCCGCATTGTGTCCACCTCGCGCACCCAGTAGAAGCGCAGCTGCGATTCCCACTCGAAGGCCTCCGCAGTGTGGATGGAGTCACGAATGAAGCTCTCGATTATGTCCTGCAAAATTGGGGACAAGATAACTCTCTATTCTCAGCCTCTATTGTTGGGGCGAGCAGCACCAGAGGAGACGGTCACTGCGACGTGCTTTGAGCCCACATAAGTGGGTCTTACTTCACTCCTTACCTGTCAAGTTTTACCTTTTAAATTGAAGGAACTGAACATAATTTTGGGGCATTTAGATGCATGTAAACATGGAGGCAAGAATGGTCACTCAGTTTACGAAGAGGAAGGTGTGAATGAAGATGGTTGCAGATGAAGATCCAACAGGACACAAAGTGGTTGAGTTTGATGACCTAAACGAAGTATACAGACCTTGGCGTGGACATCGAGGATAAGGACAGTCTCGAGTTTCTTCATCACATTGGGCTCGATACGTCCGCGCACCATGCGCACGATTTGGGAGATCTGCTCGAGCAGTTTTCGGTTGTAGTCCTTGAGAGCGCGTCTCTGACCGGCGTGCATGCGCTTAAAGACATCCTCCGTCTCCCACGTGAACCAGATCTGCGTCGCTGCCAGCACCACCATGCCCTGGGACACAAAGAAGACTTCCCTCAGACAGTCTCATGATGGATACTCACTAACGCCAGGCTGCTGTGAGGAAAAGCTGAGACGCACACATGCAACCAACCCAATCTAACTCCCTTTGTGATTTGGTCTGGTTAATAAATCTGTTCACTCCTTTAATCGACCCAACGTACCAGAAAATCGAGCATCCATTCTACACGAAGCTTGCCGAAGCAGTAGTAGTAGAGCGCGCGTTTGGTGATGAGGCGATTGGACTTCTGCATTTCGTCCTCCAGCGCCAACAGCCATTCCTCCACCTTGCCAGCGACGTAGACGCGTCCGCGGTGCAGGAATGGAAGCACTTCCTCCTCACATGACACCATGGCGCTCAGTAACTCGGTCCCAGCTGTCGCTAGAGCTCCACCACCACCTCCTCCGCCACCTCCACCGCCGCCGCCACCACGATTGCTGGAGCCCTCCAGCTCGTGACGGAAGCCTTTGATGTTGTCAAACATCTAGGGGGAAGATGATTAGGAATTGGTTGTTTGAAGGATTAGCCACACCCTGGGGATTAATTTGAGACCAAACTCAAGTATTATTACATTTAAAATAGAAAGATATTTTAACAATCAATGTTAGTTTTACTGGCCTAAATAGATAGCTGACACTTTGAGGATCATTTTGAAACCCAACAATACGTAGCTACTAGTTAGCATAAGGACGCTATCGGTAAATTAATTCAGCAACAGCTCCACTTGAAAGGGATCTTCAGAAACGTCGACTCACCTTGACAATGTGCTCCTGAATGGCTTCAATCTCCTTACCACCGAGGATGGAGAGCATCTCATCGTCAGAGATGAAGTAGAAGCGCGGAAAAGCGTTGCGTTTCGCGTCCAGATAGTCGTTGAGGGCCTTCTGACAGAACTCCAACTCGTTCTGCAGCATGGTGAGGACGTCCAGCTTGCGATCGGCCAGACACGTCTTCATCAGCAACTGTGTGTCCATTGCCTCCTTCATGAGCTACAGTAGACAGGACATTTTGAGCAGAAAATTTATACGACTACTTAATGCTTGGCTAGAACTGCAAAATTAGAGCAGTATTTCGCATAAGACCCCCCTCCCAGAGAGAAATTGAAAAAGTGATGTCGTAACTCCTGCAGATAAAGACTTGGGATTCACGCGTCCGTAGCACCCTCTGAGCTTTTTCTCACCGAAACTACTACAAATTTGCGATCCTGACGTGATCTACAAGATCAAAGATTCCCTTTGCCAACATATCTTTCGAAAGGATTTCTCAGGTTTCTAATGCCAATGACGTCAATTTTCCGCCGTTCTCTTTTTTTTAAAGTAACTACACGAACAGCTAGAACGCCGAACAATTTAGCTTGGCAGGTCTAGATCCAGGTCTAAAGCCTCTCTTAGACGGGCTAGGTCCAAGTCCAGGAACGGACGCTCTTAAGCCGAGGCTCACAAATGCAAAAGCCCTGCCGATTCTCGAGAAACGAACAGGCCAGAAAGTAACGACGACGACGATTTCGCTTGGCCTCGATACACTTTCAACATCTTTGATGAAAACTTGGATGAAGAGGGAAAGAGGAGACTTACCTTGCGGAAAGCGGCGTCCAGTTTCTGGAATCTCTTAGCCTCATTAGGCAACTGATTGGCAATATCACCAGCCACGAATATCACCTCGAGGTACATCCACTTCTGTTGCACAATCACCCATTTCTGTAGTTTTAAAAATAACAAAAACGATTTGGAGCATACACATAAACTAGAAATTGAGTTGTACACAAAGGAAATTGCTCCAAAAATGATCTGGTTGCCTCACCTAAGTGACCAATGTCCTTTAAGCAAAACGAACCAATAAAAAGGCGGACAACTTGGTAAGCCAATAGCTATCGCACCTTTAGAAAAGATAAATATTATTGGGTCTCAAAATGACCTTCAGGGAATCATTGAACTTTCTACAGTACCATAGCGAACCAATTAAATTAGGCCAATATTTATTATCCACTGGCAACCTTATCCAAGGTATTAATCCCCGATTGTTGGGTTTCAAATCGATCCACAGAGTGTCATCTATCAGTTGAAGATAGAAAATATATTAAAATAAACTTTTATTAACTCCTAATCTTTTTTCTAAACAGAAGACCAATACAGTTGGGTTTCAAATCAACCTTCGGAATGTCGCTAACGGTTGTAATGCCGCCAAATGAGCAAATGAATGCGTGCCTGTTTTCTTTATTCAGCATCCATCTTATCCCTTCGAATAAATCTTTAAAGTTGGACCCCAAATTGCTTCCCGGAATGTCCTCTGTCAGTACGAAATCAGCGAAATTTCACTTTACCCGATCATAATAGATATATTAAATTTTACTCGCCCAGAATACCACTGGAGTTGGGTCTCAAATTAATCCTCAAGGTGTCGCAAGTCGTTCTAAGGTTGTCAAAGAACCAATAAAATTGCAAGAAACTTCATTTTCCAATAGCGATCTCACCCTAACTAGTAACCCCCTATTGTTGGGTGCCAGAATGATCCTCAAAGTGTCATCTATCAGCTAAAATCAACTCTAACTAGAAGACAATTACATTTGGGTCCCAAATTAACCTTCAGAGTGCCGTTAATCGCTCTAGGGTCCCCTAGTGACCCTTTGAATCCGCAACCTGTTTCTTTATCCAGCAGCCCTCTTGTCCTTACGAATAAACCTTTTAAGTTTGGTCCCAAAGTGCTCTCCACTGAAATTGCACGAAATTCCATTTTCAAACAGCGATCTCATCCTAACTTATAACCCCTTAATTTGGGTGTGAAATTGATCCTCAGGTTATCATTTATCAGTTTAAACTAATGAAATGGATTTTTAAATGTTATTTTATTCTAACTAGACGCCCACAAATCGTTTTAAGGTTTCACGATGAGCCAATTAATTTGTACCCAAATTCTTTATCCAACAGCCATCGTATGCCTTTAATTAAACCTTGATTGTTGGGTCTCAAATTGCTCTCGTGCGTGCAAACTACCAGTAAAAATCAACGAAATTCCACAATACTTAATCTTTATAAATTTGTTTTATTCTTACTAAAATACCGCTAAAGTTGAATCTCAAATTAACCCTCATAGTGTGGCTAATCCTTCTAAGGCCCTATAGTTGTGTGTCAAACGGATCTTCAGACAGACATATCAGTTAAAACTAGTGATATTCAATAAAATTAAATCCTATTTAACTCATTCTAGAAGATCTATAGATTTGGGTCTCAAAGCCATCTTCAGGTTGTCTCTAAACGTTATAAGGGCACCCAATGAACCAAAGAATGCGCCATCTTATCCTTTCAAATATACCTGCAAAGTTGGGTCTCAAACTGTTCCTTAGAATGTCATACATCGGTAAAAACCAACGAAATATTAATAAAATAGATTATTTCAAAATTATCTTATTCTCAAACTGACCTCCAGAGTGTCACTGATGGTACTGAGGTCCTTCTCCCACTGCCTGACGGTGTTGATGAATGGCGCGGAGTTGCGCGATCCCGAGATGGACTGCAGCATGAGCATGTTGTCCTCGAGCACCTTCGTGGTGTCCTCCAAACTCCCAATCACCGGACAGGCCGCTCCCTTGCACTTAGTGTACATTGTCAAGGAGAACTTCATCTCCTTCCATGTTCGCTTTATGTCTTCCAGATTCTGCAAAAAGTGGGAGGGAATTACGAGTCCGCTGGATGACCGGAGACCCCACAACTAGCGTCCCGACTCACCTGTTCGATGACCAATTCGCGTTGAGCATTCGCCACAATGACGGAAATGACGTCAGAGTACTGGTGCAGTTCCATGGCGAAGACACCCTCCAAAGTGAAGGTCAACGGATCGATATCGAAACTGATGCCCGTCTTCTCCATCAACTGCTTCCAGTGTCTGTATAAAGAAACAAACAAGATTACAGTCTCACTAAACTGAAATCCAACCAGAATTTCTTGTTGTCTTTATCCCAACTCAATGGATCCACGATTGTTTAATGCCTCGATTTTTTAACGAACTCATTCGTGTTTTTAGGCATTTCTACTATCACTGTTGGTGCCTTTGCCTTTTTACCGAAGAATACTCGTTTTTCCAAATAAATTAAAGGTTAAAACTACAATAGATCATGGTTATTTGGGTCTGCCATTGAAATAAGGGGATTATGGTAGCTGTTTGCCCAATACTCTCCCCGAAAACTGTGATGAGAGCAGTCTGGAATGAACTGGAGAAAATGAGACAATGGAAACATCAAGGCGGCTGTGGTGACTAAAAGAAAACACCATAACAGACAACATGGCACAGTCAGTTTCCTTCTCAGAACTCTGCAGAAAAAAATGTTGAAGGAGATTAGCAAAGATTCGAAAATTATTTACAAATGTATGACAAATAATTCTGTGTCAACCACACCAGTTTTTCAATGTTTGGACTCCAAATTGTCGAGATTCTAAGCAGTCGATGGACTGTTACGTATCAGGTCATCCCATAAGTTATGTCCGAATTTAACCCTTTTAAATCAAACGAAATTTAAAGAGTATTTCATCAAGATGAATATTCTTTTAAGTTAGAGCACTTCAAAAGTGATCAGTATCTGTATTACAGAACAAAAAAATTATAACTTTCTTGATCAAAACCCTCCAAAATGGAAGTACCCGTGAATCATTTGAGTCGCCTAAATTGCTGAGTTTTTGAAAGCCAAAGCGGCTAAAAGCATTAACTAGGCTTACGGAGTGGGATGTATGAATAAAAGAAGGTGTGTCGCAGAAGAGGGTCTGCGAAATTCAAAAGTGGAGACTTCACAATCCATGAAGACGAAGATCGGGCCGGATGTCCAGTCGGGTTTTCCGATAAGCCTCTTGAAGAAGCTTATCCTGCTTTATCATTTGAGTAACTGTTTATCTTTTGTCTCCTTCAAAAACTAACTTTTTCCCTGCTCCTACTTAGAATGACAAATTCAAAGTATCTTGGGACGTTGTTCTGATTCCATACCTATCTCTCAAGGCATCATCTTTCAAGTAGACAATGAGTTGCAATGAATCCTGGAAGTTTCTCAAATCCGTGACGAGTTTTCGCGAACAGGGGAGGAGACGGATCTTCTTCGGTTGCTCCTTGAAGGTATCCAGAAACTCCTGAGTGGCCGTCTGAATCGCCTTGATGTTGACATCTTTCCACAGAACAAGAGCCCAGTCTTGGCGTGCTGTCTTTAACACAAAAATGATGGTTTTATGTTTGATTTCGCATTATGCTAGGCCAAATCCTTAAAGACAACCAAAGATCCTCAATAAAATCGAGTTACTTAACGACCCCATTTAGAGCCAATAAAGCCTTTCGAAAAAGCTGATCAACCAATAAGTACTAAGCTACCAATAACCAATAACTTGCCTTCTAGCATACGTCTTAACCAATAGAATCGCGGCATTTTTCTGACATACCTTTTGCTTGGTGTAGAGCTCATAAATGGGTTTCAGCTTCTGCAGCTCAGTACGAACAGTCTTCAACTCAGGATAGGATGATATTGGCAGACCAAGAAGGCGTTCACTGCTCAATAAATCGATCCTCTCCGTTTCTAGACTCTCACAGAGTTTCGTAAACTTGGCGAGACTTTTCAGCCCATGATCCAGATTCCGTGACTCAGTTCCCGGCCCGGCTCGCTTGTAGCTGAATGGGGAAAAATGTAGCATTATGCCCGACACTACTGAAGGGGGTATTTAAGTAGGCAGCTCCTCACTCGTCAATAAAGAGCATCATGCGTCTCTTAAAGTCCTGCACCACATCCCTAACCCCCACGGCGAATTGTGCCTTCATAGGAGCAATGTTCTTGGCCATTTCGAGGGATTTCAGTACTATGGCGTTCCACCGACGTCGGAGGGTTGTAGCGGAAGCCCAATGCTCGGCGGGAATCGCCGTTTTGAGGTATTCCGGGTCACCATATTGACGGAGTAGACGATAGCGCTCGGAGAGATCAGAGACACCCTCGTCCACCATTTCACACAGCCCGCCGTCCAGTTCGCTCATCACTGCCAGAAGTTGCTTCATCTGGGCTAGGGAGACGGGCTTCTTCTTCAGCACCTCGCGTTTCTCCTACAGGGGGAGGAATTTAGCAACGTTGCCCTACGGTCCATCAAGACACTTAATTGGGGGCGTGTACTTTTCCTGAATCACTCCTTGCATTGACCCTAATCAAAGTAACCAGATTTTTAGCGTTTAATTTGGTAGGGACGCCTTCTCCTCTCCCTCTGTACTTACGGGTGGTTCTACTTAGCATTAGCTTCGAATCGAAAAAAGGCAGATCAACTCACCTCCCGTCGAGATGATGTACGATTTATTGGAACCTACAGAGTGTATTTAACAATTTAATCATCAGAATCGGGTCATTTCGGATTGGAGGATCTCTAAATTATCGTCGACTGGTCGACGAAATGGAATAAAGAACTCTTGTCTACAGAGACGTGAGTGAAAGTGGGCAGACTTTGTCTGCAGCTTGTGCAAATGTGTGGCAAGATTTGGGTGGATCGCATTCATACTATTTGAGGATCAATATTATCATTCACCAGTGATTCGATTGTGTCGTTTCCGCGTTAAGGGCTACAAAAAACCTCAGACAGTTCCTGCACGGAGGTTCCCGGTTCTACGTCTAGTGGAGCCATCAGATGCGCATGGACTGTCCAAAGCATCTTGTCTGTTAGAGAAATAAATTGGGAATCAGTGCAAAGCTTGTTGACTTTATCTGTATAGTCAGTGAAACTTAGTGGCACGGAAAATGGGAACTGAATAGAGACGTAACAACAGAGAATAGGCTTCTAGGCAACATAAACCAACCAGTTTTCAATCTGGTATATACCGTTAATGTGTTGTTCTGTACAGTGCAATAGCACTTTCATAGATCAACTTGGGAAAGCCTGCTTTATAAGTGGCATATCTTTGAAGACAATACTAGTGGGCTGGAAAGTAGTCGACCCAACTCACCAGGAGTATCTTCGTCACGGTAGTGTACTTCTGTTGAGCCGTATCATGCACAAATCGAAGGTAGATGCGTATCCAATCAGAGAGATGACTGCGAACCCCTTCGAGAAAGGCCGTCATTCGAAGACCCAACGCGCCCGCCAGGACAAAGCGCACTGCCTCGTCGCGACAGCCACCGATAACGCGTCCCAGACTGGCGGCCCAGTTCTGTAGGGTCATGATTCGCACCTCGAATTCCCTCGTAGTCCTCGGCTTCTTGTGAACCCACTTCTCCACCACGTTGATCTACAAGGGAGCTCCACCACCTGTTTTCACCGCTTCCCACGACTGTTTACGGTGCATCCGTCCTAAGCCTACCTTATCCTGATGCCAGAGGACGGAGTAGAGCACAAGACGGCGCAAGAAATCGATGAGGATTTTGTTGAGTTTCACCATGCGTTCATTGAAGATACCTTCGGGTTCGTGGAGCTGGTAGCAGCGGTCCAGCTCCTGGGAGTAGTTTATGCTCAACACGTGGTCCCCGTCACCGACTCGAGTTATTGGGCAGGCCTGACAGGTCCCACGCATCCAACGCACAAAGTACCGAGTGCTACAGCGGTGGGAGGGGATATAGTACTTTTGACACTTCAGTAGCTGTGTCATTTGTCACAATTTATGGACAGCTACCATTCGTATGGAGATACATGATACTTACAAAGATCCAGTTGATGTGTTAATGTTGCAACATTGCTTTGGCTAGTATTTTGTATACTACTTACTACGTAGCATAAGTAGTATATTCTAAGATATATCAAACCTGATTAACCGTTGGAATTTAAGCGTCAGTAGGCATTCTGCTGAGCTTTTTCACTCTTTTGAAGGTTTTTGAGTGGCTTTTAGATAATAAAACCCCTTATATTGATTTTCGTAGTCACGCAATAGCCAGCCAATCAAAAACAAGCTGGGGCATCTCAAGTTCAAAACCAACCAATTGATGCAGCCGCGAATAGTTTGGACCATCCACTTGTAGAGATCTGCTGTGGTCGGGTAGAGAACAATGTCTGAGTTGGTTAGCAAAACGTCGATGTGGAAGATGGGTTTCAGGCCTCCTAATTGATCCACGAAACGCCAGATATTCCTCAGGACCATCTGAGTCGAAATTGGGGGAATTATTTGTAGTCAAGCACAGTTTTTTCTAATACTATTGTCATAAGGAATCGTGGAGTAGAAATCTGAATTCGACTTTTCTATAACTTGGTTGACAGACATTACGGAAAATTTACCTATTCCTTCTTGTGACACAGCGGGTTTATTTCAATAATCTATAAAATTTACCAATTTTGTAATACCAAACCAATAGCCCTGAAAACCTTATTCATTTAACCACAGTCAAACTCAAGCCAAAACGATCAATAAATCAATAGTGCCCAGGGTTCAGGTGACTTGATTTATAGGTGGTGGCTAATGGATAATCACGGGATTAGAACCTAGCCGCTAAGGTTAAATACTTAATGCTGAGATTTTCACAGATCAATAAATCAAAGGTGCACTTTTCGGGCTTATTATCGATCTAAACTTGGTGAAATCAACTGACCAATTAAAATGAGATAATTAAGACTTAAAGAAGAGCATTTCTAAATATTTCGTGTGTCATGTAAGCTACCTAAAAAAAAGGTTTTGATATCTGACCCACATTGACTAAAGATTCGAGGATTTTCTCCTCAAACAGCTGGTAGATGGGCACCATTCTCTCGCAGCGATGAGAATTTGTGTCATACAGCGCCTCCTCAAGCTTTCCAAGGGCATTAGAGAGGTTGTTCTGCGTTGTCGCGGCCAGTTCCTCCATATCCGACTCGCGCCTCGATTCGGCGTAGTCAAGGAACTCCTTCACAGAAACAATCACCAGCTGGGATCGCTCCTTGAATAGGTTCATATGCTCGATCGTACGACAAGCCTGATCCAAATTGGAGAAGCACTTGTTTATCTCCTTCAGCTGGGTCTCCAGCAATTGAATTTTCTAAAGAAAGTGGGATTTATTGACCTGAACATCACTCCGGAGAGCAGAACTGAGTAGACCCACCCTTTCACCTTGCTCCAGAAAGTCACCAATGGCCAAACTGTCCCAATTGAGGTAACTGACACCCTTGTCAAAGTGCCCAATGATATCCTGCAGCGTCAACTGCAAAAGCGCGGCCTTTATCGGGGTCAAGTTCTGCCTGACCGTCTCGTATCGATCGATGATGTCCTGCAGTCGAAGCACTATCTCCTGGTAGTACCGCCGCTGAAATTCAATTAAGTAGCGCGTTTACGATCAACTTATCGACCACCTACCCGAAGACCAAGCAGTCGAGCCAACTCTGGTATCTTGACCCCCATTAGCTCCAGACGAGCTGCTTCGGCGATTGTGGCCCAAATATTCGAGTCGAAATTCACCTCATATACCGGAATCGATTCTAGAAACCCAATAAGAGCGAAGAATTAGCTACCGAATTCGGAATTGTCCTCATAGGCATTTCCGCGATGCAGAGTAAATCGTGGACGGCCTCGAATGGTTCCCTCCTCCGTTGCACTGGGCGTTGTCTTCGTGAACGTACCGCCGACGCCACCGCCGCCGACACTAGCATTCAAACCGGGCGTCGTAGTGGCGTTTGTCGCCAAGAAACCGGGTGTGTTTGTGTACTGCACAGAGGAGCGCGGATTGAAAGTGCTCGTTGCCTCAGCGTCTGGCGGTGGTGCTCCTGCCCACCATGTCGGAGGCGGCTGGATGCTTACCACGGTCTAAAAAGCGCAAAAAACGCACAGAATCCCACTCTTTTAGCTCGATTTTAATCGGAAAGAAGTTGAAAATAGGCAAAAAAACTGCCATCGATACGTGTAGTGTACACTTGGCCATCGATTGGTGAACGCTGTTCACGTCTTGGATATCGATTTTTCGTTGTAAGTTTAACACAGCTGTTGGAGAGGTGTTTCCAAATTGAGGTGCACTTTTAGTGAGGACATAGTTAAGACCTTGGATATCGATTTTCGCAACGAATCCAATGAAGACTCAGGGGGGGGGGCATTTTTTTCCCTTAAAATCGATTGATTTGACTGACTATTTAAAGACGGAATTTACTATTTCAGAGAAAAAATGCGGGGTGTTTTAAAGTTTATTATTTTTAATGATTGCTTATCGTTTGCACAAGCATTTCGCTGCCTGAGATAACGATACAACCAATTAATACTCTTGTAGCTGTAAAGTTTTTTTACAACTAATCTAAAGGAAAAATGACCTACTCTAGTAAATCGAAAAGGAGTGATGTTTCATCAGGAAAATGCAGCACACAGCAAGAAATGGGAGAAAATTTTACATTCACCTTATTCCACCGACTACCTTGCTCCTCCTTCAGACTACCGCCATTAGTTTCATAGTAGTTTGGGAGAAACAGCGAAGGTGACAAATCTCACCTTATTAAACGGAATCTGCGCCGGATTTTTATAAAGAATCGCCTGATTCAGGCGGGAATTCAGCGTGTTGAGCACATCGCTCTCCCAGAGACGGAATCGCTCCGCCTCAAAGTCGCGCAGGAGATGTGCCAGTGCGATGTACTGCTTGCGCACGCCACGCCCACCTTTGCGGGCCTTGCGCACGCAGTCCGTGTCGCCTTTGAGGCTCCGCTGAGCGGGGAGTGCCCCGCTCGCACCACCGCCACCGCCGCTTCTAGAGTCGCTAGCGCTGACCCCCTCGGTCACCTCATGTTGATCGGGCTCGCGGCTGCGCTGGTCACCCGCTTCGGGTTTGGCCTCCGCTTCTCCGTCGTCGTTGCCAGCTCCGTCGGCTGCGGCGGCGGCGTCGTCGTCGTCATCCTCTTCGAAGAGGTCGTGCTGTGATTGGAGGAAACGGACGATGCTGTACTTGACGGTGTTGAGGGTGAGACGGGCCCACTGGATGGAGCCGGAGATCGGAGGAATGTAGCGCCCGTTCTCGGGGTCGTTGCGCATCTCCAAGAAGCGGCGCTCAACGCGGGAGAGCTGAAATGGGAAAATTGGAGTAGGGGTGGGTTCCTATTGGTTGTCGGAGTGTGAGGAATTAAAATAATATGTATATAGAAAAAATTAGAAATACTTCTGGTGTTATTAGCAAATAAATGTTTTCTCAATGTAGTCCACAAAATGTTTTCATGAATGATAGATGCTACAACTAATTATTCCGGAATCTACATTTAGAGCCTAATTACTGGTTAGAAAATGAATGAAATTCCTTAATTTACTCAACTTAAAGCACACAAAGAATCTAGAACATGGCCTTGGAAGTGGTAGCGTTTTACTGTCCAATCAAAAGGTCTAGTCTCCATAGATGAATTCAATTGGCTATACATTATACCCATCGACCAATAGAGAGGTGATTAGATCATAAAGCCATCAACCAATAAAAATCCCAGAAATTACGAATCCAGCCTTTTTCCCAGCTCCAACATTTTAAATTAAAACATTGCTTCAGAAAAATAATCTGCCCCTTCCTACAACTAAAATGGACCAATGGAAATCAGGCTGTGGCTGTAAAGTCTTCGAACTGGTCCAATAGCTAGCAGCCTTTGTCATTAGAGTTTTCTTATTTGTCAATTTACAGAATGTTCATCCTGGTTAAAACTAGTATAAATGCAACTTCTAAAAACACTGAATTTGTGCCAAATTAACCTTTTTTCCAAAATTGTTAGATAAGTAATTTCGAGCGCTATCTGAATATGTATTATCTTAGCCCATCTGGAGGTAATTGGATCAGATGGCCACCAACCAATAAAACTACCAGACAACTTGCTAGGGTTAGGGCCTAACTGCCCAATCAAAAAGCCTTACACTCATTGGCGAATGCTATTGGTTAAACGTCCTAGACCCCAACCAATCGAGAGATGGCGAGATGAGATTGCCTTCAACCAATGAAAACCCTAGACTGCTTTCCCAATGACATCAATATGGATATACTCGGTGGCCCTTTTCACTTCAACGGCAAATTTATCAAATTCCGTACAAATACAAAATAAACAATATATTTCCTAAGTTATCCTATTAATGTTTTAAAGCGATAACACTGTAGCAAACATTCGGTCAACTCGACTGAGCACTACAACGAACCCATTTAATTGATTTGTTACTTAATTTTAAAATAATAACTGATAAAGGATTAAAATAAACATTCTAATTAATTTATCTTTAGATCAAGATTCGAATTCCTAAATACAACGTCTTAACAGTACAATTTTTGAAATATTTAAAAATTATTCAAGATCAAGCTCTTTTCAACTTATTTCTAAATTAAGTATCATTTATTTTACCGTTTTTATGCCTCTGTATCCACTATTAAACTGATTCAACCGATAAAACTTTCAACGGACGAAATCTCGGTGCCTCACCTCAGTGCCAAGGCTATTGAGCACATCGCGGTACTTGTCCTTGAGCAGGCAACTGATGGCACTGCGGGCTTTGACGGCCTTGAAGCGCTCCAGCAGGTTGAAGGCGTTGTTGGCGCCGCGGATGTGCGCGAAGTAGTCGTTGATGAAGTTCTTCGCCTTCGCGTCTATCAGACTGACTTTGTCTGCAAAGTCTTCTTGCAGACGGTTCCAGAACTTCTCGTTTTGCGGCAAGAAGGGGCATCTCAAGTTCTAGAATGGGGTCGCAGTGCCTTCAATCACCACTTTTGTCAGAGGGGATGACATCGTACAAAATAAATTATGCTTGAAAATACTCCATTATTTTCAAAATAACCAATCAACCACTCCATCCAATGGTAGGGCGATATTTCTTTGAGCTAAGTTATTATTGGGTTATGTTTCAGTGATTGCGTGCGTTCGTGCTACCATCACCCAATAATCTTTGAGAATGTGGTTTCCGCTTACCAATCAGGTTGTGAGAAACACACTCACTGGATTTTTAAGGGGATTGAAGAGGTTGTCCACCAATCGGAGCACTTCTGTCAGCGACTTGCTCTCCCCTGTGATATTCTTCAACTCGGGACCGAACATGCGGTAGAACTCCTTCGCGCACTGCGGAAATTTCGGACGCATTAATTTGCTGGATTAGATCTAACTCGCATTTTCGCCAGGTGATCTTACATTGGCCATGTCAAGAATATCCCTGAGTACCCGCGAGACATAGTGGATGTTGCCGAAAAGACGTTTCCGATCGAACTCCCACCGATTATCCTGGGAGGTGGCCTCAACCCTCTGTCGCTCCTGCATGTAGGTCGTCTCAAATGCACTGAGCATTCGCAGAGCCGATCCGGTCTCCTGTAGAATGCTCTGTACTGATCGGCTACATGCGTAAGAAAAACTCACTGGCTAGGTTTAGTGTAAAATAAAGCCTACTCAAATCGACTTCAGTAGCGATGGCCGTGTTGACTTGCCTGAAAAGGGTGGGGATGTGCATGACCTTGATTACGCGGTCGTAGAGAGCCCAGGCGATCTTCTGCAGCAGGGGACCCATACGCTCGTCCTTGTTGAAACCGCGGGAGATGGTCCAGATGAGACGTAGGGACTGGAGCATCGCTGGAATCGTCTCGGCCACCACGGAGAAGCTGTGGCCGAATTGTACGTTCTTGAAGTGGCGTTCCACTAGCAGAAGGAATCTTTTTGAACGGAAAAATCGCTCTTGACATCATTAAAATATATTTTTCGATCCGATGGTGAGATGGCTTAATTATGCCGTTATAAATGGAACGAACCAATCAAAATGCGACTTTCTTCCAACTCAAGTACCCAACCTACTTACCTATTCGATCGATACCAGATACAATTCGTCGTGTACTTTGCCGACTGTCAACTTAGAGTTGATGAAAAGTCCAGTACATTTTTGGATTATAGGCACATATTTATAGTTCGTTTTATAGAGGCCTGGCTAAGTCCTAGTCCTCAATGTTGGTTGGTGCTCACTCAGCGTCACGTTAGCTGTACAAAACCAGCAAGCCAGTCGATCAACGGTTTGAGCATAACTCAGGATTCCGGAATCCTTTTATCCAGTCGATGCTCTGAATGACATGCTTCAATAGTGGAAACACTTTGGAAAATCAGTAAAATACATTTTATTATGGTGTAGGTCCATTTCTCTTTCGATAAACCTCATTAGAACGTTCCTCCTCGTGCCATTCGTTAACAATTCTAGCTGCATGAATTGGTGCTATGGTACCATCATCTTGAAAGGTGGCAGTTTCTGTCACACTAGCGCCTACCATACGAAAGTCCAGGAGGCCTGCCATTTTATAAGGTCATAACCCTTTTTTAAATACAGTTCGTTTAAATAAACATGCAAAAAGAAGACTAAAAATAAACAAAACACATTAAAATGTATCGAATTTTGAGTGTTTATAACCTGCTCAAATGTCAGGTGTTTCCATTATTTTGTCTAACCCCCACTGTTGTCGCACCTTTCGTGGTTTAGAGGGGATAGTCATAACTAGGTCTCCTCTAAGCTCCCTACCTGGCGTTGTCTTTTGCCTCCGCCATCAGAACCTTAATTTCGGCGGTTCTGTCAAAACGCGTGGCATCAGGATGCGTGATGGCGTTCCAGCGTTGGGCGATATCCACGATTTCCGGAGCTCGAAGTGCCTCGCTCACTGAGGTGAGGGTCTTACAGCACTTGCGCCAGTGCTCAATCTCCTCCAGAGGCCCCACATTCGTCGGACGCTCTTGTCCCAGACTGACAATCACCTCGTCGATGGTGGCGTCTAGGCGGGAAGAAGTCGGACAACTTGAGCATCGTTCCCTTCATGGACAATCTTGTCATTAAAATTGGCATCCCATAAGTTCTGTCATTGGCAGAACTTATGGGATGCCAATTTATCTCGCTCTTGGTCTTACTCCATGCCTCGATGAGGGCCTTGAAGCTCTCAAACTGCTCCTTCTCAATCTCCCCCAGTTCACAGGCCTCCAGCGGCGGCAACTCAAAGTCTGCCGGTGGCAGTTGGAAGACGCCGAGGAGGGCGGATTCAGTCTCGTTGAGCACGCCCTGGAATTTGTGCAAATTCACGGCGAATTCGTCGCGTAGCCGCTGCACCTCACCGACTGCACCGACTGCTGCGCCACCGGTAGCGGTGGACCTGAAGGCGGTGGAACGGCTCTTGAAGGAGACGGCACCCGTTTGTTGACTTGGTTTTTGAGTAGCCCTCTCTTCCCCCTCCTCGTCCTCCTCGGTGCTGATTGAGTCGAGACCGGAGGAGTCTACTCCCGGAACCAAAGTGGAGTTGCGGGTGGAGAAGTAGGCCAACAGAGGCTGATAGATCTGCAGGAATGGAAAAAACTCATCAGAAATTGGCTGGCTCCAGCATCATCTTATGGGGGTCCAGATAAGGCTGTGATAGACGTCGCTAATGGCGACTCTTATCTCGATTAAAAGATCTCTGATAATAGGTGCACTGACGTTAGAAGACTTGTAAGATTAAAATTGACAAAAATTTGCTCAGTTTTGCGCGCCAATTTGATTAACGACCACTTAAACCGCTTCAATAAACTGTTAAAACTACTACTTAAAGACGGGGGACTCACTTTACTGATGAGAGCATTGCACGAAGGCAGAGTGGGGAAGAGCATGATTCCGGTCTCATAGAGACTAGTGATGGGCGGACGGTCATCATCATTGATTCGACTCACGTACGTCGAGGTGGGGTCTGTGTCCTGTCCACGCATTGCGAAGACACATCGACCAGTTCCGAGTTCCTTGGCTCGCTGATCGGTGACTGGAAGGGTAGTCACATGGAGGCTCACTCGAGTGTAGGTTCGAGCGAAGACCTGACATTGAAAAATGGGTGCTCAGTTGCCATATAAGAGTTGCGGTAACCATACTAAACAGTTTCCCTACTTCACGGCCTACGAATCTCTCTAAGAAGCATTACTGAGCACTTACGAGATACTGTAACGTGTCGAAGCGTCGATGATCCTTCTCTCCCACCCCCTCCTCCTCCTCGCCCTCCTCCTCCCCATCCTCCTCAAACTCCGATTGGTCAGTTGGATCAGTGGCCTCATCCGCCTCCAGAGCACTGAACTCGTCTGTTTTGCGCGTATTTCCCCCTTCATCCACTTCGACATCAGGCAAGGGGTCCTGGACTTTGGCAATCAGCTCGGCATACGTCGTGGCGGTGTCGCTGGAGCTCTTGGAGGTTCCAGAACCCTCTGAAGCGTTGGTAAACTCACTAGAGCCCTCTGAGAGCTCGGAGCGTCGGCGCACTTTGAGGATATAGGTGCCCGGAGTCACGGGCACCTTGATGAGCTTGCGCTCGTAACTGATGGCCTTGTAGAAGACCAGGACATGTATGGAGGCTCTGTCGAAGTGTGGCATCAATAGGTCCTCGATCAGGCTTCGATCGACTCCTGATCCACGCGATCCCAACTCGGCGATGACCTCATCTTGCTTCTCCCGTATGTCGAGTTGGTTGCAGACGGCGAGCAGGAGTTCCTTTGCCGAGGAAGTGAAATACGAGGCGGCTGAGCCGTCCATCTTCTTCTGATTATTTGTTTTTTTTTGTGAAGAATTAATTTAAATATGTAAATTTAGTAAACATGGAAAAAATGCTGCGTGTAAGTGCACGCATAAAGCACGCGTGGAAGAAAGTAGTTGTTCGGTAATCAGCGATATCGATTTGATTATTAATTAGTATTGGAAATGAAAAATCAATTGCACTTTTTTCGAGGAAATCAGGTAAATTGGACTTGAAACACACTTGGTGAGTAGAAATTTACATATTTTCTCAATTACTTTTTTATAAATAGTTTTTAAACAGTTGGGCCATTATTTAACCGAAATTAACAGAATAAATTTTTTGTATTGTCCATCATGTGCTTCAGTCAAAAATCTGTCTCTCTTTTCCATACTTTTCTGTCTTATCATTCATTGACGTTTCTGGAATTCAATTTTTGTGAAATATCAGTTAGACTCAGTTGGAAAAATATGCAACTCTATTGGAAGCAGTAATCTGTAATCTTCCCCCTTTAATTCTGTACTGAAATCATTCAGTATCAGTTAGAAAATGTACAAGTAACAAGAATGACGTTCTCAATAAATAAAAAATAGGAAAAACCGGTTGGTTAATACAAAATTATGTTCATTAGAGAAGGAAAATATCCTATTATCAGAGATCTTTTAAGTGAGATAAGAGTCGCCATTAGCGGCGTCTATCACAGCCTCATCTGGACCCCCATAAGATGATGCTGGAGCCAACCACAGTGAAGGGATTTCTCAAAATCTTCCTCGTTAATTCTCTCCTGGGATTATGACAGTTAGTGCCTAACAAATTAGGTAATTTTCAAGTAACTCAGTGGGCGAGGAAATTACACTAATTATCGCAATCCGGTGCAGACTGGAATGAGGCTGAGATTCTTTTAAACTCAGCTGTTTAAATTGTGCTATCGATTAACTGGGCCTTTGTGGTGTCACTTGCAGCATGGTCTTTATCGACAGCGGAGCCCAACTGTAAATCATAAAAGGTCGTCGAATTGTAAGTGGACGTGAGTAGACAGTACCTCAGAGTGCAGAGAGTTTCTGTTTCTGAGTAACTGTGTGTAGCAAGATTTGGGTTGTCCTGATTACATTGGTTAACTGCTCAGCCAATCACATTTATGAGCAATGCACGCAATCCATGCTTGATAATTCAGGGGAACGCAAGCAAGCGGTTTAAGTTGTCTTTAACCAGCTTGGTGAGTAAAAAATGAACAAATTTACTCAATATTTATCCCATAAGTTTGTTAACAGCAGTGCAAGTTAGCACTATTGATATTTTGGGCCTTCCGCTATGTTTTTGTCCTAATTGTGCCCCTCTTTCTTCCTAATTTACCGTTTTATATATTTCATGGATTTTTTAAGTGAAAATTTATTGGAAATATTACAATTACTTGAAACCATTAATCTGTGTGAGCAACTAACTCTATCTGTGTGAAAATCTAGTCTGAACTCAACTCTAATCTCTGAAGTTTGGCCTTTTTCAGATATAAGTTTGACATGAATTCTGCAGTCCCGACAAAGAATAGACACAAATAGCTTTGTTGATACAAAGAAAAGAAAATGCCCTATTATCAAAGAACTTTTAATCTTAATAACCGAAATTATAGCGACGCTCTCCGGTATCTCTAGCTCTGTCGCGTCTGCATAGCTCACGTGACGGCGCTGCTCATGCGCCAGCAAGCAATGTAGTTGAACCAGACTGACTGACAATCATTTCTCTGAAAATCTTATTAAAACATTCAGTTCACACGGTGACGAAGCCTGAATTCCGATGGCAGGGTTCTTCAACACTTTTTCCTGCAGATTTTCGACAAGGAAGTCTGCTGTGTGAGCTTAAATGAGAGCGTCTTTTATTTTGCCAACTTCTTGCCACCCCTGCTTCATAATCTTCAATTCATGCCACATTCGCGCATTTTTCAGAGAGGAAAAAGAGGCCCATTTAGTAGGGTAAAAGCTCACTCAATTTTGCCCATCGTTCTAAGCCAACATCAATCCGTCTGTCTAGCCAAAGGAGTTGGGGAGGAGGTGGGTAATTCCCACTGGGGTCAGGTTAACCGGGAAGTTCACACGGCTAGACAAATAAATTCCCCAGCGGCGTTTTGGAGAGGGGGGTGGGTTAGGCAAGTCAGCCGACTAAGCAAGTGAGACATGCCACTTAAATCGGTTATGGCTAATCGTAGTTAAGTGAGGGTTGTAGTCTAAGGCTTCCGTCTACTTTTTACAATTTCTGTGTCATTCACAATCCAGCATATAGTAGTCGTGACTGCCTCACTTGGTGACTGAAAGCTCAAAGATTAAATTAAGGAATACGCATCTAATAGGAAAATGGCGTGGAGTGAATGGGAACTCAAATGAAAGCCTGTTTTGGGAATAGGCACTGATTAGACTCTTTTCCAGTTCTTGCATTGATTTTCTGACTAAAATTCAGAGCCTTTCATTTGGCTAGACGTGCTTTTTAAATTAACTTCGCCTTAAAAATCTGCTGGTAATGAGTAGGACAAAAGATTTCATTAATCGAGGCCATAACGAAGTGTCAACGTACTTTAACAAGGGTTTTCTATAAGTGGAACTCCAAAATCCAAATTTAAATACAAACTTGATGTCTAATCAATACTCGAGAGGTCATACGCTATAACACATTACTCTGCGCTCGGTTTCAGCAGCATTAAATGAATGCATTTTCAGTATCCATAGTACGCACCACCCTTCATTATGGATTCTAGGTTATTCACAACTTGGCACTGCAATTTAAGTTCACAAGAAGGAGATTCCATTTCCCTATCCCAACATCATTTAAATTTTTTGGTAATAACTTTCCAGAATCAAAATTTGAGTCTCAATATCTTAAATGATATTTCAAGAATACCTTATTTATGGGAAAAATAGTAGTACCCAAAACTCATAAATTTTGAATTGATGGATTTCGTAGAAGAAATTTATGCCAAACTACCTGCGCATTATTCTTAAAAAATTCGAAGCTGTCTTAACTATTTGCAGCTACGTGGCTACTAAGAAAGCTAGTCAGGGGTTGGAGGATATGACTTTTGACTCGTGCGATTATAGTTTCAACTTTCATGCTTAAAAAGGGTTATAGGATTTGATTATGTAGCCTCTTACTGATATTGCTTTATATCATATTTTATGAGAGTTATAAGGGTTCATCTTTGCACATTAATGAGATAAATTGCTACACTAGTGAACGATAAAAATATGTAAAAAACGTCACATAAATGGGCAATGAAATCACATTTCAAATTTAATTTTTAAATGTTGAAACTATCATAAATGGTAAATATATTCGTTTACATGGCATAGTGTTATTAAGTACCATACAATGACCCCGTTTATTATCCCATTGACCCCATGAATTACAAAGGAGTCATAAAAGATACGTAAGCAAGCTGTGCAACACAATCAGTGAAATATAACTAAATAGACTTTTATTCTAAAACTATGACTATTTCACACCTGCAAACCATAGCAAAATATACCTTGTTTGAGTACGCTTGTAGTTGTGTGTACGCCTTCACTTGTGACTTGCTGGTGCTAAGCAATGGTGAAGATTTTCGTGGGCAATGTTAACCCAAAGTCCAGGTCAGAAGATCTCAGGAAGCGCTTTGAGCTTTACGGCAAAGTAACTGAATGTGATATTGTCAACAATTTTGCCTTCGTGGTAGGTCCCTTGCTTTGTCGCCTAATTTGCCTCTAGCACATGGAAAACGAGGCTAGTGCCCAGGATGCGATCTCAAACCTGCATTTATCTGATTTTGATGGTTACAAAATAAATGTTGAACTTAGTCAGCGTACTGGTAAGAAAGGCGGCAGTGGTGGTGGTGCGATGCGTCGTAGACCCAATGGGAGGTTTCATCGCTTCGATGGTCGTGATAATCGTAATGGTCCCCCTCCGAGGGGTGCTCCCTACAGTCGAAATGGTAGTTATCCTTCAAATCGTGACACTCGCTATGGCGTTCCTCATGCTTGGGGTGCAGAGGATTACGGGCCCATGCCACCAAGAGGTCCAGTACCGCCGCCACCACCACCACCATCTAGAGGGTATGATGGCTATGGGAGTCGCCCGTACGATCGCTATGGTCCTCCTCCGCACCCCTCTCGTGATTTCGACCGAAATCCCTGTCCACCTTATGCCGCCGGAGGTGGTGGTGGTGGTGGCAGTGGTGGGTATGCAGGTGCTGCACCCGAGCCTGTTCCACCGCCACCACGAGATGTGGGTAGAAGACCCTCACCTCCTCATCCGTTCCATCCTCGTAGTCGTTATGATAACTACGATAACCCTAGTAATTTCCGAGACTACGATGGTAGTGCTAGTGGTGGGTATCGCGAGAGCGGGCCTTCGTCCTACGGTGGTAATTCGGTGCCACCGATGCCCGGCAGTAGAGCCGATGAGTACTCCTATGAAGGCTACGCTTCTGAGTTCTCGTAGGTTACCTCTTTGGCCTTTCCCTTACCGTCTTCTTGACTCCGCTAGCTCGCGCGATTATCGCGACTATAATCGTGGTAGTTACTACGGTGCTCCGACCGGTGACTATGGTTACTATGGGGATCGTAACTCGGCCAGCAGCCACAACAACACCAGCGGCAGTCGCTCACCTCCGAGAAATCCGTCCTCTGCCCATCCGTATGGTTATGGACGGCATTAAAGGTGAGGCCGTGAGTGCGATTGTGCGTGTGCGTAGTTTTCGCTCCCGTAGTTTGGCTGGCTATCCACACTCTCGAGATAGTGCTAGCTCCGTGGTGGTGGCCCTGACGTCGGGCTCAGCGCGTACCTCTCCTGAAGTGCCCTTTCGTTTAACATTTCAGCCGAGCACGACTGATTTACAAGTGAAGGCAAGACGGCAGCGGCCGCGTAGAATGCGTTTAAAGCCATCTACTCTCTGTCTCATCAATCACTGCGTTTTACTTCCCCATCTCTGCTAGCTTCCTATGCTCCGTATTTTCAACCCACTCTCACCTGCACATCGGTGTTGCGTTTCGCGTTTCCTTTTTTTAAAAAGAAAACAAATACTGCACAGCAATAAAGTGTTTGTCATCGTCGTGGTAAATGGCTGGCTCCGCCGTCTGCGTGTTCGTTAGTTGTACGCCTATCCCGCAGGTTTCCTAGTTCTTTCGCTCGTTAGAGCTCGCGTTCGTGAGTTATAGTTCACTTTTGTCGTTTGTACACCCGCCAGGCTGGTTCGACGCGCGTTCTCGACGTTGATGAGTTACCTTCGTTACCTGTTGTTGAATAAAGTTTGGTGGCGATTTTCGTTTGGACGTTTTGTCTCCATACGGGCAAGCGATGGCTGATTTAGGCTAAGCTCTTTTGAGATCGTCCTTTCCGTTGAACCGCTGCTGTTGAAGGTGCGCTTATCTCATTGTTGTCTCTGCTTATCACCGATTAGGGGATAAGCTTTTTTCTCGATGTTTTTGGTGGCGGTTTAATGGAGCGGGAGTTGCGTCACACTGTTCCACAGATTTTCCGGCATTTCCGATGCACGGGACTGTGGCACGTTTTAAGGTTATGGCCGTGAGGATGTCGGTGCTCCTCAGGTGGCGTAGCGTTTGCTGTCTACGACCTGAGGGTTCTGATTAACTGACCCTATGAACCCCCTTTTAGTGACTTCAAGTAGTTCGAACCTCCTATCTCGTGGGGTCAAGTAGTTTTTTACGAGTTCAGTTGGCACCGATTTGGTTAATACCGAAACATACCCTCTTCTTCTAGAGATAACGTGTTTTCCGATTTGTTGGGGTGAAATCCCAACCGGGGGTCGTGATTTGCTTTGTGGGACTCTCAACGGGTAACTGCCAATCAAATCGGCTGGTTTTCCGACTAGTCTCCCCTATACGTCGATTTAGCACATTACCTCAATTTATGGTTGTAATAAAATTGCTTATGATATTCGTGGCGATTTATCCCCCTGGTTCCCTTGGGTGGCGTTGGTGCTTTGCTGAATTTATGGCGATCATTTCTTAAGGCTTCTCGTAAACGCTGTGCTAATGGACCTTGTGCTCGTGTGGTTTTGGGCAGGGGATCGGTGAATCAGCGGAATGGTAGTTGGCAAATAAGGAAAAACTTGGCAAAGTAAGCATCCGTCAATTTTTAGGCACTACTAGGGTCCCCGTCTTTCTATCAATCGACTCACACGGTCACCTTTGGCCTGCTGTCATCAAGTTCGCCTCCCGATAAAAATCGATGAACCGATCAGTTAGTCCTATCGCGATTGTTTAACGTACTCGGGTTTCTTTGTTCTTCGGTCAGCGCTTAAACGATCGATGTCGTAGTTCTTCCGCTAATGGGGTTATCGATTACAAGGGACAAAAACGTCAATGGGTGTTATTTGCAATATTCCTACTATTCAGAGTGAAAGGTTTCTTGTAAATCTGCGAACCTGAATGTGGTGTGAGGTGTGGATTTCTTAAGGTTTAGGTATTTGGGGCACAGAATCGTATGTTACTGCTCATCACGGTGTTTAATTTCTAGTTGGCTGGTGTGTGTTGGTCGCTTTTTTCAATTTATTGCCTTAGTTTCCATCTTTTCAAATACCTGTTACAATGCGCAATATTGATTTCTGATTGGTTCCATGCCGTGCACAATTACCATTGGTCGGTAGCTTGGACGTTCCTGTAGTGGCTGACGCAAAGAGGCATTTCATTGGATAGATTTATGACTCGATTCTCGAAGATTTTTCTACCACATCTCATTATGGGATCTGCTCTGTAGAATGGGGAATATAACTTATAAATTGTGGGAAGAATGTTGGGAGCCTTTTTAGCCAGTGAATAGTTATTCGGTTGTACCCATTCATTCGTAGGACCAATCGTATGAATTTATGCAAAGTTATTTAAGTAGTCTGTTCTATTGGACACCATGAGGGTTAGTCAGACAGTGGAAGCAATGCCTCCTTGTGGGAACGAGTGCGTTTTTTTGTCGCTGATGATTTTTTTCTCGCAACAAAACGTAAGCAGCTTTAAGTACCTGACTTCTAGTTAGTTATGTTATTTTTTTGCACCAGGGTGGCTTCTCAGTATTTGCAACTTAAGGGATCTAATTCAAAATCGGTTGTGAAATCGAGCCAGGGGTAGTGGGTTCGCCTACCAACCAATGGGGAGGTGGGATGGCTGGACGGTTGCCAACAATGAACTCCCTGCAGTCACTGTAAGCTGCGCTCAGATCAACAGGAAGTGTCTCAAATCTCGACGAGATAATCACATTTGCGATTTTTTACCGTAAAAGCATCAATTGGGTGTTGATTGACTAGTGCGTCGTGCACTGAATTAGTAAGAAATCGATAAATCAAATTTCTCACGGCCCATAGGTAGAGTAAGATTGGAAGACTGTCGATGTTTGTGATCGATCGATAGTAATCAATGTGAATTAGAACGGACTAGATTGTCCGAAAAGCATCATATAGGGCGTGCACTGATTTGGTCAAAAAATGGATGAATCGAAGAAGACCTGCAAGTAGGCTCTGTTTCCGCGGTCCCCTGGCCAAACCTCATCCCAACTTCGGCCACCGCTCTGACCTGGGCTTTTATGTGGCGAGGCCAGTTCTTGCCAAACACTAGCATCCCCAGGATCCTACTTTGGCCCCAGGTGCAGCACATGTCGCCACACTAGTGCCTCTGGCCGTTCAAGGATCCGAGGGCTCTCCAAATGGCCCCCAAGACGACTAAAACGTCTGCCTACTCCACCGTGGCCGACGTGAGAGCCAGTCTGGCGAAGTGGCGATCCACGCGATCTGTGGGGGAGCTTCGCAAGGCGCCGGACGAGGCGAGCAACCGGCGTATTAGGGCATTTTTGAAGGTCTGGACGACAGTCTGCCTGTGGAGACGCTGCTCCAGTTCGATGGCTGGGCCAACCTCGTGTTTATGGACTTCCCGAGTCGAGTTGAGTCGAATAAACTGCTTGCGCTTCGGTTTATCGGTCGGTCTTCTGCTTGGGCGAGGTTCTTATCGATTTATCGGATCGATTTTGCTTGACCATAAGAAATAAGGAATTATCGTAGTTTACCTATTTCTCAATATGTTGCTATTCACTTCAAATTATTGCAATAGGTCTGAATTTGAACAAATAGGAGGACTCAGTCATCTATGTACTTTCCCTGATTTTCGATGACCTCCATCTATCTTGATAGCTAATTATTATCAACCTTATTGGAAAATTCTCTTGGTTTTGATTGCTCGAGGTACTTCTTGTGCTACATTGCAAAAGGTCTTTCTTCTAAATGCTTTGTGGAGGAGCAAGGTAGCCAAGGGCCTCTTCAATTTTTTGTGACGGGATTCGTGCTGAGAGTGAGTTGGGGGTCATCACTCTTTTTCGATTCATTAAGGCAGGAATTTCGCAAACCATCCTTTATTAGCACAATCCTCTCCATAAACTAAGTAGGTGTTTCCAGCCACTTCGTCGGCTGCTGCTGAGTTTCCTTGAACTCGTAAAACATAAATATGTACCTCAAATGGCTCTTGGGTACCTCCAAGTTAGCAGCATTTTAGTCTATTCGACATAAAGTGCTCTTTTCATACATTTTTCAATTTTAAAAAAGGTGGAATTCGGACAGAACTTGTTTGGTGACTTGATATCTAGGTCACCTGGCCTTGTTTCACTCCCTGCCCAAATCGGTATTTTTTGCGCTCCACAAGGCCGTAGCCTTCAAGGGACTGATTTTAATTGACTGCCTAAGAACCATCTCCGCAAGCCAAATCGATTTTTTGCAACACCCAAACCGTGCAAACTGACGTGGGTGGTCCATTGATTTTTTTTACGCAGTTCGAAGTTGTTTGCGATTTCGACGGTGGCAAGACATGCGAAATAATCGTGCGTTCTTCTCAATGCGGTTGCTATTCAGGTTAATGCGATTCACAATTCCATGTTTCTGGAATTCTGGCTGAGGACGTTTTTGGGACCAAATGGGTTCCTTCAAAGACTTCATCGAGTTTTGAAGAAGCCTGTTTGAGCTGAGGCAATGGCGTGGTGGTGGAAATCGACTTCTTACATGAATCTCTAAAATCTACGTCCATAAATGCTCCTCAGTAATGTTGAGGTTGTGGTTTGTGGTGGCCAAATGTCGAGATGTTCAACTTCATTTGAATGTTCCTCATGCAATTCTTCAAAAATATTTCTATCATATGATATAATAATAAACAAATGTACGAGAAACCTCAAAGTTTTGTAACATTTCGATTGTTTAAAACATGTTCAAATGTTATGTTACCAAAATGGTGGGTGTTTCCACTATTTTGTCCAACCTCATTTACTTCTCGAAATAACTCTCGAAGAATTTAACTGGCGCATTGCCATAATGGTGCAGCAAGACTCATGCGCTGGATAGTTTTTGATCCTTGAGTCCACCCCAGTTCGGTAACCTCGTGGGTGGTCTTTAGGATCCATTGTTTTGACTGTTTACCTTTACTTCACCATGATTATACTGATAGAAAACCCAATTTCTGATCTCCAGGTAATAATTTTCATCATCAGAAGCTGGTCTTCCTTGTATACTTAAATTTTGTTCCATGTCAAATCAATTTATACAAATCAGGGTTCTACTTAATTATTGTGAGTAGCACAGCCTTTATTAGTAGTGCCAATCCGTATAATATATATTTTTTCAAGGCATTTCTCAGAAAATTTATTGCTTAGCTTTCTTCATCATACAATCATATACTTATTATATTCATGATTTAGTTAATGAATGTAATGCATACAAACACGGCCCATCAGTTTAACCACCTGAATGTTAAAATTTATAAACTTCGGTGAGAAAGCCTTTGTTATCCCCCTGTCTTTCAGACGACTAACTGCATTTGTATGCCGAGGTTAGGAATTAAAAAAATGCTTAATGAATTTATTCATCCCAGTACCAACAAAAACTGGTTTTCTCTTTACTTCGAAGTGATGCTATGAAGAACTAAATGAGTTGATCAGTGGCATTGTAGCGCTTATGCGCTGTGCTGATGTGGATTCTTGCTCAAGGCCAGGACGCTAACGACACGAACCAATTAAAAATCGTTTAGTGAAGATCTGTGTCCTGTAACGAGAATGAGTGCACGCAACGCCGTACGACGGCGTGCAGTCAACACCTCATTCATTCTGTGCTAGTTTGTTTCTCCTAGTAAAAGTTTACACTTTCATCCTGGGATTTCTCTTACCTGGAACGTATTTGGAAGTCTTTTAAAGTGATAACCACTTTAAAATCTATATGAGTAAATTAAATGTGAGTAGATAAGACGACATATTACTTGAAGTCGTAAATTTGGAATTAAACAATTAATAGAATAAATAATAAATAAATCATATATATAATATATAAATATAAATTAAATAAATAATAAATATAAACCAACCAAAATTTTCGGCAATATCTAAATAAATAAGATATGTGTTAGTAAATGAAACATAAATTTGCCTAAAATTGTAAATTAATAGTTAAACGGCCAATAAAAATAAATGGTACATATAATAGCCAGAAAACAATGAATAATTATGAAACCCGGACGCCAAGCAACATTAACCGTTGTCAAGTTTGGAATTTATGCCAAATCGTCAATAGTGCTGCTGCAATTTCAACCATGACATAAAAATAACTCAAAATCAGTGCGGAATTCGTGGAGTATAAAATATGTTATGAGTGGTAGTTTTTGGAACTTCCAGGCACATGAAAGGTTAGTTCATTTTAAAATCGGCAAATTGTTCCTCAATAAACATTAACAATTTTCTCCAACTACTTGATTAATGGCTCAAATTTCATTAAAATTCAACAGTTTAATTATGGAAAGTATTGCTAAAATACACTCGAATTAGTGGAGGAATTTTCGGGAATAAGTTACGTCTCGTTTTTTTTTTAAATTTCTGATTGCTTGAAGAGCAAAAAATTAGTGGAATTTTGTGGACTCCAGGGTCGAACTGAATAAATTTTCGCCTGTATGAATTCACATGTTAAAAGATCTTTACCATGAATCAATTAATAAATATTTTTTGCTGACTGAACGAAATTCAAAAAGCACTTTATACTGTTTAATGGAGTGGCTAAAACATCATTTTGGTGTTAAGGGGCATTTAACGTGGGAGTATCCAAGAATCACTTGAGTTCATGGAAGGAACCTCAGCAGCCAACGAAGGGGCTGTTGGAAGCATACACTCTCAGTTTATGGAGTGGAGTGGAGTGTGTGAATGAGGGAAGATGGTTTGCGAAATCCGATAATTCACCCTCCACGAAGACAATGATCGAGTATGACAGAGTCCAACTGTGTTTGATGATAAGCTGCTGCCTTATTAGTTAAATTGGAATTGTCAACAGGGCGTACTTCATGCGTAAAACTATTAATGCCAATCTTATAAACACAGAAAAGCTCATAAACTTGGCGAATGGGTGCCTCATGAATTTTCTAGACATTTTCAAATCTGGATTTGACAAAATCTACTCTTTTCTTCCCTTCTCCATTCTTGCGACTGGCGACGGTTGAAAAATGGATCTTGTATGGAAATTTCAAGTGTGGTAGACAGTATAAAGCGGATAGCTGCTATTGTCGAAAATTGTGAAATTGCGGCGACGTGACTCGGGGCCAGAGGGGGACGTCGCCGCTACTCTCTGGCCGGGCCGTTTCTCGGGAATCGGCAGGGCTGGACCAAAACGTCGGTGGTAGCGATATCAACCGTCCCTGGACTTGGACCTAGCCCGGTTATGAGGTGATCTTTGCCTGAACATAGACCTGGGTCATTAGGTGTTCGAACATTTCTTCCAGTCACGCTACACTGGCGTTGATAGACGAATCGGACGGGTTGTTAGCGACTTGGGCTACTTGACAAGCTGAGGTCGAATCAGCTGCTACCTCCATAATTTGGTCAGCTAAACTTGCCAAGACAGGGAGCTCAAGGGAATTTAGATTCTTCACGAGTACAGCTAGGAGAGGAGGTGCCGAGCCCCGTAAAAACCCGTTCACCAAATTCTGCATACTGTGCAACAGCTGAGAGGGCTTGCGGTCGTCAAGGGCCTCTTGGCGGAGAAGCTGTTGAAAACGCTGCTATTTGGACAGACCAGTTTCCTGAAGGATCTCCTTTTAGAGTTCCTGATAGGAGCCGCTGAATTTTCCATCGCTAGGGAAAGACTAAGGAAAATATAGGCACACTGTTGTCTTTCAACTGATATGTTGCAGACTTCAAACCACTTTTCCATGACAGCCAGCCAAGTGTCGACTATAAAGATTGAAAAGGGATTTTGGGAAATATTGGAGTCAACTTTATCGGCGGAAGTATCCACTGTGTGGCAGGTCGGGGTCACCAGTTTGTAGTGGATTTCTGCTGTTAGATTCTCTTCCTAGATGAATGTCGTACCACAGGTGCGATGAGCCCCCAAAACCAGGTAGGAAGAGGGGAGAAGACGTCCTTCCAGGAGCGTGTATTGGAAAGTGTGTCTCGTTTGTGTGTTGACAGCTGTGTTATGCTATGGTTGATCTGCTTGAGAGGGAATAACATGTCCGTGGGTAGCGGGACTAAGATGCTCTCAGGTGGTGAAGGGAAAGGACCCCAACCATAGCCACCGAGCAGGGAATCTCATGGGAAAAAGAGCCTTCCTGTTTCAGTTCGGTAGGATCTCCAAGAAATGGCGTATTTTGAATTGTTACCACCCAGTGCAGCAACAGTTAATGCTCAAATCTAATGTCAGCGATTAGGGCGAAGTTTGAACTCAGCTCTGAGGGGGAAAACCTGCCCCAGTGAATGAAAAGGGGGTTACCTTTAATCAGGACACAACAAGCTTCACGCCACTACGAATTCCTCACCGAAACCCACCTCTACACTTGCCCTTCGACCAAACCACACAGTATCAACAAAGCGAACCTTTTAACTCCCACAAACTAGAGCAAAACATCAAGCCAGTCACCGATTATTCCTCCTTGTTCTCCTGGCTCCTGGTCTCCTCATCACCATTTTGCTTAAACACCCTCGAAATCTCCTCAATGTTCTGAGCAATCTCGCCGAGCCTCCCAAAAGACCTGTGGAAGGATTCAAGGAAGTTCCTTGCTTCCTGAATCTCGTTCACCAACTTCAGAGCCCATCCTTGGGAGTTGGTCCCCTGGGCGCTCTGAAGGGCGCCTTCTATGGACCTCAACGCGCTGGATGCGGTTGAATAAATCCTGCAGGCGTTCACCACGAGCTGCTTGAGCAAATCTGCAGACATCTCTGCAGCCCTCTGTTGAAGAGCTTCTGCCTCTTCTGGTGGTAGGGACTCCTTCTTCCCCTCCTCCTCCCTCCTCCTCCCTCGCTCTGCTCACTCCTCTTCTGCAGGAGTGCTTGGGGAGTCCTCCTCGTCAGAGGTGGTTGAGGGACCAGCATCCTTTGATTCTTCCTGCTGCTGCTGCTGCCTCTGTTCCATCGCTCCTAGAAATAAGAGAGAAAGTGGGGGGTGGAGGAGGAGGAGGAGGAGGGGTGAGTACTCGACTACTTAATTGGCGGCGTTTATTGGCTAATTACTGTTTAAGGACAGCTCAGCTGTAATCAATGGATTGGTGTTCGCGACTTCAATAGCAGGTTACTTTTAATTTACACACCTGGATAAAATTTAATATTAGTAAAAATGTGTTAATTTCACTAATTTAAACAACACACACTCAAAACATTATATTGTAGTGACCCCCTGGCCACCTGAGTGTAACATTTGCACCATTAATCAGGAATAACTGAGTAATTCACATGACTGATTATTAGCAAAATTTATTTATTTTCAAATCAGGTAAACCGGTACTGATGGCGGCGTCCCCCTCCCTCCCCCGGAAACGGTTCTTGAAATTGCAAATTGTTTTCAAAGGAGTTGTGGCCAATTCTTTTGCTAAACGCACCCTCACCCAGTTCTTTTAGATGGGATAATGACGGAGGCGGCGCGGAAATGGACTTCTAACTTGAATCTATAAAATCCGCCGTGACTACTCCTCCATAATGAGATTGCGGTCTGGAGATTGTAGTGGCCAGGTGGTGAGATGCTCAATTTCATTCGAATGTACCCCGTACCGCCATTCTTGAGTACTTATAGCTGTATGGGTTTGGAGCATTGCCATCATCTTGGCATATGGCGGCGTTCCACTCCGAATCAGCGAAGCTTGGTCTGTCTCCACAACGCAGTAGCACTGCGGCACGGAGGTCGGAGATAAGGTTGGAGGACGAGGATTCGTCAGACAAAATCAACATTTTCTGGCGAGAAACAGTTTTTGTGGGGTCTGGGTTCTGTCAGGTCCCGTTCCATTGAGTTAAATGGCCTCTCTCAGACAACTTTGACTTTCGGCCAGACCTGTGCTGCTTTGCTGAGGACGCGTTTCCTTCTCTTTCTAAGGCGGCAGTCATTACTTCTGAGACAATAACTCTTCTTGAAATGGCAAGCACTGGTGCCTGCCATTTGAGGAGCACCAACAATTTGTCCTCTTTGAAAGTCCAGGAGGTCTGCCTTTTTTAAAGAAAATATAACCATTTTCTAAAATACCTGTCAAAACGAGTAATTTAAATTGGAAATATTAAAAAAAAGAAATTAAGACGCGTCAATTTCCACTACTATTTCCCTAAATGCTCGTTTATTCTCACCTGTAGACAGATGAAACAAGCCGGAGGCAAGAACATGAGCCTGAGAGGCATTAGAGAGAAATAGGTGCGACGGCAGATTTCCTCCTAGAAAAAAAATATTCAGAAAAAGGTGCTGGAAGACCACTGCCTCGTGTCCAAAAACTAAGTCCTCAGAAGCACTTTGATGCTTTTCTGACGAGGGGAAAAAGTGCCAAGATCAAAAGCAACACAACACGCTGGATAACGACAGTCGAAAGGACATACTGACTACTAGCTTCCCACAAAGTTTAATGCGATATCTCGGCGTTTGTTAGTTCTAATAACCGGAGTAGCAACTTAGAGGCCGTATTTAATGCAGCAGTAGGGAAAGGCAGTGTTTGCTTGTCAGTCAATCCGAATTCTTGGTCTCTTTCTAACATTTTGAACGGGTAGAGACACTAATCCCCAGATGAGACAAACCTGGTTCCCCTATGAGATTTCGAATACATAAAACAAGTGACGAAATTTTGCAAATAAACAAAGAATCCATTATCAAGGAACTTTCCTTGCCATAACTGGCATTACCCTGCGCTTTGGATGCCTTAATTATCCTCAGTTTAAACTTCTTTTCACGGCTTTGCAAAAACAATTTCTTACAAATGGTTTTGTTAGCTACTTACGCAAATAGTGGTAATCTGAAGGTAGAGCAGGAGAGTGGTAGATTAAGAGTTTTCTCCCAACTAGGTTCTTCCCCAAATCTTGGTACAAACGATAGAATTGAGCATCAATTGTTACTGCGATCTCACCAGATTGACGAAGGAAAACTTCTACCCTTGGGAGTACCTTAAGGCCTGGAAGACTGCGAAATTTCTCCAGGCTCTATCGGGAGTAGCAGGGAAAGGTTAAATATGCCTGTTTTGCCTACGCATAATATTAATAAGAACAGAGATTTGTCGTCGCCACCTAGCTATTACTAGTGAATAAGGCAAATGGGCGCTATATGCATTTTTGCCCATATTTTCAGTATGAATCCTTTGGTCCTGATTCAACGAACTCACAGATGCTAGGATTAACCGTTTTCTGAAGAGTTGCAAGTGATTTTGTAAACTAGGAAACAAATGGTAGTGGGAAGAAGGAGCAAGGTATTTAGGAGAATTAGGTGGTAGATGGGAAATTTTCGAGAGAAGATATCGTCAACTAGACACTTGAGATTATTTCCTCGTTTTCTTAGAAGAAGACGATGAATCTAGTTTACCTTCCAATTCTAACTCAAGTGATTACGCACGCAGGATAGGATTCTTTAAGGGCTGCTGCCTCAATAAACTCAAATGGATCGCGTCTGGTTCGATCCTCGTCTTCGTGGATGATGAAATCCACACAAACCGCTTCATTATAAATTTTAAAATAATCGTTGAATTTTGTTTAAAGTAAAAGGGTAAAATGTGGACAGAATTTATGGCATGACCTGACGGAATTCATGCCACTGAAGTAAAATTATCTCAAACAGTAATTTTTCGTTGTTTTTTACTACGCAAAAGGCCTCTAATATGATTTTAAATATTTCTTAGTTTACCTGCCAATACTGACTCAAGTGATTACGCACGCAGGATAGGATTTGTTAAGGGCTGCTGTCTCAAAAGCGGTGGTCAAAATTTAAGCAGCCGAAGAGAAGCGTCGAAAATTATCAACTTCGATGAAAGTTGGTTTCGCTCCTGAGTCCCACGAAATTGATAGTTCAAAACGGCTTCAACTGATAGATTACTTTGAAAAATCACAGAGTAGCAAGAGGAAAAGTTTACCATGCTGAGGAATTGAGGAAACAAGCTGAAGAAAGCTCTGAGTAAACGCTAAAGTTCAATTTAGCCTTAAAATTTCATTAGGAAGTGCTTGTTCTATCACCCTCAATAATCTCAACATTTAACCTCACCAGATCTTTTTTTAAGAACCCAGAAAGAAGTAAAACACAATGTGTCCCTACCTGTTTCCGAAAAAACTTTCCCGCAATTCTCTTAAAGAAGCTGGAACTATCAACTTGAGGAATACACCGCCCTGGATGAAATATATTTTATAAAAATCCAAACCTAAGTTTTTTTTTTCTAAATTGCGCTCACGTAAGATATTGTGTGACATTGTCCTGTGGTGGATTAGCTACCGCATGTTATGGAAACGACTATTGTTGATGCATAATATAATGAATTAATTTGATTGCAAAATTTTTTGCGTAGTAAAATATTTAGAAAATAATTTTTTAGACATTTTTATCTTATACGATATAATATAATACAAGATAATAAGGTCTTTCACAATCATTTGCCATATTTTTAAGTGTTTTTAGTAACAGTCAGCTGTAGAATATTCAAAACCGCATTTTAAAAATATGTTTTTTAGATGGCATCACTTATTTTTATTTTTTAAATTAAAGAGCTAATTAACACAGATAGAACAGATGCTAATCAACTGAAATCGCCAGTTATCTTTCCGTTTTCCTTAAATTTTTGGAAATCTTTGAGTTCGACCTACAAAAACGCCCACTTAAAACATATCCAATAAAAAATAATTTTAATTCAATGGTGCATAAATTTAAAGTGAAGGTTGAAGTATTTACGCAATTTGGCTTTGATGAATTGCCTAGCTAATAGTCACTCTATTTTAAAAGAATGTAATATTTGACAATGTCATGCCTGAGGTTTGACGAATTTTCAAAAATGAAACAAAAATATTTTAGTACTCAATATTTTGCAAATTTATGCTGCCACACCATTTAGCAAATAAAGCAAGTTTTTTGTGGTGCGTAGTTTTATAACTCACTGGCAGCTCCTTCAATGGTCTTTAAAATAAGTTTAAATGTAGTTGAAAATAATACTTGTACAATCTAAATTTGACTAAGTGAATTTAATAATATTTGAAAAGTATTTTATTTAAATTACTCAAAAAATGCAAGCCACCAGAATGCATAGTTAGTGATAGTCAAAAATGAACAAAGGCTGTAGCAACCTCTCCTGCTGCAACAAAAAATTATTTCTTCTATTTCTTCTATTAATTTAGCAACTGCCAACTCAAATAAAACAAGTTTGGAGGTACTGTCACACGAGATTCAATTTCAATTTCACTTCTGACTGGAATTTACCATTTTACCTTTAACATCTCCAGAGAAATGTATTAATATTTTTTGATTATCTTGAACAATAATCAATCTGTCTTTCTTCAGTATCTGTGTGATATGTTCAGTTGTTTAAGTCGTTATTATGACACCCGGCATGTCGTCGAATAAACTTTGGAGTTACCGCGAGGATAGAAGCATTCACTCAGTTTTTGGAATGGAATATATGAATTAAAGATGATAGTTACGAAAGGTTGATTGAAAGTGGAGATTTCACCTCCACGAACATGACGTGCTCCAGTTGAGTTTGATGATAAACTGCTTCTTGAAGAAGCAGACCTTTAAAAAGATCATCCTACTCTACCAGTTAAGTTGGAATCGACAATTAAGCACAATTGAAGCCATCCAAGTTTCCACCGTTGTCATCTTTAAAATGCATGCATACATCACGTATTGTCCTCTGAAAGCAATCTCAAATCTCCAGCTTACAACATCTATTATTCTCTCAGTTCCTGCCAACCTATTTCACATTGTTAATGGATAGATTTGTGAGTTGCGACTGGCTACGAATGTATCGATTGCTCAAATATTAAGTGTCTTAGACAACGGCGGCTTCTAAACCACTGCCGAGAAGGCAACTTCGCCAAGGAATAATTCACCTATTTGAATTGCTACCTCCTAATGTAGTTACAACTCTCAGCTATCTTCAAGCGAGTTCCAACCGGACAATGCACGGCTCCAGACAGCAAAAACCACGTCATAAAAGATCGAAGAAGGACGTGATTGGGGGAAAATTCCACATCCACTTTGTTTCCCCATTTGTTTCGTACCCAACAAGATCAATTGCGACGCTACCGTAGCAGATAGTTGAAGCTGACATTTCCGAGTTCTTCGTGTAATCAGAGCTAAAGGAATGAATTACTAAATGAAATGATGAGCTCCTTATTAGCTGGAAGGAAGGAGGAGAGACAAGATTAATGGCTGAACATTTGGACACTTGCTTTCTTTACTCAAAACTCGGATGGAATAAACTAGTGCTCTCCATTTTCAGGATGTTGGTGATGAAATTGACTATTTAATAAGGAACAGAAAAAAAAGTGATTGGTGACTACGGAATAAGGAAATTGCATAACAATAAACTAGTTTTGCCAACAATAATCGCTTCTCCTCGAAAGTGGTGCAAGCGATTTTGACGCCTTATCCTGGGATGATGCGTATCTCCCCGAAATGCCAATCAATTCTTTGGTTTAGGAACTTGGGAGTTTAAATTGGTGGACATTTATGAAGTGGCAAAATGAACTGACAGCTTTTTCCTAGGCGTGGCTGAATCGTGCTACAGTAAATGGGCCAAATTACTTCCGCTGGCTACCCTCCATATCAATATAAAAAATTAAATGCAGTGGTTATTAAAGCCTAGTAAGTAATTTTAACAACCTAGTTTACCCAAATTCATCACCACAGCCGTCTCGTAGTCCTCAGTTCATGGCGTTGAATCGTTTTCACCGCTTTCTGGGGAGCGTTAAGATGAGAACTGCAATCTCCTCCTTAATTCCACAATTTTCGTGAATCAGGCAGGGCTCCAGGCACCAGCCATTCTCGTTATTATCACCTGCATAAATCCAGAAAAGGATTTTGAATCAAATTAAGTTAATTAAGGAAGAAAGCTACCAGTGATATTTGAAGTTCGTCTAACACGTGGTTCGCTATAGACAAAGAAGTGGGATGTTAGTTGGCGAGCGCACAAGAACGTTTATTGTAAGTCTGTGTGTGCTTTTAGTAGTGGACTTAATCGGCTACGCGTGATGGAGCAGAACCTCAAAGACGAGACTCGATCGCTAAAGGTAATCAATTTGTCTGTAGCGAGTAGTTGAACTAAAGTTCCCTCTCTCCAGGAGTAGTGCGTGTGTGTGTGTGTGTGCCGATATTGGGTTGGCCAGATTTATCGATTGGTATTTGAGTCAGCTGTAGCGGAGAGGCTACACTTATTTTCACTACAAGATGGATTTATTAGCCGGTTAAGATGATTTCACTCCTGAGAGGGAGGAGAGGAGAGAAGAGGAGAGAAGACGTGCGCACCAGCTCATAACAATACTCTCTCCCCTAGAGCGTTTGTTAGTGTAAAAAAACGCTTAATTAACAGTTAGTGTACAAAGTCATCCAATCGGGAAAGAAAGGTTACGGCGCATCTGCAACGTGTGTGTGATATTAGAGTTGACAATAGTAGTTTTTAGAATGATGGGACTGGGCCGAAAAAGTGGGAGAATACACAGAAATACCCAGATGTCAGTTGTCTCTACTTGTATTAAGTGGTATAATAATTCATCGAAGTGTGATTATGAGAGGAAATGTTTCGACTTGCCGGTCGATAATTCACAGTTGATTTGGTGTCACAGGTGAGGAGCTTGAGGATGCATGGAAAGGCGCGGACAAGTGGTTTATGGTTTGTCTAAGCAGCGAAATGGTGTCCTTCCGATATAGATGCCGTTGAGTACGGCGTTTGGCGATTGGAAGACAGTCTAAATGAGATCGCACCTTTGTCTTAACGTTGAGCTAATTGAGAGGCAGCGAGTGCTCCATCAAGGAGATTGAGGGATGTGCTGTGGGCAGTGCCATTACTCCAACGCAGCTTGGTGGAGGTGGTTCAGGTATCCCTTGAGCTCTCAAAGCCTCTACGGACCTACAAAATCAACATTATTTTGTTTTAACACACTAGGTGACCACACTGAATGACCCTCTGTTTCTTCGAACCCTGGAGAACTGCATTCGCTTCGGCGTCCCCATTATGTTCACTGGTCTGGAGGAATCTATTGATCCTGTCCTCAACAACATCCTCGACAAGGACATCAGACGTACGTTATCCAATATTCAATTAGTAATCGATTGATCACCTTCTCTGATCCCGCATAAGGAATGCTTGAAAACACAAGGTCAATTGGGGAAGGCACAGGTGCCTATTGGCTAGACCAAACCACAAGGAGAGAGTTAGATTGGCTTGGCGTTAGTGAGTGTCCCAGGACTACTCGTATATTCCCATGCGTATCCGCTGCTCAGTAACCACCAAAGTTCAGACTGTGTGTCCTATGAAGACAAAGGACTCTTGTGGAAAGGACGACGCTGAGTATGCGCCAGCTGGGCCACTACGTGTTGTTAATAACCTTTCCTCCTTTTCAACAGGAGACAGAGGCCGCGAGTTTGTGATGTTGGGTGATCGAGAGGTGGACTACGACGCCGGATTCCGACTCTACATGACCTCGAAGATACCCTACCCTCGGTTCTCGCCCAATCTCTACAGCCACGCCTGCATCATCAACTACACTGTCACCGCTACCGGTTTGGAGGGTCAGCTCCTCTCTGCTCTTGTCAAGAACGAGCAGAAGGAGCTAGAGGATAAACGAGAGTACCTTATCAAGGAGACCAGGTGGGTGGGTGTACTGCCTTGGCGTCTAGCAAATCCCCGAACAAAGTAGGTATGAGATAAGTGACAGGTCTGATAGCGGTGAGATATTGCTGTCACGTTAAGCGGGTCCACTACATACTGATTGAGGAGAAGCGTTTGTCGATTTGAAGTGAACCTATGAAGCGGCCAAATGTTTATCTTGACAGTGAGAACAAGCGGATACTGAAGGAGCTGGAGGACCGTCTGCTCCTCGAGTTGGCCACTCAAACTGGCAATATTTTGGACAACTGGGAGCTGGCAGGATTAGAAAGTCAGTTAGTTTGTGGGTATCGCCAATGCCGGATGAAGTCGCTTGCACGGATTTGAATCACACTTTGAAGGACGGATATTATCGACTAGTCTTCTAGGTCCCCCTATTTATGCCAAACTCTTCTGAAGAACAGGTCGGCAGTGAGAGAGAGAGAGAGAGAAGGAAGAGATATCGAAGATGTATTTAGACAGTCTCTGGGTTTGTGAGCCAGTTGAGGAGGCTGGTGGTCGTCGATCCAGTGGAGATGGTGCTGAGTGTGGCACTTGGTATTTAGAAGACAGTCAAAGAGGAATTGTACTCATGTCTTAACTTTGAGACAGTGGAAAGGAAATGAGGTTTCCGTTGAGAATATTGAAGGAGCTGCGACCAGCAAAAAGTTGGCGAAGCCAGCCAGGAAAAGTTGTTATTGACTGCGAGGAGTCGATATGTCGACCAGTTATATCATAGGCCTTAGTCACCGCCTCAGACGCGGTGGTCATGCCGGAATCTGAGTAGCATTGTTCGATATATAAAACTAGCCAACCTCTGAGGCTGTAAGGCATGTGATATGACACCGCAGGGCAGAGAATGAGTGAGCTGGGTGTCCTGCAACGCCTCTTAAAACCCGATGGAGCTATCAGAAATGATCCACTTGCCCACCATTCCAGACCTCCTGGCCAAACGCGGCATTGGTTACGAGGAGGTGCGGGCGGCCAGCAAGGCGGGCGGCGGATTCTTCAAATTCATCCTCTCCGTGGTGGGTTTCTACGACGTGGCGAAGATGATTCGGCCGAAGCGAGAGCGTGTGAAGGCCCTGGAACGCGATTTGGCCAAGGCGGTGCGCGATCTGCAGGCGCTGACCGATCAGGTGAACCAGTTGGAGGACATGCTCCTCTCTCTCCGACGCCAGTTCACCGAGGCGCAGAACGAGTCAGATCGTCTGCGGGCGGAAATGAATGTCATGCTGCGTCAACTGCTCGCTGCGGAGAAGCTGACCACGGGATTGGCCTCCGAGAAGGTTCGGTAGGTGGTGAGAGAGGAGATAATGCCACTATGATACTCTCCGTAGATAGACAATCTACCCTTAATGAGACAAGGAGTCCCGGTTCTAGACAGAGAAGAGAAGACGTTCCTAGCAGTGTTTATTAGAGACGTGTGTCGCGCCAATTTGATTTGATTCGGTCCTAGGGAGTGATTGAGGACAGGTGATTGGACGAAGTAGTGGAAACACCTTGAAAATCAACAAAACATATTTTTGAAATTTGGTGTAGTCTCAATTCTCCAAGATATTGATTCATATAAATTGTGAAATTTAGCCCATTCGTCAGTTAAAACACCCTCACCCAGCTCTTTTAGAGACGACGGCGGAGGTGGAAATCGACTTGGTACTGAGGACGACGTTTTCCTTTCTCTTTCTAAGGGAGTAGTAATTACTTGGAAACGCCATATGAGCACGAACAATTTCGCCTCTTTGAAAGTCGAGAGATTAGCACTTTTTTATAAGCTATAGGAAATATTTAATTATCCGAAAAGCAGTTATTTTAAATAAGTTTATTAAATAGTAATATAAACTATGATGTTGATATTTAATGTTGTAGCGTATAGTTAACCTTTGATTCTCCTAACAGGACAATTATAATAATTGTCAGAAATAAATAAAACTTGTAGAGCCTTAGAATTTGAGATTTTAAGTAGATTTTCGTGGAGGAAATCTGCTGCTTTTACAATTCCAACTTCTTTTGCCCTCTACAACCACTACTCCAGTCATTATAGGCATATTTAGCCAAACCCAATTATTGGCGTCCACCTCGATGTGTACTAGCCAAAAATCCGTTCTGATGTCTACTCCTCGCTTCCTGATGTCTGTTTATTCTGGACGAGGTGAACTCACACATTTTTGAGTAGTGTGAGGGGAGTTATATAGTACCGGCTTAAAAGATCTGCTTTCTGGTAGTGGATGTGAGGCCACAACAAGCCATTTTATAGTAATTAGCGCCTATGAGGTTTAGCCAACGTCTGTATAATTGAACTCAGATTTCCCCTTAATTGAAGAGCAACTGCAATCCTCTTGCCAGCCATAGTCCTACAAAGAAAATGCATAAAATGTACACTCACACATTTATGTGTCCATTAGATACAGTTTTGACAAGTTACGTGCATAAACGCGAACAACGGACGGGTATCGAGTAGGCTTGGGTATCTTAAATGGCCCGGAGCTCTAACATAGTGGAATTCTACGTTCTTTGGAAAGTCATACTGGCATAGCCAATGGTAAAGTTGCCTGTTTTGCCTAAAACATTCAAGCATTGTATCTAACGGATCGAAGACATGGATGGTGGAACAAAATAGGATAAGACGCTGATCCGATGAAATGACATCTAGGAGGTTACTTAAAACTTTCAAATATGGCTCAAACCCTGAGGTGACATCAACGTTATCGCAAAAGAGGAAAAAACACGAGGTGGCTTCCAACTGTCTGGCCATTTGCTGTGTCAAACGCGTGGTGAATATGGACGCATTCAGAATGTGTGTTTGGGCTATCAATTGGCCATTTGCAAAGCGGGCCTCGAGGAAATCATCCCCGTGACCAGGACTAACGTTGCGCTGCATGAGGAAATAGGACACAACTGTGGCGTCGCCTGGTGATCTTCGAGTACGCTATCTAGAGGACTCGACGTGATGCGAAAGTCGTTGGATTGTCCTAAATGTTAGGGTGAATTGGCTTTCATGGAGCATTTGAATCATTTGGACATCGAGAAAGTGCAAAGAGTGCAGATGCGCGGACATTCGCTTGGCGTTGCGAATCTTCGCCTTAAATTGCTTTCGACAGCCGAGTGCCTTGGTCATACTCTCCATATCGGTAATCTCCAGGATGTTGCTGATGTGTAGGACAATGTCGATAGGAATACTTTTTCTCACCCTAGTCTTTGAATCATTCCAAGAAGAAGAAGAAGAAGATGATGATGATGATGTTAATGATGACGCAAGATGAGAAGTAGGGATGCAAGAAGACTAGATAACACTCACCATCTCTGAGCAAGTTGATAATGTTTATGGCACCAGAGTGTTTGGCTCAATGGTGAAAATGTGGTTGTTTGTCATATTTAAACAATCATGCGAGATGTATTTGTGATTACCAGTTCAAGCAATGGTAAGAATCGAAACAGCATAAATAAAGATCGAGTGCTGTTAACTATCCGGTTACCAAATGCTACACTTGATTAATGATTCGTACTTTCCATGAATATCTATAACTCCATTGTGTATCAATTAAGAAGCTCATTAATGCCTTCATAGTCGAATATTATGAAGTAATGGACGGTTGCTATTGTGCTATAATGGAAGCATAGTGGCGTTGAAATCTTAAGGGCAAAAGAAAAGATTGATACAATCCTCTGAATTATTGTTGTTTTCGCTCCTAAAATGTCCTCCACAATCCGAGTTTAGACGGTCAATGGAAGAGTGGTTTAGGTATTTACAGAGGTTGGACACCTTGAAAATCAACAAAACAAACAAAAGTTGTAAACAACGATTTTCTTGTGGTGACTGTCAGAAGTGACTCATTGTCTGGAATCTTAACCAGTCATTATCGCCTATAAATCGACTGGTTTTCCTTCCCTCTCTCCCCTTCTTTCTCAGGTGGATAGAGACAGTAGCAGCTCTGCAACACGGCAAGAAGAAACTGCTGGGCCATTGTCTACTGGCTTCAGCTTTCCTCAACTATCTGGGTCCCTTCACGCAGGAATTTCGCACTCGTCTCCTCTACAAGGAGTGGTTTGAGAATCTCGTCAATGATGAGGTCAGTCGCTCGCTCGCTCGCTCGCTCGATCGATCGATCGATCGGCTTGAAAACGGCTCTCTTCCAGGTTTGTTTAAATGCGTGGTTTCTTCTTCGTGACCAGATCCCCATGACAGCAGGTTTCCGTGTTGACGAGCTGTTGACGACGGAGGTGGAGATTTCCATCTGGAATTCCCAGGGTCTGCCACCGGATGAGTTGAGTGTGCAGAACGCCATTCTGACCACGAAGGGAGCCAAGACCCCCGTCTGTATCGATCCACAGGGTCAGGCCACCAAGTGGCTACGCGTGATGGAGCAGAACCACAAAGACGAGACTCGATCGATAAAGGTAATCAATTTGTCTGTAGCGGGTAGTTGAACTAAAGTTCCCTGTCTCAGGAGTGTGTGTGCCGATATTTTGTTGACGTCGGGATTATTAATTTGTAGCGGATAGGTTATATTTAGATCTTCTCTAAGATGAATTTCTACCCCGTCCAACTCCCGGAGGAAGAAGGGAAGAGACGTGCGCACCCGAACCTCTATCCCAGAGTGTGTTCATGAGTAGTGCACTCAGATGGCTTTAAGTGGTAAAGGAACAAAGGGACGTGACTTAGAGGAGTCCTGAAGCTAGGTTTAGGCAGGTCTTGTGTGAGTCTTAGAACATGGTATCGATTAGGCTGTCTAGACTGTCCAGCTGGAGTTAGACCGCTAACCATCCCTTGTTGACACATTCGTTCATTTGCACGTTCCACGTCGGCTACTGATGACTTCCCTTTATTGAACTCAGGAAACATTACGTATGTCGAATATTTCACTGCCAGTTCCGTATTAGCAGAATTTCGCTAAAGGCAAATTCAATTTTATTGTTCTTAAGTTGCATCTAAACTGATCACATTAGGTTTCAAGCATAAATATAATGTGCAACGACCTTACACACTATAAAGTGCGCCAAAAAATCCTTCAGTTTAATCAAGGTATAATTCGGACAGAAACTATTGGATGACTTGACACATTAAAACACAAAACATTTACTTCGTTGTCGTCAATTAGATACATGTAAAAATGGAGGAGGGAAAAGCAGATGCGGCCAACACGAGATTTGAAATGGTTTTAACACTATCCAAGAAGCATGCACCCATTTCCCGGGTGTAGGCGCTTTTCCAAAAAAAATTTTTTTAAAGAAGACATCGATGAACACTTGTATGGTTTGAAATGAGCCTAATTTCCCATTCCAACTCAACTGATAAAGCAGGATAAGCCTCTTCGAGGGCTGCTGCTTCTAGGGGCCACTTCGGAATTTCGCAAAGCGTCTTCTGCAACCACCTTCTTTCGTTCACACATTGCTCTCTCCATAAACTGAGAGGGAATGCTTCTAACAACTTCACTTCGACGGCTACTGAGTTTCCTTCCTTTCTTGAAATCAAAACAATATTATTTGCAGCCCCCTCAAATTATTTCAATCTTCATTGGACGAGTTAAAATGATCATTAAATCTTGTTCAACTTAAAAAGAGGTACAAATCCGACACAACTTCTGGACTGACCTTGTGTGAGAATGTAGAAGAGAGTTTAAAATTAAGGAATTGTGACTAAACATACTCGGCACACATGGACGAGAAGATTTTGCGGAAAAATTTATATCGAAAGGCACCTCAATGTTTAAACTCTTAAAGCATTCAAACCGTTCGGCGTTGAAAAGTTTATTTATTAGTGAAATTCGATGACATTTCTGAAGTGTCTTTTTTAAAGTCAATCCAGACACATCGTCTGTGACTTTTTAACAGATTTCAATGAACTTCAAGAATAAAATTACTTCATTTTTAAGCTCACAAAAACTGTTGAATGGACTTCGTAGATTTGAAGTGGGATTTTCCGCCTGAAACTTGAATGGCATTTATTTCTTAAAAAATGTGTTTTTTTTCTGGTCTGGATACCCTATCGCCGTGTGACTGGGCGTTTGGAAAATCGCTTTCACCTGTTTAGTTGTGGTTTTCATTAATCCAAATGCAATGCTCTAACGAGGGCTTTTGTGTCAACTGGTCAGGATAGAACAACTGTTATTTTCCAACAGCCACTTTGCTAAACAATTTCTCGCCTGTCAGTTGATTCAAAATAAGTAATATAATATTTATTTTAGTTTCTAATTACATGAGAAATATTCGGTCATCCCATCGGTTCTTATTAAATTTAATTGTTTAATAGAACGAAATTTAAGGGGCATGTCTGGTATCTAATGGAGATGAACATGTAAAGGGATCGATTTTTGTTTTGAAGAACGGGAAAATTAGAATTTACCTAATAACCTACGATCTCAGGAGAGGAAAGGAAACTGAGAAGCTGACTTAGCGGTTTGAGAGATTAACTCAGTTTATCGAGTGGGATGAGTGAATGGAAGAAGACGGTTGGTGTTGGAGACACACTTTGTGGAGAAAAAATGCTCTAGTTAAACAATATGGGGTGACGTTTCATTGGGACAATGCGGCGCAATCCCACTCAGCAAAAGAGTCACGTCACAAAAGATCGAGGGAGATCTTGGTTGGGAAGAAATTCCTCAGGCACCACCTTGTTCTCCTAACTGTCCTCTGTTCCCTTCATTTGGAAGGATCAGCTTCTGCAACACCACGGGAAGACGTTGAAACTCTAATTTGTGTGTTTTTTATTTTTATGTTATACATATTTAAAAATTAGGTCAGAACTTATGGGATAGCCTGACCTGACCTCACGCATCCCAGATGGAAATATTTTAACATTATAAGTACAACTGACTTTTTTCAAATTTCAGTAAAGAGAAGTTTGAGATATATATTTAGTGGTATTGATATTAAAAACGCAAAATTATTTTTTCACGAAAATATACTTAATTATTAATATTATTCCAAGTAAAAGGCCTGGGAATTCCACCTTAGCACCTCCTACAATATTTCCTCTGTTTATTTTTTCGGAGAGGAAAGCTGTTGCTGTGCTGTGAACGCAGCCAAATTAGTTGCTATGCTGGTAACTGCTTCTTCCAGCCACAGGAATTACATGTGGAGTTGTAATTTTTCCTTTATCATGTACAAATTTCCGCATTATCATTGCCTAATAAAAGCAGATAACTTTTATGCTTCTGCAGGCCACATCCAAGTATTCGAATGTCCCTTCATATTGTATCTTATTGTTTTCATCGCAAATTCCCTACAAAGACGGGTTCTACACTCTGTCGACTGTGGAAGATTATCAAACACTCCAGTTTGAACAAAGGCTGAGTCGACTTCACTAGCATGTTTGTATCTAATCATTTATAATACTCCCCTGCTAAATAGTGGGCAGTAAACACGAGATAATGTTAATTCTTCCTAACTTTATCAACAAACAAAAGGCCCTCAGGTCGTCTCATAAGTTCTTTTCGAAATTTAATGAGTACTTCATAGTGTTTAATGAAGACAAACATTGTTTTAATTTGAGATGCAATTAAAGTGGAATGAATTGTGACTATTGACGAAAAATGGGTGTTCTGAAATACTTAATTGATCACCAAAAAGCCATTCATTCATTCATTCCCCGTAACTGTCAATGCTTCCATTGTATTCCCAAGAGACCTTGTGAGTTGCAACAAGCCAGAGCGAAAGTGAAGGCGAAAGTAAAAGGCTTCCTTTTTGCCCTCATCCAAATCGCGTTACGACCCCTCTTAACCCCTTTAACCCCCCTCTTCAAGGCTGCCGCAGGCATAATACCCATTTTTGCCTGTGACATATTTAAGGACGAGTGAACACGCTAAGGTCAGTTCCTCTGGGAATCTCAGATGCCTCATCTGCATTATGTTTTTGTCAGCGCGAAGGCAATTTCACCACTCCAGGGTACTGGATGAGATTAAGGCATTAATTAAACCTCTAGGCTAGCAATTTCGCCGAAATTTCTACTCAATTTGCCTTAAAAACCTGCGGCTTTGTAAACGGAAGTTAAAAAAGCAAAAACTCTGGAAGATTTGGCAAAAGTTTTAGGCGACAAAGTGGGCAATTTTGTGGGTGTTATTGCCTCACTTTTCCCTAATTAAATGGGGCGCTTTACACAGTCGTTTTAATCTTAACCGAGAGTCGATCGATAAATTTGCAGCTATCTATTTTCCCCTCAGTGTTTAACTCCATTCTTTCCTTAGTAGATTTTGACCTCCCTAGATCCCATGTGTACCTACCAAGAGCTGTTATTGCCTGCCCTTTCAGGAAAAAGGCAACGCTTGTAACCAATGTGGTTATATGGCCGTGCCCACTAATTTATACCAGACAGATTAATTGGTAGCCTTTTATGGTGTTGGTGTAACATTATGGTGTCGATGTAAGCCCTCACAAAAAAACCACTGCTTCTGTTATTTGGCTATTGTTTGGCTGTCTCAGGACTTACAAATAAATTAGATTCGCTCACAGGTTTGGGGCAAGACCAGGGTTTTAAAACCTATGGAATGAGCCATCAGAAATATCAGGCCAACGCATACTCTTTCATAAGCTGCAACGAAGCAATTGTTCAAGCGCCGCCGTCATTGCTGACAGTAGATTTAAGCATCAATCATCGATACTTTAGTTGGTAACAAATCAAAGCTGATTGTTCTTTTGCGATCCCGCCAGATTCACGGAGGAAAAAGCGTTCTTTTCGGCTGTGGCTGGGGTCTCTAGACTTCAAAAAAAGTTAAACAAGATGGCGAAGAATGAGGAGAGAACAGCGGAGGTCGTCGACTAGAAGCTGATAGTCATCAAGGTCAACTAGACCTCGTCTGATTCCATCATCATTTTCTGCAACAGCATTTAATGTTGTGTTTTAATCGAGTAAATTTTGCTTTTATTGATCTGTTGAATCAATAAAATCTGACCATTTTAAGTGCATTTAAACGCAAAAAGGTTTGTTCAGCTCCACTAAACACGATAAAGTAATCTGTAACTTTCGTTTAATTGACAAGGTAAAATTAAAGAAGATTTATTAATCCTACATATGCCTCCACCTTCTGCCTTAAATGATCGAGCAGTTAGCAACATCCTCTTAAACATTTATTGAATCCATCATCAGAAAAGCGACTGAAAAGCCCTTAATCTCATCTCAATCACCAACATTTAAACTAACTTTAAAGCAGCCAAACACCTTCACTCTAGACTTAAATGGGTAGGGGGCGGTGTGGAAAACAAACAACCCAGAAGCACTGTTTTTTTGGGGTGGGGCGGGGGAAGGGTAGAAGGTCGAATTTTGAGGTCCGAGGAATGCTGTTTGAGAAGTCGACGTCAGTTCCTTGCTGTCATTTCCGCGACTTTTTCTGCCGTGTATATATGCGGGTACACACGAGGTCTTCCAGTCGAACAATCTAAAAAAAAGAGGAGTGAAAAAGGATTTATTCTTGGGTTTAAAAGAAGTTGCCCAAATTTGGCTACTGTTTGCTAATCTCTGGCGGCAGCAGAAGGTCTTATCTGATCACTCTTGTCGACAACTTTCTCACACGGCGAAAAAGCAGATGGTCTAGGAGCCAAAAAACCTTTTCTGCTGAATCAACAGCCGCATGATTTTGGGAGACAAGGACAGGCGGATTGTCTCTCCCGTCTCAAACCCAATTACCACTTTTCCGCTCAACTAAGCCTTTACCGGATTAATTTGTTAGCTTCAGTAACGCTACAATTGATCTAATTAAATCATTGAAGCATAAAATAGTAGCTGACTGCTTTTGGTCATCAAAATTTAGATGAATGCAATTTTAATCTGCAATTTTGTTGAATTTTTTAGTTCTAAAGGTTTATTTCAAATCAACATGAGAAACACAAATCAATGCGAAATACGTTAAAATTGATGGGGAATGCTATTCCCCTTTGAAAGACTCAGTTGCAGTAAAGAAAAATCCAAAAGCTTCTGTTGGCACAATGAAAGCCCTTTCGTGGAATCCATTTACCACTACCGTTTCTCCCAGCATAAATGCTCAAATTTCGCGTCTTGTGACTGCAAAGATGGGTTAGTTTGCTTCGTCTCAAAATGGCAAACCATTACCAGGCACTTTTACTTACTCTCGTCGCCATCAAAAGCACGCCAGTCAGCTCAGATGTTTTGATGAGGATTAAAGTGATGTGGAAAACAACTGCTAGCCACCAAAACACCACCACCACCACCATCAGAACTCACCGTTTTCATGGTATCCGGTCCCACCAATCGTCGTTCGTAGTCTGTGACTTTATCGCCTACTTGGGACTGCTTCAAAACCACGCCTTCCTCGTCGTTTTCGAGAGTAATCAACGTCTTCACCTTCCGTCCATCTGCTGTCGTCTCAAGAAAGGGTTCACCCAGCCGGAACTCGACTTCCGTCGACCTGAAGGTGTTGACGGTCTTGAGAAGGTAGGTTCCTGGTTTGCTGGGATCTTTGCTTTCTCGAATTTTGATGACGGGTTTGAGAGCGTTGCCGGCTTTGCGAGTCATGTAATCGATTCCCAGACGCGCCATGATGGCATCAAAGCCCTCACTGGAACTCAGCTTCCAGTTCCCTAGAAATGCCTCCATCCCAACAGCCGAAATGTGCTAAATGCAGTATTGAAATGGATGTAAATGCCTCAGCCTAAAGCCGACGTGTGTGATTGGTTGCAGCAAATTCGGGTGCCTATTGGCTAAGATGGGGAAGTAACCATCAGGAAGTTCGAGGGGGTGGGGGGGGGGTTTGTCGAGGTCAAACACCATTTCTCGTTCCCTTGGGTGGAGCTTTACAGTCAAACTTTACCCTCGTTCATGCCATAAATACTTTGATCATTTCTTTTGACAAAATTTAAAAATCGGAGACTTTTTACAAGTTATATCACTGTCTTTCAGATCTGATGGCTAATTTAAAATATCGCAGCCGCAAATGCAACATTAAAATTATTACAGCGGTGTTTTCAGGTGTTCTTTGTGAGGGTAAATAAATTATAACACTTCCATTGCGTTTTTAAAACCGAAGTCGCAGAATCTAAAATACGCGCTTAGTTTTATGTTTAGCAGGTTTTACCATTTTTTAGTTATTAATTTCTGACAGATAATTATACATGCACAAATTAAGTGATTTCTATTGCAGTTATAAAAAAATTGAAGTTTTTTAAAAGGTTTTATCCTAAAAAAAGGTGATCCAAGATGACTTGGAATTTTTTCCTGGCTTTTCAAAAATCTCCTTCCATTAATTGGTTGATTAACAAATTTTAGCTTTGTGTTTACGTACTTTTAAAATGATTAAATTTTATTTTGCAGAATAATAAAGTAAAAATTGGCTATAACATGGAAGTACCCGAGAAGGCAACTCAGCAACCAGTGAAGCGAATATTAACATTCACTCGCTTTATTTAGAGGAAGAACTGCATAAACGAAGGTGATTTGTGGGATTCAGTGGAAACAATAGTTGAGCGAACGTAGTTATCATTAAAAGATGTCGGCTGACAAGCAATACCGACTTTCCTTTGAGTTAACGGGGTAGAGTGTCGAATCCCCCTGCTGCACACACGTCGTAATAACAGCCGAAATGACAGGAAAATTGACCTCCGTGACACTTGCATGAGCAGGGGAGAAAGTTTGCATTCCATTGCCTTCATAAAACCCGAATTCAGATGTCAGGGAACTTCTTTGTGAACGCAATTAGGTGGTCTGCTATTTTTAGCCACCCCAACTGTTTGGACATCTAACATTTTGGCCTCATAACCTTTGAACATTTGATAAATAATTAGCAATTAACATGGGGAGCCGCACAATTAGGAAACCTCTGCTCTGAAAGACAACAAATGTTCCAAATTGTTTGGAACACGAGCAGCGGAAAAAGGAGGGGTAGTTTTCTCTAACAAATCACAGACGTTTACCACCTCATTTCGGACAGCCGAAAGGAGCATTTGATCCTGACTGCTGCCTTCTCCCAACCACAGAACACGGCGGGGTTTCTTACAAAATGAGCTAGGGTGCTATTTCTTGGAAATCCCCCCCCCGCAGGCAAATGATTCGCCTTCATTGAAAATTGAAAATTTGGCTTAGATTAAAAACCACCCAACTCTCTGTCGTTCATAGCTTCAGAAAAATGGGAGAATCCCTAAACTTTAAATATGGGTGTAGAGGCAATTTGCTTCACTTTTTTGGTGGATAGATTGGGGACTATCGGGTGGTGAAAACTGAATCTTCCAACGGACAATTCAAGCGACTGCCAACAGCAATTGGGTCGTTTGAACAACCACGATTGGAAGACTAGAATCGTAAATAGGCTATGTTCCATTGAGACAATGCAGCACGATCCCTTCCCCAGATCAAATAAGAATTTGGTTGGTAGAACATGCCTAATCCACTTTACTTCCCAGAAATCATTCCCACCTTTTAACAGAAACTGGCGTTAGTTACTTCAAACAAATTTTAAAATTATGAAGAAATTTATCAAATGCATGGAGGTTATAAATTAAAAGGGATTGAATTTTTAATTAAACATAACATTTGGTCACGTGTTTTAGTTATTCTAAATTAGTGCATAACTAATGGCATGACCTGAGGATATTTCGACATGCTGTAATGGAATTCCCGCTGGGCTTATTTTAAAACTGAACCATATTTGACGATATATTTTTTTAAAATATCTAATGAAAATGAATGTAAATTTTTGTTTAGATGCAAAAAGAAAATAAAACTGGCCTGTTTAAAACCCTGGAAGCTCCCAAAAATGATTGGAGGAACACAGCGTTTCATGTGAAGCAGCTGAAACGTTCACGCATTTGGTGGAGAGGAATCTGTGAGGCAAATGCAAGATGGTTACAGAAGATGATTTGTGAAATTCTGAAGTCCAGTTGAGTTTGAAGTTGCAGGCCTTGAAGAAGCTTATCCAGATTTATCAGTTGAGTTGGTTCTGGGAATTCAGACGTCACAACTGATAATCTCCTTCAGTTTCAAAAATAACTAAAGTTCCTTCACTTTCACTCAGGAATTGTAAAAACAATTTCATATCTCTAGTTGACGACATCTGCTCATGGTAAAAGGTCATCTTCCGGCCAGTCTAGTTGGATTAACTAGGAATATTCAAATTTTAACTGTTACCACTCAGTGCAGCAGCAATTCTTGCTCAAACCTACTCTCGTTTGATGTGGAAAACAACTGCTAGCTACCAAAACACCATCACCACCACCACCACCACCAGGACTCACCGTTTTCATGGTGTCCGGTCCCAACAATCGTCGTTCGTAGTCTGTGACTTTGTCGCCCAATTGGGACTGCCTCAAAACCACGCCTTCCTCGTCGTTTTCGAGAGTAATCAACGTCTTTACCTTTCGTCCATCTGCTGCCGTCTCAGGAAAGGGTTCACCCGTTAAGTAACTAACACTAGGCCACAAACTTTATTTAACCGAAATTCGGACATAACTTATGGAATAGCCTAATATATGTAGGCATATATTTTGTTACCCTGTAACAGAATTCTAGCTAAGCCTATTTGGTTGACGCAGAAGTGCACTTGGATAGTTGTCTGGTCTCGGACATCAATCAAGAGTTAATATCGGGGCTACGAACTCGGGTTCACTGTCCGCGCCTCCCATAGAGCTGACGTGTGACCTCTTTCTAGCGGCTCCACCCGCATCACGTCCCTACCAGCCAGGCTTCTGGGAATTGAAGAACTTTCGCTTTATGCGGATTGGCTACCCTAAGATGCTTTTGCTAAGATTATGCCCAATGTGTTACGAGTATTCCTGTGAGGCTATGATGACGACTCATTTCCAGTCTCGTCTTCTTGCGTTGTTGTTGAGATCTCATTAGATACTAATGGAAGTCAGTCTGTGCTGTTTAAATCAACTCGGTCGAATTGGACCATGCTTGGTGGATATTCTCGGAAGACAAAAATGGTAAATTTATGATCGAATACGGAATCTAAGTTATATCTAAAGTTATCTTAAAAGTTCTATCAAATTTTTTAATAAATATTACAAGCAAAAGTGTTAAGTTTAGTGTGAGGTTTGGAGTTTTATAGTCCGATTAGTAAACGTTACTGCCACGAGAAACGAGACGCGCGGTAACTCCAAAGTGTATTCGACGAAGTGTAAAGCGTCATAGTAACGACTCAAACAACCGTTCTTATTATAAAGATAATAACGAAAAGTGAATAAACTATAAAAAATAAGAAAATTATAATAGAATTTCCTGGGGATAAAACAGACTCATGATTATCAAGCACTTTCATCCATTAATTGCCAGGTTTATTATTGCCTTCATAATTGTAAAACTTAGGTTCGACCACTTCCTGTCGTGTAACAATGAAACAAATGACAGTCCTAGGGATGAACAAGATCGAGAGGATAAGGTGGTGAATGAGGAATTTTCTTGATGTAGCGTGTCGCTAGTGTCAGATTCTCTACCTGGGTGGATCCCACTGGTAGAGGTCACTGTAGGGTCACTACAAAACCCCTCCCCACCAAGACCGAAGGCAGCTGAAATACGCTGTAGGCCTGTGCAGTATTTGCATTTCGATGTGTAAGTGGACCTGATTCAGTGTAGCCAAAATCAGTGAGTCGTTTCCCGTTGAGTATAGGCACTGAGGACCTGTATGTAGACCAGTTGTCGATGATGCGGGTGAGATGCCGTAGAGTGTGGCTTTAAGCGGTTTGAAGACAGTCCAAATGGGATAGTACCCGTGTCTTAATCTTCGGCCAATGGAAAGGCAGCGTGTGTTGAGGGAAGTGCAGCAGACAGTGCCATTGCCATTAGGTGGTCACACCATTCACTCGTCACAGATCTATCCACAAAAAGCAGATGTCAACTCGAGATCTGAGTTGGTTGCTTTCGGACGACCACTCATAAGACGCCCTATTTCCAAATTTGGGAAATTCTGAAGATGACAACGATGAACAGTTGTATTGTTTGAATTAAGCTTAAACTTAGGGCAGGAGAAGCTTCTTCAAGGGCTGTTCGATCTTCTTCGATCCTCGTGGAAAGTGAAATCTCCACTCACCCATCCCTCTCCACAAAGCGCTTTGCTCCAATCGGGCAACTTCCTTCATTTTTTGTTCTGTAAAACAAAATCTTATTAGTTAAAATGCATCTTAGCTTAAAAATCGAGACTCAGCTTTATTAGATACCATAAAATAGTCTCTAAATTCCGCTCAATTTTAAAAGGTTAAAGTTCCAATTCTTCAGTTAAATTACTCTCGCACAGTTCCAATTAGAGACGCTGAAGGAGGCGGAAACCGACTTCTTACTTGTATCTCCCAAATCTGCGACCATAAATGCTTTTCAATAATGAGGTTGAAGTGGATTCCAGCTCTATAGATTGGTGCTGCGGCGTTCCACTCCGGAAATCACAGTACCTGAACTACCATAGGATAAGAAACTACCTCCTAAGTAGTATCTCTCGGCTGTTGATTCTTCTTATTCCATGAAGTCAATCATATAATTGGCTCGCAACCCAACTCATCGTCACAGAGCCCCGCAGGTTTTACGGTCGTGGGTGGACTAATTCTCTAAACGCTTTGAAAACAGAGGGCAGCGCTATTCTAATCACAGCTCTTTCGTGGTTGAATCAAGATTTGTGCAGCTCCTAAAGTACAGTTTCTGTGGAAACTGCGTTCTATGGGTGTTCATTGAGGAGCTCTGCAGTGATTTTAGCGATTCATTCTAAAAATTCGATTTGAGAGAGTCCGTGGGTTCCACTCAGACAACAACTTCGACTTTTGGCCAGACGGATTTGAGTGTTAATAATATGCTAAAATGTTATGATGCCAAAATGTCAGGTGTTTCCATTATTTTGTCCCGCCTCTATCTCTAAAGTTATGACGTCATCTTCTTCCCACAATAGACATCCGTAGGCAATGTAATTCTCCAATTCATGTCACGGGATTGCTTTCAGAGTGCACAGTGAGAAGTACTGAGTTTGCATAATCTTTTTTTTATTTTGATGTTGCTGTCATTAAAATCAAGAGACGCGGCCTGGATAAGTTCCAATCCTCGACACTGGCTGGCGCATGCTCAGCATCGCTTTGTGAGTCACGAAGACGCGGCAAACCAGTTACAGGACATTGCCCTGTGCTCACACGTTGCAGCCGAGCGTTGCCCACCTAGGAGACTATCCAATGGGAGTTCTTAGAAGAGTACCTTGTCCTCGCCGTATAAACATGCGACAGACTGCACTCTGGCGGGTGCTAGACGGCATAAACGCACAGGAACACGTGTAGTCCTGGGACACTCGCTAAAGTCACTCTGCTGTAAGGCCAAGCTGAGACGCACACATGCCGCCAACGTAATCTTGCAAATCCCTCTTTGGTGCATGCAGTTGCTAGTAAATCTGTGCTCTCTCCCAACTGGGATTGTGTTCCACCAATCCTCATGAGGGTTCCGAGGCGTTTATTATAAATGGATGAGATTTTCCAATCCCACTAACTCGGAAGAACGGAGAAATGCGTAAGGGGTGGGAGTTAACATCTCCAAATTAATTGGAAAATGTAACAAATTATTTTTCTGTAAAGCGCAATTTGACTAAACTGTATCTTAAAAATCACTTTATCCCGTTAATGTTATAGGTTAGATGCAAATTCGTGAAAATATTTTGAACAAAATTAAGCATGATGAAATTTTACAACTTTTCAAAACTGAAGTGATTATTTAAGACCAACATCCCTATTACCAAGACACTCTTAGTTGCCATGACATTGGTGTTTTCTAGTGAATAGATAAACAATCAGATAGGCTTTGTCCCAACTCAAATAAATGCAATCAGTAATCACGTGTAATGACTTTGTAATCTACGAGGTAAATGGTAGTAGTCCTAGGAAGGACCTAATTTTAAAATATGTATAACATAAAGATAAAAAACTCACAAATTAGAGTTTCAACGTCTTTCTGTGGTGTTGCAGAAGCTGTTCCTTCCAAATGAAGGAAACAGAGGACAGTTGGGAGAACGCGGTGGTGCCTGAGGGATTTCCCCGCTCGATCTTTTGTGACGTGACTCTTTTGCTGAGTGGGATTGCGCCGCTTTGTCCCAATGAAACGTCACCCCATATTGTTTAACTAGAGCATTTTTTCTCCACAAAGTGTGTCTCCAACACCAACCGTCTCCTTCCATTCACTCATCCCTCTCAATAAACTGAGTTAATCTCTCAAACCGCTGCGTCAGCTTCTCAGTTTCCTTTCCTCTCCTGAGATCGTAGGTTATTAGGTAAATTCTAATTTTCCCGTTCTTTAAAACAAAAATCGATCCCTTTACATGTTCATCTCTATTAGATACCAGACATGCCCCTTAAATTTCGTTCTATTAAACAATTAAATTTAATAAGAACCGATGGGATGACCGAATATTTCTCATGTAATTAGAAACTAAAATAAATATTATATTACTTATTTTGAATCAACTGACAGGCGAGAAATTGTTTAGCAAAGTGGCTGTTGGAAAATAACAGTTGTTCTATCCTGACCAGTTGACATAAAAACCCTCGTTAGAGCATTGCATTTGGATTAATGAAAACCACAACTGAAACACGCCAAAATGGTTTTAATTACTTGCTAAAAAAGCATTAATCAAATCCAAAACTTGCCAGCAGATTCCTTGTCTTTGCCTCTATAAGCTAAATATGTACGTTAAATTTACAGCAGAAAGTCGTTATTTAGACAATTTTCTAGTTATAAAGTTAGGCGAAACAATTTCTGCTGTCGAGGGGAAATTGTTCTTTCCCCAGGTTTTGGCGGGTGAAAGCGATTTTCCAAACGCCCAGTCACACAGCGATAGGGTATCCAGACCAGAAAAAGAACACATTTTTTAAGAAATAAATGCCATTAAATTTTCATGCAGAAAATCCCACTTCAGATCTACGAAGTCCATTCGACAGTTTTTGTGAGCTTAAAAATGAAATAATTTTATTCTTGAAGTTCATTGAAATCTGTTAAAAAGTCACAGACGATGTGTCTGGATTGACTTTAAAAAAGACACTTCAGAAATGTCATCGAATTTCGCTAAAAACAGAACCCCAAGAAGTGAGTCTGCTTGATTGATTCGAAAATTTAAACATTTAATGTGGTTTTTAATATAAATTTTAACGAAAAATCTTTTTGTCCAAGTGGTTAGGGTATAATTCATTTATTAATTTAATTCAATTTAATAATTTAATTCAACATGGAATGGAAGTTTGAACTTGTATTAATGGTAATAATAAACACGGGGTGAGTGTGATGTTGTTTGCGCGCTGCCGTATGGCGTTATGAACGCTTACTCTGGTGACGGAACGCAAATCATGCTAAGCGATTTGTGTTTCATCCGTGGTCCCACGAGCAGTGAAAAAAGGAGGTGATTTTCTTCGACTAATCAACCTCCAAGAAGCACTTAATCCATGCTGCCAACTTCTGTCAACAGTAAAACATGAAGCGGGCCGTCTGTGACGATAACTTGGTGTGCTATTTCCTAAAAAATTCCTTCCCTAATGGAAGAATTAACAAGTAAGAAGTCGATTGCCGCAGCTGCTGCCATCGTCGAAGGTGTTTTAACTGAAAAATGGGCTAAAATTGCCTTGGAACCAACAATACTCAATTTGTGGGGATCAATAATGGTAATGCACCATTGCATATAGCTAGAATCGTTAAAAAATGGCAATGTCCTAGTAAATTTAAGCACCTCATCTGGGCACCCGAATCCCTGGACCATAACCTCCTTATAAGTAGCATTTATGGTCGTCGATTTGAGAGATTCAAGTAGAATAACTGGTTAACTGAAGCGAAATGGGCTAAAAACATATTTTGTTGATTTTTCAAGGTGTTCCCACTACTACGTTGTTCCACCTCTTCATATGGAAAAAAAAATTGAAAAGCAAACTCCACTGGATCCCTCTTCTTCCATGAAAAAGGTTCCGAGGGTTGAGACGTAAACGAAACTGGAAGAAATTGCATCAAACCGAGGCACCCACTGAGGCCCAGTACCGGAACTCACCGCCATACCACTGATCGACGCCTTCCTCTTGCTAAACTGTTCCGTGCACCCATCGTCAACCGTCTTTGACCACGCACGCCTCAGACGCTGCGATTTGAGTCTAGAACAACCCTGTGGGGCCCTTTCTCCACAAGGGTGAGGTCTGGTCAGGCCTACTCACGGGTTCATACACAAACGAAGCAATGGAAACTGCATTAGCCCAAAAACACTCAGTATCGGAGACATCAGCCACAAACCTGATTAGAACGCAATTAGCCTCCCAGTACTGTGATTCACAATGTGTCTTCTTTGCAGTGACAAAGTCTACAAGCATAGCATTTACGGCTATAGTAAAATTTATAGTAATCATACAATAAATTTTGATCGTTTATAACCTCTTATTTCACTGCGATGCCAAACTGCTAGTTGTTTCCGCTACTTTGTCCATGCCTTGCAAATTAAACGATCTTTTTTAGATTAACGAGTTATGAACCTACTTGGTAACTATATTCACCTCTAAAAAGATTTAAATTCTTTAAAAATGAATTTAAAACATTTTTATAAAGGCGTTTATTTCTGTCGATAAATTGGAGTTTTCAGTTAGCCTGAAGCCAAAGCCAATGAAGACGTCTCGTGTGCCAGTCTACTTATAATTTTTCAGTAGAGGATTAGCTGATTTTTAAAATTGCTAAAGCTCTCTATGGAAGAAATGAATTTTCGGTCCCTACTACCTACTTAAACGGATCTTCTTTAACCTACTATGTTGTTAAAATAGGTTCGAATTTCATAGGTTAGTATTATCGGGAAAAAATGCATTCTCAACATTAAAACAAAGTAATTTCTTATAAAAAGTACAACTACTTCTTCCACTTTATTTACACAGAGGGCCGAGATTTTCTAAAATTAAATTTCCTCCAAGAAAATCTAAATTATTCCATTTGAGCAACAAAAAATAGCACAATTCTTGGTTTCCAGCTTCTACTCAAGACCTGTTTTTGAAAGTTTTGAGTAACTGATAGCACGAGCCTTACTCAAAATCACCTCCTCATTTCAATCCATGAATCGGGCTTATTAAAACAAAGCACAGTGATAAACGTGTAATTTCGTTCCTTTTTTCCTGTTGCTAATATACCGGTAAGAAGTCACAAAGCCCATTTACAAGCCACCTCTTCACACTCTGTGAGTATGACGTGGCATAATGAGATTACACGTCACTGAAAACACCGCTGAATATGCCCTGAATTTCAAATATGAGTTCATTTTTTGCCCTCGTGGTTTGATTTACAAAACTATTGAATCGGTAACCATGTGGCACCCAGGTCCAGGTGTGCTCATGATAATATTTGAAAAGTACACATCAATAAGAGTCGCCTTAGAGTAATAAGTATCATCATTTTCACACGGATCGATATTGTGCACGAAAGTTGGTTTCTTGGTTATGAATCCATTGATTAAATCAGCTTTAGCCAATCACAATATATGCCCTTCTTTCCTCTTCTTCGCTATTTACCTGATAGAAAATGCTGTCTTTTCAATGGCCAGTTCATGCAAATACGCAACTACCACTGCATGGTGTCAGTCAAAATCTCAAGGTCACGGTGGCATTTGGGACAATTTTAGAAAAGGTCTTTACAAAAAACCAGAAATGTTTAGACTCTCTTTCTAACATTTAAAAATTTACTTCATTATTTAACTCTAACGAGAGTTAACGGTGATTTTGTTTCTGTCTTTTCAGCTAAAAGCGGTTGTTATTTCAAAGATGAAAAATCGCTACTATTTCGCTTCGGATGTTTCTTGAAAGCTGTCCCTGTCATTTCAGAAGTGGCCAACAGAACTGTGTAAAGGGTTTTCAGAGGTTCACAAATAAACATTAAATAGTTATCGCAAAAAACAGTGTCCCCACTTCGTAACAACCGCCACATTGCAGACATCGAAATGAGGCAGAAATAGGCCGAAAATAAGACGAAAATATGCTGTGAACAATAGCACATTGTCTGCTTCTTCTACCCCTATTGTTTTCATTACAATGTTCATTGAGAATCATTGAGTACTTATCTTGATGATCAGCTCAGGAGCACACTTAAAAGTCCTAGAAGAAAATAAACGAGAATTTGATTTGAGTAATCGCTATCATCCACTAAGAGTTGTGCAGAATGCACTGATGAGTAACCACAGTCATTCTAGGTTCATGACTCGAAAAACTACCTTGGCACACACAGCACCAATAAAGTCCGCTTTGACGTGCATAAAGCTACATCGTTTGAAGCAGATTAGCATGCTGCCTAACTGAATGAACCACACTCGGCTCACGCATTCTTTGTGGCAGAATCGTATAATGCGGTGTCAGAAAAGCCTATCTGACTTGGAGACTTGGATTATTTTTCATAGAGGGTTAAGATGACTCCCATAGGGTGCTCATAGAGAGGGAAAAAAGCTGAATTATTTGAGGGAAAGGTTTACTGAAGTTGTAAGTTGTGACTTGACCAAACAATTGCGTCGTAGTTCAAAGTGGCCTTTGTCTATGCAAAGATGGTCCTAACAAAGACTCAATTTGAGAACAAATAGCTAAAACGATCATAAGGTTGCAACTTGAAAGCAAAATGAACATCCAGGTGTGTTTTATCCATAATCAACAGATCGCCCCGTAAAGTCTCTCTGAATTTTACTATAACTAAAATAATATATAATGTGTAATGGAGCTGAGAAATAATACCTAGTGCTTTGATGCCTTATACTAATAGTAGTTACCCAAAAAACATGGGCGGTGCTCTATGAAAACGGGTCTGCTGTAAACGAACGACTCAAATCTCTAGTTGGTGACATCAGCTCTTTTCACCTCCATTCTCGTCAACTCGTCAACTCGTTAAGCGTCGTAAACAGTCACAACAGCAAACGGTTATTTATCAATCAATCAGTGGTTACTAACTCATGCAGTAAACAACTAATGCTCGGCAAAAGTGCTCTAGCGAATCGAAAAGGGGTGCTGTTTCATCGGGACAATGCGGTGCGACTCCCTACCCTACTCCCTACAGCAAGAACCACGAAGTTCGCCATCGAATAACACCCCTCTCGAAGTGGTCAACACCCACGAAAAGCATTTAGAAGTAGGTTCACAACTATACCAATTGCTTATAATTGGCTTCCAACAAACACCCAACCTCTTAACCGGTAGATGGACAACTGTTTGTTGCGATGTCGGGGTTGATCGATGCTGACAACAGTTAGTTGGCAACAATGGTAGAATGTCCACTACCTGAACCTAAAAGAGGGCAATATGTAGTCAGTCAGTATGTCTTTACCAGCTTTTCCCAGGTACTGGGGTGAGGTTTGTGCCAAATGTAAACTTCCCCATTCCGAGTGTAGTTTTACATTAAAATGAAACCCTTCTCATCACATGCTCAGTGGAGATTCGTCTCTTCGACTCAAAGTAAATCTGATGGGGCTGCCTCAAACCACAAGTTGTTGTCAAAGGAGGGTCTCTCTTGACGCGAGATCAAAGGAGGCACTCAAACACACAAACATGCAAGCACACATGAGAACACTTCTCAGCGTTTTCTGATTTTCGTTGAAAAGAAAATAATAATTGGTACTCAGAGGCCCTAGAGATGGGGAGGAAAACCTCAGAGAAGTTAATTTTCTTTCCATCTTCGAGTAAATCGATCTTTGAGACGCAGAGCAATCACGGTAGTAGATAAGTTCTGAGAACCTATTCTAAAGTGCATTTGAACTCTTAAAACTTTAACTGCTGTTCTACTAAGAACTTACCACCCTCTCCCTCTCACGAGTATTGCTAAATAATTCTGGAAAAAACAAGGACAAACGCTAAGAAAGCAAAGTCGTGACGAGGCGTGTTTCTCAATCAAAGATATCCAGTATGATTGAGCTCTTCAATGGCTCAGTAGGCTCAAAATTTGAGCTCTTTAAATGCTCTGGGTGTCCTTATTTCCAAAATACAGTTTCAACTTTTTAAGAGTCTACAAAGCCCCCTTAAGACTTCAGTGAGAGCTCGCTTGGACAAGATGACCGATGACTTGAAATCGACAGCTTAAAATCCAAAGTAACGATACCTCTCTCATTCATCTTCCAAGAGTAAACAAACTTTTGTTTGCTAGTTCCTATTAACACAGCCAGGTAATCATCTTATACCTGCCAATTACCAAGAATCCAACTCCCTTTCCAACTTTTGCTAGACAATCTCTAAAGTTTCCTTGCAAATAAAACCCGAAATTTTTGTTTTCCATAGCAGAAAAATAGCCTTGGAATCGTTGCGAGCCACCGCGCGTAAATATTATTCACTCGGCACGCGAGCTAATGATTCTTCTTTTTCTTCTCCTTCTTCAAACGCACACTGTGAGAGGCATGTGAAGCTGTTCGCGTGTGCGAGCACGTCAGAAACGCAGCCTGCCCTTCGATCAAGGGCTCGCATGACTCCACCCTATACTCAAAGAGCCCAGATATTTGATAAGATGAGTGTTTTTAACTCCTGCCAAATCATCACCTCGATTGAGGCTACTTTCCTCGAATCAACCAATAGGGACTCTTCGTGAAAATATGCAGCTGGGGAAAAAGCGATCCAGGCCAGCTTCTCTCTCTCTGATTGGTCCACACGACACGACAGCCAATGAAATTTAAGCATCCCCTACGGATGCCAAATCCTCGCTGCTACTCATGGCTCGGATTTTTTTACGAACTTATTGCCGCGCTCATCTCACAAAGGGGCCTTTGTGAGTGTGCCAGATGCGCTCGCTTGCCCGCGGAAACACATAGCACCTGTGTGTGTGAGGTAGCAAAGGCATCGATCGCCTCGTATGTGGTGTTTTCTCTTCTTGCACGTAGGAGAAAACCGAACCTCACTGAGCGCAGTCTTTTGGTGTGCTCACTGCTACCTCAGAATGCGTGTGTGCGCACGTGTGTGAGAGCATTGTGTGTTCAGGTCAATATTTTGTAAAAAAGAAGAGGAAATCAGAAATTAAAGGGGACAGTGGGACTCTGAGAAATCGATCCGACCGATTAAAACAAGCTAGTTTGCACCGGAAGTTAGGGCTATAATTACCGGTATTTAGGCCTTGGCCATTTGATGTGCAGGTCTCCTTCATTTGTACAAGCTACCGACTTTTCTCTGTATAGAAACCACAAAATATTCTATAAATAATTTCTTCCATAGATCCCAGTCATGGATTTATATATATACATTACCGTGTTTAAGCTTGGTCCTTACTTAGTATAGACGAACTATTCGCTACTTCAAAATATTTTTTATCTAAGAAATTTTATAATGCAATGAAAATAATGAATTTTTGAAAGAAATAGCCAAGTGTAACCGCTGGCAGAAACATGGTTCCTAAGACCTGAATTTGTTGTAAAAGTGTACTAGGCAACTGCCTAAGCAAAACAACGCATTAACTGCAATTTAGGCAATAAAACCAACCAAAGATCCGCTTTTTATGACTAGACAGGAGCCTTACTGGAAAAGGGCAAATTAATTTCGCGATTTTATGCTAATAACCAGAATAATCAATAATCAACTCTTGATTGCTTTTCTGATATTTCGAAATCTCCGCTCACTTCCCATCCATCACTAAATTAGAAGTTTTCTTCCATCTTATCAAACCAAGATTTCGGGTCTTTTTACCTTTATATGTTTAATAGAGAATAAACTAGCAAAAAGGTGGCATGAAAGCTTGAGAAATCATTGAAAATATCGGATTTCTTTTCAGCCTATCTCGTTTGATTTTATTTGGCCGCGCAAAATCCTAGTAACAAGAAGATGCACCTCGATGCCAGTGCTCGGGATAGGAAGAGGATTTGGAAGCAAGTAATTGAATAGAAGGTGAAAAGGCAAGAGAATTTTGTGTTTTGTTCTGGTTTGTTTTTTATCCGTTTAGCTCAATCGACTGGGTTTAACGGAGCAATGCAGCGCACTCTTGGGCACAAGTCTCGTAGTAGGTCTTTTCGGCCTTGATCAGGTCTGTTAGTTGGATGCTAAGACCATCCTGGAAAGCAAAATTAAAAATAAACAATCGTTCTTCATAAAAAATATTAAATTTGATTGCTTAGCTTACGAATTCCTTGCAGCAACGCTCCAAGATGGCGACGGACTCCTTGTGAATGGTATCGAATTCAGTCTCGTCTTTTTGCACTTCGGCTTCCCACTAAATTTTAAAAAATGGACATAAGACCACGAATAAGGCCTTAATCGGTGAAAACTGACTCAAATTACCTTGGCTTTCTGCTCAGCATTTTTGGCATTCTTCAGTTTGGCTCTGTCGGCATCCATGTCCAGACGAGCTTCCTCGAGCTTGTTCTTGGCTTTCTATTGATAAAAACAAGAAATAAATATTTTGTTCAGTAATTTATTCTCATATAATAAATTATTACATACGATGGCTTCAGCAAGGGGATTCTTCTCAAAGGCCTTCAAATCCTCAATGAAAGTCACGTTGACATCATTGTTGAAGGTCTTGCGGGCAGTAGCCATTCTCTGATGCATTTCAGATGCCTGCTGAAGCATCTTCGCTGTAATAAATGGCAAAAATAGGTAAAATATTTTATTCCAAATTCAACAATTGGGTATCTCGACATACAAAGCTGAGGTGCAGATTTGGCGCACTGGGTAGCAACAGACTCCATTGCAGCGCCAAGTTTGTCGGTCGTTGTTGTCTTTTCCTTATTCTTTTGGAAGGCATCGACAACTTTGGAAGCTGAAAGTTGGCGCATAATAAAACATTATAATTTGTAAAGTAGGCAAATTTCAAAACATTTTCAGTTGGGTTTATAAATTAACCGATGTTAATGTCAACGAATTCCTCGGTGGCTGTGATAAGTTTGCTAATCCATGCTTTCATTTGATCAACCTGATCGATCAAATCGGCTGTATGCGTGGGATAGTTCGTCTTGTCGCTCTTGTTTGCGATTTCCCCTACTCTCTGTTAAATTTAATTATTTATTAATAATACTCATTCACCTGAGTGAATCGGTTGAAGGTTTTGCTAAAGTCCATCTTCACACTAACCCGTGTTCAGGCGATTAGCTATTAATATTACTTTGAATGACTGCCTAGGTCATCAATGCTCGTTAAGAAATTATAACTACAGCAATAATTATAATTAAATTACATATTATACTGCCACTTTTTAATTCCTATACATAATTATTCTTAAATATTTAAAATCATATTTATCAAAAGAGTAATCATCTGACTTTAATTGGTAAATGCCCCTGTATTAAGAAATCATCCAGGTCAGTATGTTAATTTCGTAATTTTCGTAGTATCATCCACTCCAGAAAATGCTTTGACAAAAATATTATTTTTTGAAATTGTCAAGGTTAATCAAAGAATAAATCTTAATTTCGTCTGTTTTGAAAAGATTGAGTTTGGGTTGGGACCCCCTCAGTTGCGCATCATTTGGCACTCCCTGGCACAGGCCTCGAAGTAGTTCCTCTCCGCATTTATCAAATCGTTTATTTGTCCTCCCAGTCCATTCTAAAATAAAACGACGGTACGTGTATTTCTGGAAAATTGGAGGAATTTTCACTTAATGTACTTATCCTTACAAACTCTTGCACCGTTCTCTCCATCATTGAGACAGCTTCATCGTGTGCACGCTTAAAATTCTCCTCATCCCTTCGAACTTCCGTTTCAAACTAAAGCAACAAATGTTTACAAGGCGATAATCAACTGCCTTTCCTATGCATTCCCTTTACCTTATTTCTCTCATCGGCATTCTTTGCTTTGTTCAACTTGTTCTTATTTGAGTCCAAGTCAAGTCGACTATCCTCCAACTTCTGCTTGGCTCTCTACAAGTAAGTTAAAATTGAATGTTGGGTCAAGTAAATTCATATAATCAAATCAATCTGTGACTTACGAGCGTTGGATTCAATTGGTTGTTAATAAATGCCTTCAGATCATCGATTACAGTTGCGTTCACCTCATTATCGAAGTCCTTGCGAGATGCGGCCAATCGCTTGTGCATTTCAGCAGCATCTTGTAGCATCCTAGCTGTATTTAATTACGATATAAAACATTAAACAAATGACTTACACATATTTGGGGCAAATCGTTCGCACTTTGAAGCTACATCCTCGAAGGCGTTGCCAACTTTATCCGTGGTCGTGTTCTTTTCTTTGTTCTTTTGGAAAAAATCCACAACTTTCGTTGCTAGTTACAATAAAAGGAATGGTTAGCAAAAATAAATTGAAACTTGAATCAGAATAAGGAAGAAAATTACAGAAGTTTATGTCGACGTATTCCTCTGTGGCTCCGATTATCTTACTGATCCATGATTTCATCTGGTCCACTATTTCCATCAACTCTGATGTACGAGGAGGGTAACTGGTCTTAACTCCTCCTTTGACGAGTTCCGTTGCACGCTATGAGGGGAAAATTGTTTTATTCGATGGAGAAACTTACTTGAGCCAAACGATTGAACGTTTTGTTGACACTCATCCTTTGTGTAGAGGAATAAGGTAACTGCTAACAGTTATCCCACAATCCGGTTCTTTTATAGCAAGGCTGATTGAATGAAATTCGTGCAGAAAAACATGCAACAATCCTTTAATAAAGGGTTAATATAAACTAATAATTAATAAGCAATGTTAAATCTGCCCACATTTATCTAACACGCTTTTCGAATTTTAATTTTTTGATACTCCATATGCACGATTATTCAAGATACCAACCTTACAAATCCGGATTAATTCTTATTTTACCGCCTACTCTTCAAAATTAAGCTCTTTTTAATCAACTTTTTATTTTTTACACTTAATCTTAGATTAACACATTTGTAGAATTGCAACATCAGTAGCTGCATTCTATCAGAAGTGCAACGACCATTAAAAGGAGATGGAAATTTATCGAATTAAAGTATTTGCATATTGTGTTGGTACTCATTCAGTTAAGAGGAAGATATTTTGTACTCGATCATCAGTGGGATCAAGGCGTCAACTGAAATTAATTTTTTATTTAGCACAATTTTAACTATCGAAGCATACCAGTCCCCTTATTATAAATGTACAGAGCCAAATAGTTCTAGTTGTAAAATATAAACATATAGTCTATTCAAAACTGTTATTGAGTTTTGTCCCTATCCTTTTTAGTCAGCGTTTCCTGTTATAAAATTTGGCAAGAAAAGATATTAAAGTCACGAGATTAAGAAGTCATTATTTATGCCTAATTCATAATATCTAAATCTTGACAGTGTGCTGCAATAACCACAACAGAAAATGTGTTTTTTATTTAATTTAGCATAATAATTTCTTTATTTCAAAATTTATAATATTTTAAGTTATTTGTTTTATTTTTTTACTTACTTTTTACTTCGTAAACGCCCATATTAACGCGTCATTTTAAGCATCTCTATGATGAGTGCTGCTAAGCATAATTATATGAGATAAATAATTTTCTTATTTTAAGTGGCATCCAAATCTAATTTTAATGGAGATGTTTTCAGAGATTCTTTTGTTATTGGTGTATGTCAAAATTAATTTTAATAACTTTTAGATTTGTGAATAATGCCTTTAGTGGCGATAGCCTAATATTAGTCGATGAAAGCGATTTTATTCCTAAACTTCCGAATTCAGATGTTTGGGATTTTGTCGTTCAAAATCCTTATGAGGTAATCGTATAATTATCACAATAATCATTTAATTGCAATAGGGTGTTGTTGAAGTTGTAAGATCACCGACGGACAAATTTCAGGTTCTTCTGAATGCCACCTTTGAAGACAGCAATGACTGGGGATTATACTACACCCTCAGGACCGGCGGGAACGAAGTCTTTCTCCAAGTTGTGGGTTTTGCTGCAACAGACTAAACATATTTTGTGAATAATCTATTATTAATTTCCAATTTTACACCCCTAGTCAACAAGGCTCGTTCAACAGCGACCGTTCATAGATGTTGAAGAAGACACCGTGTACTTACAGTTGCTGCTCATCACGGTCGCCTCCTTGGTTTTGGTGGTTTTTGTCGTGTCGATTATTTTCTCCTGCTGGTGGATTAGGAGCCGTCAGGATAATGTCGACACTGGTGAGTAAAACAGTTTATTTCATTTAAATATTGTATTTTGCCTCCGAACTTGGATGGATGCTGGGATCTCTGATGTTTTTCTATAATCGCAATTCAGTGGTGATTTCTTTCATTAATGTACAATTTTTTCACCGTTTTCCTTTAATGTGGTGGAGTCAATTTTGTAAGATTTAAATTTGCTTTTTTCAAGAATGTTCTTAGTGGTGTAGCCCATTGTTTTGCCGGTTTCAAAGTGGATGGACTTGCATTCTGGGCCAATTTATGAGTGAGTCATGTCGGCAATTACATCCCGTCGTTGGAAATAAAACCCAACACTCTAAATCATCATTTTTTCAATTTTTAAAGTAAAATAGCTTGAAATCTATTCCTCTTATTTATATATTTATATGTCGTTTTTATCACCTGGGATTCGAAGTGTATATTTTTATACAACTTGGATGATGCTCGCTGAGACTCAAGCATTTTGCGTGGTATTAAAAAGTAAATATTTCATTAAAATCACTTACTCATTTGAGGTAAAATCATTAAGCTCGAATCTCCAAAAGATTTCCCAGGCATCTGTATTATCAGCCAATCATTTGACATTTATTTTACCCAGCTAATGAAATTCCTATCTCGTGCATTTCGCTACCGACTTCAAATCCGTGATTAAGAGTGGTATTTTTATGCTATTTGATGGTGATTATCCAAAACTAGATAGAAAGTTTAAAAAGTTATTCAGGGAATTAAGGCATGCGTTCCTAGAAAATTTAACATAATTCCAGCTGTTGAGAAGCCTTAAATTGCCAGTAAAATAAAATGTCTTTGTTGTGAAAATAGCTGCTTAGCTACAAACCTACTTTAATGACATCTTTGAGGTTTTAAAATTTCCATTTCATAATATTCTTTTACCGGAAAAGTCGGATCAAAGCCTCGCAGATCCATGATCTACTCGTTGGCAGGTTTCGAAGAACAGGTTGGGACTGGCGTAGTCATCGTGAGGAAGGGTTTAAATTTTTTAAATCATCTTAGACTCAATCCATGACATTGTTTCTGGTAATTTTCTCGGTTTATATGTGAAAAAATCCCGATGCTAGCCACAACCCATCCAAAGGCCAACTATGGTAGCATTTTAGTAACTAATAAATCACTAAAACTGCACACAAAGATGAAATGCTTCTTTGGAATGAATGCAGAATTCCCGTTTCTATAAAGAGCGTTTTTTATTTTCACCGCTCAGTCACAAGGTTATAATTAGATTTTAGCAAATGTCTACCGAGTTTCATGCTAGATAATTTGAAAAAATGCGTCTTTTAATACAAGATTGTTGAGATCGAATCGGGGCGTTTTTAAAATTGATTTATTTACGAGAAAATAAAGATAACAAATGTACCTCAATTTTGGCAAGCTTGGAACATTTTTAAGGTTCTATCTTTCGTAATCAAATTTAATCAAAATAATTTTCTAAAATATATTCAGCTTTAGTAGAAAAGAATATTTTTATTTCGCATTTCAATTAAAAATTAAATTTGTGTTACTAATTTCATGCATTCTTTTTTCTTCCAATCCAGGCCCCTGCTACGTTGACACGGCTGAGAAGGTACGCGAGTGAGACCCATAAACTACTTATTATGATTTAAGTAGACGAATTCATGACTGTTTCCCGTCTCATTCTTTTGCAGCCAGAATACGCCCAGGACTGTCGTGTCGATGGAAACGGGACTGTCAACAATGATGGCGAAATCGAGCTCATTTCTCTGGGGCAGAGTGTTTTCAACACCTATGGCAAGGTAGATCCGCAATGAGTGACTTGGCAAAGAATGCAAGAAAACCTTCTAAAGGCTTCAATATTCCCTGATATCCTCTATATCACCCCCATTAGGGTACCACCCTCGGTGGCGAATACACGACCTTCACAGCTCTGACGGAACCCCGTACTGACACCGAGACGCAAGACGCCTCCACCACTTCCACAGAAGCCCCACCTGGCACTACACACACCCTTCCACGCTACACCATCGCGGGGAACAATGGGACAAACAGCGGCAGCGGTGGTGGCGGAGGAATCGGCACTGAGGGCTCCATGATCGGCATTCCACCATCGGTCGTCTCTTCCACCGTGGCATCGACGCTGAACACCTTTGGCGCCTCCTTACCGCGAATGTCAGGTGTGGAAAGGATGAATCTGTCCGGTGAGTTTTGGAGAATCCTAGTTCAGAGATTGAGTCACGGAGCGCAGTCATTTTGGTAGGGCAGACGTCTAGCTTTAGGGCGTCTACCACACCGATTAATCGCGCGAATCGGTCAAAGGAGGTTTTAGAAGTGCGGACTGATCCATTTCTAGGCAGGCTAGGCTCCTTTTCAGTGGAAATCTAGTTCGAGAAGATCTCTGTACTACCATCAACTATTAATACCTTAGTAGCTTCGGTGGCATAGATCTCCTGTCCATGGTGTACGCAGATACTAGTTAATATGCCCACGTGAAAGGTGTTTCCACTTTTTTGTCCCACCCCGAATGATAGTCGGCGTTTTGCAATTTTTGTTAAAAGCTTTTCTTATCACAAACGAACCACTTTGTCTGGAAATTTTAGGGAGACTTTTCTGTAATAAATTAACCTCCGAGACTCTTTTACGAGTCACTTAGTGCGCGTTTCACGAAAGGGTGGGAAATACTGGATTGAGGCTTCAGAGTCGAAAGAGAATTCCCTCTTCCAACATTAATTATTCTTGCAAGCTGCTGTGCCAGCACAATCACTGTTGTCTGTTGTCACGTCGCTGACTTCTTTAAGTCAATGACGATGTCTCCACTTCATGCCGCTGTTCAAGAGGGGCATTGATCAACACCACGACAATTCACTGTTTGGAGGAATCAGTACCTCGGATAATTAATTAAGGCTGCAATTGCCGCAAAAGTTGGAGGTGGACCTACATCGTGTTAGGATTCGTTTTGTCGATTTTTTCAAGGAGTTTCCACTACATATATAGTGCTGAATAGAGCAACAACCATTACTACTATCCTGTAAAATTAATTAAATTGTCTCCCTGCAGGTCTGAGACCCGGTCATTCCTCCACCACCGGTAGAACTCGTCACTTAGCGAAGGAGTTCCTCGATGAATCCGTTCTCAACACAGCTTCGCGCAAATCGAAGACCTCTCAGGATCAGCCTCTTCGACGTCCACCGCTGTCGAACCTCGTTTCCACGGCGAATGCCTCTTCGACGGTGGCGGCGGCGGCGGCACCTCAGCAGTTGATCATCCTTCCCGCTGCCTCGGGTGTCCCACGAAGCGGTGGTGAACAGACCTTTCTTTTGGCTTCAACAGCGGGTAAGGAGGAGTAGAAGGAGGAGGAGAGACTTGTATTCAGGCCATCCCATAAGTTCTGTCCGAATTTGCATTTTTTTAATTTAACGAAAGTTAAGGGGCCTTTTTGAATGTATAACTGAGCTGAACACTATTTTTCGTATTTGTAAACATTTAAAGGGATCTGATTTGGTTTCCCAAACCACCTGAATTAAAACTCCGCTAACATGGAAGTACCACAGGACCCAGTTAAAGCATATAATGTGGTGTTTTATTAGTTCAGGCAAAGTAACTCAGCAGCAACCTAAGCGAGAAGAGAAATTCACTCTCAGTTTATAGGGAAGAACACGAAGATGAAGATCGAGGCGGACGGCCTCCAGTTGAGTTTGAAGATGGAATTGGGTATGAAGTTTCACCTTCAGGCCTCAAGGACTTGGTAACCGTTGGCATTTTTTTTCTCAATATTTCAGATGGTATCATGCGTCCTTTATCACCGATTCACGTGGTGGAGGCCCTTGAGCCAACTGCGAGTGTTCAAGCCGCACCTCAAGGCGCAACTCTCTTCGTTCAAGTCGATCCTCAAGCCACTGCTGGTGCCGCTCCAACAGAGGTTTTTAACGAAAATTTTATTTAAAATATCGCTTTCCTAAACCTAAAAAGTCCAGCGCCCAAGAAGAAATACCTCTTACTTATATCTATTTCAGTAGTCATTATTTTTCAAAATCATTTTTAGCTCCAGAGGCTAAGTCCATCCCTGCACACCATGGCCGGGGGAGTACCGATTCTACCGGATGAATTTTTGGCCGAAATGGCGGCGTGTCCACAGCACAGCTACCTCCTGCGGCAGCAGATAGGCGCAGCCACATTCGAGGCTGCGTCTCCAGCCCCTCAAATTAATGTGACGCCTCTTCCCACCAGTAAGCACTATGAAAATCGTTTGATGAGCAAAAGTTTCATTATTTAGTTGTGTGTGCCACTGTGTTAAGATTCGGTTGACTTGATTTATCGATACAATAAAATTTGACCAATTAGATTTGGGTCCAAGTACTTAGTCACCTTGGGTGTGATTCACGTGTCTCCGGTTAGTGGACATGTGTAGAAAATAACAGCTTGCCTTTCTAGGTCCAGTTCCCGTTGACCAGATGGTTGGATCCTGTCAAAAGGAGGCACCACCGGTGAGAAAATCCCCCATACCGCAAGAAATCAGTCCCACTTTCGCTATAAAAGCTGTTTCGTAATTTTTAAAGGCTCCAGCTCTGAGACGTCGCAGTAACGATGTTGCAGAACCACCAAAGTCTGAGAACTCCTCCCAGACCAAAGACACTTCGGAGGATTCAACCACCCCACCACCACCACCACCACCTCGAACAAAGACATCTCAAGCCAGACGAAATCTGAAGCCACCAAGGCGGATTTTTCAACATCTACGGATCGCACCGGTGGGGGTGAGAAGGCTTGTCAACAACAGGTGAGTCGTTTTATCGATTTTTCTTGTGGGGTGGTGGTGTTGGTAGATGACCAAGTTGGATGTCAATCTTTTATTCATAACCACCTCTTTTAACCTATAAGGGAAAAAGTTGAGAGACCAATGCTTTGACGGTTACTTGTGGATTCGGAATCAATCTTAATATCCGAATTTCTCTTTAAATTTAACAACTCACACACCTAGACCTCTCCTGGATGTCCCGAAACACTCCCGAGGTCCGCCGGTCGCAATTCCACTCACTCGGAAACCATGGAAAGTGAGTTAAACAAGCCAGGCTCTTCAGCAACCCTTCCAACCGCTGGTAGCTCAACAGGTGCTCGAAAGTCCGCCATGAAAGGTTCTGGCGGGTCAAAAGTCAGCAAACAGTATGTTCTCGCTACTTAAAATTTGTCAGTAGCACTTTTTCTCTGAACGACGATGTACTCCAACCTTGTAGAATACGCTTCTCGGTGTTGAATATCGTCGCCGTCTCCTGTATAATCACCGTCGCACTGGCCACAACTCCTCTAGACGTTCGAGACACACCTCTCGATGCTTCCAATGGTAATGTGGCATCCGGTGTCCAAATGATGAATGTCATCCGGTTCCCGTCCTCCACTGGCAAGGATTTGAACTCAACCAGAGCCTTTGTGAAACCTCCAGGCGCGCCGCTACTGCGGATCACAATATGGCTGCCCAGTTATTTCACCCCCGGTGAGGATGAATCTAAACAGAGAGCAGGAATAGGAGGTGGCAGTGTAGCATCCACGGCTTCTTCGACCACTGGAAACAGCTCCATTCTAGAAAGGAAGCCTCCCAAATCCATCCAATTGTGGCTCAATCGCACCAGTCGAACTGAGGTCCATCTCGGACCGGGTATACCCCGCAGTGCTGTCGAGATCTACGGTAGACATATTCCTAAACAAAACTTCTACTTAATTAATCTCAGTAGTGTGATTGTTATGGCTCTGATTTCTTAGATGCTGTTGATGCACGGTGGATTCAGAGTACACGGAGCTGTCGTCAGCGCTATGTTTGCGATCACTCCTGTGACCCAGGCGCCGGACACGCCTGTATCTGTCAGCGCGGTTATCGACCGGCTGGACCTGAGGACCGATCGCGTCTAATGAGCTACAGTGAGTGGTTGGAGACTTGAAACCTCTGTCTGAAAATCCGTTAGTATTTAACTCCTTCGCTCTCCCCCTCCCCACACCTAGACATCCCCTCTCCGGACGCCATCAAGGGTCAAGGTCGCGTGTGTCTAGACGTGGATGAGTGCGAAGACGCGGCGATGCGTGCAGAGTGTACTCAACGCGGTGGTGTCTGCACAAATCGACCCGGCGATCACCAGTGCCTCTGTCCATCTGGTCGCACTTGTCTGCGTGAGTCACCGTTTGTCTGCGCCCATTTAATCGATCTAAAGCCGTCGGAACTAGAGAGAAAACTTGAGGCTATTTGTGGACGATTTAACGGTTGAATTCTCGTCGATTTTACATTCTGGTAGCGATTAAAACTACTAAGAACACCCATTAGGTGCTAACATTCATCAAAGAGCAGTGTAGTTATTCATTGTTGTCAAAAAAAGAGACTTAAAACCATGTCCATGGATTTGACGATCCAATTCGACATACTCTTAAGGGAATTCTGCAGAAACAAAGAATTTGGCTTCCTTGTCAGTGCACTTACTGCAATAAGGACACATGTTGTGAACTTGGTGGGCCGCTAGGAGCTGCTGGTTTGACCCTGAAACTCATCAAAAGTCCATCCAGTTGGCAGTGGATGGTGGGAATAAACAGAGTTTTGCTTTCCGAATTGGAAATTAGGACTTTAAAATTCTGATTTACAAGAAATTGTTTCAAACCGGAAATATTGATTAATTTCACCCAAATAATGTGGTAAATCATCGCTGAAATATTGATTTATAAGCGACAAATTTTTAACAAACGATGAATTAAGTCATCCAATAAGATCTATCTTAATTTTTAATAAATAAAATTAATTAACAAAAGTAACATTTAACTGACTACCCAGTCATCGATGTGCTTTCCATGATTACCTGACTTACTTCAATCTTTTAACAATTTTATTAAACCCTTATTAAAAGATTATATAAAATCTTTAAAACTAGAAATTCGAAATCGTTTTCACACACACATATTCCGAATTCACTGATACAGCAAGGCAAGCTTCTTCACGAAGCAGCTTATCATCAAAGTCAACTGGATCGTGTCCGGTTCGATCTTTATCTTCGTGGAGGGTGAAATCTTCATCCCCTCCTGAATTTGGCCAATCATCTACTTTCTTTCACACATATTCCTCTTCACAAACTGGAAACGAATTTTTCTAGCAACTTCGTACGCTACTGAGTTCCCTCTCAGATGTCCTGAAACCTCTTAATTGCCGGTCTCTACGCAATTTTTTGCATTCCAAGACACTCGTTTTGCCCCCAAGGGAAAGACAGAGATCATCACTACAATACGGGCCATTTATTCGCTGTTCCTTTCACACAAAATCTCTAGAACCTAATTGGGGTTAGGAGATCGGAATTTCGGTGTCTGTAGCCTAGAAATTGGTGGTGCCGTAGTAGCGGGCCTTCTCCTCCTCGTACTCCCTCATCCTCTCCTCATTGAGTCGCCTCAGTCGATCGATTTCCGCCTGGTGAGCAGCCCACATCGCCTCGCGGTTTCTCGACGCACTCCCGTAGGCCCTCCCACCATCCTCCCCCGCGTTCTGCTCGTTCAAGTTGTTGGCGGTCGAGTAGTGCTGGCGCCCCGCCCAAGGCTGCCTCTCGTATGTCCCTACCTGAATCCCCCGATCTCTGGAGCTGGAATCCCCGTTCTCACCGTTGAAGTGGTAGGGGACGGTCTGGGCTGGTTGGTATTGATGGTGTTCCCCTCTGGGTTGCCTCTCATACGTCCCATATTGATTTATCTCGTCTCTACTGCTGGAATCCCCGTTGAGGTGGGCAGAATGGTGAGGCTGGTTTCCCGATGTCCTGACCTCCTGATAGGAGAAGTCGTAGGGCGTTTGCGGTGCAGGGTCCTGGTAGTTATCGTTGCCGTTGTCGGTGTTTCCGTGGAAGTACGCGAATCGAGCTTGGGCGTGGATACTCGTCAGGCTCTGTCGACGGTAGGAGCTGCCTTCTGATTGGCTGTCGATGCCGGAAACCGGTGCCTGGTAGTAGTTGTCCTCCTGAGCTGGAATTACCTAACAAAAGGCATCAAATTTAAACCCAATCAAGCCTACCCTGGACTGGGAAGGTGTGAAGACACTCAACACGAGGAGAATGACGACTCCACTCTCACGGAAAGTCATTTTTGTTTTCACCAAGAAGTTGTGTGGAATTCACCCAAACGAAAGCCTTTTATAGGAATGAAAGCCATCGTGTCCTTTTGACTCCATTGTTTAGAGTAGAACACTTGTTTGTTTATGTTTACTCTAGGAGTTAAAAGGGTGTTTGCTTCAGTGGCTTGTAAACTCATAAACAGCCAGTGATTTGTGAAAGGATGCGATTTGCCGAAGTGAATTTGATTAATTTTAATGCACTCTCACTTGCCTAAGAGGCTCCAATTTACAACTTCCTCATTGCTATTTCGATTGAGCATCATAAAGTGCTCTTTTAAGGAGTGATCTAATAATTTCAACTTTCTCTTGCTCATTCCGATTCGGGAGGTTTGAAGAATTACCAGTTGCCAAAGTCCTGCGTTCCACTTATAGCTTGTTTCGAGTTGATTTCAAGAAAAGCCGCTAGACGAGAGTGAATCCCATTTATCATCGTGCTTGACACCTCAATCACCGCTTTTTGATAAAAGTGTTCTCTGTAAAGTTCGAAAACCATTAAGCAACTTTTGCAAACTCCCAGAGAGACCTAAAGTGCGTTCAGGTGGTCCCAAACTCCACCTTATCTGACCCTAATCAGAACGTCCTTTGTTGTTGTCGTTTTCTGCTGCTGTTGCTGCTGCCTGAAGAAATCGTGGCATTAGTTGCGAAAAGACAATTTTTTGTGTCATTTAATTATCGGTTCATAAAGACGACGATGAATAGTTGTACGCTTTGAACAAAGCACAAAGGCTGTAGATCGAATTTTGAATCAGGAAACAACGAACCAAATGCTGACAGAGATGGTAACTAAGAAACTGGATCGAATAGTGGATCTGGATCAGGTAACGATGATGACTATGGTTCTGGATCACACAGTGACTACGGATCGAATGGTGGATCAGAAAACAGTGAGCCAAACTACGGGTACAACAATGGAAGAGAAGGTAATTATGGATCTGGATCAGGTGATAACGATTCGAGTCACGGACAGAATTCTGGTAGCGAGGGCGATTACGGATATGGATCAAACAGTGGTTCTGGATCTGGAGACTAATTGCAGTTACAACTCCGGAGGTGGAGATAGTACCTGTGGATCTGGGGCGAATGACAACTACGGATCAAATTATGGATCGTCACACAATGGATACGATTCAAGAGGCGATGGATCTGAATCTGCAAGGAATGATCCCAGCAATGGATACAATCCCAATTATGCATCTGGATCAAACACTGGCTACGGATCAGGAAACGGCGAATCTAACTACGAATACAGTTCCGGTAGCGAAGACTACCCTAGATCGGGATCAAACAGCGGATCTGGATCAGATAGCAATTATCCCAACTACGACGGATTGAATTATGGATCGGAAAACAGAAGACCAGACTACGGATCTAGATCAAGTACCAGTGATTCGAACTATGGTACTGAAGGTAACTACGGATCTGCATCAGAAAGGTATCAACCGAATGGCGGATACAGTCCTGACCATGATGGTAATTATGGATATAGATCCACCAGTGGTTACACATCGAATTATGAATCAGGAAACATCGAAACAAACGCTGATAGAGATGGAAACTATGTAACTGGATCGAATAGTGGATCTGGATCAGGAAACGATGATGACTATGGTTCTGGATCACACAGTGACTACGGATCGAATTACAGATCAGAAAACAGTGAATCCAGTTACGGATACAGTTCTGCTAGTGAAGATTACTCTGGATCAAGCACTAATGATCCTAGGCTACGGTTACAGCACTGACAACGGATCTGGATCAACCAGCGACAATGGATCGAGTGGTGGATCAGAAGACAGCGAGTCGAAACACGGAAGCAACCCTGGCAGAGGTGATACCTATGGATCCGAATCAAACGGGCAAGATCCAGATTCGGGCAGCAGCATCAGCAGTTCCTTTCGCGCCAGCGCGGGCCACCAGGACCACGAGTATTAAAATTTCGATTTTGGGTTTTTTTCTTATTAACTATTTTATAAAAAACAACTTTTACACTCTAGATGTTTTTTTCAGCTATTTTGTGTCATCAAGGAACATGGTTTTTTAACAACTCTACAACAGTTTGCGAATATGCCTTCAAAATAACTCCACTTATTGTCATTTTCACGAGTGAAGAATTCGTGTTTTTTTTCTCGGTAAATAAAATTAGCGTACTTTCTTTAAAGCGTTTAACAAATGTCATTTCCTTGTAGAATTCCTTCTAAAGTCCTGTGGTGACGTTCACGTTAGAAAATTGTCCTTTTCTGAATCTTATTTCAGTGGTAAATTTATTAGACTGTCTAATCCAAAAAACAGCGCTTTTACTCCAAAAAATACTTTTTCCAAATTTCTTCTCTAATCTAATGATGTTTCCATCTTATCGTTTATCATCAATCGATAAAAGACTCCAATTCACTACGCTCTTTTTGGGTGGATCACGTTGAGTCACGATGGTGGATCAGTTCAGTGCTCGGGATCGTGGGTTTGATCCAATCATCGGGTGAGAACTTAGTTGCCGCATGTTTTAAGGTCAATCTTAGGTCCCTAATCTCATCGCCGGTTCAGTTTGAGGCTAGACATTCAGACGCGACAAAATGGATTCTGGACAGCGTCACAGACATGCAGCCCGGTCGCAGCAGTCTTTCAGTTGTCCTTAGCAGAGTCGTTAAAGCTAGACCGGTGGATGATGATCGATTGATTCGTCCAAGTAGCCCTAGACATGGTCCCAACATCCACATTCGGTCATTTCATCTCGATATCGTCTAACCAGCAAGCAGGTAATCGATTAAGCTGGCTTAACACACCTCAACTCATCACCAGATCGATAGAAATAGGAGGCAATCGACTAAGCTTGAACCCTCTGAGATCACCTGAGTCGCTTATAAGATTTGGAATCTGTTTCAACTGGAAAACGACCTTTCTTTGAGGTCGACTAGCAATGCCTATGCGCTGTTTCCTGACACATTCGAGAGCTAGGATGACACCATGATGATTTTTATACACGTTGAGGCAAAGAATGACCTTAGTGCCACCATTTTAACCCCAAATCTCACATCCACACTGCGTCCGCGTCTCTACTAGACGAGGGGTTGGCTTCTATGTCACTTCTTTCGCCGAATCTCTGATTTTTAACTCCATTAAGGAACCTTCGAATGATCTGCGCTTCATAGTTCTCTTCCGTCGATATTTCAGAGCTGATGGGTTCGTAAAGTGGCATGCCTCTCTCTTTCAAGCAAGATTCGCATGGAACACCACCGAATTGACCTATGTAGTGACCAAAACCTATCAACTATGTATGTGTGTAGGTTGATTGGTTGGCTGGTGATGATGATGATTTTTAAGGTAATTAAATAGACGAGTTTTGGTGAAAAAAACCGTCGTCTATCACAGCTGCCTTGATGGAGTTGAGAGGGTTTTCCACTTTTCCTTGAGATTCCTGGTTCAACCTGACTCCTTTCGGCATATTTTGTACGGATTTTCAAGGTGGAATTAGGCTGCTCGCTTCTACAACCTCGTAGACTCGAATCCGTGTCGTCGAATTGTTCCTTTGTGTATTATTACACTATTATTTGCTATCAACCGGAGAAATTCTCAAGTTATTTACACCCGATTGTTGTGTTCGCGGCGGTCAAGATTTGGATGTGTACAGCACTTTCAAAAGTAATGATGCCAGAAGGTTTGATGTTTCCATTTAAGTTCCTTTTTTAAGTTTCTCATAAGACCTAACTAAGACACAGTCTTTGACGTGTTTTGGTTGGTAGATAGCATCCGGTGATTAGCTTGTTTACATGAAGATAAAAAGATGCATTCTTTTTTAAACCATAGCCAATAGCCGTTGAGAAATCTCTTTTAGATAAATTTTAAATTCCCCCACCTGAAGGACAGAACAACATGCGGCGTTTTAATCAACAGTTTCTATTATATTCCCGAAATTGACTTAGGGATTAGACATCGTGAGGGGATACCGAAAAATATTCCCGGCTTCTCCCAGCCTAATTTCCATCAATCATTTTTTGTTCGGCAATCAGACCCTTCACGTAGAGTCGAAGCAGTTTTCGAAGATTCTGTCTGTCTGCAGAGCACAAAAAATCAAGTTAAATATTGTCCATGAAAAACGCAACACTTCATTAGCATTATAACCCACTTTCGTGGAAGTGAGTCATGACTTTCCGCAGTGTCATCATCGCTTCTGCCTTGTCCTCGTTGGTGAATGCATTTCCCAGCACATCAGACACCTAGAACAACAACAATTTTAGCTTCCATTCCATCTCACGATTTGCCTAAAAGCCAAAACAGTGGGTTATCTCGGAGCCGGCAAAATTTAGGTTAAAATTTGAACCACATTAAACCTACTTTGATTGGGAGAATTGGCAGGTGCTGAGCACAAGAGCAAGAACCAGGAGAGTGTAGCACTGTAGCATCGCTGTTGTAGGGAGGATCTTCTCAAAACCACTGCTCGATTTCGTGGGTAGAAGAGGCGTCCCATTTATAGCGATCCATCGGGTCAAACCGATGCAAGACTCGGGACATGTGATGAGGCAGCTGAGGCTAAGTGCACCACATGATGCTGGGATCACGACGACCGCAATTTGTCATAGAAACAAAAGGCAGTTAAGCTCACGATTTTGTGGGCGTGTGTGACACACGATTAGTGACCATGTGTGAACCACCTTGGTGGGTTCTTTGTTACTTCGGTGGGTAGAGCTATGACTGGTGACGAAATGTTAAGCGTCGTAGACAGTTGCGATTTCGAAAGTGGGGAAACCATTCGCTGATGATAAACCATTAACTAACCAGAGTTGATATACATTAAAGCGGTTTTTTTCCAGTGATTAAAAGGTTGACGAAATATTTTTAAAATCATTTTAATTGTCACTTTCAAACTTCACTGGTTGTTTAGTTAATTCGAATACATTTCTTGTAGTCTTTTTTTATTTTTCAGAAAAGCCACAATTTTGATTATCATCAATAAATATCTTGCGAAGCGAAAGCAGTTTTTGCAGATAAGAACGACTAAAGCCTTTGGCTATTTTCACAGCAAAAGATATAGTTTCAATATAAATGTGTTCAGTCGAACTTATCTTCGTTGATTGAAATATTTTTAATTCATTTAGACAAAATAAGTTAAATATCGTTTTTTATTCAAACAAATGAGCCACTAAATTCCAGAGACAAAGTTTATTTTTATAAAATGCCAGTGTTTTAGTTCCATGTTTCATATTTTACTTGAAAATAGAGCTATCAGTTGGAAAATATTAGTAACAATCTTGGTAATAATGTGGAAAGATTGACTTTGTTCTTTGGAAACATTGGCCATAATTTTTCGGAGTACCGATGATCAAATAGATAGTGAATTTCCTTTTGATATCATTAAAATTATCAACTTTATACACTTTGGCACATGACAAAACACCAGTGGGTGATTACCTAATAAAAGGGAAACGATTTTTTAAGATAGGAAGGCCGCTTTTTTGATGATAATAAATATTTTTTCCTACTTCCATCGCAAAAAAGTCTAAACATAAAAACACTTTATAAAATTTTCATCCCAAAAATAGGTTAATTGATTCCCTATAGATTTCAAGCCATCATGCTGAGTTGTTTTAAACAAAACAGGAGGAATCAAATGTATTTTAAAATCAAAGATGACTCTCAATTGACCTTATTTCTTTATGAATTTTTTTTCCATAAAAATGGTTATGGTGTTGTACATAAGAAAAGAGAAATCAATTGGCCTAAAAATCTCCCGAAATTTTGACTTGCGTCCGGTCATAGTTAGGGGACATTAACTATGATGTTTTCCAGGAAACTAGTGACGAAAAGATAACGAAATTCTTTTTTTAATATCACTTAAGCTGGCATAAGACTCCTCTGTCTCCGTGTCGTTCTGACAGTCGGAAAATGAAGCTACTTTTGGAAAAATCTCTATGTGACTACATTTACTCTCCTCTTCGGTTGGATAACCTATGACTGGTGACGAAAGATCGATCTTTGTTGTTGGGATAGTAACAGTCACTATCGGCAATGAGGATGGCGTTTGAGCCAATCTTTGAGGAGGAAACGGTACCTGGCATTGTCATAATCAACAGATATTTTCAACTTGAAGTCTCTATTTTTTTGAGCAAAACTGAAGCCACAAAGCGATTTCTGGCGATGAAAATTATTTTCAGTAAGCTAGAGCTAAAAAGGAGGAGATCTCATAGTTGTTTCAAAATTTTTTCTGGTATTCGTGTTCCAGTAAGAGAGACCACAGTCTACTAATGCATTCAGCAATTCAAAAACTTTGAAAAAAATTATTGAAAAATCATTGGGACAACTCAGAAATTCCTATCTTCGTTGGCGTTACCGATACCGTGTCAGTACGTTCATTTGTATTTATGCTAAAAGGAAAATCATTCCAGGCCAGTTAGGGGTTTTTATTGGCCCAATTTCCAAAGCGTGGAAATTTAAACTGAACCGTCTATTTATAAATTGTTTACCTCAAATAAGGTTTTCCCCTAATGTATTAGGGTTTTCGATACTTAAGTTAGCTATTATTAATTCATTTTAAAAGAGATCACCTCATGAATTGCACATCTCTCCTCAGGGCACACAAAAGTCACTCTTTGGTAGGAATGGCTCTAAACTAGCAAATTAATGATTCTTTTTTTATTGGTGTCACAAGAATGGACAAGAAAGATCACGACTCTCCTCTTCCATCTTCGTCTTCCTCATTGGCCTTCTCCAGGAGACGTTGAATAAGGCGTGCCAGATACACTTCGGCTCGTTTTTGAGCTAGACACAAAAACCACCGAATCACAACCTAAAAAGCCAAATAACCCACCTGTATCCACCGTCTTCATGAGGTTCTCACTCACCTCATCGTTGCTCAAGAATTTACTCATCATATCGTTGATGCGTTTCAGGTAGTCAGTCCACGATTTATTGTCGCGGTTCTAGCGTGTTTAATAGCAAAAAAGGCAATCTCCCTGCTACCTCTCCACAAGTGGGGAGAAGAGGCGTGTCCTCTGTGAGATCAATCACTAACCCCTCGGGGATCTTCGGCACCGCCTTATTCCTACAACTTGTGGGGAAGAGAAGAGGTTAGTTGGGCAGAAAACGCGGTGCTTACAATGCCGTCACCCGTGCACTTGTGGCCCTGGCTCGAGGGCTCGGATCACGCTAGCCGGGACTTTGGAGCGCTGCAGTGGTAGTCCAGCGGTGTGAAATAACAGGTCACTCCATAAGTTCTGTCCGAGATTTAACTTGGACGAAATTTAAGGTGGATTTTGCGTTCCGATGAATTTAAAGATTTAAATTTAATAACAAATTTATAAATTTAAAATTTATTTTTTAATAGAAAATTTTAAAAAAATTGCTTAAGTTTCCAGGAATCAGCACCCGAAGTGGTTGCGGAATTAGGAAGAAGTGTTTATTGTTTATTGTTAATTGATATGTTCATTTAAAGTAACTGTTTTAGCAGATATTTAGCAAAAAAGTGTTATAACCTTAAGAAAATGGCAGACCTCTAGGACTTTCAAAGAGGCCAAATGGTTGGTGCTTGTAACGACTACCGTCTTTGAAGCAGAGAAGGGAAAACGTCGTTCTCGGGAAAGCACAGGCAGGTCCGGCCGAAAATCCAAGTTTTTGACTGAGAGAGACCGTCTGTTAGACTCTCTCAAACGGAATTGTTGGAGAGAGGATCGCAAGACCACGGCTCAATGAACACTACAGAACCCCATTTCCTCAAAACCGGATTCCACCAAGGAAAAGCCATCATTAGAAGACCTATGCTGTCAGTGACACCAAATGTTTCAAAGCGTTTGGAGTGGTGGAGTAGATACCTCCAGAATTGGTCTGCCCTTAGAACAATGGAAAAATGTGATTTTTTCTCTGACGAATCAGCCGTCATTTACCACTTTAGTTCCGAGAAGAAAAGTGAATGAAAGAGGGTGCTTGCAGAAGTTTATTTGCGAAATTCAGTGAAAATGGAGGTTATTTCACCCCTATGCGAAGATGAAGGCAACCATTTGAGTAGAAGCACCTCTTCATCGCTTTAGTCTCCAAAAATGTTGAAAAATTCCTATACCACGAAAATGGGTGTCTGAAATCAGGCTCAAATCTCGAGTTGACGACATCTGCTCTCCTCTCCACTCTTGTCAGCTTCTTTCACCGACAACTGGCGAAAATGAGGCATTTTTTGAAATGCGTCGCAAAGGGAACTTCAGACGAAAAAAGGCTTTTCGTCATTCAGTCTGGTGAGATTACCAAGGAATGCTCGACTTTAAATAACTATCTCTTAACGTGCCAATAATTGATTCTCAAGTCTTCTACTAAGAGTAATTTGGACGACCTTTGATCCATGCCTTGAGGGTAAAAGTGGTGCTCTTTCATCAGGACAATGCAACACCACCCCACACAGCAAGAATCGCCTCGTAACAGAAGATCGAAGAGGAACTTGGTTGGGAGGAAATTCCTCATTCGCCACCTTACTTGATAGACGAAACAACTTTTGCAGTGCCTTGGGAAGGTCTTAATGAGCTTCTCATTCGATGGAAAGGAAGTCATGGCTACTCAGAGGATGTTCATTGTTGATTGAATCTTTAATGAAACGGGTGGAACCGATATGATGACTTACGGAAGTCTATGGCAGGTGAAGTTATCTGCGAAAAGTTGACCCATGTGTTTAGTAGACGCAAAAGGGCTTCATTGAGTGCTCCTATCCTCGTGGTTGATGTTGAAATGCTCAAATCATCAGAGTCCGATGCCAGAGGCCTCCTTCAACACTTCCTCCTTCCATGGAATTTCGAGGAATCAGATAGTTTGCTGCTGTCATACCATTGCAGATCTCTCTAACTTTCAAAGAGGCCAAACTGATGGGCTAATGTTAGACAAACTGCCCCCAAATGCCTAGCTTTTGAAGAGGAGATACTGTCCCAAAAGCAATTGACTGCCGCCTTTGAAGCAGAGAAGGAAAAACGTCGTCCTTAACAAAGCACAGGTTTGGAGGGAAATCGAAGTTGATGGCTGAGAGGAGACCTTCGCACTCCAAGAGAAATTGATTTGTTAGAGGGGATCGCAAGACCACGACCCGAATATCACTTCATAGTTCCTCAATGAACACCTCCAAAGCCCAGTTTCTACAAAAACTGCACCTCGTCAGGAGATGCACACGGAAGACATTTGCTCTCAAAGACGACAAATGCTTCAAAGCCCGTCAGATTTGTGATTTTCTCTGGCGAATCATCGTTTAACACTTGATTTCCGACCTACAGCCGAGTGTACTACGTTTGGAGAGAGTCGAAAGAATCACTTAATCCAAACTGCTGTCCTCTCCCAACCCTAAAACGTGTAGGCAGGGGTGCTGCGATGATGTACTTGGGGTGCTGTCGCCTGGAATTCAGCCACCGGGTCCATGAATGATTTCATTTTATGGAAGAAGAGTTAACAACCGACACCATTTATGAGTTTTGAGTGGCCACCAAATTCTTCATCCCATGGTTGTTCAAGGGCTGTTTCCGCAAGGGAACGCCGGCATCTTTCAGGATGATAGCAATGCAGCACCAATTCATACAGGAGCTGGAATTGCTAAAGAAGGGCAGCCGAAGCCGAACATCATATTTGATCGATATTCCTACTTTCTGATTGTCAGGGTCAGTTGGGTTTTGCTCTTTCATACAGTGAATGCTCACAGCATTCTATTGTAGGGTTTGCAGAACAATATTACTCTCTCTACCTCCGGTATCAAAAGTTCTTCTCTACACAGATTGGATGGAATGGGGGTTTTGCGACCCAACCTTCCGATATCTTTCATGAATTCCAAGATTAACCAAATGATACCCTTGTTTTAAACCTATATCACAGTAAGAGAAAAGGGGGACAAGATAGGGTAGACTTCGAGAATCTCTTCTGGAACAACTAGCGTTCTATGTTCAAGTGGTTTTCATTGCGGATTTTGGCGATTTAGAGCTCTCGGTTTTGGAAAAGCTTAGTGCAAACTCTTCCGTTACCCCCTGGTAACAAACAAGCCAGAGAGTATTGGTGATAACTTGGTCTGGACCCAACAGGTCGATAGATTTTCGTGCAGATACGTGCTATTCTAGACTGTGCCACATACATCACAATAGCCCCTCCGGTGTGATCAGAGTTTGAGAGATTCGGCCAAGACCAAACAGTGCGTGGACTTGTGTAAGAAGCGGCTTACAAGAATGCTTGGTTTTTCCCTCCGCAACGCTTGAGAACTGCAAGTTTATTTCAAGCGGCGACAAAGCCGAGGGAATTCCAACGCTCTCACTATTTTTACCTGCGGAAATCGAGGTCTTCTGTTCATAACACTGGACTGTTTTCATAGTGTTCAGGATGGATTAGCATAGAGCTGCAGCTACCATAACCCCCTCTGCATCTCGTCATGAAAGAAAGGTTGTTCTTCGACCAATCTGGTGGGCTTACTACCGGCTTTTGTACCAACAGTGGATGCTCAAATTTACTGTCAGCTGTCAGCTCTAGTGAATCGAAAAGGAGCGGTGTTGTTTCATCAGGACAGAGCAACGCGATTCCCCCAAAAGCAACACTAATGTCTAAAAAAGATCGAAGAAAAACTTAATTGGGAGGAAATTCCTCATCCACCACCTTATCCACCCGACTTTGCTCCTCTTTGGTTCGTAAAATAATACAAAATATGCGTGAGCACATTTAACAAGTAGATACTACCTGTTTTCCGAACTCGACTGCATCCAGATTTTTAGATTTCTTTCAAACCTCTTTGGAAAAATCGAGATCACACTCCAGATGAGGCGTGCTACCCGGAATGCACATGTTGTTTGTGTCCGAAAAAACAGTTATTGCAAGGTAATAAATCAAAGTGTCTCTCTGTGTGTGTGAAATGCTTTTTTGACGCAGCACTCGACAGTGCAAACCTTCAATTTTACCTCGGATAAACAAAAAGGGCAGCGTGAGTGTGTCTGACAGACTTGAGGGTATTCTCTCGCCCTGTTTGCTGAGATTTTCCCTTCAAATTTATGTCTTAATCCCTCAAACAAGAGTTGATTGACCAACTGGAGAAAGTAGATGGTGGTTTGGCTAAGTCCCAGCCTTCAACGCTGGCTAGCGCATACTCAGCGTTCGCTCACACAAAGCTGACCCAGGTGACTCATCTCCTCCGTCGCTATCCAGTCAGCTTTAGTAGCCCTTTGTCCCCATACTGCATAAATATGACTGTTGCTGAGCGGCGGATATGCAAAGAGACAAAGGTAGTCCTGGGACACCCGCCAACGCCACGCTGCTGTGAGGACAGGCTGAGACGCACACATGCCACCAACCCAATAAGCACCTGTGCACTACTTAGTCGGCCTTGTGCTAAATCATGTCTCTTGTGCTTAAGAGACGAGAGCTAGCAATAGTAGGATCTCAACGAACAGTCGATAACCTGTTAACCCTGTAGAATTTCAAGAAACTGGACATACTCGATTACTTGAATGCCAACTCGATGGCCGTGTGTTTATCATCTAGTGATGTAGCTTCAAAACATATTCTTCTTCCAGTGGATATTATGGGAAAACATTTCTTACACTTCTTACTCGAGGATGATAAAAAGGAATGCTTTAATGCGGAATGTTTATTCTGCCTAAAAAGAGAAGCAATCTAACAAAATTCTTGTTGATTCATGCTTCATTTCTTAATAAAATATTAAATTTAGATTATACGAAGTGTTTTCATTCTCTGTATTTCCTTGCATAAAATCAGTGAGTTTATGATATTCGTTTGGGGGAATTGAGAAGACAATTGATGGTAGTCTACCCGTTTTTGGAGATTCATTTGCTTTGAATAATAGTTTTAAATGTTAATTAAGAGAAAAGCATTCGGTAAGTCTTATATTTCCGTCAAAAATGTACATAATACTGCTAAGATAGAATATGGTATGGATATGAGACATAATCCTTTCGGTTGATAATGAAATGTCTTATAATTCCTGCTTCATTCTAGTTAAATAGCAATATTAACTATTTATTATAAGAAAAACACTCCTTTTGCCCCATTTTTATTGCTAAAAATATTTTTTTGTATTAATAAATTAGTGTAAGTAGGAAATTCGTTTCGAAAGTATCGGAAGCAGTCGGTTGCCTGCTTTAATTTCTTACGAAATTTCCGTTAATTCTTGTTTCAGTCTCTTTGAATTAAAATATAAAATTTCCATAATGTGATTAATTACATTCTGAACATTTTTTGTTAACAAATTTACACCAAATTAATTCGTATTAATGTGTTAGTCGCTTTGAGGTGTGTGTGACGCAATGGGTTGCCGTCTTCATTCTCTTCTGAAATTCCTCCTGATTCTTACACCAGTTTCTTTGAAAAAGAGTTTTTAATTTGTAATTTACTAAGACGATCCCATTAATTCCGTTTTCTTGTGTAAATACATTAGGTTGATCTGCATGAAAATGATAATCGTTTGGAGTAATATCAGGTACATTCGATCGCCGTCTGCAGTCCCTTTTGAAATCCGTGTTAATTAGCACTTCATTTTCTGAATAAAAATATGCAACACGGATTTTACGTAGAGGTTCCGTTCGAGTTATTTCTTGCACATGGCTTTGGAGGAATATGGGAAACCATCAATTGTGATCCTCGGTCTATCATGAAATCATTTTTATTTTTTGCCTCATTTACTTCTAATAATGATATTTAATGTTTCATTATACGAAAACGATTGCATTTCTCTTATTTTCCTATCAAAATCACAACATTTTATCCTCTCTCATAAAAGCAATACTAAATACTGATTCCACGCAAAAAGCGTCCCGTTTTTTCCATTTCCCAGTCAAAAAATTTATATTCCTGAAGCCTCTCCCACTTAATTTTAGCGGTTTAAGGCAGCGGAACTCATTTTAGGGCTTAAAACAAACTTAAATGGTGGTATAGGCACAATTCCAAGAAGTTTGTTTGGCTTTTAATTGCAAATAAATATCATTTAATAATTTAGCTAATTACTTGTCTAAAATTATTGCTAAAATTTAACTATTAGATTATTAGCCCTATACAGCGTTGGATTTCTTCATCAAAAACCTACTAAAACTTCATGCTTTACTTTTTTCAATTATCTAAAAATTATTTGTTAACATCTAAATTTTTTTGGAAATAAAACTAGACTTTTTTCTTTTCAGCTTGTGATACAAAATGCCCAACCGGATACTGGCTATACGGCAACTGTTCGAGAGGCCAACCACTGGAATGCAAAAGTTGGTTTTCCATTATTATTTTTTTTAATTTTCGATACAATTTTAGATTATAAAATTATTTTTTTTGTTGAAATTTTAGAATGCTCCGAGGGCTGTCCCCCTGGGATGTACATTGCTCGTCCGTGCACCGCCTACAGTGATTTAGTTTGTCGAGGTAATACCAACTTTTGCTTTCCGGAGAATTCTATCATTGTGCTTGCTAAAAGAGGCTTCAGGATGCTCTACGGTATTTTTCGGCGTCTTCTACAGATCTTTTAAGTCTAACAAAATCGAAGACGGTATCCCAGAAGAGGTTATCGATCCATCCAGAAAGTGGCCTTTAGTCTGGCGAGAAATGGTAGGCAAGGTATCCGAAGTACTGGATATGGCATATTCTTATTCTACTAATGCTAACTAAGAGTGCAGACTTGACTATAGCGAGGAAGAGACGTCTGCACTAGAGCATAACTTGAGATTAAGTGTGGTATGAGGGCAAAGAACTTGTCTCAGACCTCTGGTTGGGCAACACGGTGGAGTTGAGTCACTTGGCTTGGTCAGGCTATGTTTGAGCATGGGATTTCAGCGGTCACTAGCATCTAATCTACAGCCCTAGTATCGATTATTTTGGGCATGTCGGGTAGACATAGTAAAATTCATACGACTTTAATCGAATAAATAAATAAATCCATATATACATATATCTCCTTGAAAATGTAGATAGGTAGTGTATGAGTCCAGTATTTATGAGTAGTTTGTACCGGGACTATTCTGGGATCTGGTGAGTTGGGTCATTATCGATCGATATGACCGATCTGCTTGCTGATTGGACGACGGTAATCGTGGACGCCTGGGCTCTCTCAACAAGTCTTTCTCTTTTCTGTTAATAAAAAACAGCTAAATTGATCATTTCCTTCCAGCCTGTCGGCCACTTTGCATCTCGGAGGAATACGAATTCACTCCTTGCAAGGGATCCAGCAATCGGGAATGCAGACGTAAGTTACCAACCGTCTCATAAGACAACATACTCGGGATAAACAAAATAATGGAAACACTTAACATTTTGGCATCATAATCTTTAAACACCTTATAAACATGCACAAACCTTGCATATTTTAATCTTATTTTGTTTATTATTTTTGCTAATAAATATATGTATTTAAAATAACAGTTTTTACAAGTATTTAGAAGAAAATAAGTCAAAAACCTATAGAAAAATAGTTGACTTCTCGCACTTTTAAAGAGACCCACCCCACCGAAAGCTTGGCGTTTAAAGAGGAACTGTCGCAAAAGTAGTGATTGCCACTTTTAGAAGAGAAGGAAAAACGTCGATCTCAGCGAAGCAACGCAGGTCTATCCTAAAGTCGAAGTTGTCTTAGAGGCGATCTCCTTCATTCCTTGCTCACTGCCTTTCTAGGAAAAGACATCATCCCGGAACTGGTAATTCCAAACAAGCGGCGCTTGTGGTTTGAAGATCAGCGACGGGTGAAGGACGTCTCCTTCATTCTCACTGCTGAAACGCTCCGCCGTCTCCCTGCTAATCGGACCATTGTCCTCAACCGGGGATCTGGCTACCAGGTAAGGCTTGGTTAATGCCTCAGGGCTTCTCCACCACTACCACAATCTCCTCTGACCCTTGCCAGGTCCAACTGGAGTTCGAAATGGTCCAACTGGAGCCCATTCTGGAGCCGGTGAACCACTCGGCGAGCAATGACAACGCGCACTTCCTGGCGTCTGCCCAGGAGGTCGTGAGCAGCGCCGAAGACATCTACTCGCGCCAGTGGTTCGGCGGGAGCACTGCCGATGCCGCCATGCCGCCCCACGGAGGCGGCTTCAATGAGAACTGGCACAGAGCCAACGAAACTCTGGCCAGACTCTGTCCCTACCCCATTCCGCCGGTCTACCACCTCACCATGCTTGTGCATCGGGTGAGTCAGAGGGGAACGAGCATTCCGATTGAATTGTTATTTTGAATTCTATGGGCAGATTTAGTAATTACTACAATTGTTCAACTTTTGGGTATTTGATGAAGGTCATTCGGTTCGTGGTTAGTACTCAAACATGTTACTCAATTTCAATCGTTGATGATGATGATGATGATTCGGTGCGTAGAAAGTCGCCATCATGCCGACCGCACAATAACAATCAAAAAGATATCTAAGAATAATTACCCCGTACAAATTGCTTCCAATCCCTGCTTCGTTCACCTCTTTAACCTTCTTCAGAACATCACCACTGCCACGGATCCCGATCAAAGTCTGCCCGGCTACCGTCCAATCCTCTCCAGTTGCACCACGTACGAACAACACGGCCATTTCCCCCCACCAGGCTCAAACCCCCTGCCTCATGGCATCGACGATCGTCGCGGTTACTATGGCGACGCCGCTTTCGCCGATTTCCCCTCCAGTCGGTCATTGGGAGGCGGCTTCTACCCGACGGCAACTGCTGGCGACGACGCCTACGTCTACTCGGCCCATCGCACCAGACAGACGGGCGCTGAGGCACCGAGCATCTCCTGTCTGGAACCCTCCAAACTCCCCTCGGTGTTTGGACCCGAGTGGAATGAGGAGCTGGCTGCGCCGCACACGGCCTTCTATGAGGAGAAGATACAGTAGGTCCCCAACTATCTAGGTCTCTCGACTTATAATAGGATCTGGTTTTAGAGTGCAGTGGGTGGAGCTTATGGCTAGCATAAAGATTTCTTCAAGAGGGATGGGCTGCGAAGCTTAAACTTAAGCTGCTCATGAATCCCTTCCCGCTTTTCTTCCAGGTGTGCTCAACTGAAAGAGGCCTGCCGTGCTTGTCTAGTGAGTTGTGCTGAGGAGATAAAGAGCAGCTCGCTCTCCTGCAAGCCGACGGCTGGACCAGCAGACAACGGACGCTCCGGTCGACTTGAGACGTGTTTCGATTGCTGCGCCAAGGACAACTGCACTTACATTTGCGGCAAGTATTCCGCCCATCGCTGCCTCATGCGTCTCTGCAGTAGAGGTGGGTTCATTGCTACTTATTTCCTCATCAGTAGTATTCGCCCCCCTCCCCGAAAGAGACTCGAGAATGTGGATGACTTATAGGAACGCGGTTGGACTTCCGACTGACACCGGAGTGGCCGAAGGAGAACCCCTTCATCTGTCATGTTCAACCGGCACCCAGTCGACCGATTTATCGATTGAAGTGGTCCCTCCTGCACGACGGTCATCCACCGACCAAACAGACCTTCTCGGCCAGTTTATCCTTGAACCAGCCAATCACAGGGCCACAGGGAGAGCCGGTGTGGCGTGATAGCAACCATTCGCCGGTCGGCGCTTCGGGTAAATTGACTGAACTAAAGTTTTTACCGCCTTAAAAGATTTGGATGGTGTATTATCATAACAGGCTGATAACTCCAGAGTTAAGTAAAATTAAGTTGCCCTTTTGTTTTAGACAACGTAGTGAAGCGTCTGCCAGACGGGACACTTCGACAGCTCTTCCGCGGTCTCCTGAATGTCGACTACACACTTGGATTGACCCACATTCCAGACATCATCAGCGGCTCGGCAAACACTCAGGCTGCCTACTACTGGAGCAAACAGGTCCGTCTTAACTGAAATTCCTTTCCTGTTGGCTTGCGAATTCCCGGAAAAAAAACAGGGCATCCCAAAGGTTTTCTCCAAGATTTACCTTTTTGAAATTGAATGAAATTTGAAGTGTGTAAGAACTTGGATGGATGGCCTGATAACTGTTTGTTTGTTCTGCTGCCCTCCTAGACCATTCCTCTGCTGCAAAACACCCTAAACAGTCGTTTCGGGGCCGGTGGAGGTGATGGGGATGTCAGAAGTTCCTACGGGAGTAGTGCGACGAGCAACTACCCCTTCCAGTCACACGGTGACCCAATGGGTGGAGGCGCACCGCCCAGTCTCCTTGTCTGGCCGTCTAGACCCTTTGATGTCAACACAGATGTCTGGCGACGTCTCTCCGCTGCTCCCTGTGCATCCGCGGACCATCTGTTGGAGAAGCTGAGCATCTACACTCCGGCACTGGCACCCTATATTGGCATGACAGATGTGCAAGTGGGTTTGAGCTGCGACTTTCCTTCACAAAACTATTTTTTTTATCCTAAGCTCTAGAAATGTTGGAAACCTAGCCCAGAGGGGCGATAGTAGGGAAGTAATGCTTGCTTCGTATTTTTCAGGTGAACTACAAGGCGCCCTATCTCTACTCAATCTCTCACGTTCGGATCAAACCAAAGGTATGTTGACCACATGAGGTGAGGGTATTTTTCGCAGAGTTTTGACAAAGAAGTTACACTTTAGGATGCTTCTATGGATAGTAGCGAGGGTTTTCATCGTTGTAGAGGCTGCGGTGGCATTCAAATCATGCGAGAAATCATGAATTGCGATGCCTGCTTTCTTCTCATGGTTATATAGTAAATATATTGGGAACAATTTATCATACAATGATATATTATATTAAATTAAGGAGAGTAAAAGAGCAATCCACATCCAATTCCCTTCCCTTCCAGCTCAATTTCAGCCTCTCCAAGGAGTCCTCATTCCTGGGGAGCATCTTTGAGCCAGCCGCCGTGGAACGGGGTCACTCCTTACGCGCGAGCCTCGCTCTCGACCTGAACTACGGCCTCATCCACGAGGAGGCACCAGTGCCCTCCACAACCCAAACCTCCGCCTCGCCACAGCATCAGCAACGGCAGCAGCAGCAGCAGCAGCAGCACAGTTTCTGGGTCATCGACTTGGCCGGCCAGGTCTCGCACTTCCCAGGCCTCTTTCGACTCAAAGTCTACCCCGAAGAGTCAGGAACCGGGGGTTCTGGGTCGTCTTCGTATTCAACCGCCTCCGGAGGTGTTGATCTACCTCAGATGGAGGAGCTGGATGATCAGGAGAAGCTGCCTGACGGAGATCCCCTGTTGGACTACGAAGTCGGCGTCTTTGAGGAGAACAAGTTTGAAGTATGGCGGAAAAGAAGGGTTTTGAGAGTGTAGAGGAGTAGTTAAGCAATGAGCAAACTGAATGGAGCACCCTTGTAATCACGTAGTGGTTCTGCATCAATATTATTATTGGTTTTTTCCCCTTTCTAGCTGCGAATACTGATCCCAGCTCCGAGTGAGGAGCCAGACTACGAGAAGGCCTTTCGTCTGATCATCCTAGATTCGAAAAATCGATTGGACATCCGCGTGAGACGCGCTGTCCAACCGCCAGCGGAAATGCAGCAGCGACGAATGTACACCGTCTCCTCAAACAGTGAGTTTGCATCCCACCCACCTCCTTCATGGGGATATTTTGCTGTGGATAACAGAGGAGGGATTCTATTTTAGACGTTCTCTCGTCTCTCGCGGCGTTGGTTCCAAGCCTAGCGGCGCGTCAACTTCGTGAACCAGTTGTCGGCACCGCGGCGCCTCAGCGATTGGTTAGACGAGGGGCTTCCACGCAACCGTTATCCAGTCAACAGTCGACAAACGAACGAGTTCTCCCAATTGGACCCCCCCCAGAGGTCGTCTACATACTCATTCTCTTCCTCCTCCTTCTCTTCGTCATCCATGTTCTGGGACACATTACACAACCAGGTTGGGTCCTCCTCCCCCCATGTGAGTAGCTTAATAAGTAGTTTCGATTTATAAAGTGGCCGTCTTTGGTAGATCCACCGCACTACTGGATCGGCTGTGCCCCTGCGCAGACCTCCGATCCGCATGCCACGACGTCTGCGGCCATCTTCACCTTCCGACCGCCGGACAAGGTCACTCCGCTGACCTACTGGCGTCGGGTCTTTGTCCTCGTCATCTACCTTTGTCTCAAATCTGCCTATACCTTCTCTGTCACTCTTACTGCACTCATTATTGTGGCGAGGTACTTTACAAGGTGAGTTGGTTCGCTGGAACTGTTGCGGTGGTGAAGGGGATAGATAGACAAAATAATGGAAACACCTGGCATTTTGGCATAATAAGAATCTTATAAAACGTTTATAATACGTTTATAAAATCTTAAAACGCCCATGAGTGATCCATGTTTTGTTAAATTTATCCAGGGAGCCTGCACAACAGTTGGCCAACATGGCGGAGTGGAACGGGATGGGCGGACCGGACCACAGCCAGTCGGTGGTTAGTATCGCGCGCCAGAAACTCCTCAAGGACGCCATGGACGCCTATCTCAAGGTCGAACTGCGGAGACAGCAGCGGGAGGCACTGGAGATGCACAAGGCCTGCTCCGCTGGCATCGACAAGATGTTCGACAAGATGGAGCAGGTGCGAGATTAGATTGTCGATTGGTCATCAATTCTTCCGGTTATTTGCAACTGTCTCTTATGAACCACGATGGGATTTTTTGAGCAACTGCGAGGGAGAACAGGTTCAGTTGACAAGACCCAGTTACTGAGGTTATAGGAATTGCTGTGCGGCTATTATCCAATCAGCAAAATCGATGATCTGCTTGGTGGTTGTGCGACAGTGTCTGGAAGTCGCAATGCGTGGACGCTTGGCCAACCCCCAAATAGAATCCAAGTTCGAGGACAAGGGTGTTCTTTTTATTAAGGACAGGATAGAACTAGTTGACTACTTAGCGGGCAGTTTAGAGCCTCACTCCAGGTGGTGATTTTGCATAAGTTATGTCCGAATTTTCAATAAATAAAACAATTGGCAAAATGTAACGCTTAATGAAGACTCACCCTTCCCTTCGGCCTCTCGCCTTTACGAAGGTCTCATCTACTTCACCTGTCGGGTACCTGTAAAGTACCTTTTTACTTCCTTCAGGCCTTCGACGTAGCCTCCAGACGTGCAGCATCGCGTCGCAGTCGCGTTCTGGTCTCCCAAGCCGTCGCCGAGTACGCGCGCATCGCCGCAGCAGCCTCCATCCTGTCCTTCGACTCTGGTCTGGAGAGCTTCAACACTAGCGCCCAGTGGGCGCTGCGTCGTTTGCGAGCAGATCTCGAGGCCACAGAGGGTCTCCTGGCCTCCTCTGATTGGTTGGTTGGTGCGCGGATTATCTACGAGGAGGTGGCACGTCTGCGGGGCATGTCTGCGGACCCAGGAGATCCCACCCGACCGTTTCTGCAGTGGGCGAAGCTCCTCCCGCCCTCAGGGGTCATGGGAGGGGATTCGCTGTATTTGGGAGCCCCAGCTGGATTCAGTCTACCCCCGCATTTGCCCGCCTTCGATCCGGAGAAAATGCGACTCCCCACACCACCTGTCTGGAATGAGGCGGTTGGTGGTGGCGGTGATGGAGAAGGAGGAGGAGGAGGAGGAGATGACATGTCCTCAACAGGGCATGGAGCATCGGAGGCGGACGCGTTCGAAACCAGATATGGTCCCTCATATCTGCCCTTCATTTCTGAGTCAAATGGAGACCTCGTAAGCTCTACCCTGAGAATTAATAAATCCTAACAAATAATTTTTGCATTTCTAGGATAGCGATCAGCTGGGCTGGTCCGTCTACGACGACAGTGGGGGGAAGTCGGACCAGAAGGAAGTTGATTGGCCGAAAGACCTCCTCCAATCGGGTTCCACTAGTCAGCAGAGGCAACAGAAACGACCTTCGGAAGCTGGCCAATCAGCGTCACCCGATTCAGCTGGCGGGAAATCTGATCCGAACGCTGCAGCCAATACCGGTATTGTGGATGTATTCCAACTCAACTGGGTCCACCTGCTGTGCTTTGCGCTGTTCATCGATGGATTTTGGCTCGTCCATCGTGTTCTGCATACGGTGGACACAGCGGAGAGGATTCTCTATGGAGAACCGATTGTCATCGATTGCACGGATAAAGGTTTGCAATTTATTACGCTTAGTTATTTAGATTAGCATTCATTCCACTCTAGAGCCTAGGATGCGAGTTAATTTATGATTAAAGACGTTAAAGCAGTGTCCAATGAGATTCAGGAAAATTTATTGATTTTTTACTCTAGGTCTCAAACGACGTCTAATGAAGCGAAATCGGTTCCGGAAGGGTGCCAAATCCGCTTTCAAGACGGTGAGTTGTCTTTGCAATCGTTTTTTTATAATCTTCGGTATTGATTTTGAGTCTGGCCTTGTTGTTCTCCCACGGCGTCAAGTTCATGCGTCCAGACTGTGTCCGACGGATCTGTGCGGGTGCGCTCGCCCTCCTCCTTGTCTGTCTGGCTTCGGCACACGTGAAGGACATTCTCTCCGAGGATGTTCTCGACTACACTGGCTACTACGATAACCTGGTGGGTCTTTTTCCCTGTTGAAACGGCAAAAATCTACAAAAAACCAAGTTTGAATAAGATCGATGGTTCGCGGTGCCCCCTAGCTTTGACCCCACACGTTTGGTCATACCAATTCGATGTGTCGAAGCTACCAACCTCTAGACATATGCAGAGATTGGTATCTTTGTTTTCAGATGATGGACGTGCATTTGCACGCACGCTTCGTGAATCTCCACATAGTCGGCTCAGCACGTCGGTTGACTAATCAGGAGTTGGCCACCACAGAGTCACACGCGGAGCATCGCTATCAGGAGGCACAGTTCCTTCTCTACCATTGGACCGGATGGCTGAACAGAGTTGAGACGGAGCAGTGCAAGGTTCTGCTCACTTACAAGGCGAGTTGCATTAGCGAGTGTCCCAGGACTACCTGTGTTCCGGTACCTCCAGAGTCTAGACTATGTGCTCCATATTTGTCACTTGGGTTGGCTTGTTTTGTGAGGTCAGGGAGCTGTCCAGTGGTATCTGGTTTGCCGCGTCTGCAGAGCTCACTAGACGACACTGAGTATGTAGCACTCAATTGTGAGGATTGAGACTGAGCCAGGCCACTTCATATCCCTGCTAATCCTGGTTTGACAAGGTTTACAGCGTGTTAGGTAGTCTACAATGATTTTTATCGATTTTTTGGCAAATCACTCAATTATATTCTACTCCAGCCACTGGTTAGATCTCCGATTTCTTGTAATGTCGGTGAGCTCTTGGATAAACGCTGAGAAGTTTTGCATATTCTGGGGGAGTGAGTCAAATCACATTCACACCGTCGAATCTCTTATGAATTATCGATTTCGTGAAAGGGGAACCTTAATTCTTTGACTATTGTGGCGTTCAACAGCACCAGGCATAACTTACAAGACAAGCACTCATTTACAATTTACTTTTTGTAAATTTAAACGAATTTTCATTCTCGTGAATGGATTTGATAGGATATGATTGATTTTTACGACCAATGTCTCTGAGTTTAGAGCGTCAATTTTCGTTGGAGAGAATGCCAGGGAAAAGATATAGAGACGATTTTCTATTACGGTTGAGGCTCGCTAAAGTTCCCAGTAATCTAGTAAGATGGAATCCATAATTTGTTAAGGAGACGGAAATCAGTATATTAATAGTTACAAAAAAGACTTTAAATCGATATATCGTGCTAATTCCCACCAACACAAAGCAGCCAAGTTTATCAGTGAACTCATGACTATCGATCAATATGACTGCTTGACTCAGAGAGGACAGGTATGTGATGAGGTGGAAGCCCAGGCATCAGAGTCGTCTCAGAAAGAAGACGCCTAAAATTCTGGACCATATGTTCTAGCGCTTACAAGTCACCGGTAATGGACGATTGGGTCTGTTATGTTGTTAAGTTTTCTCCAGAACAAGTTTTAGCTATCCCAGCTGAGATGAGGAGAGGGTAGAGGTCCATACCAAATTGTCAAGATTCTGGGTTGACCGGATTCGATGTACAGCCAGGCCACTAACCCCTCACACACTTCTCCTCTCTCCAGGAGGCCGCACGCAACCTCCGATCGAAGTTGGCCTCCCACGAGAGTCTCTTCGGGAGCCCCTTCGCTCCGACTTGGTCGGCCGGTGCGCGAGGTGGTGGTGGTGGGCCCTCCCCCACCGCCACCGTCTTTCTCGTCCTCGTCTGGACTCAACTACTCTGCGTCGGGCAACGAGGCGTATGTGCCGCGACACTGTCTCCTATCGGCGGCTGAGCGCGAGGCCGAGCTGCGCCAGTTGAGGAAACTGGACCCGCCGCACTGCCCTATCAATGTGATCACACCCAGACTCTTCCAGGGGTAAGGGGACCCTACCCACACTCCTCTTCCAGTACTTAAAATATTATTCTATTTACATTACAGACTCTCTGGATCATCGAAATTCACTGTGGCAGCCGTAACTGCTCTCTCTCACACTTTTTCTGTAGCTACAACGCCTCGGAGTATTTTGCCGAAGTGGTGGCCCAATCCCGTGGGTGGTTGAGCGCGGTTCAGAGTTGGGTCAGCGTCTTCCTCACCTGCCTCTTCGCTTTTGTGGCCACTATCATCCTGTGGAACGCTCTCGGCGCTGTTCTCTGGTTCTACGCCGTTCGGTACGTCGGGCACTACTTAATTGCATTTAAGTAACCCGTCAGCTCATAAGTTCTGTTCGAATTTGGAGTAAAGAGAGGCAGTGGACGAATGGTAGACTTGATTAAAGATGCTAAAATGGTCCAACTAACTTGATTTGTGTCTTTTTCTGCGTCAGATTCAACCTCATCAACCGAAAAGTCTTCTACGAGTCGGACATCACGAGTTGGCAAAAACCGACTGCGTCAACTTCCCTGGCCCCCGCCGAGACCTACTAGCAGGCGAGCGCGTTCCAATTCCGATTTCCCGGTTTTATGCATTTATTTGAGAAACGAAAAGAAGCCAACCATCCTACCTCTAGTGTACGAGACGTCGCACTGCGCCACTTGTCAGTCAATTTTCATCCTTGGTGTAGTACCAATCGTTTGACCTCCGCTCTCATGCTCTTCTTTCCTTCATTGTTTGTTAATGATTGTGTCTAAGCCAAAAATACTAATAGAAAACCTCCATTGGTTGAAACAATAGCCTTTTATTTTTGGAATGAGTTTCCACGCTTGAAATATTTTTCTAAGCCTGAAATATATCGTCTGAACACGTTCAAATTCGTGCTTTCTTTAATATTTACTAACGGTTATATGTATGAAAAACCCTGAAAAAACATTTTCTTGAGACATTCGTCCGAAATATTCGTTTGTGCTTTTAAATTTATTTTCCGAGGCCTGAAGATTGCAATTTGGGCTCTTTTTATATTGCTGTCTTCAACATTATTGAACAGGGTTTGGGTCAAAAAAGGAGAATAACCTAATAATCTTTAGATAAATAGGTGGGAGGTCTTTATTTTCTCTCACATTAAGTTTTGACCATAAAAAATTCTAATCTAATTAGAAAGAATCTTGCTTTAGTGAGTTGTCATGTAAGTGTTGAAAAGGTTGAAAAACTGATCCTAGTTAGTTGTCTGAAAGTCAGCTAGAACCGCACCGGATAGAGACAGAGGTAAGCTAAGAAACCCCCAAGCTGGCTTAACACAATTCGGCTCTCAAGACTCAGGAATGTCTGTTTCTGACTCCTTGCCTGAGTTAATCGAAGTGGACTTCAGAGTGGACTTCGACGAGTACATACTGAGACAAACGCCAATGCAATGCTCTACACTCCTTATTGGTATCTAATCAAATATACCGTGCTTTGCCTCTATTCAGTGGGTGACGCTGTGGCGCAGAAGGGAATGGTAGAAATCGGAAGAAAATGTCACTTCCCTTATGGTCTGTCTATAAGTCGATAAATATATTAAGGAAATTACAAGGACTACAACAGAAATTAACTTAGCAGATTACATAATTTTTGGATTATTGGTGTTAGAAAGAAATTTTAAGCATGCAAGGGACGTAGCAGACTTCACTGCTATACCGCGTGGCCTAAATAACTTTTCAAAAGGTGTCCAAATTACGAAATTGTGTGAACTAAAATCAAGACAGAGTATAAAAAAGAAATTCAAAAGCATTTAATTCTTGATGCTCGATATAGTTAGGTGGACAGTAACTGACTTGAGAATAAAAGTGATTCATTTAGATTCGGAAAATGGAGCTTAGCTTAATTGAGTTGAGCCATCGAGAAATGGGTGAACTATTATACATTTATTCATACAAGTTCTTTTAGGAACTTAGAGGATAAAACTAAGCCCAAGGATTTCGTACTGGATGAACGGGTTAATGTAAACTTACTTTTTGGCTTTGATTTTTGCAGCCCTAAATTTTTGGTTAGTAAACTTATATCAAGTTAATATAAGTCAATTTTCATAAAATTATATTGCCAAAATCTCGCACTTAATAAAGTACTAAAATACACAATTATTATTACAGTAATATTGATCCTAAAATGCCCCCTTTAATAATTTCAAATTCGTGCTTTAACAGACTGAAATTGTGTGGAGAGTTCAAATGCGGTAACTCTGAACTTCATTTGGAGATGGTAAGAAGTTGCATTTGTGCCTTTAACAAATCTAACGATTTATTTTAACCTAATTTTATTTTAAGCAGCGTAAACAGTGGCAAAATGCACAACCGCGTAGAGTTACTATTCAAGACCTTGATCTCAGTGACGAAGAAAATCAAGTTAGTATTTTTTCAATCCGATTGATGTTTGCTAGTCTCTTAATACTTTGTCACATTCTTACGTGTCTTTTAGACGATAAAACCAAATATTGATGCGTCTCAGGCCCCAGTTCTCGTTGGTGTCGCCGATAAGCTTAATCTCGCCCCGTTTTCAAAACGAGCTGTTTTGGATTTTGGGAATTCCTTGACGTATGGCGTTCAAGCCACTCGGTTTCTCCTTCTTCGGAATCCGCACTCCTTCGCCATTAAGGTAGGTCGTGGAGCTCAAACGTTACTTGAATTCTTCGGCCATAGTCTGTAAAAAGGTTGTAAATTGGTCTTGAACTCCAGTAAGTTTTTTTGTGATTTGTTAATTCGCATTTCTAATAATTGCCCGTCGCTCCATTTTTCTGGTTGCTGTCAATTTGCTTCGAACTAAATTCGGCCATTGGAATCCTTCCCAAATGTTTCCATGAAATTATGCCAATGCTTCGGATAGTTGCAAACTACTATTTTTAAAATATCAATTAAAAATCCCTTACCTACCGTAAATGCTCGTCATTACACGTAGGGTTAATGTGTCCTGTTGGTGCTGTCTTTATGTCCAACCTAACGGAGGTTCGAAGCATCTCACGACTAATAGCATCGGTTGGACTCGGCAGAAAGCAACAGGTGTCTACAAGTGCGTTATTCGGCCAGTATCGATCCAAGAGTTGTCCTTTAAACCACTCTTTAAAGTGTGTTGCGATTTCATCTTTCCTTTTTCGAATTATCGCGAAATTAGTGTCCTAAATTCTGCTTTGCGGGCTTATTAGCGCTTAGCACATTTTGCAAATGCGTTATTTGGTTGGTACCGGTTCAGAAATTGCCCTCTCAGCAATTCTTTAAGTTTGTTGTGGTTTCGACTTTCATTATTTCAAGTTGTTGCGCATCGATATTTTTTCCTTTTTGCTGTCAATGTAGCACTTCACAGGTACCTCTAAGAAACATTGTTAATACTGTCAACAGTTACCAGTACTGCTCGCTTCATCTGCTCCTTTGATGGCGCCTTTATGCTCAACTTAGCCAAGTTCTAGAAAAAAAAGCCATCGACGCAAAGCATGGGTTTGAGTTATTAGCAGGTGATATATGTCTACCCGTGCGCGTTATTCGGACAATATCCGCTCAAAATTTGTCCACTCTTCACAGTTTAGTATGATTGAAACTTTTCGCATTTCCCAATTCTCCCTTTCGGACTCTTCAGTAATGTCGAAAAGGATCACCGCTTGCAAGTCACCAAAATATGTACTGACAAATCGCCCCATGTCTATAAGTTTCACCTGCTCCTTTGTTGGAGTCCCTCAGGTATGATTGCCCGTATTTTCATTTTAACCAAGTTCCGAGAAAGCCAATTAAGCCGAGCACGGGTTTGAGGTACCAGCAGGTAGCCGGCATCAGTCCCTGCATTGTCCAGTCAGTATCGGTCTTGGAATTACCCTCTCAACCACCTTTACAAGTTTGTTGCGATTTCATCTGTCCGTTTTTCGAAATTATTGCGCATCGTCCCAATTTCCTGACTGCTATTAACGTGGCTCCCACTGAATTCTGCCCTTGAGACCCTTCACTAAAGTCTTGAAGAAACAGTAGTAATAATGTCAATGATTGCTAACTATTGGCGTTTAAAATTTGCATAAAAATTTCATTGTCTACCTACATTACTCACCACTAACTGTAGGCTTCATTTGCTCCTTCAAGGACCCCCTTATTTTCAACTTAACTCAGTTAAAAAAACCCACGACACAGGGCATTGTTTTGAGTTTTTTTGCTGACATTCCATCTTTCTGTTAGGTCTAATTATTACGAGTCGTCCCAATTTTCCAAAGTCATTCTAACTCAATTCTACCTTTGGTACCCTTCACTAGTGTACTGAAGGAACAATCTTAATACTTTCGATGATTAAGAGTAAGAGTTGTGTATTTTTCAAATCTGTCTACCCAGAATGTTCGCCACTACCTATAGCCTCCTTCGATGCTGCCTTTGTGCTCAACAAAAGCAGTGTTTTGAGTTATTGTCTATCGGTGGCATTATGCGGTTGAAGAGTTGCCCTCTAAACCACTGATCTCCTCTCTCAGTTGTGTAACCAGGTTGCTTGCCACTATCTACAAGTTCCACCTATTCCTTTGATGATGCCTTCTCAACTTAACCAGACTACCAAAAATCCCACGATGCTGGACAAAAATTTGAGTTATTAACAGGTAACGAGTGGATTCAACTACGTTGATCGGTCAATATCGATTCAAGAATGGTCCACTCTTCGTAGTTTAATGTGGTTGCAACTCCTCGTATTTCAGCTTAGTATGCATCGTCCCAATTTTGCCCCTAAACAACAGTGTTAATATTCTTGATAATTGCCCGTTGTTTCTCTTTAAAATATGCATTTTAAGTCCCGTTTATCCAGACTGCTTGCCACTATTTACACGCTTTATCTGCTCTGATGATAAAGCATTTAGCTATGGACGCCTTTATGACCCACCTAGCAAAGTCGCAAAAAAACTAACGATACAACGAGGGGTTTGCTTGTTGTCAATGAAACTCAAAGTAAAGTCCGCTTTTGGGACCCTTCTCCAATGTTTCCAAGAAAGAATGTTAATAATCTTGAACATTACCGGTTGTTAATCCTTAAAATATGCATCTAAAGCTCTCTACCCAGACTGCTCGTTACTATCTACACGTTTGCGTTTTTAAGTAGGTGAAAGGCCTCTACCCTTGTTCGTTTTTCCTGGTTATTCCCGATTTTGTGAGTGTCGTCAATGTGACTAGAACTAAATTCTGACCTCGCTATCCCTTATAACTGTCTCCAATGCTTAATCAGTTATTAATCTTCGAAAGCATATGTAGGAGAGATGTTTGAGGTGATTAGGAGGACAGTACCGAGAGGACTTAAAATCTTTAAAGTAGATGCAAAAAATCACGAATTTATGTGAAATAGAACCCAGTCAGACTATTAAAACGATATCAAATAGCGTTTATTCTCAACTTAACGAAGCACGACGCAAAGCGATGGTTTGAGTTGTTAGCTCTTAGCAGGTGCCTGTATCTGTCTTGGTGGGTCGATATCGGTTTAAGGATTGTCCTCTCAACCGCTGATCTCCCATCCACTTGTATCTCCAGACTGCTAGCCAACATCCACAGTGGTGTTTTGTCCTCTTATGTTACGAAACATCCCACGATGCCAAGTGATTGTTTGAGCTACTAGCAGTGTCCTCTAAACCACTGCCCTACAGGTGCACTGCCAAAGATACCCCACCGGGCCGGACTTCCACCTCTCCTGGCTTCTCAAATCCACCACCGACGACGGAGGTGGTGACGAGAACCTCCCAGACTCCGGGGGTCACTTCCTCACCGATCCCACGTCCACGAGCCTCGATCTCACCACCCGCCCCAGTCTCGAGTTGGCAGCGTTGAGCGAGTGCGCTCTCCGAGTCGTGTGGACACCGCAGCCGCCGCCTCCGGGCAAATCGATTTTTCACGGAGGGGATCAGGGGGCGCAGCTGCGGCACCTCATCCAGTTTCGTCTCTCCGGTGTCGGAGGTGGACTCAAGGCACTCGTGGAAGCGATTGTGGTGGCCTCGGGCGTCAGAAAACCCCAGGGGAAGGGGGCTGAAGTTGTCGCCGGCGGTGGCCGAAAGACCTGGAAGAAACCGGCTATTCTGACCACTGTGGTGAGTTGGGGAAGACTTCGTGTAAGGAGTAATCTCGATGATAATCGATAACGGATAATTCTTTGCTCACTAGACACCGAAAATCGTGGACCGGAACTCCGTCTTGGCCAGCTCGTTCATCTCTGCCAGTCATGCTCCGGCCCTGCGTGAAGTGAGTCGCTGTTTTTTTACTGGTATTTCGACAAAAAAGTTGTATTTCTGGTCCTTTTTTTGGATCCCGCGATACTACTGAAATCCGTAAGTAGTTTACGCGTTAGAAAACACCCAATATGGCTTTCTAAGCTCGAGAAATTGTGCGGATTTCGCCTGTATGGCATTGAGTTTGGGCGACAACGTTTGGACACTCCATAAATCGCCGTGCTCCTTTATTCGAGTGGGTCCATCCTGCTCGTATCGAGATACTACTGAAATCGATAAGTAGTTCGATTTTAGAAAACACCAAATACCGTTGGCTTAAATGAAAACTCCATGCTTTTACTTGAGAGTTTGCAATTTCAGAGACCACAACAGGCCATGGGTCTCTTCCCACCGGATCTTGATCTCACTGAGACGCCATTCTGTCTTCGAGAGACCTCGGAGAGGGGGAAACGCATCACCGATCTCCTCTCCGACACGCCCTTCCGTCCTCCTCCACCGCCGCCATTGTCGAAAACGACCCGTCGGTCTTCCAGACTCACCCAAGGCGAGAAGCAGGAGGACAAAGAAGTGGTGGAAGGGAAGATGGGGCTTCAGCGACCCCATTCCAGGCCATCTTCCTCCTCGGTTTGCCTCAGAACCCTCGGTGAGTTACTGTCTCACCATACGTTCTGCCCTAATTTGGCCCCTTTAAACTGGAAGGAATTAAGAAGGTGGAAACATTCACTTTCAGTAGATGGTGAGAAATGTGTGAATGAAAGAAGGCAATTGCGGAAGATGGTTTGCGAAATCCACGAAGATGAAGAAGATCGAACCGGACGACGTCCAGTTGAGCTCGATGGTAAACTTCTTGAAGCAGTAGCCCTTCAAGAGGGTTATTCTGTTCATCAGTTGAAGAATAGGCATCCTCAAACACTTGGAAAGGTTCCTTGCACTCAGTACGTGAGAATAAGTTGAAATCTCGCGGTGACATTTGCCCTCCCCTCCATTCCCTCGAAGTTGCTTCACCTTTTTTGGTGGAAAGATTGAAGGATTGAATCAGTAAATAAACCTGGTTTTATGTATCCAAAAACCGGAAAGGACTTACGGGATGCCCTGGTTAGTAGGAATCACCCCTCAACCCTCATACTCTCCGGTTAATCTTATCTCTTCAGCTGCCTACATCTCCAGTCGTGAGGCGACGGAGAGAAGGCGGTCGCGGTCGGTGGACTTGTTGGCCGACACTCCGGTCACCAGATACTCGTTGCCATTGGCTACGACTGTGGAGGAGCCCCGGACACCACGGCGATCGATGTCTGTGGCGGAGAGAGTGGGTGGCTCGCCGGAGAACGAGGCCACCTCCTTCATCTCACCCGCGCTTCTCTCGCCGGTGGTCAAGAAAGGTGAGTTGGCCCTTATCGCGGACCTGTTTACTCCAGTAGTAGGCAGTCTGTGTGTTTGTCGAGCCACCGATGATGTCTGGAATTTGGGTCAGTTCCAGGGTGTAGTCGACATTCAGGAGACCTAGGAAGAGTTGTCGAGATGTCCCGTCTGGCGGACTCTTCAAAACGTTGTCTAAAACGGGAGTGTAGTGTCGACTTGCCTCCGATAATCCTTGTTGTTCATTTTGTAGACATGAACCTGCTCTTCGGTGAACCAGTCACCCCCACCTCACATACGACCGAGGGAGGAGGCAAGAAGACACCTGCCGTCACTTCTCCACTGCCATTCCACCGCCACCATCGGTCCTCCTCCAACATCTTCGGCTGGGACGCATCGGCGGCGCTCTCGGCGGCTAACGAAACGGGTTTCACGCGGTGGCTCAATCACGTCTTTGAGAGCGCCCACGCCACTCGGGCTACCGCTGCCGTCGGGGGTATGCTGGGGGACACGCGGGAGGACCTGATGGTGCTCATGCGCACTCCCGGGTTCACGGGGCCCGCACATCGCATCGAACTGGCGCTGGATGGACCGCAGACCCGCCTCATCGTCAACAAGGACCTAAACTTCAAGGCGGACAAGGGTGGGTCTCCTGCTGATCACGGCTATGTGTTTTGTCTCCCTTACCTGAGAGTACTATTGCTTGGCCAACCAGGAGCACCCTTCATCGGTCGCACTCCCTGAATCTACCCAGAACCTTTGAAACACTGGTACTGATGTCATCACATATTTGTCTATGACCTTTAAAGGAGGAAAAGCACAACCAATCATCGGGCACCCGTGGGTGTTTCAGACGTAAAGTTCGAACCTCTACTCTCCCCCCCTCTTTGCAGGTCTGCAGCTGCGCACCTGTAACCTCTTCACGGCGCACTACGCCCCAGTCTACCTCTCGCCGTGCGTGGAGGTGCTCACGCGTCTGACGCACTCCCAGGAGGTCCTCCAAGCCGCCGCGGCCGTCAGTCTGCCCGCCAAGGCCTCGGCTCTCACGCGCCGCCTCTACCGCTACCTCTTCGCCGATTGCTGCTCCTTCTGCCCTCCCGGGGGCAAGAAAACGGCGTCGAAGAAGCCGTCGATGGCCAGCTGGAACTCGTCGAACTCTCTGACTACCGTGAAAGGTGAATGGAGAGGAAGCTGTGGTGGTTTTTAAGGTGTTGTCTGTGAACACTACGGGAGTTTGGTGTTTATCAGGGTAGTTAATCACCGATTTGCCACTGCGACCTGCTAAGGCAAGCTTCATTTATTTACGGGGGTTGCGCTATTGGCTTACCTTGAGCCGTCAAGTTTGCCACGTTTGAAATACTGTTGGGAAAGAGCTGGTGGGATCGTTAGTAAGCAGGGAAAAGGCAACAGAGAATGGACCTCGAGAGGCTTGAAAGGCCGAGTTACCGACCTTCTATTGATTAACTTGTGTCTGAATGCAGACCTTTCGGGATGATCAATCGATCGGTGATCAGTCGACCTGCTGGCATGCCTGGCTTGCCTAGAAGAAATTAAGATACACATGCACTTGTGGATTACTTTGAGACTTTCCTCAATCTTGTGGCTTCGTTTACCCTAGGGCAGGTAAAAAGGGATGTGAGTTGATGTTTCGAGGGGTCATGTTTACTGCCTCTGCAACACTGTAGGAAGAAATTCTGGTGTTTTATAAAATTAGTGAATTCGGAGACTTGGCGTTTACTGGTAGGCGTATCTACAGGGCCTGTCTGCCATAAAAGCAATTTCAGTGTACTTGCGCTAGTGGCTTACCTTGAACCCTGTTCCGCTAACTGGTTAGCAGAATCGAGCGTCTGTATTTGCCCTAGGGGTGGTAGAACTGGCAGAAGACTGTAGCAAGGTTGCTATTTTTTCCCATTTCTGCAACACCGAGAGAATCGTGATGAAAAAACACGAAAATTTGGAACAAGTTTGGAGTAGTGAGCTGGGGAAATCAAACTGTGACAACCGGGGCATATATAATGATCCATTAAGGCGCATTACAAAGGTAACTTGTTAATACAAACTCTGCTGTTGCTTTTATTTGTGATGCAGTTCTTCTCGATGCCCCTAATTTGTACGTGTTAGGCAGAATTTATGAAGTGGTTAAGTGAATGAAACCACCTCTGCGAGACTGAATAACCAAAAGGCCCCTCGCTTGGCAGTTTTGGCTAATCGCAACTCAACAACCATTTATGGGGCCTAACGATGTGATTTGCCTTTCAGCAACGAGTACAGAGGTCCTCAACAACCAGGTAGTGAAGCGGTGTCTCACACTCCTGTGGCTCTTGGATCAGGCAAAGGCCAAGTCCATTCTCCGTTTTAATCCCTGTCTCTTCAACATTTCTGCCCCTGCAAAGGTGAGCAATCTCCTCGAACGCTCTGGCTATTACGGGTCTGTGAGAAGTTATGCACTTCTAAATCGAAAATGAGTAGCCTCTAGCCTCCTGGCTAGGAACTGGGATGTTATTGATGGAAGAACTTTAGGCTACATGAAAGTGGCTTTCTCCTGTTGGATTTTTGTGGTTCTGCTTTCCACTATGGGTTTGCCTTCTTTTCGCTTGTACTTTTCCCCTCTAGTCCTCAGCGGGTACGCGTTTGCTAGTCATTCTCAAATTTATGAAATCTCTATTTAGCAAACTTTTCATCAGTAACAAATATATGCTACTCAAATGGAAACGGTGGTTTTTCTGAGGGTCTCTGAAATGCCCGAAATTCACTCAGAGAGACGTGGTAATTGAAATGAATTTCTTCATTTGGACTTTGTTATACTACTTTGCACTAGTGGTTTACATTGTTGATCTGCAATTTCCCCTGCAGTCATTATTTTGAACTGTTTCTCAGATTTTGTGTGCTCCGCAATCGAAAATGAGTTGTCTTTAATGTGCAAACCCCAAAACGTACTGCAAATTCCCGAAGCTACACTACTTAATTAGCGAAAGAGCTTATTGCAAGCCTGCAATTACCTTAAATTGGACATGGCGATGCTCGTTGATATCTATTTTCCCCGCACCCCTCGGTCTACACTTCTTTGTCGTTCTTTTAAAATGTTTTAAATCGCTACCTAGTGCATTTTTATATTGGAGCCAAAAATGCATTGTTAGTAACGTGGTACACGTGGGAAACGATTACCCCCGCAAGGGCCTAGCCCGATTCTTTCTGCATATTAATATTATGGAATCGTCATTTTATTATCAGATGTGCTCTTTGAATTTATTAGCCAAGCAGCTGTGATTTCGATACGATTACTGAACGCATTTCAGACCACGTGGAAATTAGTTTAATGCCAATTTGGGTGGTACTGCTAGAAAAGAAGTGGTAGAATTGCCCTCTATCACTTTATTGTGTGCTGCTAGATTGCACTAGCGACTCACGCTTTAAAACGCTCGTTTCTCCCTCTCCACAGTCTTCAGTTGATGTGTGCCTTGACTTTGGAGCAATGATTGTAGGTGGTTCATTCATCGTCAGCTAAACCTCTTTTTTTTCGGGACGTGAATGCATTGGAATCGGCATTGTACTATCATTTGGATGTCATTAAGGCAGTTTTTACCTTGGAACTTACTAACCAAGCAGCTAAGGACTCAATACAAGTGCTGAAAGCTGTTTAAACGACTTTCGAGCCACAAAGAAATTATATTTTATTGACAATTAGAGGCAGTACTGAAGTAATTTGTGTTTCTACATTGCACTGGTGGTTTGGCCTTTCAATTGCTGAACGCGGTTAGACTCGCAAGGAAATCATAGTTTTTTGGCTAATTGGGTGATATCATATAGTACCGCTGGAAACTAGAGGATTAAGACGACACGCTTACGTGTTGGTGGGCAACTTTCCCCTACAGTTCTTAGTCTGAGTGTGTTGTCGTTCCAAGTAATTTTAATCGCCATTCCGTACAATCAGTATCAAACCCAACATTTGATATCCAAACAGCTCCCTCAAATTCCCGAAATTCATTGACTGAGCCTTTATGAGTGTTGAGAACGATTACCCCCGAAAGAGCTAAAACCGATTTTTTCCGACTAAAGAATGTCACGGGATCAACATTTCGTTAAAGTTTGGATGCGCTTCATACATTTTGTAGCATGAAAGTACTGGGCGCGGTTAGAACGAGTTTCAACTCACTATTTTCCCCATAGAAATTGTAGTTTTTTGGCTGTTTGAGTGGTACTATGTCCTACCAATAGAGTCCAGTGTGCTAAGGCGACACTGAAATGACCGTCTTCCATTGGCTCGTGTTCGTGCTACTTCTCCCTAGTGGTTTACCTTGTTAATGTGTAATTTCCCCTGGGGATGTAATTAAAATGTATTTGGCCATTGGACTTACTAGCCGAGCAGCCAAAGATTCAATACAAGTACTGACTGCGAGTTTCAAGCGTCATTTTTAACAAGTAAATAACACTTCATTGGCGATTTGAGTGGTTGATTTGTGCTGTTACATTGCACTAGCGGTTTACCCTTCCAATGTGCGTTTTGTCCTCTCTCCCTCTCTCCACAGTCCTCAGTCGACGTGTGCCTGGCCTTTGGCAGGACCTACCTGCCCCGCGAGACCAACTTGGCGCGTAGTCTGGCCGCTCTCGGCGCCATCCTCTCTGTGGTGCAGACCCCCCTCGACGAGTTCGACTTCACCGTCACCAACTTGGCCGTCGACCTGCGAGACGGTCTTCGTCTGGTGTAGGTTCTCGCTATTACCCACCCCCTCCTCCCCCCATCAGACTGCCAGTGTACACCCAGCGTAGTCTTCACACATGTTTTAAACGTGACTTATGCTAATGCTAGGCCTCTCGGACTCTCAAAGAGGCCTAGTTGTTGACTTTCGCTAATGCAATAGAAATTGCATTTTTGGAGAAAGAGAAGGAGATCTCGCCGGAAGTCGAAGTTATCGGCCGAGAGAGACCGTCTGTCGGACTCTAAATGGAATTGTTAGAGAGGATCGCAGAACCACGGCTCCTAAAATCACTGCAAAGCTCCTCAATGAACGCTTACATGACCCTGTCCCTCGTCGGGAGCTGCGCGAATATGGAAGAGCTGCCTGCAATTATTAAACCTCTCCTCCAAAATGCGGCAAATGTTTCAAAGCGTTCTTTGCCTTATTTCCGACGTTTGGAGACAGCCGAAAGAAGCAGTTACTCCAGACTGCTGACTTCTCCCAACCGTAAAACATGGCGGGGGTTCTGTCAGAATGATCTGGGGTGCTGTTTCTTGGATTTTTGAGCCAGCAGGTTCAACCATTCTAATAAGGCTGAGCACCTCATCTGGCCACAACATTTGAGTGAATCAAGTAAGAAAGTTGATTTCTGCCGCCTCTAGGAGAATTGGGTGAAGGTGTTTGTGGGCGGAAGACTGCGGAGCTAGAATTCCTTTGGAATCAAGAATTCACAATTTTTATGAATCACTACCACCTCTCAGAGAATACTGAGGCTGTTATTACCACACAAAGCGTGATGGACCTACACCGTATTCAAATATGTATAGTTTATTGATTTTTCAAGGTGTATGGATGTAACATGCATCTCTGCTCCTTCCTTCCTTCCAGAAAACTCGCCGATCTGCTTCTTGTGGACTCGCCCGCGCCCTTTGCCGCGCACAGCGGCAGTCTCATGCCCCTGGTGCGGTTCCCGGCCATCAGTCGTCTGCAGAAGATCCACAACGTGCGTCTGGCCCTCTCGGCCTTTGAGTCAGTCACCACCGGGGGTCGGGGGCTGTGCACCGCGGCGGGCAAGCCCATCACGGAGCGCGACATTGTCGACGGGCATCGGGCGAAGACGCTCTCCCTGCTCTGGTTCATCCTCCTCCGCTTCCAAGTCACCTGTCTACTTGACTCGGCGGCGTTGAGGAGGGAAATCGATCGCCTGATTGGCGGAGTGGCGGACCGGGGGGTTCGGGCCGCGCTGAGGCGACAAATCGAGGAGGGTGGCGAGAGTGGGGGTGGCGAAGACCCCTTTGTGGAGATGGAGAAGAACCAGAGAGCGCTGTTTGTATGGGCCAGGGCGGTGTGTGCCTGCGGTGGATATGAAGGCGTTGAGGTAGGTGTTGCGTTGCTTGGTAAACCTTGCTACACATCGTAACTGTCGTTTTATACTGTTATTAGTTGGTGATCTATCCTCAGTTTCTCTTTCGAACGCAAAAATGCCTCAGTTTTACCACCTTGTGCCTACTGATATATTTAAGTAGTATCGTGCCGTGTAATTTAACCCATCATATTTGGCCAATTGCACAGGTGCAGAATCTGGACCAATCGTTCGCCGACGGGCGTGTCTTCTGCTGCCTCCTGCACTACTACCTGCCCACCCTGTTGCCCCGCGGTCTGATTCGCCAGACAACCACCCAGACAGCCCGTCTGCACCCAGACATTCCGCCCAGTCTCCTGTTCCGCAACAATGTCGCCAACCTGAGGCTGTTTCAGCAGAGGGTGAGTTGGAGGCACAGCCACACTAATGGTTGTCTTTATAGATGCTCTGCGGACTTGTGATGACTGTTCTTTGAGTAGTAGATGACGAAAAGTTGACAACTGTGACAAACAGGACTGAGTGGTTGGTTCTAGACTGTTCGTCCCGGAGGTGAAAATCTCTGAAGGAGCTGGACGAAGTCCTAGTCAAGTCCAGTTGATTGTCGAGGCTTCTGTAGGGATTTAATAGGTCATTTGGCCTCCAATCATCTCGTTTGATTGGAAACCGCGGACATCGAGCCTGATTGGAGACTGTTTTCATGTGCCACTGCAGCCCGAACTCACTGGGACAAGCTTCCGAAAGCCACCTAAATCAAATCTCTTCTGATGCTTCTCTCGTCGACCAGAGAGAGAGAATAGGCAGACAGCTGACCACTAAATAGAGCGTTTTTACCTCGGTTTGGGAGGTGACTGTTGATATGCACTACTACAGCCAGAATTCGTAGAGTCAAGTAGTCAAAAAGCCATCGGAATCGAGCCATCTCGGGTGTTCTAACGAGTCCCTGACTGGAGGTTCTTCCATATTTTTCGCTCCGCTTCTTATTAGCTCGCTTTGCTGGGAGGCTATTAAGTGGAGGGTTCGGAGAGAATGTGTAAAGACTTTGATTGGACCATTAAGATGTGTCACTACAGCCGAAATAGCAGAGACAAGCAGCCAGAAGGAAGCCCCAGTGAGTTCTTCCGTTGGGACGATTCCATCTTTTTCATTCCGCTCCTCTTCAGCTGGCTCTGCTAGGAGACGTGCCGCTGCTGTTGAGCACCGACGGCAGCAGCCTGCCCACAGCGACCACACGGTCAGGTCTGTCGGCTTCAGAGACGGCGGCACTGCTGCCCCCGGGCCTGGTGCTGGCCTCGCTGGCCTTTCTCGCCTCGCGTCTGGTCTGTGGTGCCGGCGGTGTCCCGCGTCTCCGTCGCATCGTCGCCGACCACGCCGCTCGCATCATCCAGATGCGCTGGCGCCTCTGGCGGTGAGTATTTATTGATTAGGGGGATAAAGGGTGAGGGCTTGGGTAGGGATTTTAGCGGATTGGGAAGTCTTCTCAGCGCCCTGGAGGTGAGTCTGATCCTCTCTCCCCGTTGTGACTCCAATTTCGCTCTTTTGTCGACTTGTAGCCCCTCTAAACAGCGCTAGGATGCTTGCAGGTCATCAAGAGACAAAGGAGGGCCACTACAATACAACGCCACATGATTTCTTAAAGACGGCCTATTCCCGGCCAACAGCTTGTTGTGCGCGTACATTGAGCGACATGGGAAGGTAGGGAAGGTAGGAGCGAACCCCTTGCGCGCTAAATGCGGCTCAGGATAGGGGCACATTTTCCAGCTGTCTTTTCCACCTAGCCAAAGATAGCTGTGCACCGTGGGTTGCCTAGATCTGGTACAAGGAGTCATCTCAAAGTAGCTCCTCTCTCGGTTAGGGTACTTGCTTTTTCATTAATACTGTTGGCCTCCCTCCCTTCAGATCCAAGCAGAATGCCGGGCTAATGCACTCCCAAGTCTTTACTGTTCCTCGTCTGAGTCTCGACCACACTCCTCCCCCTCCTGCCACCGATGTCGTTGAATCCGCTGCGATTTCCGGCGCCGAAACCCTCCAGGCGAAGCTGGAAGTGGAGGAGCCTGTTTCGCACGTTGAAGAGCAGTTCGGTGAGCAGGAACAGCGGTTGAACGCAGCTGCTGTGGTGATTCAAACCGCGTGGCGTGGATATTCTACCAGAAAAAGGTGCTTCATCATCTTTGTCAAAGGAATTACGCATTTTAACTCGGCTATTGAACGAAATTGGACGATGACGAGACTCTTCGTTGTTAGGCGATCTTGGCATAAAAAGGTTGGGGATAGGACACATGCATGGTATTGATAGAGCTAAGATTTCCCAAAAGCGAACGGTCATGTCGTTTCCGAGGTTGGCTAGTTTGACTTATCAAATAAAATGCCCCACAGATTCCGAGTTGATGGGCGAGCATCGAGGTGCCCGATTTGTAAAGCAGAGAGGTGCATGTGCTTTGGCTGTTCACTAACTATGTCCTGAGAATTTGTCAACTCGGAGGAGTATAGTGAACCACTGCTACGGGAAACACAGATGCAGTTAGGCGAAGGGGAAGGCGTGTGAATGAAATCAATACTGTAGGCCCCACTCCCCATATCCTACTTTCCCTTATCTTACTTTTCCCTTCTTCTATTTCAGGTACTTAACCACCCTTCGGAAGATCATCTGCCTACAGGCTCATTGCAGAGGTCATCTGGCTCGTAAAGCCTACCAAGGTCTTCTCTCGAGACTTGTAGTAACTGTCATAACTATCCAGAGTTGGTGGAGAGCTGTTCAGCAGAGAAGGAGGTTCCTGCTTCAACGACAGGCCGCCGTGGTGATTCAAAGGCACTGGAGAGGAGTTGTGGCTAGGAGGTTGATGTCTGGGGTAAATGGGTCTCTGGAAGGGGCTTCCATTGTGATCCAGCGTTGGTGGAGAAGCATTCACCAAAGGAGGCAATTCCAGCTTCAACGGCGGGCTGTGATTACCATCCAGAGGCATTGGAGAGGTGTCCAATCTCGGAGGCTCTACCGCCAAATGCTCAGGGAAAAGAACTCCCAAGAAGTCGCTTGTATTATCATCCAACGATGGTGGAGAAGCATTCAGCAGAGGAGGCACTTCTCTCTTCAACGGCAGGCTGTTATCAGTATCCAGAAGCACTGGAGAGGCTTACAGGCTCGGAAGAACTTCCAGAAACTGCTCGAAGAAAAGCGGTCTCAGGAGGCCGCTTCGGTCGTGATTCAGCGTTGGTGGAGGTCTATTCAGCAAAGGAGGCAGTTCCAGCTTCAACGACAGGCTGTAGTCATCATACAGAAGCACTGGAGGGGTTTCCGAGCCCGCAAAATCTATCGCCAACTTCTCGACGAAAAGCTTTCACAAGAAGCCGCCTCGATCGTGATTCAACGGTGGTTTCGAAGCATCCAACAAAGGAGACGGTTCCTGCTGCAACGAGAAGCTGTCATCACCATCCAAAAGCACTGGAGGGGTTTCCAAGGTCGGAAGATCTTCCAGAAACTACTGGAAGAAAAGCGATCGCAGGATGCGGCATCTGTCGTAATTCAGCGGTGGTGGAGAAGCATTCATCAGAGGAAGCGTTACCTGCAGCAGCGAGAAGCTGTCATAGTCATTCAGAGACATTGGAGAAGCATCCAGGCTCGAAGAAACCACCAGCAACTGTTGGCAGAAAAGCGTACACAGGAAGCTGCCGCGGTCGTGATTCAGGCGTGGTGGAAGGCCATTCGACAGAGGAGACAGTTCCAGCTTCAATGGCAGGCTACCATAGTCATCCAGAAGCATTGGAGAAGCTTCCAAACTCGTAGAAGCTACCAGAAACTTTTAGCAGAAAGGCGATCGCAAGAAGCTGCGTCGGTCTTGATTCAGGCGTGGTGGCGAGGCATTGATCTGAGGCGACAGTTCCTTCACCAACGGCAGGCTGCCACAATCATCCAGAAGCACTGGAGGGGCTTCCAGGCTCGAAGATCCTTCCAGCAGCGTCTTCAGTTGGCGGCTTGCCTACAATCCCAAGCTAGAGCCTATTTCGCCAAGCGAGAGGCTGAGGTAAGCCTGATTTTTCAGTCGAGAGGTGTATTAAATGCGTTTTATCCAACGGGGACAATAGTTATTGATGAGGAAGGCTCGAGAATTGGCCCTTTTCCTCCTTTCAGGCACGAAAGCTCCGTCAAATTCGCGAGAATGCGGCTGCTACGTTGATCCAGCGGACTTGGCGACGATTTATCGATCAACGAAGAGCCGATCTGGAGATTCGGGTAGGCTCAGGAGTGCCTCGTTTATCACGGTAGTAGCGAAGTAGATTTGAATTTGAGATTTTAAAACCACAGCGGACAAAAAGCCATTGTGCACCACCCGCGATCTCCAAAAATCTTTAAACTCCTATCAGGAACTCAAAACCGAGATCCTTAGACGAACTGGTTTGCCGGACAGGCAACGATTCCAACAACTTAGCCGACAAAAGGCTGAGTTGTCCCTATCAGAGACCTAACTATCCCGCAACTACCGTTTTGGCTGATATGGTCAATGAAATCATGGAAGTACGAGCCCCATCGATTCTAAGAGTAGCTGTGAATCCGCGAAGAAGCGAGGGATTACTGTCTATAAAGCCCTGAGCATCTTTGTCCTTATCATGTACATCTATCCTCTGTCTTACTCCCCTCTTGCGTTTGAATGGCCATGACGAGAACCCCAGTTCTCCCATCTATCGTCTCTCTCTCATTTCAGCGCCAGGTGGAAGCACTTCGTGAGAACGCGGCAGCCCGGCGAATTCAGCGCGCTTGGAGGGACTTCTGCAGACGTCGTCGGTTGGAAGTTGAGACCAAGGTGAGCCAACAAGTGGATTTAACAGGAAAAAGGCACAAAATGGAGTAGATTTGAAATTAAGTGGACATGGAGGTTAAACTCTGGCCGTCAGAGAGTTTTACTCAAAGTAACGACTTTGATTAGTCTCTTTTTGATTAGCTACATCCACAAAATGAATCAACTGTATCGGATCAGTTATTTGGAATTGGGTTGAGCAATGAAATTCAGTTTCAATACAGACATAGTCCATATAAGGGCTTGAGACAGAGTTGCTGAGTCTGGAAACGCACGCGAAAGTGTGACCTGCTAGACGATGTGACGAGACCCTCAGGTCAATGTCTAGGAGGGTCCACAGCTGAATTGTGCAAAGGCGATTGGTTTCTGTCTCAATGACAGCGTCCTCTCAGTCCGTAGGTGTTCCATGTGGGAGTTAAGGCGACCTGGGCAGTTTGACGAAGGTCATCGTGGTAGTCATCGTAAAAATAGGGAGGTGACTTGCTGTAGCGGAGGTGGTATCTGTTGAGTGCTTTGAGCGTCATAGTTGAAGCTGAAACACTCAATTGCTCGAATTCCTATGCAATCAGATCGTCTTTTGCTATGCTGCTCCATAGTATTGGTTGGAATTGTAAAGTTCATTATCCTTTGCCCTTACGATTGCCTATATGAATGAAGTAGGTAGGCCTTTTCGATGTGAACGTCTTTGGTACACTTGCAAAACCTCCTACCACGTGTTATTCTGCCGTTTTTTTCCCACCACGACTGTGTTAACCACCAAAATAGTAAATCAGTCGAACGGTAACCGTGGATTCGATCCCAGCCCAAATGGTTTATACGTTAAGTGTGACAAAGGAAGTCGATAACCCTAAACTTGGGGAAGCCTTTAATTTCACCTGTGTGCGTATTTAAACAACAATAAAAGTATAACGGTAACTAACCGCAAGGGAAACATTTTGAATCAGTTGGTGACTCCTAGTGCTCATACATGTCGTCATTATTCGTACACGTGAAGAAAAGTAAAGTAAAGAAAAGTAAAGTAAGTAAATAAGTTGTTTCAGTAATTGTGATCGACTGCCACGGTGAATGAGGCCTAGGTGCTGAGCGTACTTTCAAAGGGTGCTTTCTCAAAACGACTGCCGCCTTTGAAGCAGAGAAGGCAAAACATCGTCCCCAACAAAGCACAGGTCTTGGCGAAAGTCGAAATTGTTGGCTGAGAGAGCCCCTCGGACTCTAAATGGAATTGTTGGTGAGGACCGCAAAGTCACGGCTCCCAAAATCATTGCACAGCTCCTCAAAGCCTCTAGAGGGTTGGTCTTGTAAAAACCTCCAGAATGTGATTTTCTTTACAAACGAAACATCAGTGTTTACCTCATTTCCAACCTCTGGTAGACAAATGGTCTGGAAGAAGAATTAACGACCGGGACTATTTAGGCATTTTGGGTGAACAAGTTCATCCTCTAATTGTTCAAGAACTGTTTCTGGTCTATTTGAGAGATTCGAGTACCAAGTCGATTTCTGTCTCCGTCGTCGTCTCCTAAAGAACTGCGTGAGGAGAGTTTAACTGAAGACGAATGGGTGGCTAACATTCCTCTGGAACCAACAATTCACAATTTGTGTGAATCAATGCCACCTCAGAGAATTGAGGCTGGGAACCTACACCCAATTATTGTGGAGCATTCTCAATTTTGTCCATCCTCTGTAGCTTAAACAGAGTCCCTCCTTTGCATTGATTGCATTCATTCCACCCCATCTGCACCTCTTCTCTCTCTCTCTCTCTCTCTCTCCCAAAAGGCCGCTGTGATTATCCAACGCAACTGGCGCGCCTCAAGCCTCCAGCGCTGGCTCTATCGTCGTCACCGGGCCGCCATCCACATTCAGTCCGCCTGGCGAAGCTATCGCGTCCGCTGTGCCATCAGTTTCAGCGTCTCCGCTGTTCGCCAACGACTAGACAACGCGACAAAGACCGCCCGCGACCACCCTCAGGCTCGACTGGGTGTCAGAGCTCGAGTGGCACTCGGGAACCTCCTCAAATACACCTCTGTCGCGGCTGTTCTTGAGGCTCTCTGCCATTTGGGTGCGTCTATTATCCCATTTTCCTTCAGTCGATTAGCTACCCATTTTCACTAAAATAGGATTGCGGTGTCCCACTGCCTAGTAGGTCGCACTCCGCACTTAATTGCGTGCTGCGTGCTGCGTGCATCGACCCCACATCTTATTGGACTAGGTTTTAACCGATAAATCGAGTGAACCCAATCGTGACACACACAGTTTCCATATAAACTCTCTGGTACCTTGGCCAATTAGATTGGGGTCAATGGTGTGTGGGATGCTCTGGTTACCGATGTTGTTCCCCTTCGACAGAAACCGCGACTCGCCTGTCGCGAGAGGTCTGTGTCTGGCTCCTCTCGACGCCCACTCCATCATCGTCATCACCAAGGGGAGACCACGAAGAGGAGGAGGAGGAGTACCTGCCTCACGTCCTGCTCCGGCTCTTCTACCTCTGCGATCGATCGGTCTCGAACGAGGAGGTGGTGCTGTGCGCGGTGGGGGTGATGCTCAACCTGGCAGCTGCCACAACAACTACCACCACCAAGGCGTCAAGGGTGGAAGGTGCCTTCCTAGACGTCTGGTGGAGGCGTCTGCGCACGCCTGTCGGTGCGGGTGAGGGAGAATCAGTGGTGGAGCACCTCTTTATGAGTCTCCAACGGCTCTCTAGGGCGAAGCCGGGCACTCTGGTGAGTTGGTGTCTTTGAGGATGGTCTCTGTCTCGGGGTTGAGTTTGAGAAGGTAGATTGAATCGACTGCCAACCGTTTATGTGAGCATTTGACCCATGCTGAGCTTGTACTGGTGGTAACCACTGTCATCGTCAACCGGTTAATTCGTGTCGCCCATTCCTCGTCACCTGATTGGTTGTTTCTTTCGCCTACAGAGTATCCGGCTCTTTGCCCGCACCGCGGCCCTCCTGGCGATGTTGTGCACCGTCCTGCCCTCCCCCGACGACTGCCCGCTAGACGTCGCCACAGCCGTCCGCCAGCTCTCCGCCATGCTCGCCACTGTCCGGCGTCTCTGGTCCCTCTCTTTGTCGCGAACTCCGGTGCGCAGTGAGGTCGTGGCCTGCATGCGGCGCCATCAGGCCCGCGAAGACCGTCTCACCTTCCTCCGACGCCTTGTCGCGTAGGTGGCCCTCCCATTTATTAATAAATCAATGTGGGGATGGAGGAGATGGGATTTAGGGGTGGAGGGTGGAACCATGAAATTGTAGGGGATTGTGCTCTACCAGTGAGTTCATTGGGTCACCTATTTGCCACATCTTCCTGTCGTCGTCATGGGAACACCATCATGACTCTGAAACTGACCAATTCGGGTTCTTCTTTTTTTGCGTTTCAGCTTGGAACTGAGTCTGGAGCGTCTTCCGTCGAAGCCACAGGTGAATCCCCTGAACGCTTGCGAATTGCTTCTGCTGACACTGCAGGAACACCTCCCAAAGCAGTAGCGGACATGCCGAATCGTCTGAGTTCTCCACCTCCACCATTACTACCGCCTTTTTGTAAATTTGACCACTTTGAGTGAATGTGATTGTTCTTGTAAAGCCCCAAGTTGTGGTGGGTCTATGCATCCGGTTATGTGGAGGTTTCTTGGGTCAAAGGGGCATTTTCGAAATCTAAAATGTAAGAAGTACTTTGCAGTTAGGTGTGCCTTCGAGATCTAGGACTCAGGCCTGAGTAAAAAACATTTCTTACCGAATAGGGAATCGCTTCACCAATAGGGGAGTGATAAATCGATACTCCTTCCACTCTCTAGTTCACTTTTGTTTGATTAATTCTGTTGTATCTTCAGAAAAATAGTTTTCGGATTATCTTGAACTATAATTTACTCACCTTTCATTGTTATTTGTATAATATGTGCAGTTGTTTAAGTCGTTTCTATGTCGCCTAGCACTTTGTTGAATAAACTTTGAGTTACGACGCGTCCCGTCTGTTTGTGGCCGTTATCCGACGTAAGGTTTAGTAATTAAACAATTTCAGGTATCATGGCACCTCCGTGCTATATAAGAAATAACTCTCCGTTTATAAATTATTATTGAAAAATTGTTTGGAGATCGGTCAACCAATCACCTTGTTAATTTTAGTAAAAGACGCCGACTACAGCAGAATTTATTTATAATTTAAATTCACCTTTGTATTATAACTAACAGTCATTTTTATACTACTAAGACAATTTGTATTTGTTCACTTATTACATGTTAAGACCTATAGCGGATTGCTACGTAAAACGAACTATCTCTCTGATATCCACACCATGAAGGTAGGAGGGCCAAAGATGTGTGTTAAAGCTTGTATGTATTTAGCGTGTGCGGCGTGCGATGTTTAAATAGGCTGCGTCTGCTTTCTGCTAGGCAGGAATCGCCCTTGTTTGGTTAATAGGGAGTTATTCTCGAATGCGCTCCTAATGGGCAGCTTACTTGGTGTGACTGTACGCCGCATTACTCCTCCCCTAGAGCGTTGGTAGACTCTGCAAAGGAAATCGCTAATGTACAAAGTTGGTGATCGGTTTGATAGTTGAACGAATGCTTGGGTGTGATAATCCATGGAAGTGATCACCGACCGTTTCGTCTGCAACAATATGAGCCATGACATTCGTCAGTGGGGCAAACATTGCCCCACCTGCCAATCCAGCAAGATCCACAAGCACACCAGAAGCCCGCAGAGATCAGACGTGGCCTATGTAAACATCGCACGTCACACGCTAAAGACTCACTCTCACACCCAGAGTTTCCCAATAAACGTTCCGGTGCGCACGCTTCTTCTCTTCCCGCTTCGAGAGTTGGGGTAGTAAATCCGCTACAGACCCACCAAAACAAATCTTGTCTATATTTCCACAAAGACAGCATGCAGAGTTAAATTTAATATCTCATTCATTGATGCTTAGCACTTCCCAACATCAAATACCAAGGCCAAGCCGAAAAATAACATCGAGAAGGTGAAAACTATTATTTTATTTAGATATTTCAGTAAGGAAAATCCCGGTATCGCTGCTACCTCTGGTCGACTCTATGGTCACATGTTTTGCACTGGAAAAATCGATAAGTCACAAATGTGGATTTTTCCCACAGACATCAAAAGACACTCTCGATGATGATGATGATGAGCTATTTTACTATTTCACTTTTCAACATTCCTAAACACAAATTTCTAGCATTGCAGAAAATTCCTCGATCTACTACCACATTGTGTGATCGTCTTCATTGCTCAAGGCGTAGTAGTCAATTGTAGTAGTAGTAGTAGAGTCGTCGTGGTGAGAATCGTCAGTGTCTTCGTTGAAGGTGCGAAAGGAATAAGAACCAGAGCCCGCGGACTCTGGTTGGTCACTCAGAAGAGTGCTATCAGTAGCAGCATCATCACCAACATGTTCCTGGTCGTTCGCGCTGTCGCGAAAGGAACTACTGCTACTCTGATCGTCGGGATCCGAGCCCGAATCTGGATCTTGCCCGCTTGATTCGGATCCATAGGTATCACCACTGCCGGGGTTGCTTCCGTGGTTCGACTCGCTGTCTTCTGATCCACCACTCGATCCATTGTCGCTGGTTGATCCAGATCCGTTGTCAGTAATGTAACTGTAGCTAGGATCATTAGTGCTGGACCCAGAGTAATCTTCACTAGCAGAACTGTATCCGAAGCTGGATTCACTGTTTTCTGATCCACCATTAGATCCGTTGTCGCTGGTTGATCCAGAACCGTTTTCAGTGTTGTAACCGTAGCTAGGATCATTAGTGCTTGATCCAGAGTAATCTTCACTAGCAGAACTGTATCCGAAGCTGGATTCACTGTTTTCTGATCCACCATTAGATCCATAGTAGCTGGTTGATCCAGATTCGTTGTCAGTGCTGTAACTGTAGCTTGGATCATTAGTTCTTGATCCAGAGTAATCTTCGCTAACAGAACTGTATCCGTGGTTCGACTCGCTGTCTTCTGATCCACCACTGGATCCATAGTCGCTGGTTGATCCAGATTCGTTGTCAGTGCTGTAACTGTAGCTAGGATCATTAGTGCTTGATCCAGAGTAATCTTCACTAGCAGAACTGTATCCGTAGCTGGATTCACTGTTTTCTGATCCACCATTAGATTCATAGTCGCTGGTTGATCCAGATTCGTTGTCAGTGCTGTAACTGTAGCTAGGATCATTAGTGCTTGATCCAGAGTAATCTTCGCTAGCAGAACTGTATCCGTAACTGGATTCACTGTTTTCTGATCCGTAATTCGATCCGTAGTCACTGTGTGATCCAGAACCATAGTCATCATCGTTACCTGATCCAGATCCACTATTCGATCCAGTTACATAGTTTCCATCTCTATCAGAGTTTGTTTCGATGTTTTCTGATTCATAATTCGATGTGTAACCACTGGTGGATCTATATCCATAATTACCATCATGGTCAGGACTGTATCCGCCATTCGGTTGATACCTTTCTGATGCAGATCCGTAGTTACCTTCAGTACCATAGTTCGAATCACTGGTACTTGATCCAGATCCGTAGTCTGGTCTTCTGTTTTCCGATCCATAATTCAATCCGTCGTAGTTGGGATAATTGCTATCTGATCCAGATCCGCTGTTTGATCCCGATCTAGGGTAGTCTTCGCTACCGGAACTGTATTCGTAGTTAGATTCGCCGTTTCCTGATCCGTAGCCAGTGTTCGATCCAGATGCATAATTGGAATTGTATCCATTGCTGGGATCATTCCTTGCAGATTCAGATCCATCGCCTCTTGAATCGTATCCATTGTGTGACGATCCATAATTTGATCCGTAGTTGTCATTCGCCCCAGATCCACAGGTACTATCTTCACCTCCGGAGTTGTAACTGCAATCATCTCCACTGTTCCTTGACCCAGATCCTGAACCACTGTTTGATCCATATCCGTAATCGCTCTCGCTACCAGAAATCTGTCCCTGACTCGAATCGTTATCACCTGATCCAGATCCATAATTACCTTCTCTTCCATTGTTGTGCCCGTAGTTTGGCTCACTTCTCTCTGATCCATAAGTCGATCCAGATCCATAATTACCTTCTCTTCCATTGTTGTACCCGTGGTTTGGCTCACTTACTTCTGATCCATAAGTTGATCCAGATCCATAGTTACCAGAAGGGTATCCGTAATTCGCTTCATGACTTTCTGGTCGGGATCCGTTTGATTGAGATCGGTAATCATTTTCGCTGCCAGGTTCACGTCCATAGTTTGGTTCGCTACTCCCTGATTCACCACTTGATCTAGACCCATAGTAACCTTGATTACCACCCGAGTAGTAGTCCTGATCACTACCGCTTGATCTCGATCCATAGTCCCTGACCGATCCCCTGTCATCCCCAGCTCCTTCAGAGTGGTGACCATCTCCAGGCCCTCCGTGGTTGCCTCCAGACGTCTGCTGTCCGTCGGTGGCGTCAGTGTGGGGGACGCAGTCGCCATCCTCCTCCCCGATAGCGCGCGTTCGACACTGCTCCACTGGCACGCCTGCCTCGGAGCACGCCACAACGCGCTCGAAGATCTGTTGGATGTTGCGTAGTAGGTGCGTCTTCACAGCCTCAACGTCTAGAGGGGATTTCTGGTCTAGTCTGGGGCACTCGTCCACACCTACCTCCTTTGTCGTAGCACCGCTCCACCCGGTGCTCCACGTACTCCTGGATCCCGTCCATCAGAGCAATCGGCTAAATGAGGGGGGAGGGGTTAAGCGTCTCCACCACCACCACCACAACACAAGAAAACCCACCTCAGAATGAATAGGGGAAGGCAGAAGGAGGGATGATAGAACGGCGACAACGACGACGACGACGTAGACCAACGAACGCATTTGGAAGGCGGGGAATGAAGTTGATTATGGGAGTGACCCCCGGGGGTGTATATATACGTGTGGCAGATGGGAGGAAACACGCAAGCACACCCCCGCACAGAGGGGTCAGGCCAATCAAATTAGGGGTGTCGAGTGTACTTTGGTGTTGTTTTTTCCCGAAAGGGGTCATAGGTTTTGTGTCGGCTTAATCCTAGGATAAACAGAGTCTCCAACGAAGGCCACGTTCTTTTGATATTTCCGACAGAAAAAACAATTGAGAATTGATGGGTTTAAAGATCTTTCTATCGAGACTAACGTTTCGTTTGACGGAGCAACTTGACTGTTTGGAAGATCTAGAACAACTAGTTAATTCACCCTCTACGTGGAGGAACATGGAACCGAATGTCCAGATGACGTTGACGATAGGAAGAATGGAAGTGAAAAGTAATCAGGGAAGGTACATTGGTGGTTAAAGCTTTAAGTAAATATAGCATTTGTTCTCTTGCTTTATTTTGTGGCGGCCTGACGCCAGCTGGGTAAAAGACGCACATTGTAATAAACTCTATTTGAGGCGATTGCCCTGAGCAAAAACTTTCGTAGACAATAGCGTACTTCTCCTGTCTATAACTAATCTCTGAAGTCGATTATATTTTCGTAATTGACGACTTTTTTCCTAATCATATTTCCAGTTTTATTAACAATGTGGCTTGTTATTCCTTTGTCTGAAAATTTTTCTGCAGACATGAACATTTATCACAAAGACACAACTCTAAGCAACGACTCACTTGTTCCCTCTCCATGGCTAAGATTCTAAAGGGGATGGCTGTAGAATCCACTTTCCACAAAAAACGAAGCCCATATTAAAATGTTTTTACCGGCTTTTGTCATCAGTTTGAGTGAATTGTTCTGTAGACAAGAGCATCGCTCACAAGGATGCAACTCTACTCAGCGACTCAGTTGTTCGGTTACCATGGAGTGACCATCGTCTCTTAGAATCCGATTAATGAAGGCTCATTGCACAAATCTGATAAATGAAACCCCGAAAACTACCTCGCACTTTTCTAGGAAAGTACAATTTTTCTTCTCCTACGAAGTGTTTTTACCGGTTTGAGGAGAGTTTTATGAACCAGTAATTAAATGACACTAAAAACGTGGCCTTTTGCTGTCGCCTCCGCGACTTCTTTAGGCAGCAGCAACAGCAGCAGCGGCAAAGATCAACAACAAGTGACGCTCTGATTAGGGTCAGATAAGGTGGAGTTTGGGACCACCTGAACGCACTTTAAGGAGTTAGAAACAGTTGTTTAGTGGTTTTCAAAGTTCAAACAAGGAATCTTCATCAAAAAACAGTGATTGAAGTGTCAGGCTGTCAAAACATGGCTTTCAAGCACGATGATAAATGGGATTCACTCTCGTTTAACAGATTTTCGTGAAATCAACTCGGAAAAAAAAGAAATAAAACGCCGGAATAGAGAAGAGAAAGTTGTAATTATTAAAGCTGTCTTGAAAACTAAACGAAAGTTAAAGAGCTTGTAATAGAGCCAATCACTATCCTTATGATGAAATGCATTTAAAATGTTTAAATTTTGTTTAATAAATCGATATTTTAATAATGAACCAAAGGAAATTGAAATAGAAGTTTCATTAGTTAGTGAAATCGCGTTAATTCGATCAAATTCACTGAAATCAGGAGGACTTTTGCAATCCACAAAGCAAGCGCTTTTATACTGCTCATTCGAAATAACAACGAGGATGTTTCAGCAGGAAACAAGGTAAAATTGGTAACTGGAGTGTATGCTATGTATGATTCGATACCTCAAACAATTTAGGCGGCTGTAATGCGACAAAAGGTGTGACCTACACAACACCAAAGTACATTTGGTTGATTTTTTAGCGTGTTTCCATTATTTTGTCCAATTACTGTATCTCGTAATTACTGTCATTTTCTCCTTCCAAATTCACCCTGAACGCAACTTTGATATAAAGCAGTCTGTGTACTTTTCCGAAAAGTGCAATTTTTCTCCATTTAAGAGTTTTGGCTGGTTTGAGGAGAGTTTTACAAACCAGTAATTAAATGACACTAAAAACTTGTCGTTTCCGCAAATAATGCCACGATTGTTTCAGATAGCAGTAGTAGAAAACGACAACAACAAACGACTTTCAGATTAGGGTCAGATAAGGTGGAGTTTGGGACCACCTGAACGCACTCTAGGTCTCTCTGGGAGTTTGCAAAAGTTACTTAGCGGTTTTCGAACTTTACAGAGAACACTTTTATCAAAAAGCGGTGATTGAGGTGTCAAGCACGATGATAAATGGGATTCACTCTCGTCTAGCGGCCTTTCTTGAAATCAGCTCGAAACAAACACTAAGTGGAACGCAGGACTTTGGCAACTGGTAATTCTTCAAACCTCCCGAATCGGAATGAGCAAGAGAAAGTTGAAATTATTAGATCACTCCTTAAAAGACCACTTTATGATGCTCAATCGAAATAGCAATGAGAGAGTTGCAAATTGGAGCCTCTTAGGCAAGTGAAAGTGCATTAAAATTAATCAAATTCACTTCGGCAAATCGCATCCTTTCACAAATCACTGGCTGTTTATGAGTTTACAAGCCACTGAAGCAAACACCCTTTTAACTCCTAGAGTAAACATAAACAAACAAGTGTTCTACTCTAAACAATGGAGTCAAAAGGACACGATGGCTTTCATTCCTATAAAAGGCTTTCGTTTGGGTGAATTCCACACAACATTCTTGGTGAAAACAAAAATGACTTTCCGTGAGAGTGGAGTCGTCATTCTCCTCGTGTTGAGTGTCTTCACACCTTCCCAGTCCAGGGTAGGCTTGATTGGGTTTAAATTTGATGCCTTTTGTTAGGTAATTCCAGCTCAGGAGGACAACTACTACCAGGCACCGGTTTCCGGCATCGACAGCCAATCAGAAGGCAGCTCCTACCGTCGACAGAGCCTGACGAGTATCCACGCCCAAGCTCGATTCGCCTACTTCCACGGAAACACCGACAACGGCAACGATAACTACCAGGACCCTGCACCGCAAACGCCCTACGACTTCTCCTATCAGGAGGTCAGGACATCGGGAAAACAGCCTCACCATCCTGCCCACCTCAACGGGGATTCCAGCAGTAGAGACGAGACAAATCAATATGGGACGTATGAGAGGCAACCCAGAGGGGAACACCATCAATACCAACCAGCCCAGACCGTCCCCTACCACTTCAACGGTGAGAACGGGGATTCCAGCTCCAGAGATCGGGGGATTCAGGTGGGGACATATGAGAGGCAGCCTTGGGCGGGGCGCCAGCACTACTCGGCTGCCAACAACTTGAATGAGCAGAACGGATCGATGCAGTCCGGCGTCGGCAGGGTTATGCCCGTGGAGAGTGCGACAGGTAACCGCGAGGCGATGCGGTCTTCTCACCAGGGCCAACCCGATCGACCGAGACGACTCAATGGGGACAGAATGAGGAAGTACGAAGAAGAGAGGATGTGCTGCTACGGCACCACCAATTTCTAGCCTAGAGACACAATGACCCCAACCCCCAAATCCCAATTAAGTTCTAGAGATATTGTGAGAAATTGACAGCTAACAAATGCCAGTCTTTAAGTGCAAATCGGTCTTTTCATTGGGTTAAAATCGATGGTGGCTTTGTAGATCTTTTGTTTAACTTAACAACATGTTAATGAAAGATCCAAATTCCTTTAGTCGCCAACGTGTTAGTGGGAATAGGGGAGAGAAGAGCAGATGTCGTCAAATCTAGACATTTGGCATTTTTAGAAAATTTTCCTAGTTTCATAGATTACAATGACGGAACAGTTACATGGTCTAAACTGTGCTTAATTGGCAATTCTAACTCAAAACATAATGAGTTTCTTCATCAAACGCAAATGGACGTCGTCTTCATCTCTGAATTTCACCAACCATCATCTGCAACCACCTTCTTTCAATCAAACATTCCTCTCGATAACCTGAATGAATGAATGCTTCTAGCCTCCTCTTCAGCTGCTGAGTTTCCTTTCTTGAAATCAAAGATTCTCGGATACTCCCATGCTAGTAGGATTTTAGTCAATCAAATGTCAATTAATCTATTCTGTAAAATTAAAATTAATTCGGTATTGTTTGTCTCATTATGTACTTGATATAAAGAACGAGGAGCTATTCTACCTAAAATGGTTCTATTACTGAACGTTACGCCAGATATCGGCCACAAAAGATGCGACGCGCGGTACCTCCAAAGTTCATTCGACCAAGTGCCAGGCGTCATAGCAACGACTTAAACAATTGGTCATATTTTAAAGGTATTAACGAAAGGCAAATAAGTTATACTTTAAGGTAATTAGAAAATTATTATTTAAATTATTTTAATCATGATTTGAATCCTCATTTGGGAACAATTAAACGATGCAGCTGGTATGAACCGGTTTTTTGGAAATCAGGCTTCGATAGCTTTAATTTCCAACTCGAAAAGCAAAATTTTGTTTACTCCCACCAAACTAATGTCACTGGTGAGGCCAAAAAACCAAGTTTTTCTGTGGGTGAACTTTTGATGGGTTTTGGGGTCAAATCAACAGCGCCCACTGGGGAAGCATTAGTGACCCATCAAGTTCACAGCAGGTGTCCTTATTGCAGTAAGTGCACTGACGAGGAAGCCGAATTGTTTGTTTGTGCAGAATTCCCTTAAGACGCAAAATTTGTCTAATGAATAGGCTTCACTCGAAGATGTTGAGTGTTTCTAGGACTTTGATGACCGATTGGTTAGTCTGCTCGCTTACTAACAGCCTCTCTATTGCAGCAGACCACAAAGGAATGAATTGACAAACATGCTGATTGGATAAGGACGATCTGCTAGCTAGGCTTTTAATTTATCACTTTATTGGACATGCGTTTAAGGACTAACTGGTGAAAGACCAAAGTCCTCTATGTGGATAAACTATATTATTGCTCGTCTACCCACCCTCAGTTCTCCACAGCCTCAGTGAAAGCACATCCAAAAGGAGTTCTAAGTCTTAAAGACAGACAGATATATCTATGAAAGCTTTGCTGTTTCCCTTTCAAATAACCACCTTCACTAAGAGGTGGTATAAAAACTCAATCAACCAATTTTGTCTGCCCTTATTTGAGACTACTTTAGATCGATGAAAAGGGTGATTTTTAACCTCAAAGAGAACAGTCGAACTAGATTGGATAATGTGACTTTAGCCCCCGATTATTCAGTGATTATTCATTGAAACTTTGAGTACTATTCGGATTTCGATAACCGATTGGTTGGTCGATTTCCAGCTCCACGAAATCGCAGTGGTATGGAATCAGTAGCACCAGACGTATGCTTTTGGTTGGTTGTGCCCGCATAGCCCACGTGACGACGCTTAGATGATGAGAATTCGGTCTTAGCTGCTATCCATTATTCTACCACAGCGCTAATCCGTCAGCGTAGGCAATGACTCAAAGGGTTTACGCTTGCGTCAACCAGCAGTAAGCATACGACCGTCATCAGTAGCTAAAAGAGCATATTTTTCACACTCTTATCGATTGATGCGAGTCCTCAAATGCCTCAAAACATGATTACATCTCTTCCAACATGGATTGAATAGCAGCCATTGTCTCTGAGATTTGGAGAATTAGCGTCCACAGCATCTCTAAAATATCCTGACTGGCAGAGTACTACTGAACTTGAAAACAGTAGTAGTGCTTTTGTGGAATTTTTACCTCGCATTTTACCACCACCCGTTCTAAAATGGATTGTGCTTTCAGATAGATTGGTCTACAGCTGGACGGATTAAGGGTGTATTTTTTTCGGTAACTTAAAGCGATTAGCACTTTAAGAAGGACTCACAAAAGCTTTGACTATTATAAAGTTAAATCTCCTTAAAGTCTTAATAATCTGTTTTATTCCACTCATCAAAATGCCTTCAACTCGCATAGGACGATTTTAACAAGGGTTTACATGGTCGTACGCTTTAAAAGATCCCTGTTTAAATTTTGAACAGAACAATCAAATATATCCATCTCTCGCTTCTACTGATTGGCTGATTAACAATATCATAATTGATCGATTTTTATTGATCGACCAGGCATTTGGACAAAATGTCACCTATTAAAACCTGTTTATTCAAACAACTTCAAATGGCCTTGGAAATTTCGATATGTCCCTAACAACAACCTTGGCAGTGGTTCGATTTTGGTGCCGAGGTTAAATCACTTTTGCATGGTTACGGAGAACACTTCAACATTTGAAATGAAAATTTTTTGAGATTTCAAGTGGGTCTTGAGGTCTCCTCAAGTGAGATTTTCAGCATCCCAAATGTTTTTTAATTGTTATAGCTCGTGACTTTAAAATCAATTCAGTCCCTTTGCAAATTTTTTGCCCACTCGAATTAAAATTCCCTAAAAAATAAATTCATCTGCTTGAACCTCCTCTAATTCATTGAAAAATAATTAAAAAAAACGGTGATAAACTAATCTATCTGTCTGTTGGCCACCATTGTCAAAATCGATGGATTTCGACCGATTGAGGAGGTATTTAAGCACATATTTTGGCAAAACCTCTTCATCTGTAAGGAATCAACACTGCAGGTCGACTGAGTCTGAGTGACTCTATTCAGATCTTGCAAAAGTCACTTAATTTTGCAACCAATCAAATCGACTGCTTCACGATCGATACCCCCACGGATTTGTATCGGATGCCACTCCCTGAAACAGTTTCGTGGTTTAAGGAAAGCAAATTCATAAAACACCACTTTCAGGTTTCCACAGGCAATAATTAACTCAGTTTTCTTGTTGCGTGAATAAATGCCGCATGCAATTAGATGCAATTGGTGAAAAATGACACTGGGTACTCCACAAGTCAATTGATACTCTAGCCCTGCAAAGAGCGTATATTTGACTAGGGTTAACTGAAAAGTGTACGTAGCACACAATTTTAAGCCATTTTTTGGTAGATTAGAAGGTTTTAATCACCCAGAGATGTCGATATCAACTACCACGGTAACTGTATTGATTAAATCAGATTTGAAATATACCGGTCGATCATTGCAATAATTTAAAACAAGTTCATTAGACAGGGAAATGTGGGTGCCATAGAAACCTGAAATGCTCTAACTGTACTTTAGTAACATTGGCATGAATACTTTAAATCCTTTACTTTGATAAATGTAGAAGTAAACATTGCTTTAGATAACAAATGGTAATCGGTCACAAGACAAATATTCGACCATTTGCAAGGCGTTAGGGCAACGATTTAAACAACTGCACATATTATAAAGGTGATAACAGAAGGGGGAGCGATCCGAAAATTAAAAATATAGTCTTCTGCAAATTCAGCAAAGTGAGGTTCCATTTATAGAATAAATATTTAAACCGGCATGCAGTTTGCCATTTTTCAATGACCTTGAAGATAGCTCAATTTTGGCGCCGCGGTAGTTTCATTTTTCCATGATTGCGTTAGATCTTGACAGAGTGCTCTTACAGTGGAGATTTCTGAAATTTCAAGGGTCGGGGAGAATTTTGCTCAAGTGGGATTTTCTGAATCAAAATATTTTGAGAGTTGCACTCATGAATTGCATGCACTTAAAACTACATCAGGTCTTAATAAACGCCTGTTCTGCCACATTAAATTTCGCAAAAAATCGAAATGAACTATTTTAAACTCCCACGGAAAACAAGGCCTCTATTCTGACCTAACAAATGCAGAAAATGCCACAGTTTGTCAGGTAGCTTTGTAACAAATCAAATCCACCAATTGGAACGTGAGTCGTTTAATATTGATCGAATATCGTTCTACATTTCGCTCAGATGAAACCGATCGATACTCCCCAGAATTTTCGTCGCTTTTAATTTACTCAGTCTTCTTGGCTCTGTGAAACAAAATCCCACTAGCAATTAACTGTTATCTGTATAGGTGACGCCAAGCACTCAGCACGTCAAATGCTGTCACGAATAGGTGCTCTTTCACTAAAAACGTTTCATACGCTCTTTAGACTAACTCTCCAGTGAAATTAACTACCCGGAGAATTTTCAACTCCTTTAAATTATAAGTAACGCTTGGAAGGAAACTTGCGTTGATAGCTCGATCTACATGGACAATTACCATTGGTTGGTCTAGGAGTCTCTCAACCAATAGGCATAGAGGTAGATCACTGTGTTCTGACCAATAAATGACGAAAAAATTATCATAAGAATTAATGACAAAAATGACCTTCAAATGGAGGCTTTTCCGGGGGCCTGGAAACTCAGCAAATCGGAGGGTTTCGACGAGATCATGCAGCGTCTGGGCGTGAACGCCGTGAAGCGAGTGGCCGGCAACACCGTGAAGCCGACGCACATCTTCGAGGATCTGGGGAGTGGTCTCTACGCCTTCCGGACGGAGAGCACCTTCAAGAAGACGCGGTGTGAGTTCCGTCTGGGTGAGGAGTTCGACGAGCACACGTCTGATGGGCGCGACCTGAAATCGACGATAACGCTGGAGCCCAATGGCGTGATGAAGCAGGTGCAGGTGGGAGGCGGCCACACCACCGTCGTGGAGCGGGTGGTGGAGGGCAACACCATCAAGACGGTGAGACTTATCGATTTTTCGGAGGGCCGCTTTCTTGCTTGAGTCCCTGGATTGTTATTGATTGGTAAAACAACTGTTTAGCTTTAGATGGTTAAATTGGGTGTTAAGTGCTGATGGGGCATGATTAAACGATTTTCCCATTATTTTCATAATAACTTATTCCATTCTTAGGGAGAAGAAGCGATTGGTGGTTGTGTAGTGCTTAAGCTCTGAGCTGATGTGGATACTCGTTTCAGGGATGGGACGCTAACGACTACGGACCAGTCACAAATCGCTTAGTCATAATTTGTGTCCCGTCGCCAGAGTACGACAACGTGCAAAAAACTTTCTCTTTGAGCTTATGAGGAAACTTTGGGTTGGTTGTGGGGTCAAAACAGCAGGTTTTAATAAACCCAGCAATTTCGCACCTGGTGCCCTCATGACAGTAAGTGCAATGACAAGGAACGCGACTATAGAGGCGGCAATTTCACTTCCATCGACAGAATTAGTCTCACTACAAAACGCTGAGTACAAATCATGCGTTGATAATCGATTGGTGTTCCTGAGAAGTAGCAATTAAACAAATCACGGTTATGGTCACAGGATTTAATTAAGAACTGTGATTGGTCAGCAGCGTTCTAGAAACCGCGGTTTTTAGAGGGATTGGCTAATCTCCTCCATTTATCACAATCTTATCTGAAGAGAAGATCAACTGCGGCCAGGACCCAGGGGGAGTTAAAAAGTTGTGTGTAGCGGATCGACTATACTTAAGCTCTCTCCAAGATGGATTTACTACCACGTTAAGAGGGTTCCACTCTCGGAGTGAGAAGAGAAGAGGTGAATGCGTTACCACCAGAATGTTTATTTGAAAACTGTGTGTGGTTACGAGTAGTGCACCCGCGGCTTTATGAGATATAGGAACAGGGGGACATGACTCACACAATTCGACTGGTTAGGTTTGGGAAAGGATGAGAACATGATGCCGACTAGATGGCTAGACTGCTTAGGTAGCGTCAGGCCGCCACACTATAGGCGTCTCAGTATGTCTCATTTAAGAGGTCGATTAGTCGACTGCAGTGAAATTCCTTTGAAATCAACAATTCACAATCGAGGCTGTAATTGACTCAATAGAATTAGAGTGGATTTTGCTGATTTTCAAGGTGTTTCAACTATTTTGTCCATTTCCTGAATAATTACCAGTAGAGAAAATGCCTTAATGAAGTAGTATTTGACCCGCATTTCTATAGACACTTTGAGACATGTTGCAGCCCGTGGTTTCGTATTAAAAGAGACCAGCAACCACACAGGCACGATATTCAAAAGAGTTCATAAGATCGATAGTTGTTTTTCCGTGATTGCTCAGCTCATCTCTAATCCCCCGACCTTGGCGAATGTCCTCACGCACGCCAGTTCATCCAAGCGCACCGTCTAAAGGGAAACGAAACACAACCATACATACACAGACAGGCATTACAGCCGCAAAAACACGTCACCTAGATGACTCATCGATCTTATGAATCAACCCGGCTCCAGGATGGATTTTCCACATCGACTTTCACGTTGTCGTAGGGATCGATGTGGACCTGTCACAGTATCGATCCGTCGCCGATCGCCCCTCAATCAGCACGCCGTCATAGGGCTCGCACAGGAGAAAAATCGATTCAATGTGGCCGAAAGTGGTCTCGAACCCAGACCAATGTCGCGTAGCACGAAGGTCGGTTTCAAGGAGTCCTCCAGTTTCCGTCCCAGGAAACCCACCTCGAAGCGTTCTCCAATGTCGCTGAGTTCCTCACTCCACCACAGCTCCCAGCTGCCCAGAAACGCCTCCATAGGCCCGGTGGACGCTTGAGCACGTCGATTCCGCGCTTTATATAGCAGCGCTGGGCTCGGACGTGCTTTCATTGGTTGAAACGTGTGAGCCAATCAGAGAGCCACTTGAATACGGTGGGTGAGTATATATTTAGAAAAATCCGCTTAATTATAAATGGAGCATAAAGGAGCGCTTGTCTAGAATAACAACTTGGTCTACGTGTACCCCGGGAGTCTTGCAACGAGTGTTCACTGGTGTGCTAAGGTATTTAAGAGAATTATAAGAAGTAAAAGCGGGTATTTTTTCGTCCTCAAAGTTTTGCAGAAACGCTGTCCTAATTGCTATCACCAGATTTGAGCGCTTAGTGTTTTTTACTTTAGGTAGTAACAAATCAGAGTGGATTATTTCGCGCCGATCCCACTAGATTTTTAAGAAGAAGCGCGTTCCATGAATTTTCCTTCTCGGTGTCTATGGTGTCTATGTCTATGACGCCTTTTATTTCCGTAAAAAGTGATGCAAATTGACTAGAAAGGAGGAAGAGAGAAGAGCTGATGTCGTCAGTTTGAGGTCTGATACTGCTTTCAGCCACTTCATGAGGAGACACCAATTCTCAAGCTTAGGAAAATGCTTATCATTTCCCAAATGATAACGCTTCGGACTTCTTGTATTTTACTTTATTAAATTTATAAATGAGCTACAGCTATCTCCCTACATTGCCACATTCCTCTCCAAAAAATGAGTGAATGATTCCGGCCGATTCGTTGGCTTCTGACATTGCGTTCTTGAACTCACAAAAAGGTCATATGTGCCTCAAAATATTCTTGAATACTCAAAAAATTCGCACCGGGCAAGTTGTAACTCATCCCTTTAACGAATTACAAAAAAGTGGTGTCCTCGGTTTGACTGAATGATGGACTGGGGAGATGTTCCGCATGGCGTATTGGTTCATTACCTGACCAAATATTTAAAGCTTAGAATGAAGAGAAGCGCTAAGCAAACAAGGATTTGACAGATTTAAAACAAGACAAAAACGATTCAAATCAATTATTTGAACTTCGCTTTTACGCAGGTGAGACGTGGTCCCATTTAAGCCTCCATCCATACTGACCAGGTTTTAGGAAATCTAAGATCCACTTTTAAACTACATATAGAAATTTTTCACAAAGAGAGTCTCTTTCGAGTCACGACAGATCATTATTGCAGGAATTATGCTCCCTTCATGATTTATTTGACATAAACTAATGATTCAATGCATACGCTTTTGTCTTAAAACGCCAGTTTGTATACAAATACGATGTGTATTTAATCACAGCTTCCTTTCTTCGGTGTGAAACTGACAGCATTAATTAGGCCTTCCAACAAACACAAATGTGCTTCGGGAGGGCAGCATTTCATAAATTCAAGCGATATTAATTAAGCATGAAAACGACACTACTGGCAAGTGGTTTGACTCAATATAACCCAAAATTAGAGTCAGATTCTGGAACAGAGTGGTTTTACACTTTCAAAACGGCTTCCTATGGCATTGATGCACTGAGTACCAGGTCCATCGGGATCCATCAGGATCTGTCTCGACGCCAGTGCCCAACTAGGCCTATTGGTACCTCCGATGGTGAAGATCTGGGGACTGGTATGGACGACGCAAAATGGGCTACCAATCATTTTAAATGAGGCGTGAACGATGAGAGCCGAATTCCACCTCTGATATGCAGTTAACAACCCGCAGTGGCTTGGCTAAGTCCCAATCCTCACCACCGGCACGCGCACACTGAGCGTCGTCAAGGGAACGGAGCTGGGCAGACGTGAATAACCTGATGTCACTGGATACCTCCTAGTGCTCACACCACAACCCATCCAGGTGACTCAACTCCTCCGTCGCAATTCAATAGGCCTTCTTATTACAGTCCTTTGTCCACATGCAGCACAAACGAACGAGGCACAGTCTGGACTCTTACGCTGCTGAGCGACGACAACGGATGCATCGCCCAGGAACACCGGCAGTAGGTGGGGAGGGGGGCACACGTGCCACCAACCCAATCTACCTCTCTCCCTTTCTCTCGGTCTAGCCAGCCAGTCAGCTAGCCAGTTAGCTAGCAAACCTGTGCTCTCACTCCTATTGGCCTTTTGATTAATGCCGGTACAGAGAAGCGAGGATTGTAATTTGCAGAGATCAACCGAATACTCCACAAACCCATCGATGGCGTCTGCTATCTTACTTATTGAGGGTTCATCACCAGCGGTGGTCAGCAATTCCAAAGAGGCATCTCATTTAAACAAAAGTGGTCCACTCAACGACTCAGGATAATAACAAGCTGACATAAGAGTGCAATCAGGTCCTCTAGTTCATTCGTCTTCATTCTACTTATGCGTTGGCCTTCAGGGCGCCGACCTCAGGGAGTGCCTCGCCTCCATACAGTTTCTCTTTAGGCCTCCTTCGTGCCTCAACCCCTCAGGTGGCCTTGCCAGCCACACCCCCCCCCTTGGATCGGCGTCCGAGAGGGAAGGGTCCCACTTCCTCTTCTAGCCACCACAGCATTCTTCGTGGTCTCTAGGGCATGCAAACTGAATGTTTACCCACTGTTCAACCATCGAAATCGCCTTGTCTCGCTTCGGTCATCAAGATACGAGTCCTTCCCTACTAATATTCCAACCGGCTCCATTCACAATACGGTCCAGTTGCTATAACCTACTTCGTGGATGATGGGCAGTGGTTTCTACTTTTCAAGCAAGCGTTGTCCACGAAAAAACCTCAACCAAACATTAATCGCGATGCCATTTCTCAAAAAATCCATTTAGTGCCTCTGTGATTGGCCAGGAGTAAACGAAAGGGGATTAGTCTCCTCTAATTTCTCCATGGCTGAAGTCAAACTGGGTCATTTGTCGTTCAACCAACTGCGCAAAAACACGATCTGACACATTAAAAATCTCTCCAAAGTCTACGACGAGTTGTCAAGGCCACGGAGACATTGTAAATAGCAGCCACGGCTTCTTCAAAGACGTGCTCTGCAATCAGATAAGGTGGCAAAAATGGACGAGTTAGTGAGGTCAGTCCAGTTGGCCTTCTAGATGGATGCGTAGATAAAAGGAGGTCTCGCGCGTATCACTGCAGCCATCCAATTTCGATGCATTTTAAACATTTTCGGTGACCTTGCAGGCTTGAGATGCAGCCACCTGCGGCCGGGCTGATTGGTGTGTTCGTAGACGCAGAGCGTATTTCAATGACTTTTACACTTCGTGACCTTGAGATAAGATCGATTGATCGGCTCTAAAATGAGGCGCACCTATTGAGTTAAAGAAGATTACCAATTAATTGGCCTATTTTTGCCATTTGATCAGTGTTGGGTTTGTTTTAGAATTCCAGGGACTACTGGCGTCGAGGTAAGACGCTTTACCTACCAAGAAGTTTGGATTATCATGACACCTTGACAAATTGCAATATTCTCCGGAAGCAGATCCTTATTTGAACTTGAAAATAAACACTCAAATATTACCTCCAAAGCAGGGAGTCACATTTATTCACATTTATTCACTCTATGCAGGTGGCAAAACTCGCTGCATGATTTGCAATTGACGACTCAAAGAAGCAGCTGTAGATTAGTTCTAGTTTCACTTCGGGTTAAACCGATTTAAAAGGGAGGCATTTCACTTTGAGCGAGTTTCTTCTAAATTCTGTTACATGGGTTACTTCCAATTTCAGCGTGCTTGAGAAGGGCATTCTAAGGCCATTGATGCCAACGCTAACTAACATTCCCGAAATACTTCAGAGAAGTAAATAAATGTATTTTAATTTTCTATTTATGTACAAAGAACAGGAGAAAAAATTTGAAGCTTTCCTCCTCAACACTTCACATAAGTCCGCGTGACCACAAAATCCTCCAATTTCATCGTCGAAAACGATAAGCGAAACAGGTACTTCACCAATCGATAAGCGCCCAGGGGCCAAAACAAGCATGGAACCCTCCGAAAAATCGATAAGCCTAACCGCCTTGATGGTCTGGCCCTCGACCACCCATGGTGTGGCCGCCACCCGTCTGGGCCTGCTTCATCGAGCCGCTTCCCTCGATCGTTACTATCGATTTCGGGTCCACGCCAGCCCAGCCCAGCCTAGGTGGGTGTGCTCGCCAAATCCCTCCGTGCTCTGCTCGAAATCGTTGTATTTCATTCAAAGTTTTCAGATGATCTTGACAACATGAGAGCTCATTCGAGAGAGAGAGAGAGATTCTTCGAACGCAAAGGTAAATTAATTGATTTCTAAGAAGTGGTACTTTGCGAGAGTATCGACTGATCGGAATGCGTTCCAGCGAAGACCCAAAATGCACTCTCTCTTCCAATTTCAATACAACCTTTATTTTTCATTGGCTTGGGCTTTTAGCAGAATTTACATTGCTACAAAAACTTCCGTGGGTGAGTGGACGCTTTTACTAAGAGAAGAGTTTATTGTTTGTATTTTAATAACCGTTTAACGAGTTTAAATAAGCTGATCTTTAACTGACTTTGGATATAGAAATGGTGAATACAACCTCCACAGCTGGGAATCACATCTATTTACTTCATTGTGATCCTGAGGACTTTGTTCAATTTGAATTGCCAAATCCTAAAAGGAATTTCCCACATTTTTATGTTCTACTTGCAAACAAACAAATAAGCGGAAAATAATCAAGTTTTGAGAGAAACTCTCGGTTTCATCAGATGGGATCCACCAATTCTCATCGTTTACCAATAATGTATGACTGGGCCAATGATGGCAACGGCAATTGAAAGTCTCGAGATTTCCTTTCATTAAATAAATTACAAAACCTGTTAAATCATTCATTTATTACTAACGTGTGGCAGTAGAAAGTTGCTAAATCACGTCTCCTTAGCACTTGACATAAATCCTCGTGCTCACCAGGTCCTCCAGTCTCACCGTCTAAAAGCGAAACAGTTTTCTAAGCAATCAATATCCCTCCAGGGGCCCAAGTAAGGCACCACCGAAAAAAAATCGATAAGTCTCACCGTCTTGATGGTGTTGCCCTCCACCACCCGCTCCACGACGGTGGTGTGGCCGCCTCCCACCTGCACCTGCTTCATCACGCCATTGGGCTCCAGCGTTATCGTCGATTTCAGGTCGCGCCCATCAGACGTGTGCTCGTCGAACTCCTCACCCAGACGGAACTCACACCTCGTCTTCTTGAAGGTGCTCTCCGTCCGGAAGGCGTAGAGACCACTCCCCAGATCCTCGAAGATGTGCGTCGGCTTCACGGTGTTGCCGGCCACTCGCTTCACGGCGTTCACGCCCAGACGCTGCATGATCTCGTCGAATCCCTCCGATTTGCTGAGTTTCCAGGACCCCAGAAAAGCCTCCATTTCTCCCTTGCTTCGGTGCTTCGTTACTTCAATTCGCTCCTGTCGCGCTCTGCTGTCGGAACGCAGTTTTATGCAAGTCGTGTTCGCCACTGCCACTTATTGGTTAATCACCAACATGACAGCAACAAGTTAAACAAGACTGATTCATGAAGATGTGGGTGGCTTTTTGAGAGTGTGCAAGCCCTTGCCAACGAAGTCGCATCAGACCGCAGGGTGTGTGTGCATGTGTGCATGTGTGTTTACTGAAGTTCTGGTTGCTTTTTTCACAAATTTTTCCAGACGAAAAGTAGAGACGTGTCTATAGGAGCCTCTGTTTTAACGTGCGTTCCCAAATCGCTTAAAGAATAGCTTTGATTTTGGAAATCAAATCATTGGTGGCCGGATTCATGGAACGATCGCTGACCAATTCTGTTGGTGGCATAATTCCTAGGGATTACATGTTTTAGTTGCTATGTGCTAACACAAACAGTACTTGTTGCATAACCTTACTCACTGATCACGAGTTTACTTTAAATTAGATTTTCCTAATACAATTTCACTGCTTTTAAGCCCTCCTCTGATGTGACAATTGGAACTATCAACGAATAAATCACTCCATATCATTGTTTAAGGAGAACTATCAGAGTTCATTCTAGAAATCTCGCATTTCTTACCGGGAAAGTCTCTAACCTTTTTTTCAATGTTCTTTGAATTTTGTAAATGCATTCCTTACAATTAAAAAAGCGTTTTGTCATATTGACAATATGCAGTTGAATTCAACCTAAACTATTGGAAATCAAAATTTCTTAACTTTAAATTATTTAATTTCAAAATCTTGACTAAGAAATCAGCATTATGTTATACCGATCTTCAGTTATTAGGGTATTTATTAATAATATCTTGAAAATATCAAATATTTCATGTTAATCTCTTTCATTTCTCAGCTCTTCTTGCAAATGATTTAAACATTACATGATTTATTAGCAGTTTCCTCGACTTTTTAAAAGCATCTTAAAAATTTTATGATTTATACAAAGTCACAAAGCAAAATAGCAAATGCATGTTCCCCGTGGATTTAACGATTTAATGAGACGAAAACGCCAATTATCATTGTTTTTTGACCTATATCTTTTCAAATATGCTAAAGGTGATAATGATAATGACGCTGATGGCAACCCTGATGGATTGAGGTTTTAAATGACACCACTTTGTTTAAAACGCCCCGGGATTAGCGTAATTTCCTTGTCTGAAAAATGTCTTCTTTATTTTTTTGTCAGATTTAGATGTTACCAACAACTTGTATTTCTGATGAGACGACCAAGTCATTTGGAATGCCCTCTTGCTTCGTCGAATTTTCTAGCTAATCGGAAAAATTCTTTTTAGTTTTACGGCAATTTGAAGGCAAATTGAAGAAACTGGTTTGTATGTTGATAGACCGATAATAGGTGCCTCCTTCTATAGTTCAGTTGGCTTTTTGTTTGAAGCACAATACGATGACCTCGTTCTGAGATTTCAATGAAGGGACCTTCTGAGCACTCAACTCTGTGACCCACCAACGTGTCCTCTTTTCGATCGATGCGAGATCAAACGGATCAGGTCACAATCAGAAGTCTCTTACCCATCCATCAATTCTCAGATGTTGAATTCGCATTAAGAGTAATATGATAGTAATAATTTTGTGATTGGCATGAATGTGCAGTGTGCAGGTATGTTTATACGGCCTTGGAAAGTTTCGATTTGCCATTAATAACGAGCTTGACGGCGGTTCGATTTTGTTTAACTTTTCCAGGGCGGAGAACACTTGAAAGTGAAGATTAATCGAGATTTCGCCGCTTTTTGGGTTCTTTTAAAGTGAAAATGTTCTAAAAATCAAACTTGTCAATGTAAATCAGGACCTTAAGGGATTTTTTACAAGTCCTGTTATAATTTCAGGAAAAGGTAAATTACTTTTTTTTCGAAAATCAGCTTTGTATGCAAATTTCCAAGCTGACCTCACCTCCAGTAGAAAAATACTTAACGATGATAAACAAACGCAGATGCTTCAAACGTTTGGCACTTTAAATTGTGAGACAAATAATGGCATAATCTATCGGGGTTGATCGATTGACGAAGAACTTGGCAACAGATTTTCTGGCAAATTGTCACCAACAAAAACCTGTTGATCTTTGAGAAACCGCCATCACAGGTAGGTTGATTCTGTAAAAAATAACGCTGCATGTGATAGACGAGGTAAAAAAGCCTCTATTCAGACCTAATATACCCCGAATAAGCTAAATTTCGTTGGTTAGGTTTGTGACCAATCAAATCTATGGAAAGGAACTTGACTCATTTCATATCGGTCGATTGAATTTCATTCATTCGGCTCAGAAGAAACCAATCGAAACTCCCACAGATTTTCATCGATCGATTTGTAAAGAAATAATTCTAGTGAATCCTAAGTTAATTTTGTGGTTAACATGAAGTCATTTTGCATATGAGATGCCTTTCTGATGGCTTCTAATTTTCTTAGAAAATAAATGGCTTAGTTTTCATGTTGTGTGAACAAATTACACATCTACACCGACGCTTTTAGTAAAAACCACACGAAGTACCCATCAAGTCAAATGATGTCACGAATAGGTGCTCAAGTACTGAGATAGATTTATGTGTGATGGGTGCTAACTCATCACTGCTTCAATTCTAAACAGTTTTCATCTATGATGGAAGATTTCTACTCAATCACAGAGCTTGACCTTCATCCGCGATTACGATTGGTTAGGCAGGCGGCATTCCAACCAATAGTGGGAGATTTGTATTTTTGACAAATAGTCGATCATAGAACCTTTTGTAAAATCAAAGCTTTGAATGAACCCTAATACGTATCTCTAAACAATGATATGAAGTGATTTATTCGTTGTTAGTTCCATCTGAGGCTTTAAAGTAGAGTTTACAAGCAGAGAAATTGTATTAGGAAAATCTAACTTAAAGTAAACGGTATTGTTGGTTATACCACCAACAGAATTGGTCAGCGATCGTTCCAAGAATCCGGCCACCAATGATTTGATTTCCAAAATCAAAGCTATTCTTTAAGCGATTTGGGAACGCACGTTAAAACAGAGGCTCCTATAGACACGTCTCTACTTTTCGTCTGGAAAAATTTGTGAAAAAAGCAACCAGAACTTCAGTAAACACACATGCATACATGCACACACACCCTGCGGTCTGATGCGACTTCGTTGGCAAAGACTTGCACACTCTCAAAAAGCCACCCACATCTTCATGAATCAGTCTTGTTTAACTTGTTGCTGTCATGTTGGTGATTAACCAATAAGTGGCAGTGGCGAACACGACTTGCATAAAACTGCGTTCCGACAGCAGAGCGCGACAGGAGCGAATTGAAGTAACGAAGCACCGAAGCAAGGGAGAAATGGAGGCTTTTCTGGGGTCCTGGAAACTCAGCAAATCGGAGGGATTCGACGAGATCATGCAGCGTCTGGGCGTGAACGCCGTGAAGCGAGTGGCCGGCAACACCGTGAAGCCGACGCACATCTTCGAGGATCTGGGGAGTGGTCTCTACGCCTTCCGGACGGAGAGCACCTTCAAGAAGACGCGGTGTGAGTTCCGTCTGGGTGAGGAGTTCGACGAGCACACGTCTGATGGGCGCGACCTGAAATCGACGATAACGCTGGAGCCCAACGGCGTGATGAAGCAGGTGCAGGTGGGAGGCGGCCACACCACCGTCGTGGAGCGGGTGGTGGAGGGCAACACCATCAAGACGGTGAGACTTATCGATTTTTTTTCGGTGGTGCCTTACTTGGGCCCCTGGAGGGATATTGATTGCTTAGAAAACTGTTTCGCTTTTAGACGGTGAGACTGGAGGACCTGGTGAGCACGAGGATTTATGTCAAGTGCTAAGGAGACGTGATTTAGCAACTTTCTACTGCCACACGTTAGTAATAAATGAATGATTTAACAAGTTCTTTAATTTATTTAATGAAAGGAAATCTCGAGACTTTCAATTGCCGTTGCCATCATTGGCCCAGTCATACATTATTGGTAAACGATGAGAATTGGGGATCCCATCTGGTGAAACTGAGAGTTTCTCTCAAAATTTAATTATTATCCTCTTATTTGTATGTTTGCAAGTAGAACATAAAAAAGTGGGAAATTCCTTTTAGGATTTGGCAATTCAAATTGAACAAAGACCTCAGGAACACTATCAAGTAAATGGACGTGATTCCCAGCTGTGGAGGTTGTATTCACCATTTCTATATCCAAAGTCAGTTAAAGATTTGCGTATTTAAACTCGTTAAACGTCTACTCATGCCACTGGAAGTTGTTATAGCAATGTAAATTCTGCTAAAAGCCCAAGCCAATGAAAAATAAAGGTTGTATTGAAATTGGAAGAGAGAGTGCATTTTGGGTCTTCGCTGGAACGCATTCCGATCAATCGACACTCTCGCAAAGTACCACTTCTTAGAAATCAATCAATTAACTTGCTTTTGCGTTCGAAGAATCTCTCCCTCTCTCGAATGAGCTCTCATGTTGTCAAGATCATCTGAATACCTTGAATGAAATACAACGATTTCGAGCAGAGCACGGAGGGAGTTGGCGAGCACACCCACCTAGGCTGAGCTGGGCTGGCGTGGACCCGAAATCGATAGTAACGATCGAGGGAAGCGGCTCGATGAAGCAGGTCCAGACGGGTGGCGGCCACACCATGGGTGGTCGAGGGCCAGACCATCAAGGCGGTTAGGCTTATCGATTTTTCGGGGGGTTCCATGCTTGTTTTGGCCCCTGGGCGCTTATCGATTGGTGAAGTACCTGTTTCGCTTATCGTTTTCGACGATGAAATTGGAGGATTTTGTGGTCACGCGGACTTATGTGAAGTGTTGAGGAGGAAAGCTTCAAATTTTTTCTCCTGTTCTTTGTACATAAATAGAAAATTAAAATACATTTATTTACTTCTCTGAAGTATTTCGGGAATGTTAGTTAGCGTTGGCATCAATGGCCTTAGAATGTCCTTCTCAAGCACGCTGAAATTGGAAGTAACCCATGTAACAGAATTTAGAAGAAACTCGCTCAAATGTGAAATGCCTCCCTTTTAAATTGGTTTAACCCGAAGTGAAACTAGAACTAATCTACAGCTGCTTCTTTGAGTCGTCAATTGCAAATCATGCAGCGAGTTTTGCCACCTGCATAGAGTGAATAAATGTGAATAAATGTGACTCCCTGCTTTGGAGGTAATATTTGAGTGTTTATTTTCAAGTTCAAATAAGGATCTGCTTCCGGAGAATATTGCAATTTGTCAAGGTGTCATGATAATCCAAACTTCTTGGTAGGTAAAGCGTCTTACCTCGACGCAGCAGTCTTTGAAATTCTAAAACAAACCCAACACTGATTAAATGGCAAAAATAGGCCAATTAATTGGTAATCTTCTTTAACTCAATAGGTGCGCCTCATTTTAGAGCCGATCAATCGATCTTATCTCAAGGTCACGAAGTGTAAAAGTCATTGAAATACGCTCTGCGTCTACGAACACACCAATCAGCACACAGGCTCAGCAGGTGGCTGCATCTCAAGCTGCAAGGTCACCGAAAATGTTTAAAATGCATCGAAATGGATGGCTGCAGTGATACGCGCGAGACCTCCTTTTATCTACGCATCCATCTAGAAGGCCAACTGGACTGACCTCACTAACTCGTCCATTTTTGCCACCTAATCTGATTGCAGAGCACGCCTTTGAAGAAGCCGTGGCTGCTAATTGCAATGTCTCCGTGGCCTTGACAACTCGTCGTAGACTTTGGAGAGATTTTTAATGTGTCAGATCGTGTTTTTGCGCAGTTGGTCGAACGACAAATGACCCAGTATGACTTCAGCCATGGAGAAATTAGAGGAGACTAATCCCCTTTCGTTTACTCCTGGCCAATCACAGAGGCACTAAATGGATTTTTTGAGAAATGGCATCGCGATTAATGTTTGGTTGAGGTTTCTTCGTGGACAACGCTTGCTTGAAAAGTAGAAACCACTGCCCATCATTCACAAAGTAGGTTATAATAACTGGACCGTAATGTGAATGGAGCCGGTTGGAATAATAGGATGGAAGGACTCGTATCTTGATGACCGAAGCGAGACAAGGCGATTTTGATGGTTGAACAGTGGGTAAACATTCAGTTTGCATGCCCTAGAGACCACGAAGAATGCTGTGGTGGCTAGAAGAGGAAGTGGGACCCTTCCCTCTCGGACGCCGATCCAGGGCGGGGGGTGTGGCTGGTAAGGCCACCTGAGGGGTTGAGGCACGAAGGAAGCCTGAGGAGAAACTGCATGGAGGCGAGGCACTCCCTGAGGTCGGCGCACTAAAGGCCAACGCATAAGTAGAATGAAGACGAATGAACTAGAGGACCTGATTGCACTCTTATGTCAGCTTGTTATTTTCCTGCGTTGTTGAGTGGACCACTTTTGTTTAAATGAGATGCCTCTTTGGAATTGCTGACCACCGCTGGTGATGCACCCTCAATAAGTAAGATAGCAGACGCCATCGATGGGTTTGTGGAGTATTTGGTTGATCTCTGCAATTTACAATCCTCGCTTCTCTGTACCGGCATTAATCAAAAGGCCAATAGGAGTGAGAGCACAGGTTTGCTAGCTAACTGGCTAGCTGACTGGCTGGCTAGACCGAGAGAAAGGAAGAGAGGTGGATTGGGTTGGTGGCACGTGTGCCCCCCTCCCCACCTACTGCCGGTGTTCCTGGGCGATGCATCCGTCGTCGCTCAGCAGCGTAAGAGTCCAGACTGTGCCTCGTTCATTTGTGCTGCATGTGGACAAAGGACTGTAATAAGACGGCCAATTGGATCGCGACGGAGGATTTGAGTCACCTGGATGGTATATGGTGTGAGCAGAAGGCGGTATCCAGTCGCATCAGGTTATTCACGTCTGACTTAGCTCCGCTCCCTTGACGACGCTCAGTGTGCGCGTGCCGGTGGTGAGGATTGGGCCTTAGCCACGCCACTGCGGATTGTTAACTGCATATCAGAGGTGGAATTCGGCTCTCATCGTTCACGCCTCATTTAAAATGATTGGTAGCCCATTTTGCGTCGTCCATACCAGTCCCCAGATCTTCACCATCGGAGGTACCAATAGGCCTAGTTGGGCACTGGCGTCGAGACAGATCCTGATGGATCCCAATGGACCTGGTACTCAGTGCATCAATGCCATAGGAAGCCGTTTTGAAAGTGTAAAACCACTTTGTTCCAGAATCTGACTCTAATTTTGGGTTATATTGAGTCAAACCACTTGCCAGTGGTGTCGTTTTCATGCTTAATTAATATCTCTTGAATTTATGAAATGCTGCCCTCCCGAAGCACATTTGTGTTTGTTGGAAGGCCTAATTAATGCTCTCAGGTTCACACCGAAGAAAGGAATTTGTGATTAAATACGCGTCCTATTTGTATACAAACTGGCGTTTTGTAGACAAAGGCATATACATTGCATCATTAGTTTATGTCTATTAATTCATGAAGGGAGCATAATTCCTGCATGAATGGCCTGTTGTGACTCGAAAGAGACTCTCTTAGTGAAAAATTACCATAAGTAGTTTAAAAGTGGATCTTAGATTTCCTAAAACCTGGTCAGTATGGATGGAGGCTTCAATGGGACCACGTCTGACCTGAGAAAAATCGAACTTAAATAATTGATTTGAATCGTTTTTGTCTTGTTTTAATGCTGTCAAATCCTTGTTTGCTTAGCGCTTCTCTTCATTCTGAGCTGAAAATATTTGATAACGAGATGTACGTTCTGCAAACGGAAATTCCCTCGAATCATAACCCCTAATCAATCCAGGAATACCATATGTTTGTACTTTGTTAAAAGGACGAGTTTTTATAAGTTTAGTGGGTGCTAGTGATGACAGTAGTATTTGAAGTGCCCTGGATTCGGTTTAAAACGCATAATTTGGTATGAGTTCAGGAAAGGAAGGTAACTCAGCTGCATCCTAAGAGGCCAGAGACATTGACGCAGTTTATGAAGAGGATTGTTTGAATGAAAGAAGACTGTTTGCGAAGATGAAGACCAAACCGGAGGACGTGCGGTTGAGTTTGATGATAAGTAGCTTCATGACGAAGCAGCCAGCTTCTATCAGTTTATTTGGAATTGGCGATTAAGTTCTGTTCAAGCCATACAAGTATTCCTAAACTCCAAAATTGGCTTCAACCGAGTGAATTGGCTGAAAACAATCGCGAATCTCGAGTTGACGGCATCTCTTCTTCTCTTCTTTCTTGCAAAATTGTTGTGATGTTGGGCGTCGGAGAGACTGAATGCTTCGCAAATAGTGGAAAGACTTCAGCCACATCCACAGTAGAGAACTGAACTTTGTTGAAAAAAATGGTTGAATCGCCAATGATTCGTCCACTACCTAAGGCTGTAGTTGTGGTGGCGTTTAGACCAAGCCCTAAGCTGATGAAAGACCTGCTCTGGTAAATCGAAAGAAGTGATTTTACACCAGGATAATGGGAGCATGCTTCCCCTTGCAGTAGAAATCAGTGTCCCAAAAGATCGATGAACATGTTTGGGTGAAAATTCCTCATCCACCACATTCCCCTTGCCTTGTTCCTTTTTATTAGAAAATGATAATTTGTGACTCATTAGAGCAGCTTAGAGATACGCGGAAACACTAGTTGTTATAAACAAACATTTTCTAATTGCCACATATTTTTTATCTTAAAAAGAAATGTGCATCTTTAATTAAACTCCTTTTCAATTACAAGGTACCTAAAAATTTTGTTTCCACTATATTAGCATAAATACTCCTAGATTCACCTTCCAGCTCTCTGATTGGTCGATTGCTCTCGACCAATAGAAGGGCGTCTAAGAGTAGCGTAGCTATATATAGAGTGGGATCAAGCGTCCACCAGGCCTAAGGAAGCGTTTCTAGGCTGCTGAAAACTGCAGTTGAACGAGGGGCTCAACGACATCACTCAACGCCTAGGGGTGGGTTTCCTGGGGCGGAAATTGGTGGACCCGTTGAAACCGACCTTCGTGATAGGCGACATTGGTCGGGGTAGGTACTTCTTGGGGTGGAAGAACACTTTCAGCCGAAACGAAACTATTTTTCGCTTGGGGGAGCCCTGCAACGAAGTGCTGATGGACGGGCGGCAAGTGAAGACGACGGTCACACTGGAGAATGGTGGATTGATACTGCGACTGGTTTACATCAACCCGTACGAAAATGTGGAAATCAGTGTTGAAAAGTCCACCCTGGAGCCGGGGCAAATCTTGAAATCGGTGAGTCACCGTATGAGTGTGTGTGGTTGTTTTTGTTTTAATTTAGACGGTGCGCGTGGGTGAACTGGCGCGCGTGTGGATATTCGCCAGGGTCGGGGATTAGGGAGTGACAAATTGTGCAATCGTTAAGAAAAGCAAAAAAATAGTGAACGGTCAGTCGCCAACTTTCACGAAGAGCCTTACACCCACCAGTTCGTCCAACCGCACTGACTAGATTTAAACAAATTAGAATCGAATTAGGCTCTGACTCACCGACTTCATGAATCGTCCTGGCTCAAGGATAGTCTTTTCCACATTGATTGTGAGATCGTTAAAAGGATCGAAACCAATCGAGTCGAAGGTTGGTGGGGATAAGGTGGAGTAAGTTTGTATTTAAACAAAGTGTGCTTACATAATATTTTCCTCTTTTTGGTGGTGTAAATTTAGGAAAAAATCACTAAGGTGGCTGAAATAGATCGTGGCAGTTTTACGCAACTCTCGGGCACCCCATAAGTTCTGTCTGTCTTTTTTAAATTAAACGAAATTTTTAGAAAATTTCATTTCATTTATTAAAAATAGACATTTTTGTTCGAAATTCATTTAAACTGATGAAATAACTTCTTTTCGAAATAATGAAAATAAAATTTGCTTAATTAAAATCCAGCTAACATGGGAGTAAACTGTTATATCTTCAGAAAATTGTATTAACACTAATATATTAATATTAACATACAATATATTAATATCAAAATATTTGTGATATTAAAATATTAAATATGATATATTAATAGTAAAATTATGTGAATATAATTTTCAGATTTTCTCTATAAAATGTACAGTTGTTTAAATCATTACTATGACGCCTTGCGCTTGGTCGAATTAACTTTTTAGTTACCACGCGTCCCGTCTCTTTTGGTCTTAATCTAACATAGCCTTTGGCAATCTCACCATTTCAGGTGGCACAGCACCTTGTACTTTATGGTAAAAATCCCTTGAGGCACGTTATGTTTTGTTGAGTTCAGGAAAGGAGACATTCACTCTGATTATGGTGAGGAATGAAAGAAGATGGTTTACGAGATTTAGAAGTGGGGGTTTCACCTTCCATGAAGATGAAGGAAGATCTAACCGCTGAGTCTGGTTGCTGTCTCCTTGAAGAAGCGTGTCCTACTGTTCATTGTAATCGTAAAAAAACATTGAAAAGTTGATAAGTCTGGAAAGCCAATTGTTTGAAAATACACTCAGTTCTCGAATTGACGACATGCGCTCGTCAACTCCTTTCACCGGTTTTGGTGAATGGACTTGTGATTGGCTACGGAGGGGAAGCGGATCATTATCGGAATGTTATGTTAAACACACCAGAATCTTTATTTCCAGCCTGGGTTGAGCACCACACTCAAGCGGCTTTATGGGTATAGGGAACAAATGAACATCACTCAAAATTGGTCTGGTGAAAGGGAGTCCCGAGGATAGGTTTGGGTTGTCTAGCTAGCCCAAGTAAAAAATATGATCTTGATTAATATGTCTAGACTGCCCAGCCGGCTTCTTGCGCCCCTAGAGCGCACGATAAACAACCAGTCGAGATTAGGGTTGACAAGAGTAGTTTTCAGGGTGGTGGGACTGAGCCGGTAAAGTGGTGTATCCGGACGTGTCTGCTGTCTCTACATCGAAGTGATCGAAGACCTTCCGGCCATGTGATTGCTGGACGAAAAGTCTCGGCTTGCAGGTCGATAAATCAAGGTAGATTTGGAGCCACGGGTGAGGAGCTTGAGGATGCATTGGAAAGCGCAGAAAAATGATTTCTGGTTGGCGTAAGCAGCGAAATGGTTTCCTCCCAGCTTGTGTCTTTTGTGAGCTGATGCGCGTTGATCTGACTGAGTTGCCGTGGTGAAGAATAGCGGCCGTCAGTCGAGTGTAGATGCTGTTGAGTATGGCGTTTGGATGTTATAAGACAGTCTAAGTGGGATCGTACCCTTGTCTCAGCCTTGAGTCAGTAGAGAAGCAGCGAGAGAGAACTATCATGGAATTTGAGGAATGTGCAGCGGACAAACGCAACTTGGTTTGAAGACGCTCCGGGAAAAAGCGATGAATTGATAGTGTGAGTTGAGTTAAATGTTGAATTGAAGAACAGGTCAGGAGTTGTGGAATTTTCATTCTCCCTGGGTTGAAGAACTTGGCAAGTTAGCTTGAACTGGTGCTGGAAACGTTCGTGGTTTGGGTGTGAGAAGATTGTCGTGGAAATCGCTTTAAGTCGAGAGAGCCCAACTCACTCACTTCCGGAAAAGGGAACGGACACACTTTTCATCATTCAGCTCAACTTGACTTCAGCAAACCATTAAGCCTCCCATTGCCTAGTTACCAGACTTTCCCAGTTGCCAATCGACTTCTACCTTCTGGTTCCTGCAACATCCAGTTTTCTGGCGCGCAAGCTCCTAATAAATACTCTAGTCCGCTCGTCTCCTCTTCCTGCACGCTTGGGACAGTTCATCATATTGCCTGGCAGGTCGGGTTGTTAGCAACCTGGGCTATTCAGCTCTTACCTCCACAATTTGGTCAGCCAAACTTGCCGAGACAGGGAGCTCAAGAGAATTTGGACCCCTCACTAGTATAGCTTGAACAGATTGGGGGTAGTTTTTCCATGAAAGCTTCTCGTAAAAAACAAGGATCGATGTTAAATCCGTTGAGCAAACTCTGCATACTGTGTAACAGCTGCGAGGACTTGCGGTCACCAAGGGCCTCTTGGCTGAAGAGCTGTTGAAAACGTTGTTTGTAGAGTAGATTAGTTCTCCGAAGGATCTTCTTTTTGGGTTCCTGGTAGGAGCTGTTGAATTTTGCGTGGCTGGGGTAATTTTGGAGCCTTTGGGAAATCTCTAGTGGAAGGATTAGGAGAGATGTTGGTTTCCACTTTCTCATACTGAATAGCTGACGTAAACTGTGAGATGTAGTCGAGCTGTGAAATTTCTCTGGGATTGTACTTGTCGGAGGAAGCCTTGAGGGTATACACCAGAGGTTTGTGATCGGTCTACACCGTAAATTCTTGCGATTGCAAAAGATATCTGAAATGGCGGACCGCGAGGTAAATCGCCAGGAGTTCACGACTAAAGGTGCTGTAGCGCGTCTAGCTGGGATGTAGCTACCTGGATAAAATCGAAAGTGGCACCCATGATCTATCAACCCACTGATTGAGTACAGCACCACCGGTCGTCAGACAAGTCTCGCATCGCTTGCCTTGTCTCTTGTCGCAGAGTTGCCTTAATGAGAGCATCTCCCACTCTGGGAACTGCTCCTGAGGCTTCGACCGTCATGGCAAACCCACTTTTCCATAGTCGAAGCAGTTGGGTAAGCGCAGTGTGGAATGAGGCGCGAATAGAAGTCCACCATGCCTAGAAAACGCAGTAATTGAGTTTTGGAAGCTGGAATGGGAAAATCGAGTATCGCAGCGGCTTTCGCCTCGAGTAGGCAGACCCCGTTTTTATCCACTCGATGCTCCAAGAAATCGAACGCTTCTACGCCGAAAACGCACTTGTCAAGGTTTATCGCTAGCTATGCATCATCCAGGCGCCTCGAAACTTCCTCCATTTGTGTCGTATGACTTTTTTATCTGGACTAGTTACCAAGAAATCATCGATGTAGGCGTAAACGTCGTCCAGTTGCCGGAGCACTTGACCGATCAACCTCTGGAAAGTTTGCGTGGCATTGCGGAGACCGAATGGCATTCTCAAAAATTCAAATTTCCCAAATGGTGTTATGGTTGCGATTTTCTGCACGCCTTCTTTACCTACCGGGATCTGGTTGCATGCCTAGATGAGGTCTATCTTGGAAAACACCTTCATGCCATGCACCTTGGGCAGAATCTTAGGGTTGTGGATCCGTCCAACAAAAGCATCTAACAATAGCCAATCCACAACGCGTCCTTTGAGTCAGAATACAGAGGCTTGACTCCCCCTAGGCATATCCAGTCAAATTGTGTTGTACTCTGATGGAAGAATTGACATACCTCATTCACTCCTCTATCGGTTACAATTTAGGAACTACTTAAAAGTCTCAAAAATTGCTAAATTCCAGAGCAATTTGATAGTTACCATGCAAAACTAATTGTTAAAAAGCGCAAATTTGAATGTGGAGCGACGCATTTATTGGAACAAAGTAATACCACAAGTTAATATGTTCCCATATGCCCAATGTATTAGGAAATCCATTTTGCGTTCGACTGAATAGTTAGTGAGTACTGGTTTGATTATCTTATAAAATCGATTGAAAATGGAGATGGAAGAAATGGTAATTTGTGGAATTCCTTACCAGTTTTGTGATGTTTGAGGGTTGCGAAATATGTGGCTACAATTGTTGGGGCTGTGAAAATTGCTTCCTCTCTACTAAACAGCCACTGTGTTGCAAATCAATCAATAATAATCTCAGTGTACTTCAAACATCATCAGGTAACGCCAATGAATAAAATAAGTCAACAAGTACTACTTTTAATCAAAATATTCAGGGTTTAGACAAAATAGTGGTCCGCCTTTTGCGGCAATGCAGCTTCAGTTCTCGAAGGTATCGACTCATAGAAATTGAGAATCTTTGGTTCCAAAGGAGGCTTAGCCGGGTTCTTTTTGATACTCCTCACTTGAATGTAAAATCGCCCATTAATACTCTCCCATAATGTCGAGGTGGCTAGATGGGGTATAGAATGTTTTGCGTGCCATTCTTTGGATATTCTAATTGCATGAGTTGGAGCATTGTCATCATCTTCCAGAAACAGTAATTGAACAACTACAGAATGGTGACCTTAGTCGCCCAAAATTGCTAAATAGTGTCGGCTGTCACCTCTTCATCCATAAAGGGAAATCATCAGCCCGGCTGGAGGATTTCCACGAAATAGCACCCCCAGATCATCGCCACAGAACCCCGGCCATGTTTTACGGCATGTTTTGAAGTTTATCCAAAGGCAATGATTTTTGTTTAAGTGGGTGTCAAAATTCGAAGTGGCTTATTCCTTGGCGATCCCACCAAATTGATTGAAGAAGTATCATTTTGACATGACGTTCCTTTTCGCCTGTGTATGTAGCGTACAATTTCGAAAAAAAATTCATTTTTTGTCGGTTCCCAGTCACAAATCTATCCAGTAATAGGGGAAAACAATTTGTTTTCGCGATTAGGAGATTTTCTAGGTGCTTGAAGATAAAAACTATGAAGATTTGTTTTGTTTGACGAAATTTTTATTGACGATTCCAACTTGTCATGTAAAGCAGGAGAAACTCCAACTAGGGTTGCTGCTTCAAGAAGCGGCTTGTAGCGGATTGCTACAAACAACGAACTATCTCACTGAAGTAAGTAACCCAATCCGTTCGGTATCCGCACCGAGAAGACAGTAAGGCAGAGATGCGCGTTAGAGCAAGTGTGTATGTGTGTATTTAGGATGTGAATGAGAGGGTCTAAATGAGCTACATCTGATTTCTACTAAGCAGAAATCGCTCCGTAATTGGTTGATGGAGAGTTGTACTCGGATGCGATTTGTTGTGCTTGGCTCTTCCTATTGGGTAGCCGTACGCCACAGGCTTATCATTCACCTCATCCTGACGTCATCCGGTTCAATCTTCACCTTCGCAGGTGGTGAAATCCCCTCTTATCCTGAGTTTCCGTTCACTCATTCATAAAACATTGTGTGCCACAAAGGACTATCGGGTTCTGCAATTTTAGCAAAGTTTACTGAAAATGGCTATAATTTAATGATCTCTTAAGTGTAATTTTAGCAGTTTAAATGCATCTTAAATTAAAAATTAATTTTAAATTTTACTATACATAATGAAATTGCTCTTTAAATTGCATTAAATTTAATAAGATGAAATTCGAACCGAAATTACGGATTGGTCTGAATAAAGGGTTTTTTGATAATATGGCGTATATTTTTTGTGTTTTAAATAGTTTTCATTTTATAAGAAGTTTTGTAAACTGGGAGTAAAACGTTAGAGATGGGGGTCAGTGACACATGTGGTGTATTAACTTATAGTCCGTGGCTCTTACTAGTAACAGCGCTTAACAAATCGTGTTAAATTCCACCACAAAAAACATTAGTATTTGCAGTGGAAATTTTGGAATACATGCAAGCAAATATTTGCCTATAGGCATGCGATTAAGCCAAAATACATTTTAGGTATGTTCAATTAACTAAAGGGAAATCCTTTGGGTCATTTTCAGTAAAAAAACTTGATCTTTTAGTGGTCATTTTTGTTTAAATTTCAAATCAGCTACAAAATCAGTTTTCCCAGCTGACCTTGACTTGTGTTGCTGCCCCAACTCAGGGTCACGTGAGCTACGCAAAGGCGACCAACTGGATTCCGGACATTTTTTCTATCAAGTAGCCAACCGAGGTCTGAATCATGTCCTTTGCTCCTATGTCAAACAAAAACGTTTCAGGCAGGCCTCTAATTAACGCTCTGATGCTCACTTCTCCTTGTCTCTCTCATACCTCGGTAGTTAGTGAAGCCTCTCAGTCGCAGGTGCTTCATTGTAGCAGATGTAACCACTAAAGGCTCTCCAAGATGCGTAAACTATCCCAGTTTGGATGAAAATTTCCGTTTAAAGATTTAGAATGGGGAATACGTGTGAACGGAATCTATTAATAGGGCTGAATGCAAAGTATTAATGGTAATGTTTATAGGCATCAAGCACTGGCCACTAATATTAAGGATCAATAAACACGATCGATGATTAGCAGCATCATCAATGTTGTGCTCGTCATTGCTACCACAATACATAATTACTGGACATAAACTTGAGATATTGGCATGGACGCACACGCCTGTTTTGTGCCAGCCTTGTTAAAGCCCTTCAATTTTGAAGTAAAAATAGGTGTTCAAGCATCGACTTAAACAAGCCGATTGCTGGAATTTCGGCTCAGAGCATTCGTACCTTTTTAACGTCAAATATTTACGAACCCAACATTTCGAAATTATTTAAAATTAGGGCAATAAAGTTTCGAAAGCCTGAAACTACCTGAGAAACGCCGTTTTTGCCTTGTCTGAGCATGTTTGTCTATCCATGTTTAAGAAACTGTCCGACCCACTTTTGCTCCTTTTACTATGATTTTCATTTAGTCGTTTTATGCATTTCTGGGAGCACAAGAAATTGTCAATCCCTCTAAATAACCAAAAATTTGTTCAGTGTTTGGAGACCCCAAAGACTCGTCACCGTCTCAGCGTCACATGGTCTAAACAATCGCAACAGCCCATTTACTGTAATCCACAATTTCTCAAACAAAGCTTACCCAAAACCTATTGTCTGATACCAAGTCAACTCATTTGTTCCTGCAGTAAACGAAACTGTTTATGAGCACTTGTTTATTATACACGCTCGGGTACACACGACACACTTTTACTAAGCCTAAAGCAGTTGACATGGCTTATAGGGCATTGTAAAGGAATGAAACGGCGTTTGATACAGGCAGAATGTTCTTCTGTGGAGAATTTACCTGATTGCACAATGAATAACTTTTGTGGTGGCCTCGCGGTCAGTGCCAGATGAAATAGAGAGTAGTCAAAGGTCTTAAAGAAAAGGTGATTTACGAGGTGGATGCTGATGGCTAAAGGTGAACAAGACGCGAGAACCATTCACGACCACGCCACCAGATTCCCTCAGACTACAACTCCACTCCACTCCATGATATCGACTAGATGTCTAGACCGGTTACCTAGCGTCAGGCCACCACAAACGCGCAAGACGAGTAGGGTTAGAGCACAGGCGCATTTGACACCAGACCCAAATGTAGCAATCTCTGAAGTTCATGCCGAATGTTCTGCCATCTCCCTGACAGTTAGACTCTCTGAAAGAGATGAACTCAGCACACAATGAGTAGATGTGAGCATTCTTGAGTCGTGTGCTCAGTCAGCTCGAATAAACTGCTTACTGGTTGGCCGACAGTGAGTGGAAATCTCTGGTAGTGAACACAAGGCTTGATCTGGCTAATCAAGACCATAGATGGACACCGGCAGTGATTGGAGGCCTTAAGAGAGTGGCAGTTTACGAGGTGGAGAAGGCACAAGAAACATTTACGACCACACTGCGGAATTCCCCCAAACTCCACTCCACTCCACCGCTGCTCCTGCTGTGGGATGCCTTCAACTTACCAAAACCCGTTCCGCATCACCTTCTATTCGAGCAGACACCTAACCTCAGGAGATCGGCAAGGGTCCGGCACGCACCGCAACGACTTCAAGTCGATTTAAAGGAAAAGACGTACACGAAATCTCAACAGGGGGAGGAGTGTTGTAACTCCAGGAAATTATATTTATAATTTTCCGATTACTTTCAACTATAATTTAGTTAACTGTTTGCGTTTACCGTCAACATTTCTGTGAAATTACAATTTTATAATTCGATCAAATCCTTTCAAAAGAATTTGGACCATAATTTCCCTGCATCAAAAAAAGAATAATTATTTGGAGCGAAACGAAAAACGTGTAGAACAAACGTACAAATCCCAGGGATGCCTAACAACGAGTTTACGGTGTCACGCGAAATGGATGTCGTTAATTCCATGCCATAAAACCAAAAAGGCTCCAGAGGACTTTTCCGAATGGTTTTTATATTACGCAAAAAAATTGATTTTTTATTTGGTTGTCCTAATGCAATGCTTTTTTTGGACGACCTTGAGGAGGCATGATTTGAGGAGAGTCGATTGGTTGAAAATGACGGATTCAATTACGAGGTTATACCATAGTTTTAAATTGTGCAGTTTGTTTTCAAAAAAAATTTTAATTTGTTTTACTTTTAATTACATTTCGTGGTCAATTTAATTAGGGAAACATCCACGAGTAATCGTGTTTTCTTTAATAAAAGAGTGAATTTTTCAACTTGGGAGAGCTTCTGGTAGTTCAGTTGATAGAAATAGTTTCATCCCTAATATTTTCCGAAGTAAAATATTTCTTAATTTGGAGAAAAAATGGTTTAATTTCCGAACAGTAAATATAAGGACCTAACCTTCGATAAATCGTGGCAATTTAGAAATATTATTTTGAAATAGCTTGGCAAAATTCATGCTTTGGTAAACTGCTTCAGAGTAAAGCGGGTATAATTTACAATTATTCGATTTGTTTCTAATTTGACTCTACGAATTCTACTTGCTTACTTCAGTAGTAGATCGACTAAGCCAAATAAGACTCCTTAAATCGTCTACCTTATATGAATGTTATTAACAGTGGCATTTTGGATCAACTATTTGAGTAGGAGATTTAAACAAGCCAACAATTTGTCATCTCATTCGTTGGCGTCCGCCTCGGTGCGTATTCGACGAAGTTTCAACGCCGAATGTTCCGTAAGCTATGAACTCAGGACACTGGTCAGATACGAGCCTTCTCGAGTCCTGTTTTCGACCAACGATGGTTGCCCGAAAGTGAATAGGAGTCCCTGGCAGTGAACACATGGTCCCTACAAGGTTATTCATTCTACAGTCATCCTATAAGCATCACGTCCAAGTAACTATACAGCAGGACCCCTGTTTCATTACTTCACAGAAGAAGATCCTTTCATTAAATAGCTAAAGCTTGTTTCAAATAGTAAGGGGGTATTTTTCCTAACCAGATGTATGAGCAGTACAATTGGACAAGCAGGTATGCCGACAACCGCATTTGAAATGCTTTAAACCATCTAACTTATAGGTCCTTCATTCTGCGGTCTTTGAATACGTCTCGCGCCTAATTTACTTTACAAAGACACAACAGTTTCAACGTCTCACAGACGAAGAAGATTCCGTCTAAACATAGACTGCTCCACCGATGCACGTTTGAACGCAAAATTAATCACCGTTGCTAAATAGGTGGCTTTATGAATTTTCCCCAGCAATATCCTCGCGTCAGCGGTAAGTCCCTCTGCTATGTGTTACCACTAACTCTGTTTCAAACGACAGAACGTGGCCTCTCCTCATCTGTAACCATAATTTTGCCTTGAAAACTGTTTCTTTTAAAAAAAAATTAACTTAGAAAACGTCCTTATTTTAAAGTTCTTCTCAGTGACATCATCATTGAGAATGACCAAAACTGGCCTCCTCAACTGTGACTGCTTATTGGAAAAAAAGTTCTAAGCAATAAGTTGGAGTCGAGTGACTACTTTTATTGATTCTCTCTTAAACACACGAGGTCCCACTGAGCACAAGGTGAGAGTTAGGATAGTAGTGCCTATGCGCTGAGCTGATGTGGACACGCTTTTCAAGGTCAGGTCACTAACGACCGCGGATCAAACACAGATCGCTTAGACATGATTTGTGTCCTGTCGCCGGAACAAGCGTGCAAGCATCACCTCATCCATCACTTGCTGTGGTCATTTCTCCTAATACAAGTCTATACCTCCATTCTCGGTTTTCTCTTACCTTGGACGCTTTTGGGAGCTCTAACTAAAGTGCAAACCAGACCGGACCAAACTACAAAGTGAGCAGACTAGTGTATGTTTGAATTTCGCGCGTTCACGTCAGCATATTAAATGTGAGCAAGGATTCATACAATCTACCAGTGACGAACTCTACTCAGGACGCCTATTTGGTGGGGCGTGTTCTTAAAACTGGTTGTTCAACCAGTAGAGTCAACGACCTGCTTGCCGGTAGACTCGGCAAATTCCAAATCTCCTCACTTGCAAATCTATCAAGATTCGCGTCTCGGACTTCGTGCAACTTGGTTTAATGTGCGGATTTATTCTAAATGATTTGACAGCTTTATTTTGCATCCTTGTCATCAAACATCGATCAAAGCAAGTGATGAAAGGCCATAAACAAGATTTCTCCAAGGTGATATGGGAAAATAAGTTGAGAATGTCTGCATTTGATCTCAAAATGTGACCACTGACAACTCAAGGTCATGGGTAGAAATTATTCAAAAACGGGTATTAGAATATACCAACTTTTGAATCAAATTAAGCGGTTAAATACCAGCTCTGATGATTGCAAATTCTTTTTTTTTAACTGGCAATCGGAATTAAATTTATTTCTCTATACAGTATATTCTTCGAAGTAGAGTTTCATTTTGCAAGAAATTCGAATCGCTAAGTCCGATTCTATGCAGCAAGTACTAAGTATAACGTTTTAGCTTTACAAATTTCCATTAACACGTCTATACCAGACAAATTTTGACTAAAAGAGGCTATTTAAGTAACCAAATTTCAGCAATTAGCCAAAGCAGCGGTGGTTCCTAATCACTGTCGACCAGCCAGCAGGCAGATAGTTCATGTTGGCTGAACTCATCACTCAAGAATGTTCACTTCTAATCGATGTGTTTTGCATTTATCTCCTCAGCTTAGACATCAGAGCGGACTTCGGTGAGTACACACTCAACCCTGTGTTCCAACTCTATTCGCCTTGCGTGTTCAATGGCTAATCTCGATAATATCAGTCCTCTAAACCCTACACCTAGCAGCTCCAAGAATTTACTTGGAAACTTAAATAGGGCCACTTCGTTTGGGCGAAATCTTTGCAAAATAAATCAATTATTACACCCCACTCTAAAATTATCCGCAAAAGGCAACCAACTATGTAACAGTCAAAAGTTAGATTTCAATTATGACTTTATTTATCAATAAATAATAATGAATTCCCTTGAGAAATTAATTTATAATCGGTCGCCGTCCATCTTATTCCACCTTCCTGTAGATTCTGGTGCACACGATTTCATCGACTCTCACAATCTGCAAAAAAAGTAAATGCAAAAAAGTTTGTTTTTAACGAATTTTTTGGGTAGTTAAATTATTTGCACCACCAACACCACTGCCACCAAAAAGGCTCTACACCAACCCAACCAACCAACCACCAATCAAAATGCAATTACCGCTCTCATCGTCCTGCCACCATTCTCCAACATGCGATCGATTTGTGTGGTTTTTCTCAGTCTATCGTCATTCTGGATGTGTCTCAACACCCCTTCGGGCTCGAGGAAGACAATGGAGTTGACTTCGCGTCCATCCGGAGTCTTCTCCGCGAATTCCTCACCCAGCCGAAATTGGCTTTCGGTTGATTTTATGGCGCTCTCCGAGCGCATTAAATACCTCCCGTTTCCGAGGTCCCTGAGCACGAAGTTCGGCCGCATTGAGTTGCCCGCCTTGCGCTGAAAGTACGAGACGTTGAGGCGCTCCATGATGGCGTCGAAGTTCTCGCTGCTCTCCATTCGCCATTTGCCGAGGAATCGATCCATTTTGGAGGTTGAAGTTGATTTGACTCTGGTAGTGAGAAGTGGGGAGCGGGTGAGAGGCTGGGGTCTTTTTATAACCTGGGAGCAGGAACGGCATTGGGAGGGTCCAAATGCCGCTCTCTGTTTGGTAGGAGGTGTCGAAATTACTCACTGAGAGATGGGCCCTTTGACAGGAATCGGGTCACATGTTCTTAGGCTGTCATTGGAATTTCAAAGAGAGATTCATTCACATTGAATGAGGCCCTATGAGATCATTTTCCAAATTTTTAGACATTGAGATAGATAGCTCCTCCATAGGGGAATTGTGAATTATGCAGCTCCGAAAAAGTAATAAAAAGATTGAAATATGTCAAGTTTTGGTTTTTTTTATAAAATGTCCCCCTATTTTGTCGATACTTTTCCTAGAAGTTACTATTGATTGTTAATAAGTAGTATCTCGGCTCTCTTGAAATCATGACGTTATAAACGTTACAGGTACACTTGACCAAACCCAAATGTAGCCAATATAGCTAGAGCAAGGTGCATACGGCGAAACCCAGCTCTGAATTGCAGGCCGAACGCTCGGCCCTCTCCCAATTGTCTACTCTTTCGATCCAATACCAGGTGAATACTTTATCTTAACCTATTACAAGTTTTGTCAAACAAATAGTTTTGGAGGCTGCTTTCTCAAAGTAACAGTTACTACTGATGTTTTAAGTAGTGTATTGAATTTGCCTGCCCACTCCTTCTTCTTCTCAATGGTCTAATTGTTAGAAATGCTGTTTGATTCACGTTAAAGGTAAGCCATGTGTAATGATTCTGTAGAGGTTTCCTCTCGCCTGGAACGATGCTGATCATTGTTTGGCAGACATCAAAACTCCTCATCAAAACTCCAGACATCAAAACTCCTCAATTCTACTCAAGGTAGTCATTAACCACACAGATTTTGAGCTCACTAGGTGTGTTATTGATTCCATTATCACATCTGCTCGATCAACCTATCTCCCCCTAACAGCGTTTCAACGTACACAAAAAGGAACGCTTTGGTTTACCGTCAAATTCAACTGCAAACAACCCACTTGCACTGTTGGGACAAACTGTACTTTCACAAGAACACCTTTGTAAATCATCCGATTTTCCTGTGGTACTTTTGTCAAGTTATTAGAGCAATTTCTTGTTTGTTTATGTCCCGCTAATGAGCATGCCGAGATAGATTTTTGAATTTAAATGCATTTTTCACGTATCCCCGTAGTGGCCTTGCGTTTACTACCACTGAATTCTACTCACTGTCAGCCAATCGGCAGGCAGATAGCTCGAACTTGCTGAGCACAACTCCCCGGCTCTCAGACGGCAAGTGTTTAGAGTGGTGGAGAATATGCTCAACAGTTTTCTCCACAAAATCAAGTGATGGCTGTTGAATTATTTCATTCTGCTTTCCTTCTCTTATCCTCTCAGGAAGTCTAGGGATTTTTTGTCGCCAGATTTAAACAGTAAATATTTATTTAAGTGCCTCAGACGCGAATAGCCTACTTATTTGAGAAGTAAGTAACTTAAAAGAAATATATATTTAAACTGTTACGAAGGTTAGCGAAAACGAAAAAATGAATACCTGGAACGTGGTGCTTTAATTTGTGTCTTTATTACCTTCGTCTTCAAGAGATGTTGGCAAATTCTTTGAGTATTAGCACAAAGTGCACCGGTAATTGTCTATGAACTTTCAACAAGTGGGTGCTATCCTCACCAGCTTCGTGGTTTTGGCTTCTTACATTTCTATGGCGATTTGTACTCTGATAATTTCACTTAAATGACTAATAAAAGTACTTTTTCATGAATTGAAAGGTTTCTGGCAGTCCGACAAGACCTAAATGATTTTTCATTGTTTCCTAATACCACTTTTCTTTTAGTCTTGCAATAAATCAAACGTTCTTATCATGAATAAACGGGAATTGTTTCGTAAAATCGGCAGACCCGAACGCCCTGTCTAGTTGAGGATTAATCAGGAACTCCCAATAGTATGTAAACTGCTTCAAATAATCGAAAATATTTGGGGAACTGAAACTATAGCAGGGTAATTTATCAAAAAAGAAAAAAAAGTTTTTTTATTTTAGAGGCTGTTTGCACCTGACGGGCGATAAAGTTATCGCACTTTTCAAGCAAGTGGTTTGTCAAGATTCTATCTTCCAAACTTCATTAAATTTAGTCTCTCTTTGCGATATAAAGTACTAGCCGAGTGAATAAAACGTCCTTTTAACTTCTGAATCGTTTTTTTTTTAACACGAACCGAAGTCCCACTGATAGTTGTTTAAGATTTGAATGATTCTACTTCGACTTAACTTATTAATATTTCGTTTTTCCTCTTAGTAAATCTTAAGCTTTTCTCAACAGTTTAAATGCAAAATACACGCATAAGTTCTACAGACTCAAACCAACAATTTGGTAAATCTTTAAACTGCTACGAAGTCTGATTGAATATGTGGGTGCCATACAAACCAGAAATGCTGGAACGGTACTTTAATTTCAAGTGAACAAATACTATTAGACCCTTATTTGTTAAAATACAAAATAAAGTGACATTTTAAAAAGAAGGAATGGCAGCATTCCAGATAGGGAGACAACAAAACCGGCTTTACAGGAGTTGGACAAAATAATGGAAACATCTAACATTTTGCCATCATAATATTCGAACATGCTTTAAACAAATGCAATGACTTTTCTTCATCATTCTCAATTTGATATGTTTATTTGACTGCCGCCTTTGAAGCAGAGAAGGAAAGAGGCCGTCCTCAGCAAAGCAGCACAGGTCTGGCCGAAAGTTGTCGAAGTTGTTGGCTGAGAAAGGCCGTCTGTCGAACTCTGCATCACTGAAGGCCTCCTCAATGAACACCCACAGAGTCCAGTTTCCACAAAAACTGTTCCTCGTCAGAAGCAGTGCAAATCTGGATTCCAAAAAATCGGCTCTCAGACAGTAGGTGTTTCAAAGCGTCTAGAGCGGTGGGTTGGAAACTTCCCGAATTGGTCTCCCTCTAGATCAGTGGAAAAAGAGTGATTTCCTCTGACGAATCATCGTCTTTTACCTTAGTTCCGACCTCCCTTCTTGTGACAGCTGAAAGAAGCATCTGATCCAAATTGCCCTTGAGACCACCATTCCTTATGAATGCGGATACTTGATGTTAGAGGCTCGTCTCTGAAGCTGTTGGAGAACTATTAGTGCACTTGCATCGATAATTACACCAATACAAACACCTGCTGGCAATTTTGGTTACGTCCCTAATTGGGTTTCTTGTGAGTTGATCATTACTCATTACACATCAATAGATGTTGACCTGGGAGTATCGTTACACCGTCTTGCAGGTCACACCGACCCCACCCCACACCCACCCACACCACCGCCGCCGCCGCCGAATTGTAATTGCGTGCGAATTCCCCGCTTCACCCACTTCGCCGCAAGCCACTCATATATGCTTAGTGGTCCAGATGCTGATCTACGTGGAGACACTTCTACTCTCGTGTCTGTAGAACAAATAAACACTACAGCTCCCCCCTCTATTACCCCAACGGAGTTTCTTAATGAAGGCTCCTTTGTAGTGCTCAAAATTAAGTGATTTAGACATAGGGGTACTAAAGTATTCGCTCCAGTATGTCAGGTTTGCAAGGTACCAACACATCTTCTCCAGAATTCGTTAGTGTTCAAGTATCCTGAACCACCTTGTCAATTATCTAAATCGAAGTGGCCTTACATTCACTGTGGGCCAACCAGCAAACAGTTTATCTGGCTGAACACAACCAACCACAGCTCTTCAACTCATTCCATTCTGACAAGAGGTGGTAACACCCTACCTAAAGTTGTACCATTGATAATATTAACATCACTTCCGATCACTAAGGAATTAGGCCACCAGAGACGTATGCGCATAAACTCAAAACATGTATTAGTGGAAGTATCGCGTGTCATAGTATCAACATAACCAACTATACATATACATTTTTCAGCCAATGATAAAAGTGAAATAAATTATGGTCCGAAATATTCAGAAATTTGAGAATATAATTTCCTGGAGTTACAACACTTCTCCCTCGGTTAAGATTTCGTGTTCGTCTTTTCCTTTGAATCGACTTGAAGTCGGACCCTTGCCGATCTCCTGAGGTTTAGTGTCTACTCGAATTGAGGATGACGCGGGACAGGATTGGGTAAGTTGAAGGCATCCCACAGCAGGAACAGCGGTGGAGTGGAGTGGGGTAGCAGTTTGAGGGAATCCGGTGGTGTGGTCGTAAATGGTTCTTGTGCCTTCTCCACCTCGTAAACTGCCACTCTCTTAAGGCCTCTAATCACTGCCGGTCTCCATCTATGGTCTTGATTAGCCAGATCAAGCCTTGCGTTCACTACCAGCAAGCAGATCCCTCGAGCTGACTGAGCACACGACTCAAGAATGCTCACATCTGCTCACTGTGTCCCGAGTTCATCTCTTCCAGAGTGTCCAACTGTCAGGGAGATGGCAGAACATTCGAGATGAACTTCAGAGGTTGCTACATTAGGGTCTGGCGTCAAATATGCCTGTGCTCTAACCCTACTCGTCTTGCGCGTTTGTGGTGGCCTGACGCTAAGTAACCGGTCTAGACATCTAGTCGATATCAAGGTCTCAGGCTCAGACAAAGCCTGCCAAAACCTAGTTACCGGACACTGTAGCCAATCGGGTGGTGAGTCATGTCCCCTTGTTTCCATATCGCGCAAAGTCGCGTGTGCACGACTGAAGACGAACACAGGTATCTAACAAACGCTCTGGTGCTGATGCCTTCTCTTCTCCTCTCTTCCCTCCGAGTAGAAAATCCATCTTGTGGAGAACTTAATTGCTGCATGTTAAGCATGTTAAATAGGCGATTTTGTGGTTTTGGAAGACTGTTACAAAAAGGAGGAAATCGACGACCACTCAGTAATATCGATCGTGGAAGTCATAGCAAAAATGATCGGTTAATGACGAATTTGTTGCAAATACTAGACCTCTGTTCATAAAATATAATCACAAGACTGAACATTTTAACAGAATGATTAAAAGAAGTGACAGAGGGTTGTGTGTAAGTTTTATATGATTAAAAAATTAATTCGATACTTACACAACTGTCAGTAGGTTTTAATCGAAATTACCGGCTCCCAGAGAATTGATGACTTTGGGACAAAGTGATATTTCTTTTTCCTTAGGCGAAGGTGTAGTGCTTACTCTTACTCTTACGCTTCTCAAGGACGGGATGCTACCGAACAAGCATCGCTTAGTCATGATTTGTGTTCCGTCTCAAGAGTAAGTGTTCATAACTCTGCACGGCAGCACCCAGACCACACCTCACCCATTACGTGCTGGTTATCTATTACCAATACAAGTTTATACTTCCATTCTCAGTTTTCTCTTTCCTTAGGCGCCTTTGGAATTTAAATTCTTAAGTGAAGGACTGGTGAATTAAGGAATTCCCCTCTGTCGCCAAAAAATGTGCCAAACCCAGCTGTGGCACTAGTTTTGGCTGCCCTTATTATCGTCCGGGGCTCACTACAACCTTTGTGCATGCAACAACACCGTTTCCTCCGCAGTTTTTCGAGGCGGAGACCTGCTGTTGTACTGTAAACGCAGTGTAAAGAATAACAAGCTTAGTTCCAACCTCATAGCTGCTCAGCGTCATCTTCAAGGACTTGAAAAAGCTCCTAACTTTGAATGGGTGCCTAAAAAACAATCTCAAATCTCGAGTTGACGACATCTGTTCTCATCTCCTCCGTTCCAGCCAACTATTGCCACTTATGTTGGATGCTGAACTTGTTACTGTGAATGTGAACGGTGACAGCTTCGTGAATTGGAAAGTAGGGAGGTGCTATGCCACCTGAAATACTTTGATTAGTAAACACGTGGTAACTCCGAAATTCATTCGACCAAGCGCAAAGCGTCATAGTAAGTACTTAAACAACTGCACATATTATAAAGATAATAACGAAAGGAAAATGAACTAGAGTTCAAGGTAATCAGAACGCAGTTGAGTTGGATTCAGTGACTAAGCTTAGTTCAAACAATACAACTGCTCATCATTGTCATCTTCAAAAACCTGAAATGGGATTGGCTGATAACAATCAACTCAAATCTCAAGTTGACTTATTTGTGGGTGGACCTGTAACTGGCTACTGAGGAGCAGAAAGTGGTAGTTTTTCGAGATGTTAAGCGCAGAAGACAGTTCAGAACTTGGAGGAATCAGCTTTTACAACACTGTAGAAAGAGGTTGAGTTCTTCCAATACTCAGAATAGGTATTTAGGGAAAGTTCACTGATTTTTAGCTCTTTACTTAAATATTACATTCAGTAATTTGGTTAATTTATTCAAAATTCCGCCACCGTATTGTTTTCACAGTACTCAGACTGGGAGAATTTAGCAGTATCGACTATCACATCACTCAAAAAGTTGTATCAAAATTTTACGTTTCTTAAATTAAAAAAACGCATTTTCGAGAGTATTTCACAATAGCAAAAGAAGCTGGACGTTGTGACTGATTGCATTTTATTTTAAAGAACAATACAGGCAAAATTCACTTGAGACACCTAGCGTTTTAATGAGTTGTAGAAAGGTGCCTCAGCAGTCAGAATAGCGGTCAGAAACTTAGCTCAATTTATGAAGGTGAAGATGGATGATGGACACGGCCTGCACACTTCAGAAATGGAGATTTCACCCTCTAAGAAGATAAAGAGCGAACCGGAGACGGTCCAAATGAGTTTTATGACAGGCATCTTGAAGCCGCCTTTGAAGATATGATGCTGCCATCGGCGGAGTGGAGGGAGCAGTGGTTGTCTGGGTTTTTCTATGGGAGGGAGTAGCCAGAATGATACTAACGTCGGCACCAGAGTCCACCAAGTAATTTTTCGCTGATTACTGTCGGAAATTGTGAAAGAGCGGCGACGTGTCTCGAGACCAGAGGAAGTCGTCGCCATTACTCCCTGGCCAGGCTTTTTCATGGGGATCGGCAGTGCTGATCGCATTTGCCAGCTGCGGGGCCGAAACATCGGTGGTGGTAACATCAACCATGACTTGACCTGGATCTAGCCCGTTTATGTGGTGATCTATGCCTAGACGTAGACATCTGTCTAGGCCCGCTAAACTGGTTCATTAAGATTCCGAAGATCTCCTCCAATCGCGCTACACGGGAGTTGATAGAGTGATCGGTCAGGTTTGTTGAGTGACAGGTCTGGCTTATTGCGTGGCTCATCGAATTCTTAGAGACTTGAGCTACTTGACAAGCTGCGATCGATTCAGCTCTTACCTCCACAATTTGGTTGGCCAAACTTGCCAGGACAGGGAGCTCAAGAGAATTTGGACACCTCACCAGTATAGCTTGAACAGAGGGGGGGTAGTTTTTCCAAGAAAGCTTCCCGTAAAAAAACAAGGGTTAATGTTAAATCCGTTGATCAAACACTGCATACTGTGTGACAGCTGCGAGGACTTGCGGTCACCAAGGGCCTCTTGGCTGAAGAGCTGTTGAGAACGTTGTCTGTTGGATAGATTAGTTCTCCGAAGGACCTCCGTTTTGAGTTCCTGGTAGGAGCTTTGAATTTTGCATGGCTGGGGTAATTTTGGAGCTTTTGGAAGACTAAGGAGAATATAGGGACATCACTGGCTTTCATTCGATACATTACAGAGAGATGTTGGTTTGCACTTTCTCGGAAGAAATATCCACCGGTACGGTTTGAATACTTGAAAGCAAAATCGACACTTAGCTTGGGAGTACCCTTTTGCACACCTGGCAACACTGATTACTACCCAAATTGGAAAGCCCGCCATAACTTCAAAAAAAGGAAATGCTTCTAAATTTGATTTCAGTCAACTCAAATCTCAAGTTGATATCTGCTCTTTCTTCCTAGATTTATCTTCCTCAGTAGATAGACTTGTGATTGGCGACTAGAGAGGGAAAATGAATCGTTTATTGAGGCGTTAAGTGTCGTAGACAGTGGTGGATTCGTAAGCTGGGGAGAGACTCCAGCTACAGCCTCTAAGGGGAAGAGCTTCGACGTCTAATCTTATGGGGTAACCTGATCTCCACTCTCCCATGCCACCACCGCGCTGGTTTCACAGCTCTCAAGTTGTGGGAGTGGCGTAGCAGTGACCATGCTCTCCTTAATTTTTGGGCATCGTGATATAACTTCTGCTCTATTCAATTGTTCACGTGGGTTTTTTCCTATAGGAAGTACGAAGAATGGGAAGCGTAGTAAAAAAGGACGCCTGAAATATTTACAATTTAAAAGTGAAACGGCACCCAAAAGTACACTTTTACCCCGAAGGGGGTTCAGTGATGATGCGAGATTAAAGGACAGGAGAATAATGGTGGTGGTGGTTTGTACTGCAAGCTTTAAAGTTCGAACCAAATATCACGAGGGTATAAAGTTCTGAAACATCTTTAACTAGTTAAAAAAAATAATATAAAAACTTAAAAGAAGGGGAAAGCCGCAGTGATTTTATAAAACATAGTTTACTTTTTACCATTTCATTTCTATCATTAATGAAAAAAAGATTTTAAATTGCAGTTTTTGCACTGAGAGAGAGGGGATTTAGTGGAAAGAGAAGGTTATGCTCTACCGTAATGGAATTTTTTAGTATTTGAAGCAAAAATTTAAGCAAACGAAGCCTGAATAAAAAATACAAAGATTTTAATGATTTCTTGATTGAGAAAATATTTCACAAATGAAAAATATTTGGTAAACAGGACTGATATAACGAAAGTGATGGTATAGTAGATGCTCTAATTCGCGAGATAAAAACAACAAAAGTTGCATAATGTATTGGTGCATAATGTGTATATAATACATATTAAATCATAAATCTTTTATATATTACATATATACTGAAATCGTCATGGCTCGTATTATCTTTATTAATTAACTTCGACCTTCGAAGGAAAAGGTGTCCCGCTGTGATGGAGATTATAATTTTGGGAGAAAATAGTTTGAATAACGGGGAACTAAAGAAAAGTAAAACAGTTTCAATGGAGAAATTAAGCTTTAAAAGGATTATCACTAAAAACGTGTATTAATTGTGGTAGTATGGAGCATAGGCCTTCTTAGTTATAATAATAATAATAATAATAATAACAAAACCACAAGGCGTTTAATAAATTATTTTTGAAAGGAAACGATATTAAATGGTAAATTTACACTGAAAGAGGCCTGAATTATGATATTCATATAACTGAAGAGCTTAATGCTTATAAATAAAATGAAAAAGATCAGCGAAAATTCCTACTTTTTTCTCATTGAATATATTTTTAAATTATACCGAAACGTCATTATCTACTCAGAAATGCTGAAAGAAAGCCTGTCATTGCTCATTAGTGCAACATGAGACCGACAGCTATGCAGGCAGACTATTTTGATTCTACAAGTTGCTTGTCCTTATGAGCTGCGATGTTTAAACTTTTGGATTCTAAGGGATCCTACGGATCTCACTCTTAAACTGCGGGCATACGTAAGGACTTTTATAGTAGTACATTTGTTAGCGAATATGTTGGACCCAGACCTCAAGTGTGCTAAGAGGCAGATTCTGGGATGTCTCAGACTGGCTAGAGTTTCTAATGACTGCGCTGACGGCATAATTTCATTAGCAATAGACAATCTGACTACTAGTTTGTTAGATCCTTGGGACTGGGCCTTTCCTGTCGCTTGCAAAGCCACTATAGTGTTGATAAAACCTCCATCATAGCCAAAAGGCTATCGATCGAAAAAGTTGAAACAATGAAATGTCGTCAGCAAGTTATGAAGTGCTAATTTTCAAAGTGTAGGAACTCTGCTAGAATGACAAGAGGCAGCTTATCAGATTATCAGAAGACTCTGAGGCAGCTGTCGCTAGAAGAGAGCCACAAGACAGATAATACAAGTCTGTTCACACACAGCAACAGAATATTTCCTCCTCAAAAAAATAGAATGAATTTACGTGGCCAAAGTTGCTTTGTTTGCTTGCTGTATAGCTGTATATGCCTTGGGTTTCTACTATACCAACTCATAAGTGTATAGGGAATCTCTGTTATGTACAAAAGTAGGTAATCTTGAATAAGAGGTAGAATAATGAATGAAACTTGCACTGGAATCAGTGAGTACCCCTGGGCTGATGCAGACCTCACCAATTGGATATTTACTAGGGTAGGAAGGGTCACACTAGTCCCAAACTTAATGTTAAGCCTTCATCAAGCTCCCCATCTCTTAACCAATCGATAGATCGTCAAATTGTGGTAGAGAAATACCCCTGACAGTCTTGTTGTCAGCACTACAAACTCCGCCACTCACTTATGGCTGCTTCGTCGGGTGATAAGTATCTTTACTTAAGTGATTCCTGGTCACCTCCATGTTAGCACGTTATTAAATTTCGCACATTTTAATTTTATTTTTTTTTTTCTGTAAAACAAAACTTTATCTATTTAACTGCAACCTAACACTAATTTAAAAAGAGAAAACATCCGGACAGAACTTATGGAATGAAATCGATTAAAGCCATTGGCTGCCAATTTTCCAGCAGTAAGTTTGATTTGGCAGTTCTGGTTGTAAACAAAGCCCTCTACATAAACGGTAACAAACAAAAATGGAAGGCACTGTCCCTCATGTATTTACTGAAAGGTACTCTCAATTTCTGACGCTTTCCTTTTAGGCCAATTTGTTTGCGGAGTCGACAGCAAACAGGAATGTTTGTTTTTTTTTTCAAATTAAATCTAAAGAAAAGGTGGACATATCAGAGCCAATGAAACTTTTAGTTAACATAGATTTACTTGACTTTTTGTGCAAATAAAGCAAAATTAGAACCCCAATTTTTTGTCCAAAGAGTTTGCAAAAACATTTTTCGAAAGAGGACTAGAAAAGGGGAGTTATCCGTTGTGGCCGTCTTGAGTCCACTACCAGTGGTTCCCACTCCTTATATCTGCCAACCAGAAAGCTAATCGTGAACTTCCTAACGAGAGAACGAATTTGTTGAAAAACTTACAAAAATCGTCCCAAAAGCGTCCAAGGTAAGTGAAAACCGAGAAAAACTTGTATTAAAATAAATGAGGTGTTGTTCACACGCCGCAGTACGGAGTTACGAACGTTTATTCTGGCGACTGAACACAAATCATGACAAAACGATGTGTGATTGGTCCTGTACTTGAAAACGTGTCTATTTCAGCGCCATGCTTATGCACAATTATGTATAAACTCAAAAACATATATTAGCTGAAGCACAACGCGTGATAGTAATAAAATAAACAACTATATGTACTTTGGAGTCATTGACAAAAGTAAACTAAATTATAGTCGAAAATAATCAGACAATTTTGTGGAGTTACAATACTCCCCCCTTCTTGTTAAGATTTCGTGTACATCGACTTGAAGTCGTTGTGGTGCTCGGATTGAAGGTTAAGCGGGACAGGATTGGGTGAGTTAAAGGTATCCAACATCAGAAACAAGGTTGGAGTGGAGTTGGGCTCCGAGGGAATCTGGTGACATGGTAGTAAATTGTTTTTGTGCTGCAAGAAATATTTTATTAATCGAAGACAGCTAGTACTTTGATTACTGAAGTACCGTTGCAGCATATCAGGTCTGCGTGACACCAGTGTACTTTCCAGAAGTTGCTTACTAATTGCATATTTTCGCTACGAGTAATTCCCACTCATTGTCGACCAATCAGCAAGCAGATTGTTGAAGCTGGCTGAACACACGACTCATCGGATGCGTAAATATTTGGCGAGGACGGAAAAATCGATGTGGACTTCAGAGCGGACTTCGGAGCAACAATAGTCCAACTCATTTGGTGAACCTTTTAGCTCAGCGGGTTTTTATCGTACCTATATTTACTCAAGTCCACAAAGTACATTTGAAAAGAACTTTCTGTTTATTTGTTTGTTTTTTTACAAACAAAACGAAAGCGGCCACGGAAAGTGCTTACATCCATCCATCGATTAAATTTTAAACGATAATCAGGGTCGCCGGTGTTGGGCATAAGCATGCTACAACTTAACTATTTAATTTGCGCTCAGTACGGGTAAACACTTCCTACAAAAAGCAATCTAACTCTACTTCTGTAAATATTGTGACACTGTAAATTTCCAAAACGCGAATGGCTTCGTATGGGGTGTTTGTGGAATCCATTGTAGAGATCTCTTAGAGATTCAGTAATTTTCACTTCAAACAAAAATTTCCTTATTTAAAAACCATGTTTTATTTTTTAATTGCAACGAAATCGATTACCAGACCTCAAATTCCTTCATTTTTCACCTAAAGAAACCACGATATCTGCTTGTCCATCTATCGATCAATAGGACCCTCACTTCACACACTGCAGGTGCGTAGAAGCATCGATTGAAACTGCCGAAGCAGGTGAAGTTGTGTTCAGCGAAGTGTCTATCGATTACTCAGTGCATCTGCTTCCTCCTACGACCGACCATTTCTCGGTAAAAAAAGATAAATTCTCCAACCCCAAATCAGATAAGAAAGGCCAGCAGCTGTTGGAATTCTTTTGCAGTTAAATTTAGGAGAATGAATGAAACCAGCAGGTGGCCTGACCTCACACTCCCCCAACCCGACCACCCTCCTCTACCACGTCTACCCCGTCGGACCACGTTGGGTCCTCAAGGTCATTCAGTTTTCTTATGGCGCTGTCTTAGTGCGTGTTTACCTCCAATGCGCCAACGTGATCGATCGATAAACAAAGCAGGAACAACAGCAATGCCCGAAGTAGCACCAAAACTAAATACGTGCAGAATCGGAGAAAAAATTTATTGTATTATTTTACGATTGTGCTAGCGTATCATACAAAAAGCACTACCACGACCGCTGGAGATGAAGAGAGTATTGATTGTGGTTTTTTAGGCTGCCTTTGAGTAGGTTCTCACGCAGACAGCGTCGTCAACCTTGACCGTCTAGAAGGAAAGCACATCGATCGATTATTTATTGATTCCCACTTACCACTTTGAGGTTCTTGCCGCCATTGTAGACTTCGCGTTCAATGTGGGTGACTTTGTTCTTCTCGTCGGTTTGGATCTGCTTGAGGATTCCAGAGCTCTCCAAGGTGACAACAGAGGATACTTCTCGGCCATCAGCGGTGCTTTCCTTGAATTGCTCGCCAAGAGAGAAGTTGGCCTCGGTGTTCTTGAAGGTACTTTCAGTGCGCATGCAGTACTTGCCGTTTCCGAGGTCTTTGACGATGAAGTTTGGCTTCAGAGTGTTGCCGGCTTTGCGAGCCAAAAAACCCACGCCGAGTTTCTGCATTACTTCATCGAAACCCTCGCTAGTTTCCATCTTCCATGTTCCAAGGAATGCCTCCATGACTGCACTGTCTGCTGTAGCAAGAACTAATGACAGTAGCGTGGGCAGTGTATTTATAGCCGTTGTGATATGCTGGTAGGATTGTAATTGGGCCAAAGTTGAAGCAGCCAATCAGTCTTGATGACAGTCCCAACCAGTAATTTGCCGAGTTCACTTTCAGCATTTCGATTGGTCGAGGTGATCAGATGCCTCTGGGGGTAGTTTAAAGCCATCTGAATTCTCGAATCTTCTTCGAAGTGGTTAATTTTGAATACTAATCACCCCCTGTAATGTCTGGTTATTAAAAAAGATTCCATTAAATTAAAATAGTGGATAAATGTTAGAGTTAATTGAAGACTCAGACAGCAATTAACATGCATTAATTATCCAACATTACTTACCTTCCATTACCAAAGACCAGTCACAAATCGCTTAGTCATAATTCCAGTTCCTTTGCCAGAGTAAATGAGCACAAATCCGTACGGCAATGCGCAAGCATCACCTCATTCACCAAGTACTGGATATTTGTCCTAATACAAGTCTATGCTTGGACGCTTTTGGAGCTCTAACTAAAGTGTTAATCACTTTAATATCTACATTATTGTAAAATTCAAAGTGCTACAGAATCAACTAACCCACCATTTAGAGAATCATTTATTTATTTATTCGCCTTTTGTTATTATCTGCGTGATATGTGCAGCTGTTTAATGCGTTACTAATGACACCTGACACTTCGTCAATTAAACTTTAGAGTTACCACGCGTCCCCTCTCTTGTCACCGTTACCTAACGCAACTTTTTAGAATAGGACTTTTTAGGTACTTTATTTTACGTACTTTACAAATAACGGTGGCACATCAAATTAAAGAAATTCTCAGAGCCCTAATTAACGCATTAAAAAAGCAGACGCAATTTCAGAAGAAATCGTTGACCAGATCCACATTTTCTATCCATCCTTGGATAATTTCGAGATACGGATACAGTTTCTCAGGTACTATAGACCGAATGTCTTCGGGCATGCAGGAATCGACGAGGAATCGTTCACTCCTACAACGTCTTCATGGATCAGCATACGAAGACTATTAATTATATTCCTCCTACGAAATCCGCGGACTATTGCAGGAGAAAAGTCTCTTTTTAAAGCCCTTTCCCAGTGATTAGAAGTCGCGATGGAGGCTTGAGAAAGTATTAGTGACTGCACAACCAAAGTCACCAAACTGCGCTCTGAGTTCCAGTTCAGCTGTTTCTCGTATCGCATCCTACAAAGTCTTAATTTTCTATAAGGCCTTAAGATCCTCCAGTTATCTTCCGTCCGAGCCCAACACATGACTCTTCTGGGCAAGGATCCCGGCACAACTGTGTACAAGAGTTAGCGGATTCCTTCTCTCGACATCAGTTTATCGTGGCAGACGCTAAGTTGGTGCTCAATATAGAACGCACATCACTCCAGGCAAGGGCTCAGAACGGCCCACCGAGAAATGGAAATCAACCACTAGATTTCCTTGACTGGATCGTTTTTTTCCGAATTCTAGAACTTTCGATTGGTTTCTTGATTACGTAGCACAGTTCCTATATTGGGTTTCTATCGAAGGGTTTTGTGAGCTCCTACAAAGGAAACGGTAGTCGAATGGTGGAGCAATGTAGTGGTTCTTGGTGGTAGCATTTCAAGAAGAACCTTCTTCCTGTGAAGTTTCCTTCCAAGCAAGCGTCTAAGAAGCATATCTTTTGATGCAGTCACGAGTCTTCGCACCGAAAAAGGTGCAACGAGTTGGCGACAATGAAGGAGAGAAGAGCAGATGTCGTCAACTGGACATCTGAGATTATTTCTTCGTCTTCCTAGAAGAAGACGATGAACAGTGGATGGTTGCTTTGAATCTAGTTTACCTGGCAATTCGAACTCAACTGATTATGCTGCCTGAATAAACTCAAATGGATCATGTCTGATTACACCTTCATCTTCGTGAATGGTGAAATCTCCACAAACCCAAACAGAAAAGATCGGCTCCATTATAAATTATAAAATAACCACTGAATTTCGTTTAAACTTATGGCATGACACGACAGAATTTCTGTCACTGAAGTGAAATTATCTCAAACAGTGAATTTTTTCCACTATTTTTCAATACGCTAAAGGCTCTCTGCTATAATTTTAAATATTTCTTAATTTGTTAATTGAAATTTCATGAGATTTTCTCAACCAAAAAAGCAAAGTGCTACAAACTCAACTAACCAAACATTTAGAAAACCATTTATTATGTTACAAATATTATAATATGTATTACATATTTTACTTTAACATTTTAAACTATATATTATATTAATAGAGTATTTAACCAACAATATTATGGCAAATATGTGGGTGCCATACAAAATTGAAATGCTGGAAGGGTGTACTCTAATAGTGAGAGCTCGAATACTTCAAAACCCTCATGCTCAAAGCCCTCAGTTCTCGTTCAGTAGTACAAGAGTTGTCAACACACAGCAAAAGAGCGTTGAACCTAAGGTAACACAATCTACCAGGTCACCAAGAGACCCCAAATGTCATTGGCATCATCTTGAGGCCTTACAAAGGCTTGTCCAAAGGAGTCCGCAGGCAGTTTTCTCCCAATCAAGTCCTTCTTCTTCTTCGATCTTTTGTGACGTGACGATTCCTGATTCACTGGAGCAGGTCTTTGTTGCCTTCCACAAAGCTTGGCTCAAACGCTGTCATTGCTGACAGTAGATTTGAGCAAAGATTCAAAGTGCCTTATTCCATTGCGATTGGTCAAAGATTACATATGCTTATCTTCAGTAGCCACAAGTCTGTCATAAATGCTAAAGTGGGTTAGCGAAAAGGTAGAAGAGAAGAGAAGAGAAGAGAGGAGCAGATGTCGTCAACTCGAGATCTGTTTTGAATTGTTTTCCAACAATTCACCCGCTTTCAAATCTAAGAAGGACCTCACGTTCTAGAGAGGACAACGAGGAACAGTTATGTGGTTTAAACTAAGCTGATTCCAACTCAACTGATAGAGCAGGAGAGGTTTCCTTAAAAACTCAGTTGCACCTCGTCTGGTTTGGTCCTCATCTTCGTGGAGGTCGAAATCTCCACTTCTCCATAAACTGAGAGTCAGTGTTTCTCGCCGATTCGACGGTGGCTGCTGCTACTGATGATGCTGCTGCTGCGTTTCCTTTCTTGAACTAATAAAACACCACGTGCCTCCAATGACTCTGGGACACCCACCACCTAGTCCACTTCTAATCACACAAATTTTAATCCAATTCCCCTGTGAAGTAAAGTCCTCTCATCCTAAATGCATCAGAGTACAAAAGTAATGCTAACTATAGCTCGATCTTCTAATATCCTCCAATTGAAACGGGGTGCAATTCTGACAGAACTTAAGGGATGAAGTGAAATCAAAAATGTTTATATTTAACAAGCAAATATTCATCAAGAAATAGCACAAAATAGTTTCGTTGATTCGCCAGGTTTCCATCTCTCTCTCTCTCTCCCTTCTTATGCCACTTTGGTGAAGGTTCGCACAGCCACGGCGTCATCCACTTTGGCAGTCTGCAAAACACAAAACACAAACGCACACACAGACAATATTCCAGTCAGTAAATACCAGATGCGTAGAGGCCACTGCGAAGTGGTGCACAGCCTACCGCTTTCAGAGTGTTGCCTCCATCGCAGACTTCGCGCGTGATCTTGGTGATGGTGTTCTTCTTTGGGTCCTTCTGCACCTGCACAAGCACACCAGAGCCATCCAGGGTGACCGTGGACAAAACCTCTCTGCCATCAGGAGTGGTCTCAGTGAACTGCTCGCCCAACTCGAAGGTGACCTCGGTGTTCTTGAAGGTGCTCTCTGAGCGCATGCAGTACTTCCCGTTGCCAAGGTCTTTCAAAATGAATGTCGGCTTCAGGGTGTTGCCGGCTTTACGGGCCAGCAGTCCCACACCGAGTTTTCGCATCACCTCGTCGAAGCCCTCGCTCGAAACCAACTTCCATTTACCCATGTAGGCCTCCATTGTCTCTCTCTCTCTCTCTTGCTTCTGTCTCAGTCGAAATCAGCCACTCGGTTCATCAAAACATGCGGTATTTGTAGTCTGGTGCCTGCGCCCATCTACCAATCACATGCCAGCACAGGTGGAATCAATTACTTTGTCATGTACATGTAGCGGCCTGCCATTGGTTGGCTGTGCTATCATGACTCAGGATGCATTGGAATAGAGGTGGCGAGTGCATCAGACCTTGTTGAGGACAACATGCCACCACTCGAAGGTGATGATGATGAAGTAGGCGAAAGCGCCGTAGAGTGGAAAGGCCTCGAGCCAATTATGGTCGCAATTATTGGAGATTATTGAAACGCACCTCAACGAGGATACGTGCACTCGCGAGTGTGTGTGTGTGTTGGGGGGGGGGGGGTTCTTGAGTCTGAAATTCCCATTCCTGGGTACACGTGCACCCAACTACCCCATTCAGCCACCCGTGAAAAAAAAATTCGCCTCCTCGTGTTGTCGGCTTTTCAGCAGTTCTGACAGCCTTCATTTCCAGTGGCTTTGAACTTGCAGGTGCGAGAAATCGATTGCATCTCCTGGTGTAAGAAAAATCGATACGTTAATTGCAGCTTGAAATCTGTGTTCGCTGGTGGTTAGGTAGCCATTAATGCGACCCTTTGCGCCTTTCTGAACTTATTTTTAAGAGAATTTTTTTTTGTTACAAGTCAGAAAATCCACCATTTGATGCCTAGTGGATTAGGTACGAGTTCACACAAAAAACTGGAGATAAAAGATGATTTTCTTCATCGGAAGAATGACACCGGAAATTAGAAAATTGGGAACAAACCGAATGAGCTTCATTTAATTATTTCCTTCTTTCATTTCAAATTCAGTCGATTGTTGTATTCAGGGGTTAGAAAAGAGCTCAACAATTGTTTCCAAAATCGATTTGGTTGACAACTTTCAATAAGCGGGAAATGAAGGGTGAATAATACCACACGTATGCAAAATACCAATCGCCTTAGTTGATGGAAAAACCTATTAGTTACCCGTGACCTTGAATCAGTGTTTGGTTGTGGGTAGTTATCAAAACTTTTGGTTACTTTATGCGAATTTCGAAGACATTTTTGGCGGAAATAATTGTTTATTTCAAGTTAAAGATTCCTCTATTTGATACCCAGTGGATTAGATTTGAGTTGACATAGGAAGTGGAGATAAAGAAGCACTTTTTTCAGGGAAAGAATGCGGCTCAACTTTGATGCCAAATGTTACCTGAAATTCGGAAATGAGTTTTACCTTATCGGTTCTTTCATTATTCAAAATTCACTGGACGGTTTCTTTGAGCTTTGGATAAGAAACCAATGGTTGCGCTCGCAACCGAGGATGTTGGAAATTTTTGATGAGAGACTTAAGAACAACTGAATTTATCGATAATGTAATCTTCCTTCCATCATAAAATTCGTTTTCCCATCGTCCTGATAATACTAGTTTCTGGTGTTTAGTCGGTAAACATTACCGCAGCACACATTAACAGAAGTGAGAATAAACGGTAGAGAGAACGAAGATAAATTGGAAGTGGTTTAGGTGCATGTGCACCCAGCAGAGTCAAAAATTGCAATCACTTCTTCTTCTACGTTTCACAACACTCACAACAACCTAGGGTGCAGTAACACTCAGGACTTCTTAACAGGAGGGATTCAACTTGCAGTTTGTTTGACTTAGTTTCTGGCTCTGGCGTATGGTGCAACCCACACTAGGTACATTCCCTTTACTAACTACAACGATTCACCAAATTTTATCTTGTTATATAATGGAAAAATTGACATAAGTTAGCCCCGTATATGAAGGCAACGGAATGGGGGCTCAAATTCGATTTTGGTCAATTTCACGAATGAGTATTTACTGATTTTCCAATTGGTTCCTTTTTCATATCAGTTAATTTACGTAATTTCCCTGCACCTGAGTGAATTGTGTTCAGGTTGAAATGCGACTTTGAATACGATTTTACGAGGGTAAGTAGAATTCAACTGCAGTTTGTGTTTCCTTTCAAATGTCATCGCTTCTTGCCTGACTTCTAGCACAGATATTGTGCTTTTTGTCAAATTCGGTAGTAAAATCTTTTTATGACATATTAAATGTCAACTCAAGTTAAAGTCATCAGTAGTCAAAAGAGGTGTCGGCTTAATTCCGAACTTGTTAACACCCATAATAATTTCAGGGTTATCCAACAATCTCTGCCCCAATTTTCAGAAAACTCTATTGTTAACATTTTGCAAAATTCTGTTGGTTTAGATTTCGATGAATGGCATGAACTTGGGTATTGTCTGCGACTCTACCAGGAAGATTTAACTAGTGGTGTTGATCTGAGCGCCTCGTCATATCCTCTAGGTGATAGAGCCCAAGATTCATTAACTCAGTCTCATACCATATATAGGTGTCGATCGATATAAACCCAGGGAACCCGCATTCCAATCAATCGTCCTGGTACAGACGTCTCATTTCCTCCTTACTCTCTCATCTAGCCATGCAAGTGTCACAGAGGTCAGCTTGGTAGTTGGGTGCACGTGTACCGAGGAATGGGAATTTCAGACTCAAGAACCCCCCCCCCACACACACACACACACACACACACACACTCGCGAGTGCACGTATCCTCGTTGAGGTGCGTTTCAATAATCTCCAATAATTGCGACCATAATTGGCTCGAGGCACTTTCCACTCTACGGCGCTTTCGCCTTCTTCATCATCATCACCTTCGAGTGGTGGCATGTTGTCCTCAACAAGGTCTGATGCACTCACCGCCTCTATTCCGATGCATCCTGAGTCATGATTGCACAGCCAACCAATGGCAGGCCGCTACATGTACATAGCAAAGTAATTGATTCCACCTGTGCTGGCATGTGATTGGTAGATGGGCGCAGGCACCAGACTACAAATACCGCATGTTTTGATGAACCGAGTGGCTGATTTCGACTGAGACAGAAGCAAGAGAGAGAGAAGAGAGACAATGGAGGCCTACATGGGTAAATGGAAGTTGGTTTCGAGCGAGGGCTTCGACGAGGTGATGCGAAAACTCGGTGTGGGACTGCTGGCCCGTAAAGCCGGCAACACCCTGAAGCCGACATTCATTGTGAAAGACCTTGGCAACGGGAAGTACTGCATGCGCTCAGAGAGCACCTTCAAGAACACCGAAGTCACCTTCGAGTTGGGCGAGCAGTTCACTGAGACCACTCCTGATGGCAGAGAGGTTTTGTCCACGGTCACCCTGGATGGCTCTGGTGTGCTTGTGCAGGTGCAGAAGGACCCAAAGAAGAACACCATCACCAAGATCACGCGCGAAGTCTGCGATGGAGGCAACACTCTGAAAGCGGTAGGCTGTGCACCACTTCGCAGTGGCCTCTACGCATCTGGTATTTACTGACTGGAATATTGTCTGTGTGTGCGTTTGTGTTTTGTGTTTTGCAGACTGCCAAAGTGGATGACGCCGTGGCTGTGCGAACCTTCACCAAAGTGGCATAAGAAGGGAGAGAGAGAGAGAGATGGAAACCTGGCCGAATCACCAAGACTATTTTGTGTCATTTTTTGATGAATATTTGCTTGTTAAATATAAACACTTTTGATTTCACTTCATTCCATAAATTCTGTCAGAATTGCACTCCGTTTCAATTGGAGGATATTAGAAGATCGAGCTAAAATTAGCATTACTTTTGTACTCTGATGCATTTAGGACGAGAGGACTTTACTTCACAGAGGAATCAGATCGAAATTTGTGTGATTAGAAGTGGACTAAGAGGTGGGTGCCCCAGAGTCATTGGAGGCATGTGGTGTTTTATTAGTTCAAGAAAGGAAACGCGGCAGCAGCAGCATCATCATCAGCATCATCAGCAGCAGCCGTCGTGGAATCGGCGAGAAACACTGACTCTCAGCTGGGGTGGCGTCGCCTCCACGAAGATGAAGGCCGAACCAGACGAGGTCCAACTGAGTTTTAAACTAGGCCTTCTCTTCAGGAGTTGGAATCAGCTTAGTTTAAACCACACAACTGTGCCTCGTTGTCTTCTCTAGAACGTGAGGTCCTTCTTAGATTTGAAAGCGGGTGAATTGTTGGAAAACAATTCAAAACAGATCTCGAGTTGACGACATCTGCTCCTCTCTTCTCTTCTCTTCTCTTCTACCTTTTCGCTAACACACTTTAGCATTGATGACAGACTTGTGGCTACTGAAGATAAGCATATGTAATCTTTTGTGGAAATGTTGAGCGTCGTAGACCGTGGCGGCTTCCTGAGCGACGGGAAAGTCCCCAGTCACAGCCACAGCCGGAATAAGGCACTTTGAATCTTTGCCACCTAGTGCAGCGCTCAAATCTGCTGTCAGCAATGACAGCGTTTGAGCCAAGCTTTGTGGAAGGCAACAAAGACATGCTCTAGCCATGTTCTGCTCTGGTGATGTTGTTGCGCCAGGACAATGCAGCAGCACGACCCCACCCCACACAGCAGGAATCGTCACGTCACAAAAGATCGAAGAAGAAGAAGAAGAAGGACTTGATTGGGAGAAAACTGCCTGCGGAATCTTTTGGAGGAGCGTTCGTAAGGCCTCAAGATGATGCCAATGACATTTGGGGGTCTCTTCGAATAGGTTTCTAATCTTTAGTTAAATGCAAATTTTGGTCTCTTGTTTTAGTGACCTGGTAGATTGTGCTACCTTAGATTTAACGCTCTTTTGCTGTGTGTTTACAACTCTTGTACTACTGAAGGATAACTGAGGGCTTTGGGCATGAGGGTTTTGAAGTATTCGTGCTCTCACTATTAGAGTACACCGTTCCAGCATTTCAATTTTGTATGGCACCCACATATTTGCCATAATATCGTAGCAATATTAGATGTAATGTTCGATAAATATTATTGATAATATAATATTATACTAATTGTACATAATGATTGGTTAGCTGAGTCTGTAGCACTTTGCTTTTTTAGGTTGAGAAAATCTCAGGAAATTTCAATTAACAAATTAAGAAATATTTAAAATTATAGCAGAGAGCCTTTTGCGTATTGAAAAATAGTGGAAAAAATTCACTGTTTGAGATAATTTCACTTCAGTGACAGAAATTCTGTCGTGTCATGCCATAAGTTTAAACGAAATTCAGTGGTTATTTTATAATTTATAATGGAGCCGATCTTTTCTGTTTGGGTTTGCGGAGATTTCACCATTCACGAAGATGAAGGTGTAATCAGACATGATCCATTTGAGTTTATTCAGGCAGCATAATCAGTTGAGTTCGAATTGCCATGTAAACTAGATTCAAAGCAACCATCCACTGTTCATCGTCTTCTTCTAGGAAGACGAAGAAATAATCTCAGATGTCCAGTTGACGACATCTGCTCTTCTCTCCTTCATTGTCGCCAACTCGTTGCACCTTTTTCGGTGCGAAGACTCGTGACTGCATCAAAAGATATGCTTCTTAGACGCTTGCTTGGAAGGAAACTTCACAGGAAGAAGGTTCTTCTTGAAATGCTACCACCAAGAACCACTACATTGCTCCACCATTCGACTACCGTTTCCTTTGTAGGAGCTCACAAAACCCTTCGATAGAAACCCAATATAGGAACTGTGCTACGTAATCAAGAAACCAATCGAAAGTTCTAGAATTCGGAAAAAAACGATCCAGTCAAGGAAATCGAGTGGCTGATTTCCATTTCTCGGTGGGCCGTTCTGAGCCCTTACCTGGAATGATGTGCGTTCTATATTGAGCACCAACTTAGCGTCTGCCACGATAAACTGATGTCGAGAGAAGGAATCCGCTAACTCTTGTACACAGTTGTGCCGGGATCCTTGCCCAGAAGAGCCATGGGTTGGGCTCGGACGGAAGATAACTCTAGGATCTTGAAGCCTAATAGAAAATTAGGACTTTTCAGGATGAGATAACGAGAAACAGCTGAACTGGAACTCGGAGCGCGGTTTGGTGACTTCGGTTGTGCAGTCACTAATACTTTCTCAAGCCTCCATCGCGACTTCTAATCACTGGGAAAGGGCTTTAAAAAGAGACTTTTCTCCTGCAATAGTCCGCGGATTTCGTAGGAGGAATATAATTAATAGTCTTCGTATGCTGATCCATGAAGACGTTGTAGGAGTGAACGATTCCTCGTCGATTCCTGCATGCCCGAAGACATTCGGTCTATAGTACCTGAGAAACTGTATCCGTATCTCGAAATTATCCAAGGATGGATAGAAAATGTGGATCTGGTCAACGATTTCTTCTGAAATTGCGTCTGCTTTTTTAATGCGTTAATTAGGGCTCTGAGAATTTCTTTAATTTGATGTGCCACCGTTATTTGTAAAGTACGTAAAATAAAGTACCTAAAAAGTCCTATTCTAAAAAGTTGCGTTAGATAACGGTGACAAGAGAGGGGACGCGTGGTAACTCTAAAGTTTAATTGACGAAGTGTCAGGTGTCATTAGTAACGCATTAAACAGTTGTACATATCACGCAGATAATAACAAAAAAGCGAATAAATTACAGTATTTAAAACTCCTATTCGATGTATGCGAAAATAATTTTCGAGGCTCGGTCATCCGTTAGTTGTCGATGAGCTACTGAAAACTGGGTGCTTTCCTATCGAGTTTTGTGGTTGTGGTTTGTGTAAGTTTCGGTTACGCATGGCAATTGTCAGTCCATTTGACTAAAAAGGCATAGTTTAATTAATCATCCCATTAATTTGGCTTTTCTCTGCTATTTTATAAAAAATATTAACACATAAACAATCCTAGTCATGTAGATTCCTTTCTTTTAACTAAATTGTTCAGAAAAAATCTTTTTTCGTCAATTTCACTATCAAAAAACCCCTGATAGTTCGGTAAGATTTGAGTAGTTCTACCTTAAATTTATCCATTAGCCTTTCGATTCGTTTTCATTCTTCTTTCACAAATACTTATTAAAATTCTAATGACATTAATTACATATCAATGTGAGCATTAAACAGCTAAATTAAAATATTTCTACTGATACGAATTCAGTAAAATATGAGTTCCTTACAAACCTAAAATGCTGAATCTATTTCCTCGTCTCTGAAACTGCTGAATAAAATTTAACGTCTTTGTAAAATTAAATAATGCCAGCCATTTTGATTTCTTCTCAACAACTCAAACAAAAATAATTAGCCCAATATTACAGAACTTGAGAATTAATTAACAATCTTAAAATATTGTTAAACTGAAATGATATGGTTAAATAACAGCCACAAGAGACGAAACACGCGGTAACCAAGTGGAAGGCGACATAGAAACGACTTAAACAACTGTACATATTATACAGATAATAAAAGGTAGATAAATTATAGTTCAAAAAATCAGAGAATTGTTACTATAATTTACTAAACGAATAAAATTGAAATAGTGCTTTTTCAACAAATTTGAATCCCATATTTTGATGAGACTGGAGATACATTTTCATGTGGTGATTTTGTTTCGTCTCAAAAGTTACTTTGCGACACTTGCTGGTGCTGTGGAATATTAACACCTCGTGTACCGGTAATTGTCGATGAACTTTCAAATGGGTTCAATCAACTTGCGGTTGGCTTTCGACACGATTTGGCTAAACATTGCAATTCTCTGCCAAATTACACCAAAGAAAATTGTTATACTGACCACTAGAGTCATTTAGAATTTGTACAGATTAAGCAACATTTTCGCAGAGCGTCTTTTCTCAATTTCTCAGTAACTGAAACCACTGTGGTAGTTTGATTTAATTAGCTTTTGTAACACAACAACATCCCGGTTGTTTAGTCTTTTCTAAAGCTGAAACGAAAATTAGCATTTAGCTAAGGGCTACGGTCTGGCGATTTGGGAATTTATTAATGACTTCCAACAATTTAAAGCTGCTTCGAATTCTGCGAAACACGTGGGTGCCTTCTACACCAAATATGCTGGAACAAAAGTGCCAATACGCTGAACTCCTAATATGACGAATTCAGGCATAGATTTCGAGACATTTTCGTCGTTATTTCGTCATGAACCAATTTCCATCTTACAGCATCACTTTTTTTCATTTATCTCCACAACAGTTGCTATTTTTCCCCAACGATTAATACAAAAATTATTTGCTAAATGACTAGTGACTCAAACGGCCCACCAATGTGAACACTGAGAGACACATTCAAAAATTGAAACTGCAACGAATTCTAGAAAGTATGCATGGATGTCATATCAAAGTGGGATGATGAAACTGCACATCAGTATGTGGCGCTTATGCGTTAAGCTGATATGGATAGGTTTTTCGAATCGCTTAGTCTTAATTTGTGTGTCGTCGCCAGAATGAGCGTACACAACTCCGTACTGCAGGTGTGGTTATGGCTGGTTATGGCTCCCAACACAAGTTTGTACTTCCATCCTCGACTTTCTCTTGCCTTGGAAGCTTCTGCAAGTTCGACACTTCAAGTGCAAACCACTTTAAGTACTCAAAGAACAAACGAAACCCCTACTTCGTTGTGTGCATACATAATCTTTCATATTTGAAGTGAAGAATTTGTCTCTGATGTTTTAAATGCCAATAATTCTCGATGAACCTTCGAATGTGATTTTGATAGCAAGAGACGTGGTTCGATTTGTCATCTCAGTCATTTAGAATTCTTGCCAAATAAGGAAACTCTCTCGTCATTTTAGCATGAACAATAGTAATTTACTAACAATCGATGCGAAATTCATAAGACTTATTTGACGAATGTCGAAATAGATGTTGGGGAGTTAGTGAGGCATCATTGACACCGAGTGCACCGATAATTGTGCGTGATGAACTTGTCAAATGAGTGCTAACCTCTTGTGCTTGGTGGTTTGTTGGAAATCCAACTCTGTCGTAAAGGCACTGATGAATCAACCATCAACCGTCACTTCAAGTTCATACAGATCAATTAAAATGCTCATTTCTCACGAATGTTGGCATTTGATATTGGAAAATTTTTACGGTATTATCAACTAGTGTACTGGTAAATGTCGATGAGCTTTTCAAATTGGTGCTTTCCTCTTGTGCCTCGTCGTCTCTTTGTTCTCTCCAAATCGCTTTAGAGCCACTGTTGAGTTAACCGCCACAGTCATCTAGAGTTCTTGGCAAGTTATCAAGATTTCCCTGAAACGTCGCGACTTTCGTCATTGCTTCATGAGCGAAATGCACTCTGATAGTTGGATGGGATTTGGGTGATGCTCCTCTGCTCTTACTCCTCGGTATTTCGTCTATCTTTTATTATAAATTTTATTAACTGAATTGCTACTTCCCCTTGGTAAAATTTCTTGTGTGTCGTTGCGGTGCGTGTCGGAGCCTTGTCGATCTTCTGAGGTTTGGTGTCTGCTCGAATTGCGAGTGGCACGGGACCGGGTTGGGTAAGTTAAAGGCATCCAACAGGAACAGGGGTGTAGTGGAGTGGAGATGCAGTCTGAGGGAATCCGGTGGTGTGGTTGTAAGTGGTTCTCGCGTCTTGTCCACGCTTTGCCGTTAGCATCCACCTCGTAAATTACCTTTCCATATATGGTCATTCCGAAAATCTCGTGCAAACAGATTTCTTAAAGTTTTGGATGTTCGAAAATGCTTATCTCAGACAACAAGGCAGATTGATTAGTTCTCAGGTATTAGAGAAATTCGGTTAGTCAAATTCCTTTATGTTGCTGAAAAGCTCTTGTACTAGTAGACGAAAACCATGGATTTTGTACATGAGGGTTTTAAAGTATTTTGTTCATTTATTACGAGTCGAGAACCTCACCCATTTAAAATTTGAGAATAGGTTGAGCTCGTTTCGAACCCAGCACCTCTAGTCATTCGCTTTACCGGATAAAACTGATTTTGCCAATGAATGCCAGCTATCCTGAGGGAAACTTCGGAGGGAACCAGCTACTAGATGGTTCGATTAGTCTTTCGCCTCTATACCTCGCGTTTGACGATCGATTTGCACGTCAGAATCGCTACGGTCCTCCACCAGAGTTTCCTCTGGCTTCAACCTACGCAAGCATAGTTCACCATCTTTCGGGTCTCAACGTGTGTGCTCTTGCTCCGCCCCGATGACGCAGAAGCCGCACGCCAGCATGCCCCAGAGAGACGCACTAACGCGCTAAGCCAAAGACCACATCATGGGACGGGCCGGTGATGCGCCTGCTGCCCTTTAGGCCTGGCAATAACCTGACTTTTGTATTGAAACTGCTGTGAGTTCTGAAAGCAATTGCTGGTAAAACGGTTATTTTGAAATAAGTGTTGGTAATTAATGCTACTGTTAAGCACCGCCAATAGTCAATGATTGTGGTTTTCTAAGATTTTAGCCTGAATGATAAGCGCTACACCTTCGCCTAAGGAAAAAGAAATAGCACTTTGACCCAAAGTCATCAATTCTCAACAACAAATTCGTCATTAACCGATTATTTTTGCTATGACTTCCACGATCGATATTACTGAGTGGTCGTCGATTTCCTCCTTTTTGTAACAGTCTTCTCAAAACCACAAAATCGCCCATTTAACATGCTTAACATGCAGTGCATGGGCTACAATTAAGTTCTGCACAAGAAGGACTTACTACCAGGAGGGAAGATAGAAGAAGGCATCAGCACCAGAAGGTTTGTTGGATACCCGTGTTCGTCTTCAGTCGCGCACACGCGACTTTGCGCGATATAGAAACAAGGGGACATGACTCACCACCCGATTGGCTACAGTGTCCGGTAACTAGGTTTTGGCAGGCTTTGTCTGAGCCTGAGACCTTGATATCGACTAGATGTCTAGACCGGTTACTTAGCGTCAGGTCACCACAAACGCGCAAGACGTGTAGGGTTAGAGCACAGGCATATTTGACACCAGACCCAAATGTAGCAACCTCTGAAGTTCATGCCGAATGTTCTGCCATCTCCCTGACAGTTAGACACTCTGGAAGAGATGAACTCATGGCACAATGAGTAGATGTGAGCATTCTCGAGTCGTGTGCTCAGTCAGCTCGAACGATCTGCTTGCTGGTGGCCACGGTGAATGTAAGGCTTGATCTGCCTAATCAAGACCATGCATGGACACCGGTAGTGATTGGAGGCCTTAAGAGAGTGGCAGTTTACGAGGTGGAGAAGGCACAAGAACCACTTACGACACCACACCACCAAATTCCCTCAAACTCCACTCCACTCCACCGCTGCTCCTGCTGTGGGATGCCTTCAACTTACCCAATCCTGTCCCGCGTCATCCTCAATTCGAGTAGACACTAAACCTCAGGAGATCGGCAAGGGTCCGACTTCAAGTCGATTCAAAGGAAAAGACGAACACGTAATCTTAACCGAGGGAGGAGTGTTGTAACTAAAGGAAATTATATTCATAAATTTCTGAATATTTCGGACCATAATTTATTTCACTTTTATCATTGGCTGTATTATACATATATGGTTGTTTATGTTGTTACTATGACACGCGATACTTCCACTAATACATGTTTTGAGTTTATGCACATCACGTCTCTGGTGGCCTAATTCATTAGCAAGGGAAAGTAGCATTTCAATTATTAAAATTTATTTAAAGAATAGACGAAATACCGAGGAGTAAGAGCAGAGGAGCATCACCCAAATCCCATCCAACTATCAGAGTGCATTTCGCTCATGAAGCAATGACGAAAGTCGCGACGTTTCAGGGACATTTTGATAATTTGCCAAGTACTTTAGATGACTGTGGCGGTTAACTCAACAGTGGCTCTAAAGCGATTTGGAGAGAACAAAGAGACGACGAGGCACAAGAGGAAAGCACCAATTTGGGAAGCTCATCGACATTTACCAGTATACTAGCTGATAATACCGTAAAAATTTCCCAAAATCAAATGCCAACATTCTTGAGAAATGAGCATTTTAATTGATCTGTATGAACTTGAAGTGACGGTTGATGGTTGATTCATCAGTGCCTTTACGACAGAGTTGGATTTCCAACAAACCACCAAGCACAAGAGGTTAGCACTCATTTGACAAGTTCATCACGCACAATTATCGGTGCACTCGGTGTCAATGATGCCTCACCAAGTCCCCAACATCTATTTCGACATTCGTCAAATAAGTCTTATGAATTTCGCATCGATTGTTAGTAAATTACTATTGTTCATGCTAAAGTGACGAGAGAGTTTCCTTATTTGGCAAGAATTTCTAAATGACTGGGACGACAAATCGAACCACGTCTCTTGCTAACAAAATCACATTCGAAGGTTCATCTAGAATTATTGGCATTTAAAACATCAGAGACAAATTCTTCACTTCAAATATGAAAGATTATGTATGCACACAACGAAGTAGGCGTTTCGTTTGTTCTTTGAGTACTTAAAGTGGTTTGCACTTGAAGTGTCGAACTTGCAGAAGCTTCCAAGGCAAGAGAAAGTCGAGGATGGAAGTACAAACTTGTGTTGGGAGCCATAACCAGCCATAACCACACCTGCCGTACTGAGTTGTGTACGCTCATTCTGGCGACGACACACAAATTATGACTAAGCTATTTGAATAAATCCTATCCATATCAGTTCAGTGCATAAGCGCCACATACTGATGCGCAGTTTCATCACCCCACTTTGATATGGCATCCATGCATACTTTCTAGAATTCGTTGCAGTTTCAATTTTTGAATGTGTCTCTCAGTGTTCACATTGGTGGGCCGTTTGAGTCACTAGTCATTTAGCAAATAATTTTTGTATTAATCGTTGGGGAAAAATACCAACTGTTGTGGAGATAAATGAAAAAAAGTGATGCTGTAAGATGGAAATTGGTTCATGAGAAATAACGACGAAAATGTCTCAAAATCTATGCCTGAATTCGTCATATTAGGAGTTCAGCGTATTGGCACTTTTGTTCCAGCATTTCAGGTGTAGAAGGCACCCACGTGCTTCGCAGAATTCGAAGCAGCTTTAAATTGTTGGAAGTCATTAATAAATTCCCAAATCGCCAGACCGTAGCCCTTAGCTAAATGCTAATTTTCGTTTCAGCTTTAGAAAAGACTAAACAACCGGGATATTGTAGTGTTACAAAAGCTAAGTAGATCAAACTACCACAGTGGTTTTAGTTACTGAAAGATTACGAAAAGACGCTTCAAAAAAAGGTTACATAATCTGTGTGAATTCTAAATGACTGGAGTGGTCAGTAGAGCAATTTCCTTCGGTACACTTTGGCAGAGAATTGCAATGTTTAGCCAAATCGTGCCGAAAGCCAACCACAAGTTGATTGAATCCATTTGAAAAGTTCATCGGCAATTACCGGTACACGAGGTGTTAATGTTCCACAGCACCATCAAGTGTCGCAAAGTAACTTCTGAGACGAAACAAAACCACCACATGAAAATGTATCTCCGGTCTCGTCGAAATAGGGGATTCAAATCTGTTGAAAAAGCTCTATTTCAATGTTATTTATTTAGAAAATTATAGTAACAATATCTCTGATTATCTTGAACTATAATTTATCTACCTTTCGTTATTATTTGTATAATATATGTACAGTTGTTTAAGTCGTTTCCATGTCGCCTTCCACTCGGTCGAATAAACTCAGGGGTTACCGCGTGTTCCGTGTCTTGTGGCCGTTATCTAAACACATCATTTCAGTTTGAAAATATGTTTAAGATATTAATTAGTTCTCAAGTTCTGTAATGTTTGGCTAATTATTTTTGTCTGAATTGTTAGAAGAAATCGAAATGGCTGGCAATATTTAATTTTACAAAGTTGTTTTTTGTTTCATCACAACCAAGCCATGGCATTTTATGTACACACACCTTAGGGGCAAGTTGAATCAGGCGGTAAGGAAGCCAGTCTTTCAGCGATTAGATCCACCAGAGAGTCCAGCATCTCGCTACACTGGAAGACATGGAGGCCGAGAGATGTCAAAACTGCCAAACAGTGTGTTCCATCGCCCAGAAAGTCGTAATTTTCACCACACTCCATACTGTGGATGGCACCCACCATTTTACGACGATGTGCCAAACTGAAAACAAAATATCACAGTTACTTAAAACTATTCAGTAGAAGAAATATTACAAGATCGATTATCCTACACATATGAGCCCTTGCCGGGGTCACCGAGCCACTTGTAGAAGAGCAGCTGCTGACCGAAGGTTCCAACGACAATCTCGGGCATTCCGTCGAAATCTAGGTCAGCGACACAGGCGCAGTTGACGTGATCAAAGTCTGCGCTGTGCGGCAACTCGATTCGGGAAGTTGGTGAGAGTCGGTCACCAATCTGGTCACTAAATGGCTGCCTGAAAGCACAAATGAAGGATAAAATCTACTTCACTGGACAGCGTAAATACACCTTATATTTCGTTCCATTTAGAGAGACAAAAATATGATGGCTCACCTGTAAACCACTGCGGGCTCTATTCCACAGCACACGAGGAGGGCCATATCCTTCGGTGATTTTGAGTCTAAATTAATTTAAACCGAAAAAAATCATCAAAAATTTCCTCCCTACTCTGGTCAAACTGGCGGAAGAATTTGAGTTTCGTGATCGTGGAATCATGTGTGGTCGAAGAGAACGCTTTTAACTCTACAATTAAAAATACCACTTAAGATTAATCAGTAGTAATTATTTTATAAATTGAGAGTATGGACAAACCAGGTCCATCCAGGTCAACCAGCCCCACACCGATCCACCCATCCAGAGTCCCGAAAGCCGATAATCGATACCGCTTTTCGTCATCCTCCATTAGCATGAATTCCATGAAGGTCACTCTAGAGACACACACGAGCCAATCAGAGGGCAGGAATCACAAACATACACTTTTTGCGGCACATGTTGTAATTCGGGGAAGAGGATGCAAGCTGAGTCATTATCGATTGCTCCAAAGACGGAATTAACGAAACTGGAGGAGGCGGGAGGGGGTTGGGGCTTGTGGTGCTGACTTTCGTCCCCAGAATTCGGTGGAGTTGATGAATCGTAGACGTAGAACTGTGGGCGGTTTCTCGCTGCATCATCTGCGCCCTAACGAGAACAAAGCGAAAATGGAAGCTAGATTTCTAATCTAAGTGGAAAATTGCGTTTAGGAAAGGCACCTCTAGATGAGCGGCGTCCTTTAGACGCGTGTAAACGTGCACAGGATGGGAAAGGCCGACTTTTTGGTTCAAATCGACGGCTGACGGGAGTGAACCGGAGGTGGAAAGCAGGAAAGCCCACTGAAGGGCGTCGCTGCCTGGTGATTTGAAGCTAAAAGTTTGATTATCGACGTTAAGGAGATACATACAAAGTGTGGACAGTTTGGATGGGAAAGTGGTCGAGTTCAGACAGGGATATGCATCGCTGGGGCAGGTAAGCAAGACTCGAGGAGGCGTAAATATTGAAGAAACACGAGCCATCCTCCTATAAGTGGCCAATTTAAGGCATTTCGCACGGTTATACCTTAACAAGTCCCAGTGAAACAATGTAGTGTTTCGAGTGGTCGTCGTAGAATCCGTTCAAGCAAACGATATCAGCAACTGAATAATAATTGGAGTGGAAAAGTAGCACACAACACTACCTGGAAGATATACAAAATCAAAGGGCTTGACTGATGATACAAGACGGTTCCTGGAGGATTCGAAGGAGTACAGGTTACAACAACGAGAGGGGGATGAATTTTCAACGGATGGTAGAAGAGAAGCAACGAGAATATCACATTTTCTGTATTTGGGATCGTCTCCAGCATCAATCGATGATTGAGAAGGAAGATGAGTGAGGGTGTGGATTGTACTTTGTCCCAAAGTCGGGAAAAATGCAATCTCTTTGTAAGCACTCAAATCCGTGAGAGCCGACAAGGCTGATGGCATAACTGTCGTTTTATGGCGGTAATTTTCTTACAAATGACAAAAATCGAAGTATATTGTAAATGACTTTTAGGCTAGACGATGCGCAAGTAGGCCTTTAACTAATATATCATAAGTCCCACTCTCTTATTAGCCTTATTCAACGACATTATTAAACAATTTGCGATTTGTTGTATATTGTAGTATCTACTTTAGCTCAAATGTAAATTGACTTGTGTTAAATAATCAATAGGTATTTCAGTAAGGGCCTAAAAATTAAGACAAATATAATAAATAATTTCCAGATGCAATACATATGACTACTAAACCTGAAGGATTTTAAAAATGCGCTGATACGGCAGAACACACCCTTTGACTCTTCTTGATCCTTTCATCATATTTAGAATCTTAAAATATTTCAATTTCAGTTTGTTATGAAAGTGAATGGAGTGAATGAGCAGTAAAACAGTGGTGACACTTAGAAATTTCATACGTCGTTATCTGCAGCTTTAGAAATTCATTCGTGGTAGTAGTTAGTAGAGAAATTTAATCCAACTACTTAACAGTTTATATAAATAGAAATAAAGTTAGGTTCCTCTATTTACAAGCTTATGATTTTAAAGCATTAAATCATTAAGACGTTTGTCACAAGGTTCATGGTAGAGCAGAGATAGGCATACGGAAAGGAATCAAGGGAGGAGCAAGTTTAACAATTAAATTAGGGTTCTTTAAGTGGTAAAAGTAAATACACTTGCTTTCAATTAATGCTAGTGTAAATAAGCCTTGCATTTTCTTAATTCTTTCCAATCTCCAAAGGGAGTCTTGGGAGGTTATTATAAAATCAAAACAGTTCGGTTTCTAAATATTAAAAAACGCGTGGATGAGGCAGAATTATGAAAATCCAAGTAGAGCGACTTGAATAAATTGGGTTAATGTAAAAAGAACCGAAATTGTTTAGAAGAATAAGCTTTGTCACCTATCTAATATAACAGACGTATAAGAGTCAATTAAAAAATTAAACTGTTTAATTAGTTCTTGGAAACTAGAAACAATACAATTAGTATTTATCTACTATTAATAGCGACATAAATCACAATCTAGCCTTCCTTAATCCTCAATCAGTTCAGAGTAAAATGACAATAATAGTTCGTTGCATTAAATATCAAAAATAAGTGTTTGGGACAGAGTTACTTTACTAGAAGCAACTGAGAAGTGCACACTTTAGATACATCGAACGACCTTCAACAGTCTAATTTTACCTCTCGTAGGTCGTAATTGTATCAAGTGGGGCATGGTTGTGGGTGGTAGCTGGAAATTTCGTGTTCTCCTTAAGAACTTAAATGTAAATATTAAAATTGTAAGTTTAACATATTTCTTGTATGTATTTCTCTGCTAGAGCGAGATCAAAAAGTTTTTCAAGCCCATCCGCATCAAGGACTGCAAGATACTGAAGCGAGGTGATAAACCACTACTACATTATTATTCTACTGCAATTTAGGCATAGCTGTCGTCTACTTCAGGTCAAAAGAAGATCTGGATAAGGCTCTGCAAATGCAGGGTAACCTTCACGGCTGCCCAGTCACAATTTGTTCCTATGATTCCGATTTGTTCATCAACACCCCAAGTGCCGAAAAAATCAAGCCCACATTCGAGGCTGTCCCCTTAAAGCAACTTCGCAGTGAAATCAAGGAGGTTTGTTTAGATTTTTTCTTGCTAATCCAGACCTCTCCAGTCCGGTCGGTTATTCGTTCGCAACCTGAGTTACGACTGCACGGAGGAGGAACTCCAACAACTCTTCTCCAAATTCGGCACAATCAGCGAACTCCATCTCAGCTACGACCCGAAGCTTCAGAAGAGCAAGGGCTTCGCCTTCGTCACCTACCTCTTTCCTGAGGAGGCTGTAAAGGCCTTCAACAAACTCGACAAGACCAAGTTCAAGGACCGACTACTGCACATTCTCCCTGCCAAGGCCAGAGAGGAAGAGGATGAAAAGTTTCAGGATAAAAAGGAGGATAAAGAGGACGAGTTCGCCACCGAAAAGGACAGGGCCATCATGTCGGAGTTCCAGAAGACCAAGCAGAAGCAACTGAAGGCCGTGGCTTCGGTCAGTCACAACTGGAATACCCTCTTCATCAGCCCGGATGCCGTCGCCACCTACATGGCCAGCAAATTTGGCGTCTCCAAGGTTGGTTGGTTGGTTAGATTGTGGCCAACTTTTTCTCATCTTATGACGATGGCTTTTATGTGGGTTCGTACTGGGTGAATCACCAGTTCCTCAATATGATATCATACTTTCTAAAGATAAGATGGCTACCAAACTGAGTGGTCCCACAAGTCAAAAACCAACTTGGCTAAGTGGACGGTAATATCCCCATCCAACCAACTCCTCCTCCTCCCCTCCCTAGGAACAACTGCTCGACTCCACCTCCAAAGAGTCCGCGGCAGTTCGTCTAGCCCACGGCGAAGCCCAGTTGGTCCACGACATCCGCGACTTTCTCTCCCGCAACGGCGTCCGTCTCGATCTACTCTCCTCCTCCTCCTCCTCTTCCGTCACCGGTAGTGGACGTCGAGACAAGGCGGAGGCCAATTCGGCGGCCACACATCGCGAGGTGGCGGGAGGACGGGTGTTCCTCCTAAAGAACCTGCCGGTGGGCTCGAGCGAGGCGGAGGTGGCCGACCTCATTCGTCGGCTCACCCGCAAGGGCGCCTCCCAGCTCGAGCCGCCCACCCGCATCCTGGTGCCACCGCTCGGCATCACCGCTATCGTCGAGTATGCCGCGCCCCAGATCGCTAAACTGGCCTACAAAGCGATCGCATATGAACCGGTGAGTTGGGGAGGGGGGGTGTCATTGTAAGAAATCGATACTCTTTGAGCCTGGGATGGAAGCTTCTTTGTCGGGTGAGGGTCTTTGAAAAAGTCGTCTACTTAACTCAAGCTACTGATATTGCTAGGACGTTTTAGATGTGCAATTTTTTGTGTTGGGGAGGGGGTAGTGTTCTCGGAATAGTGTTAAGAGACACTCGTTAGGTTATTGACGTCGTGAGTGGGGCACTCTTGGGGTCTGGAATCGATGAAGATGGGCCGTATTGACGTTTCCTTGTATCCTCCTTTGACCCACCAGTACAACGACAGCATCCTCTACGTCCAGTGGGCTCCGAAGGACATTTTCACTCCGGCAAAGCCGGGCGAAGTCGTCAACAATGATGAGGAAGCAGAGGCCGCGGAAGCAGAGGTGCCGGTTGGTGATCCGGATCTGCTAGCACCACCAGACGAACAGAAGGAGACTGGCGAAGTCGCAGAAGTGGAAAGTCGGTAAGTGCAGTCTCTATTCACCCTTAAATGTCTATCTTAAAACAGCCACATGTTCTCTTATCCACTTCTCTCAATTTCGATTCCAGGCGGAAAAAGAAAAACAAGTATCCGCGTAAAGATGAGGCGATGAAACCCGAAACCCAAGACGAAAATCAGGGCGAGAAGACTGAAAAGTAAGTCACATCTTTGACAAAAAATAAGTACTACTGATTTTATTATAAGTAGTGCGAATTTTTCGGAAGCTGTCGCCTGCGCCTGTTGAATGTGGGGCCGTTTTTTAATTCCTCCATTCAGATCGCACAAGATAAAACGCGGGTGTCACGCCGAAGATGACGAAAAGGGGGTCGATGATAATCAAGCGATTGAAGGTGGAAACGAGGGAAGCGAAAGCAGCAAGTAAGCCCCGTGAGTCGTCCCCATCGTCACTAACGCCAGGTGTCATAAAACCCCCGAATTGTTCCCCTAGACCCTCCAGGAAACGCCAGAAAACCACATCGGAGTCCGCAGTAGCCGACGACGAGTTCTCCATCGTCAGGAAGCCGAAGATGCAGCAGCAGGAGAAGAAGAAGCGGAAGGAAGCCGTGAGTCGGGTGATTATAGTGCGAAACGTGGCCTTCCAGGCCAGTCAGAACGAGCTGACGGCTCTCTTCAAGCCGATTGGAGGTCTGGTGAAGGTCAGGATGCCCATTAAACCGTCTGGGAGGCACAGAGGCTTCGCTTTCGTCGAGTTCTCGACGGAAGACCAGGCGAAGGTGAGTTTGTCTGGTTTTGATCGTTTAAGGCGCCATTTCCTTGTCTAATAGCTCGTGTGTATTTTGTAGAGTGCATTGGAGACGTTTGGAGTGGATACGCACTTTATGGGTCGACGGCTGAACATTGAGTACGCGAGACAAGGCTAGTGGTAGGCGAGGATTTCGCCTTCGTTTTTGGAAAGTATAAATCCAAATAAATGTACAGAATGAGACTCTGTGGATGGGATTTTTGGAGGTGTTGGGGCAATTAATCGAAATGCCCTCGCTTTTATCGAACATTTCTTTATTACCCCTTCATCCCACAAGTTCTGTCCACTAGTTCAGCTTGCTCTAGCTTCATTCCAGGCTGTCAATCGAAAATCACTTAAATTTAATAAATTCTACTCTTACCAGTCGTTTTTACTTGATAGTAATAGGGTAATCAGCGCACAATCAAACACTTCAATGAGAAGAAAGCTGGGTCAATGCTCGTCAGCCATTGGGCAGCTTCGAGAGCAGTGACCAATAGGCTTCTGACCAAAACACGCCTCTTTTATCTCTTCGTAGCCTTATCTATTTTTAATTAAACGGAAAAGCGGGTAATTTTGGGCCGGGGATTACTCACGATTCATCAAAAGCCCGGGGAAGGGGAAAATTAGGACCCCTCTTCTCTCTGCAAGTGGCCAATTAATTCGCTGCAAGAGAGACATGACTCATGTTTCGTCCGTGTCTTGCGGGTTGTGCGTAGATCAAATAAGCTAAATAATTAGGAGTTGATTTTTCCCTGACTGTGGAAAGGAATTTTCGGCAGAAAATAAAGAGAACTAAATTGAAAAGTATCAAATTAAACAGCATCTATTTTGATGATTTAAATAGATCAATAGATTTCGTTATCTGAAAAATATTTCACAGATTAGTAATATCTCGTTAATTTACGATAATTTCCTTCGTAATTAAATAGTCAAATAGAGAATTAATTTGGTACTCAGATCATGCAAGCATGATCTCGACTGAATTATTAAACAACTCGCCGACGTTTCGGAAATTTCGGACAGTTATATATATTTATATAAGATAATTTATTGCAGCAAAAGTTATTTAATCCCTACGGAAAACTTGAAAGGACTCCTTGACTTAATAAATGATCTTGCAGCGGTTAGCTACTATTGGATTCTCTGTCTGTCCGGATAAGATGAAGAATCCAAAAGACATAAAGACGTTCGGTATGGAGTATTTATAAGAAAGATGCATATATATTTGCCATTACTCCAGAAAATTATGATAATAACTTTCTGATTACTTTGAACAATAATTTATCTACTTTTCGTTATTGCCTGTATAATAGGCTCAGTTGTTTAAACCGTTACCATGACGCCTCGCACTTCAACGAATAAGCTTTGGAGTTGCCACACGTCCTGTCTCGTAGTGTGTTGTTGGTCCCTATGACGTCTTTGCCTTTGAGTTTTCTTAGGTCGACCTAAGTAAATATGACCGGCGTTCGTACGATAGATGAGTGAGGAAAGTAACTCTGACTGACTGATTTTGTATAAATTAACAAAAATACAATAGAAATATTAATCACGGTGCTTATGCAACTTCTTTTGAATAAAAACATTTTTTGTGCTAAATGCAAGCACATAACTAATGCTGCGGTAATGATCTGAGCCTCTCAATCGTTACATTGTGGCGGCCTGACGCCAGCTAAGCCATTTAGACAATCCAATCAATATCACACAAAGCCTAGCTAGCTGGACTCCCGTCGGCCATTTGAATTAGTGTGAGTCATGTCCCCTTGTTCACATGTCATAAAGCCGCGAGTGCACAACTCAAACCATACACAGGCCTCTAATAAATGCTCTGGCGTGCACACCTTCTCCTCTTTTCTTCTCCCTCTGGGAGCGGCACCATCTTAACGGGGTAGCAAATCCACCTGGTAGTGGACTTAAGTGTTACCTATCCGTTACACATCAAAGCTTAGTGGACTGGTCATCGATACCGGTCATCGACAAATAGCACAAGTCGTTGAAACTGCTGTCAACGCCGTCAATCACGGCTACTTTCTTCATGCATCTATCATATGAATGTCAGTCATATTTACCCAGGTCATGTGAAGAACACACGGACAAAGGTAAAGACGTCATCAGGGAGCAACCTCACATTATTTAGTACTAAATATCCCAAGCTGCTAAACCTTATCCTTCAGCCAATAGAAGAGCAGCTGTTATCCTTATCAGCCAATAGGAGTTGAGCACATTTATTTCCCATCTAGCCGATAATATTTAGGTGCCACAGCATATTTTTGAGGTGAGTCTTGAATTCTTACGTCCACTACCAGTGGTTCCTACTCACATTCGGCTAACCATCAACCAGATAACTCAAGTTAGCTGAAAACAACTCCACTCACACGACTCAGGAATGTCCACATCTTATTAGTGTGTCCTGTGTTCTATTCTTCCAAAATGTAGAACATTCAGCTTAGACTTCAGAGCGAGTTCACACGTAGATGGACGCCAACCCAATACTCTGCGTGCTCAATGGGTAGTATACAGAAGATAGATCTCCATTTCAGCATCCAGAGGTGAGCACAGTTTTGAAGCATTTATCGATTGACATATGCCTTCAACAACCTCCTTGTATCAGTCGCATGTTACTATAGAAGCATTGGAAGAGCTGAAGCAAGATTACTTAGAATCGTGATTGGTTATTAGAGCTAACTGGAATGACGATACCTAGGGTTGTTTTGTTTTAATTTGATTTTATTAGCAAATAGAGCTTTTAGGATAAAAGAATAATTTTTTCTAAGATATTGTGCAACTACACCGTTATGAACTCTGCGATTAATATTTCCCTTGTTTATTTCGGTAATTTGCACAAGTCGTTCCTCGCACATCCATCATAAGAAAGCCAGTCAAATGTCCATAGTAGTCATGCGAGGAACACACAGACAAGGGTAAAGATAAAGACGCTATGAGGGCTTACCTCCTTTTAGTATAACTCTCCATAGCTGCTAAAAGTCGCCTTCAACCAATAGAAATAGAGCCAGTTCCAACCACCTCCCAATAAGAGTTGAGCAAATTGTAGAGCATCTAGTACCTAATATCTCGATACCACAGCAGCATTCTTGCGCTTGAGTCAGTACATTCTGAGAGTCTTGAAGTCTTGCATCCACTATCAGTGGATAAAATGTCACACGTTATCAGAGAATGCGTGGACCAATGGTGAATTCACAGGCCTTGACGAAAGACTCATTAAACGAGGCGGTAACTCCCCTTCTAAGTAAAACAGTCTTTAAATATGAAAGGATAAATGTGAATTCCATTATTGGATCAAGATATGGCGTCACCTTTGGAAGTATTGATTTCTTTTGACATTGACTAAAGAGAATAGGCCTCAAAGATAAGCCGGATCTTATGAATGTTATCATTTTAAACACAGTTCCCATGTTTAGAGCTGTCTCAGATCTCCAGTATCGCTAAATTATACCACCTTTATGGTCACAGCCGCCTAGAAGAGAACTTCATGGGAAAAAAGATTCGTATTGCAATCTGGTGCGATCTGTAAATCGTTGGAATGACGTCACAGATAATCGGGGAAAGTGTATTGATTAATTAAACGTAACCTTTGATAAGTTAGACTTCAGTGCCAAAACGCCCTCACCACTCGTTGAAACAATAAACTCCAACTGTCTGAAATAGAAAACAGACTTGACTGCACGATTAAGGGCGGTTGTCTGAACTGTTTGGCAACAGTTCAGACAGGTGCATGAGATTTCAATCGAGCACGGAGGGGTCTAACAGGGACGCTAAACTTGTTAAGAGACACGAAAACAAAGCAGGCATGAATTTGTTAGGAAAAACACCTTATTGCGGGAGTTGGCATCGCCTTCAGAGCTATTGATTGTAGGTGAATTGACCAGATGGCCCATGGATAACTGACCACCCATGCAGTTTCGTCCTCATATAATCATCGCTCTCTCTCTCTCTCCACGGGTATTCTTGTTTTCTCTCTCTGAGCTAACCGTCACTTTGATGGCCGTAGGCATGAGAAGGTCTTCTGACTGATTCTAACAGACACTGCAAATTGTGTCTAACGCTCAAGGGCCGTGGGTGTGAAGGCAGGTACAAGGAAGTCGGCTTGGAGACTTCAAAAGGCGAGGAAATCCTTCTATTCCCTTTAACGGGTTTCGCACACGATGACCGCCATTGGCCGTCTCAATCCAGAGATATCTAATTTAACACTCAAAAAGTGATAGAATTTCCCCATCGATTAACTGAGCTTTTGCAGTACTTCGAGTGGTGTGGAGGTTAAATATTGAGCGAGAGGATGGCGGAAAGAAGAGCGGATGTCATCCAAAATTTGCGATTGTTTTCAGACATCCAGTCATCAAACGGCATCCATTTTCCAGGTTTAGGTGACAACGGAGCTGAAAGAGCAGGAAAAGCTTCTTTTTCGTCAAGAGCTGCCGCTTCAAGGCCAGGATGTCCGGTTCGATCTTCCATTTCCTGGAAGGGAAAGTCTTCACTTCCGCTGAATTTTGCGAAGCATCTTCTGCAAGTTCCTTCGCCCAAAATGAATGAGCGTTCTTCTTCCTTTCTTGACTTCATAATACGTCTCAAATTGCTCTTAGTTACTTCCATGTTATTAAGGAAATTTTTGTCTAATTGTTTTACAAAACAAAATGTCATTATTTTGAATGCTTTTTATATTAAAAAATGCTATTCAGCATCGCTAAACATTGCGTAATGCTCGCTAACAATCGTTCAATTTAAAAATAAGGTACAAATCAGACAGAACTTAAGGAATGGCATGCTGATAACTCTTCTCCAACCCACTTATTTTTCTTTTAACTAAAGTCAAAACAACAAGTCACAAGCCTACTCCGACTTTACGCCTTTGGCAATTAAAAGCGTTTGACTTTTTGCGTTAGTCGGTGTTGTTCTTTGGGTGTAGTGAGCTTGGCGGTTGCACTGTTAACGACCGGGAGACAATAATGCCTTGAAATAAATTACTCCTGCTGCAACCACAATAGAGACAGCAAAGTCGAAGTGTTTTGCGTTAATTTTAACCGTAAATGGATGGTATTTTTGCCCTGTTTCAGTAGTTACAGGAGGATAATTCAAGGTCCCATTTTACAGGAAAAGAAAAGCGTACTATTATATGTAAATATTAAAAAAATAATTAAAATCCTGATATTTTTCTGTTTTAAAGATTTTGAATCTCCTGCCGTTATCGATTTTTATCGTTTTCCCCTAAAATAAAAGCATATTTGGGTTAGTAAAACGTAAATAATTATTAAGTTGCAATTAAATTTGTCTTCATCTGTTAAATGGAAATATTTGCTGCAGTTTAATAATAGATTAACATTTTACTTTCGCCCAAAATAAATAACAGCCTATCTATGAGATGTGCTAATTTAGCCGTACCACGAACGAGTGGCCGTGTTTTGGTCTCAAAGTAAGACTGAACACTTCAAGAGTATTTTCTTGAAAGGCAACTTTGCTGAAAAAAAAATGAGAGCGTTTTCACCAACCACCTTCACTTTTGCCTGTTTGACAAGTGCTTGATTTAGGAGATAACTTCACTCTGACAGGCTCTAGAAACAGAGGTGAAAAGACGAGGGATTTGTTTAAATGAATGGAGCAGTTGTAACAAATTTACAAAATTGGGTACAAAAAAGACAAAAATGAAATTTCAGTTTAATTTAATTTGAAAAAAAACTGTCAGGGCTTTTTGTGAAGAAGAATATGAGAGCATGTTTTTTAAACAATAATGGCAGAACAAATTTATTTGTCATAGAGAATTAATCAGTTTCATCAGAAAAAATAAAAAATATTTCGTGGCTGGTAAACTCCTCGATGAACACCTATAAAACCCAGTTTCCTCGTTGAGAGCTGCGCAAATCTGGACTCCATTGAGGAAGAACTGCAATTGGAAAACCTCTCTTTCTGACATCGTCGCCATCGTTTCAGAAAGAACTTGGTGAGGGTGTTTTAACTAATAAAGGGGCTAAAATTCCCTTGGAGCCAACAATTCCCAAGTTGTACGAATCAATACACCCAGAGAATTGGGGCTGTAGGTGCCGCAAAATCTGGACCTATACCATGTTAAGATATGTATATTTTGCTGATTTTTAGAGGTGTTTCCACTATTTTGTCCAGCCGGCGTATCTGAAGTACTTGTAGTCTTTTCGCCGCTAATGTCACTTTTAATAACGATCCACTGTAGCATTTACAGAGTTGCTGCTTTCTCCCAGTCTGACCCCAATCGTAAATCACCCGATAACCGCACTTATCGGCCGGGGTCATCTCGAATCCTACTTCTTCAAGGCCAAGGTCAAGCCCTAGCAGAAGTAGCAGTGGCGATGGCGCATTCTGATAGAAGAGGTCGTCTGACCTCAGACAAGCTGGCCCGATGTCTGAAACATTCATTGGCTGACTTGTTCATTCAAGAATATATATGACTGTGAAGGTTGTTTGGGGTAAAGGTCATAAGGATTTCGATGCGTGAAGAAGTGACATTTCAATAAGTGGCGTGGAGTTTAATGGGATCTCTTTAACGGATTCACTTCTAGGGGGATTTTTGGAATAAATTATTAGGAGTAATATTTGTCAGTGATGATCAAAACTTCGATCATCATTGCTTAATAATCGCACAGTTAGAAGCTCTCGTTGTACTTTCAGCCATCGAGGGAATGTTTACATAACCCACTCCCTTCAGTTCCCCCCTTTGAGACACGATCGAGACTTCCAGACGCTGGTGTGATTGTTTGTCTGGATCCGTGTTAACTTGGTAGTCTAATGGTTATCCCATTAGAAATTCGCTTGTCATGGAGTTCTACCCAGACCCACAATAAATGGATTTGCCAGAAAATTTAATAGAGACAGCATCCCAAGTGTGCTCAGAGCATTTATAAGTTGTGCTAGCAATGAATTCTGACTGAATGAGCTGAGGTCTGTTCAACCACGATGATCCATCTGCCTGCTGGTTAGAAGGAGTTGGGTTAATCTCGAAATGTATCCAACGAGAAGGCTATCTAATTCAAATGATTCAACACTGCGGCAGTGACATAAATCCATATCTCTTTGGCCTCTATTGTTGTACTTGTCTCTCGATGCATTTAAACAAAACCAGACTTCCTCCAAGGCTTTTGGTACTTGGTAATCGTATTGTCGTTTTCAATTTTATGACTACTTTTAAATATTCAGAGGCTTTCAAATGTCTTAATAACGAGACCATCAAGCTGTAACAAATTCAACAAGTAGAGAATTTATCAACACGCAGCATTTTCAGCACTAAATTTCTATGCAAAAAGGGAGACTATTTTCAAAATGTCTTACTCAATTACCCCAAAGCGCAGTTAATTGGTTAACAGTTTTGTTTATATCTAACGATGGCTTATTTTTCCACACTTTGTTTGGACTCAGTTGGTTCTAGAAGCCTGACTCAGTCATCTTTTCCTGATTCCTTCGCTAATTAATCCTAGAGCCCATTCATACTTGACTACATCTGCCATCAACTGACTTCCGTTTGGGGCATTCCTAAGCAATGACCGAGTCCCACTTTCTGGAGGGTTTGACTTTGCCAGCATTGTTAAGGCACTTAGTCCGCTGACATTTCTGCCAACAACGGGTGAGAAGTTGTCCCATAAGGAAGACGGAAACGTTGGACGGTTTTTCCCGCTCTACTTTGGCAAAATGTTGACACACCGCTCCGCAAGCCTGTTGTCGTGAAAATGATGCGCAAAAGATACTCAGTAGAAGCAGAAATTCCAAGTAACTCATGTGGATCAGTCACCATAGATTACGTGTAGTCCATTTCTGAAGCTCCCTTCAACTCCCTCTCGGCCAAGCAGATTGATCAAGCTGGCTAAACACGACAGTAGAGTGCCTTACCAAACCGCACCCCTTTGGATCTTTATCTGCAGAGGAAGAGGAGGATGTAGATGATCAATCGATAATGTCAATCTCCACTCCACCTTGCAGTCACATTAGTGGATTTAGTGTGTAGGCCCTTTGCCTAACTCATCTAACGAGAGCCCAAGCATTCACCGTTTTCGGGTTATTGCCTTTGGACCTAAGTGGAATTCCTATCACCACAAATAAACAAGCTAAAATACACGGGAGGACAAAGAAATTAGTGAGAAATACTAATGGAAATTAGTTTTTTACCATTATTACAGACTATCGTGGAAAAAATAGAATGTTTTTAGTAGGAAAAAAGCAGTTTTTGCAGATGAGAATCAGTAGAGATAAAATCAGGGGTAAAAAGTGTTTGCTCTTTCCAGAGCAAAAATCGTCCAAATATTAAATCAAATATTAATAATCAGTAATTAAATAATATTTTCTGTTGATTTATGGATGAATTAAAATTTTTAAAACAAAAAGGCCTTGACATCGACTTAGAAAGAACTGTCAATTAGACAGGCACTAGGGGGCTCATACTTGATCCTTCTGGATACCAAGTTTAGATGAAACAGGAAAACACATTAAAAACAACACAAAATATTTTATATGGTGTAGGTATGCAGTTTGCGGCAACCACAGCATCAGTTTCCAGATTTATTGATTGAATTGTTGGTTCCAATTGAATTATAGCTCTTCATTATTCAGTTAAAACAATCTCACCCAGCTCTCTTGGGAGGTGGGAATCGACTTCTTACTCGAATCCCTCAGTAATGTTGAAGATGTCTGGAGAATGCGATGCTCCTCCTAGTGTAGCCATTCCTTAACAGTTCTAGCTGCTGTATGGATTAGTTATGCATCATTATCTTGAAAACTGGAAACCACAGACCTTAGGCAGACATGGAGTGAAGAACTTGGTCGCCTGAAGATTCCTAAACAGTCTCTGATGTTAATTATTCTATAAGGGAATGGAAATCACTGGCCTGGAAACGGATTTCCAAGAAATAGCACCCCAGCTCACAGATCCTCACTGTCTCAAAACGTCGTACACTCGGCCGACTGTGAGAAATAAGGTAAGGGATTCGAGGAACCAATTGTGGAGGTTTTTACTCCATCACCAATCTAAGCGCTTTGAAAATTTGTTGTCTTTGAGGGCACATTTGTGCAGCTCTCAACGATGAGCTTTTGAGGAAACTGAGCTCTGTAGGTGTTCATTGAGGAACACTGCAGTGACTTCAGGAGCCTTGGTCTTGCCATCCTCTCTTACAATTCCATTTAGATTCGGAAGGTCTCACTAAACCGGAACCAGATGAAGCTCAGTTGAGTTTGATGATCAGTAGCTTCTTGGGGCAGCCTTCAATTACAAGTCCTGTTGCATCAATCGAGGAATTAACAATTAGGCTTAGTTAAAACCAAAAAAAATTATTGAAAATTCAGAAAGTTATGTTATGGAGTCAAACCGTCATAGTCATGCCTCTAGAACTTTCATGTGGGTCTCCAAACTTAATTCTTTCCGATGATTTGGGACCGAGTTTTGCGTACCGTTAAACTGATTCCTTCTTCTAAAACTATTGGACGAATTTGATGCGATTTAATGGCATCACTGGAAATGAAACAGGAACAGCGTTTACCACAACTCAGCATCGAAAATTGAAAAAAAAGGTATTCCAATGGCTAATGTATCAATTTTGTCTCTTTTTTTGAATTGGTCTGAATATAAAGAGTATTTATAATGTCAAATAATAAATAATAAATTAGGTTGATTAAAACACTGCTTCATCAGTTGTGTTGGGATTGGTGGCAATTAGGCTTGGTTCAAACCCTATTACCTTCCATTGTCATCGTCAGTAACTTTGAAAGGCTTTGTAACCTTGAAAATCGGTGCCACACGAATTGTGAGGAAACAGTCTCACATGCGATTTGGAGGAAAAAGCCTTCTTCTTACTTTAAACTAGTGCGGACGCCAATAAATACTACACTTTGAACTGTTACCACCGAACGCAGCAACACTGAATGCTCAAATTTGAGGAGGAAACAAAACCTGTTCCAATGGATCCACAAGGGTGATGTTTCATTAGGACAATGCATGACTACCCCGTAGAGCAGGATTCACGTCGCAAAAGAGCATCGAAAAATTTGGTTGGGAGAAAATTCATGCTCATCCACCTTATTTATCCCGACTACTTCGCTCCTTCGAAGTCATTTGGTTCCCAAAGGCTTTTGCGAGGCTGTGGAAGAGGATTTAATCCTCAAATGAATGCAAAAACACGCTGACTTCTTTTATTTCTTCAAAAAATCAGACAGACCTTGCTGAATGACATGACACCAGTCATCTATACTTATCCAGTGCTTCTATTGGCCTCGTTGCTCTCACAGGAGTCGACATTAAAATTTTCCTTGCGATCGCGCGGTTTTGGGGTAAGATAAAATCACAACTTGAGAAGAGAGTGAATGGCGATAGTGGTGTTCGCATGCGAGTCGGTGGTAGGGTTGGTGGGGGGGGGAGCCGAGGATAAAGCCCTTTTCATCTGAAGACAAGGAGAAAGAGATATTGCACGGAGATTGTGGACAAAGCCGAAATGCTTTTTCTGGCAGGGGATTATGCAAGCATCTCAATGCAAAAGTGGCATTTAGATCTTAGCTAATATGAGGAGGAAAATGGGAAAGCGAAGAGGATAAAACAGACTGAGAATGACTGATTTTGAAAGCTTAATTCATAAACGAATCACTTTGATAAGACTGGGTAGGGTATCTGTTATATCTCCAAAAAAAATTACAATAATAATTTTCTGATTAACTTGAACTACAGTTTATTTACCTTTCGTTATTATATGTATAATTTGTACAGTTGTGGCCATAACTAACACATTAAGGTTTATTCAACGAAGTGCAAGGCGTCAGAGTAACGACTTAATGGTCCAACTATCACGTATTCATGAGGTGATGATTACTTTACAATGAAAGAGTGAATTATTATCATCATCTATAATATATATTAATGAATTTCACTGAACAAGGAAAACTCTCACTCGATGTTAACAACATCAGTTTTTCTTCTTGTTTAAGCCGAGATCCACTCATGTAAGTTTAACGTGTCGTTGGGTAATTTATTTCAAATTGTGCTCGTATATGACGACAAACTTAAACGACAATAAAGTTGTTACACCAATGGAATGGAAACAAGGCAGTGTTTTTAATATTTTTAATAAAAGATGCGTTATTTATCGTGTCTACGACAATTCTAACTTTGAATACTTGGGCTTTAGCAGTAGTAGGTTTAACACGTCAGTGAGTTTTTTTCAAATTTTCCGCTTATACAACGATGAACTTAAACAGCGAAAAAATACTAACGTAATTATCGGTAATTCTGGCGTTGATAACCTCGACTTTAGTCATGAAAAAGGCAGCAAGGTGGTGATTAGAGCCATTGCCGCTGGCATAAGAAACGTATAATTAATAGTTCATCGACGACGTTGAGATGATCTGAGTCTCCAAGACAACAGCTTTTATGCTGTCAACGATTAACTGAGCTTTGATGAAAAGTGCCGTGTTGTACATGGATAGACCAACTCGTCATTTTCGACATGGGACTAACATCATGAGGACACGAGGATGTAAATGAAACGGTTGTGGCGGCCCTGGAAATGAGTCCAAGTCACTAACTTTTCATTATTCAGATCAGCGTGACTTCAGCGAGTCACTAAGCCTATCATTCCGTCTTGCCAATTGCCTTCTGCCTTCTGGCACACACGCTCTTATTAAACACTGCACACTTTGGACAGTTCATCGTATCCTCACAGAAGTGTCCTTAACACCGCCGGCAGAATCTTGGTGTTGCGGATCCGACTAGCAAAAGCATCTAACAGTGTCTCGGTTTCAGTTGCCTGATTCGAAAACACAACTGTGTTCCCAGGATGGGACCAGCGTTCATGAGAATATGCTCATCAATTTTTTCTACAAAATCAAGTGATGGCTGTTGAATTATTTCATTCTCTTTTCCTTCTTTTATTCTCTCAGTAAGTCTAGAGATTTTTTCGCTAGATTTAAGCAGTAAATAATTAGGTAAATACCACAGACGAACATGGCCTACTTATTTGAGAAGTTATCAACTTCAAAAGTATTTTTACTGCACTGAAAATGAACGAAAACGGAAAAAATGGAAATACGGAAATGATGATATAATTAATATTCTTAAAAATATCATTAAATTTAGAACTAAATTTCATCACAAGATGTCTTAAAAGTGTATAGGTAATTGGCGATGACTTTTCGCGTTTCTTGGTTTTGACTTCGTAAGTTTCTATAACGATTTGTACTCCACCAATTTCATTAAAAAACATTGATAAATTAAACATTTCATGAACGAAACGGTCTCTGACAATCTGAGAAGATGTGATTTATTATCTTTGTCTTAATAGCACATACTTCTTTCATCTTTGGAACAAATCAAAAGTTATTATCATGAATATGTCATAATCGGCAAAAGGTTCTAAGGCTAGCCAATCCGAAGCATGATTTTGTAGAAAAATGACCTCAAAACTTGCTAGCAAACCATTTGAAGCCACGAGATCGGGTATAAAAGCGTTGGTTTCGATGAGGGGAGAATATATTGATCAGTACTGCTATGATTGGCTTCCAAACAACCCCCAATGTGCTTTGGAGCATCTCCTTGCCTAAAATCAATGCCTCCGCTTATTAAAACGCTGTTTAAATCAGTTTCAAAAGGAAAAGATGACCTACCGAGTAGCTAGGTGGCAGGATTGGTTATCTTAAACGTTGGATGACAAGCATATCAGACTTTTTACTGAGTTGTGACTGCTGATCTCCTTTCATGGGAGAATTGACAGCCGAGACAATTTAGGATATAATCCTCCATCAGTCTTGCAGCCAACATCCACATGAATGCCAGAAAATGGCTTCAATTCTTATTGGGAGAATCATAGCTTTTCGGAAAGCCTTTAAATTAGCCCCTCATAAGTCCACCTAATAGGTATCTGCAACATTAATTTTAGGAGCCTTGCACAGTATCAGAGGATGAATCGGAGGTAAACAGCCCTTCTCCCAACCCTGAACCTCCACAAACACGCATTGGGGCTTTTTAACATGTTGACACGACCGTTTTGGGGGTATCGAGATAAGGAAGTGCCCCAGGTGCCTCTGGCGTGGCTTAAGAGGAGGGAGATAATCACACTGCCCAAAATGCGAAAATCATCATATGGGAGCCTTCTTTCAGTAGGAGTTCTAATTATCAGGCTATTCTATCTACAATTTGAATAGAGTAAACAATTTCATTTGGAGATGCAATCACCAACGCACTTTATTAGTGTAAAATTCCGCAATTTTAAATGCCAGGAAACAGGTGCCCACCTTTCCTTTGTGGCGTGTCTCTTGCTCTGTGGGGTCTAGGCACATTGTCCTGATCACAAATCACGCCTTTCCGATTCACAAGAGTAGGTTCCAAAGTCCTATTCGCTACTGTAGATTAGAACATCAATTGTTTCGGCATTAGGTGATAACAATTTAAGTTGGGATGTTCCCTGAGGATTCCAACAGCAGGTTGAACCTGTTGAACCCATGAAGGGGCCGGTTTCAAGCCTTCGAGATAAAGGTGCACCTTTGTATTTTTCGAATTATACACAATTGTAAATTCTTTCAGCTTCCAAAGAAGGGGAGGCTTCTTCGAGAGCTGCTGCCTGCGTCAAGATGTTCCTCTCAGCATCAAGCTCAACTGGAATTGGTCGTCCGATTGGGTCTTCACCTGTTGTCCGCGTCCTCGTGAATTCCCGCATTCCTCCTCTCCATAAACTGAGTGACTGCTGCTGCTGAGTTTCCTTTCTTGAGCTCATAAAACCTAAATATGCACCTCAAATGATTTTGGGGGTGTTTCCATTTTAATAGGATTTAAATCAAGAAAACTGTCAATTTTCTGTTTTCCAAAGCAAAATTGCATTATTTTAAATATATATCAATTCATAAAAATGCATCTAAAATTTTGTTTAATTTGAAGGGAGGTATAGTTTAGACAGGATTCCTTAAAATTAATGTTAAAATCCCATAGCAATATGAGAAGATTAGTCAGAAGTAAACAGACACTCTCTAATACTCCATAAATATTCATTACTTCTGCTGTTCGAAACTCTGTCAAGATCCCTTCAGGGGTATCGAGATAAGACATCTCGGTTAAGAGGGAGATAAACACTCCCAAGGCCCCAGATAGGGACTTGACGAATTGAGAGCGTCCCTTGAGTAGCACTTTATTTCTCAAATTTTCCTTCTATCAGGTCACTCCATAGTCTCCTCTGAATTGTAACTTCTATTTAAAACGAATCTGTAAGAGTATTTATAGGTTTCAGTGGAGTTGAATAGATGCACTCAGTTCATAAACGGGTATGTGACAATGAAAGAATATGGTTTACGAAATTCCGAAGTGGAAATTTCACCCTCCACGACTTCACATGGCAAGAATCACGTCACAAAAACGAGTAGAACCTGGAATCTGGGTAGAAGCTCGTTATCCACCACTTTGAAGAAAGGCCACAGGTAGAGGTTGAAGCTGACAGTATCCCAACAATAAAATCAAACGAATTGGACCATGATGAAATTATCAAAGGACTACTTATATATGCACTGAAGTCATGAGTTATCAGAGAATGTCTAACGGTGGTTTAATCCTTAATTAAATGTTTATTCAAAAATCGAACAGAACGTATATGGGATGACCTTAAAAGTCATCGTGGGAAGAACATAACAGATGAGTACTCATTCAGTAGCAGAGAGCTGAGTGCTCTTGTTGAAGACCAAGTACACCAGTTACGGTCCACCATTTGGAATGCAGAAGAATATGATATAAAGATAATACTTGATGGCAGAAAATGGTTATTGCGTAACGCATAAAATGCGTGGTCCAAATTGAGGTTATGGCAGTTTATACTTCTCTCATTAAGTTCGAGTCCTTTTAACCTTCTTCTACACCTTCTCAGCAAAAAAATGGGAATAACCAGAAGCTGGAGTTCATTCCGTAAAAGACAAGTCTACGATGAGACGAGATGAGATGAGAGAAGATGGGAAATTCCTACATTTCAGTCAAATGCAATGCTTTTATCGATGCTTACTACAAAGTCTATCAAATTAAAACGCAATTCAATGGACTACTAGATTGCCCTGTAGCTACCAGAGAGTTTAACGCAATTAGCAGCAAATGGGTCTTATTACGGTCTTCACTAGTCCCCAAAACTGATTTGATTGTGTTACGGATTAACAATGGACAATTACGCAATAATCCAGACCTGGGGAACACGTTAGCCAAACATTGAGGGGAGGTGGCCTAGCAACCTATTATTGGCTACACAGCACTTAGCTACAGTGGTCAGCGGTTCCAGTTTGACATTAGAATTCAGCCGAAACTGGATCATTTTCATGGGGTTTTAGAAGTAGCCTTGAAAATCGATCATACATTCCTCATTTCAACTGCGGTTGTGGCGAGATGCTGAAACTTGTAGAAAGAGGACGTGTAGTGCAGTTGAGGACGCACATTTAGCACATCTGTGATTTAAATCACCGTGTTTTGTTGTTTGTAACTGGGAAAATTCTGCAGGAATTGCATTACTTACAGGGGTTGAGCAGTGTAGGTTCAGGCGCGATTCTCCGAGGTATTGATTTATACAGATTGTGAATTGTTGGTTCCAAAGAAATTAAAACACTCTCACCGTCTGGCGACGGCGGCAGACATCGACTTCTAACTAGAATCTTCAAAATCCGCCACAGTCCGCTCCTCAATAATGAGGCTAAGGTCTGAGGATTTTGGTGGCCCGGTGAGATGCTCAAATTTATTAGAATGCTCCTAATGCCATTCTATATCAGTCCTTGAACCATAGGATGAACCTGTTTGCCGTCTAAAATCCCAGAATTGTCTCGGCTGTCAATACTTCCACGAAGGAAAATCATTGTCTCGGTAGCGGATTAGTCAGAGATTATCACTCATTTGTCAACTGCTTGAGAGACAGACCAATTCTGGAGATACATACTCAACTACTCTAAGCGCCTTGTGTTATATCTTAAGGAAATTACATTTACAATTTTCTGATTAGCTGGAGTTCTAATTTACCTTTTGTTATTATTCGTATAATATGTACAGTTGTTTAAATTATTACTATGACGACGCCTTGAACTGCGTCGAACAAACTTTGGAGTTACCACGCGTCCCGTCCCTTGTGGCCGTTATCTAACGCAGCGTTTAGCAATCGAAGTATTTTAGATAGCATAGCACCTGAAACTTACATTCTTGAGGACAGTGGCTTTCGATTAGCAGCTCTTCCTTAGAATCCAGATTTGTGTGGATTCCGACAAACAGTTTTGTGGAAACTGAGTTCTGTAGGTGCTCATTGAGGTCCGACGGTTTCTCCCATTCTTCAACAATTATGGATTGGTGATGCATTGTCCTCCTAAAAGATGGCACCGTTTCACTTTGAAGACAGTTCTAGAACAACCACAGGATGAAATTAGTTGCCCCAAATTCCTAAATTGTCCCGGGGGATCCTTGATTGGGCCGGCGGCGGACTTCCAAGAAATGGCGTCCCAGCTCATCAACACAGAACCCCCACCGCTGTGTTCAAACATCGTGCACTCGGCCGAAGGTCCGAAAAAAGGTGAAAACGATTATTCGTCAGTGGACAATCATCCCTTTTCTCAGTGCTCAAGGACCCGCTTGAAACATTTGTCGCCTTTGAGTTCTGTAGGTGTTAATTGAGGAGCCTTTGGTGATCCCATGAGCCGTGGTCTCGCGATTATCTCCAACAATTCCATTTAGTGTCCTACCGGCGCTCTCTAGCAGCTGGCAACTTCGACAGATTTCGGCTAGATCTGAGCTTTGCTGAGAGCTGCGTTCTTTCTGTACAAAAATCATTTGAAATCAAACCTATCTAATAAAAAAAAGAATTGCCAAAAGCAGTATGATATTTTAAGTTTTGGTTGTTTGTAACATATTGAGAGATAATGATGTCATAATATCAGGTGTTTCCACTATTTTGTCCCACACCTGTAGTTCGATATACTGATTCAATAATTCATTCAATTCGATGTTATGCATATAATTTTATCCCCTTTTGAGCATGACATGATTGAAGAGGTTGAAGAAACTTGAAAAAAATCGGTCTTCTTGACAGACGAGACGTCCCGAAAGTTGTTGTTTTTTTGTTTGTTACAGACAAACAATGCACCTCATAGGGGATAAGGAAATAAACTGTCAAAAAGGTATTTTATTATTAATTTAAATGTGTCTAGTTGTGAATTAAATGAATTCCTTAAAAATATTTTTTCTCACGAAAATAAGGAAGAGACTAAGGCCGCTGTTCATTGCTTCTCATAAAATCTGAGTGCCAAAGTTGGTTCATCTGTAATTTAGGTCAACTCGCGGATTTGAATGGACGACTACAGATGAAAGAAGACGGTACATCCGATTGCGCTGGCTGAAATCGTTTTAAGTGGCTTGGGTTGAATTTCAGATATCCAAGTAGAGTCGTGATATGTATGACATCAGTGGACTCGATACGTCATACCGAGGCACACATTTCTGAGGTTCAATGCCGGATGCCTCCACCAAATCAGAGCACTGATTTCGTCTAACAGGCCGATGCACCCGATGATACATTGCAGACGCTACCAATGGCAGTGATTTTAAACAAAACCCCTAGCGTGAACAACAGCGCCAGCGCCATCCCCTTGTCCACTGAATCTTGATTAAATATCTCAAAATTTCCAATTTTCAATCACATTTTCCCTGATAGAAGTGTCACATTTATCCTTATAACCTTACCAATAGGGATATCTATTCGCTAAATCTTCAGGAAATTATGCTAATAATTTTCTGATTACCTTGACCTATAATTTATTTGCCTTTCGTCATTACCTGCTATAATATGCACAGTTGTTTAAGTTGTTGCCATGACGCCTTGCACTTTGTCGAATAAACTTTGGAGTTACCACGCTTCGCGTTTCTTGTGGCCGTTATCGAATACAACGTTTACAAATCATACCAATTTAGGTAGTATAGCACCTTGTACTTTATTTCACTATCAATGTCTATTTTCTGGTCTTTTTTACCATTTAAATATCTATTTCGAGGGCACATAGAAGGGAAATTTATTAGCGAAATTTCCCGTATTCATTGTCACTAAATCTCCCACTTACTTGGTCAGTACTTTTCAAGTGCGACGGCTTGACTGAGCCCGCTATCTCAGCCACTCAGATTCATCAAACTAGATACGGGAGAGCTCCTATAACGAATAATTTCTGAGTTATTTGACCATTTAACAGCCTTTCAAAGCCTCAAATTAAGTGGTCCCCTACCCAGTCTAGACACTTATCACACTTACCACTCATAATGCCTCGTGTCTGACGCGTGGGAATTTAGTAATAGCCAAAAAACCACAGGATCCGTTTGAGTGTTTGTCTCAAAACCTGTTAGCTCTAACTGCGCACTTATGAGGTGATAAAAAATTACCATATTTTAGACACAGTTTGTGGGAGATGAGCAGTCCCAATTTATTGGGGGCCTTTTAATTCCGACAAAATGAAAATGATCCAATTTAACTTACTGGTGTTTGGAGTTCTCCCCTTGATTTAACATATTAAATCTTGGGTTAATTGTAGGAAAGCACGTCTTTAAGTTTAATTAAATTTATTAAGTTAAAAGCGCTTAGGATTAATAGCAAAGGAAAAAACAGCTGTTAAGAATGCTACCTTAAAATGTGAGCCGTGTTCTAAATTTTGGGATTAAATAATCATGAAATAGTTGCATAAATTGCCTTCTTAATTCCGATTTATCACGCAGGGTGAATGGGCAGAGCAAAATTCGTATAAAGTGCACACTGAATTCCAAACGATGCCTGTCACCGGTTTATAAAAGTTGAATAAAAATTTTAGGGGAATATGTATGCCAAAATTAGAAATAGGCACTCCGGTCCATTAAGCCCGATTCCCCATCATCTCCTCCTTCTTCGCAGCTAGCAACAAAAAAAAGGGATCTCGGCAGGAAAACAAACAAAAAGGTCCTAGCGGGGAGGTGCGGGGTTTTTCGCCTCTGTTCTCACAGTCTCGACTGGAAGTGGGAGCGTGAAGTTATTCACGAGGCAAAAAACAAACAAACAAACACGGAAAATCCTGAAATATCAGGTCATTCCAGGGGTTCTGATAGAAATTTAATCCTTTTTAATTTGAACGTACAAATGTCAAAGGGAACTAAGCAATACTTTGGTGCTTAGATAAAAATAACAATGAAATTATATTTGTTTAATAAAAAGACGCTAACATAAATTTTAAGAATTTGCTAGAAGCACTCATTTTGTGTAGAGGAAGGTGGTTCACGGAATTCAGTAAAAGTGCGAATTTCACCCTCAAGGTTGAGTTTGATTTAGCAGTTATTAAAGAGACTTTGCTCAGTTTATCGGTTGAGTTTAAATTGAAAATGAAGCTTATTTCAAATCAAAGAACTATTCATCAGTGTCGTCTTCGAAAACTTGGGAAATGTCACTCACAAGTTGACGACATTCTCATTCTCACCAAATTGTTTCAACTATTTGAGATAGACGACTTGGGATTGGCAAAAAATGGACTGAAATGCCAAAAATTGAAGACAATGAGAGGTTTATATAGCAGGAGGAGGAGGAGGTTTAAACTGGCATTGGTGAGTTCTTCGGATCAAAACCAAATTAATTTTATAGTAATTTGGTTAACAGATAGCAAGAGAAGGTAGACTGCCGATTGAATTTAACACTGAGTCAAAATTCCGACAAAACGCATTAGTTGACCAGATACATGGGAAGGGATTTAAATTTGTCATTTAGGAGGCGAGGGACTTTTCGAATTCAACGGAGGTTTGACCTTCCTGTCTCCAAGTTGAGTTCTTCTGTATGTTTATGCACCTCTAATTAGCACTTGACCTTGAAATGAACACCTTTATATGCAGAAATCAATTGGCTAAGCGGTTAATCTCTTATTTATCAATATGTGATGGATATTTCAATAATAAAAAATCTAGCCATATTTTGGAACCTATGCAAAGACATGGCATTAATTTAGACTGTTATTCATTCTTCGAATTTTAAAGACATACCAAGTCCTCGTAAAACATGAAACCCAATGTTGTATTTAATGTAAAATTCAATTATCAATGTAAACTCCAGGCTCAGAAACTAATTCAAGTTTTTGGTGATGGTAACGATAATTAGTTTAATTGACGATTGAAACTTAACTGATAAAGCAAGGGCTGAACTCGCACACATCTTTCCATATGAACTGGGTGAATGCTTTTGGCTGCTTCGTCGACTACTGAGTTCCCTTCCCCAAACTCATAAAACATTATGTTCCGTCTTGAATGATTCTTGAGTACTTCAACATTAACAAGATTTTAATCAAGGAAATATAAATTATAATGTTCTGTAAAACAACAGTCATCTTACGAGCGTAGCACTGGCTCGTCCAAATTCTTCAAATTCAAAGTAGGGAAATTCGTGCGTAACTTACTGCTCTTCTGATATCTTCAATACCATAAGCATGGTGATATATTGTAAACATGAGTATTCAGCCGTTCCCACAGAGATGCGTGCTCTTTTAAAGACGAAGAACTGAAAATGGGGTCCACTGCTTTGAATGCATAAGAAGATGGTGTCCATATTGAGGTTAAGGTTGCCTTAATTCAACTTCTGTTACTTTAATAAACAGTTTTTTAGAATGTTGCAGCCACTGGTGATACATGACAATTGGCCAAAGGTTGGAAGTCTCTGTATTTCTTCAAAGTGGTATATTGTGGGATAGATGGTGCAGTAGTTGGCTAGTAAGCACTATTCTCCTTTTCTCTGAGGTGTGGCAACGCAGATGACCACTTCGAAGCAAATATGAACTGATCCAGGTGTTAGACATCATAATAAAAACACCTAACTGTGGAATCACAATCTTTGAATATGCAAAAACTGACAGACGGACTTTCGAAGCGGCCGCATTGATGGGGTTCATATGACAGGCGGATGTGTAACAGAATGCTTGGCCGCGTTTCAAGAAGAACTCTCTCTATCTCAAGTAGTGACTGCCGAAGGAAAAACGTCGTCCTCAGCAAGGCTCAGTTCTAGTCAAAAGTCAAAGTTGATGGCTAAGAGGGGCCGTCGATGCAACTCTAAATGCAGTTGTTGGAGAGGATATCAAGACCACGGCTCCTGAGATCACTGCAGAGCTCCTCAGTGGACACCTACAAGAACCAGGCTTCCTTTAGAGTAATAGAGTAAAAACCTCCGAAAATCGGTCCTTCAAGCAGTGAAAAATGCGACTTTCTCTGACGAATCAGCCGTCGTTCACCATCTTATTTGCGACCTTCGGCCGAGTGTACCTTTGGGAAACAGCCGAAAGAGGCATTTAATCCAGGCTGCTGGGATGCTATTTCCCTTCACGGAAGAACTGACATCCGAGGACTTGTTTAGGAATTTTGTGCTGCGACGAAGTTCATCCCTTGGTTCAGGAACTGGTAAAAATGAGCATCTCAACATTATTGAGCATACATGGTCGATTCTAGAGGTTCAAGTATAAAGTCGGTATCCGCCGAAAGCGTGAGAATCTTGCAACTGAAAAGTGTGCTAAAATTCCTTTGGCACCAGCATTTTGCAATTTTTCTGAATCAGTATCTCGACGAATTGAGCGAAATCCCTCTTGTCACCAGAGTCTCTGGATTACTTCCACAGTACTGTAAAATGACAGTGAGGAGTGCATTTTTACCCAAAAAAGAATTTTGTGGTGAGAAGGGATTAAGAGACTGGAAGTTGGTGGTGGTCGTTTGAACTGTCGATAAAACATCTCATGGAAATTTCGATACAGATGGGGATTTTAAAGAAGGAATTACGATAGACTGAAAGCCTTGCTACTAAACTTTCAACATTTGACTACTATTATTGGTGAAATAAAAATTTTAATTTGGAATTTTTGATTAAATCTCAGGGGACGATTTGGTGAAGGCAAAGCTTCCTTTTACTTAATGGAATTTTTAATGTGCGAAACAAAAAAATTCAGGCAAATGAAGTCTGAATAAATATGATTATATTTTTTTGGATTTATTGATAGAAAAAAAGAAATTGCCAGTGTTATTTTTGGTCCAAAAGGGGTTGAAAGAGAGGAGATTGACAGAATGACGGCTCTAATTCCTGAAATAAGTAGCTCTCAAAAATGTCGTGTTTAAAAACACTTCAAAATCATCAAAGCTCGGTTTATCTGAATTTCGATCTTGCAGCTTGGTGGGAACTACTGAGACTTAATCTTCAGTCCTACTGCAAAATGTATAATGGACGCAATTAAAAGAATGTGCTGTGACATTTTTTATTTAAAGGCATATTAAAACAGATACAATTTTGCTTTACAGATTAGTGAAAATTAGAATATTTCTTCTTTAAACTCTTGGCGTTTTAAATTCTCTTCTGCCTATTCAAGCAGAGAGAGCAAATCTCGGACCACCAAACAATGACAGTTTCAGCGTGGCAGCTGTGATTAAAGACCAACCAGGGTGACACTTTCCACCGCGAAAGGCGAACGCGAACGCGGGTGCATCTGACCTTTGGTGGATAAATTTTCCTGACTCCACGCCAATTATGGGGCCCTGAGTCAAGGCACCTGCGCTTGTGCGTGCAATCGAAGGCTATTTGAAGGCCGTGTAATCGGTTAAGAAGAGGAGACAGTGAAGCTTCAGTCAATAGGCGAAAAAGTTTCATTTTTAGGGGCAGGGTTTGCTGACGAAGACTGGACTTTTCTTATTTGCAGTATTTAAATAAGAAGTCCAGTTATTGATACAAATTTCCATGCTATACAAGTACCATCGGCTATGCAAACAGTAACGGTTACACAGCACGACCCATGCCGTTACCAAATAGGGTCGCAAAGTCTATTTCCCTGACCGGCTGCAGTACTGAAACACCAATCTTCCTAATGCCAAATCTACGTGGCCAAGTTCCCCAACCCAACGAAAATGAAGATTCCACAGATCCTGACTTATGCTTCAATTCAGCTCCCGACTCAACTCCCACTTCAAATCCATCGTTTTCTCCCGAAGAGGCTGCAATATTCAACCATCTTCACACCAAGCTGCGTTGGAGTGATGGCACTGTCCGCTGCACATTCTTCACATTCTGCTGGCTCAAGGTTAAGACACGGGTACAATCGCATTTAGACTGCCTTCTAACCGCCAAATGCCATACCCAACGTCTCGGCAACAAGCCTCTTCCCACTGGCCCACTCACTGATTCTCGATGCCCACACTCGATCGGATCAAAGGACAAAGAACTAATCTTGTTTACTCTCGCCTCCCAAACACGCTGCGGTAGCTCCGCAACCTCCCCTTCTCTACTGGCTGTTTATCGAGCGTTTCTTTTACACAAACAAACGCTCTAGGGTGGCATTATGTTTGCTGAAATAAGTAGTAACGATTCAAATTGGATTATTCCTTGGCTTTCCCACCAGACCGAAAAAAATAAGAACCTGTCTTCCATGAAGTTCCCTTTTCATCGGCTGTGGACGTGGATTGGGACTTTCTCATTTATGAAGCCTCCACTGTCTACGACGCTTAATATTTCCAAAAAAAGATCGATTTTTTTAGCACCAGTCACAAGTCTTACAACCTAAACAGTTGAAATAAGTTGGTGCCAGCAGGGGATGTGAGATTTTTATCAGACACTCCTTCAGTAGCCACTGGAACACTAAAAGTATCTTTAAGGCCACCAATTGAGTTGTAATTCGTTGGCTATATCACTCAGTAATTTCCTAACTTGCAAAGGTTACATACTAGGGAGATTTTGATGCTTTTAGAGCTAAAGGGTGTTACAGAATCAGGGATCGCCTTTATCGTAGGTGTGTGCGCTTCCTTTAAAAATACAAACCCCCTTCAGACATTCATAGAGGTGATTACAGCGACAAGAAAGATTGCAGACTGGAACCACCCACGGGAGTCATGGACAACCTCCATCGTGGTGACTCGCGCCAGCCATCAAACTAATGAGACGATTTTGGTAGTGGCCAAATGCTTCCCGCAACCCCTAAACACAATGAAAACAACAAGGCGGCAACATTAGCTGGACACTAAGAATTAGTGAAGGTAGCCTCAGATTTCTCCTTGTAATTGTGATGAAAGAGGTGATGAGGACTAAACTGTGGTCCTTTACCCACTCTCAAGACGCCTGGGAAAAATTCTTATCTAGAAACTCCTAAAGGGACCTTGACAGAGTTTCGAACAGCAGAAGTAATGAATATTTATGGAGTATTAGAGTGTCTGTTTACTTCTGACTAATCTTCTGTGATTGCTATGGGATTTAAATATTAATTTCAAGGAATCCTGTCTAAACTATACCTCCTTTCAAATTTAACAAAATTTTAGATGCATTTTTATAAATTATATTATATTTAAAATAATGCAATGACATTTTTCTCGATTTAAATTTTATTAAAATGGAAACACCCCCAAAATCATTTGAGGTGCATATTTGGGTTTTATGGGCTCAAGAAAGCAAACTCAGCAGCAGCATCCACTCAGTTTATGGAGAGGAGGAATGTGGGAATCCAAGATGGCTAGCGGAATACACAGGTGGAGACTTCACCCTCCACGAAGACGAAGATGAAGACCCAATCGGACGACCAATTCCAGTTGACCTTGATGCTGAGAGGAACATCTTGACGCAGGCAGCAGCTCTCGAAGAAGCCTCCCCTTCTTTGGAAGCTGAAAGAATTTACAATTGTGTATAATTCGAAAAATACAAAGGTGCACCTTTATCTCGAAGGCTTGGAACCGGCCCCTTCATGGGTTCAACAGGTTCAACCTGCTGTTGGAATCCTCAGTGAACATATCCCAACTTAAATTGTTATCACCTAATGCCGAAACAATTGATGTTCTAATCTACAGTAGCGAATAGGACTTTGGAACCTACTCTTGTGAATCGGAAAGGCGTGATTTGTGATCAGGACAATGTGCCACACAAGAAGGGTGGGCACCTGTTTCCTGGCTTTCAAAATTGCGGAAGAGTTTGTTGAAACCGGACCTGTGTTGGGAATTGTTACACTGAAGTAAAGTGCGTTGGTGATTGCATCTCCAAATGAAATTGTTTACTCTATTCAAATTGTAGATAGAATAGCCTGATAATTAGAACTCCTACTGAAAGAAGGCTCCCATATGATGATTTTCCCATTTTGGGCAGTGTGATTATCTCCCTCCCCTTAAGCCACGCTAGAGGCACCTGGGGTACTTCCTTATCTCGATACCCCCAAAACGGTCGTGTCAACATGTTAAAAAGCCCCAATGCGTGTTTGTGGAGGTTCAGGGTTGGGAGAAGGGCTGTTTACCTCCGATTAATCCTCAGATACTGTGCAAGGCTCCTAAAATTAATGTTGCAGAAACCTATTAGGTGGACTTATGAGGGGATAATTAAAAGGTTTTCCGAAAAGCTATGATTCTCCCAATAAGAATTGAAGCCATTTTCTGGCATTCATGTGGATGTTGGCTGCAAGACTGATGGAGGATTATATCCTAAATTGTCTCGGCTGACAATTCTCCCATGAAAGGAGATCAGCAGTCACAACTCAGTAAAAAGTCTGATATGCTTGTCATCCAACGTTTAAGATAACCAATCCTGCCACCTAGCTACTCGGTAGGTCATCTTTTCCTTTTGAAACTGATTTAAACAGCGTTTTAATAAGCGGAGGCATTGATTTTAGGCAAGGAGATACTCCAAAGCACATTGGGGGCTGTTTGGGAGCCAATCATAGCAGTACTGATCAATATATTCTCCCCTCATCGAAACCAACTCTTTTATACCCGATCTCGTGGCTTCAGATGGTTTGCTAGCAAGTTTTGAGGTCATTTTTCTACAAAATCATGCTTCGGATTGGCTAGCCTTAGAACCTTTTGCCGATTATGACATATTCATGATAATAACTTTTGATTTATTCCAAAGATGAAAGAAGTATGTGCTATTAAGACAAAGTAAATTAATCACTTCTTGTCAGACTGTCAGAGACCGTTTCGTTCATGAAATGTTTAATTTATCAATGTTTTTTAATGAAATTGGTGGAGTACAAATCGTTATAGAAACTTACGAAGTCAAAACCAAGAAACGCGAAAAGTCATCGCCAATTACCTATACACTTTTAAGACATCTTGTGATGAAATTTAGTTCTAAATTTAATGATATTCTTAAGAATATTAATTATATTATCCGTTTCCATATTTCCATTTTTTTCGTTTTCGTTCATTTTTAGTGCAGTAAAAATATTCTTGAAGTTGATAACTTCTCAAATAAGTAGGCCATGTTCGTCTGTGGTATTTACCTAATTATTTACTGCTTAAATCTAGCGAAAAAATCTCTAGACTTACTGAGAGAATAAAAGAAGGAAAAGAGAATGAAATAATTCAACAGCCATCACTTGATTTTGTAGAAAAAATTGATGAGCATATTCTCATGAACGCTGGTCCCATCCTGGGAACACAGTTGTGTTTTCGAATCAGGCAACTGAAACCGAGACACTGTTAGATGCTTTTGCTAATCGGATCCGCAACACCAAAATTCTGCCGGCGGTGTTAAGGACACTTCTGTGAGGATATGATGAACTGTCCAAAGCGTGCAGTATTTAATGAGAGCGTGTGTGCCAGAAGGCAGAAGTCGATTGGCAAGACGGAATGATAGGCTTAGTGACTCGCTGAAGTCACGCTGATCTGAATAATGAAAAGTTAGTGACTTGGACTCATTTCCAGGGCCGCCACAACCGTTTCATTTACATCCTCGTGTCCTCATGATGTCAATCCCATGTCGAAAATGACGACAACACGGCACTGGTGTCGTGATAGGCACTTTTCACCAAAGCTCAGTTAATCGTTGACAGCATAAAAGCTGTTGTCTTGGAGACTCAGATCATCTCAACGCCGTCGATGAACTATTAATTATACGTTTCTTATGCCAGTGGCAATGGCTTTCCGAAAAGCTATAAATTTTTCTCCCAACAAGAACTGAATGCCATTTTCTGGCATTCATGTGGATGTTGGCTGCAAAATAATGATAAAAGCTGGAGAATCGTTCTGGCTGGAAGAAAGCAACATGACTGACAGTGGATTTCCTTCACGAAACGTGCTATTTTTAATGGAATCGCTAAGAACTGTAGATAAGTCCCCGATAAAGAGGGTAGCCACACCCCAATTAAAAGTCTGGAATGCTTGTAGGCCAATGTAAAAGTTGACTACACCAGTACCCAAATATTGGGCCTCCGATTCTCCATAAACTACAACTTTCTTGTTAAAAACAGTGTTTTGAGACTCTTTAAAACTGATTTCAGTGATTGTACCGAACCCTTAGTAGGTCCAAAGGTCATTTTCTCCTAAAAAGTTGAAGTAATGACATTCTCATGACCATAATGTCGGTTTTTTGTGTGCAATAAGGGTGTGTGGCGTTTGAACCACCAAGACCTGCTCTAGTGAATCGAAAAGTTGTGATGTTTTATCATGCTCCACTCCGCACCACAGGAAACACGTCACAGAAGATCGAAGGCGAATTTGGCTGAGAGGAAATTCCTCCTCATCCACCTTATTCTCGCTTCAGACATCTGCGAGTTTTATTTACTAAGATGACCTGAATTTGTCGTGAATTATTTAGCGAGACAGGCTTAATTAAGGAGAGAAACGCTCCGCTGACTTTCTGCCTTCTAAAACCGAGGCTCTGAGCGCTATCCCAACCAGACATGAATTCAGCGGTTTGGAAAAAATAACTCCACATCCAATCACTAATTCAGGGTGACTCAAAGCCCTGTCTGCTTGAGTGGACAACTCAATTACTTGACCACTGTGGCTACCCGAACCTCTGCTGAATAAACAGTGCCTTTGGAGACATTTTGCAAGGAGAATAGAGCATTCTATCGAATCAGATTCGTTAGCCATCCTTTAAATTCCACATTCCTCTCCATAAACCGAGTCGGCTGCTAAGTTCCCTTCATTTCTTGAACCCATAAAGTGTTGTGTTTCAGGTGATTCTTGGGTACTCTCACGTTAACAGGGTTTCAAACTAGCAAATTTTATTTTTTTAACAAAATTTGACCAATTTAAACGTCAAAAAATGACTAAACTTGCCAATATACAACAACGGACGCTCCCCAAATTTCAAACAGTGACAAGCACTGGGACATAAACAGGCAAATCACTTGTTTATGGCACCTTGTAAACAGGATATGGGTGAGTCATGTCTGACTCGCGCCAATGTCACCGCTTGTGGACTTTCTAAGGACTTTTGGTCAATCCACTGATAGGAGGATTCCATTGTCGTTCAAGTTGCCATTTTATTTCTTTTCAACTGAAAGAAACTTAAGGAGAATTTTGGGATATCTAGCGTAGCTGAACATAAGTTTCCAATTTCGACTCCTATAAACTGGTCAAATTATGTTTTCCAGAAGAAGAAAGTAAGAATTTGCTAACATAGTAGAAGTACCCAAAAATTACCTGAGGCATATAATATTATATAGTCTCAAGAAAGGAAATTTAGGAGCCGAAGAAGTGGCTAGAGGAATATATTCAGCTTAGAGGGAGGAGGAATGTGCGAATGAAGGCAGAAGATGGTTCGAGGAAGATCGATGTCAATCGGAGTTTGCTTCTTGGGACAGCAGCCTTGAAGAAGCTCATTCTGTTCCATCAGTTGAATTGGAGCATACTGAAGCATACAACTGGTTCATCATTGTCATCTTCAAGAACATGGGAGAGTTTTTTCGGAAATCAATAGATTCAAATATGGAGTTAACGGTGTCTGAACTCCTCTTCATTCGCATCAACTTGGTACACCTTTTTTGGTGAAAGGACTTGTGTCTGGCAATGTAAATGCATCATTTACTGAAATGATCAGCGTCCTAGACGGTGGCGGAGTCGAGAAAGGGAACTGCGTGCTTAAAAAGGGGTTCTTCGCCTTCCAATCTGGAGGGATCGCCAAGGAATAGCCCACCCTGAATTGATTCCACATCTGCAGTCAGTATTTTGGGTGGCGTTTGAACCGAGTGAATCGAAAAGGGGTGATGTTTCATTATGACAATGCGCGACTCATCAAGAGTCACGTCCACAAAGATCGAAGACGAACACTGTTTGGCGAAATTCATCACCAGCATTGGTTTCGGAGCTTGCAAAGTCATTTTGAATAAGGAAACTTTTGCAAGGCCACAGGAAGAGGTTGGAAATGGCGTCTGTGTGGGTTCTTTGAATCGGAGCTTGATAATTGTCGAAAGCAGTTCATACATGTGGTCAAAGCTCATGTAGTGACCTGAGAGTTGGGAGTGGCCTATAGAATGTGACTTCAATAAACCACTTCTTATACCAAATCATACACTCTATTGCAATTTGTCCGTTTATGATATTTTACATATTTCGCCATAAAAAGTATCGATTTTCTATATTTTCAAATGCTTACACAAGCTGTAGTCTTCAAGGCTAACAATACGTTCTGAATGTCTCCTCAGTGCCAGGGTTTATCACAATTTCCCGATTTGTAATTTAAAGTCTCTTGGCTGGTAAATTTTCGGAGTCTAATTCCCTAAACTGGACTTCATTCCCTCGAATACCTACTCCTAAGATTAACTGAAATTCTGCCCAGTATTGTGGGAGGCGTCAAGGAATAATCCACTTTGAATCGATACCACCTGATGCAGTAACGATTAGTGCTCAAATATAGCTCATTAAAACAAAGATTTGAGCAGGAAAAATGTCTTGCTCTAGTGAATCGAAAAGGGGTGTTGTTGCAACAGGACTTGTTTTTAACACTGGAGAGTTTTAATAAAGTGCTTTTCTGATCAAATAAGACGTCAAATCTCGCATAAATATTTTTGATTATTTTCGTTGAAAAAAAGTACCGATTGTCTGTTTTAGTAGTGTTTAAACAACATGAACTTTGCGTGTTGTGTAGTGGCTAATCTATTATCGTTTTCTGACAAATAAGATTTTTCAAGAAAAGCATGTAATTTACATAAAATAATCAGTTAATTAAAACAGTTTTGACCTTGAAACCTACCAGCCAAAGAGCTGAGGGCTCGATCCTATTTCTGAGCACGGTTTGAAAGATTTTTAATTTGGTTTCTTGATGAACCACTTTTGTTCCAAGCATAAAAATATATATTAAACAGTAGTTTCACCGTTTTAATACACTTGGAAATGAGAGTATAAGTGAGCTTAAGATTTCAGGATCTAAGTAGTGCTAAATGAAGAAACACAATTACCTCTCCAAGAAATGGATTAATGGAAATCACCAAATGCTGTATTTATCTCACCAAAAGAAAATTAGTGTTCTAAATTCACTTGTGGATGTGATATACTAATTGTCTAACCGGTTTTCAGAGTCGAATCCTCGAATCTAATCCCTACTTTTTTCAAGAAAGAGGACTCTGTTAAACACTTTGAGGGATTCGTTGATGGAAACTCTTCGTTTTCAGGTTTAGAAAAGCTTCATTTCTCTAACTGCAGCAGGGTGGGTGTTAGTGCATGCATGTCACTGCAAATTAGTGCAACCTCTAAGGGATTGTTTTGCACACTTTCTCGCTTATTCTCCTAATATGACAACATCATCGGGTTGCCGTAATTCGTCCATTTGTTCTGCTATTTAAAACTGTTGCAATTGTAATAACCTCGAGAGTCCTCATTATATTTAAGAGATATTTGTCAGTCACATCAGCAAAACGGCAAAAAAGTGGTTGGATATCTCAATATATAACTTGAATAAACGAGGAAATAAAACTATTATTGTCAGATATACTTGAAATAACTGTAGTGACCGTACGGTGACCTTACCTTAACATAAGCACCTCCAGACAGCACCACCCGCATGACTGATTGTTTGAGTTTAATCTAATTGGCCAAGTCTGTTTATCGTCGAATCAAGTCAACTAAACCCTCACACCCGTAAACACTCGCATTGGTTGGACAAATTAATGGAAACACCAAACATTTTGGTACCAAAATCTTAATATAGTTATTTATAAAAACTGGCTACTTGAAGTTAAAACTCTAAACGGTCATTTAGCACAACTCTGGAGGTAATTTGCTCAGAAGGTGCTCCGAGGCGCGTTGATCTCAAATCTACTCCTCTCATGGTACCTACTAATATGCAAGGGTTATGACCCGAAGTGCTCGGTTCACGTGGGCGCTGTTTTGTCCGCCTTAACCCACAGTGTATCACAGTCAGCGAAACAAAAAGCACCTGAGGATTGAACAAGTTTCCGCTGGTGAAAACAGTAACCACAAGTCGAAACTAAAGCCCTGTGGAGTCATGCCACACGTCCTACCGTTACCGAAGTTGGTTAGTTCGACACACCTAACTATGCCATTCTGCTTCCGATTAGCCAAAAGTTGGAGGTATGAAGCATGCGTTGTCAACGATAAGACAAGTGACAAGTCTCATGCATTAACATAATCGGATGGTCTTCTTCAAGCCACAATTTCCTTCTATTCTCCTTTACAAATCTCAGCTTCATGCCATTGGGTGGTTTTCAGTGTCTGGAAACAACTTTAACACCTCTGGAAAAAATGCAGTTCCTTCAAGATGCCTAAAATCACCGCAGAGCTCCTCAATGAGCACCTAGACGTGGACCTACACCATACTGAAATACATGTATGCATTTTGAAGGCATTTCTACTAGTTTGTCCAAAGGTCACTCATTAACCGGTCCTTGTGGTAAATCCCAGTAAGTGGCAAATCAAGGTTTTCCTAAGGTTTTGCTTCGATCTAAGGTCTATCCAACTTCCCTGAACTCTGAGAGCTAAAACTCTCTCATTCCATTTGGAAGTAGAGTGGAACTTTATCGATTAAAAGGCAATCGATAAGTACTCATGCACATCAATGAGAAGGAGTGACTAACTTAACCTCTCTGATCTCAAATGAAAAGGTAGAAGCAGCATTCAACTCTTATTTCATCGACTGAAATTGATTAACTTAGTGGAATGCATAAGTTGACACCTCAATGAGCATAAGGCAAATTTGTCTGGGACAACACCATCCAAGCACTTGTAAGTTCACCATTGTAGACGCATATTTTCGTAAACATAAATTGGAACGTCTTTCAGTGGATCAGATCACGCCATAAGTTCTGTCTGAATTTTATCAATTAAAATATAAGGCAATTTAAAGAGTAATTTATGACTCCTGGTGGTTTTTAATATTTAAACATACATTTAAACATGAAATTAATATTTGTTTGATTGAAATCCTACTAACTGACGTTATAAGGACATCACCCCACCGACCCATCCACAGCACTTCAACGTAGAATACACCAGGCATTTTGTAATAACACTTGGCTTTAACAACTAGCACGCAGCCGCCTTAGCAATAGATATCAGCATTAGCATAAGCAGCTGCAGCATCACGATAGCCAACTAACAACGGGGAAGAAGAGGTCTTTTGTGGTTCGGTTGGGGAAAGACGTCTTTAAACGGGGGTGAGGAATTCATGGCCATGTGTACACTTTGGGGCTGGAGTGGAAGGTTGCCGGGGTCTACGACTGACTGGTGAAGCCGTAGATCGTGGAAGGAGGGTCGTTGAGACTCCCACTTCCTCCCACACCACTTCCACCACCACCTCCACCGCCAACTCCACTACCGATAACACCGCTGATGCGGCCGGAAAATTGGTCGGAGGATTCACCTGAATGCGTCGAGGAGGTCGCCTCGTGACCGAGTGCGGAGGAAGCTGGATTCACTGAAGAAATGACGAGAAAAACCGGATCAGTTAAGGACCCCATCCTGCCTACAAGCCATCGCGGGATTTAAAAACCCTCTCCCAAAGCTGAAGTTTGTTTCCCAGAGGGCGTGCAAGAAGCAGTAGCATCTCCCCCTAACTTTCCGCCTTGGGATACAAAAAAACTTGGACCGATTTTTTTACAAGTACGCAGTTGGAGAAAAAAAGCGGTGGATAGATAACAGGTGAGCGTTCGCTGTTTCCGATGGCCTTACAGCACATATTTCAGAAAATTTGAATTTGGTTAGAATTGAGAGGCGAAACCATCTATTCAGATAAAGTTTTCTGTGTTCTCTGTTGCTTCGAATTTAAAATAATCAAAGCAGGTCACCAATAAGTAACGATCAAGGGAAGTCAAGGAAGTTCCCGTCTAGAAACTTCTCTCCAAAAGACATCCACCTACCATTCGGCGGGTTCCACATGGGCTGGTGGAATTTCTGTTGGGAGAATGATCGCTGTACGAAGGCCCCGTTCTGTGATGCCCAGGCGTAGGCTGGCGGCATGCCTTGATGGGGTTGTGGTGGCTGTGGGGACGAGTAGAAGGCCTGGGCGGACACATCAACTGTTCCCGGTCGCTGCGCGGTGGAGTATTCACCCACTCCCCATCCCATGAAGGTCATCCCTCCGTTAGGACCGCTCTGTCCTCCCAATATACTCGCGGAAGCGTAGTCCGGACTCATTGTGCCTGGAAAACAAACAAACAAACGGAGTCCACACTGTGTCCCGTGGTTTATCTGGGAAATTCAAGCAAGAAGTAAGCCGCCACAGTCTCTAAAAGAACTAGGTGAGGATGTTTTAACTGAAGAATGGGTTGCTGAAATTCCTTTGGAACCATCAATGCACAAGTTGTGGGAGTCAGTGACTCGGCGAATTGTGGCTGTAGTTGTTTTCAAGGTGTTTCCACTATTTTGTCTATCATTTATAGATATGAGCTGTATTCGCCTATAGTGTTACTATAAAGGAGTCGCTAAAGAACGAATTTCCGTCTAAGTTACAGTTAACACCAACTGCGCCTCGATTTGGGTAGTATCATGCATATCACTACCCAAAAATGCATTTCTCTATACCCAAGCGGTTGCATGGTCATGCCCTGAGGGTAATCCCATAATGCGCTCATCAAATTCGGGTGTTGTGAAGGAATCCTCTCCAATCTTTTGCTTTATACAATCACTAAAATCGTCTTGGAGAGCTAACTCAATCTCACTTCAATCTCCTGTCAATACGTAGCAAAAGCCGCTCTCCAGCTTGGAGCACAAAATGGCAATAAGGGTTTTGAAACAGACTTGGTGTTGCCGAATGAAATCATCCTAATTTCTCCTAAATTTTTCATGACCAGGGAAAAACAGACTTAACTACGCTTCCTTTAAATCTTCTCCGGTATTTGTATAATAGTTTACCGGAATAGTGACTGTATTTAGTCGCAATTTTTAATGTCATTTCTCAGAAAAGCATATTTTAAAACCATTAAATCCTAAATAAGACTCTTTCTTCCACGAATAAAGTGGAATTTTTATGAAACACTTTCTACAGCCGTTGATATTTGGTCAGTCACTGGTTAGATCTTCCAATTTTGTGCTATTGAAGTCACAAAATTCCAACTTACTAGCTCCCAGACTGTCGACATCCGATTCTCCGTGAACACTCTGATAGACAACTGAGGAGTCAGTGGGATGCCGGTTGTTGAAAGTGGGAAAGTAGTTGGGCAACCGTTGATTCGGGTCCGGGCCCTGCTGCTGTTGCTGTTGCTGGCTCTGCTGCTGCTGCTGCTGATTCTGCTGCTGCTGTTGCTGGAACTGCAGCATGGGATGTCCGTTGACAATCAGGGATGGGTGACTGCGTTTCAGATCGATCTGGATCAGCCCGTTGGCCGTGTGGACCGGCAACTGTGGAGTTGGGCACACAAAAAGGGGGTTAAAAAGGGGGAGGCCGCGAGCTGGGGCTTTGAGGCGGAAAACACACCGGGAACGCCCCTGGACCAAGTCACTTAGCAGTGGAAGGAAAAACCTTTTATCTTCAGGTATCTACCCCCATTTTTGGGGTCTGATTTGAAGCGTTTTTGGTGCACGGGAAAAGGGGTAATTTGGAGGAAGTAGTCTCCACCTCCTCCTCCTCCTTCACTGTCCCCTTTTTGGTTGCTAATTTTGAGGATTTGTGGATAATTTTGCAGAAAGAATATTCACTTATTTTCTTCATAGGAGGAGAATGACTTGTAGTATCGACGTTCAAATTAGGGAATTTATAGTTACTACTGATAGATGAGGTTTTTGGGGTAAAACACTTTGTATCGTCTATCGAGTTTCCTTTAAATCCATTTAAAATAGTGAAGATTTCGACAAAATTCGCTCGAGGCTAGTGAGCCGTGATTTATGCGCAAGTCTTATATGCCAGAAGTCAGTGTGGGAGTTGCGATTTCTTGTGAAACTCACCGAATTCACGGGGAACGGCGGGAGCGCCTGATTCTGGTGCGACTGAAAGCCGCCGTCGGGATTTGCAACTGGTGAGGAGTGGGCGGAGGGGGCAAGCACTTGCTCATAATGGTGAGTGGAGTGTGAGAAGATCCTCCCTTTGTTTCCACCCCCACCACCGCTGTGTCTCGATCGGAAGAGTCGAGAAGCCACAGAATTGAGCAGACGCTTGGCAAGAGGCCTGTTGGATCCACTGTCGCCTGTCTGAACCGACGCGATGGTCGTTACTGGTGGTTGAGCACCTCCGCCTTCGTTACCGGTGTAGCCAAAGTAGTTGGCTGGGTCTATAGAGATAGAAAAGAACCACAAATTGGTTGATTGCGAATCTAGAGTGCTTCAGCGGTGTGTGGCTGTTAGCCGAGTTAGGTGAGAAGTGAGACACGGAAATTAGCAGCGGGGGTTAATGTGGGTGTGTCTTACAGATGATGAGGGGGGTGGAGCACGAAGTGGGATCGCTTAGCAAACTGCATGTCGTGTACTCGTAGTCTACAAATGAATGATTCAGAGATTACCGGATGTATCAGAACTTCCTGTTTAATTAATCGATTGCGATTATGACCAACACCCCTGTATTTCCCAGTTACTTTTTTCATTTGCAAGCAGTGAATCTCATATAGTGGATTTGATTCCACACAGACTTTTTCACTGGTAGTGGCAAAAATACCTCAGTGACCTTGGTTTGTCTTATTCACACAAAAACAACACCAAGCTACCCGTCACGAACCTGTCTCTCTCTTTCTCTCGGATTCGTGACGGGACTTTTTACGTAAACATTTGTCTCTTGACGTTGAGACAAGCTCCCCGTTGATAGGCAGTGTCTATCCGAACGGAGCTGTAAAACCCTTGCCCATTTTTTAATGAAGACAACAACAACAACAACAGCAACCCTAATTGCTCGTTTCTGCGTTTATGATTGAAGGGAAGTCAGAGTTTAGTGAGCCAAAACTGCTTGACTTAGAGCTTTTCAACTCACCAGTATTGGGTACCGACATGTAACCCAATCCACTGTCAAACGACGGCTGGGAGACACCATTCACGGTTGAGTTTGTTGTCTCCGCCGAGGCGTTGTTGTTTCCACCGGTGGCTATCGACAGTCCAGGCCATCTGAAAAGGCCAGCAGAGCCACTATGGCCTTTGAGGAGCTTGTCATTCATCGACTGCATCTCCCCGTGCAGATCCGACTGTCGCTTCTTCTTCTTGCGTCGGCGCTTCTGCATCCAGGCGATAGAGAAACACGTGACGCCGACGAGGAGGAGCATGAAGCAGCAGATGAAGACGAGGATGAGGACGAGCATTGTGGGTCCCTGGTAGGTTGGGGGGTCGAGAATGTGCAGCGGACCTCCGTTGGCCTCGCTTATGAGGTCCTGTTGGTGCACCAGATCTTCGTCGACGTCGAGGGAATTAAAGTCGTCGGCGTTGTTGGGGCCGACATTTCCAGGAGGACTGGGAAAAGTGTCCATTTCGCTCTTGTGAGACTGAGCGGAGGGGTTGGGTTCTAAAACGTCAATAAAATTGAATAATCTGTGTCATTCTGGTGATTCGTTCCGTTGTTGTTTCTCAAGGCTTCTCAAGAGGAAAAACCTGTATGGTCAGATTTCCTTCTTAAAATTTCGCAAGCACTCCGACACCGGAATTTAGGTCTGAAGCATCCAGTTAAAACCATCTTCGATACCTCTCAAACGGGCATTGGAGAGGTACACTGTCAGTTACTCTTTTAAACTAGACTCTTTCAAGATTTCCACAGAGCTTGAGTATGAGTCCATTGGGTGTTTTCAAACTCCCTTGCTAGTTTGAAATGGGAAAGTTGGTTCGTTCTAAATTAAGCACCAGAGACAAAAAATGCGCGTTTGTTTCAAAGCATTAAAGCGCATCCAAAAACCTTCAACAGTTTTTCGTAATTTTCCAATAAGTTGTGGTAGTTGAAGTTTCACATATTTTCGGTCCACAATTAAAATGAAAATAGTCAATATATTTACCATATTATAGGCAACTTTAATTTTTAGTAAACCCAATTTTCATTGATTGGTTTTTTTTAACCAGGTTACGGGTTTATCGATACATTAAAATTCATCTATTTAAACAAATAGACATGCGGTGCATAAGCACTCCATATAAAAGGCAGGTGGATAATTTTCAGTTTAAATTAAAATATCAGTTTATTCATATTGTTTTTATAATACCACAAATTATATTTTTTAATTACGTGCGTAAAGGAAGTGAACAATCAATCTACTCGATCCGCTGATAAAATAAACTCCTTATATTGAAATAAGTTAGCTGTTAAAATGGACAACTTTTGATAAATCAGAACCACTGAAGCATTTCTCCCCTTTTTCTGAGGTTACGAAATTCCACATCTCTCTCTTCTCCAAACTCATTTAAACAAAACACCAATCCCAACAGACTGTTAATTTGGGCGAAATTAGTCATTGGAACGGGGAGACAAAAGTCGACGATGGACAAAAAGCTCAGAATAGGGGTCTACTCCTCCTCCTCTTCCTTCTCCAACATTTTTTATAAGAAAAAATCTCATTGGAGCATTGACTTCGTCTCAATGAGCTCCCCCTTTTCAAGCATTGTCCTCGAACAGAGTAGGTTCGAACAAGCGAGATTAAATAAAGAAATAAATACTTCATCTTTGTGGAGGCAAAAAAGGTTTTGTAGCAAGTCAAAAAAGCAGGGAACGTACCGGAGTCCTTTGGTCTTGACTGAAGCGGGTCTTCATCTTCCCCACCAGTGGGATCAGCATCCTCCTTAGTCGCAGCTTCTGGGGAAATAAAAAAGCAGCAATAGATTTTACAAACCATGAGATTTTCTAGCCTCGACATTTGCGCTGAGACAGGAGCTGGTTGAAAGGTCACACAGGCGAGAGGAAGTTACAACCACAAACAAATGCCAACCACCAGAAAAACCTTGGGAAAATCAGTTTAGATCGCCATCGGGGTCTTATTTTCATGCACACTAGTAGTTACTCACCACTGGTGAAGCGAGTCTCGCTCAGAACGATCCACTCATCAGCGAAGAAGAGTCTCAACTGAACTGCTCGGCCGCTTTTTCGCTTCAAGTTGATGAGCAGTGGATCTGCGTCGAAGGCCTGGATGTCCTGCGCAATATCTGGAGCGGCTGGAAATGTCGATCCGTCGGGGCTGAAGGACACCTCCAGACGTCTGGGGATTCGCACCTGAAGACGGAAGAGCCCTGTTTATTGATTTGTTGATTTTGCTCTCACTCCAATCGATCGATCGAGCTACCTATGCTCTCCACTACCTACTCACATAATTAAGAGAAGACTGGTAATAAGTTGAGGAGATAACCCAATCCTTCTTAACTAAAGGAATGCCAAAGGAGTTCATTTCAGAGTTACTTTAACCTAATTAAGATTGGAATGGAAATGGAGGGTGTCTAATTAGAATAATGAATTGCCTATCACTTTTCAAGGTCCCCATTCTCATGGCCTCGATTCCAGCCATGGGCTGTAAATGTGGAAGTGACCTCAAAAGGACATAGCGCCGGCCAATTTCGTCGCGTACTTTTCATAAACCCAAAAAATTTGACGTTTTTGGTCAAGTAGGGAAAAAGTGCCTTCTAGCCTTAATGAGGACGATTTGAAACAGTTAAATCAGTGCGGAACGTTGCAAAATGGCCCAATATACAATTATTTTAAGTTTAAACCTATTTTTATTAATAAAATAGGTATATTTCTGGGTATAATTAAGGAGAAAACTAATCGGTATCAAAATCGCATCGAAAGACCTTTTTGTAAATTTCTGCATTCGTTTTATTAAAAGAAAACCTACTTTCTTAAAAAGATCATTTGATATAGTTTTAAAAAAAATCAACTAAATTTTATTATTTCTCCTCCAATGTTCACTCCATTGTGCTGGAGTGACTCGTGTACAAGCATTATTGTTCTACTTAAACAAAAACAGCATAAATGTGACACAACAAGAACAACTAATTGATAGGCTGTTTATGCGTCTAAATTCACCTATTTTGGAAGCAATTACCAGTGTATGGGATGATGGAGCGTGAGGATAACATTTTTAGATAATATCCATTGTTTGGGCGTTGCAGAACATTATAAGGATTCGATATAATCGAATAATCACCTTAAAACATGTTCAGCTGAGTTGAAAAAAATAGCATCAGGCCGATTGCCCAAAATGTTGCCTGGATGATTAATGGCCAAGCGCTGTTTAAGAATTCATTTTCTGCTGCAATTGTCGGCCGATTAGTTGGGAGCTCTCTTGGGGAATGCAAGAAAATCTCTACGAAAAGTGACACTGATCACTCGGAGGACAATTCAAGAGAGGCTATAATAGCAGAAGACCTGATTTTATCACCAATAGAAGGGTGTCTCTGAGGACCCTGACAACGAAATTCGAGGTTTATCGATAAGGAAATCAATTAAATTAGCCTTTGAGGGGAGATTTAAAATCCGTGTTCATGCGTTGAGCCGGATCGAAGCTGAAATACACATTGCTAATGGAGGGAGGTGGGTATTTGAGTAGGATTTTCTTCTATTAAAGGTTTCCTCACTTACTCACTGGATTTGCTAATCGTACCACTGAAGTCAACACCACTACCCCACCCCAAACACGCGGCATTTAATGAGTTTGCACCGGGTTAAAACACGCCGACAATTTAGCATTAGTACAAAGGCATTTCAGGCCATCGTATTGGAGTTTTTGGGTTATTAGAAGCGAAAGGACTTTTGCTCCTTGAAGATGATAAATTTTTGCCTCTTTAGCCACCCAATTTAGCAAATTAAACAATTTCAATCCATAAAAAAGCGGAATTTCGCAGTAATATATCACTAGTTTAAATATTTTACTTTCATAAAAAAAAGCGGGAAAAAATGGGTGCGAAAATATTCCGTTAGTTTAAACAAGCCGCCGCCGAACGCAGATGTTATCGAGGCTCGCCTTTCATCTGCAATCTACTTTTTTTTCCCTCCTCTTCGAAGGTGACTAATGTCGTCGCCAACGTGAGACCTTTCTGTACTCATGAGAACTTTGCTGCCGACTTTGATAATACTTGACAACCACTGAAACCTTTCGCTTTTTACACCTAAAGCCTGAGATTTTAAAACCAACCGCCAGCGAAGTTCTCACGGCTTCCAGAAATCGACCAGAGGCACACCGATCGATGCTCACCTTTCGGATGGGGATATTCAGAGCGTAGAGATTGAGGTTTTCGAAGACCCTGAGCCCGGAGAATCGGAAGACCAGATCTACAGCTGGGGAGGAGGAGGAGGAGGAAGGAAAAGGGCGTCTGTTATCTTCCCAACGGGATCGATTCCAGCCGACGAGACAGTCGGCATTGAAGGAGCTCGCCACAGAGGCAGAACCATGTTGTTGCCACGGTGAGACCTGAAAGCTCTTGGTTCTTGTGGAGACGCGAGAATCAGTGAGACAGCCGACTCCATTTAAGAGAGCACCTCGTCGTGGATCTCTCTGACCATCGTAGCAAGTATCACGGAGGGATAGGGGAGCGGAGAAGGGACTCAGGTGGAAGTCGCTCCCCTCGGGAGCCTTGTACTCCACCAATTCGTCTAAATCGCAAATGCGGAGACGGTTAACCGAGGTGTGGTAAGCACCACGGAGTGGCGAAGCAATTGAGACTTACCAGAGAATCCACACCCATAGAATTCGAATTTGGCACAGACGAACATGGGACTTCGGCTGTAGGGATAGATGCGAACCCATCGGGCCACTAGAGGGGGATTGAGGGAGATGAGTTTGAGGTCTAGGTTACTTTCCACGCCTGGGATGATGAGAGTCTAAAAAATCCAATAATTAAATAAATTTTAATTCAGATATTTGGCTGGTTCTTCGAGGTGTGTTAACGGTGTCCATTTGTAACACTACTGTCCTTCCCCTTCCCTTTAAATCTCTCACACTTTTGCCATTACGAAACACTATTTCCTTTGTTTTTGTTTTAGGCGAATATCGTAATTCCCAGTGGCGATGTCGTTCGACCACCACCGCGGTCAGAACTGAGGCTTCTTTCTCTCCTCCCTAGGGATGACAATCGATGAGTAAGTCGCCTTTGCACCTCTACCACCTCTATTTTTTTCCCACTGCAGAAAGAGAAGTCCGAAGAAGGGGAAAAAATGGCAGTAGAGGAAGAGGAAATGGCTCTATTGCCACCACCTTGCGTATCTTCCGCCTGCATCCACACACAGCTTCATTGAGATAAGGTTTTTGATAGAACCACTGCTAGTCATCGCCGATGACTGGTAGCCCTTTGATTGATTGTGCTTGCACACATGCAAAGAAATGTATTCCGGCATACAAAGCCAGCTTTTAGCTTTTTGGTAGGGTTTCGAGTCAAGTCCTTCTTCAGGAGTCTCAGAACTGCTTACTTGTTCAACAAGGATGTTTGCAACCGATGTAAGAACCAGCCGCGGCCATATTTTCAATCTTTTTAATTCTCTCCTGCTTCTAAACCCTCTGACTCTGAGGTTTGCTTAATGTAGCCCCAGTAACCGCTCATTCAGCCAAGTAGGTATAGTACAAATGTGTTTGGAAGCAAAAGCGCACTAATTTATGTCCTTGAAAGGACGCTCTATAAATTTCCCCTGGTCAGAATAAAGATTCATCATCCATTACCTTATAATCCCTTTAAAACGATTCAACGTAGCACCTCGGAGTGCATTAAGGAATAAGTCATTTTCTAGGAATGAATCACTCCTGTAGAAGCACTAGATGTCTACCAATAACCCCATCGCGTTGGATTGATCTTTCCTCCGTCAATAGACGCGCATGTCTATTTTAATCCCAACTCTGTATTAAGGAATGAGTAATCCAGATCTAATTAAGTACCCACTGGGGAGAATCCTCACTTGCCAATCAGCTCCTCTCCACTCACCCTCGAAAGGCTACGTCGTCTTCCTCTTTTTCCTCCATCAGCTGGGTCAATTAGACCATTACCTTCTCCACCTCCTCAAAAACAACATGTGCACCCCCCCCCCTAACTCCATCTGCTATCGAGTTTCACATGGGGAAAGTGCGTGTGTATGACTCACGGAGTTTGAGGCACAGGCTCGGTAGTCACGCCATTCGGTGCTGCCCTCGCGACGGTATCGAATGACGAAGGAGGGGGTGTGCTGAAATCAGACAACACAAAAACACACTCAATTCACAGCCCGTCCCTCGTACACACACAGTGCATTTGCACGCTGGCTGGTGAAGCCAGCTAATCATAATCGTCAGGGTAGAATGAAAAGTGCAGATCAATGTCAGTGCCGAGTGTGGGGCCTACTAACTGGCTGATTAATGGCTTCTGGGCCTAGATTTGACACCTCAGGAGCCCGGCCTAATTATCGACGGCGGCGGCGACGCCAATTAGCCCAAGTCGTTAGGAGCCTCCACACTTTTTGAAAGCCCTGTTTGAGTTATGGATGCGGGGGACGGAAAAAACCCCTTGGCCGGTACCTGGTGGTGAGGCAGTGACAAATTGTGAGATGTGCTTGGGCTGGAACAGCTGCTGCTTCTAGCTAGTGTGTGTTTTGGCTACTAGTGACTACTGAGTCTGGTGTTTTCACTTAAACTTAGATAGAAGACTGATCCTATCTCCAGTCCGTTCTCGGAACGGATATTTCTTAAAATTGACTACCACTTTAAAACAACTTTCTTTTAGGAGGAATCTCAAACGGCTTTCGTGTTTGTTTTGAGATCAAACAACCACAAACGGGAACGCTAGTGCTCTGTAATTATGTCGGTTCGTCTTCATCTTCTTCTTCATGATGACTGAGAAGAAAGTGTCTTTATTTCAACCGATATTCCTTGGCATTTTGGTGGTTAGTGTTGCACAATTTCCCTACCTTGAATGTAAGGATAACTCTTAATTTAAACAAACGCAAAAATCGAACTCACAGCTACATTGGAGCGTGGGCCGAAAGCGATTTTGGTGATGACATTCACAGCTCCCATGTCGACTTGAATGAACTCGGTGAGGTTTGTGGAAACTTTTCGAGATGGACACCAACCGCCGTGCACCATATCCCTGTGGGACAAAAAGGACCAAAAATCGGTAGTGAAATTCAGGCTTTTCGGAAGCAGGAAACAACCCGGTTATGCTCAAACTGCTGAATTCTTCCTCGTTGTCCTCTGCAGATATCAAGGGCATCCCCCTCAGTCAAAACTGCCGTCAACAACCAGTCCTTCCACTCACTATTTTACCTCCACATTCCACAGATTTTAACCCACCGATGTTGTCGTAAAAAAACATCAATCGCAGTACTCAAAGCTCCACTAATAGATGGGGAAATTCTATCACTTTTTTAGGAAACCCTTCCCCTCGAAGCTGTGATAGACGCTAATGGCGGTCATCGTGTGCCAAACCCACTGAAGAGAATAGAAGGATTTCTTTGCCTTTTGAATCTCCCTCTTTTTGAAGTCTCCAAGCCGACTTTCTTGTTCCTGCCTTCCACGCACTAATTCCTAGACACACTCACACACACACAGTGTCTGTGAGAATCAGTCGGGAGACCTTCTCACGCCTACGGCCATCAAAGTGGCGGTTAGCTCAGAGAGAGAAAACAAGAAAACCCATGAAGAGAGAGAGAGCGCGAGCGCTTTACTGCAGTCGCGTTAGCAGACAATGACGGGATGACTAATGCGCACCTGGCCGGACACTGCCTTAGTCGTCGTCGTCGTCGTCGGCGATTCAATAAAAAAGCACGCGAACACACACAGGGAGGGGAGGAGACGAGTTGGTTTTACTGGTTGTCTGCTCATTAAAAGCCTCTCGGCTCCTAATCCGTCCCCCTTGGGGATTTTACAAGCACAATGAACGACCTTGTTAAAAGGTCACGACTTTGTATGAGCATTAGTCGATATCAGTGTGTTTATTAACTGTAACAAGATAATTTCTTGAATTGCTGCCTAAAAGTTAGTCGCATTTTATGCTAAATTTCTGGTCATTTTCTTCAAAAAACCTCTCAACCTTTAGAGAATCTAATGCATTTAAACGTGAAACAGGTTGGTCTCCATTCTGTTACAAAACTGACTTTTAAATAACCACGAAATAGGAACGAGTCGTTTTTGGTGTGTTTTCCCATAGAAATTTAGAAAAAGCGCCGCTATTATAGACGAGTTAGTATACAGACATACTCCTCAGTGTAATCAGGAATTGTTTTAATTATATGCTTAATAATTGGGACAAGAAGTTATCCGGAAATAATGCCCGGTTCCACCACATTTACAGGTCCATTGTTTGACCTATTTTTTCTTCACAAAACTCTCCACTTTTAAAGAATACAATCAACTTAAAATCTTCAGCTGTTTAGGTACAATTATGTAAAGAAATAAATTTCAAAAAAACCACAACATGGAGTGTGTGCTTGTGGTTTTGTGATTTATATTGCAAGGGAAATCATGTAATTTCCCGCACTACTATCAGGAGGCTTCTTAATACATAAAATTTCGCCCGTACTGAGGATAAATCACGGCTTCCTCCGTGTTGTGGTTAATTCGGGGAAAATGGGGCGGTCGGGCGCGCGTAGTCTTAGCGTCTTCCTAAGTGAATGTTTGAGGAAATGCAATTCTGGGAACACTGCGTTTTCAAGACGTGTTCAAAGTCGTTAATTCGCCGAGACAGTAGTGTTTAAATTCACGTAACATGGACATAAAAGCGTAACGCATCAAATCGCTGTTAAATAAATTCTAGTAGTGAAAAGAAAGGAGCGGGTACCTCCGTAAACAACTCAGAACTTCAATGAACCGAGCAGCCTCAGTAATCAGCCTTTTAAATTAGTAAAGTAGATTAATATTTAATCATAAAAGGTTGCAATTTCAAGTCGATGGTGTTAAAGACGTCTTCCGGGGTCCTAGATTCAACAAGAGCATCGATTCTGCCCTAGGGACTTCAGGAAATACAGCGTCAAATCTCAATAGATGGAAGGGGAAGAGCTATTATCTCCATAAACAACTCAGAACTTCAACGAACCTGGCAGTCTTCGCCGAATGGTCGACACCGGAACTCAGACCCGCGACGGGTTGGTCGACCTTCTCGGAGTTGCTTGTCGCAGTGAAGGCTGAGTCGGGGAGGAACTCAACATCTAAAAGGGCCTCATCACAGCTGGCTGATTGCGCTCGACCACCAATGAAAGACGAGGAGAGGGAGACGGTGAAGAGGAGAAGGCCGATGAAGAGGCACCTGGAGGGACACTGGCGTCGCCTGACGTCATTGCTCCGTATTGGCATGACTCTGCAAGAGAAACCACTCCTGTCAAACACACACAAACACAGACACACCGATCCGTGTACAGTTCTCACGCAGCAGCTATCATCTTCAATAAATAACACGCGTGTGAGAGAAAAAACGGAGGCAGCCTGTTGCGACCGCAGCAGCCGACGCGTTGGGAAAAAAGAAGCAAGAATTTGAGAGAAACGCCACTTTTATAACCCGGATTATGAGAAGTCTAGACTACTACTATGGGTTGGTGGTTTTATGTGCTGAGATTAAAAAAGGTCGTAAAGAATGGAGTGCGAGCGCCTCATTCGTGAGACATTATTGGAGCACAGTGGTGCTGGTGGTGGTTGTTTAAATAAACCGGGTCCCTAGTCAGCCACCTGTTTCTCTCTCAAGATGGGGTTATAAAGATAGGAACAAGTGTGACCTTAAAAAAAGGCTTACTGGAGTAGGGATCCAGTCAAGCGTGAAATTGGCATGGCAGGCGCAAACCACAGCCCTCCTTCCACCCCTTCAACGCATCTAGGGTCACCCTTATCTTGTCTTTATAAGCCTGACCTCACTGATTTGCATTTACCACAAACCCAATTCGTGTTCCTACATGAACAAAGAATTGGGTCTTTATTGCCGTGGGAGTGGCTACTTGGGGAGTTTTAAGGTTCAAAGGGAACCGGAGAGCAGAAAAACCAATGAAATCTTGTTCAAACTCGCCCACGTAAGTGGTTTCATGGCAATGTGGAGAGCAGATGTTGGAGAAAACGCGAATTTTTTTTTGGAAGAGGCTGCGTTTAGGTCGAAAGCACAGAGGGAATGCAATAAATTTAAGTAAAATACCTGGCTACTTCGAGAAAGGAAACACCTTTATTTTCTTCTCGATGGATTATGCTTTCGGAATATTTCATTGCCCATTTCCCATTTGGATTAAAATTTTGAGAGCGGAAATTGCCACTAATTCTCACGATAAGTATTATGTTCACGCAAAATATTTCAATAAACTTCTCTAAAAATAAAGAAAGCAAATACAGAAGATTTAAATTAATCTTTCTTTTTAAAGAGGTGAAGTGAGAAAACGAAACACGATGCGGTTCTCATTCAATATGGCTAAAAGAATAGCTCTTTTTCGATTTTATGTGATAGACTTCTGGGTGTAAAGAGCCATCAAATTTGGATTTGGAAGGAAAAGCGAGCCATGCTTTGAGGGGAGACTACAACTTTTCTTCTATTGAGAAGAATACTAAAAAGCGTCAAAGTTAGCACTTGCTTCCACGTCCTACTTCCAGCAGATTTCGCCAAAAAATGCCTATGGAAACAGCGCTCTGCAACCCACCGACGCGTATGAAAGTAAACTTTTCACATGCCGCAGATGCAAAGGTCAGTTGTCTTGTGCAAGGAAATAAATAGAGGCACAAAGAATTGTCCCTCTGGAATCGTAAAATACCTCCAAAAGATTTCATTAAATCAGTTGAAAATACTCGAGAGATTTTAAAGCACCCATTTGCTCACCCAACATTATTTCACACGTAAAAATCACACCTCGCCTGGTCCAGCAAGTGTCGTTAGGAGACATGAGTTATGACTTTGTGGTGAGAAAAAATCCACGCGTAAACTCGAATCATAAAAATGTGTGGATGGCTATTAGCATTGAGTGCCCCATGTCCTGTCGCTTCCAATTATTCTCACTTGAAGATGGCGAAAAGACAAGAGCGGCAAAAATAGATCATGTAAAACTAAAAGAGGGTGCAAGAAAACCCAATCCGATGCCCTAGGTGTTGAACCGGCAAGAGGGGTCTTATTTCCGCTACTGTGCAAAAAAACCCAGGCCTCCTATTGGTTAATCGATAAATTTTGGAATTGAGCGCTGCGCGAAATCTCCAAATTCACTTGTTTGGCGAAACTGCAAGCCGAAAGACACGCTTTTCAGACCTCAAAAAGGCCAGCAAGCAGGGAGAGATAGGAATCTCCTCTAAGTGTATTATTATTTTGAACTCTGAAGAGAGGCAGACAGGGAGGTTTCTACCAAAAGTGCAAGGCAGAAAGAAGACGTTTCTGACAAGTTCGGGGGTGGGTGGAGAGAGAGAGGGAAGGATTGGCTGACTAAAATTACTTCTGAGGATGATGGAGTGATCATCCCAGGCAATTTTCTGTGGATGGAAGACCTCTAGGCCTATGCGCACACACTTTTTTCATCTCTTAGGTGACACTACGACGACGGCGAGCGACAGGGGGAGGGGGGAATGAATCGACGGTAGTCGCATGCCGCAAAGACACTCATATCCACATACGCACACACACCCGCGCGGGATGAGTCACCACAAGAGGCCAGATACGCACTGTGATATGGCCGCCTATTCGACGATAAACTCCGCTAACGAGAAAGTCACACTAGTGAACCCTGCTCAACGTGTGAATGTCGTGGTGGAGAGGGGGGAGGGGCTGTGACGAAGGTAAACAGAAGAGAGAAAAAAGGCACTCTCTTTGAAGATGTAGCAGCATTTTCAAGTCTAATTTCCACACTCCAGGAGATGTAATAGCGGATTTTTGAAGTCGGAGACGACTTAAATCTTAATAGCTAACATATTTCAATATCTTTAACAACCAAGCCAAAAAGAGGTGGATTAGAATTCAAGTGAAAAAGGCGAAAGAGAATTAGGATATTTTACCAAGTGCAGACATGTAAGGCAGGTTAATTAGGAGTGCCTTTTGGGGAAAAATGCTAGTGGAAGCAAGCGGACGACAGAAGTTGGACATCTACACAAACACAAACACAGGGCGATAAATTATTCACCAGCACTGGACAGAGTAAACATGCATGAACATAACTTGGCGACTTCTTATCCCTGCAGAAGAAAAGTTGCCTCCGCGGCACGGGAAACGCCAACTATTTGGGGTTTAATACTGGTTCTTTCAAAGAAACTCTCGGTGCTATTGGGTCCCCGGTTGTGTACACAACGCTCTAGATATCCGTTAGACTAATAATGATAACAAAAACAACAACAGCAGCAACGGCGTTGTTAATTGGTGTGACGACCAACCCGTTTTCAAAGATGGCGCCAGAAGGAGCTCAGATAAACAACATACATCATCCCGTCTAAAGGGGGGAGGGCCACGTGTAACGCTCCCGCCGTCTGACTAAATGTCAGGGCAATAAACATCCGATTTTCACTAATGAACCCCTTTTTCCCACCCTGATAAGCGGTGTGATCTGAGGCTACAATAGGCCCATCAATCCAGTTAGAGCAGGTGAACAATCTGGCTCTCACGAGCGCTAACCGATGGAATTCCATGTAACAATGGAAACATGTGCAAGACGGCGACGAGGGAAAGGACAGTAGATCTTGACCACACACACTCACAAACACGCAAACCCACTGTTGAATAGAGGAGGTACTGAAAGTGGGACACACAGGTGTTACGCTGCTGCTGCTACTGCTGCTGCTACTGCCTTTGGGAGAGCGAAATGTCACCGAGTGTGTCCACCAGCCGGTGCAGCCACCTTGACGCCGCTGGATCGGTAATTCTTCCCTCTTCTTCCCCTTCCATTGTCGATAAACCTCAACAAACCCCCCGCGGGTCTAGGACTGTGGAAATCACCGTCTTCCTAATGACTAGAGGCAGGATGAGTAAGGTGCCCAAAGCTAATCGAAAAAGAGTGTCAATCAGTCCTACTGATTGACAGAAAAGAATGAGGGAGTGGGTTTATTGTTTGAACATGCAAATACGGAGGCTGTTAGGTGCCTTAACAAGAGCAAAACAATGGCATTGTGTCCAGTCTACGTAGGGTGATTTTGTGGTGGTGTTATTCCAGCGAAAACGTAAACAGTCGAAGTTCAAATGTAAACTAAATTTAGTAAAATGTGCGTATTTAGATAGGAATTCGCGAGTTAAAGTTCAGTCTGGGCTTTTTAAAACGTCCAATAAGGCAAGAGAACAGTTGGCCCAGCAGTAATGCATAAAATGCAGAGAAAAAGGTAGGACTGAAAAAAGTTTACTACAAGAGTTGATGTATGAGAGACGCGACTTACCAAAAGCACAAATTGGAAAGTGATGAAGGAGCGTTAATTTGTAGAAATCCACAGATAAATAGTTGCTTTCTCTATTCCAATACTGTTTCACTATCCGTCAGAACTCAAGAATGATACATTCCAAAGTTGGACGAGGGAGGAGGAGAAAGAGGAGGAAGGACACGGTTATCTCGGGTCCAGAGGCTTTTAAAATAAAGAGTCGACTTACCTGTACTTGGCACGCGGTCAACGCTGTGCGCTAATTGGTTGGTGGCACTCGAATATGCTCTTCTGATTGGTCCACACACACGCCTCCGCTCATTGGTCCTCTGCTCTGATTGGCCCTGCTTTCTGATTGGGACAGTTAATTAGTGAATTCTGCCCTTTTTTCGACAGAAACTGAATTAATTATTCAAGTCTGTTGTTTTCTTGGAAAAAAATGTATGTGGGGAGAACATTTACAGTTGGTTATGTTGACCCTTTCATGAAGGTTGAGGCTTTCACATGGGTAGGCGTGAATCAAAAAAGCAGCTAGTGAACCGAAAAGGTATCTGCCTCCTCTTTACGACGATAAAACTAGTGGTGCGATGAATTAACCACACAGAAATGGAATACGTTCTCTTTCTTGGAACCATAAAGTTAAAATTTAGCACACTGTGGGACTCAGGCGCATGATTACCTCTCCCAGAGGTTAATCCCCAAAGTTTTATTGATTCAACCAGCCCACGTTTGCTACAAATGCTAGCACAGATGTAGGCACGAGCCTTCGGGAGCCCACCCCCTGACCTTCGACCCAGGATCAGACATGGTATTCCTCCCAACCCTTAGGGGTGTTTCCACTGCTAATTGACCACGTGGGAAACGGGTGGTTCGATTTTCCCACGCCCTTTTCAGCAACAAAGGTTTATCAGATTTTTCTCGAGTTCAGCTGCCCTTTGCTGTATCGACCGGGGCGTTATCAAGCTCTTTGATCAGTACACGTTTGACCACGTGGGAATTTCGGTGTCTGCATTCTCACGGCCTGACCTGGTGTAACACCGGTTTTATTGTGAAAAGTTTTTCTTTTTCAAAACAAAAAAACGTGTTTCAGCCATAAAACTCCACTCGTCTGGGACACATGGCTTCTTCCGTTAATTTGGAATATTCAAACGAGTTAATGCGGGTGATTCTGCAAGATTTTCGGTTTTAAATCGTTTCCAATTAAAAGAGAAATGCTTATTTAAACCCAAATAGCGGAAACAGCCGACTTATTCGTTTATATGTGACCTAAATAGGGCACTTCAAATTAATAGGAGTTTCCAGTGCCACCGAGAGGCCTTGAATTTACCAGCCGTGGTCTTGCCAGCCTCTCCAACAATTGCATTTTCCTCCATTTTGCTCAGGCCGTAATTCCTCTTTACTTTTGACACAGTATACTAGCGCGTGCCGTACGGGCACCAACTATTTTTCCACCTTGAAGGTCCCAGAGATCTGTAATAAATTTTTCTTCAAAAATCTCTCCACCCCCGTGGATAAAGCACTTCAAATTAATCAGTATTCCCAAGAATTCGCTTAGGGGCATTGATTCTTACCCTCAAAATGTTACAAACTATGACATAAAAGTAGCCAATTCATAAATCATCAAATGAATTTCCACACTTTTTTAATTATGCTCAAGCGCCATAAAATAGTTTGTGTGACATAAATGTGATTAAGCGCATGCGAATGGTGTTGGCTTTTACTCTAATTGGTGATCAAATAGAGTGACTTAAAGTATGCTAAATTACTCCCCAGGACAGGAATGCGGTAAAATCCATTGCGTCTACGCCATTTGGGATCATGAAATTGGCTAAAAAGGACTTCAGTCGTGGTTCAGAAACAGAGATTATGACTTTTCTGAGTTCCAGTGTGGGCAATGACGACTTTTGAGCTCTTAATAGGAGTTACAACTAATCCCGATGGCCTGAAAATATCGCGTCCCATGAACCCTTTGTCCTGTAGCGAAGTTGTTTTCTGTTGCTACTAGATGAGCTCATTAAAGTACATGCAATTTGAATTCCAATCTACTGAGTGAGATAGACGCAAGAACCCGAAAATTTATAGCCAAAATTCTATTACCTCACTGAAGACAGCGTTATTGACTTTATACCATTTTTTTTCTAAAGCCCTCGTTTTGTTTAAATGTAGCATAGGCCAAATTTGACATTCATGTTTTAACATAAAAATTGGCAGGTTTATGGTTTATTGTAGGAGATACAGCTTGCATTTCTCAGAAAAATATAATAACTAAGGCTAAATATAAATGCTATAATTAAATCATGAAAGGGCACAAAAAACATTATTTAATTCAGAATATATATTTACTTTGTAGCTTGGTTACTTAGGCTGACTACAGCTTTAAATAATTTCAGAATCAGAAGATCTCAAAACTCGCGGCGTTTCATAAGTTTCCCTAGAGTTTAAGATTTACCACAAAATGCAACCAATTCTCACAACATGCATGTCTGTCTCATTAAAATCCAATAATTACATTTGAATTATTGATCGATGCTTTAGCATTGAACAAAAGAGCCAATCAAATTCAGAGTTCATATCTTGTAACACAGGGCTTTATGAGAGCATTAAATATGTTTCGTTTTGGATTTCTATCTCCACCTTGTTCTTCAATTTCTAGATTTTCTATTCGATTTATTTATTTACCGCATTTATTGGCGATAGTCACCGTCATTTATCAATGGAATGGCCATAAACCAAGCAGCCAATCAATTGCCTAGTTTATTGTTCCTAAAATATATGCCAAATGAGCTTATGCCCGTATTCCCATGGCACATATTTATTCTGCTCCTCATAAATGTTCTAAAGTCTAAAAGCCAGAAATTTCCACATCTGTTAGACCAGCAGACTTCTGCCTCACTTTCCACTTCTGGGTTGAAAATTGTCTTAAAGCTAATCAGACCCACTTCTTCACTTATATAAACAAGGTGTAGAGGAGCACTTTTTCCAAACAAATGTAATCTTTTTTAATGACAAAAAATCCCAAGGAGGAAGAAAGGGGCAGTTTACTGCGTGGTGGAGATGGCGGGTTTTTGCCTAAAGCCAAGGACGTTTAGTGAAATTGCTAGCGGTAGGGTAAATTGTGGGTGGAAAACATGGTTTTTTGATGCGAACAGGCGATTATAGCATCCTTTTTTACTGCCACAGGAATTCGAAAACGGCAGTTTTGTGAATTTTTTGTCCTTGTGGTTTCTTTGTTTATTTTCCTAAGGCTGTATTTACTCTGTCTGCTAATTACGACCAACTGCTGTTCAGGGATATTTAGTTAATCGGTTCGCAGCATTCCTCATTAAAATACAATTTGGTACAGCTGATGGATTTATTGATTTTTTGCTGAGTCTGTCGCAAAATCAACCAATCAGAATTTAAGTTTATTTTTTACAGATTTTTTCTAGGAAATAGCCGATTTAATGTTCATTTTCTCTCAACATGGACTATAAAATTTGCGAATTCGTACAAACGGGCAGTCAATTTAAATTTGAAATTAAAACTGGACGATTACCGAGCTGCATCGTCTCTTCAGCCATGATTCACTGAGATAACTAGAATCAGTGAGAGGGCATTTGAAAACAGCGCTGACGGGATTAATCAAAACAAGATCCCTACTGTCACCCCGGGGTTACCGAATACGCCAGAAAAAGCGTCTATTCTTTAGAAAAAAGTTAATCTAAACTACAGAAAAAGAGAGCTCACTGACAAGTTTCAATAAACGATGTCTAAGGAACTTAATGAATGAGAAATTAGTGACGAAACTGCTAATATTTCTACTCGCTACGCTGGGAACCCGGTTAATCACAAGGAGGAGTCCCCTTTGGTAATAGCGAGGTCTAGACACAGTAGTCTGTATACCGCGTGTGCTAGACAAAGACCCATGGGAAGAGGCTTGATTTACGAGTAGATTCTTGCCACTAGCCAGTTGGGATCGGGAGAGGGGCGCTGTGGGAACCCATAAATTATTTTCTGGTGTTTTATGGATGGCCGAACTGGTGACTTTCTCGGAACGAAACGAGCAGAAGTAGTGAGTGGATTTCAACTTCTCACAGGGGAAGAGGAGACAAAAAATTGTGCGCTATTCTTAAAGAGCATCATTCAAAATAACCGCTGGCTTTAGAAGATTCAGTCTAGCACCACCGGAAACCTAGAAAAAAACAGATTTTAAATTTCAAGACCGCTTCTCACAAATAATGCCTAATATTCCAATTACTTTGCTCTGGAAGAAATTCACTTCTGCTAGGGTTTTTGTGGGTAAGAGCAAGTTATTCTTCGTGTGCTTCGGGCTTCACGGACGGGACTGAAGTATTTAATTCACTCGATAAAACCGGAATTGCGATGCAAGGGTCCAGCCACAACTCTGTCTGTCGATTTTTGAGAATAGCTGCTGCTCTAGGATGATTAAACCGTCTCACCGGTCTCGTAGTCTCCAGTTCATGTCACTGGATTGTTTTTAAAGGAATCCTCACAATCGTGTTAAAGGTTACTATCACGTAATTTGGAGAAATCTAATTATAAATTTAAAACACTCGACAGTCTTGTGCTTTTAAGATGGTTCCTCTACGGAATAAGACCATCTGGAGTGTTCGGCGTTGAGGACCGGTGTAGTGGTCCTGGCTAAAATCGTCGGACAGCCATGTTTTGCATTTGCTTGAGGTGTAGTAGAGAATTTGACCTGATTTTCCGAGTCATGGTCCTTTTAACACACTTCTATCTATAAATTTCGTTTTCTCAGGGTCCCAAAGGGAATCATTAATCAGCTAAATCATTTTGATGGCTCTTAGCAGTATAATTATCAAAGAAACCCTCTTTTTCTCAAGTTGGGGGTTCTTTTAACCTATTTTTACTGTCATAACTTAAATTAAAACAGGTGAGCGTGTGATGTAACGAACGCCTTTAACGTATATAGAAAGCCCCCTTCCCTCACTGTGCAGAACTGCGACCACCAGAAGGCTCATGAAACGCGGTTTATCTAAAACTCCCTACCCCACCCCCGCCACATCACCATGACACCGCAGTCAACCGTGAGAACGGATTGCAGAGATTGCACACTAGATTAGTGGTCATACAGGTAGCCGTAGCAACTGTGTTGGCATGGTGACAGCTCAGGAGCTCGCAGATGTCTGGCTAGGACGATAAGTCAATAACCTGAGGTGCTTTGAAATTCGAGGATACATAGCTGAAGTTACGTCATTAGCTCAAATTACTGACTTATCGGTACATTTAATTAAAGATCCAATCATCACCACATTTTGATCCACTAGAGTGGGTACTTTCCTAGTCAAAGCGTGGCCCAAACACCGCCCTGTGGGCTAACAGAAGATGCTAAATTAGGTGTCTACGATTCAAAGTTGATTGTCACTAACGGTTCCACTGAAAAAATCTCACAAAGTTCCCTTTCTAGTCGCTGCGACTGGAGTCATTCCTCCATTACAAAGCCACCACTGTCTACGATCGATAAACGATTCATTTCTGTCACCAGTCACAAGTCTCTTATCCAAAAAAAACGTGAATTAAGTTGGAGAGAATGGAGAGATTGCTGTTATTTTCAGATTCCTTTCACGGTTAGACATCCATTTTCCAAGCTTACAAACTTTTCAAGTTTTTTTTGAAGATGAAGACGATGAACACTTGTGTGGTTTGAATTACCTTTAAGTGTCAATTCAAATCCAACTGATAGAGCTTCTTTAGTGACTGCTGCTTCAACAGGACGTCATCCGGTTCGATCATCGTCTTAAATTCGCAAACTACCTTCTGCAACTGTCTTCTTTCATTGATTTTATTGCTCTTTGAGATAAAATTTGATTTGTTTAAATGCTTCTGATCATAAAAAAATAATGTTCAGCCCCGTTAGAAATTAAATAAAAAATACTTGCTAGACTTTGTTCAATTTAAAAAGGCTGCAAATGGGGTGAAATTATGGACTACGTCTTCGATACGTTCCATTCGAAATGCAAAACACAGGCTCACTCAACCAAAATCCTGTAACCGATTCTAAACGAGACCACAATCTAAATTCACACAGTCGGACGTCGCATAATTCACAATAAAATTGTGCGAAGCGTGGAATTTATTACTAGTAAACCTACAATCATAGTCTTTACGCGGTAAGCCTGATTTATTACACCCCAAGGGCTGTAATTAAGCTCCAAATATTGCTCACGATCGAAAAGAAGCATAAAAAGGAAGCAGTTGACTTTCCTCAAGTTGAACGAGAGTTGGGTGCTTGCATTCTCATCAAGAAAAAGAAATCGTTAGAACTGCGAAGGTTATAGCTTACAAAAAATTAATAGGTAAACAAAATAACACTGTCATTAAAATAACTCTATTGCGGATTTCCAAGAAATAGCACCCCTGATCCTCTCCCCAGACCCCACCACCACCACCACCACCACCACCACCACCACCACCACCACCACCACCACCACCACCACCACCACCACCACCACCACCACCACCACCACCACCACCACCACCACCACCACCACCACCACCACCACCACCACCACCACCACCACCACCACCACCACCACCACCACCACCACCACCACCACCACCACCACCATTCGGAAAGGGGGTAGTCTCTGTTACACTAATGGCTACCGCCATACGACGATTATCAATAATTTGGCCTTATTGAATGTCAGAGAGGTCTGCAATTACTTAAAGGTTATAATCAACTGTCTTTAAATATCTGTAAAAAAACAGTATTTTTATAAATTAGCGTGTTAAAAATTAAAAGAAATAAACAAAAAAAGCGTGAAAATATGTCAAGTTTTGATGGTTTATAATCTTTAAAGATTGCGATGCTGAAATGTCAGGTGTTTCCACTTTTTTGTCTATCCAATTCCTGTCTATTGCAGTTTCAATCCTCGGCAGCATGGGGACTAGATCCAGCAATTTCTCTACTGTGAAGTGGCTCGTCAAAACTGTTGCTTTCGTTCAAAGAAGGCGCAATTAGAGAGAGGCATCTAGAAAAGAAAAAAACAGTATTTATTTCATGAATTTATTCCAAACACACTGCATTATCTTCCCAAAAAATCAGTGAACCTCCACGTCCGATCGTGTATCACTTCCTGTGGTGAGAGAAGAGTCATTTTTTCAGTACCAGTAACCTAATAACAATGTTCCACACTCCTTTACGTGCTCATTTCGCATCTCAAAATGAGGCCTCTTTGTTCTTTGTCTGTTCGTCCCTCCCCCGGCTGGACTGAGGTATCCACTTGACCCGCCCTTGTTCCCACACAGGGGTTCCCTGAGCAGGACTCACGAATCCCACGATAAGCGAAGCGCGTGACTCATCTGAGGGCTCCGCTCATTCCCAGGCTTCCTGCTTATCGGATTTCCAAGCATAAATTGTGCGTGGAGCCCCGGGGCGGAGTGGCTTGAATTTTCACTTTCGAAAAAACAAAAAAAGTGAAAATCATTGTAGGTGAAGCTGTCTGATTGGCCTGATTAATCTACTGACTAAGTGAATTTCTCATTTAATGATGGCATTGGAAACGAAATTCATCCACTTGAGGTACAAGGGATCGAGGGGGAAATCGACTTCTTACTCGAATATCTAAAATCCATCATAAATGCACCTCAATAATGCTGAATCCTGCTGATTGCAATGGAGGCCATATGAGATGCTCAACTTCATTAGAATGTGCCTCCTCGTGCCATTCGATAACAATTCTAGCTGCTGCATTATCTTCCGGAAAGGGTTTCTGAACAACCATAGAATGAAATCGATGACCCAAAATTGCCAAATAGACCTCTCCTTTTTCTTGAAGAGAAATCATTGGCTCGGTGGCAGATTTCCAGAACCAGAACCCCGACGCCGTGTTTCACGGTTGGGAGAAGGCAGCAGTCCGGATTGAAATCTTCTATTGACTGTTGAAAGAAACAAGGCAAACGATGCTTCGTCAGAGAAAATCACCCCCTTTTTTCCACAGCTCTTCTTGTTGAAATCCAGCTCCACGCTTGGATTGGGCGTTCCGCAATGATTGTAGGAGGTGCAGTCTTCCGATCCTCTCTAATAAGTCCATTTACAGTTAGGCAGTCTCTCTCAGACAACTTTCTCTTTCAGCTGGGTCTTTGGTTTGCTGAGGTCGAGGTTTTTCCCTCTCCTTCAAAGGTGGTAGTCACTAATTTTTATAAGGTCATAACCAAGTTATTTACCTATTAAATGAGACGTTTTCATAGTTTAAAACTTGTTAAAATTATGAAGCCAAAATATTGGGTGTTTCCACTATTTTGTCCTGCTCTTGATTCTTCTCGTTTCAGAAAACTGATGTAGAACAATCCAGTGCTCTCTACCGAAAAAATTTACTATATTTTTGCACTTAGACCTGTCTGTAAAGCTTTCGTGAAATCGCTTTCAAAGGCCCTCAAACCAGAGACACTGAGCAATACACTATCGATTAATCCAACGATACGCAACTCCACCTTGTCTCGTAATAATTTACTCCTGATTGGTCGTTTTCAACAAACTCTTTCGCATATTCTAGCTTATTTGTTCTCGGACATACTAATCCTTAGAACATGCCTTTACTGGTCCTGCCTTACCTTTTGAATTTGGTCAAAAGTGAACGCTTTCATGGATCGACTGTTCGACAGAGTCCATAAACTCGCAGTGAATAGACGGATTTATAATAAGAATCGAATGTTGTAGCCTCTATCTTCGTGAGCTTCATAGTTCTTCTTAATACAAGGTGTCGTCACTCTGCACCTGTCCAAGTCTCTCACCATATGCTTAATTATTAACCACCACTGAAAAAAGACTACTGTTAAGCCAAAATGAATCAAAAGCAGCTTTGCAGCAGTTCTTGAGGAGACATCCCCATGAAAGTACTTCAGCTCCGACATTATTTTGAAGCCCTTCATTTAGGAGTGTCTATGCAGCAATTGTGTTTGGTGTTTCGTCTAGATGTCTAGTTTATTAAGTGGCTTTAAAAGATCCTCAAACCAAAGAGATTGAGTAATAAATTTTATCGATTAATACCCTGTGTAGAGTAGACTCTTCCGTTGGTAAATAAACCACCTTACCGTCGACACGTTAAACCACTTCCACTTGTTTGCTATCGTTAGACACCTTCCTCATTTTATAGCTTATTATACTTATCTTTAGCACATGCCAAGACTTACTAATATTACTCGAGCCTTCTTTGAATTTATTTATTTATTTATTATAAAATTAACATAGATTCCCTAAAAAACCAGTTATGATTTGAGACCAACAGCTTATCTAGGGCTCTGGGTTTTGTAGTTTAAGAGAAGATAATATATTAGGCTTATTTGCTTGTGAATAATTAATTTTCATCCACCATGAGATGCTGATAACTAAATGGAAAACCTACTTTGCCAACACGCCTCCTTGTACCGATAAGGGGAGTATGCTGGCTCCACGACATCAAACGACACGAAATGATGGGAAGTAGACATCACAAGGTCCTGCTCAATGGTGATTATTGCAGAGCCCTTTTGATACTTCAGCGCCCCCGAAATGGCCCTACGCATTATGAGCGAATAAAGAGCCCACACTCGAAGCAAAACTTTACAGCATTGTGCGCCGTTTATTTTTAGCCAGGTGTGCTGAAGTTATTCACGCAAGAACAACGGTTCTTTATGGATTTGAACCCTATCCCCTTCAATGCTCATCTGAAAACAAGCTCCCGGCATGAAGTGGTAACTACAAGGCGACTGTGGTTACTAGGAAAATTAGCATCATGACAGGAAATCTGTTTGTGCTTCGTCCTCAAAGACCTGCGGATTATAAATGTGTTGTAGGAGGACGCTGACATCGAAAATTAAATCGTTGTCGTGCATGTGAATGTTTTAGCAGGTAGCAGCACTCAGTGGGGACATCACTACTAATCATATAAGCTTTCCTGAGGTCAGCTTGTCACAGAAATGATTGTGTTGACTGCCGCCATTAAAGGAGAGAAGAAAAACGTCATTCTCAGCAAAGCAGCACAGGTTTGGCCGAAAGTTGTCGAAACTGTTGGCTGAGAGAGACCGTCTGACTCTCCCAAATCGACGAAATGATAGAGTGAGAGAATCTCACGACCACGGCTCCTAAAATCCCTGTAGATCTACTGCAAAATCTGGAATTTCCGAAAAGCTCTGCTCTCAAAGGCAAATATTCAAATCGTTTAGAGTTGTGGAGTAAAAACTTCCAGAACTGGTACTTTGAGTAGAGGGAAAATGTGATTTTCTCTTAGGAATCATCGTTAGTGACTTGACTTGAGTCTCCCGGGTCGAGTATACAGCTGAAAGAAGCACGTAATCCAGAATGCCTCCTTCTCCAATCAGTAACACATTGCGGGGTTTCCGAGGTAATGATCTGGGGTGCTATTACTTGGAAATCCGTCGCCGGAGAATTAACAGTCAAAGCTATTTGCGGTGATCGACTTTGAAGATTCGAGTAAGAAGGCGATTTCCGTCATCTCCAACGTCTTAAAAAGAACTTTGAAGTGTTTTGACTGAGTAATAGACTAGAATTAATTTAGAAAGAATAATTCACCTATATTATACTAAAATATTTTTTTGATTTTCCATGGTGTTTCCACTATTTTGTCCATCACATCTAATCGATAACGAAATCAAAGCATATCAGTGGAGGACTGTAGAATCAGCTCGCTTTAGGTTCTAGTGTAGTTACCGGTTTTGAGCTTCAATCTCCGCTAGTGATTACTTTTATTTTTCGTGAAATCTAAAGCGAAAATCCTTTCTTTTTGTTTCTTCAATGACCTTTAAATCTATCAGATATCTAACTTACAAAACATTTTTCCTGTTTCAAAAATAGTCGCACGATCTGTTTCTTGCACAATGATGGTTATCGAGATAGGAGACATTTAAACAAGGGCTTAGGATCCGATTTGAATTGCCCTATGAAAATCTCTTACCATTTGCCAATTTTATAAAGTAATTTGTAATAAGTTTTGTCTACCGTGGATTAAGTGAAGGTATTATAACAAGTATTCCAATAATGTGCAATTTAAAAAGTGCTGCCAGGGTTAAGTAAACTTTTCATTTTGATAATTTGGTCAAAAATAGCTTCCATTCACCCAGAATTTCACAGAAAAAAATTTTCTCAAACATGGTTGATAATATGACAACTATTCGCCGAATCTTCCCGAATCAAATGCCGTTTTATTGAAAATAACCTTTAAATCTACCAGATATCTAACTTACAAAATATTTTTCCTGTTTTTTTCACAGTAAAACAATCATAAGACCTCGATTGGAGTTGTTGAAACAAAGTCTTCAGATCCGATTTCGCACTTATAAAAGTCTCTCCAGCAAGCTCTTACTTTTCGGAAATGTTATATGAAATGCTAACATATTTTTTTGGTAAAGATTCTAAAAAGTGCCATTAAAAAGAATATGTTCAAGTGCCGCAGAGTGTAAATTTTTATTTCGACTGAAACTAGCTAAGAATTTTGGAAACTAATTTTTCACAGGCGTTGAACAATGATACGGTCGTCAATAAGGTCAACTGCTCCCAAAATTCTGCCAAATCCAATGCTGTTTCATTGAAAATGATTGAAAAGAGATTCTCAGTATCCCTTTTACTGGCCAATTCCAAATTGAAACAGCCAAAAATTATCATTCAAAGTAGGAATCGATAAGTATTAAATAAACTCGAAAAGAATTCAAGGAGAAAAGTCACAAAGAGGTGTGAATGAATGCGAAAAACAGGATTTATTCAACGATTTAGAAATGTCTTTTCTCTCAACCCATTCAACCAGCCTTCTGATGACTATTCAAGCTACGTACAAGTTTTTCTTACGACAATTTTTTCATACCAGACCGACAGTAAAAGTAGCCTGTACTCATCAAAGGCGGCTCATGAGCCGAATCACCCTAACCTCCCCCGTCCCCGCCACGGTTATTCTTTCATCCCACCGCCGATGGACGAAGGATTTGTGAAGCGAAAAAGCGCAGGTGCTTTCTTGCCTCTCTCTCTCTCTTCACCTCCTGCTTTTATCGCCACTGCCTCGGGGCTGGAGTTTTTCAAAACCAGCCAGTCACTCGCTGCCTCACTCCACTACTACTACTACGTGATTTATACACACTCGGGCGCGAGAGACTGCAGGAGGGAAAATAAATGGGAGAGCAGTCTATCTCCCCTCAGAGTTGCTAAAAGGTGCATTAGCTGGCGAGGCAGGAAGGAAGAAGAGGGAGGAGTGGAGGGATGCAGTGTCGATTTTGGGGATTAAATATGGCTGGTATGCAATTCGCTTGAATGACGAGACGAGAAAGTACTGAGGATATCTTGGAAGATTAGAAAAATATCAGATCTTACCATAAGTTCTGTTCAAATTTCGCCTTGTTAACCGGAAAGTAACAAGGTTAATCTTGTGCTTAATGAAGCCGCTAGAAACATTCACTCTGGGTGTATGGAGAGGAATGCGTGAATGAAGGAACATGGTCGCAGAAGATGGTTTGAGAGATTCTTCAGAGGTGGAGGAGACTTCACTACAAAGATCGAACTGGACACGACTTGTGGTGGATCTTTTATCGAGGTGTTAAGCGTCGTAGACAGTGGAATTTTCGTAAAGGGCAAAGACCCCATCCACAGCCACGGCCTAGAAGGGAACTCAGTGAGAAAAAATGTTTTCTTCAAGGAATAATACACCTTGAATTGTTGTCACAAGAATTAATGCCCAAATCGACTGTTAGCAACTATCGCGTTTTGATCAGGCTTTGAGGAAAACGACCGATTCCAGCAAATCGAAAAAGCATTAGTGTGTTTGGTTATAGATGGATAGAAGTCGTTGATAAATCAGGTAGCGCGCACTGATGAGTGAATCTCGAATTAAATGATCACTTTTTTAATTTATCCAAAGATAAGTCATGACCTCTGAGGTGATCTGATAGAAATGGTGAATGCTGGGAGCAGGAAAGAGACAAATGAGACCGGGAACTGAGTTCCTTAAACGGTTCTACAAAGTATTGCACCACAGGCTGTATTAGCTCTTCCTCAAAGGTACCGCAAATCAGTAAGCCGGCTTTCAGCTACGCAAAACGAACAGACAGTGCAGGTGGTCTCAATTGAAAATTTTTAATTTCGAATACGAGTTCTAATCCAATCCTTAAAACAACCGAAAAAACCCCTTTGAGACCATGGATCTGGTGGTTTTAATTTACTATTATATGAAATAAACAGACTTTGTAAACAATGCCGAAACCGTGGGATTAACGCATTCATTACCACTTCTCAAACAATCGTGGTTTCAGCTGATTTAGGAACCTTGCATCCACTAAGAAATCACGAAACCGGAGTGGAGTTAATTAATTGACCTGATGCCTCCACATGTTTGACTAAAATTGAAAACTGATCAGCCATAAAGCAGAGCATAAATACCAGGCTTAAAGTGCCTTATAGAAGCTGTACGATAAGGAGAAGGGAAACGGAGCAGAAATGCAACAAAATGGGAAAAAACTGGCAATATTTTCGCCAAAAGTAGCCTCAAATTGAGTCTGCAAAAGCTTCAGAGAGAAGCAAGAGAAAGCTTATTTTAGACCTAAAAAATTGCTGCTGTGATGATGCTAAACCATACGCAATCGTCCATCAGCAGAGTTAGATGGAGGTAGAACTTTAGATTTTCCACTCACCTTAGCCAGAATTCACCTGCTCATGCGATAAACTTGTTCTCGTAGTGTTCAAGCGGAGCTTTAAGCAGTAGCTACTACAACCACCACTGTATTTAGCTGGCGGGCATAGCTAATCACCGTGATTCTACAGGCTACTATCTTTCGCCATAATGAGGTTCCCCTCTACGGGGGTGGTTTTCAGTCATCTAATTATCGTTGTCATCAACTACTATAATCATGAAAAAGTGATTCAACTTCTAAATGATGAGTATTTGTGCTGCTGGATGCATTTAACGCATTTGGAAAAGGATAGACCAGTGGTGAATTGTAAATTCACTGAAACACTTGTCGTCTTTGAAAGCAGCTCTTTCGAGGTGGAATCAAGATTAGTGCAGCTCCCCCAGGAGGAACCGTTTTTGTGGAAACTGGGTTCATTGAGGAGCTCTGCAGTGATTTCAAGAGCCGCCATCTTGCGATCTCTCTTACAATTCCATCTAGATTTCGACGGTCTGTCTTGGATAACATAGGCTCTTGGAAAGGACTGTGTTTTGCCGAGGACGACGTTTTCCTCCTCTTTCAAAGGCGACAGTCATTACTTCTGTGGCGGTACCTCTTGAAACGCCATGCATTCGGGAGGCACTTTCTGATACCAACAATTTGACCCCTTTGAAAGCCCGAGGCGTTCGCCACTTTTACAAGGCCATAACCTATTTTTTTACAAAATAATTGTAACTATCAGTTATTTTAAGCAAACATATCAAATTTCAAAAAATATTAACAGAAGCATCGAAATATATTAAGCTCTTATTGTTTATAATATGTTAAAAGACTAAGATGCCAAAATGTCATGTGTTTCCATTATTTTGTCCAACCCTTACAGAGGGTCATGATAGTGCAAATTTACCTCCCCCCAAAAATTTGCCTATAGCACTGCTCTCAAACCACATTTTACGAGACTAATTAACAGAAAGGTAGTGAAATACCAACGCCAAATGTCAGGGCTGTCGAAAATTTGTCTTTAGGTAATAAATTAAGGATGTAACTCTGCGGAGTTTGTGCTCCTCATCTTCCTCCTCTTCTGACCGAGTAGTAAGGCAGTGGAAAAAGTGCCAAAGAGAAGAGAACATGAGAAGTAGTAACTCGATATTAACTCATGTCCCTCTCAGTGACGACCTTGAAGGATTTCAGAGGCCAATGAAGTCGTTTGAAGGAGAAGATAAGGAACAGAGTGACTAATAATTGGGGACTAAATACAGAGTCAATCTCTTCATAATTCAAGTTATAAAAAAAGTAATCAGAGTCATAAAGTAGTAATCAAGTTGATGGCAGAGCATTGACGACGGAGAATGGACAAATAGTGAAAACGCATTGATAAATCTTAAAAATTTATATTTTAATATGGTGTAGGTGACTTTTTAAAGGCATCCGCAGCCCCATCTCTTCGAGGTATTGTGTACACAGGAAGTATCAACAATTTGGCTTCCTTGAAAGTTCAAAAAGTCTTCCATTTTTTGAAATTATAATTACTTTTTACTGTCTTTAAAAACAGTTATTTAATTAACCAAATCACATAAAGTCATTATAATATGCCAACTTTTGCTTGTTCATAACACATTCAAGGATTTTAATGCCAAAATGCTAGGCGTTTCTAATAAAGCTTCATAAATCGATTACAGACGCCACGATTTGGCCATTTTCCTCACAGAAGCATTTTAATGGTTCCAAATATGCCATCTACCTTCAATTTTGATGAACTTTACAAAAAAACTCACTTTCGACTAGCCTATATTTCTCTCCATATCAGCAGGTTTCCAGGCCAATCATTCCTGACTCATTCTATTGGACATCTCAAAGCGAAGACATCTATAAGAGCATCGGAAAGCCATTAACTTTCCCAATAACCCCCAGGATGCTCCATAGAGCCCCTTAGCCTCGTTGGTATAGCTATTTCTCCCCTGGAAACCGAACGAGGCTGTCTGGTACTGCGCTCGGGTGATATAATCTAAACGAGGCGCCCATTTAATGACTTCCCTCCTCGCCTTGCATGCGGAGCACGATGAGGTCATCCTGGGGGCAACATGTCTGACCCCGTAGCCGCGGAGAAGGGAATAAATTATCCCATTCACTCACTCTTCCCCCATCCCAGTTGCAATGAGGGGGGAGGAGGGCTTGATTTTGTGGGGACTGAAAGTTACTAGTCATCGGGTGGTAATAAGTTGCGTAATGGAGCAACTTGGCTGCGTCTCCGTCTTGGCAGACTGAGTTTGGTGATCACTGAATTAGAATTAATTAGAATCACCTAATCAAGATTAGTCTACGTGACACGAGGCAGGGAGCGTTGTGCCAATAAACCCTGCAAAATTACTGATTAGTAATTTGGTGCGTAGACACTAATAAATCCTAGCGATTGTATGAATTAACACCTCAGCTCATTTTATTTAGTAACTAAAAAATGTTTTGAAGAATAGAAGAAAATTATGGAAGAATTTCTAAAAAAAGTGTTATTTAATTCAGGATAATTGCAGTCCTAAAATTCTGCCAAATTTTACTAGGGATATACTGAGCGTTCTTTGTTTAAATTTACTTCAATCTGCTGCTGTTACAAATATTTCAAGTAAATTGATTTTTAAAATGGCACAGGGGTTGACCAGTCGAAAAAAGTAATGTTTTCCACAACATTTTTTGCCCAGTTTGTGTGTGTGTGTGTGTACGTGAAGGGAAAATTGTGAAAGATGAATTCGCCTGTGCCCATTTCAAACTGCCAGCGGCATCTTGGCATGAAATTGCAAGGATTCTGCACACGCAAACATTTCTGTCAAACAATCTGCCTCCACCATCCACACATGCTACGCTCATTTCAGACTTTAAATTTAGTATTAAGAGTAGTTTAGCAACAGCTGCTTCTTTCAAATCATTTGCCAAGCTAAGGTAGGAATTCTATCCTCGTCAAGTACCTCATCGATCTCTTGTGACGTGATTCTTGTTGCGTAGGAGGGTCTTCCCTCTTGAAGGAGCAGCCAATATTTCGATGAAGGATCCAACAAAAAATTCAGTGTCAATGGAGAGAAGTCCAGAAGTTAATCGGTGTTTTGAGACTGATTTCTGACACCAATTCACGTGGCACTCATTTTCCAAGTTTCCGAAGATGACAACGACGAACAGTCCATTCCAATGCAGCTGATGAAGCAGGATAAGCTTCTTCAAAGACTGCTGCTTCAAGAAGCCTATCTTTGAACTCAACTAGAAGTCGTCCGGTTTGATATTCAACTTTGTGGAGAGTGTCATCACCGCGTCTGAATTTCACCAAACATCTGCCACTGAGTTTCCCTTCTTCAACTAATAAAGCATTGGTTTAACCAATCATACTGCAACTTCATTGTTTTTAATCAAAATTTGACAAGATTATGCATTGTAAAATACTCTTTACAATTATTATTAATTCTGAATTAATAATCATAAAATTCTTTTAAATTTCGAGCAATTTTTTCATTTTTCTATAAAAATTATGAATGCTTAAAAATCTCGAATTAATTTTAACTCAATTGTAAGTTTGAGGATTTTGTCTGCCTAAATCAGGCCTTGAGTGGAACACTAAAATTTCCGATGCTTTATTTATAAAAGAATTTTTCGACGCCAATACTTCACGGTTTAAAAATGATAAAAGAATCATTTATGTAGATATTTTTTGGTGTCTTTGACAAAAAGCATGATTTGTTATTCGTTCTAGCTCTCCAATTAACTTTCAACGGCATAAAAATCCTCCACTGTTGCTTCGACCGATCTGATTGGCTACTGTAATAAATTCAAGGTCATCCAGGATAAATTACTCAAGAACAAGGGACAGATTTTGAGTTGTTTCTTGGTTTTTTCTCCTCTTCTCGACTTGAAAAATAGGAAGTCTAGAAAATGACTGGCTGTATTGTTGACTTGGTGCATCGTTCTGCTCTCATTCAAACAAATTTACTAATCGATGAACATTAATTATTAGATTTTAGGTTCTAGATTCTTGGATGATTTCCTTTTCACCTAAATTCAAGAAAAACATCTCATGAAGAATGAGCTAGTGCACTGTCATAACAAAGTTGCTTCCTTTTCTAGTTTTAAGCAAAGCACCGGCTCCAGCTTTCCTGAAACCTCAGCCAAGTTTTTGTATCTTAACGTTTTAAAATAATTTGTCATCTGTCTTCCATTGTGTGGACACTTTGGGTCGATATGAACCCAGAAGAACAACTCGGTTGGGGGACCATAGCTTCAACCGCGTTTTCGGACTCCAGTTAATCAAATTATCATCTTCGATGGTAATTTTTGGGTTCGTGATCTTGGGTCCTCTATACATTCATCGTCTCTTCCTTCTGGGAATCGCCGAATCCACTTGAAAACTGCAGTTTCATAAGCCTCAATGGCCTGTGTTCCTTTGAATAGGAGTTTACCAAAAAATTTGACGACATTCGACTCCATTTCAAAACGTCCGCTTATACTAGCCAAAAAATGGTTTCTTTTTACGAGAGGGCATATAAAAACTGGTTGCTGGTAACTTAAAACAAGGCTAACACCCATTGAAGCTTTCTGATTGTTTAAACTTGGTAAATTTACCCCAACTTTTGAATCACCCAGTTAGGTAACACCTCTTCCTGCATGTTTCAGCACAACCTGAATTGCCCAAAACAACGAAATACCACAGCTTTTGTCTATCTGCACATCCACTGGCTCTCTCGTGTGTGGTTTTTTCGCGGACATGTTCCTGCCTCCGCAAAGCATCAATCATGGTAAGGAGCAGAGCTGAAAACGCACAGAAGGCGAAGCAACACACACATTATAGGGCGATTTTGTGCTGCTAAATTTAGTCGAGCCATCAATCGGTCAAGTTTCTTAAAGTACAAAAGCGCCATTTAAAAATCGGAAGCCTGAATCCAGTTCCACTCATGATTTAAGTATATGCGGAGTGTTCGAGGAATTAAAGCAAAGATTTGGTGAATGATAGAATGATGGATTTAAGGGAAATTAACCAGAAATTGAAGTAAAACTAATATTTTTAAAGAAATTCACCTAAAATAGTCTTCAAAAGTAGTGACTATAGAAGCCAGTTTCCAATGTTCGTAGGAAGCTGCACACAGGAGCCTGATTCCACTTAGGGAAGAACTGAAGTTAGAATACCCCGCTCCCAAAGACAAATGTTCCAAAGCGTCTAGAGTTGTGGAGTAGAGACCTCCACCGCAATTGGTCTGTCCATCGAGCAGTGGAAGAGGGAGGTGATTTTCTCTGACGGGCCAGGGTACTACGCTTGGAGACAGGCAGAAGAAGCATCTAATACATACTGCCAGTTCGTTCCAACAGGGAGTCCGGTGGTTAGATTTTGGCAGGCTTTGCGTGAACCTGAGATCGTGATAATGATTAGACTGCTTAGGCGGCTTAGTTGGCGTCAGGCCACCAAAATGATAATGCAGCTTCAATCCAAGGAGTTATAATTTATAAAGAATGATAAAAGGGAACATTCCAATGAATTCGAGCATCCAATCTGACTATCACAGTCCCCAGACCTCAGCATTTGCGGTGGATTGTGGGGATCCGAGTAAAAAGTCGATTTCTGTCGCCTCCGTCGCCATAGTCTCAAAATGAATTAGAATAAACAAAAGTGCTCCCAGAACCAACAATTCACAATTTGTTTGAATGGATACCCCAGAGAACTGAGACTGTAAATGCCACAAAAGGTAGACTCACACCAAATTAAATACGTTTTACCGATTTTTCAAGGTCTCTTAACTATTCTGTCCAACTTCTCACAGTAGGCTCAACGATTGCTTAATCTTGTTGCGACAACTGTTAATCATTGGTCCAACCATTTGACCCCTGGATCCTGCTTGTTTTACTGCGCTTTTCAGCAATGTTGCCACCAGTGCAGTGTCGACAAATACCCTCTCTACTACTAAATATAATGCAGCATGTGACTGAACGGAGGTACGCTACTCTTATTCACTCTCGTGTTGAATAAAAAACGGTGCGCGTGGCATTAAACGAAGCATCCCGTCTCCTTTGATGGCTGGGGATTCCGCATTTCTTCGGAGAAAAAATGAGTCTAATTTGTTTCTGTTGTGTACAGGGCATGCGGGGGCGATTTTTAACCCTAAAATTTAAGAGTAAAAAAGGTTCAGTGATTATCGTTCGAGTGTTTTACTCAATTTGGCCCCTAAATGGTGCCTGAATGAGTTGGTTTAATAGGATTCCCCAGAGAGAGGGTCTCCTCAAATGCCGCTTCGACTGTGTCATTAATTAGCCGGCGTTAGATGTTCTCAAGTTGATTTGTGTCTTTCTTGACATCATTGCCCTTCTATGCATAAGTATAATTCGACAGAGGGTTAAGATAGTGATGGTATTATCGATAGACAACTATTGTTGACGTCTCTCTTGATCCAGAGCTTAACTCCAGTTGTGGTAATTCCACGTTGAAGGCATCTGGAGTCAATCTAAACCTCGAGAGCACCTTTCCATAGATCTTAAAAGAACATCCTAGTCTCAGGTTTACCTGTGTGGAGCAGCGAATCCACATGATACATGCCTTTCTCCTAATTCGTAATGAGTAAGATTAGGTCTTAAACTGTAGCATCCGCAACCAAATACAATTCTAAAGTTATTATCCTAAAAATCTCGTAAGTAGATGTGGGTAGGTCCTTAGGGCATCCACTCACATTTAAAACGCCTACTGATCCGTAATTATCTACAAAAGCAACCCTTGTTTCCTGTTAGAAGAGTCTAATTTTAACATAATGCGCCAAAAATGTAATCGCAGATATGCGGTGCGATGCAAGACTTTTCATGAAAGTGGAATTCATGAAGGTTAGATATAACAAAATTAGGCATTACAGGCCTTTTAAGAAGTTGCTAAGTGATAAAGAAGTTTGTGGACTTATCAAAGCAGGAATACATAAAAAAGGCATCTTTTCAACACGAAGATGATTTGTGGGTTTGAAATAGAGATGCTGGTTTCAAAATGGCTTAAATTCAGTTCAGTTTTTGTAAGGACGGGTGTTTCAACACACCTTCAGTAAACAACTACAGATAAAAAGAAGGTCAGTTGAATGAGAAAAGAGGGATTTTTGGGGACAAAGGCTGCTTGGGGAGTAATGATGGTACGCAATTAAAAACTGATTATTTGTATTATCATGATTATAGCACCGAAATCAATAGAAAGAAATGTGTGGACATCGAGTCGATCTAGAAGAAAGCAAAAAGTGCAAGAAATCGAGAGGTACTCTAAAAAAAACAATTTAGAGAGGGAATATAAACATGTCAGACGTGGACGTATTGATTGAAATCAAATTTTCTCCTGAAACAGATACAAGGGAATTGCACCATTGAGGATTCAAACCATGGATCTCCCAAAACCACTGATTTCATTCTGCCTTCGATTAAATCGCGACACCGGCCCGACACCGGCCCGACACCGGCCCGACACCGGTTAAGCCGTCTAGACAGCCTTATCATGATCATGTTCTCAGGTGAGTTGTCCAGACAGCCCAAACCAAGCTACGTCTGGGTCCTGCCCTCTTGTTCTTTTACTCCCCTAAAGCTGCCTGAGTGCACGAGCCCAAACACACGCCGGGAACAAAGCTTCTAGTGCGCAGGTCTCCTCTTCTCCCCCCGAGGGGTGGGACCAACTTGGAGGGGTGGTAAATCCATCTTGGAGTGTAGCCTAACCGCTACAAATGATTTAATTAAATCGGTATATCGTTATTACTGCCTCAACAGGGTTGACTGATAGTGGACTGGAAATCAATACTGAGATGTAAGAGGAAATTTATTTAGTAAATTAAAAAGAAGAGCAGAATCATGAGACTCAAAGTGCCTTCTAATGCCTGTACGGTGAATAAATTCAATTGCTAGGCGTATTGCACCGCTGCCATCGAAAAGGTTTACTCAAATTGACACTATTTGAGGGAGAGCTAACGTGTTTGCTTGAGTCTAACCAACTATAAAGTTCAGCCATTCCACCTAGGAATCCGATTTTTGCCAGAGCTTTTTCTGTACATTTTTAAAGAGAAATTAGTCAGAGTGGGAGAGAGAGTGTCTACTGTTTCCTCGGTCTCTTCTAGTCAACACTGAAATTCTCCAACTTCTCTCACCCGATTCTTTTCGTCATTGAATCAGCGGGACCTTGATATTCTTAATTTGACGATTTTTATTCATTTTAATACTTACTTTAACGTCGAAGAAGACCTTAAAGTCTTGAATGCATCTTTATCAGTTTTAACAAACTTAAAATCACCCAAATGTAATTCTGTGGCATTTATTCCGTATATCCCCTGTTTTCTTACAACAGCTTCCATACTTTCTCTCCAGTATCTCGATAGATTTGCTCCACTAGCGAAAATCCCTCTCTTTCTCCAGCATGCAAGGTTGGTTGATGAAACACGAACTTCTAAGTCGTGCTTTAACAAAGAAGAGATGAGCACAAAAACACCCCCGCTTGCCTGAAACATATCGTGAGAGCTTACATTAACAACGAGCTCAAAGAGAGAGAGAGAGAGAGAGAGTAGGAGGAGGAGGAGGATAAGGAGAAGGGAAACAAGAGGGGAAATTCGAGTCCCCTTCTCTTCTCTTCCCTCCCCTTCCCTTAGAAGCTTCTAAAATGCATGTACTGGAAAAAGGCGGAATCGCTAACGCACCGAAAACGCCATTACCTGCAATCGTGAAAGCAAACGAGGCAAAATGAAAGACCCAGAGAGAGAGATTGTTTTGCTGCCGCTCATGATCTGAGAGGGTGTGTTTTGCAAGCTGGACAGGCAGGGCACACACGAGGAATGTCGTCGTGTGCGTGTTTTTTGCCTTCTGGAAGTGATAGATGATGTTTGCGGGCGCCCCCACGCTTCACAGACGAGCGTTATCGTATAATGTAGGGGTTATTTCCGAGTTCTCTAATAATGGCACTCTGTAGATGCTCAATGGTTTCCAATAGGGGCTATAGTAGTTAAGTGAATTAGAACAGGAGAGTATTAGATTACCAGGCACTGAAAAATCCATTAATAACTTATCGAGGCTTGCTTGCTTGAAGCATTGGAGCCCTCATCCATAACTTATACAAGGTTTTCAGAATACATTTAGGAGAGTAAGGACCAGTAATCTTTTTGCAAATCATCAGGAAAATATATTTTATGACGATAATTTGGGCCAGTCAAAATAATTAGGGAAAGGTCATGCGAACTACTCGAAGATCCCCTGAACACTGAGAAAAGAATCTGTCTGCGAAACTGCCCTAAAGCCTTGGATCTTAACCCAAAGATGTGCTTATATTCATGCGAGGGCGCTATCGGCGAGAAAGACACCGCCGTGCAAGTTCTGATCTAACAGCGACCGATTTAAAGCCTCGGTTATCCCATAAGTCTTGTTCAAATTTTGCTTTTTGTAAAATGCTGCATAATATCTAAAGAGGCTGTAAATGTTTTAATGTGTAGATACAGTTTGAGGCTCCAAACGATGTTTTATGCGTTCAAGAAAGGAAACGCAGCAGGTAATAAGCATTCACTCAGTTTATGGAGAGAAATGTATGTATAAATGAATGCAGATGGTTGTAGAAGAAGTAGAGGTTTCACCCTCCAAGAAGATGAGTTTGAAATAAAGATTAGATCAAATCACATAAATATTCATCGGTATCACCTTCACAACTTGGAAAAATGGGCGCCTCTTCATGAATGGAGGTTTGAAAGCGATCGATAATCTCGATTTGACATCTCCTCTTCTCCTCAGTTATTCTCGCCAACTTGTTTCACTTTTTCGGAGAGAACTGTGTCTGGGAACCGGCGAAAAATATACATTTTATAGGCAGTGACGGCATCAATTACCGCTCAGATCTGCTCTTAATAACTTGGGCCTTGGAACCAAGATCCAGTGAAAGGAAAAGGCGTGATGTTTCGTAAGTATAATACAGTGCTAACCCATGAAGCTAGAAACACGACCCCACAAAAGATTGAAGGAGAATTCGGTTGGGAGAAAACGCCTTATCCAAATTTTACATCCAATATTTCTCTCTGCCAGCACTACCATTTGCTTCGTAGGTAACATAATCAGCTGAAGAAAACAGCTGTTACAACAACGCAGGACGGTGTATTCATTGAATTAAACGCACAACACTTTTGTTATAATGATATTAAAAAGCCCGTTAAAATATTTGTTTAAATGCAACATGTGGTCACCTATTTGGTTAATCAAAGTTCGGGTCAAACCTATGGTCCGGGTATTTGATAGATGCTGATGCTAGTCATTAATGTTCTGAAAAAAATCGCAATTCTCTTGTCACCTGTCTGTCATCTCCTATGCCTTTGGAGTTCTGCAGTTATTATTAAATAAACTGATTATAATCTGATAAGCTATCTTAAATGAGTATAAGAGTATAGTATAGTTTAATTACACCAATACTTTTCGTTTAAATCTGTTCATCACAGAGAGCTGGTAATTTCTACGTGATAAGTCGGCACTTCACAAGCTGGGATCCTGTGCTTAGAGGGGAAGGATGGTGAGGAGGAGCAAAAAAGACAAGACTAACAAACACCCCAGAGGTGAGCGCTCTGGCAAGTGCTACTACTTCAAAGTGAATGCCGGTTGCCCCGGGAGTCGTGGGGTGATATGGAAAATCGCAACGGCAGCAGTCCTAGGATTCCCAACATTAGAAATTCTGGTTCATCCTCTCGCATTCTGCCTTGCAGAATTAGCTGACACAAATACGAAAGTCTAATTGCTCAGTTTTGAGTAAATGAGAGCAATTTTTAGACAGTAAATTAACACGCTTATGTGGGATTATTAAGACTATTAAAATACTGTAAAATAACGGTGCAAAAAAGATTTCTGGTCTCTACAGGATGTCAGAAGTGCTAGGAATGTTGAAGGCACCAAAGCAATCGAGTAGTTCCAAAGCTGAGGTGAATATAGGGAAGAGTTTACCAGCTCTCGTGCCCAACGGTTCAAAGCCCAAATTGTGGTTCGTGGCATAAATCCTCTCTTAGTAATTCTACCAAAAAAGAAGGAGCTTCACCCCAGGCCAGGTGCTTTTTAGTTAGTTATTTCTTATATACCAGAAATGACCGCAGAGGGCTGTTTGAGGGCTTCAATGTACTTTGAGGTAACAATTTTTTTGACAATAAAATGCGGTAACGCTCTCCAATCTCCTTCTTATTTAATCGAAAAGTAGATGGAGAGGTAAAGAGCCCCAACCCAAACACAGCTTGGGTCCGATTTGAATGGTGTGTGTAGGAGTGGATGTGGTGTACTTCCCCTACGGATAAAGAACCAAAGATTGAGGCCTGGTGAGGCCTTATGAAGGACTGATAAGCAAAAGAAGCCAAAAATAACTGAATCAGACTCATAGGCACTCACCGAGGCCCAATTACGGGATCCTTCCCCAGACCGCAGTCGAACGTAGTTAATGTTTCATTTGCATGACTTCCCTTTACGTCGCCATATAGGTGCTTAACGTAGAATTGGCTCACTGGACCCTTCAGAGTCGGCTACTTCTCAAAGCACACACGAAATCCAATGGACATGCACCTCTCTGACTTGCAAAGCAAGCCTTATGTTTGAACACGCGCGCTTCGAACGCCGGAAGCTAAATGACATTGTTCAGTATGCTGATTTAGTCGACCCTGGTCACTTTAAGACGCATGACATGGCTCCGTAGGGGAGCGCATATCCCGATACTCAGCTGAGTTCGAATCCTGAGAGTTGAGATGGTTTCATTTAGAATGATCAATTTGCCTGATGATTGGACGATGGTGTTTAGAACTCGTTGAGTATCAACGCGTAGTAGTCAAAATTTATCGGAAGTGAGCTAACGCCTGTTATTTTGAGTGTCCACTCTGCAGATGAACTCATTTGCCTCTATCATTCATTTAAAGGAGATCAATACAAATAATAAAAGTTTGATAACCATGTTTTCTAAGAACTCAAATTATATAACGTTATATTTTAAAACGATTTAAGTTTCCCCTGAATTCAAAATTTTTCAACAAGAGAGCAATCACAATTTCTCATTAGAAATAATTAAGAAAAAAAGAGGCATATTTCTCCTATTAATAAAAGAAATCAAGTCAATAGACACAGTGAAAATGTTACTTTTTATGGTTATATCCTTTATATTTATCAACTTTTCAAACACAGTCAAATTCTACATTTTAAACACAGAGTTGCAGCCATCTTGACTCGAGCTAAATTGAGCGGATGCCTCACAGGGTTGGAATTAAATTTGGCAAAATTTCATGTACCCAAGTTTTGTGATGAGGGGTTTATGCCAAATGAATCACGCAATCAAGCATTAAGTCACTTCCTCTCTCTGTGAGAAGGGAAACAAGAGGAGGAGCAAACATTAACAATGGTGGCAGCGGCCTGGGCAGAATTCTGAGTTGCGAAATGTGAGAAGTTGATTAAATTAGACATTTTCGGAGTTATCGAAGTTGATAAAAGCCATTCTGAAACACGAAATTTCCACTATTCTATAGCAGAAATTAATTTTAATTCAAAGAATAACATTTCAATAGATTTGTCCCAAGATTCAATCGAATTTATTAAATTATTATTATCGGAGAAGTTCTATCAGGATTTTTGAATGACATCGACACGTTCGAACAAATGTTAAGTTTAACTGAGGATTCAATCACCGTCGATCTTTTCAAAAGCCATTATAGAAATTTATTTTAAAATTCTTCTGGTTTTTTTCAGAATGTAAGTTTGTAGATTCGAATTCATTTTTAGGCAATTCATGAGGCATAAGACACTTTTCAAAGATGTTGAAGATTTTCATGGTTTGACGCAGGTTTAATTGTAGATTCCTCTATTTATAGAGAAAGATAAGCTTCTTCAAAGGATGCTGTACTAAGATGATTGTCATCAAACATTATGCGCCTCAAATAATTATTGACTGGGTTTTATTCAAACGAATTTTAGTTTAATTTCCTAAAAAACGAAGTCTCATCTGTTTTCATGCATCTCAATATTAAAGTAATGTATAGCTCCATTAGACACACCAGAAACTTATTACACTTCATTCAGTTTGAAACGGTACATTTCCAAGAGAACTCACGGATTGACCTGATGCAGTGGGTTTCAACGGTTCTAACCAAAACCGTTCTGATTCAAAATGGAAGAGTTTAACTCGTATCATGATTACGATTTCCAGAGTGCTGTGTTGGGGGTGCTGCCTAGGTCGAATTTGACAGGCCTGGCCACCGTAGTTGGACAAAGAGTAGAGCTATTAAATATGGCCGCGGATTTTGCCCTACTGAGCCTCGGAGAAAAGTCGAATCGCTTGTCAGCCCATTTTTCGAGTCAACTGCATCAGCCCCTCCCCTTAATTTGTTGGTGGTTGTCGAGAATGTTAGTAATAGCGCCACTGCAAGTGTGATAAATACTTGATACCTAAGATTTCCATGGCCTAGAGGTTGGTCTTTTTTTTGATTTTGGAAGATGATAGCGCCAAATTGGGAGGTTACAATTAGCCCACGCCTTTCTAGAACGACTGCAGTAGAAAGTATTTCAATATTCCTACTTTTTAAGTGCACTATTTGATTTTAAAACAAAAATATATTTAAAAGAAAACAACTGAACAGCTTTTTATTAAACATTTTCTTTCCTAAACTCCGAAAAAGCAATCTACTTTGATAGACAAACTGACGCTCTACTTAAGGGCTTTTGACACCACTTAGTGTCAAAACCGAGAAAAAATTTGTTACACCCTTCAGAAACAGCCTTAAAAGTTTCTTTTCGTGGTACGAAGATTTTGTTTTAACCAACCGAATTTAAGGCAAACACTCATCTTTTACTTTGCTTCAACACGATCAGTAGATTTATTTTTCGCAATGTCGTGCATTTATTCACTAATTTGTGGCTTCTCTCTTTCTCTCTAAAATCAACAGTCGAGACAAAACAATCAAAGAGAATTCGAATGTTTACTTTAGCTGCTTTCCAAAAGGAAATGAAAACCTCCCAGACAAAGAAATTAGGGCATTTGTTATTCCTAATAGGTTGTGACGGACTTTCGTTTAAATGGATCAACCTACCGAACGCTGTATTCAATCATCAATGTATTTTTCCTGTTTATTTACAAACCCTTCCACAAGTGAGAATTTCTAGATGCACGTGTAAGCTGATGGAGGAACGATCCCATCTTATATGGCGTGATTCTTGCTGTGTGAAGTACCGTGCTTGGCCACCTAAAATATTCTGATTGTAAACTCTACGTTAGAGACGAGACACGTGGTAACCCAAAGTTCATTGAACCAAGTGCTAAGCGTCATAGTGACGACTTAAACAACTGTGCATATTACACAGATAAAAACGAAAGTTAAATGAAGTATAGTTCATGATAATCGGAAAATTATTAATATAATTTTCTGGAGATATAACGCCCCTCCCATTCTTGGACAGGACAGGACCGGATTCCACGACCTTCTGTCGTCGAGAGTCTGTTCCATATTGCACTGTGGCTGGAGCCGGGGCTAATCGGTGACTTTTTCAACAGCCACTGGAAAACACACGATTTTTCGGTTAAAATTATTTTTCGAGTTCGAGTTCTTTCGATCGGTGCTCTGATTAGGTAGCGTAGCTTTATTTTTCCCACTAGAATTCCGTATTTGTTAGTGTTTTCATAGTCATCAGAGAACGTGACAAACTTCCATTAATTAGTTCTTCTCCTTTATTACAATCGACAAGACGATTTTCCTGATGGTGCGGCTTACTCGGTTTTTAATGTTATTTTACATTGTATTGTAAAGCCAATTCAGACATCAATTACTCTTTAAATTCAATAAAGGTATTCCTTCATGCTTTAAACAAAGTTTCGAATTCAGTGAGCACCATAGAATCTCAAAATTGATACGGATTTTGCAACGTCACATTGAATATAATGCTAATTTTTTTTTAATGCACGGAGGCATTTCTAATGACCCATTAGCACTTTGTTTTCATGGAGAAACGACAAAGGCAGGGCCACCCACGGTGAGACGAAGAGACAAGAATGACTTGAATCAAACAAGATGGACAAATTACTACGGAAATAGTGCCCTTTAAAAAGGCACCTTTTAAGTAGATCAATGATTAATTTATTAGTGTAAATACGACACTTAAATTTAGTTGAGCCTGACGGTCAACATAGCAGGTCTGCAATGAAGTTATAAAGTCCATGACCTCCTAATATCTAATATCTAGAAGGATACCATGTTTAATTGTCATGAATGACACCGGTAAACAAATTAGGTGCCTATGATATCCGCTACTGCTCAGTTCGAACCCAGTACCAACTTGGGAATTGCAATGAATAATACCAGGTGGCGTAATCACTAAAATAATCTGATTCCTCGAGGAAAATGTGCAGAAAGGAAGCCTTTTTATTGGAATTAAAATTCCAGTGGCCACCATGCTCCAAATACTTCAATGGTCCTCGAAATTTCCATACATAGTTCAAATAACGTTATTCGCTGATGTCCGTTTTAGCCATTTTCTAGTATCTACTCAGATTTTGACACTTCTTTTTGCCTTTTACGTACGTGTATATTAAATTATCTTTTTTTATGTGATTCCAAATCCACCACTGCTATCGATGCAGAGTAAATATTATTAAGTCCTCTTTTCTCTCCCAATGCCGTACTTTAAACGAGATATTTTCTACTATTATTGACCCTCAAAAGCACTAAATAAGTGGACAAATATCCCCTACTGAAGCTAGAGGCAGTTCGAAGTAGTGTTTATCAGAAAATTAGTACATCGGAGAGTGGAGTACTTTTAGTTAGCTAAGGAAGGGGGAATATAAACACCTGTCCATTTGAATAAGACCTCATCACTTCGCAAATATCTAGAAGGAAATCATATTGTGTTAGATACAGATGGAAACGGGTAAATTTAGCTAGTAACTGTTTTTGTGAGGCCAAATGAAGAAGAACAATTATAATTGGTTTTAAAAATAATAACGCCAATCGACTGAAGCATTTATAAAATTTTAAAATTACAAACAAGAAAGCTACAAAGACAAAAGTTCAAAATTTATTAAATCATCAATTTAGGTTTATTTTTTCATAAAGTAGTGTTTCACGGAAATAAAATTTATGTTTCAGTGGTAGATACGCAAGTTGCAATAAAAAACAATTAAAATCCAACAAATGCTCCTTGATTTCTATTATTTTAAGTTAGGATAATAAATGAAAGCACACAATATTATTAGACTATTATTTTTCGTGCCAAATAGTTAAATAATAGAGTATATTTTTATGAGCAGTTGCAATTTTATAAAAAATAGCTTAAAACATTAATATTCACTTAAATTTGGCACTAACGTTATTTCGTTTGCTTATTTAACGCTAAAACAATCTATTTTTGTAAACACACACGCCCATAAGTAAATAATAATTGTTTTACTTTTTTCCGCCAGGATTTCTAAAGACTACTCTCTACAAAATGGGCACATTTTCGAAGGAAATACTTAATGCTTTGTGGTTAATTTTATTGTAAATTTCGAGGAGATTTCCTTATCCAAAAAACCAATTAACCTGGATGGAAACCTTAGAAATATGGATATATACCTAGATTTCTCTCGGGATGGCTTGAAAATAATACCAAGAGGGTTTTTATGCCGAATCGGAAGAAGGGTCAGCGATCTGTCCCCCTTAAGAGGACAAAAACCCGACCAAGGTCATTCGAGTGTTTTGTGGCGAACTTTAGCACCACTGCACTGTACTTTTGGGAGCTCCAAGGTGATTAAAAAGAAATAAAAAAAAGAAGAGAAAGGAGAGTATGAAGAGGGTACTGGTGGTGGTGGTGTTGGGTGCCAGGGCTTAGTGCGAGGACGATGGCAGTGCACTATAAACACTTTCCACACAAAAACAACAGTAACTTGTGGTGTCGTGGTGACACCTCGGTCATGGGTTCATCCACAAAGTAAACTCGATTTATTTTTAAATTAAACGAAAATTTAAAGAGGATTTTATAAGATCCAGCTTATCTAAACATAGTTTTTTTAAATCAGGAAATATTTAGACTGATTAAATTTCACTTTGTTTAAAAATTGAATTTAAATGTTCTTGATTAAGGCCCTGCCAAAAAATTTAGTAAATCTTTTTGGGTTCAAGAAATGAAGGAAACTCAGAAGCGCAAGAGGAGGCTAAAAAATATCCTCAGTTTATAGAGAAATGGAATTTGTGAATGAAAGAAGGTGGAGATAGAAATGAAAGTGTGGTTGACTTTGATGATACGGTTCTCAATTCTCATCAAATTGCTTAAACCTTGCGACCTGTGGCGGATATTTAATTGAATTCTTAGGCGCCGAAGGTAGTTGTGGATTCGTTAGCAGACGAAGAGTCCCCATCCACAGTCGCTGAGAAGGGAACTTTGCAAGGAAAAAATTCTTCTTCACTACAAAAAATGTGCTGTCTGTAATCTAGGTTGCATTCGAGCCAAGCCTTGAGGTGGAATGAAGGCCTGTTTTAGTGAATCGCGTCACAAAAAACTGTCGAAAAACTTTTTGGCGGAAAATTCCATCTCATCCACCTTATTCCCCCGGTAGTCAAGGAAAGAGAGCGTTTGCGTTGAATTTAAGAGCCCAATCGATAGAGGTGCTCTGTTTCTACCGATTAAATGGCTTCTATTAAGGTACCAGCATCACGGCAATCACGATCTGGGCAGTTTGGAGGAGGCCCATACCTTAGGGAGGGAAGGAGAATGATGTGGTTCCAAAACTCAAGACCTCTGTGACGCCAGCTGGAATGTTAATCGGTCCTGAATCACCTTTTTCCTACAACAAATTTTTGTTAGTTATCATGAAACAGGTTAGTGTATTCCATCATTTCGTGTTAAGAGCTTAAACTTACAGAAGAGGAGGCTTCCTTTGTGCTAACGCCTTGTACCATGTATGTACATTTAAACAAATGTTCCCATAATATTTATTTCCAACGACGCTCCTTCCCCATTTCTACCTTCTAATCAGGAATCCATGCATTTGTTTTTCATTATGATGACAGAAATAAGCCTTTGCTTGGCTGAAAGCTGTTGACGAACGGTAGACACACCGCTCAGGTTCCAAACAATTCTCTCTGTGGATGGAAATGTCGATTTGTTACATTCCTCAATAACACCTGTTCACTTAACCGGGAAGATTTTCAAGTAAGCACCTACTGGTTTGAAAATTAGATTAAGGGTTTCGCTTGAAGTGGTATAGATTGCTACCTTGCCAGTTCACGTCTGTCTTGCTCTTTGTTGCCTGTTTTGACCAGCGGTGTTTATCACGGTCGAGGGTTGCTCATATTTCACCTGGCAACAATGGCAACCAAGAGCCCTAGCTAAGGCTAAGGAGTCACGTCACATGTCGAACGATGCCACACAGATGTAGGGGTATGTGTAGAAGATGTAGTCACTGTGTCTGAAACGCACGTAGTATCTAACGTGGTAGATGATCTGCCTGCATGCAAGTCAGAGAGATGCTTCGGTTGTCCTCTGTGCCCTAAGATATTACCAACTCGGAAGGGCATAGTGGGCCGTTGTTATTTGGGGCACACGTAGGGTTTGTAAGGAGAAGACCTGTCAATGAAATTATCGATGAATCTCTGTGAGGGTCCTTGAGTCTGATTCAGTACCAACGCTTCAGAAGGCCTAATCCGTGGACGGGTACCACCATATTGTCTTTGGAAGTTACAAGTTGCCAACGAAATTCCCAATTTGTTAATTATTTTCGTTAGTGTGAATATCGGTAATCATTTTTGTTTAACTGCTTAAGTTGCGTCTGTGGAGTTTGTCTCCCAAAACAAGTGTTTCCTCGCCGTTTAAAGGCATTTTTCCTCTTTGAAATTTTTACTGAAACTGTCCAGAAACAAATCACTTTTTTGTGAGTTCCTTGACGCCTTGATTTATGGCTTTTCCCGCCTAATTCCTCCAAAAATTAGAGTTTCGCCTGCCTTATTTTCAGATTGAAAAATGCGAAAAGTTTTGTATTTCGTGAGACGCAAATTTATAATTCTAAGGGTGAATTACGCTAATTAATCCTGTCAGGCTCTCGCTTTAGTTGAGGGGGTTAATTAAATAAATTCACAGACAAAAGTTCACCACTGTACTGACAATTTTAATGCACATGAAATTGCGATAAATTTAAGTAATAATTAAAAAATTATTTATTTTGTCAAAATATTACTTAAATTTATTGTTCCTATTTTAATAAATGGAGTTCTTTTTGTTTGAAAATTACTGACATATATTTACCGATAGAATACAAACGGGGAGGAATGAATGGATATTCTGAATAGTTAAAAGTTTAAAAAACTCATCCGCCTAATGAAGCCGCTTCTTTAGTCGTATAAAAATTGCTTATAAAGATGTCGCCGAAACCTAATTACTTCATGCCAAAGGGACATAGACATGACTAAGCGCTCAGCACCGATAGGTATTAATCGCGGTATGCCGTGCAATTAGGGATACTAGGTGGCCTGTAAACGATTCAATTAGGAGGTCAAGCCTTCGTCTTATGGAAATCGTCGGCGCCTTTTGATGTGTATGTACGAGAGGCGGCCTAGAGGTATGCAGAGTGTTTGGAACTTAGCTTTGAAGCGGAATATTGTTTCAATAGGAGTTAAAGGTGTCGAAGACTGGCCCACCAAATGAAAACAACCGTAATGCGGTGACCTGAGGGAATCTGGCTCACACAGATCGTCGATAACAACACTCAACAGCATTTCAACCGGATCAGAGGCGAGTGGCCTCTTTAACCACTTCGTGGACATATCTTCATTCAAATCAATCCTCCTAAAGTAGCGCACCGATGATCACCCAGACAACCATTTTGCCATTAATGGCTTTTAACCAAATTTTACTGCCTCAAATCTTAACCAGACTTTGGAATCATTTTTGCTAAAGTCATTTCATGGAAGAAGGCACCACAAATGACTTATAAATCAGCTCGCTCCTATGGTTATAAGAGACGCATTTGGTGGCTGTTAGTTTGAGTGGAATACTTTGCCATAAAGGCAACTTCCTTGTTGACTGCATTTATTTAAAATTTAGGAAAAAAAAACGTAATAAGCAATCACTTGCTTTTTTTCTCTAATGAGCATGCCAAACTAGGCACGTACATCTTGTATGCGTATCTAAGTGTTTTCATAGCTATAAATACATCAGAGAAATCAATGTTTATATTAAACTTTAATTAGGGCAAATTCTTTAAATTTAATTATTATATATTATTTGGATAAATTAGAAGCAAGTGAAAAGCTTAATTATGGAGATTTCTGGAGTTTAGGTAGAAAGATTTAAGTCAGATTTTTATACTCACATTGGAAACAACTTGAGGAGAGTGCTATAGGCCAAAACGAAATTCACTGCGAATTAGAAAGTGAATTGGATGAATGTTTTTTTTTTGTCAACAACGAGCGTCCATGAGAAATATAGAAAGTCGTGCAATCACAATGCTTTGGCTAATTGGAAGCAAATTCATCTTCTCGCCATCTCAAAATACCTTTAATATTTTATAACGTGATTATGATTAGAAGGTTTTCTTAATTTCCAGTTCCCAAAGGCAAAAAAACAAGGCACAGTTTTAAAACTTGTTTAACATCAACAAAATTATATATTTCAACTATAGCAGTGGAAATAAATATTAAATTAATGCATGGAATTTGCATTATTTAATGGAAAATGAAATTTTACTTGCGTAAACACGCTAAAGTTCTGGAAGAAGTGAAGTTTTAACTCGTATTCTAAAAAACAATTAATTGATTTAATCTCATTACAACTGGGAAAAAAATGTCTACGATTACTTTGAGCTATAATAAAATTCCAAGAATAAATCAAAGTATTAACCCATGCTTCAATGAAATTTGAATGATTTTTCAATGTTATTTCACTATTACTTACTTTTTTTATTTCAGCTAAACAATCGAAAAGGTGAAAGAAAGTTTCTTGTTTGATAAAAGGCACCCATGTTCGCTTTGAAAACCCCAGATAAATTTGACTGGAGGCTATGTTTCAAACATTTCAAAAGTTTGGAACAAAATTTCACGTCACGAGTTTCACACGATGAACTTTTGATGTACAATATGTCGATTTTTCGGCGTCCAGAAAAAATTCCCAGCAAAAATAAAAGGAAAATCATTTCTTAAAATATTCATAGAATTATCTTAAAGTGCATCCATCAATTAGATATGTGTATCCAAATAGGCTGTTAGTTAGCAAGCCAGTTAAAGCTCAAATATTCTGGGAACAATTTAAAAAAAGAATAATCTGAAAAATGATTTATCTGATGGGTGATGGAAAAGTAATTAGTAAACCAAACTGTTATTTACTGGAAAAAAATAAATTCCAAATATCGAGGTAGTCCTTTGGCCACAACATCGTAAAAAACAATCGTCAAAAAAGCCGCAGAGGTCAAGTGCGGTCAGACGTATTTTCTGTCACCGCTTCTACAAAACAAAAATGTATTTTTGCAGGTATTTACCTAATTTCTAGGATTTATTTACTAGAGGCTTATAAAATAAACCACTGAGACTTAAAAGGTATCTGAGAGTGAAGAGTTTAAGACCGATTTATTCTAAAATCTTGATTTAAATGAGAGAAAATAGTTCAATGTCTGGTATAACTTTTTTTCTTTTATAACTATTTCAAACAAATTCCAAAAAAACTACTGAGGTTACGGTTAGATTACAGTGCTTTTTGGTTACCGGTGATTTTGATAATCTTATCAGAAAAATGACTCCAGCTTGAAAGTATAAAAAGTTAAAAAGAATTTGAATAAGATTGCTATTTTTCGAAAAATATTTTTCTAATTTAATGTCTCTGAAGAAATGAGGCGTGGCCTCATCTTTCAAAAGCCACGTTTCTTCAGAGGTAGAATTTTCAAATTTTTTTGTGCAACTGTTTGCAGGCAGTCAGTGACTTTCAGTTGAGCCGTCGTGAACTTCAAATTATATTAGCATCAATTTAGATCTCGTAAGGGAATAATTTATATTTTCCCAATTTAAAGTGTAAGTTTTTCTCGGCTCATTTAGCGACGTCAAGGTTTGTGGGAAAGCAATCAGTCGATTCTGCCTTAAAAGTTTGTCTAATGCAAAACGGGCAAGTCAGAAAAACTTAGTGGAACTCTTTTCGTCTGACTGACTAGAAGGCACCTCGTTTGCACCCAAAGCAGAAATTTTAAGCGCTTTTTCGCCTCCAAAATTATCAAATCAGCTCTATTTTTTTAAAAATCAAGTTCTTGGTTATGAGTCATTAAAGAACCAGCTACCAAGTTGAAGTTAGAGAATTTTTTGGATAAAAAAATTGACTCTGATATTCGACATCTCGTATAAACAGGGCGAAAGCACTATTTTACTCTAGAAAAAACGATTTTGTGGAGTTCAATTCAGCTTTTTCAAGTATATCAAACCACTATAGTATGCCAATCTCCAGCGTTTTGGGAACACACTAGGGTGTCTTCTAGACATTTTATTAACGTAAAAACTGTAGTTCCTCTGGGCCCATTGTGCTGCTGCAGCTGAACTGAAATAGACGGGATTTTTGCCTTTTCATATGAGGTTAAATCGTTTACTGGATGGCTCTTCTGATCAATCATTGATCATTTAAGTTTAACTGCGGTTTTACTGGATAAAACTTCACCTGGTTGAGACTATTTGTTTGCCATTCAACAGGAGTAGTACTTACAAATAAGTGTTATTAATTCTATTAGTTTATAACTATTTTCTCCACAGAATAAGATCTGAGAGGTGAAACCTGGTGTGGCCTACCTGAAGGCACAAAAATGACCGCACGAGCTCAAAGGCACTCACTGTGGTCCAGTACTGGGCCCCTCCAGCGCACACACCTGATTAGTACCGAATTTATTCCTCTTACGTAGTTGTACCTTGATAGCAGTGATCCACTACGTCCTTCGGAGTTGACAACTTCTTGGAGGATGTTCCATGCTGCTGCATCTGCAACCTCATCTTTGGTCCCCAGCGCTTCAGACGCCATTGTTCAGCTAGAAAACTTCAATGATTTTGAGACTTGCAACACAGGGCAGACAAAGGGCTTTGGCTGGGACTCACTGTCACCTTTTTTCAACAGGCAAATAATGTCAGTTAATTTCCCCGACAGTAGTAAACACACATAATAAAGGAAAGATCATAAAAATTCAAACTTATTGATTTTAATGTGGTTAAGGTCCACCTTTGTGGAAACTAGAGCCTCATCTCTCCAAGGTAGAAATTGTGTTCTAGAGAATTTCAAAAACCTATTCTTACTTGAATCTCTACAATCGACCATAAAGGCGGATTTCCGAGAAACAGCACCCCAGATCATCTCCGCCATGTTCTACGATTGGTGGAAGCTGACAGTTTGGATCAAATTCTTCTATTAGCTGTCTCCAAACTTGGTACTCTCGACCGGAGATTGCAAATAAGTTGATAGTACATCAAAGGAAACCACTTTTTTACAATTCTGGAGGCTTCTACACCACTACTCTAAACGTTGTGTGAAGCATTTGTCGTGCACAAACCTTGCAGTGATTTTAGGAGCTATTTAGAATCCGACGGTTTCTCCAAGCCAGCATCTTCGAATTTTGGCCAGACCTGAGTTTTCTTGAGGATGACGTTTTTCCTCCCTCGAACACGTTAGAAGGTATTCACGTACGATATGGACTTGAGATCCGCGCCTCTTAGGCACCCTCCAAGCAGCACACCTCTCCTTTAACCACTGGGATTCGTAACACCCAGTCATGACTGGAAACCGGGAGACTACTGCGTAAAATCGTGAAAAAATGTTATAACATTTATCCCAGACTGTTTCAGATTCACGAGTAATATAAGATTTTTCTTTAAAAAGCCCAACTGATTAGGACAAATAGACAAAACTGACCAGTTTACAAGTAGCCTGCATTCTCCTCAACGCCGTGCATTTCTATTCCTCTCAATAATGAACTCACTAAAGTCCCGTGTACTCCAGAATGTACAGTCTCTCTGGTGAGATCAGAATTCCTGATAAGGGTGATAAAATGCTCCACGCAAGGTGGGGTTGCTTTTCGAGAGTGAGAGAGAGTTCCAATCTATTGCGTGTTACGCTCCATTTGTGCGGACAGACCCTAGTGTTCCGATTCTAAGTATTATGACAGAATGCACCGGGGCGGGATAATTTATGAGTAAAAAATCGTAAATTCTAAGGCATTATAACCACCATCGCAGCTTGGAACACTTTAATTATTAGATCATAAACAGGATAGTAACAAAATTAAGAGTTAGATTGAAATACACTTCACAAGCATATTTGTGGGTTGCATTTCCAATGTGCTTAAGGTGTTCGCGTATACATTTTCTTTATAACTTTCAAGGAGAATAAACAATTTTTTAAAGTGCTAATCCCGACGTATCAAGCTTATTTTCTCCATTTGGGACACTTTCGGAATCCAGAAATAAATGCCTATTTAAACGCCACTTAAAAATGAATTTTAATCTCTAGGCCTCGCTTGCCTACTCACTCAACAGACTACATTTTAAATATTAAAGGAGTTTTAAAAGCTGGCAAATGTCTTTAATTGCCCACAATAAACTATGTTAATGAATTCCAGTTTCTGGTTGAGTTATAGACGAAAATACTCTACAATGGCACGTGCAAGGATTATTTGCTTATGGCAAAAAAAACGATTTTGAAAACTTATTAATCGTATTTTTAAGTTGAAAATATACAAATGAGCTTGATTCGCGCCCTGGATTATGTTTGCTTAAAATATTAAGCGAGCTTTTCCCTCTCTCTCTATCTCTCTCTATCTCTTAGACTTGACAGTCGCAGTTTCAATGAGTCAGACGGGGTTTCGATAATTTATGCATTGAGGACTCGGCCCCTCATCCCGGATTTTTAACTTCAGAATTGTTTCTTTTTCTGGTAGCTAATGGAGAGGGCAAAACTCGGAAGTTTATCAGAAAAAATGCCATGTAACTGCAAAAGAAGACGCTGATGACAAAAAGCTGACTGCAGTGGTGAACACAGCTGAGCGCATGGCACCAATCTGTTGGTCTATGAGACACATGTGTATAAAAGAATTCCACGAGGTCTTGGTAACGTCTAGAGTGGAGTCACGGCTGCCCTCTAGGCCCTTGAACCCTTGAGTGTTGGTGAACAAAAGCTTTGGAGTTACTAAGATTCAATCAGCAATTGATGTTCAGACTTGGAACGGCCTTGAAGACATGATGCAACTCCAGGTGGATGCAACAGAGTTATTTAGATCCAAAGGTGTTGTGGAGGCCTGAATTTCCATTTCCTGTAGTACGCGGATACCATCGACTAAGCTTGGGCTAAGACCTTACCTGCTCGGTTCTAATGTCTGTTGTTTGCCAAGATTAGGAGTGTTGGCTTGTGTTTACCGCGGCAAGGACAGTAATCCCAAGTCCGCTCCAAAGCCGTTTGTTTGCCCTGCGGAGTCAAGTCACAAGTTTGACCTGGCTAGTTCGACATATCGAGTAACGCCACTCAGTTTCCAGTTTGGCAAAAGTAGATGGTATGGTCTGAAGCGTGTGTGCCTGATTTGTGCGCTTGCTTTGGGTGTCCACTGTGCCCTAAGAACTTGCCGAATTGGAAGGACATAGTAAACCATTCCTACTTGAAACATAGATACAGTCTACCAAGGGGAAGGCATATCAATGAGCTCAACCCTGTTGAGTAAATAACGATGACCTATGGTCTGGTGGAGGGCACTGGCACTAAGCGTCAGTCACTACTTTAGTCGATACAGTTTCTTCAATTTCAGTTTATGTATCTCCCCTAAAGAAGGCCTTGACAGCTCTCACCCTTTCGACCTTTATCCCGAGAAAGAAGGGTCCCCAAACTCTATGAAGGAAGTGGAATAGATTGTCAAAGAATTTTAACTAAGAGCATCCATAAGCTTTTACTACAGGAGCTCACAGACTAGATATTGCCGCCTCAGTTTTGTTCATTAAAGTGAAAGCACCGTGGAGATTAGTGTCTTCCTTGACTACAGAACCAAAGGAGCTATGAGGGGTTCGGCACAGTCTAACAGCAACCTTTTTGTTTAAATCTGTCCCTGAGGTATGGATGGAAGGGGGTTGTGCGAATCCTGCTGGACAAAATAGTGGAAACACCTTGAAAACCAACAAAATATAACACGTATCGTGTTGATCCACCTCGTTTCTTTGAGATATTCGGTCATTCAAATTGCGAATTGTTGGTTCCAGGGGAATTTTAGTCCATTCCTCAGTTAAACCAATCTCCAGTACTTTCGGGGATGATGGTAGTGGCGAACATCGGCTTCCTACTTGAATCTTGAAATCGACGACCTAAATGCTCCTTCATAATTTTGGTGGCCAGATGGTGAGACGCTCAACTTCATTAGAATGTTCCTCATACAGCCATTCGTTAACTATTCTGGCTAGATGGCTTGAACAAACATGGGGTGAACAAACTGATCACCCAAAGTTCCTAAATAGTATTTGCCGATAGTTTTTCCACGAATGGAACTCATTAGCGAGGCGAATTTCCAAAAAATGCAACCCAAGATGAAATTCACTGGGGTAACTGATTCCCTCTACTTGTTAACTACTATGAAACAGCTAATTTAGCATTGTTTTATTTACATAAAACACAACAGACTGACAATTCGGAAGTTCCATTAATCAGCAAACAAAGCCCTCTTTGGCAAGACAGTAGAGTGTCTGCGATGGTTTTAATTAAACTCAAGACAAAGGTGGAAGCAATTTCGGAAATGGGTTGAATAGCCCAATTAACTGATGCTGTTCACGTACTAGACCACTTATATAAGATGAAAGACAAATTGACATAACGTTTCTTTGTAAACAGGAAAAAAACACGTAAACACACAATTTATTTATCCGCTGTGATGAAAAGTGGGTGTTTGAATGCAACCTGTTTTAAATAAACTTCTGATTGGCTATGTAAAATGAGTCTTTTTTAGGGAATGTTAAGCTTCATAGACAGTACCACCTAATCTGCACTCTGTACTTAGAGCGGAGCTTGAACTAAGCCTTCAGGAGGAATACAGAACCAGCTCTAGTAAGTCGGAAAGGGAGATTTTTCATCACCACGTCCCACACACGTGAAACGGAGGTTTTTGAGATCTCCGAATCAGAACCAAAAGGATTTGCACTAATTGAGGGCACAAAAAGGCATTTTAGTAGATAGAACGAATTTTTTGATAACTAGGGCAGGTACATTGATGATTCAACCAGTAATATGAGCACGATTTGTTCGCTTGATTTACTTATTGAAAAATCCAACAGAACTTGTGGGATAAATACAATTTTTTATGCATTCAAGTGCTTTTCTGCGTTCGAAAAGGCTGCTTTTCGTTTTCACAAACGCTCAGGCTTTAATTGGCCATTTTAGCACCACTTATCGTGCGATGATATCAAGGGACATAGTAATAATCATTATGCAACGTTTACTGCCGTGACCCACTTGGGTATTGGAATCATTTATGCTTAATTGGCATGCTAAAAAGACTTCAATGAGCAATTGTCGGAAATTGGCCCCTGGATATTTCATGGGTTGTGCACGCTTTAGCAGAAAAAGCGGCGCTTTAGAGAATATCAATTTTCATTGGTTCAGGTCATTCGAAAAAAATTTGGAGGAATTTTGATTCAATAAAACAAGTGCCTAAATATTGCATCTAATTAAAGATTTAATTATCAATGTCTAAGAAGCCCAAATTTTCTATAAAAGATCCATCTTTCGTCGCCAGTCACAGGTTGAGGAAAATTTCCGAGTTTTTGGAGGTGACGATGAACAGTTGAATGAATCCATCTAAGCTTAACTGCCTATTCAAACCTAACGTCGAACGCAACTGGACTTCGTGGAAGGTTTAATCATGTGAATTCGGCAAACCATTCACATATTCCTCTCAATAAACTGAGTGAACGGTTCTCTGGCCGCTTCGCCGAAAAATGTGTTTTATTACCTGAACCCATAAAATGATTCCTGGGTACTCTATTCTAAGGCGGATTAAAATCGAGAAAATATCAAATTGATTAGTTTAAATGCATCTAAACGGTGAACTAATACTCACCTCCATTAGGCGTCGTAAAATGCACTTGAAATTCCATTTAATTATATATATATATTTGAACCTGAAAATAACGTTTGCAATGGCCTGACCTATGAAAGCTTTAAAAAATTCTCTATGGACTGAATATTTTTTTAAATTTCATGTGATGTCAATAGTGCCTGCTTGTGAGGTCACTTGATTCTCTAAAAAAATGTCAAAAATTTTCTTTTCTTTAAAAAACTATCAATAAAAGTGTCGTGAACGTCATCCTAAGATGTTTGGAGCAAAAAAGTTGTTCTACAAGCCATGATCACTTGAAATGTCTAAGAGGATATTTGAAATTAATTTTTCTTCATCTTAAAAACCTAATTTATTATTTTATAAAATTTAAACAGAGGTAAAGTAACATGTATACTATATATAATATAATTTATTATCATCCACACCTTACACAAAATACTCCGTTCTAAAAAGTAAGGATATTTTTGCTGCCTTGGAGCTCTACTGAACACGCACGGTCGTTCTCAAATAAACCATCGTCAAATGTGATTATCTCAAACCTCAATCTTCCTAAGAGCCCCTTTGTTCAGATGACAGGAAGAGCAAGGTTGACTCATACGGCCATTTCATGCATATTTAATCAACTTATATGGACAGATGCCAAATATTTCCCATTCTCCTTGGTTAATTTATGAATAAAATTGATGTCTTTGCCAGCAGGCAAATTTTAAACAACTCTGGCGGGGTTTTCGTATCGAAACCCGGGTGTTTGAAACGAATTTAAAAGAAAAAATGTCTATTCAAAATTTGCTGAGGATGTTGAAGAACTATTAGAAAAGATGAAATGTTGTGGATGGCGATTATGTTCGACAGCAGATGGAGATGTTTACTTAGAATGCGAAACGGCAACTTAAATTAGCTGATGGTGTCAGAGGATCCATAGCTTCAAAATTGGGGCTTGTTGTAGCGTGGATGGCATATTTCTCCCTCTAACTGGAAGCTGGTACTCAATGAAGACCTTCGCTACTGCACAAACAAACCATCCAGTGGCAATATTTTAAGAGTCACGTAGCTGAAAAGTTGTAAAGTGGTTCTATGCCTATCTATATGACTACTTCACGGATCAGAGCTTGAGAGGCTTGGAATGGATACTAGTCTAAGAAATAGCACACCAAATCATCACAGCACCACCGCACAATGTTTTTTAAGGTTTAGAGAAGGTTGTAGTCTTGATTAAATGCCTCTTTCGGCTGTCTCCAAACTCAGTACACTCGACCGGAGGTGAAAGACAGAAAGACCGCTGCCATCGTCTCTAACTGAGGAATGGGCTAATGAATTTGAGCACCCCATTATAAGCAGCATTCATCGTCGATTTTAGAGATTCAACTAAGGAATCGATTTCAGCCGCCGAAGCCATCTGGGTGAGGGTGTTTTAATTGAAGAAGTAATTCGCAATTTATGTGAATCAAGACCTCGGAGAAAAGAGGCCTTGAAAGCCGCAAAAAGTGGACCTACACCACATCGAAATATATTCTGTCTATTTTCCAAGGTGTTTCCACTATTTTGTCCACAGACTCTTTTTCGACAAACTTGGCATAAATAAGGTTTAAAGGCTCCTTACATCAGTCTTTTTTAGCACAGAAAGTGCACCTATTGTAACTTTTCGCAATTTCCTTCAAAGTCAATCATCAGTATCGCAATTTTAACGTCTCTTAAAGATGCTTATTTAAATAAACAACATTAAATAATTATCAATTTTATCCTTGGGATACATTAGAAACCTCACATCAATACAAGTGGTGATCTACGTCATTAAATTCACTGCTTTAAGATAAACTGAAAGTATTAAATATGTTATTTTGAAGCCTTCAAACGAAAACAAAGTAGTCACGCCTCACCCCGTAGCCAAATCCAATTAGACCCCCGCCCACCTAAACGCTAATTAATTGGACCACCGCCACAAAGCCCAATTCCTCACCCCTCCGATGCATCCGACGGCAAGTCTGGGCCATGCTCTTCCCCCTTCCGATTCGAAGAAAGCCCGTCTGACGACCACACAGGGGGTAGAGAAGATTGTCTGCTAGCCGGTGCTTTGCTCATAATTTGGCGTCCATCTGTCGGGACTATATTGGGCCAAATAATTCCACTTCCCATCAGTGCCTAGACTGTGCAGTCTGTTGGCAACTTTGGTGGTCTGAATGATGAGCAATTTAAGCTAATTTTTTTGGTGAGCACAGGCAAAAATTTTAATGATTTTTTTCCCGACAATTAATTAACAATATTTTGTTATCCATGGAAAAAAATCAGTTCGAGATTGGAGAAATTAATTGACAGATAAACTCTCTTAGCGACAATTTATTAAGAGATTTTCTTGCAGTCGAAAATAAATTTTCGATTTTTTTATAGCACTTTCGTGATATATCGTCTTGACCACAATTTAAAGGGACTTACTCTCAATACATCACCATTTAAGCCGAGGAAATAAAAACTCAGCTGTTCTTCTCTCATCCAGCGACTTGTGTTATTCTGGACATGCCTGAATTACTTTCATGCAAACAGCAAATCAAACGCCATTTGGACCATCTGCTGGCGCTCATTTCAGACACCATGCTTACCGAGCCCGGTCTTGTCTCAACGTGCCACTGTGGGAGGTCTCAGACGGCCAAATTTTGACGGGGAGCGTCTGTGATGCCCAAGAAACTTGTTTTCCGTCATTTTTTGACACAACGAGAGCAGAATTTTCAGGCATATTTGACCGTGAATTAGACTGCTATCGCATTATTTGAAAAAAAGGATTTACGGAGGACAAAATGGCTTCAACTTTTGTTAAATTGGTAGTCAAATAAATTCTGGTGATTCCTTCTGCTTTGAAGCAAAATAAAATTCTTAATATAGATTTAATCACAATTTTTATTTCACGAAAAGCAACGTCGATTTATTTTAACAAGAGAACAATTGTAAAGTCTTCCACTTTCTGAGATTGAAACCTATATGAGGTAAGAATAATTAAATAAAACTAGAAATCTTGCAAAATTAATTTATTTATTTCAAATTTCTTCAAACTCACTACCATTTAGAAATTGAGGTTCTTGTCGAATTCATTTAATCACTAAAAAGATGTAAGTTTTGTGTGAATTAGTGGCGAATTTGTCCAAATTTTTTGATAAATTATGAACCAGATGATACCCACCACAGTTAGAGTCGCACAAAGCATTCTGGTGGTCTTTTGATCACTTTTTATCAAAAAACAAGAAACTGAATCGTACAAAACAAATTTAAGCTTAAAATTCTTTGATTTCAGTCGGACAATTTGACCGAATCTGCTGCAAATATAAACTTTAAAGTCATACGCAAGATAATAATTAAATCTAATTCTTTTCCGATTCAAAAGGCGCATTTCCTTTTGTAAGACAATTTTTAAAAGGGGTATTTAGGTTTTCAGTTTTCTTCATTTGAATATCTCCTACTCCAAATTCATAGATTTAGCGAAAAAAGTTGTCCACAGAACTTGTAAATGTCCATTAAAAAATATTGTCAACATCTGCTAAAATATGCTATACTTTCAGGTAATTTAATTTTTCTAATAGCAAAAAATAATTTCATAAACCCAAGTAACACTTATAAGCCAGTGATTTTTGAGGAAGCAAGCTAATAGTGTGCAAAACTAGAGTTAGGCATCATATTACTTTGAAAAATCACGTTTTAACAACGAAAAATCAACAAGTTTCATTTTATTGACTTTTTAATTTCAATTTTATGTCTGAATGCATGTGGTTAAATGGGTTAACCGCTGATTTCAAACGGCCCTGATTCACACATGACCCGCTCGCAAACTCATTGTTTAAACTAAAAGCCAACTTCTAAAATTAATTAGATTAACGAAACTTTCTAGGAATTTCTTCTAATTTCCTACTTATTTAACTATAAGAACTTCAAGAGGTTACATGATAATTTGTATAAAATTTGACAATGGAAATTTGTTCTAGAAATTGGTCATTTCACTTCGTATCATTCCCTCGTCTTCTTTCGACGAATTTTTCGATATAACCGGGCGGAAGTGCATTATAAGAAAGAGCGTTTTTTGGGTAGTCACTTTTTCGGGCAGCAAATTTAGTAGTCCTACTTTGAGGCCATTTCCGGCTTCTCCCTACACACATACTTGGGAGTCTTCCTTTATCTTCCTGATGGCTGAATCAGCACCACTTTATCTCAGTTGCACGGTTGGAAATGCTTTAACTCATGAATTTATCAAACGATAGGTTATTCAATCCTACAACTTATGTCAGATTAGTTATTTATTAACGTGCATCGATGCCTAACTTCTCGGCACAATTAAAAGGAGGGTTTAACACCCGGAAGTGTGCTCTATCTGAGTAGATAATCTTGGTGGAAATTTTTGACGTTTGAAGAAGCAATATCCAGAGAGCAGTCGCTTCCGGTTTAACCGTTTCCTTAGGGTTCTTTATCAATCCTTTTTTGCCTACATCTCATGGTAGATTAAGCGATCCGTCGGCCTTGGAGGTATGGCATTAGAGCGAGGAAAATATACAAGATTGTAAATTTTATTAAATAAAAACCATTTTTGAAATGCTTTAATATATTTTCGAATTTTGGTAATTATTTAGACAAATATTATTAAAAATCATATTCTTTTATAAAATTATGGATGTTTGGTGTATGCAAATACCTCAACTATAGTCGTACTTTAATATTTCAAATAATAATATTTTAGATTTTGTTTGAAGTAAATTTTGGCAAAAATTATTTGTCTATTTTATAGGCTTTAAAACACTGATAACCACACACACTTCTTTATTTGCATTGTTGATGAAAACAGGATTATTTCTCTTCTTTAAACTGCACCAAATTCAAAGAGTACAACATTTTTATTTATGATAGGATGAACTGAACTGATAAAATTCTATCACAGAGATGAATAAAGTTAAAATTTACTGGATTAAAACCCTGCTAACATTGAATCCGTTAAAGCATATAGTATTTGATGAATTCAAGAAAGGGAACTCATTAGCATTCTAAGAAAATTGCGTTTAAGTTGGATTTGATGCCAAGCAGCCCTCAAAGAAGCTTATCCTGCTCTATCATTTGAGTTGGAATTGGGCATCAGGCTGGGTTCAAATCATACAACTGCTCAACGTTAAAATGCAAATCCCGAGTTAACGACATCCGCTCTCCTCTCAGTTTTCGACGAATTCTTCCACCATCTTTTGAGTAGACCTATGAGTAAAGTCGAAAAAATGGACTGTGATGGTTTCGTAGGCTGGGGAAGAGACCCAAGGAATCATGCAGTAACAATCAAAACTCAAACCTATTGTCAACAATTAGGAAGCCTTTTAAACTAAACATTGAGAAGGAAAACAAATAAAGTTTCACGCGGACGATGCACAGTCACCGTGCACAGCAAGAATCATCTCACAAAAGATCGGAAAAAGAAATTGAGAAAATTCCTTTTCATTCTTATTCCCCTAAATACCTCGATTCTTCCTCTTAACAGCTCAACATTTGTTTGGTAGGCTGCAAAGTCATTTGGCTTAAACAATTTTTACAACGCAGCAGGAAGAGATGAGAGAACTCAAATTTTTTGAGTTTTTTCCAATTAAAACCGAAATAATTTTGCAATATTTGTTCATTATTAGGTTCAATAATAGATGGGACGAAGTTATAGATTATTAGGAAAAGTTTATTGGTGACTGCATCTTCAATTAAATGTGTTACATTTCGCTACTTGTTTCCTTATTTAAAAATCTGGTAGAACATGCGTGATGATATGACATGGTCAGAAATGGGTTAAGATAAACTTTAACCTTAAAAGCCTAGCTTTTTCTGCATTTTCTGAGATCATAATAATCCAGCGTAAGACAAAACTGTAATGGAGAATTTATGATTTTAAAGGTTTCCATAAAGCGTTTACCAGATTAGAAGGAACAGCCTTTTTCTCCCTCCCTCACGACAGGAAGTGGATGTTAAGTCACTTTTAGGGAGGAGAAGTGCAAAAAAGTTGTGCAAAAGCTGTCAGAGTGGAACTCACTTCCGTCTGCTTGTGTGTGTGGGGCATTTTTATCTCAAGCCTCTGTCATGACTCAAGTGAATATCGGCATTTTTTCTTCAGAAAAATCAGAAAGATAATCTCTCTAAAAATCCCCAAAACGTAGTGTGATATTTCGTTTGTTTCTTCATATAATATAAATATTGCATCTGTCCAAAATTATTATGACAGGAAAGCGTAGACATTTAGTAATCTTAGATTTTTCTGCTGGAGGCATCAGCAATACCAAGGTCCTAAGCGTGACGATCGGACGCTTGCCAGAACGCTGGCTAGAAATGCTCATGTGAGAGACCGACTAAAGTGGTTTTAAGTAGTATGGCAACAAGGGAGCATGACCCAGACCCCAGACTGGCGACGAGGGAATTAGACTGACTTGGTAGACTGTGCTCTATGTCTGGAGAGCTGTTCAACACCTAGTTTGTCGTCATGAGAGTTGTCTCGTCCTTATTTGAGCCACCTTATTCACCTGCAGAACAAGACATTCATAAGCTTCCATCAACGGTCCAATGAGCTCTCATCCTTTGCTTACCACTTTTACCGAGAGTTCGACATCCGAACCTTAACTTAAAATGCATTTTTGAGGTCTAAACGTGGAGCGTCTCATTTAAAGAATTCCATTAATACAGAGGCTTGTACGAAAATGATGCCAGGTCACGAAAAACAAGACAAATAGCCAATGAGATGTTTTGGCATGTTTTTGATTGCAAGAAGTACTCATTTTATTGTTATTTACAAATTAAACGAAATCGATTCACGCTCCCATCAGAGTGTTCATTTATCATATTAGACAATGAAAAAGTCAATACCAATGTTCCCTCTTGTATTATAATTTAGGACAATTTTTAACAAATGAAATCCCTTTTCTATCGTTCTGTATTTTAACTTGATCTTAGACGCTGTGGCGGCCTGACTAAGCCCCGATTCTCACCTGAGCTATGCAGACGGGACAGAGTAGACACTGGACGGCCTTCCAGGCTTACATCTCTGTCGTACCGAACCGGAATCTGCGTCATGTCCTTTGTTTCCCAAAAACCGACTGGGTGGATCCACGGGTAAGACCGTATCCAAAACCTGAGATAGTGGAAGAGAAGACGCCTGTCCAAGTTGACGTGCTTTATCGGTAAATAACTTGGTTGAGTGTGATTAACATGCCCATGGCAACAATGCGAAGATGTTCTCATGTCACCCCGGTGCGTACATCTCCTTCGCCCTCCGGATGGTTGATCTGTATTGTAGTATAGCTTATCTGCTACATCGTTAAAACCTCTTGGCTATTTGTGAAATAACTTTGCATCAGGAATTAGAAGTGCATTTGCCTAAATAAAAAATTGTCTCGCATGTTGCAGTTGACTTGAAGGCTCTCTAATTTGAAGTATTTGAAATCAGCTGTGAATCACTGAAAATATTCAAGCAATTATTTTCCTATTTTTGGGACTTTGTATTTGTGTGATGGAATACAAGTTTTTTGCCTTGGAAAGAGCAAAAAGCCTTTTTAACTGCAAGAGAGTTTTCTGTTTAAAACTCCCCTCTTTCCAGAGAGATTCCGAAATTATGGCAAAAATTACTTTTGGTCTAAATTATTATATATTAAATTATTCTTAATGTGCAAATTAATTTTGTTTTGCTTTTGTATATTGGTGGAAGTTTTCTTCTGAAATTAACTTTACCGTCACTTCATGACACAATAAAACAGTTGCTTGTATATAGAACAAATTACAAAATTTGCAAACAATTTAGTGAAATCGGACTTTTAAATATTTGCTACCATTTGGAATAGCTTAATTTTAAACTTTCATGAACACTGAGGTAGGCGCAGATGTCATCAAACTTTTCTGTGAAATGTTAACGTGTTAGCGAAGGTCTTATTTGAGTACAAGGATCATTTTAGCATACAATTCAAACGTCTCGGAAACCCTAGCACCGATGACTGATTTCTCGAGAATATTGTAAGCTTATTTCAAAGGAAATAGGGCAATCGGGCCTCCAGTTAACACAGCATCGCACCCTCCATCGCCTCGTAATTTCAAAGTATCCATGGAGAGTATTGGAGAGATGCTAAAATGCCCTTCTTTCGATTGGGACCCTTCCTGCTCAGACAAAGATCCTCCCATCAAACTGTACTAGTCCCTCACTTATCGATTGTTCACTATGTCCTTCTGAGTTGGCACTTTCTCAGGGCACAATGGACACCCATGACACGTGCACTTCTGCTTTGCAAACCACGCACGCTTCAGACGCTGTGGCTATACCGTCCACCTTTGTCGATTCGGACTAGCCAACCTTTGAGACAGTAGGTCGTGTGACGTGACCAAGCAAACAGACATAGGAATTCGACTTAGACCTGGAGTTACTATATTTGCCAGGCACAACTAACACAAATTTTGTATACTTGTTCATATCTTTGACCGTGGTCTAAACAGGCAACAGAGCGCACATCTTAGCCTCTGCATATTCGGGAATATCCGCGAACTACATGGACCTGGGGTCCACGCCGTCGCAGCACATTCTGAGACAAATACATCTGCTGCATCCACTCGGAGCTTTTGCATCCCGTCTTTGCAACGTAGTGGATGACTTGCTCGAGTCTCAGCATCAATTACTGATTGACACATTATTCTGGACCCATCCAAGATGCCATCACCTATCAAAAATAATGTTGCAATTTTGTGAAACTGAGAGCGTAGTTTACAAATGGGAAGCCATTTAAATAATCAGAAAAAATGGTATGTTCAGTAATATTTAGTAAATTACAATCCAGTAAAAGTGTGCTAAATTCTCAAATCCGAAAATCCAGACATAATCCAAAGGCCCTATCTTTGGAATTGTAATTAAACCGAAATACCGCTACTCTCTTATGCCAATAAATCACAAAAACCATGTGTGTGCGTATCTGATAATGTAACACTTTTAAGATGATATCATTGAATGAAAAACGACCATGTTTCCGAAATAACATATTCCATGTGTTTATTCATCTAATTGAGGATAAAATAAGAAGCACTTATTTTGCGCAAATTATGGAAATTTTCTTTTGAAGTAAGTATAACCGAACTCTAAGATATAGGCATTGATCAAACGTAAACGCTAGTTAATTCTGTCTTTGATGAATGCTGCTCCGATTTCTCATCAGCACAAAATATGGGCTTTAACAACGGAATTCAGATGCTTCCAAGATAATTTCAATTACAGCTTTCCTGGAGGTAAAGTAACCTCAAAAATTCCATAAGTTTGTCACTAATGAGTTTGATTTTGCGGTACCGGAGCACGACACATTGTAGCGACCCCATGGCTACCTCTTCATTGCTATCCGTGGTCATGTGAATCCCTCTTCGGACTGAGCGCAGTGGCTCTGAATTAATTGGCTAAGGTGTTTAGCACACCTGCCTGGGATTGGGAACTCACCGCATTACCAATCGTCTAGGAAGCGAGTCTACAACATACTAGTTTATCGCCGGGTCAAAAAGCTCGGTGGAATTCGGTGGAATTGTTAAAGTCGCCAAAAACATGGCTGACAAACACTTTGCCTGAGTATGTTCGGTGTTAGACTGATAGGATGGGTTGAACGAAGCTATCCCTGAGATCATGATCTGAACTACTGTGTTCGGCAATTCTTATTTGCTTCTGCTCTTTGAAAAATGTGTTAAATTTAAACAAAACGCAGAGTGGTTAAGGGGCTTTACCTCATACGCAAAAAGCCACATATAACTGCTTATTTTGCTGCACCAAAAATGGATCCTTAGATTGCAAATAACAAGTGCTGGCACTGTTTTGAGGTGCTGTTATCGTCGGAACCGGTTCATGGTCCACTTTTTTACACTCGGCAGTTAAGTAAGAAAACATTTAAATTTCTACGAACGTTTTTTATTTGCAAAAAATTACCCTATTTTGAGAGTATTGTGTAGGTAACTTTTTTATTAAATAAGATATCATGAAGGTCAAAGCATGGAAGAAACCTATAAATATTCAGAAAACGGGATATACTGATCAAGGATTCTGGAGCAAATTAAGGAGATTCTTTGCAAAAAATATTAAATCTGTTCTTTTAAAGTCCTAGCAGCCTTTGAAAGGGTATCAACTTCATTAAAGCTTGTTTCAATTTCCCAAGAAATCTGGTTTCCAGAAAGAACGTACCTACCGAATGCTTCATCAACAGCTATTATAAGTCAGTCACTAGTAAGTGGTAGATGCACTCATTAGGAACATGGAAGTCAATACATGCTCTGAACCTCTGGAAGTCATGGACTTCTACAAAAATTTTCCTTCGATGGTTTTCAAACCGTTTCATTTCATCACTAAACTGTTATGGGTTTTGAACCGACTACAGTCTCAGCTAAATCCTAACGATGAAACAGTTCATAGCTACTATTTGTCTGGCCTTATTTTAGTTAAACAACTACTATATGAAATTGTTATTTAGAAAAAAAACAACAGCAACGGAAATTACCCCTGTGGGTTCAGATTATATCAACTTTCGAAATGGTTGTCGATGTGACGTGGTTTCTACAACAACTTGATGTTAAACTTTGGGAGGAAAAAGACCTTTGCCAAACGACATTGCACTTCCACTGGTTTCCTGGGTGGAAGTTTTGACAGAAAGACATTAAAACCGTTCCAAATGCCACCTTCAATTAGGAACTGGTGGCTTGGTTAAGTCGTGACAGCAACGAGTTCACGAAATCTAGACTACCATGTGTGAAGCCTAAAGGCCAGCAAGCTATTTCAAGGAAATTAGATATTGACGGCCAAATTTGCATCACTGCTTCAGGTCTAAAAGACCATAGATCGTGTTCGCGGTGAATTTTGCAGTTTCCTAGCCAGAAGAAAAGGGATTCCGCAACGCAAATTCGCCACATTTCAAGGAAACTCTGTGGAAAAAGAAATCGCAGTATTTTTGTCAACCTTTTATTATCCCTACGGTGACCAGAGAGTATCATCTCACCTCAGTTTCGACCTCAAAAATTATGATGGACGTCTTCTTGTCTTGGGTCTCTAGAAACATTCACTCAGTCTCCTTTGGAGAGGAATGTGTGAATGAAAGGCGGTTTGCGGAATTCACGTGGGGATTTCACCCTCGAGGCTAAAGATTGGGCTTGATGAACATCTACTCTTCTGTTTCCCTTATTTTGGTGGATAGACTTGTGTCTGATGACGAAAAGATGGATCTCCACTGCCGCTGAGAACGGTGACTTCGAGGGAAAAGTTTTTCTCCAAAGGATAAAGCACTCTGAATCGCTTCCACCGCATACAGCAACACCCTAATGCTCAAATCTACTTTCAGCGTTTAAAGGAGACTTTGCTCTAGCGAATCAAATATTCTTCCGACGAACGCTCCCTTCGGAGCTTTTGAAATAAGCGATTTTACAAGAGGATGCAATGGGCATTTGTAAGTTTCACGAAGAAAATAATTATATTCTTTTCGGAAAAATTAATTTTTGGATACCCCGTATGTGGTTAACTGCAATCCACGTAAAAGTTTCCTAGTTGCCAACAGCATTTATCACCCATTTTTCGTCCTATGAGAGCAATTAGTCACCGATTTTAGATCCGAGCCTTGACAGTTATGACAAAGGAAGTGAAGTGAGCCTCTGCAAAAAGCAACCTTTGTTCCACTTGTGAGTGTCAAAATTTACAATCCCAGTGAGGGTTTCAAGCGCCACCCAATTACTGGAAAATGGTATCCTGTCGAAGTGGCAGTGGCCTCTAATAACAACCGTCATTCTTGTCCGGGATTTAAATTAATCTTTTTTTCAAAATCCAAACGAATGAGGCTACATAGAGGCCGCTAAACAAAGTTTTCTGCCAGAATTCAACTCGTACAAGACAGAAACGAAGACCAGTCACCTCTTCGGGCTTGTCCTGCTTGTTTAAGTTGTCGTCAGGGCAAATTGTGTTCAAGTGACTCATATTTGTCATTTGCCTGACCCTCACTTATTCATGACCATGTCAACCACTAAGTGGACACTGAATTTTGATTAACAACTAGTTGATTAACGTGAAAACAAAAGTTTGAATATTAAAATCACGGAACTAGAACTGCAAATGGAAAGGCTTTTGAGTGAATGCTTATATTTAATCAAATTGATCAAATCTTATTTTATTTTGCTCGTTTTCGCGTTGATTTTTTTTTCCGCGCAGCAAGTAACAAAATATCAAGCGTTTCCTGAACGTGATTTTATTGCATCGTTTTATTATGTAACAAAACGTTATACTCTTGTTTATGATTCTTTCGCAGTTAAACTGGAAATATCCTCAATTCTCTAAAGCTGAATATTTTTAATGCATATTTTAGGTTATTTATTGCGAAAACTTGTTTGAATGTAAAACATTTCGATTTCAGATTTACACCCGCAAAAAATTAGCCCAAACTTTATACACGAAATACTTATATACATTTTGGATGATTATAATGTAATGTAATTTAATGGGAGGAAAAAATAAAATCACTAATGGAGTTTTCCTTTTAAAATGTTGAAATTTTAATAAATTTGCAGCAAAGCTATTTAAAAATATAAATAATAATTACTCGGCTCCACCTATTTATGGCATCAGAATGGGTGAATTTGATTAACTCGTAAAAAAATTACCAACCGATGTAAAGCATGTAACACATTTATGTTTTTTTCTTCTATTATATCTTCGCCAAAAAAGGTCCGCACTTCTGGAGATCTCCACCATCTCCACCACTTCCAAGGCGCACAGTCTAGTCTCGTAGTGTATTTAAAGAAAGGGCAAATGGCGAGCACTAAGAACTACGAATTAGTAGACACATTGACGATCGTCCTCCATCACTTCTTCAGGTCGTCATCAACCCCGTAGTAGGCCTCCCAATCCCTGGGGAAGTCCACACGAGAACAGAAAACCCTCTCTATCGGCTGCAGCACCCAAGGCGGTGCGCTTTTTGTGCAGACTCGCATACAGCCCAGCCACGTCTCGAAGCGGTTTCGCGTGCCATTGCAGCCGCCGTAGCTGAAGGGCCTGCAAATACCTACCTCGGGGTCGAAGTAGAACCGACAGTTGGAGCCTTCACAGGGTCCCTCATCTCGCTCCTCTTGGCAGATGAGAGACGACGATCGATAGGCTGGGGTTTGGAAGGCGATAAACGAAATGTGTAGAATGCATTTTAGAGGGTAATAGAGGATTTTTAAAGGTGCTTCTCTTTAGCCGTGCAAGCCATTCTTTTGCATTCATATTTGCAAAGGAAGCCACGGTCTTCAGTTAAACAGCGACACCCATGGTGATGTTAGAGGCCACATGACTGTAAACTATATTAAAACTATTATAAATCTCTTCTTTCCTGTTATAGCGAATCCCCACTGATATAAAGTTTCTACCATCAGTTGTCAACTATTAAAACGAATTTATTAGCAAGATTTACTGTGCTACTCTCAAAGGAAGCTATTTATTTCATTAATTTTCTTAAATATATACCTTACAAAGCTAGCACAATCGTTTATGAAAGGCTGTTCAAACAAAGTTAGGCAGCGGACTTGAGATCAAGCAAAATGGAACGAAAGTACACTTACCACTGCAAGAAAGGACAATGAGACAGAAGGCAGCAACGAATTGTAGCATGGTATTTCGAGTAAGCTGGTGTAAAGTGGAGAGCCTGACCTGGCAAATGAAGGCCTCTCCACCTTTCCTTCCATTTCCTCCCTCAAACCGCCAATGAAACCCCTTTGGTCGGAATAGGCACAGGATCAAACATCAGGGAAGATAATTACAACTTAATGGACCATCAGCAGGTGATGGTGCCCACCTGAGTTTGTTTTGAACCCCCCGGATTAAAGGTCGGTGGGTTATTAATCTCATATTGTTGATGCGGATAACTCCATAGGCAGGTTTGTCGTATCCAGACCTGTTTTGATACCACTTTTTGTGGTTGTTGTGGGAAAAACGCGATAGATTAGCGAAAATCACATTAATTACACTTTCAAGTGCAAACACATTTGGAAGGATCATAAATGCTGACTCGAATATCTCGAGATAAAGCATAGCCTCATTTGTTTTTGCATTTCTAACAGTTTTCACAACTTGGAGTTATGCCGAACGAGGGTATCTGCTTATAGAAACAAGAATTCTTCTTTTAAATTTACAATTATTGAGCAATTTTAACATTCTAGATATTATTAGAAACGAGTTTCTGACTTTTTCATCAAGTTATGCGAATCCATTTATCAATACCTTCGTTTCCGTTATGACTCGATATATTTTCAAGGTTTTTTTGTTTAAATTAGTCATTCCACAAGCGAAGAAGCGAAGTTATTGGGCTTTAGCAAATAGTCTACGATGTGATTTTCCACAAGACTTGTCAACTACCCCGGGTTCGATTACAAGCGCCGTTAAAAGATTAGACCACCACACAAGATTCAGGAACAAAGGATGGTGTGAGCAGGATTTGTGTGACTTGAAAAGCTGACAGCGACTGTATAGTTCACGTGGCGCTGAGCCGATGTTGAGAAATTGGACTTATTTAGGTACCAAACGGCAATTTTAGGAACTCCGTTATCCTAAGAGATTTCAAAGGGAACAGTTAAAATTATGATTTCATTCTGCCAAATAATATAGTTTATTCTATAAAGTTTTATTTCGTACAAAAGAGCCTATTTAAATCCATTCTTTCGGGCTAGAAACACGTGAATTAGGGCCTCAGGGACTGATAGACTAAGGCAGCAAAGAACTCTGTCGGACCCGAGGAACTCACCTGAGCTCAGTATCGGGGCGCGGAGACCACAGTCGAGCGTAGTTAACGTTCAGGTGCTCATTTCAGCTTACATAACTGTAACTGTGTTTCATTTAGTAATGGCTTCCTATGACCCAGCGGATAGGCTAGGAACGTGCTACACTCCCACCATTTACGTTATCATTGAACACACAGCAATACCGTCTACCTTTACGAACTAGCTAACTGCGGTGACGGTAAGACCTATGAAATGGCTAAACAGGGCGAACGAAGGTCTTTGGTTCGGATTTTCGCTGCTACAATCGTCAGGAGCAACATGTCTGCTCATTTCGAAGACCGTTGCTAGGCTGTCGCGCATTACTTTCCGCGCTAAATACCTCTGATACATTAACTCGGACCTGTTGCATAAAGTCCCTTCAAATCACATGATCCCCGTTGCAAGCCTTAAAATGAAGTGTTGATTGGCGCACTCTCTTGGAAAACCCAGAGCTAGACGCCGGCTCTTTGACAGACATTTGTCTGCGGGACAAATGTAAACACCTATTTCAGTTTTACCTCAGTCAAACCTTAAGCAAGACCGAAGCTGGTCGATTAAAATTTCGACAAAATATCCATTTTCCGCCAGCTGCCAACTACAAATCTCTCCACCAAAATAGGTGAAACAGGTTGACGAGAATAGAGGAGAGAAGGGCGGACGTCGTCACCTCAAGATTTGAGTTGATTGGGTTTAGAAAACAATTTCTGGAGCATCCGTTTTCCAGGTTTTGTTAAGATGAAAACGATGAGCAGTTGTATGATTCAAAAAAAGTGATTGCCAATTCGAACTCACTTGATAAAGCAGAACTCAAACTCAGCTAGACGTCATGGGTGCAGTCTCCACTTCCAAATCCTACAAGCCATCTTCTGCAACCATCTTCTCCATAAACTGAGTTTCCATTTCTTTAAATCATAAAACACCATGTGCTCCAAGTACCTCCATGATAGTAAGGCTCTAATTAAGAAATTTTTACTTTGTTCCCTTAAATGTCATATTTTATTTGTTTAAAGCGTCATAAACATAAAAGTGATGTTCAAATCCACTAAGGAATATAAGTATCTCTTAAATTTTGTCCAATTTAATACTTAAGGAGTAACCTGATAGATACCGCGAATCACAAATGGGTCCAAACCTTCCTATACCCGCTAACGCTCTAAATATGTCAATCGCAATAAAGTAAACCTTCAAAAACTTGGGTTTCTGCTTCTACATAGCTATTTATGGTGAAGATGTTCGCCAAAGCTTATTAAAAGCGCCCACTTTTCTTACTGATAGCTCAGCAAGTCAGGTAGTACAGAGACCTTGGAAGTCAAGTTTATATAGGTTTATTGTTTCACGAGCTCAGTTTAAACATCAGACACGGAAAAAGGGAGAACCAGTGAAGGAGAGACAGTATCAGTCTCCGATCACTTCCTCTTCATGGCATCGTAACCCCCCCACTCCTGGGGTGGATAGTTCGGGTAGAAGCCCTCGTCTTCCTGAAGGATCCAGGGCGCGCTGTCAGCGGTGCAGACACGCATACAGTCGACCAAGGAGTCGAAGCGATTTCTTGTGCCACCACAACCACCGTAGTAGAAGGGCAAACACTGCATTCTCTCCGAGTCGTAGTAGTACTTGGTAATGCTCGCCCTGCAAGGACCCGGGTCCACGCCCTCGTAGCAGAAGGGGTGTGGCGGTTTCATGGCTGTTGGAGGGTAAAAAAATACGTCAATTGTCCCACTAGGTAGTGTGGAAATCTAATCGGGACTCTGATATAGTGTGAGCATTCCAGAAATTGGCTGGATGAGTTGCGTTCAACCTTGTTGGGGGCGAATAAAACCCCGAAATAACGGCAAATTTTAAATTTTAAATGTAGCAGTTAAAACCCTCTTAAAACTAGAGTTCAAACCATAATCTAGTGGTATTTAGAGTTAAGTTGATTTTCAAGGAGGTTTTTTAAACAAAAATTTATAAATTTAAATCAACAGAAAGACTAGAGTTGAAATTCTCATGTAATCAGAAGCTTAAAATTAGACTTTTCATCTAACTATTGGTTAAATTGCAGAGCTTAAATTAAAATATTTAATTTTTCCAGACTTTCTGCTAGAATTTTCACTATTACTTGAAATATTCAAATGCCTAATTGCTATTTTCGACATTAAAAATATTTTGGGTCAAAATGAGTGGTGATGACATAGTTATTTGTATCACTTAATAGAAATGCACTTTACAAAGTGCACGATATCATTAGCTACTTTTACAGAAATAAATTAAAAATTAAACTTTTATTAATTGCTATAACTAGACTAGAACAATTTTTCCAGGTTTTATTTTTAATATAATTAAAAGTGCTAAATTAAGCATTTTATAACCCCAAGGTAGTTGATTAGATTTAAAAATTAAATTCTTTCAAAAAGATATGCAAATAGTAAGTAAATTTCAGTTTTCTTTATGAGTATATTAACTTTGCAACGAGGTTTGAATTTTAATTGGCATTCTCATTAATATTGCTGAAATATGGGTAATCTAGTACGTTAGACAATTATTTACTTATTTTATAAATTCAAATATTAATATAAATTGGGTTTTTTCTTCACTAGCATTAAGATGCTAATTGTCAATAAAACTCTGGCATTCAAACATGCAAGTCTATTTGCAAGAGTAAAATTCAATACGATAGTCTGATAAACCCAATCACCCACTGTTCAGGAGCATGAGGGAAACGTACCAGAGCACAGAGTGATCAGAAGGGAAAAGAGAGCAACGATTCCCAGCATTTTTCTCGAAATGTTCACCCTAGAAGTGGATGCCGAGACCCTCTGCAGACAGTCCTTATATACTCTGCCAGCGGAAGTGGATAACTTCTCTTCCGAGTGGGTGGAAAGGAGCAATTATCATACATTCTCACTTCTCTCTCTCCCTTTTCCTCTCACGTGTCAATCCGATCATCAGCCGACTTCCGGTAGCGAACGCTGAAAGACGAGGTTTTGGCCCATAAAAGGCAGCGAAGCCGATACCTAATTATCATAGAAAGAGGAGAATATGTGGAGTTAATAGCCGCCGGTAAAGTACACCAATCTGTTTCTCCATTTAAAATTTATCTCTAAAGTGCGAAGTTGATTTAAACAAAATTAACCAGCCGATTCTTCCAGAGGAAAGTGGTGCTTATCATGCCACCTCATAAACGAAATTTAAAACGTTTTTTTGTAATTTAAAGAGAAGCTGAACATTCCTTTTTATTTTTAGATAGACAACCTTGCTCGGTCGCAAAGATCTGCAGAACCTTACAATAACTATGGTATTAATAAAGCCTGATATTAGATTAAAGGAATGCATGGAAGAACATTGTTAATTTATGATGAGTGACATTCATAAGGCCCCCATCAAGGGCTTCGTTCCAGGCAATTTTTCCTCTATTTCTTGTAATGAAATTATCCAACAGGGCTTCATTTGAGTTATTTTTGTTCATTTCAAAGAGTAGCTCTCCGTTTATTTTAGTAACCCGAATCACGTCAGTCGCACGTTGACCCATTTTCCTACTTTGTGAGAAAGTAGGCTGCTTTTAAACCTTTTCTAATAACTTCTTGAGTTGACGCTTTTATTGAAGCATCATATGTCTTCTTGCCGCGTTCCCTTCCACAAATGCGTTCTGGAGACCCACTTTTGCGATGTGTGTGGTCTAAGTGTTTGACTCCTTCCTACACTTATTGCGACAACAGCTCTTAGAAGACAAATAACGCCGGCTATATGGCTGAGATTTATGTGGATTTGTCGTCAAGATCTAGACTAAAGAACTCCAAAAAAATGCCATGGTAGATAAGAGTTTAAGATGTTAACTGTCTCTTAAGTAGAGGTATTTGGCTCTAACGGTGCCGCCGAGGCACCTTCAAACATTGCTTGGTTCGCGATCTTTGCATCTGGTGAGATATGCACCAGGGAGCTAAAGCCCTTTGTCTGCCGAGTTGGTGAAAGTTGCTGTTTTAATGTCAAGTACGAAGGTGGTACGCCACAAGAGACGAGACGCGCGGTAACTCCAAGTTTATTCAACGAAGTAACGTCTTAAACATCTGTGCTTATTATGCAGATAATAACGAAAGGCAAATAAATTAATAAAAGATTGATAATACATTTTCTGGATATAAACACTTTTCCTTGTCACCTCTTCAACAATTGCCACGCTTTTGTGCTGAATACCCTCCCTCACCAACCTCACAGTACTTCAAATGAATACTTCGACAATTTTTAGACAAGTGCGTTTCTACAAAGTCAACAGTCCTCTCTGGTTATTTTTCGCGGTTTTCAGGTGACTGTCAACTAAGTTTCCGTCATGCCGACTGAGATTAAAATCTGTCGCAATTTGGCGGTTTTTTACTAGGTTAGACGATTTTCTGGTGTTTGTGGGAGAAACAAACTTTCAATACAGTCTAGGTGGTGGCTTTTGACTCAATTTTGAAAGATTTATCGATCAAAAGTCGATAATTCGCTTTTTCTCCTGTCTGTTTCCTCCAGTAGGCAGTAGAAAATTTTGAACCCCCTTTGATGAGAAGATTGGACCAATTCGACCCACCTCTATCCCTGACTTCTTGTCAACGTAGACACCTTGAATAAAGAACATCACTATGCTTTTCATCTAAGTTCATTTGGTGACTAAGAATTTTGTAACTTTTGCGCTTCTTGATTAAAACAAACATTAATCAGGTTGTGTTTCTGTCTAGTGGAGGGAGTTGGTAAAGCTCACACATTTCATTATCGAAGTTTCGATCATTTCCTTTGACAAAAACGTAAAATATACAAGTCATAAGACATAAGTCAAGTCTATTTTTAAACGAAAATTGATGCTAATCGTCGAAAATAGTGGGTGTTTTTTCATCCAGTCGAATTTAAGGAGCAATTACTTTCCTACTATCATGTGAGACACAAAAATTTGTCAAAGAATCAAACCCTGATTTTACAGCACAATCCAGAAAAGAGATATGGAATGTGCTACTTTATTAGTCCCACTGAAAAATGACCTAGTAAGCTTTTTTAATAAGAGACGCAATAATTCGGTAATCAGGACAAAGAAAAATTCGCTATTTAAAATAAACATTCATGAAAAAAGGAAAAAAAATTGAAGTCCAGGAGAAAAAGATGTTCTGAATTCATTTAACGTAAATGCTAATAGATGAATTTACTTAAGTTATAAGACATGTAATTGTCGTTAAATTAAAACGGCGCTTTAAAAAGTTTCAAAAAATTACATTGCGCCAAAAATGTCCATTCAGGCTCCATAATATAATTTCAAAAGCATTTAATTTTCCTCTTTTAAAGAAAGAACCACTCGACCATGTGAATTTAAGCTAGAGAAGAACAAAATTAGCATTCTTTTACACAAGTTGAAGATTGACGTGATTCAAGTTGGTAAAATAAATAGAGAGTTGTCCTTCGAACTACGCAAAAGTAGCTCGAACGAGCATATCTGATAGAGTCTTCGGTGTGTCACTTTTAATGCAGGAAAATTACCTTGAACACCGTCCTGGATCATAGTTCCAGCTTCCCCAAAACACTTCAGTACTAGCGGACTTCGGTGGAAAACATTTTACTGGTAAGTACTGATAATAATCACGTCAACCATCGTCGATTATTAGGCTATTCTTTGAGTTCTAGCTCAATTTTGAATAAAGATGCTGGGGGAATTTAAGTAAGGATTCATTCAACAATGTTCTTCACCTTTGAAAAAGCTTATTATCACTTTTATTGACAAAAAATCTTCTGTTTTTTATTCGAAGAACTGAAAAATCTCGGTTTCAACAACCGATTTGCGACTGTTTTCAGGCTCAGTTTTTTTTAATGCGTTGATGAACAGTTGCTTGGCCGAATTATCAACTGATAAAGTGAGACAAGCTTCGAGAACCTAACTAGACGTCGACCTTATTAAATTCCTTCTCTAATGACTCTCATCACGTGATATTTAAATTAGTCAGTTTATGCCTTGACATTTTCCCTAATGATTTCCGAATTCCCACTTGATTAATCACCCCCCCCCAACCCCCTAATTTTCTTCCTGATATATCTTTTAGAAATCTTCAAGCAAAAGATGGATGTTTTCAGAGAGGAACTCTATTCACGCATGCAAACCCGCTGCCTATATGGTCTGCTGATTGTCCTGTAAACACTGCCTTCAATGAATCGTATACCGCGTACCCACCTGGGCATTAGTCATACCTCGAAACCGCGGTGGTTTTAGACAAAAGACTTGGAGGTTTTAGTCCACTTACTTAGTCATCAGGAGCGATGTTTTCTTAAGAGAAAAGTACCACTGCCTATAAAGCCGCCGTCAGCATTCCTAGCTCGGCTTAGGTCTTCTCTTTTAATTTGTTTGTGAGGACTGTTAAAAGGACTAATCAAGGATTACTTTAAAGTGCTTTACGAATCTATTCGTGATTTTTCCAAGAATTATATGAGAGGATTTGTAAGGGTCTTTTGAAATATGGAAACGTTAACAACCCCAGGTGATTTCTTGTCACAGTCTTCAAACGAAACAGAAGCATCTTAACTGGAACTACGGCCGAAAGCCTTCTCAACTGGCTCAGACACTGTTCCATGATGATTAGGCGACTTCCAGAAGGCTAAGCTGGATCTTACCCATCCATATTCACTACTCCGGAGCTTTCGAAAGGTCTAGATGTCAATACCTTAGCAAAAAATACACCAAACGTAGGAAATATAGGGGATGTGGACAAATTGGATAAAACGCCTAACATTGGTGCGTTTATCTAAAATAACTGTTTGGCGTTTAAAGAAGAACTGTGTCAGAAAATAATGAGGGCCTTTGTAGCGCTTACGCCTTTCAAGGACACCAGACCAATGATTTCTCTTCCTGGAAGACGAATTAAGAGTCGAGACTGTCCAGGAATTTTGAGTGACCAAGTTCATCATCCTATGTTTGTTCAAGAACTGTTTCCGGAAGGGAACACCGGCCTCTTTCAAGACGATAATCCAGCATTAGTCCGTAGGGTGCTACGCTACCTAAAATCTTCTGACTAATAAGCGTTAAGTTAAATAACGGCCACAAGAGACGAGACGCATGGTAACTCTAAAGTTTATTCAACGAAGTGCAAGGCTTCATAGTAACGACTTAAACATTTGTACATATTGTACGGAAAATAACGAAAGGTGAATAAATTATAATCCATGCACTAACCGAGCAGGATTTGACCGCCTCTCCATCTTAACATTTCAGTAAAAAAGAGACATTTTTAACGATTTCTATGAAGGTAGTCCTAAGAAAATACTATGGCGAATAATTTCCACTAAATTGATCCCAATTGTGTCTTTCTTCTTCTTTGACTCATGCTGTGCACCCTTTTCTCTCTAGTTGCGGCTTTGCTCGACTTTTTCTGTCTTCATTTCTAAGTTTATGCGCAGTGGAGGTCAAAAAACTGGAGTTATTGGGAAATATGTATGAGTCACTAGCCTGGTACTTTATGGATAATCAGGCTGTGTCGTTCTCCAGCAAAATCTGGACTGAGCATCCCGGCTCAGCGTCACATGAGCTATGCAGTCACGATAGACTAGTGACTGATGTGGCTCCCATGGTCTCAAATGACTCAGTTCCTAGTCTGAGGAAAGCCCCATGTTCCCCTACCATGTCGAACATGCTTTTATCCTAAATTAACACTCCTAATAAAAACTCATGTATGTTTAGTCTCAAAATGTAAACGGTACCCCTTAGCCTTCCGCTAAACTGACTTCTCTGGAAAGAATAGAAATATGGGTAGCCACTCTATATGATCATATTTTAAGTTGCTAGTATTCTGAATGTTCCTACCCAATCACTACTCAGCTTTGAGTCAATATCTGCTCAGTCTCACTCACTTTGCAACTGTCCAGTTAAATAATACTATGCTTTCTCTCCCACCCCTGTTCGTCTTGTTTTAAACTAGTCCACTCACTCGTTTGTGCGCCCCTCAGCAGCACCGCTTGGTGATATGAGAAGGCTGTCACTTCAAATCCGATCCCATGAACTAACATGTACTAACCAGCCTCCTCACCTGGAACACGCTCAGATCCTCGATGTTCAGACTCAACCGCATCGCAATCGGATCAAAGCCCACTAACCTCTTTAGCTCTTTCAAGGGCTTCCATTATGGTTATTAATTATCAGGATTCCCTCCAACTATTCCAATCCATGAAAACTTAGTCACCTATCCAGTCACCTTATTCAAAAAATTGCGGTATGACGATAGGGGCATATAGGTTTATTTTCATAATTTTAATGGTTCTTTTTCTGTGACTCATGCTCTGCATCTTATTCTCTCTAACTTAAGCTTCGTGGGTAAATTTAGTATAACTCCCATAGATATGAGTCTGACACCTCAATTTAGAGGCTAGAAGAGGAATTCACGGAATTATATCAGCAGGTATTGCAGAGATGAGCAAAAGATGAATTTAGCAATACCTATTGCAAGCAGCATGCATGCATAGAAACGCAAGCAGCAACTATTTAGAACCGTATCAAGTTGAGAAGTGATCTTTATCGGCGGTGGCAGTTTCAACTAATTATCTTCGATCTCTCATCGACAGAAATCCAGTGAAACATATTTACAAAGTAAATACTAGCCATACACAGTAGTAAACCCAGCTAAGCTTTTCACAGTACCTAGCTCCGGTTGCTAAATGTAGAACACAGCAGAATACCCACCGTGTTTTTCCAATAGGCATTCAAAAACCATTGCTAGACATGCTTTTCATATTAGGCGCTTATTTCACCTAAAGGGGGTCCTTATCGAGTCCTTGACTTAATTAGGCGACTTCATTCGTTCAGATGTTCGTAAAAGTTACCAGTTTGGGCTTTTAATAAAGACCGTTAGAGTCCAATTTCCTAATTTTTAAGGATTGACATTTTTGTATTCTCTTCCTGGTTGGGTGGATGGACGGCTGATTGAGTCCCTTAAACCAAAGAGAGGAGAGAAGACGTAGGCTCCAGAGTGTTTATTAGAGATCTATGAACATACACTAGACGATATAGTGGTAACACATCGAAAAATCCACAAAATGTATTTTAATATGGTGTAAGTGCACCTTTTGCGGTAATTACGGCCTCAAATCTGGAGGTGTTGATTCAAACAAAATGTGAAATATTAGTTCCAAGGGAATTATAGCCCGTTCTTCCGTCAAACAGCCCCTATCGACTTCCAACCTGAGTCTATACAATCTGCCATCAACGCTCCTCATAAATAAGGTTGAGGAGGCCTAAGGATTATGGGATTAAAGTCTTGGCTTCTAATCTTTCATTTCCAGGAAATAGCACTCCAGATCGGCACAAAAACCCCGCCACGTCTTTCATTTAGAAGAAGACAGCAGTGCAGATCAGGTGCTTCTTTCGACCGAAGGTCGGAAATAAAGCAAACTATGGAACTAAACCGCTAGAGGAACTAATACACAAGGAGGTTCCCACATCGCTCCAAAGGCTTTCCAGTTGCAGCTCTTTCGTTGGCAGCTCCCAACGTACATTTTTTTCGCAGAAAGTGAGTTCTGTAGGTGTTCACTGAGCTCTGCAATGATTGAAGGAGCCGTGGACTTGTGATCCTCTCTAGCAATTCCATTTAGAGTCCAACTAACAATGGACTCTAACAGCTAACAATTTCGGCTTTCCGCTAAATGTGCTTTGCTGAGGACGACGTTTTGCATTCGCTTTCAATTAGGCCTCCTTGAAATTCCAAGAAGTCCGCCATTTTTACAAGGCTATGACCCTTTTTTTAGTTGTACAAAACATTCAGCTTTAATAAGCACATCAAATGATAAAATAATAAACCATGAAAACATGCCGAATTTTGTTTATAATGCCAAAACAGCATGTTGCCACTGCTTTGTCCATCTGCGGAATAAGCATGTGCAAGTGCGTTAGAATTTTGGGTCTTATTTATCGGTAAACAAATTGGAAAATTCGATTTCAGTGAATGACCTCCGATAGGCTACGTTTCTCTCCACACGACGGGCTACCAAAGGGCAAAACTGTAGCTCCTTGAGGCATTTCGTCTCTGTCGAACATTGTTAAGGTCACATCTTCCAACCCCCAACCACTGGAATCTGATGCTCTGTGCAACTACGGCCTAGATCGCACTTCTTAATCAGTAACTTCTTAGGGCTCACTTCCAAATTAGCTTAAGGTTAGGCTGCCAAGATTTGCAGTGGATTTTTCAGTTTAAATTTATCTCTCTTCCAGCCAGAGCTAGCGCAGTTCCAAACCGCCTTTTTTATTTCACCATTACTCAGGTTTTCCTTTTTCCTCCTTGAATACCTGCCGGATTTGCGGACAAAAGCGCTAGTTAGCTGCCCGGGCCAGTCATCGGTACCTGCGTCATCTCTGTCCTGACCGAAACGCTTCGCCGTATCCCCGTGTGTGTGCGTGTATGTGCGTTTGTCGCTGCGCAGCTGCTACTGCAGCGTGTGTGGTTTTTTGGAGTCTCAGCGGAACGACCAAAAAACGGGACCGGAAGGGACCGGTAGTCGTGGTCGTGATCGTTTCATCGCGACACGGTTAGTGCGTGGGACCGACCAGTCCCCAGCTTATGACTCAGCCGGAGCTGCTGCTGTGGGTCAGTGGTGACTGTGGGAATTTGCTGTCGGTTTATCTCTTATCCGTCTCCACGACCAAATCACTCACACTGGTAGCTTTCTAGCCTTATACTCTCAAGGGAACCGAGTGGTTTGTTTTGCGGTAGAAAATGATAAAGTCACCCCGACACTGATTCCGCAAGGCTCCGTGAGAAACAGGGTTTTTGAGATTACAGAAGTAGACGGATTGTCGTTGTCGTGAATGCCAAGTGTTTATATATGAGATTCATGGGAATGGAATCGGTTTAAGTTTTCTCAAAACTGTATTTGAATATAATGCGGTTTCTTCAGTTCTTATCCTTCAAGTTTATTGATATATTTGAAAGTTCGTGTCCAACTTCCAGCCTAATTCACTGAAAAATGTGACAAGTAAAGAATCTTAATTTATAATTTGCAATATGATGTTAAAACCATTATTTCTGTTCTGCGAGATGCATGTTTTCCTTCACCATTTTTACTTGGCTGAATCGTGGTTGTAGGTAGTTCTCAAACGTTATAAAAGTGGAAATTTACCAGGATTTGTTCAGCAAATTCAACTTTCTAAGTACCGATTTATCCAACCATTTTTTTCGTCCATGAGTGAATTTTTTCTCGATTCTCACGAAGTGATTAATTAACTGATCCACTGTTAAAAACTGTGAGGATACCCGGTAGATTAAAGCATTTATTTTCCTTTGCCTGTGAAAATTCGAAAATCATTATTTCGCTTCTAAGAGTACCAAAAAAATTTTGGAAAATTCTCGCGTTATCACACAAAAAACGCTACGCTTTTTATACCTCCTTATCTTCTAGTCAGTTAGGTTTTGTTCGAGTATTAAGGCGTTGAACATAATGAGTAGTCAGTTGTTAGTGCTCAGCGTCAATTCGCTCGTTTCAGCACGTTTCAGTCGTCAAATGCGCCCAATTTCGTCAAAGGGAACTGGACATACTTAATTCGATTTCAAACCCATCAATTATCGTAGGCTTATTTTGTCAATGCGACTTTTTATTAGAATACAAAAAAATCAAATTTACTATCAAAAGCACTCATTTTAAATGATTTGTTCATTTTGTCAAGAAATCTTACAACTATTGAAAATCTTGACACATTTAATATCCGGTTACAGTAATTCATTGACAACCTCACTAATGCATAGCTGGTAAAGTTTTCCTGGAGTGGATTCCAATTTTATAACCAAAGGTTTATAATAAAAATCGTCAAAACTGATATACCTAAAAATGCAACTAAACAATGAGTGCATTTTTAAATTTCGATGCTACATTTACAACCGAGGTTTCTTTAATATCACATTTTTCTCCACCCTGAAATTGCAAATTTTTGAGTTAACAATTCTTCACCGTTCGTAATATTGGTGTATTTTTTAAAAGGCTCGACACTTGAAGATAAAAATTCATGCGGATTTTTCGTCGTGAATTTGCCCACAAAAGGAAGTGAGATTGCAAGAAATTAACAGATTCCAGTAAAAATTAAAAAAAATCATTAATTAACACTCATTCCAAGGAGTTTTCTTCTCATAATCACCGCTAATAACGTCTCGCAGCCCGACAAGCATTATTACACTTTTTCTTGAGGTATATCAAGAAAAAGGTCCACATCGAATGACACAATCTTCATAATCAGATGCTAAAACTACTGCGTTTTACCTCATTTCATGGCAGCCGCCTCGTTATTCTGCGTTGCGAGGTTGTTTTGCCAGTTTCATGGATGAGGCATTGATCGTTTGCAAAATGAAGCAAGCACTATTTTGCATTTTGTGAGTTCAATGAAGGCAGCTTTTATCTTCAAGGCTTACCGATACCACTGCTCGTTGCTCTGTAGATCAAAAGGTTCTTCCTTCCGTCTCCTCTATGAATGACACCAAATTTGTATCATTAAGTTTCGCCACTCTAGGGTTTTGAGCTGAAAAGAACAAAGATCGAGGCAAGCTTTGTCTGCATTCACCCAAACAAAAGGGATTCACATCCCACACAATGTGGGCTATTCTTCTTCCTCCTGCTCCCCGTCCATTACTTACAAATGATTGCCTGGATTCAGCGTAATTACCCAACGGATTATTCCCACGAGACAAAGCCCCCTCTGCCTGACTCGTGGTGATTGGATCTCTCAGTGGGCGGAAATTCTCACACAACCTGACGCTCATCAACCAGCAGGTGTCTGCATTCCTCGTGGCTTGACTGCCTGTGTGTGAATCGCGCTGTGGATCCTTCTAGGAAAATGGGAGCTGAGGTAACTGTCTGAGCGATTTACAGATCCAGGTGAAGGCCACGAACCCTGACGTCTGAGACGAAACTAGTGTACCTGGGTGTTAGCGATGAGAGGAGGAGAAATCGGATTTGTAAAAACGTGAATTTAATAAAACATGAACTCGCCATTTCACTTACGTTTAAACTGCATCTTTTCTCCTCTACAGGCTCTAATTTTTAAATATTAATAATGAATTTCATGAGTACACTGCTCTTGGGTAATGATTTATGTACTTTAAAAGTAAAATGAGATTACCATCTCCAAACTCGTGTGACGTAGCAGAAAGGACAATTGAACAAAGGCTCTCATCAACAATTTAAAAGCTGGAATATTAAAAGCTCCTCTGTGTACTTTTATAATTGTCGACCTACAAGCATCTCTGGACCCGCATGGGAGTAATTCATGCTTTAGAAAGTTGTTTTCGCCTTGAAGCGCCAACTAAATTTGTTGCTGAATGCGACTGTTAAAATAAATGAATTTGTGACTAACTTTTAAGTCTCAAGATAAATTATCCATTTGCCTACATTAATTTTTTGTAATTAAAACATGAGTCAAAATCGTGAATCACGGACGCCCGAAAACAAATCGGTTTGTTTTCACTAAGGTCCTTTTAAAATACAAATAATTCGAAATACAATTATAGGTATTTTTATATGTTTCTATTACTAGGTTATTAATATTTTTACGACATTGAACCATAATGAATATTTTCAGTTTTTTAAATGTTTATTTATAAGAAGAGTTATTTAAGAAACGGAGTTTTATTTATTTAGAACATCTAAAGAAAGATTTTTTTCTTGACATTTCAAACGAATTTGAAAGTTTTTCGACATCGAAAAAGAAATATATGGACATAAGTTTTGTCTGAATTTTACAGTTCAAAAATTGAAAAATTCAAGGATTGTTTTGTAAATTTAATAAATACAATTAATTTATTTAATTTAAATAAATATAAACAGAAATATATAATGAATATAATAAGATAGAAATGGATTTTAATCAATAAAAGTTATTTAAGGTCAGAAGGTACTTAAATCGATCGAAACTCTTTAAAAATGACATTCTGCTAGAATGAATTATTTGAGGCTTAAATGTTTTTTTAAGTTCTCAAAAGGAAACTCGGTAGCTGGCGAAGGAAATTTTACTAATAACTCTTGAAATACCATCGACGCAAACAGCAAGTCAGGTTTTAGTCGCTATCATCTGGCAGTTTCCATAGCATTTCTTGAGTTTAAGCCACAGGAGTGTTTCAGCAGTGCTAGGAGGAGGTCAGTGCGAAGTGACCCTAACCATCTTATTAGATCGATCGAGTCACTACTTACTTTCTTCTTTACTGAACCAGTTTGGGTCCTAAACACTCATTTTTCCCATTGTTATAAAGCACAATGATGGAAAACAGGCGTTTAAATAGCCAAAGAAGGACCGTTGTGGGGGCGAAAAGATTTAAACAAGACCGAAATTTCATTTGCATCTCAGGTACAGATTTTCTCCTTCACAAACCCCAATTCTAATTATCTTCGTTAAATTTCAAAGGCGTACCACCAACTAGCCCGATTTATTTTAATGGGTCGGACCCAAAGGTCCCGTACTTTCTGTGATCAAAAATGCATGTCCCTGGTAGTTAGAGAAAAATTAATTCATATTTTTTAGAAAACCCAGAAAACTTTTTCGAACTTCGTAGGAAACCGCTCTTTTTCGGTCATTCTGGTGTTATCTCTAATGAGTATACCACGTTGAAATGTTACCCCCTAATAGGCAAACAATTAATGCCTAATTAGGGTGGCGTTTGAGCCGTAATGCGTTTCGTTGAAATATTCCGATAAAATTATTTATAGCGAGGGAACATTTCATCTCACTAGGTTGATCATCGAGTCGGCGAATCATCAAATAGGTTATTTTGTTTCTTGATAATTCAGTTTTGGGTTCAGGTCACAAATTCTCGTTGTTGTCATCACGTACATCAGAAGGAAAACGAAAGTTTCAAAAGCTGAACACATTTAAACTATTCATTCTCATGCCCTTTCATAAACCGACATTTTGCCTCCATCTTAGCTACCGATATCCCTTATCACAAACCCTTATTTTAAATATTTAACATTAATTTTATAACTCTACTGCCTTCGCTAATGACTTATATATGTTATTAGTAAATTGGATTGTCATCTAAAAACTCGTGTAGAGCAGTAATTTAAAATTAGGAATACTAATAGGTCTTTAATGACATTTCGTAGTTAAAACTGTTGTTTTAGGGAAGTTTAAGTGAATCGAAATTCATATTTTTGATAATTGTCGTCTGCGTTGCTTTTTGAAGCCTCAGCTTAATTTGATCTCGTGAATCGACCTGGAATTAACCAACCATTAAAGTTATTTGCTAAGTCTTAAACACACAAATTCAAAATATACAAATAGACAACGTTGATGAGTTGTATCAGTCTCCCCGCCATCGTCTATAAAAGAATGGACTAAAATTCCTTCAGAACGAACAATTCACAATTTGTATGGAACAATACCTCGGGTAATCGAGACTGTAATTACCAAGAAAAAATGGTGGTTCTACTCCTCGTAGATTTTTCAAGTTGTTTCCACTAGTTTGTCTTAGCCTTGTAGATAGATTACTTGCGATTGAATGAAATGAAAGAAATCAAAAGATTACATGGATTTCTGGATGAATTTCTCCAGAAACTGCTTCTGGTAAAAACCTCGGTTCGATGTTAAACCCGTCGAACAAACACTGTGAGGGACTTTTGGCTCTAAAGCTACAGTAAACGTTGCCTACCAGTTAGTTGAAGGATTTCATTTTTGAATTCCTGATAGGAGCTATCGAATTTTCCATCACTAGGGAAATTCGGTCTTTCGTTCGTTATGTTACAGGCTTCAAACCATTGCTCCATACTAGCTAGCCAAGTGCTGACATTTCCATGTAGGTTAACGGTAGGCAAAGATTGAAAAATGATCTTTGGGCGGAGTATCCAGAAGTATCCACTCTGCGTCAGTGAAGATCACGTCGAGGTCAACAAGCTGAATACGTGTGTAGAGGAGGGCTTGTATCTGATTTACCAGTGCAGAAACCTGGCAAATATGACAACGAACAAAATCACTGAGTTCGTGAGGATGATTCAGGTCACCGTAGGGTTAATACATGGACTTCAAGTTCCATTCAATTTAGCTGAGAATTTTCCTTAAAACGAGTGCACATCTTAGCCAATGGCTTTTGAAACCTCACTTTTCCTATTCGTTAACCCACATTTCAACCGGGTAAAAAATGCGATTTTTTAGCTAGCTCCTTTATTCTTTCATGAAAGTAAAAAATAGAGAGTTAACCTGTTAACATGCTCATTAATCACCGAACGATCGCTTTTGTTTATGATTAAACTCAATGACAGAAGCAATCAATCACAGGGTTTTAGGGCGGTGAATCACGGTGCGAAGGTGGTGGAAACCTGGTTTGTGGTTTTGTGTGTTTATTCGCTGCGTCGGAATTGAAAGAGTTTAAAAAATTTTAACTCAGTTTAGAATAAATGATTGATTCTCGCCTGCGTTTGTCTAGGGATCATTTTGTAAGATTTAAAACAGTGGGTTTGGGCTTTATTGTTACTGCATTGTGTTTTAACAAGTCAAAGTGGATTATTCCTTGGAAATTGTACTAGAATGAAACAGAAGAACCTTACAACCCATGCAGTTCCCTTCTCGGTGGATGTGGTTGGGGTTTTTTCCTCCGCTCACGAAGTCGTCACCATCTACAGCTCTTAAAATTCCGATAAAAGATCCCTTTTTTTGCTATTCGTGATTTACAACTTCATCCACTGGAATGGTGAAACAAGCTGGCGAGAATTGAGAAGACAGGAGTTGTCGTCAACTCAAGATTTGAGATTCCGTTCAGACAATTCATGAAACTCCTCTATAGAGCTCATGCGCTGGACAGGACGCCAGTGACCACGGATCAAAGACAAATAGCTTAGTCATGATTTGTGTTGCGTCGCAACTCCGTTATCCTAGTACAAGTTTATATCTCCATTCTCGCTTTTCGAAATTAAATTTGATGTGTAAACCATTTTAACTCAACTGACAAACCAGGAGAAACTTCTCCAAGGGGCAACTTTAAGAAGCCTATCATCAAACTCAGCTGGACGCCGTCTTCGTTGAGGGTAAAATCTTTGCTTCTACATTTTGTATGCCATTACCCTCGTCATTAACAGAATGTATGCTTCTAGCCGTTTCGTAGGCTGCTGAATTCTCTTTCTTGAACTCACGCTTCTACGTTAGCTGCGTTTTTATCAATCAAGATTTATATTACTGGTCTTTAAAACAAATTTTACTCTTCCTAAAAGTACTTTAAATAAACACAAAGCTTTAAATTTAAAAACATTTTAAAAACACTTTAAATTTCTTTCGATTTAAGAAAGGTACAATTCTGATAAAACTAATGCGATGAAGTGATACACCATTAGGGTCCTGAATTTTTCACGAGAACATCTCCCGTGGAAAGTACATTCAAAGCCCAGCAATTTTCACACTCCTCAATTACTGATAGGGCCCTTTGTTTAAATGTCCTTTCTACTGCGCCAAAATGCATATGTAGATGACAATCTCGTTTTACTTTCAAAGTACACAAATCATTAGGTTGAAAGCCCACTTAGGAGAATCGAAATTGCGGAGAAAGGGATTTTGAATCAAAATTTTGTTCTGGATTACCAGCACGTTGGATTGACTGGTTGTGGTGGTTCGGAGTTAGCAACGTAACTACAGACGATGTGATTGCTAATGCACAGCTGGTGTCATCCTAGAAATTTTGCAGAAGCCGTGCATCAGAATAAGGGCTTTGTCTCGCAGCGGAATTTGAGATATTTAAACCTCTACCATGGCTCCACATCAGAGATAAAATTGTCAAGCAATTTAGAGGCCACCCTTCTCTCCAAGAATAGTGGATAATCAGCTCGTCCCAGGCTCCGTGGGGTCCTAACGGTTACTTGTTGTATAACCTTGTATTATAATGTATAGCGTTACAGTATGTGCACCTTCTTATCTTTTAAATTTTGTAGTTAACGGATATGCTTCCTTTTCTAATGATGAAGCTGTCGATTTTGTCAGAAATACTCTGTTTTACCGCTTCTCCACTTGTCAGACTATACAACCCATGATCCCACTGGGTCTAGCGATGTAGGTACTCAGCTTAGCCAACCAAACCAGTCTTCTAATGTAAAGTGATAACTCCAAAGTTTATTTAACGAAGTTCAAGGCGTCATACTAACGACTTAAACGACTGCACATATTATACAGATAATAATGAAAGGTAAATAAATTATATATAACATCTTCGATTTTTAGTTACTCAAAGACTTGATTCTTTAGAGCTCTTTTAAGGCTTCAGCTTATAAACCCTACCGCTTTGACCTCAAGCAAACATGGATTTGTTATCTGGATCTTGGGGGATCTCTTGCTCAAGTTTTCACCAATAATCGCAAATGTTTTCCTTAGATCAACAATGGAGGGCTTTTACACACGCGGCTTTTACGTTTACAATAGGCCTAGTGCCCACACCACTGGAATTCTCCTGATCGTCTCCCAATCACCTTAAACATAACTCAACTGGTCTCCAGTTTTCAGAATCCGTTTCCTATGATAGCCGTTTTAAAGCACATTTTGGGCTCACCAAGTAGACGTTTGCTCCCTCGACTTGTTCTAAACTTGAATAAGTCCTCGTGTGTCTCAGAGTGACTTTGTAGATTAACAGCAAGTTGAATAAAAAAAATGCTTCTTTTTCAATTACCCCCGCAAGATGCATAAGTTTTTGTGGCTTTGGAGCAATAGAAGCAAAAATGCTTGGCTTTCAGTCAGCATTTCCCGATAGGTCTGTCCCCTATACACGTCAAAATGTGGCAAACACGTCAGACGACTAGGTTGGCAATTTTGACGGCCCGTGACGTGTTTTTGAAAAGGAGGAGGAGGGGAAAATTCATGACTTTCCAGGGGCTTTGGCGCCACTTCTTTTTCCCCTGCTGGTTGTGCAGACAGATTGGTAGGCAAGAGACTATCCTTTTTTGCTTGACTGAAGATGACAGCATCCTCAAAAAACCTGAGTGGCTCAGGAGGAGAGGGAGAGACGGAGTTATCAGCGCCTTGTGGGTGTTTTTGGACCTACTGTCGTCCTGTCGTCGGCTTTTTCTCCTCATCTCTTGACCAGGGGTGAAATCTGAAACTGAGGAAAGGTGGTCAAAAAACTGCTTTGGGTTCATTTGAACTTTTGGGTAAAAGGTCAGTGGGATGGGTATATTATGCGTTAAAACACTACCCGAAACTCGTGTTAAACAAGAGAATAATATGGAGTTGTCTGCATTTTTCAGTTAAAAATGTGCACGTTGCATCTAAGAGCGGTAGCCCTTACCTCCATTTCTCGCGTCATTCCTTAATAACTCTAGCTGTGTGAAATGGCGCATTGTGATTTTGAAAGATGGCGGCTTTCCACTCCGAAAAGAGTTCTAGAACAACCCTAGGATGAACTTGGTTGCCCAAAATTCCTAAATAGTCTAGGCTATTCATTCCTCCCCACAAATGGAAATCAGTGGCCCGGCTGCTGATTTCCAAGAGCCAGTATCCGAGATCATCTGCACAGAACCTCGCCATGTTATACGCTTGGGAGAGTGCAGCTTATTTCGCCTGCACGGCCCAAAGAGGTAAACGATGATTCTTCAGAGGAAATCGCATTTTTAACAACTGAAATGCCAAGAGTTCGTTGCCATACGAGCACCAACAATGTGGCATTTTTGAAAAATAATAGGCAAGACACAAAAAATTGTCAAGTTTTGGCAGTTTATAACATTTTCAAAGCCTATGATGCTAAAATGCTAGATGTTTTCACTACTGGTATGATAGTGTTTGTGGAAGAGGTAATCATGCTCTGCTTGGTCCATACTTTCACTCTTATTCCTCATAATTCACTGCTTGATAACAAATTTCAATTTACTTATGAAAAGCTTACCTTTAAAACCAAGAACCTTTTCTGCTTCGATTCGCAGATTGAGAGTTTCACATTGAGTTGATTTACTAATTCAAATTGGAATCTTTAAAGTTATTTTACGTATGATCTTGTCACAAACTCCTAATCATGTCTGTTTACTGTCTTCCTCGAAATTCTGCCTCCCCACTTCAAACATTTATTGTCTCCCTTCGAGGCCAAATTTATGGTAGTAATTAATCGTCGGCTGATCAAAGATTCGACTACAATCTCCGGTTTTCTAACAACCCCTAAACCAGAGGAATCTCGTTTACTTTCAGCAGCAATTATTGCCAGTAATTAGTCGTCGACACCGGCTTGCATTTGATCACAAACAGGCGCGGTTTCGGTGTCTTCATATGTGGATTCTAGGGGTAATTGGCTTGACAGTTAGTCAACGATGCACACACTGCGCTCACTTAGATCCGCATACTTGCCTAATGTGTGGGTGAATCAGCAGATCTGGTTGGTATAATAATAGGCGATTTTAATTTCAAATAAATTCTTAATTATTAATCCGACAGTTAAATATGGGTTCTTATATCAAAAGACGATTATGAATTTCGGATTTAGTACTCGTTCAGAGTTTTTGGAATGATTCTAACCATCTAATCGGGAAACGACAAAGAAGATGATGATTAAGACCTTTATCAGAGCTTAAAGAAATCTCTATATATATATATATATATATGCAGAGAGAGCTTCGGAATTTCACCTTAGTACCAAATTGACGTTAATGCGTTTAATTTTAATATTTCCTAGCGTTGAAGCAAGGGGCAAAATTGGTAACGACTCGTGCATATCTACGTGACTGAACAACTGCGTGATATGTACACTTTCCCAAGTTTAAGACAATTTTGGCAATAAAAAAGTTTAATTAACTTAGCTCTAGTGGTGGACAAACCTCGGGCAGCAAGCTTTAGTATTCATACCACGCTTAATAGCCATTGGTGGAAGCAACTTGAAGTCGTGTTTTTATTTAGCCCAGCAACCAAAAGTTAGATAATATCAGTACATGAATTGGGTGTTTCGTTGTGTGGGGTTGCTACTGCTGACTGGTGGCCATGGTAACTATTCACAGTTAACCTAAAAGAAGAGATTATTATTCAAATGTTAGAATAACGGTCTGGATTAGTACCTGTTATTATTAATGATGCAGTGTAAGTGTGAATCATCGCTTTTTGATTAGATGGTTTGACAGCTTCTCTCCAAATTTCCCAAAATATGTATCTTAAAAAGAGCCGAACTGAATCCCCATTTCCGGATAAACTTTTGTAGATAAGTTCCATATATCTTATATAAATCAAAGACTAGCCAAAAGGCCAATTGCTGCGAAAGCCTTCAATTGGGCGTCCGGCATTCGGATTGCTACTCCTCTTTTTCTCCTTATAATTTTCTGCTAGCCTATCCTACTGTGCTTGAGCTTATTACGAAAAATTGCGCGATTTTCCAATTTATGACTAGCCTGACTCTACTAAAGTGGTCAGTTTAGCAAAAGACCCACTGGAGAGAGGTTAAGTTTATTCGACTTTACCCAGTTCTCCAGTGTTCTCCACAACTGCACACTTAATTGTAGATTAGAGCACTGTGCTAGACATTTGTGTTGTATCCAATCAGAATAATGGATTTCCTTCCTCTTCCTACACAATAGAGGAGATACCTAATATTTTTGACTCATTGTCATATAACAGGCTATAAATCGTCAAAACTTGACATAATTTAAAGTTTCGTTTAATATTATTGTTAGTTGATGTGTTATTTAAAACAAATGTTATATAAAAATACTTAACAACTGGTTATAGCCCTGTAAAATGGCAGACCTCTGGGACTTACAAAGGGGCCAAATCTGGATTCCATGGAAGACCTGCAATTTTACAAATGTTTCAAAGCTTTTAGACAAGTGGAGTACAGACCTCAGGAATTATTCCCTCGAGCAGTGGAAAAATGGGTGATTTTCTCTGAAGAATCATCATCGATTAAACCAGTTGCGACCTCGCCCGAGTGCACAGCTGAAGGAAGCCTTTAATCTAGACTGCCTTCTATCATGGACGCGGGGTTCTGTGATGATGGTGATGGTAAGGCGGCAATCCAATCCAAGCAGCCACGATGAAGATTCCGATGAAGTTGAGCATCTCATCTGGTCACCACGATCCACAAATCTTACCAGATCTGAGGAGCATTTATTAAGGCTGTGACTGCCTACACCATATTAAGATACATTTTACTGAATTTTCAATGTGTTTCTACCAGATGCCTAGCTCACTATGTCTAGCCATCGTAGAAAAACAAAGCATGTTGCCAGACTCCACCTGTCCGTCATCCCCTTCCCTATTGCGCTGCTTAAATGGAACCTTTTTACATGCTACGATACAAGTTTGCAGTGTCACTCACGGTAACTTGTCTGGTCACGTCCCAACCCAGACTCCTTCTGGGGTGTTTCCGCCTCATGCTTAAATGTTGGCCATTTCCTGTCCTATCTGTACTCTTAATAGAACGGGTGCCCACTTCCCACACTCACTCGGGATTAATAATGACGTGGTTTCCAATAGAAACCTAATCAGCACACACTGGAGAGTCCTTTAAAGGCCATTGCAGTTGATTTATATTTATATATATGCAAACCGCCTTAAGATGCGGACTAATTCATGTGAAAATCGTGCTAAATCGAGGGTAGGGAAAAACAGCTGTTAGAGACCTGGTCTCGGTGTATTCATATTTATGAATAAAACCATGCGAAGTATTATCCACAATGGATTTAAATTCAGCCAATTCCATCTCTCAACACCCCATCCCCAAGGCCCAGACACCCACGAAAACAAGTCAGTCTATATGCACGCTCTCGAGCTAATTAACAAGTTCAGGGACAAAGGAGAGGGTGGGTAGCCTTATACCCTGACAGGCACGCATGTTGTTGTCAAGACAAGGAGCTAGGGGGAGGGGCGTTGGACTGTCAACCCCGTCTCCGCACCTGACTGGGACAGCTGTCAGGGTGGTGAGGTGGTGGGAGCACCGTCTGACACGCAGATATTGACGTCTGGCCTGTCTCTGTGTCTGCTAACAGGGACAAACACGCATGGTAACTGGTGCGACACTCACGCAAGGCTCCTGGTCTATCGTGCCTCCCATGGGCAGGGTTTATTGTGTAGCGTCCTCAGGTTGGATGGGGGTGCATGGGAATTTGTAGTTCGGGCTACTTAATATACAAGCGACATTTCCCTAGGCTGGATAAAGAGGCGGCCTTGAAGAAAGATTCATTTTCAGCCTGCTGAAAGTATCGTATGGCTGTCTAGCGATAATGTCACGAGGGAAAGCACGGCGGCTTCTAATAATACAATAAGCGGAATAACTGACTGATAACTAAAAAAATTAATATACTTTCAAGAAATCCAATAGACTAAGAAGCTAAACAATCGACGAAGCGCTAACAACCTCTAAATTGGGATATCTTTCGCTTCGATCTCCAAACTCTTCTGACTTCCGCAAACCACCCTCTTTCACTCGCACATTTATCTCCATATACTGAGTGATGAGTGCTTCTGATGGCTTCTTCCGCTGTAATTATTTTTGGGCATAAGGAAATTTGATCAAAAAAATTTCTTTCCATTTAAAAAGTCGAAATTGTTGTATGACCTGGTAAAATGGTTGCAGGACTACTTTTGAATTCCGAGTTCCCCTCCGGCCAAGACCCTCTTGAGCAAATTCAGGCAGTGCTTGTCACGTTATCACTCTCTCTCTCTCTGATGGGTGTGTGATTGAGCATGCAACAGTGTGATGTCCATCAATAATTCAGGCTAGGATGAGAAAAACCTTTCCATGAGTCATCTCACCACGAATATCAGCCCTTATCTGAGCTCCATCTCAACGTGGGCATAGCGAGCAGTGGTTTCCGAAATTCGGACTGGATTCCGAAATACAGAAAGATACTTTCGATTTTGTTGAGTTTACAGGAAATTGACAAAATAGTGGAAACGCCTACCATTTTGTGATCCTAGTCTTCGAACATACTACAGGCCACTACAACTTGGTACATTCTAATGTTTCTTGTCTTTTATTTTGGCAATTTAATAAAGTTCAAAAAATGTTTTTAAGAAATGCAAAAATGGTTAAAATCTTAGAAAAATGGCCGAGATTCGAGTTAGATGTCGATTTCCACCGTCGCCGCCATCATCTCCAAAAGAATTGGGTGAGGGTTTGAAAATAATAATTTTCTATTTGTAGGATCAAATGTCGTAAAAGGTGGATCTAGACGATACCTCTTATATTTTTTTGATTTTTCATTGTGTATCCACTATTTTGTCTACCCCTGTACATGAGGTGTGAATCTGTGGCACAAGAAGGTGTAGTAGTATCTACAAAACATATGACAGATCTTGTACGGCAAATTCGCACCTCAAAAATTTCGGAATAAGTTTTGAAGGAGCCTGCTTTTAGACCTCGGGTTCTAAATGCTTCTGTAACCACCCTAAAGTCATACCAGAAACAGGATATGTTGACATCGAATATTCCCAGATCTTGACCAACCTCTATCGTTATCTCGCTACTAGTGCCGAGAAGGTCCACTTAAATTTGCTAATTGATTGGTGTCTGTGATGGCTCTACTGTGGCTTTGGCGTAAAATTCCCACCAGAAACACCTGAATCACCCCCGTACCGAGCAGTTTTGACCCTAATCTAGTTGGCTGAGTTTGAATTTTCGATAAATCAGGTTAGGGACGGACGAAATCTCCTCTATCTCTGGTTTTAGGACTATTTTTCGTGGATAATTGATCCACGTGGGTAGGGGATCAAGGATCAGCTATCCACTACAAGGCCTTCAGTTAACGTCGTTAATATCGTTGGACTTTTGTAACTTCTTTTAGTGAGTCACCACTATCTCTCACTAAATCAGTTTCCAAATTCATACGCAACAACCTTGGTTTGTAAATTTGTGCTTTTGAAGCCCCGCAAGCAGCCTATCAATATTTTACTGCCATTAAACCATTGTAAAGACTTAATAATAGTTGAGAATTCGCTGATTTTCTCAGCGCCCATAACGACCTAATTGAGCTTTAAGCGTACGACGCATGAGTGATTGCTTCAAAGATCTCCGAGTAAGACAAACTTTGAATAACTTAATTATTGTCTCCTTCTAACGTCGCCTTCATAAACCAATTAAAAATATGGCTGATGATGATTCACTATCTGCCTACCGCCAAGTAAACCACTTAAGGCAATAAATGGAATTTTTAATGGCCCAGTGTGATTCATAGTTATCCCCGGGGAAGTTGGAACTCTCATAGCTCGTTTGTTTGAATTTAGCAATCAAACCTGAAGACATTCTCTCAGTAGAAGTGGTAATTTGGACTATTTTCCTTTAAACGGATGTGTGGTAGATCTGATTATGGACGTAATGAGTGTATAACGTGTATTTGAGACTAAGATAAGGGTTTTCTAGCGAAATAAAATAGCCCGACGTATCTACTCGCATTCATAAACCAAATAACTGATGCATTTTTACAAAAAAAATTGTTAAAACAGCCGAATACCTCATCCTGTTATCAGACTGCCAAACCGTATCATTTAGAAAGTGCGATACGAGTTCTCTGGTCTCAGTTCTCACTTTTACTGAGCATTTTCATGAACAACCGCATCGAGATCTCAGACCTGCTACTCAAGAAGCTGTTTGTTCAAGTCTCAATCCTGGATCCTACGAAATTAACGCCTTCCTCCTTAGTAAATTGAACCTCTAATTTACTTAATCTGTACTGATCCTAAGAATAATGCAGATTCCACGATGGTCCTGGAGAAGATAGAGGCGCTGGTCAAAATAATGGAAACACCTAACATTTTGGCTGAACACAGTTTAATTCCTAGGAAGAGCTGCTGTTGGGAAACCTCTGATCTCAAAAGGACAAATGTTTTAAGGCCGATTGTACTACGCTTGGAGAGAGTCGAGGGAAGTATCTCTCAACCCTAATGCATGGCTGAGGTAATCTGGGTTGATGATCCGGGGTGCTATTTCTTGTAAACCTGCCTCGTGGAAGAAGAATTAAGAATTATGAGTTCCTCATCCTATGGAAAGCCGCCATCTTTCAAGATGATAATGCAGAACCAATCCATAAAGCAACTAGAATTCTCAAAGAATGGCGCTAGGCACGTTCTAATGAAGTAGAATATCTCATCTGGCCACCACAGTTCCCAGATCTCCTCAACATTACCGAGGATAATTTATGGTTGATTTTAGAGATTCAAGTAAGAAGTCGAATGTCGCTGACGACGCCGTCGTTTCCAAAGGATCCGAAGGCTTTTCAAGAGGTACAGTCCCTCAGCAAAGCACAGGTCGTGATCTACAAACCCAAAAATAATGAGGAATCCCAATCCCAGAGTAGGAAGGGGCGTGAAAACGAGAGCGTTGATTACGAAAGCGTGTGTCCAGAACGCCTAAAGCGGTTTGGTCAGTCAGCACCTGGGCCAACAGCATTTGAGGTCAATTCAAGCAGTCCATACATGATTTGGGGAGGTTGCGAACTGCGAGAGGGCCTGATGAAGTTCTGGAGCCACATAGGAGTTCCATGTTGGACTCTACAAAGTTGTTACTGGATCTCCACTGAAGCTATCGTGAGCCCAGACATGGCTATGAAAGGTCAACATTCACTAAGGATGAGTAGGTTTATTCTCCAGGAGCTTCGGTTTTTCCATTACTCCCCATCAGCTTTTTTGACAAACCCACGACCAGAAAATGATCACTTTCCAATGTATAATTAGGCTTTACGGTTATCTTAAAGCCTTTGTGCCTCACGAAACGATCGAACGTGGACATCTGGTGATTCATACTCTTCGTCGCCCAGTCAGAAACCAAAACGATTGTGCCGGTTGAACAGAACTCACCAGTTTCTGGAAAATTCCCATCCGACTGGTTTCTTGAGTACAGTTCATTGCTACTGAAATGTTAAAAAAAATTGCAGCACACTCAGGACCCATGGAAACTGTTTTTGTGCTCAGCTGGTTTCCACATGGAATACGCTTAACTGTGCTTCAATAGTTACGTCATAAAATGATTTGTATCATTTTCTTGTTCAATAGAGAATCTATTAAACAAGATAAGGTTTTTGATTACCAGGTCAGCCAATGAGTTAAAGTTCAAACCACTTTACGGTCGCAGTTTTATTAAGTTCAAGGAAATCAGCTGAGTTTTTCAATCAAAAATTAAACCGTGCACAGTGAACGCTCCTTAATTCGGTCTCCATTGTTACCACCTACGGTGATGGTTTTTACTCATGTGAGGAGGCAGAGGTCTCATTTCCCCGTCAGGAAGCTTGGAGGAGTTCCCTCCAACCCTTTAGCATGTCCACAGCCTCGGTTTGACGAACAATCAGATAAGTTGGACGTGCAATTAGCGCGACGCTCTCCGTGTGACGGGAGAGAGGAGGTTGATGCCCTCAATTTCCCCTCCCCACTCCTCGCTGCTGTGGTTGAGTCATAGCTCAAGTGAGGGAGGGCCAAACCTCGCAGTGAATGGTGGTTTCCGGTGCAAGTCATGTTCTGTAGATTGAGTCCGCAAAACGGAGCTGTGTGGACACAGGCTGAAACTGTGTATGTTTACTCCATATTAAGCATCAGGGATGGTTTCGTCGAAACCAGAAAAGGACCAATTAAATAAGGGGAATCGAAAGAACAAGGGTTTTGGGCTTATTGAGGAGCTCTGCAGTGATTGGGGAGCCGTATTCTAGCGATCCTCCCTAACAATTCCATTTAGAGTTCGACGATCTCTCTCAGTCATCAAATTGGACTTTCGCCTAGACCCGTGCTTTGCTGAGGACAACATTTTTCCTTCGGGGGCAGTCTCTATTACACTAGCGTTTACCATACCTTTTGAGGTTTGTTTATCAAGAAATCAGGTAAGCCAAATCTCGACGCTCCTGTACACATTTACTCATACAAAATCTCTTATAAATAGTCTTTCCTCTCGCTCTGATTGGAGGATTCACCATCTTTTCATGGGCAAGAGATCCGTCTGGGAAGAGGAATCAGGTAGTCAGGTCGATCCAAACCTGTAGCCGCAGGCACTAATAGGGTCTCGAGAGTCTTTTAACTTGCAGACTGAACCTCCGCACCTAATTGCGTGTGTGTAGTTTTCCTTGAATCAACTCAATCTCGACAATGAGGGACATTTTCACATACTTTTCTGCAAATTATGCTCTGACACAGTCTGCCCACTTCTGGTTCACTGTCACTGTATTTTGGTGTTCAAAAGATGACCAGAGACGATAGTATTCCATACTCTCTACAAGCACTGCTTAGCACCACACTGTCACACAGAATTGCACTAACCATTTCTTTGCCATCATCGCTACCATATCCAGGATTCCTGGGTTTAACAACCTCCCGGTTGACAAACAACGTATATTTGTGTAAGACAAGAATATAATGCAACAACATGCATTAAGGTGGAAGCCTGTCTCGAGAGTAAGGGCGTGACCGAATATTTCGTGAGTGGCATGCGCGTTTTCGATAGTTTCGTCTAAGGAAAAACATACATAGCACTCAGGGTACCTCTTTTTAGATAACTGAAGGGAGACGATAGTTAATTACGTATGAGCAACCGTCGTAGAAACGGGTTTTAATCAACACACAGACAGACTGGTAAATCCATCCAGCATCCATGAGAGGTTTAATAGTTATTTTCTGGAGCAGTCTAGGAATTATGGTGGGTGTAGAGATCTTGCAAACCGAAACTGACACCGTTAACCCGTGGGCTGGGCTTTAAGCTGCGTGTGACTACCACAGCTAACTTGAACAATCAACGGGAGCTTTTCTCTCGTAAATTTAACTATTAAAACACTACGGTAACTTCGCCAAATTCGGGTTAATATTGATGAGACATAAACTATAAAACGTACTCACGCCAATGATGAATTTCTTCAATTTAAATTTGTTTTGGAATGCACTGAAATAAATTACCGTTTCCGGTTCCTTTTAGAGGTTGGTTCTGAGTAGGTCACACAAAAAATGAATCCCCGTTTCCTCTTTTGGGTGGTCGTGAATTTTCAAATTTGCTCAGATTGGTGAAAAATGACAATATCATCTAAAAATTACTTAATAATTCAGAGGTATTCAGGTGCTTCTGGACTCTCTCAGCAGCACAAAACTATTGTGCTTATAAAAAGGATAATCACTATATTTTAGACAAGCTATTGTTCTAAATGGAACACCAATCGTCTCTCCAAATATTTACAATTTATGGAGGTTCTCTTTATCGAAACATATCAGTTTTATCTCGTCGTATCGCCCCTTTCCCGTGGAAATTCATTGTTGCGAAATCCCTTTCAACTGAACATCTTATCCTGTTAAAACTTCGACTTGTGTGCTTTGAATAGTTAGAAGATATTCAGGTAATCTTGTGCAAATTAAGCGCCAATTTTGCTCAGCAGATTCATAAATCAAAATGACTGAGCAGAACCTGCTCAGTCCAGCTGAATCAATTCGTCTCTGACTGGACTTGGTTAAAGAAGAAAAATACACGGATATTTAGCATCCGTTTTCAAATTGAGAATTCTACGAAAGTTTGAATTGTCGAAGCATGTCACCAAGACTGTTTGTTGTCGTGAAAGCGAAGTAGTTTTTTCCTTTGGAAACTGGGAATTGAATGTTTAAAACACCTAATAGAATGCTTATTGAGAATATGAAATGCAGTCGTTTTTTGTCATCAGCACATGCTGTGAAATATCTATTCTTAGCAGTACATGAAAGATTTAATGTACAAAATTTATTCAGTAATTATGGGACTCAATTTAGAGGATATCAAAATATACTTCGTTTTCCTGAAGTAAGAGGAATAAAACATTGATCTAAACCCATCTTCTAAATTTTAAATATTGCAAAAAATTAAGATTCATGGATGTCTATTATTTTTTATAAAGCAGGCCTCTTTCCTCATCTGATCCTTCTTTTTCTTGAAAAATCTTCGCTTTAAAATATCTTCCATCTGAGCATCTTCCCTGAAGCAACTTTCACTCCAAATTTCATAAAAATTTTGATAAATAAATAAATATATACACACATATATCATCGCTCAGAATATTATAATTTATGATTGTTCATTTTTGAAAAAAAGTTTCTTTTCTTTTTGTCAATGTAAATTCTCTCACATCTAAACATCTTCACCGCAGAAATGTACACCACATAGCTCTTACTAATTAAAAGATGTTCGGGTGATTTATGTGATTAAAAAAATCGAGATATTTGGCGAAAACATGACTATTTCCAGTGCATCAATTTCAATGTGATTTTCATTGTTCAGTAGAGGCAAGGATCCGCAATTTTGCATTAACTTTCGACTTCAAGACTGTAAAATCCTGTGAGGCATTCATAGAACTTATTCATGTCATGCTGTTTGTTTTATCTTTGTCAGCATTTTAACTTCCATTAAAGAACTGTTTCTTTTCCAGAAACGACCTACAATTTGAAAAAAAAGGCAACTCATGGACAAACCCCAAATTAAACTCATGTTATCCTTTAAAATATGTTTAATTGCATTGCGTTTCTCCCTCTCATCCTATCTTCACTTCAAATTCTCTTTTATCTAAGCCTCTTTCCCTTCCCCCAACACACACACACACACCAAATCTCTTAATAACTCAGAAATATTCAGGAGTCCCAGAAGCACATTGACTGCTTTAGGGGTTGGGGGTAGGGAATGGTGGATACCCCATGGGAATTTCGAGGCCATTTCGGGGTGAGGGTAGCGTAAAGTGGCCAACCTTTTCAGGCACCTGAGTCAGCGGCGGAAAGTGGCTCCTTCTTTGTTTGCATTGTTGCTCCCCCTCCGTGTGTGTGTGTGCGTGTGTGTGTACGCGAGTATATTTATGTTTGAGAAAAAAAACCCCAGGAAACTGATGTACTTAAAATGTGAGCTTTTACGTGGGGGAAAACGGAAACTGTGTTGAAGGCGCCTCTTCTGTAGCGATAGTAGTAGTGGAGAAGTTCAACTTTTTTCCCTTTGTCAGGGTAAAAGAAGTGGACCTGGTGCACTTGTTGAAGCTGGAGATTGCAACAGGATATGTTTTTTACTGCCTGCTTTCTCTCATCATTTCAGCCAAAGCGCCAACTTTTTTTAAGTCACCTTTCAGCCTGGATTTAGTAGCAAAAAGATCACAGTGGAAAACTTATATACGAGTGCCTTATGTATTCAAAATAAATTTTGCTAAATATTATTAAAAATATAATTATGTTATTTTTTGGATAATCACAATTCAGTGATTCTTTAAGAGAGTAGGGTTTTAATCAGTCGAATATTAATTTAATTGTTGTGTAAACCAAACTTGACCTATTCAAATGCCTAACAAAATAAAAAATTAGGGTTTAGCTCCGTCAAAGACTATAAAATAAAGTTAAAATTTTGTTCATCTGGAAAAAAAGGCAAAATTCAAGCAGATCTTATGGTATGAAATGTTATCAATTAATTAACATCTATATCAAAACAAAATATACGTTCATTATTTGAGCCTTCACTACCCGTTTCGCCTTTTCTATTGTTTCGTTTCTAGCTGTCAGAAAAATTCTCAGACTTTCGAGTGATTGGGTAAGGAAAAAACCTGGGTGCTCTCCTGCCCATTTCGATACAATTACATGAGTGAGTGTTTTTTAAACGCTACTTCCTGAAAGCTCTCGGGCAGGTTAATGAAGATCTACACCCCTCCAACTGTCGCACACGGACAAGACATCGTGGAGGAGGGGAGATGCCATCTTCAAGTTGTAGCAAAAAAATAAGTAATGAAGAGTTTTCAAAATGATGTGTCGCTTCCATGGGTTGAGAAACTGTAGAATGGGCTTTATTATGGCAACGAGCAAAGTAAGTTGGACAAAATATTGGAAACCTCTTGCCATCGTAATCTTTGAACATGTTATAAACAATCAAAGCATGATATATTCTAATGTTTTTGGTTGCTATTTTGCTAGTAGATAGATTCGTGTAAAACAACTGTTCTTGCAGATATTAGAAATGGCTATAATCTTATGAAAATAACAGTTCTGTACTCTGTTTTGTACTCTCTCAAAAGCGCAGGCCTGTCCGAATGTCGAAGCACTCTAAACCGATTTCTTGAAGGGAATCGCAGGACATAAAATCTCTACAGAACCCGATCTACACCAAAAATACTCTCCTTAGGGGGTGTCTATCTACTTTGGTCTATCTACTCGTGATTTTCTTTGGCGAATCTTCATAGATTGCCTTATTTGTGACCTCCGGCCGAGTGTTCGTTCGAAGCACTTCCTCCAGACTGCCAGCCTCTCCCAACCGTGAAAGTGGGCGGTGTGGGTTCTGCTATGATGAGGCTGTTAGTGGTGCAAAAGGTTGACCTACACTAGATTAAAATATATTTCGTTCATTTGTTTGACATTGTAATCGGGGTAAAATTGACGGAAAACATACTCTTATACCTATCGCTCAAGTAAACTAATGATTGGCAGAGGCGGGATAAGAGTAGACTGGTTATCTAGTTGTGTGTCTTGCTTTCCACCTAGCAACCGAAAGCTAGACAATATGGGTTGGGTAGGGCTCCTCCAGCTTTGTCACTTCTGTCAATCTCCCATTCAGCAATACACTACGTTCCCATTATTTTTTTAAGGGAAATAGAATATTTTGGTGAAAATAAAATTGACTATTGTTGGAATCTTCAAAGTGAATAAAAGAGCATTGTAAGAATGGGGCATGTGAAGTGAAAAATTTAGTAGAATTTAAACAAATAAATACTCAAAATAACCATCATCCGTAGCGTCTTTTACCTGATCCTCAATCCCATCCAGCAACCTGAACCTAGAGCATGCTGCTCATATTCTTTACGTAAAGGAAGTGTCTCCTCGAAAACCACTTCGATTCTGGGATAGCACCCCTTAGATTCTCTTCCTAGACTGATCCACTACCCCAGACAAGATTAAGGAGTCCCCAAAACAGGAGAGAAGAGAGATGACTTCTATCCCAGGGTGTTTATTAGTGATGTATATCTATACGAGTGAAGGCAGGTGTGTCAAGCTTTGACTGACCAGCTTTATCGATAAATGAACTCAGTCCAAAGGGGAATTCACGTCTACAGAAGTACTGGCAACCTCAAATAAGTTTCCATCGGTGCTGAATGTTACAAGCTTCACGTTATAGGCATAAACACTCAGTTCCCATGTCATAGAGCTGCCCTGTGATCTCCATAGACTAATCATCCAGTTGACTTCACCGGAATGTGTTCACAGTGATCAATGAGCGGCGACCACAATTTCCTCCTCCTTACTTCATTGGTCGCAACAAGTGATCGTCGTCAGGCAAGCTTTTCCCTTCCGCAGGGAATCAATTCCCCTTGTTATATTCTTATAACCTGTCGATGAGGCGTTAAACTTTTAAAGGATACACCAGTAACAAAATTGGCTGACTTTTCCACGTAGGTTTAAAAGCAGTAAAGGAGATCCTCGTAGTATCGTTTTCATTCAACAGTGACCAAGATTTCTTGATATAAAGTACGACTTTGAAGCAAAGGAAGCGGAACTTGAGAAGAGATACGTAATAAATGGTTCGTATGCTGAATTATGAAGAGGTCGTAGAATTAAACGACTCTTCATCGAGTCCGACATGTCCGAAGACATTAGGTCTATAGTATCTGAGAACCGCTTTATCCATATCTGGAAATTTTCCGAGGATGGACCAAAAATTCGGGATCTGGTCAACGATTTCTTCTGAAGTTTTCGTTTGCCTTGTATAGCTTTAGTAAGGGCCGCGAGAAGTTCTTCACTTTGACGTGTGGCAATGATAGAGATCTGTGATACCTACAGTGGTGTGATTAGTAAACTTTGCGTTAGATCACGGCCAACTTAAACAACCGTGGATAACGAAAGGTGAATAAATTATCGTTTGAGGTAATTAGAAAATTTAAAAAAATTAAATTCTCTGAAGATACAACAGGCTTCTTTGTGATTGAAAGCTACGACCTCATAGTTATTCCGAAAACATCTATCACCATTATTGCAGTATACCATCAAGGGAGTAAAATAATTCCGAAATCGCATTTTGTTAATTCATTGCAAAGCGAACTAAGTGGTCATGGTAATATAACGTTTCGTGGCGCGAAATCAGTGCTCTCTGGGTGGGTCCAATTCGCACACACACAGACGCACATGTGGAAATCGTAAAGACGACACGAGTGCAGGCAGTCTGGTTGGTGGGGTGAGTATTGGGGTCGGGGAATAAAACGCGGACGGTTTCTGGGGCCAGGAGAACCGGCCATTTCCGGCATCCTTTCGTCTCCCTCTCCACCGTTCAACTCTTGGCCGATTTACAGTGTCATTTATTGATTAATAAAACCAACTGAATGCAATGCAGATGCTCTCTGATCAAAATCTTCATTAGGAAGGAAGTCTTGAAAGCTACTTCAACCATTTCTCGTCAAAATGAGATCTGTGGTTTTCTTTTTAGTTGAAAATAGTCCCTCAATACCATCACCTGAACGTCACCCTTAGGACTAGGCAGCGTTTCTCTCTGTTTTATAATCCAAAACTATTTTTTATAATTATCTGAATATCTTGGACTGTAATTTACTTATTTTTTAATTATTACCTGTATAGTACGCACAGTTGTTTAAGTCGTTACCATGACGCCTTGTACTTCGTCGCGTAAACTTTGAAGTTACCACGCGTCCCGTTTAATGATCGAACTATTTTAGGTAGCATAGCACCTTGTCTCGCTTCAAATTTTGTTTATCATTGTGTTCATTTGGTTTTTTTGAATGAGATGATGCCTAAATATTCTTGCAAACCACTGTAACTGCTATATTCAAAACTTTAAAAGAGTGTTTTATAAAATAAAGTGAATTTTTTTCCGTTTTTCACCAATGAATAGTTTAGAAATACCCTCGCAATATGTTTATTTTTATCAAATTACCACTTAAATTTTCTCGGAATTTTTTTTTAGATTAAACGAAATTTAAAGGACACTTTGAGGCATCTAATGGAGTTAAATAATATTGTTATGTTACGGTGCATTCAGCACGCTCAAATTTGTTTTCGTGTAGCAACAAATTGAAGTTTATTGGATAAAAACCTTGTTAACTTCGAAGTACTCAAGAATTATTTGAGGCACGTAATATATTGCATGTTTAAAATAAAAACTCAGCGAAAACATTCACTCAGTTTATGCAGAGAAATGCGCAAATAGGACATGGTCGCGGATTTCAACCTCCACGAAAGCAAAGATCACATTTAAAGTCCTGTGAGCACTAAATTGGCCCGTTTGTCGTGTGGAGTAGCAAAAATTGCTTGTTGGCTACCATTTCATACTTTTGGTCAGGTATTTCAGTGAAGTCGATCCCTGTGACACTTGCCTAACAAGTTTCAAAGGCGATATTCATTGGCTGGAGGCTTAAACCGTCTATGGGCATGTTGATGAAACCCAAATTCCTATGCCAGAGTCCTCTGTAGATTTTTTGAGCTTCACCAAATTTTCCATTGTTGATAACTGTCCGATTCAAAATCAAACTAGCGTAGAGCTATAAGCCGTAAGTTACCGAACCAGGCAGCACATTTTCTTCTCACAAATGGAACCTTGTAACGATTTGTCGTCATAAAGAATGTAAAGCCCCAAAAATCACCTACAGAATGACTGATGTGAAGGTTCAACCTGATTTCCAGCCAATATGATTCAATAAATTGGCAAAAGTGAGCTTATAAACGAGCACTAATGAGGAGCCAATTAGTTTTGAAAATTTCAACTTAAATTAGTTAGTCGAAGATGAACTGGAGCGAGTTTAATCCTTGGCTTCATTGACATACCCTGAAAGATCTAACTAAAGTTATTCTGTACAATTTATCCATGACTAGATATCTTTCCATTTAAAGCTGAAACTCTACAATAATAAAATAGGACTACAATTTGTTAAGCAAAATGCCAAACTTAGTAATTTTAACCCAAAAGAATGCGGCAGTGCATTAAGAGAACGTTTGTACAACCTGAAATTGTCACTAGGATTTCTCTTAAACCTTCGAAAGTATTGAATGATCGAGTATAAACTTTTTCTGCTCGAAAACGATTTATTTATATAAGATAGGTAAGAAAACTTGAAAATCACGTACCGAATGATTGAGATGAAGATTTGACCTGACTTCCAGCCGGTATAGGTTTGATACAGCAGCAAACATAGGGCTGCAATCACTTACGAAGAGTCACTCAGTTCTAAAAATTTCATCTTAAATTTGACAGGAACATCTTCAAAAAAGAGGCTTTTCGTTTAGGCAAGTCAAAAATGATTGGTATTGCCTTAATGCTAAAATTGACTGACATGCACTTTTGGAATTTCCCTGAGGCGTTATTAGATTTGATTACAGCGCGTAGCCTTAAATCCGGCGCAAGCACCCGAATTTAATTTAAGTCATTCAAGTACCCAATTCTCCTGTTTCGAAGAAACAAGTCAGCTTCTACCCGAACGCAGTCAGAATGCCTTATGTGTTGCTGTCCACTGGATTGTTTCCATGGTACTTAATGTCGCGCTCAATAGAGCGGTGACTATGATTCCATAATACTCATGTTTGCATGGTTTTGGTAACCTATTTTCGTATCGCCCATAAACAAAACGTTCTGTCCTAGACAGAAAACTCCATCATCTTTGAAAGAATAAATGAAATATGTACATATAATATGTGCTTTAGGGTCAGTAAAGGTGAGGAATTTAATAAAATTGAACTAATTTTGTAATTTATTAATTTGGGTGCAAAAATGTTTATAAAATAATCAGAAAGTAAGGGTGTTAAATTTTGATACAGAATTGATACAGATTTTCCAATAATTAGCGAGATCTTTGCCAAGTTAATCACTGATTCAGTTAAAACATATCAAGCGGTACTTCCTATTAATTGTATCGAAATTTACCAGGTTCCAAGCACACTTCCGACTGAGTTACAAATAATTTTTCCGTAGTTACAAAAATTTTTTTGCCGGCATTGAAGGAAGTACTGAAATTCATCTCAGGGGCAATGACGCTTGATGTATTGTCAGTTGATACGCCTAAGGAGCACGAGGTCTCCTGAAAAATAATAAATTCTCATTTGAATCTCTAGGGTTGATAATAAATATCTGGAAATTGTGATGGCTAGACGAGATGCTCAACTTCATTAGAATGCTCCTGGTACCATTAGATGGACTTAGTTGCCCAAAATTCCGAAGTAGTCTTGGCTGTCGATTCTTTCACGATCAGGAATTATTCATGGGTCCAGAGGAGGGGAATTTCCAGGAAATATCACCCTCTGCTCATCATCACAAAACACCTACCCCCTGTGTCCAAAATATGTACACTTGCATTTTCCAATGCTCCAATTCTGGCACCAATTCTGGAGGTGGTTTCTACAGCACTCTAAGCGCTTTGGAACATCTGTCGTCTTTGAGAGCATGGGCTGTCTACTCTTGCGGCACTTACGTGGTGGAATCCAGATGTTTACAGCTCTAGACGAAGTGCTTTTGTGGAACCGGTTCTGAGGAGCTCTTCAGGGATTTTGGGTGACGTGGTCTTGCGGTTTCCTCGTCTTTCGGTCAGTCCTGTACTTTACTGAGGACGACGTTTTCCTTCTCATCCAGTTATTAATTTGGAGACAGCATCTCTTGAAACGCCAAGCAGCATTCGACCGGCAATTTATGCTACGCGGAGTACAGGCAATTTGGACTCTTTGGAATTTCAAGAGATCTGCCATTTTTATAAGGTTACAGCCATTTCTTAAATATCTATAAAAGTGGTGATGTCAAATAGGCGTATTAGGTAAGAAATGACAAAGAAAAGCATTAAAATAAGTTCAGTTTCGAATGTCTATAAGATGTTAAAAGATTTTGGTTCCAGAGTGTAGGCAAAAGGGATAGCAAAGAGCAAGATGGTGGTGATCGAAGGTAACTGGGAAGAAACGGACTTATACGATTCAAATTTATGAATAAATATTTATGGACATCAAATTTAATTTAAATTATAAATAAGACACATTCACATTACATATTTGTGTAACTGATTTGTGCAAATGGAGAATATAATGCGTACCATTTACATCTATTGATCTTTTTTCATAAATATTAAAACAAAAATATGTTTCACAAAAATAAATCTAAGCATTTCAGTTTATAAAAATAGCATTTTAGCTGAATAAAAGTGAGAGAAAGTTTATAAAATGTGGAAATAAATGATCCAAACAAGAAATTTCGTATAGGAGTCAGATTTCTTCCTTCAGCTGAGCGCAGTTGATGAAAAAATGTCACTGGACCAGTTAGTTGTATGGGAATTTTTGTCGATTGCAACGATAAATTTTTTTCTGCCCTGACTGTAGGTCCGAAATGAGGAGGTGACTCGGACTTTTTTCAGGGCTTGGTTACCGGGACATACATCCTCGCTGATTTCTCCTCACGGGAGATTCGTGTTCAATGAGAAAAATGCAAATCTGTAACTTGTAATTCTATGAGAAATTGGCGATTGTGCGATCCAAAACTGCGATTTGATCTACTTTTGCCTCTATCGAAGCCCAGATAGTTTTCCTCTGGTGGTGGTGGTGGTGGTGGTGGTGGTGGTGGTGGTGGTGGTGGTGGTGGTGGTGGTGGTGGTGGTGGTGGTGGTGGTGGTGGTGGTGGTGGTGGTGGTGGTGGGGTGGTGGTGGTGGTGGTGGTGGTGGTGGTGGTGGTGGTGGTGGTGGTGGTGGTGGTGGTGGTGGTGGTGGTGGTGGTTCCTGTCTGTTGAATATTACGGACGCTGATCGATGTTATGCCTAAAATCGGTATAACAGACTGAAATCTTATTCTACTTTCTCACTGAAAATCCTTACCTAAACGACAAGTTAAGGAGAAACTGGGCTGAAACCCGCTACTCACGAACGGGGAATAGCTGGATAATTGGGGAAGCAGTAGAAAGCAACAGCATTTATGACAGTTGCAGTTGCGCAAACTCTCTCCAGATCGGCACCCTTCATATATGCTTCCATCTGGCATGATTGGATGATTTTACCGCTTGAAATAGGCCAGAAGCGAAACGACTTTTGTAAAATCATCCTTCTGTAATAGATGCTTCTAGAAGCGGTTGATGTTTGAATCAAATGTTGACGGCAACATTTTAAGTTAATAAACACTGTTTGGTACCTTATTAGACTACTAACAGTCTTAACTGGATTAGAAGACACGGCGTTTTTACCTAAAACATCATCCACTTGTCCTTTAAATAAGAATTCTATGCAAAACTGGGATTTTACCTTTTCTGCCTCTATTGATACTCAAAAAATATCCTCCTTGTTAAAGTTTTACACTAAATGGTGTTCAGAACCACTGTGCTTCCTCTTTTAAAAGTTTAAATCATTCTTAAAGGTGATGGAAACAGAGAGAATAGATCAGGATCTGATTCACCATGGAAGACGATAACAGATACTATTATGAAGTTGCTGCTGATGATGATGATGACGACGATGATGATGATGATGACTATAAGACAGCCCTGGTGACCAGAATAAAGTCAAGCAAGAGCAGGCAATTTGTCCGAGCCAAAAGCACATCAGAGTTAGCTGAATGACTGCATCAAAACGAAGAGTTAAAAGGATGTGATTTGTATACTGGCGCCCACGGCTTGGGATATCTGAGTAACTATGGTAGACAGCAATAAGTAGCCGTAGGTATGACTGTAGTAGGATTTGGTTCCAACGACTGCCTTTCAATCTGAATAACTTACAAACTCTCCTGATTCCATCTTAATCCTTCTATAAACCTTTATCTGGTATTTAAACAAAGTCAGAATTAAAGTGGTTCCTTTAAAATCATTTTAACGCTCATTTTTGGCTGAAATAGTCGCTTCTAGTGGAAGTAGTTATTTAAATAGAACTTGTCTTTTTAATTCTCCTTAAATCCACTACATTTTAAGCCAACACACATTGGTTTTGCTTTCACGAGCTTGATAAGAAGACATGACACATTTACAAATACAGTATTTTGCTCTACTAGCAGTCACCGTCACTCTCTCTCTCAATAGTTTTCTTCCCCTCCCTCAAGGTGATAGATTTTCATGCAAGTTGACAGCTTAAAAGCCAACCAGAGGCAGCTTCTAGGTTGAGACGTGAACAAGTGACAGGCTGACGGGTTTTGGCACTGACGGGGAAGCAAGCAAAACGCCCTATGACAGCTCACCAAACACACACCGAATGTTGTGTACGAAAAAGTGGGCATTTTTCCAATCGGAGTAATTGAAAGAGTCATTATAAGTGTGGTTTTGGTAACTTGGCGTCTATTATGTTCTTTATAGGATATGAATGAATAATGCAAATGAACAAATGTGCTTTCCCTGAGTCGCTGAAACATTCTTACTACAAGCTACAAGCTTATTAATACCTACATTCGAAGAACGTACTACCTCTTCCTACCAGACGCTGAAAAAGCTATTCGTGATGATTAATTTTTTAAGCTTTGAAAACATCTTAGGAGTAAGTTTGGGAGGATAAGGTGGATGGGGAACTTTCGCCACGAATCAAGTTCTCTCATCTTCTTTTGTGGAGTTCGTTCTTCGACCTGATGAAATTCAACTCTTAAGATCCGCTAGACGAGGTGGTTTTCAATCCTATACACTTGGTTCAAACTCTCTCAAATGCTAACAGTAGGTTTGAACTTTAATTTTACTATTCAAACTGAATTATTGCATGGCGATCCCACCAGATTGATTCGAAGAAAGAGCTTTTTCCCATTTGAAATTATGTTCAGATACATGCACGAATTTTCCAAGTTTTGAATTAGACGATGAACGGCTATATGGCTGCGACTAAAGCAAATCGCATGTTCTAACTCAACAAATACAGCAAGGAAAGCTTCTTCGATTGCTGTTTCAAGAAGCAGTTTATTATCAAACTAAACGGTTAGCGGAAGAACTTGAAATGCCTCTTGAGAGGAACCCCAAAAGAGTTTTCACCGGTGGATTGTCGGCAATGATGACACAAGACTCTGCTATAAAACTGCCGTTTCTGCTTTTAATTAAACTAGCGTTGTTTGGCTTACTTCAAACCTTAGCATAGGTTCCTCCTGTTAGTGCTGTGTGATTTTCAAGAATATCTTGCGCATTCGAGGAAGTTAAATAAAGAATTAAACTTTGTAGTTACTCATTTATGTTTGAAGCTTCTCCTAGGTCTTTTAAATGGTCTTCACCATGTTTTAAATTAGCATTTATTGGACGTAAATGGATTGGGCAATATTTTAAGATTTTATGATCTATTAAAACTTGACGAATCGTAATATTTTTGCTTACATTTGTGTTACTTGGTATGCTTCTTTTGAAATTTATGTTTTTACAGATATTTGGAAATTGGTTGTAACCTAATAAAATGGTAGACCTCTTGGGACCTCAAATAGGCCAAATTGTTGTTGTTCTTGTGCCAGGCACAAGCGCAATCCGAATGCTTGACGTTTCAAGAAGTACTCTCTCTGAAGTAATGACTGCCGCCTTTGAATGAGAAACGTCGTCATCACTAAAGCACAGGTCAAGTCGTTAGTCGAAGTCATTGGTTGAGAGAGAACGTCTGTAAGACACTCTCAAATCGAATTGTTAGAGAATATCGCAGGACCACGGCTCCTAAAATCACCGCAGAGTTCCTAAGCGAATACCTGCAAAACCCAATTAGATCTAAGCGGTTAGGTCTTTATTTTCGTGGAGAGTGAAATTTCATCATTATCATCATCATTTTCTTCTTCTTTCAATTATGCATTCCTCTCATAGACTCGAGTGAATGTTTCGATCCGCTCATAAATCACCATGTGCCTCGAATTACTCTTGAGCTATAAGAAAATTTTCTTGTTCTGTAAGACAAAATTTAATCTATTAAAATGCATTTTAGTAAATAATAATATTCAGTTTAACTATCTACTAACATCAGAGAACAAGACGTTGGCACTTTCGACCCATTTCAACTTCTACATGCACTTTGAAGAGTGGAAATACGTCCGGAAGGGTATACAGAACCGCTTTTTTCGGGGAAGAAAATTTCCCATTTTTGAGAGGAACCTGGATGAAGGACATCAACGGTGGGACGCCAACTTCCTCGAACATCATTCGGAAAAAAAGATAAATAACACTACCTTGATTGTAAACAGAAGCGGCACTTTTATAGTAGAGTCCTGTGAAAACTGTCTTAGGGTTCCTCTCAAGAGGCATTTCAAGTTCGTCCTCACTCTAACCGTTTAGTTTGATAATGAAACAGCAATAGAAGAAGCTTTCCTTGCTGTATCTGTTGAATTAGAACTTACGATTTAGCCTATTTGAAAGGAAATAATAATAACCCCTTTTGAAAAGTTACCACCTAATATTAGTAAAAATTAATATTCAAATCTACTATTAACATGTGAGAGAGTTTGAACCAAGAGTAGAGGACTAAAAGGCATCTGGTCTAGTTGATCTAACAAAGGTGTATTTTCATCAAGTCAAAGAACGAACCCCACAAAATAAGATGGGAGAACTTGATGCGGAGCGCAAATTCCTCATCCATCTTATTCTCCTAAAGAAGAGGGTGTGAGGTCTTCGAATGTAGGAGGGAGATTGCTGCAGATAATCAAGTAAAGGCGCATTGTTAATTGAATCCTTAATTATAAGTAGCATTCGTTCATTTGCATTTATTATGCATAACCTGGAGCCAACTTATTAGACGACCTGATAGTAAAAGTGCATTTCGATTTACACTTTCCATTGCTCCGATTTCTGAGTTCTAATCTAATCTGCGTTCTGAGTTCTCGTCCTGCACGTGCGAATTTCGAGTTCTCCTCGTGTTTTCCCAAACGCGCTCACCCTTAACATTTTGTCTGCCAGAGAAGCAGTAATTGGACTTGGTGGAAGTGTAAAAATATCCTCCAAGAACAATCATTTCTCTCTCAGCTTTAAAGACGACCACAAACAGGAGCGGTGGCATTTACCAATGACTCCCACCGCACAAACCAACGTGGTAATTGCTGGCCCTCCCTACAATGAGTGGGTGAAAAAGATGAGGTCCCGAATAATGGGAGTGATGGACGAACTCGTCATTCAGCCTGGGTCGTCGTCTTTTTACTCTCTGCCTGTGGTAATTAGTTGTAGAACCAAACGGAGGTCAAAAAAACCCCAAGGGAATCATGTCAGTTTGTGCGAAAAAGGTCCACGTTCGGGCTGAAAGGTTTAGGCACTAATCAGCATTACTAATGATAGGGGGTTTTATATGATTCGCGATAACGACGCTTCTAGAGGCAGATTGGAAAATCTGCTTCAAAATTAGTGCTACTTGAAGTCTGTTTTCCACTCCTACCCTAGGCAAGCAAGGCGAGAGAATAGCAGATTTCGTCTACTCGAGATCTGAGATTGTTCTTAAGACGACTGGTGAGTTGGGACGCAGTTTGCAATGTAAGGGACCCCGCCAAGTTTTTGAATGTGACAACGATGATTTGAACTAAGCTTCATTGCCATCTCCTCAACTGATAAAGTGCGATATGCTTCTTTAAGGGCAGTTTTATCAGATAGACTCAAGACTCAACTCAACGTCATATTCTTGGAAAGTAAATTTCCAATTAATCCGCAACCACCTTCTTTCATTTCCACATTCCTCTCCATAAACTGAGTGAATGTTTCAAGTAGCTTCGACTGCAGCAGAGTTGACTTTCGTTAATTTGACTAACTTAACTAAATCCCTCAAATGTTTAGAAGCGGAAGCATTAGTCGAACATTTGACCAAGTATTTTGTGAAGTTTCATATTTTTTTTCATTTGATAGTGATTTAATTATGTCCTTCACGTTCCAAAAAATATTGAACGTCCTTTTTGACGAATATATCAATTGAATATTGTATGAAACTCTTCGATTTCTTCCAAAATTGTGGTAGTCGATCTTGGATTTTTTGATTTTAATTTCTATGGTTATCTTTAACAATTTTTCGAATAAAGCGTAATAATCTTATGTAATTTTGATTTAAATTGTTTTCATTTCCACAAATCCTGCTTACTGATTCACTTTCCCGGTCAAACCATCGATTTCATGGCGAACATCTCACACATTTTGCCTTGATGATCCAGCAAATTCGACTCTGCATTCTCTGGATGATTTGATGAGAATTAAGAGGGGCTGAAACGCGACCCCAGTGGCGCCGACCACGCAACACGAATGAAACCCGATCCACCACCTCGGCATCATCATAGTCGGCAAAAGGCAAACTAACAGAAACCACAGGATGACGTACAAACAGAGTCGGTTTTTTCTCATCTTTATTTAATAAGGTAAAATTTGATTATTTCTGCTCCTCTACACTGAGATATTTTGTTTGTATAATAAATATACAATTATTATATAGCAGGATAATTAGTAATGATGAGACGTGATACCATCGCATTTAAAACCCCGGAACACGTTATTTCGTGTACTAGTAAACAATCATTGAAGTACTTAAACAATGTAGAAATTACACAATTAATTTCCAAAGGAGGCATTTGTTAGTTTTTATTAAACATATATATTTAATGAATGCATAAGTCTCTCTATCAAGACTAAGGTTCATTTTCGTTTAATTATAAGTTTCGATAAATTACTGATACTCTTCTAAATAATCTTAACAAAATATATAAATGACGACTGCTTTATTGAAATATTATATACAAAAAGAGGTTCCTACTCCACGATTCCAAACAACCAGAAACATTTATTATTTGGCATAGCCGAGGTTTTCTATTTGCATCTTAAACAATACTATTATACCTATAATGTGTGTTTCTGATATAGCTGACATCAGAGCATAAACGATGAGTAAGCACGGTTTAATCATTATTTTAATAGCAAATAATAGTAGAACCATCATTACTACTTTAGCCACTGCAAACCGAATCTTCTTCAAGAGTACAATGAAATTTTTTCAAAATGCTCTTTTCCATATTTCTTGAAATAAACACAACAATTAACTCAATCATCTAAACTCGTTAACCTGAATGAAATACTAATATCTGAGTCTACTCGGAGATGTCAAAGATGGCCTTGATGAAGATTGTATTGTCCACAACAAAGTCGCGAAGACTGAGCTGTTCCAACTCGAGGAAACGCGGTGACCCGAAGCACTGATTTCGCTCACTGGATGGGCGTTTCAGATAGGCGTTGTTGCTCGGGATTGGGTTCGGTCGAATTGTAACTACGTGGTCTTGACGCAAGCCTGGGTCGATGTTCTGGTCGAGCAGCTTCAGGGTGATCTGTGGATATATGAGGAAAACTTAACTAACTACTTAATACCTTCCCAGTAGAGGTAATCTGCCACATTTCTATTTCTTCCCCCCTTTTTCGATGTCCAAGTTCCGACAAAAGCGGCTCATTCGATTTAAGAGGTTATCACATAATTTCTTTCCCACCTAAAAGCTCTTTAAATTGAAGGAAATCCTAGGGGTACTCTATAAAGAAATAAAATATAAATTGCTTCATTAAAACCCTGCGTACATGGAACCACTTAAGGGAAGCCACGATACATAGCGTGCAACCTCACCGGGAAAGAGAACGGCCAACTCAGAAGAGCATCATATTCGCCCTTGCATATGCAAATGAAGAGGGAGAGGTACTTCCCCCGGTACCTCTGTTCGCCATTGGGACAGATTGAGAGACAGATGCGGTAGCCATGGCGATGGCTGTAAAAGGGGCTGGAAAACAGCGTGGTTTTTCTGCCCTGCTGGGCATCCTCGAACTTCTCTCGATAGCCGTCGATGCGCCAGATAAAGGAAGGCTCGAAGTAGACCTCGCAGCGCTGGAGTTTCTGTTGCAGTCGCTTCACGGTTGCTTGGCTCTCCCTCACGGCTTGGATCTGGAAAGTGCAAAGCCTCTTAGTCAACAAAAATTGCAGTTCCACGGGATTCTATATAATGACCTTAAGAGACTCTGCGGAGTGTACCTACGTACCTACGCTCCTAAGTATTGTACTGTATTGTCAACTCTAGGATGACTGAGGTCAGTGACCCTAATCTAACTGGCCAAAGTCTTCTCTTCTTAATCTTGTACTGGGAGACCTAATTCTATATAATGTAGTTAAACCGTCTCGGAAGCAAATCTTAAAGTATCTATCCTCTAGGGACCTCAATTTCATAAGAAAATCACTTACTAAAGGTCTAATAGACTTAAAGGAAACCCGCTGAGTGCATTTCCAAGGTTAACCAATCCCGCGAGCCATGCATGAACTGTGTAAGTTAACCAAAAGAACTATAACACACTTTCACATCCTGCTACAGAACATCTTATCTTCCCTCCTTAGCACTGAAAATCATCATATTACACAAGGTGACTGATCCGTCTTGTAGATAGATAAAGTGAAGCTTTTGTTTTCACATTTTTCGGTGTTCACCGCTCCTTGAACAATTTGGGGCCTTGTTCCCCATGAACTTTTCAATCCTGCCACTTTCTAATATTCTTTTCCTAAAGATCCATTTTTTGACTCTAAACAGAAGTCGGGCTACCGAAATAGGTGAATCAAACTGCACATTTACCTGCAAATCCAGCAAGTTATGGAACCCCTGCACAGCCTCCTTGAGCAGCAACATGTGCAGAACCAACTCCTCGCCTAGGTGGACTCTGATCTCCTTCTTGCGCCCTCGGAAGACGCAGCCGTGCTCCGTGAAAGGGCAGTTCGTGACCTGTCGGGGGCACTCGTTCTCCAAGTGGGTTGCCAGTTCCTCCCGGGGCAGCTCCTTCCGCTTGCAGTCGTTGGGACAGGGAATGGGGAAACGCTTGCACGTCTCCATGTGCGCCGGTTGTTCGTGCATCTCGATCTTCTCATGGCAGAATTGGCACACCACTGGGCGACGTGGACAGTCCGAGGTGACGTGTTGCTCCATGAAACGCACCTAAAAATCGTCACCACTTATGTTGTTTAAGTAGAGGGAAATATTTGCCGTCAATATTGCGGATTTTTCTATCTCCTCATTGGGCGATAATTCATTACTATTTGACTGAGTTGATCGAGCTTGGTGGGGGTTCCGTGGTGATGAACTGGGGTGATATTTCTTGGAAACCCGCCTCTGCACTAACGAATGGTTCCGCTTCATGGAATTTTTGGCTACCGAATTACTCATCCTATGATTATTCTTCAACTGTTTCCGAAATTGGAGGCAGCCATCTTACAAGATGACTATACAGCGCAGTTTAAAAATTCAAGTAAGAATCACATTTCCACCACCGCCGCCATCGTCTCTAAAAGAATTGGAGAGTGTTTTAACTGGAGAATAGGCTAGAATTCCCTTGGTAGCAATTCACAATTTTTATGAATTAATGCCTCAGAGAATTGATACTACACCTCAGCCTAAAGCGACTCTTCTTCGTTTTCTGTGCTGTGTACAACCGTCCTAATCAATTACTTTTAAGCCAATCTGTGGATAACATTAGCACCACTAAACAAGATTATCTGAATCACCCTTATGACCGATTGTGTGATCCTAACATAATTGTCAAAGCCGGTTTATCGATCAATGAGGTGAGTACAACCTACACAACTGCCTACCCACATTTCCACATTCAGATTTCGAAAACACATCCGAGGCAAATTAATGAATCCTCAGGAGTTCCACTGGACTAATTATCCCAGTCAGTAAACAGGCAATCATGTAACGAAATAATGTCTGGTGACTTCACTCAGGCATTTGAATGCCATCCTTCGCCTGAAATACCTTTTTGTGCGTTGAATGAAAGTTAACTGGCTGGAGAAGATAAACTTTACCTTGGGCAATACACTAGTATTATTGGACCAAATTTACCAGAAGTAGAGATATGACACACTGGGGGAACTGTTTTTTGTCTCACCGATGAAAGATGAGTTGCTTCGGTTCGCTTAAGGTCCAGAAATCACAACGGAAATCCCTTGGGAAATCAATAACCAACTCACCTCAAATTCCACCCCGCAGTCGTAAATACAGGTGACCAGTCGGCATTGGCACTCCTCCAGATGATCGGCCAATTCAACCGCCAACCCTGTCCAGGGACAGCCCTGCTCAAAGTAGTTGCATTTCACCCCCAGGTGGTCCAGTTCCCGTTGCATCTGCTTGTCCACCGCCACCTCGTTGCGTTCGAGGACATTCTCGTCCACCGGACAGCGACCGGTTGATCTGAAGGAGAAATTCCAGAAGATGCTCTAAACCGTCTTAGACAGCCCAAAACTAGGTCGGCTTCACTGCCTTCTTCCTCTGAATTGGTGCAAATTAATACTCTCGTGGTTTAGACTCTCTAAGGCGGGCGTTTTCTCTTGTATCTCTGGGTTTGGGACCCATCCTTTGAACAAGGAACACTCCAAAATGCGGAAACCGTGAAAGGAACACCCGTGAATGCGGAAACGGTCACCGATGGGCAAAAAGGAACTGCTGCTTTCGAGTTGGACGTTGACGGTGAAACTGGTTCCAGCTGAATTCACGTCAGCAGCAGGCCATGGACACCAGTCTCTCGACCGGAATCCAGAAGATCAGGAAGTCAATCCAAGAGAAAGGTAGTTGAAAAAATGCGATTGAAACGAAAAGGCTTTTTTTCTCAGCATGGATTATTAAAATCTTATACTGTACGCCCTTCAGTGCATTCACACGTGTTTTAATTTATCGTTGTAACCGTGTACAATTCAAATTACACTAGTAGAGATGTGTTTAACCTTCGGGAAGATTATCCTTTTTCTATCTTTCTTCAGTCTCTTTCATAATAAACATTAAGGTAGCATACTCGTAAAGTTTGAAGTACTTTCGGAATAAATAGTGCAGATGTATTAAAGTGGCTTACAGACACTATGCATCATCCGTTAGTAGTTTTCACCCTAATCAGTTATTCGTGTAGGTGATGACAATGTGGCAGGAGCACCCAGGAGATTTATCATGGAGTAGAATAGTTTATCTTAAGCAGGACATTGTAGTATCTGCTCAATGCTTCCTGAACACCGTGAAAATGCGGTGAATTATTACATTAAAACAAATCTAACTGGCCCGTCTGCTAATCGATGCATCAGATCAACCACACACACCTGCACACACTTATTCGTGCACAACTTTCTAATTATATTCTCTCGTGCGGCCGTTTTCTCCTCTCCTCTCCTCTCCTCTCTCTGGTAATGGAGACACCTTCATCTTGTCATGGGTCACGGATCCATCTCCTCAAAAATCTAAAGGAAAAATTGATGAAGGACCGTAGGAATCTAATTTATGTAATCCTTCTCAACCAACACCGTCGCTACTACTTGTAGATGAATGATGAAGGTAGAATTCATTGCACAACCCAGCGCAAAATGTCAAAGATGGTTGTCAGTCTCCGGCGTGTTCGACTTTCTCTCAAATACCCAGATCTACTATGGACCAAGGATTGCAGCCTAGAAACGCACAATTCCAACAACAAATGACCAGTTAATCAACGGTACAATTAAAGCCATGTTTTTAGGCTACCCCAAACCTTACCTCCGTAAACCTATCGGACATTCATGTCCTTTAATCACCATCGAATAAAGTGAGAGAATTCCTCATTTTAGATCTTCTTAAATATGTTTTTAATTAATTAACTCACGCAATGATGTCGGAGTAACAAGTGGAGCAGCAGGAGTGTCCACACGAGCCAAACTTCACGGGTCGCCTCAACACCTCGCCACAGGCACAACACTTGAATTTACCGCTCGGTGGCGGGTAGTAGAAGATTTTCTCCTCCGTTGCAGCGTTACCACCTCCCCCATTGTTATTACTCGTCCCTCCCTGGCTGTTATTCCCCTCGGATTTATTGGAAAGTGCACTGGTCTGTCGCTTGCTCGCAGACTGCCTCGCTAAGCGCGTCCTTAGATCAGCGGAAGAGGGTCCACTCCCGGTCTTTTCACCTAAAATCGGAGGGATTTTTAGCTCCATTTTTGGCACAGAGCACTTACCGTCAGTTGTTTGGGAGCTCATGACCGGAAATGAAGCGCATTCACTTCACTTTCTCTGTGCATGGACGCACATACACCATACCATGGAGTTGGTATGGCAACCAGGGGAGTATGTAGCAATGCTTTCATGGGGCTCTTTTGTTCGGACCTTATGACCTGTGGCAAGGCAGTGGTAGTAAAAGAACAGCAGCAGCAGCAGCAGCAGCAGCAGCAAGAACGCTTGAATACCCTTTGTTAAGCCACGTTAGTCAAATACTTATCTGTGGAAAATTCGGTTTTCTTTAACGGAGCAGATAAATTGCAATTTGCTGAATTAAAGCCCTGCTTACAGGAGGCACATAATATTTTATGTATTAAGGAAAGGAGTAGCTGGCAATGAGGCTAGGAGCATTTACTCAATTTATGGAGATCGACCTTGTGAATAAAAATAAACTTGCTATTTTCGAGAATGTTCTTGTCAAAAGTGTGTCCATAAATTGCGTAGGGATTGAGTCACTAAAATCGACTCTAAATGCTCAGCAAGGTTGAGTTTTGGAGAGTGTGGTGGCTCTACTTTATTAGAATGCTCCAACTCGTGACATTCCTACAAATCACTTCTAGCTGTTTGGATTGGCGCTGGATTATCATCTTGGAAATATGGGAGCGTTCCCCACGAGAAAAAAATTCATGAACATCCATAGGATGAACTTTGTTTCCTAAAATTTCTTAATAGTCTCAGCTGTTAAGTGTTCTTCCACATCATTGGCCTGGCGGTGTTTCAATAGCGCCCCAGAGTACGGTCGCACAGCACCGAGAATCCATTCTATGTAAGCCTACTAATGACGCAGACGACCCCATACAGTTACCAAATCGAGTCGCAAAGTTTATTTTCATGACTGGTTACGCTACTGAAACAGCAGTCTTTTAACGTTTCCAGTACAAGTGTTATTCCGGGCACTCAAAACCTCAACACGTTCTATAATTGCAGCTCTTCTGTGAAGAGTTTTTTATGGAAGCTGGAATCCGTAGGTTTTCATTTAGGAGCTCTGCGTTTCGTTTCTTTTAGTTGGGTGAGCCCCAATTTCAGAGAGACAACTTGACAATCGACAGATATAATCCACTACTTATAAGCCGCTTTAGTAATATCATATACTACCAGTCGATACTACTGCTTACATTCGTTATTTAAGTAGTATTTATTACCCTTCAACAGCTCAAACTATGTCTTACTACCCACTTTCATCTCTCATTTAAGTAGTATTTTAATTAATTTATAACCTGTCTACCATTACTAGTCTGTTTAATGCTGCTGATATTCTTAATTTGCGATTTATATTGCCAATTAAGCGCAATCGAGCGTCTAATCAAGTAGTCGATAGCGCCATCGATTTTTAATCAGTCTCACTGCTCACTCGATCAGTTTTCAGTGGAAATTTTTAGCGTGCGGTGTGTGTGCTAAATTTCCACGAAAACTCGTTGTTGCAGATAATTCCAGCAACAGCGCTCAGGGCCTCAAGTCGCTCCCTGCCATGAAGCCGCTAAGTAGCAAATTCTTTTTTTCCATACATACTACTTATATCCTCTTTAAGTGCGCGAATCACTAATTATCTACCTCTCCTCGTTTTAGCGCCTCCGGAGTAGTCTTTAGTAGCAGCTCGTGGCATTAAGGAGATGAACATTGAGAAGCAATTCAAAAGGTGCTTTTCATCAACGATTTTCCCGTTCTGAGAGCTCGCCAGCAGCCAAACATCATCAATTTCCCCGAAGTTTTCTCTTCCGCATGAGCGACCCCCACTCCACTGCAATTGTCGCCTCGCCTGGCACCCTGCTCACCAGAACCACGAACCTGGGTGCTGGCAAGTGCCTCCACAGCAACACCACCGATCTGGGGGAGGAGTTGTGGGTTGTGACGGACGACTGCACAGAGACGTGAATGGAGGAAAGGCACGTTTCTGCTGTCTGCCGTGAAGTGCGTTCTCGCTTTATATCAACTACTTCTACTACTTATAAGTGATTTGAGTAGGAAAAACTTGAATCAGAAAATAGGGAGTATGCACACGTGAAGAAGAAGAAGAAGAAGAAGAAGAAGCAGGAGTGGTCTTGCGTTGTGGCCTTGTGCAATCTACCTAAAACCTGTTTTGAGAAGTGTGATAATTCCATAGAACCTAGGCTGTTTCAGTTCCACCTTGGGTAAATATATAAATTTCACCTTTTTCCTACACCATCGCTAGATCCTGAAGGCATTGAAGTTTTTCCACGCCAATAACGCCATAAATAGGAACATTAAATCGGACAACGTACTTCTAGGCCTTGACGGATCCGTTGAAGTGACCGACTCAGGGTGCTGTGGTCAACTCTCGAGCTACCGGGCCATGCGTGCCACGATGGTCGGACCGCCTTAAAGAATGGCTACCGAAATGGTCACTCGCAGACAGTATGGCCCCAAGATTGATGTATGGTCGCTTGGTATTTCGGGCATTGAAATGGTGGACGGCGAACCAGCATATTTCAATGAAAACACGGTTCGGGTAAGCAGCAGTAGCAGCAGCTACTGTTCACAAAGGCTCTAAGTTCCCGCTGATTGGGTGGTTTTGCCTTGCAGGCACTTTATTTGATAGCGACCAATGCAAGCCTGCCGCAAAGGAGCGCGATTGCTTGAACGCGACTTTTATTAATTTCCTCGACTGCTGCGTCGATGTGGACGTCGCGAAAAGGGCATCTGAGACCGACCTCCTCCGGCACCAACCCACCTCCACATCAGTGCTCCCCATTCAAGGCTCAATCGATTATTGTATTTTCAGTGGTTTCTACAATAATACCATCCAATCAGTGTCTTGGCCACTGAAGATTGTTAAAAATTGTCACTTCCACTGAGGGTTAGATAGGGTTCCGCTACGATTGCATTGACCGTTCTCCACCAGTAAGAGTATCTGTCGAGATGCGAATTTGTTAAACGTCAACAATCTTTTTCTCTCCATGAAAACGAAATGACTTTCAAAAAAAAACACGCTAAGCCGAGGTATTAAAACTTGTCAAGAAATTTATGATCATAATGGTAATAATAATAACTACAATTATTTGTGGTCTAGAAGTTCAAGCAAATTGAGGAATAATTTTTTGAAAAAGTTAACAAAACCGCTCCTGTTATCTTTACGGAGCTAGAAGAGTCCGCTTTTATTTCTATTATTTCCGTTAATAGTGATTGTGTCAGGTACAAAACTGCTACAATGCAATTTTGCAAATCGGGATGAGAAAGCTTTTAGATAATTCAAAACACGCGAATCTCCATCTTCTTTTTACTATAATTTTGCTTTCTTGAAGATTCGAGGCAAGATATGGACACTGGTAAATTTTTTTCATCTGTAAAGGGCAACTTTGGACACATTCAGTTGTCAAATCATCGAATAAACTTGTTGAACAATGCTAAATGACCTCTATATGGTGAATGAAGTTTATGGCATTCGGTTAATCTACTGTATTTATAATAATCTTCGGTTTCAAGATATTAATTATTAAAAAATTTTAAAAAGGCAATAAAAATGTTATTATTAGAATTCGTAAAGACATAATTCGATATAAACTGAAATAAGGCCTAGCAGGAAATCAATATTGAAATCATTGTAAGAAAATTTCAATTTGTTTTTTAATTAATTATAATTAATTTAATTACTTATAATTGATCTTTACTCAGAAGTTTTAAAGGAAATTAATTTTTAATTTCGACAAAACTACCCAAGTTGGTTTGTTTGGAAAACTAGTATAAATTGCAATGTAAAATTTCATGTGATGTGGCTTATTTCTGAATGGTGATGTTTTCAATCCCCCGAAATAATAGAGGCAACATCCAACTACTAAGTTGCGGAATTATTTTTTCACAATGAAGTATTTCACTTCATTAAAAACAGTAACCATTTTCTTGCTTCTATTCTAATATAGTTAGAGTTATGATCATAAGAGCATTATAATTGTCAGCAACAAGACGAAAATTTGATTTTCGTTTGGAAAGTCCAAAGCGAAGGTCAATTTCGTCTATCCATGACACCGAAGCCATAGAAACAACTGCTCTAAAGAGAAGTGTACAGCTTCATGGGCATTCAAGATTATTTTTGATTTTGTAACGAATTAGAGACGAATATATTCTTTCATTAGACGGATCAGCAAAGCTGAGATTCTCTCTTTAATATGTATCGTTACTTCCCGTCCCAAATAGAAAACATTCAAACGGCTTTATGCGGTATAAGAACATGGAGCATGACCCTGGCTTAGAGTTATTAAACATGCGTCTGGGTAGTTGTCCGGTATCTAGTTTGTAACCTCTGGATAGCGGGCAATGAGAACTGGGGGAATGGGTAGTCAGATCCCGGAATCATGATAATTTAATTTAACTTTGGGGAAGCGTTTCCCTTAGATACTACTAAATTCCGTCTTTGGCCTGCGGGTCAAGGGATAGAGCGTTTTCTGAGGGACAAATATTGGTAAATATGGGCTGATAACCACCTCTGTGAGAAGTTGAACACTTTTACGCTTCTCTGAGTGGTGGTTTTGCAGTATCTGAGTCCCCTGAGTCTGTTGCCAATATGATGTGAAAATTTTCGAGGAGTAAATTAGCTATTCGAGTGCACTTAAGACCGTCTCCGATGCTGCCATCTCGTAGTCTCTTGGTTGGTGTCTCTGTTCATTGAGCAGCTACCCAAATGGACTTCTACCATAGGTCATATTTCTCTGACGCATCAGGTGACGGTTTCCATTCTTCAGTTATCACCTGACTGAGTCCCTAATTCTTACCGCAGTCCTCTCTACCAAGACAATCAACTCTGGGTCATGCCCCCTGCCTTACTCATCGTACGATTCTAAAATGTCGGTCAGTTGCGCACATCTGGTAGTAGGATTCCAATTTAATGAGAATGGAAAGGATAGCAGATATCGCCAACTTGAAATTTAAGATTTAAACAGTTTTTCCTTTTGTTTAAGTCAAAAAGGTGAAATGAGGAAGTAACTTTATGAGAAACTGACTACTACAAAACGCTTTATCGTGATTAATCGATCGTAATTTTTGGGAAGCATGTTTCGTGGGTGATTTTTTCCAAAATCCCCTCCTTAAAGTTAAATTTGTGTGTGTATTTTTATTCCGCAAATCTCGGTCTAACCGTCTTACATAGGTAAAAATCGATTAACGCTCTGTCTTGCTTCGTCATCAAATGGCTCATTCAGTACCCCTAAACCATCCCCTACCCCAGCGACAAGCCTATCTTACCTTCATCCTAGTTAAGGTAGAACATTTATAAATGCACCACGTAACTGTGATACCATGTAGTTGCCTTGTTTACTCCTGCGGAAACCTGATCTGTGAGATTATCGACGAGATTAGATGAGATCGGTCAATCCCCACTCATGTGATTCCCTTCCACAAACAAATCACCCTCAGTTACCTCCGCGCTGCTCAACGAAGAAACCGAAGCCTGACCTGATGTTCTCCTCCAAACCTGGAAATCGGTATGAGTATATTTTCCCATGGTTCGTGGCATTTATTCAGCATCTCCTTTCGAGCTGGTCACTGCTTCTTCCTCAACTTTATCAACCGAAACTACATTTCCTCCGTCAGTCCTCGAATTTTTATGTAACGACCGAAAGCGGCATCTCAATTGGATTTATTCAAGATGCGCAGACAAACTCCCGGTTTCCAGGACGTCCTCCACTTCAACCAATCCTAGGTGAGCAGCACTCCAGAAAGCGGTCTTGCCAATATTACGGGTTATTCCTGCTCTCAGCATCATCCACCAACTGTGACCACCTAAAAGGAGACGCACCAGGAATCTCAGACACGATTTCAGCCTCCGGTGTCTTGCAGCTGCCTTCGGTCTTGTAGTGGTCCTGTGGTGACTCGAAAGCATCATCGCAGCTCCTAGCAAGTGATTCCCAAGGGTGATGGCCTGGGAGCTTTGTTACACCGCCTACCCCACCTATTATTTCATCCGAGGTCTCAATGACCTTGTAGTGACCTTGGAAAGGGGCCCAACTCACTCATTTCCGGAAAAGAGAACAGAACACGCTTTTCATTATTCAGCTCAGTGCGACTTCAGCAAGCCACTAAGCCCGCCATTGCCTAGTTACCGGACCCTCCCTGTTACCAATTGACTTTTACCTTCTGGCAAACACCTGGTTGTCTCTCCTCGTTCTGCACGCTTGGGACAGTTCATCATATCCTCACAGGAATACTCGTAACACCTTGGGCAGAATCTTAGAGTTGTGGATCCGCCTAGCTAAAGCATCTTAGTGCGGCCAATCCGCATCTTCTCCTCTCCCTCTGGTATGGAAAAAATCCTCATCTTTATCCTGCTGGGAGGGAATCTTTTGAGTAGCTAATCGTTTCAAACGCTGCAGGAAAGTCCAATACCTAAATTTCTGCTTTACCTATCGCTTGAGCCATGAACCGCTTTTTTTACAATAGTTGAAGGCTTCGATAATTCCTTGATTTCCTTAGACAACATTCCCAACATATGCCCCTTGATTCGGAGATACTTCGCTTGCGTTTCATTTCTGCTGCCCTGAGCCAACTTGAGTGGATGCTTTTTAACAACCAGGTGAAGTGACTAATCCACAGAAATTGAGAGGAAAGTAAAGGCGTCATCCTCTTCAAACAACTCAGACAAGTGGTTCAATTTGTAACTGTGTTCTTCAACGTTTTTTTAGTTTGAAAAATGGTTCAAGTGCACATTAATTAACCCTAGGCTCTCCCACGAATGTTCTAACGTCGGATGTCATCAAACTTTTAGGGGGTGAAAAGGCAATGCTAGGCAATTTCGCGTCGGAGGCATTTGAATTAATTCTACGTCCGTTCAGAGCAATTCTATACAGCTCTTATGGCAGCAAGGCGATGATGACAGCGCCTCATTCATCTTTCTGCGATGCAGCCAGTTAACAGAGAGATAAAAGTTGGAAGAGTGGGTAGTCGGTGTCAGTGGATAGCTAACAACCCTATTTGAATTGTCCCTCAGATGTGACTTGCCTTGCTACCCTGCTAATGCCTTATTTTCTTGATGTTGTTCCTTTAAGCCACAATTGAATACAGAAGAAACGCAATAGTTAGAGAAGCTATTATGTTAGAACAGAAAATATTCTATTCACAGTCTCTATCAGGTAAAATGAGAAACTTCATTAAGTGTTAAAAAACCAATGTAATTTTCAAGGTTACCTAGTTAAAAATTTAGAAATATTGTAATTATATTTCCTTGGGATTCGATTCGAAGAACAGTAGCGCTTATGCGCTTTTCTGACATGGATACGCATTCCAAGGACAGGACGCTAATGACACGAGCCAATCACAAATCGCTTAGACGCCCACACAACTCCGTACGGCAGCGTGCAAACAACAATCCATCCATCGCGTGCTAGTTATTTCTCCAAATACAAGTTTATACTTCTCTCAACTTGGCATCTTTTAGGAGTTCTACCTAAAGTGCTAGTCACCTCAGAACTCAGAAATGTCACTTTCGACCACTTCCTGTGCGTTGCAAAAGCTCTTCCTTCGTCATCATGATCTTGTAAGCTTCAAAACAAATGATGGACTGACACCATGGACAATGAGGATGTTCCCACATCTGGGGTGCGTGCCTCCAAGTGTACAGGATTTTGGTCAAGCAAATGATTATTCAGTGTTCTCTAAGATCAAATTTAATCCTTTTAAATGCACCTAGAGAAAAAAATAATATCGTCCCTGTAATAAATCATACAAATAAACTTCAAAATTCCCTCATTAAAAAAGACTAAATTAGTATAAAACTAATGAGATGACCTGATTGTTCATATCACAGGATTATTTAATATAGAATGCGAAACATTACAGTGGAATTTAGTTTCTTCAATGACACAGGGTGAGGTGTTCCATTGATTCATTCACGTTTTCATAACCCGTGAAAATGAATAAAGGCTGAGACACTTAAAGGAGTGAACATCCATGAAAATAACAACAGTTAAACAAAATAAACATCAAAAATCAATTCCTAAAGTGTTGCATTAAAATGTTGCTTTGTAAAATGGAAATTTTCCCATCAAAATGTGTCTCTCAAATGTGAAATAAGATTGGATAACATCAGCTTTTTAAGGTACAAAAGTACAGCGTTAGGAAATTTACGCCACAGGCATCTGATTTCAGCCTACGCATATTCGGAATAAATTCTATACCGCTGGTTTATCATGACGGTGGTGATTTGTGATTATCTCGACGACAGCTTCATGTGTTGAAGTTTGTTGAAATTATGGAAAAAAGTTAAAAATCAACACAATATATTTAATACATCTCCGAGGTATTGATTCATCCAATCACCCTGCAATTCTTTTAGAGGCAATGGAAATCGACTTCTTAACTGAATTTCGAATGCCCATCATAAATGCTCCTCGAGAATTTCGGAAGCCCAACACTCCTAAATAGTCTCGGTTGATAACTCTTCCGTCAGGAGAGGGAAATCATTGACCTGTCAGCGGATTTCCAAAATAAATAAGGGAGCAGTTGAGATTAAAGGCTTCTTTCGGCAGTCTCAAAACGGAGGTTCGGCAGCCCGGAAGTCGGAAATAAGGCAACTGATGACTCTTCCGAGACAACCACCCCTTTCTTCGACTGCTCGAAGGACAGACGAGAGGTAGAGGTTTCTACTCCACCACTTGAATTTCCTTGAAACACTCGTCTTCGAGAGCCCAGTTTCCCTAATCTAATTGCTGCTCTTTCGTGATGGATTGTCGATTTGTGAGCAGCTACCGACTTGGAGCAGTTCATGTGGAAACAGGGTTGAGTAGGTGTTCACTGAGCTCCCTATTGATACTCTCCAACAAATCCACTTTGAGTCCCACCGACGGTCCCTCTCAACCTTCAGCTTCCAGTTTCGGCCAGACCTGTTGTGTGCTCTTGTGTGGTTCGAGTGAATGTTTTTTCCGCCTCGTCATGCGCCTCAAATGCTTCTCAGGCACTACCCTGTTAGCGCGGTCATAGTCAACCAAATTTTGATTTGATCCTAAACGGATCAAACGCATCACTCACGAGACTGATGTTCTACAAATCACAACTGCAACCCACGTCCTTAATGCGAATCTCCAAACTCGAGTTAATCCGATTCCAACCTAGTCATTAAACACCTTCGTCAGATTGGTCGTCATGGTTGAGGGCAATCCAATTTGTTCCGCCTCCACTCAGAGCCTTGAAGAGGAATTCAAGGCTGTTCAGTGCTGTATAAAAGGCATCAGGAAAGGGAGGCACTACCATGGAATCATTTTGTGAGCTCAGGAAACGCTCCTCAGCAGCCGAAGTTGCTTGACAAATTCACTCACTGACTGGGGAGGAGGTGTATGTGTGTGTGAATGAAAGAGGGTGGTTGCTGAAGGTGGTACGTGGAATTCTCTGGAAGTGGGGAAGTGGGGAAGTAGGGATTTCAACCTCCACGACAATGCAGATCGAATCCAGTCAAGATTGGTGATCAGCAGCAGCCATCAAAATGCAGCATCTTCATTTACCAGTTGAGGAATTGGTAGTTCAAGTGTTCATCGTTATCATCTTAAACATGGAATGCTCATCTCTCCTCCATTCAGCCAATTTGGTCACTTCTTTGGAAATGTTCTTTGGAAATGTTCACCATTGTAGTTGCAACTACCGCTTCCTCATTGATTGCATTAGTGCTCTTATTCTTAAATGAGAGCACAAATGAATCGTCAGAGCAAGTAGAGTGGAATGTCGTCAAACATCCACGAAACGCGCTTCTACACAACAATATGTGGCTCATTAGCCAGACTACGCTTCAGTCCTGCCGATGATGACAGCAGCCACTAGACTCAGTTACACAAGACGAGAATAACTTCCCTCTTATTATCAACTTCCAAGAACTGCGATAAAAACTCAGAAGAAATTGTCCAAGAACCCTGGCACGGGACATGTTCTTACAAATGCGAGCTTATCAAAGGCCAAATTCACACAGAAATGCCTGTCATTCACGTTGAACCACCACAACACGCCTATCCCTCCAACGCTGGGCCTTCAACGAGACCCCAATATAATCGGGGTAAGACACTAATCGATAACAAAATAGAAAAACCTTTTTTATTTTTGAAAACATCTATTTGCCTTCCTCTAACCTCATTCCGGGTTGATACTGCAGTTGACAGGAATTCGGAGTAAGTTTCGTTGAAGTCAATCGTGTAACTTTCTCGTCCATTTAATTCCCATAAATCTCTTTAGCAATATGGGCATCCTTTTCCCGTTCTCCTGATCAATCTCTACATGCTTGTAAGTGGTCTGTGTCTGCACCCTTTGTACCTGATTTGAAAATTTATTCACAAGAAAGATAAGAAAACACACACAAACATATACGCACACGCACTCATCTCTTGTTTACTACAGGTGGGTTCAGTAGGGATTGAAGAAATCCATGTGAGCAACGAAGATGGGCGTGTTGGGCTTATGCCGATGCTGGAATTCCCCGTGGTCGTACATGTTGTCCACATGAACCAGTTTCACCTTCAGCTTGTTGGCCAACAGACCGAGGTAGACATCCTCATGCATGTAATTGTGCCTCGTATAGGCCGACGCAATCGCCATGTCATCCACTACGTCTGCTCCGATGATCTGAGCAAATCCACGAGGGTAAGGGCACACTCTGTCATAGGGCATCTCCTCAAAGGACAAGAAGAGCTTGCCACTCGGATTCCGGTAGACCCCATCGCCTGACGCGACTCTCGAGAACACGGCATTGCGTTTCTCCCTCCGTGATTTGGTGCGAAGGAACTCCTTCAACGCGGTTATATTCACCCTGTGGTCGTCGTCAACTATCATGAAGACGTCGTGCTCCGTCTTATTGCAAAATGCGGAGAAGAAGCGCAGATTCGTCACCGTCTTGAAGCTCAGATTGTAGTAGGTGTCCTCGTAGTCCCCCAGCAGGATATCGTCGTATTCCCGCATCTCCTGGTGGATTTTCCGCATGACTACTTCCGGCTTGTCAGCATAGGCTTCCAACTGGTCCCCTCGGGGTCCCGGAAGGGAAATATTGTGATCGTATCTGTGGAACACTCTTCCACCCCGCCTCCGAGGCAACCCGACGCTGAAGACGAGACCGATTCTGAAGTCTGGCTCCAGTCGCGTCTGATTGCGAATGTACTCCCGAAAGCCTTCTCGACTTTCGAAACTCACAACCGAGCTCTTTACCACCATTATTATATCGTGCTTTGTGGGGCCACTGCTACACACGTGTTTGCTCGTGTTGAGGACTTGAATGGGGAAGTTGTAGTCTGGCGCATAATCAACTGGCTGACCGGTTTTGATGGCCTCCACGATGTCTGCCATAGGCACGTCTTGAGGATAGGTGACGTAGATGTCGGGGTACTTCGCTAACCGCCAGATGCTGCGGTTCAAGTGCCCGATTTCCGTGAAGGTGACTCTGGTGTCGTTCTTTGGTGTCTTGAATAACTGGCTCATGGGGTACCTCTTGGGTACTGGGTTCGCTGATTGGTTTCCGTTCAAAAGAACACAAATGGTGATGTTATGGGTGTTTTGCGTGGTTCTAATCCCCTCCAACATACTGGGGGGCCATCGGCAGGTCTGGGAGCCGTTTTTCACCACAATCTTGCCGTAGGTGAAACTCCTGTAACGGCTATCCCCCAGAGAGGAGGTAGCTGATGTAGAGTATGGCCAGCACAATGCAGCTGAATTTGGCAGCCTTGGTGATCAGTTGTGTCATGGTGATCAATGTGCTATTTGCACAGTGGTTGGTGGAGGGAGTTTAAATAGTGCTTCGCTGTGAGCGGCTTCGCAATACCCCACTAATTTCATTGTGATTGGAGCAATCTCCTTGCAGTGAAGCCAGTCGGTGTGACACGAATTCGAGAGTTTGGTGCATTGAGAGAACTTGCAATTAACAAAAAAAATAAAAACGAGATACCGGAACAAAGAGTCATTCTGAATTGGATCAAATCCTCGTGTTGATTTTGGAATGGATTTTTAAGCAGTGCAATCAAACAACCAATGTTCCTTTGATTAAAGCCCCAAAACTTCGCTTTTCTCCTTACAAAGGCAGGAGTGATTATGAAATTTAGGTGAATCACGTGGGTATACGCATTGACGACAATGGGAAGAAATTGCTTTTGCGTATTCCGTTTGCGTCACAAAGTGGAACCGTGCTCCTCTAACGCATGGCCTTGCTTTTCATTCCTCTAGCCTCTAAGAGTGTTTTAATGGATATAATGTCGATTCAATGGAAATGGTGGTAAAAACGTAGCAGCCAATAAGGCTACTACAATTGGTGCTATGAGTGTTTCTGTGAGGAGATGCTGAACAAACCCACACGATCAGGAAGAGGAGACAAGTAAACTAGAGTAGTAGTTGAGAGCG